>CM066333.1:30969739-32330739 GCA_033807585.1 Hydrophis major
ACACAGTTGTTAAGTGAATCTGGATTCTCCATTGACTTTGTTTGTCAGAAGGTCATTAACGGTTTTCACATTACTCCAGGACTGCAGCTGTCATAAAAATGAAACAATTGCCAAGCATCTGAATTTTGATCACACGACCATGGAGATGCTGCCACAGTTGTAAGTATGAAAAATAGGCATGTTACTTTTATTTACGCCATTGAACAGTGAGTGGTGGAGCTCTCATCTCACAATCAGGAGACTGTGAGTTCCATCCTAGGTAGAGACAGATATTTCTCTCTCTAGGCACAAAATGGGAATATATCTGCTGAACAAAACTCCACATTGGCAACAGGAAGGGCATCCGGCCAGTAAACACTCAGCTCCATTGCCCAGACTCTACCCCATGAGGAATTCTGGGATCATTAAAAGAGGATGATTATAACTTTGAACAATCACTAAACAAACCGTTGTAAGTCAAGGGCCACCTGTATTCTATTATGTTCTGCGCATGGGCGCAAGAAGTGGAGATGATGAACAGTGAACTTCAACTCTTTATTTAACATTGTGGAACAGAGCAAAAACTACGGCAGCAATAGCCCTTTTTATAGGCAAGCTGCTGATCAAATAACCAATAAGAAACGGGAAGCGTTAGTTCCCTTAACCAATGAAAGAGGCCCGCTAATAGCCAATCAGATTCTCCTGAATGGACCAATCAGATGTCGCAATTATCGGCCAATCAGAAGTGCAGGGCCAGAACCCTGCACTTTTCTAAAGGTTTTAATAATCTTTATTTGAGCACTTTTATTAATTCACAACACCCCTTCCCCCCGGGTTCCGTTTAAGGGGTGCGGTGACGTAATCTTTGAGGTAGGCAGGTTGTTTAGATTGTCTGTTAGATTTTCGCTGTCCCCCCGGTACTTGTTTATAATCTTGTTTGGGCAGGACGTTTTCTGGCAGAATGCACCGGCAAAGTTAGCGCATGGCGAATGCCACCGTCTGCCAAATACTGTTCAAAAGAAAGCGTGGTAAGCTGGGGGCCATTGTCGGATACCAGAACGTCTGGCAGTCCATGGGTTGCGAATAATCTGTCCAATTTTCTGATGACGGATTCAGTTGTGGTACTTTTCATTTCATGGATTTCAAGCCAGTTTGAGTAGGCATCCACCGTTACTAGGAATGTGTGTCCTTTAGTAGGTCCTGCAAAGTCAATATGAATACGGGACCATGGTCCCTTGCGTGTTTCCCACTCTGTTGGGGTTGCTTTCGGTGGGGCATTGCTAACTTCCTGGCATTTGCAACAAGTCTTTACCCAGGCCTCGATTTGCTTGTCGATACCCAGCCACCAGGCGTAGCTTCGTGCAAGTGCCTTCATGCGCACTATGCCGGGGTGGCCTTCATGCAAGGTTTTCAATACCGCTCGTTGCAGCCACTCTGGAACGATGAGTCTATCCCCCCAAATTATGCAGCCTTTCTAGGAAAACAGTTCCGTCTGTTGATTCTTGAAAGGACTGAAGTTGTCAGGAATTTGATCCAATGGCCATCCTCGCTCGACCCAGCTAAGAACTCACGCCAAAACGGGATCGCGTTTGGTTTCGATCGCGATACCTCGAGCTGTCAGTGGTGGTGATTGAAGTGTCTCAATCTGGAGCGTTGTGACGGTTGGAGCTGGGTCGTCAATGGTTTCCGGAAGAGGTGCACGGCTTAGTGCATCAGCGTGGGGGGTGGCTTTCCCTGGGCGGTGTTGCAACTTATAATTATATGCAGCCAAGAATTCCGAACAGCGAGTCATTCTGGGAGATAATATATAAGGGGTTGGCTTGTCCCCCGCTATAATGCCCAGCAAAGGTTTGTGGTCAGTAACTATAGTAAAAACTCGCCCATAAATATATTCATGAAATCGTTTAGCAGCAGAAACGACAGCAAGATCCTCTTTATCGATTTGACTATAGTTACGTTCAGCTTTCGATAGCGTTTTTGAAAAGTAGGCAATAGGGGCTTCACTACCTGTTTGGTAACACATGGCTCAAAATGGCACCCATTCCAAATGGTGATGCATCACATGTAATTGTTAAAGGCAAAGTCTCATTATACTGCATCAAAACAGTGTCTGAAGTCAATAAGTTTTTTATTTGTTGGAACGCGTGTTCCTCTCAGCGTCCCCAGACGCAGGTTGCCTTTTTGTCCAACAGACGATGTAAGGGCTCGGCTATGGTCACTTTGTGGGGCAGGAACACGTTGTAAAAATTGATAAGGCCCAGAAAAGCTTGGAGATCAGTCTTATTTCTGGGCCTTGGAGCGTTTTTGATTGCCCTTAGCTTGCTATCGGTGAGGTGAATGCCTTGTTTATCGATTAAGTACCCCAAAAATTCTACTTTATCCGTGCACAGTTGACACTTATTTTTTTTTACTTTAAGGCCAGAGTCTTTAAATTTCTGTAGAACTAACCTCAGGCACTCCCTTAGTATTTCTCTCGTCGGAGCAGCAATTAAAACATCATCAAAATAAGGTACAACCCCTTTTATACCCTATAGTATTCTCTCCATCAAGCTCTGAAAGATTCCTGGGGCCATGCTAACTCCGAATTGGAGTCGGTTGCACTTAAATGCACCTTGGTGGGTAACGATCGTTTGTGCCTCTGCCGTTTTTTTATCTACAGGCAGTTGTTGCTTAATCCAATTTAGTGAAGACTTTTGCGCTCCCCAGGGAATGGAGAAGGTGTTGTACCACCGGTACCGGGTAAGCATTCTGCTGAAGGGCATGATTCAGGGTGGCTCGGTAGTCTCCACAAATTCTTAATGATCCATCCGACTTGATGGGTGTTATGATTGGGGTTTCCCAGGGAGCGTGGTCGGTTGGTTCTAACATACCCTGGGCTATTAATTTATCAAGCTGCTCGTCAATCTTTGGTTTAAGGGCAAACGGAACTCGACGAGGCTTAAGGCAGATGGGAGCTACTTCGGGGTTAAGGTTAAATGATATCGGGGTCCCCTTGTACTTGCCTAATTTATCTGTAAAGACGTCCTGGAACTCCCGGACGATGGCCTCTTCCCAGTCGTCGCTGTTGATTCGGCTACTTCAATTCCAAGTGGGGCGAACCGTTGGAGGCCTAACAAACTAGGCCGATCCCTGGCGACTACGGTTAGTGGTGAGGATGCAGTACAATTTTTAAATGAGACACGGACTTTGCTGGATCCAATGACTGGAATTCGATTTCCCTGATAGTCCTTGAGTATTCTGCTGCAGTAGCATCAGCGATGGCATCTGCAAGGCTAATGTCGCCTTTCACCATCAGCTTACTTTGTGTCGCTAGTGAATCTAATCCCAGAACTATTTGGTCTCTCAGGGCCTCTTCAAGGTCGGCGAACCCGCAGAGGCCTCCCAAATTCTGGAAATCCGCAATGAAATCTGCAACGCTTTCTCCCTTCCGCTGGTCTCTTTGATAAAATTCATGTCTTCGAACAAGCGTTGGTACGGTTGGTGCATAGTGGGCCCGTAGGAGAGGCTCGAGGACGTCCCAGTCCATGGATTTCACCTCAGCCAGTTTGGCTAGTGCCTTGGCCATCTTAAACACGGTCAGCCCGCAGTGAGTTAGGAATACCGCTCGGTTCTTTCCGGTAGTGGCATACTTCAAGTTGTTGGTCTCCAGAAACATCTGGAATCGGTCCATATATGAGTCCCATTCTTCTTGTGCCGGGTCGAATGGAGTGGGTGGTATGACGCTGCTAGACATGGTTCAGCTGTTGGTGCGTCTTCAGCCACATGCTCTGTTTAGTGCTCTGTAGTGTTCAGTCAGCTCTGACGTCTCCAAATACCATCCTTGTCGCCAGTGTTATGTTCTGCGCATGGGCGCAAGAAGTGGAGATGATGAACAGTGAACTTCAACTCTTTATTTAACATTGTGGAACAGAGCAAAAACTACAGCAGCAATAGCCCTTTTTATAGGCAAGCTGCTGATCAAATAACCAATAAGAAACGGGAAGCGTTAGTTCCCTTAACCAATGAAAGAGGCTGATAGCCAATAAGATTCTCCTGAACGGACCAATCAGATGTCGCTATTATCGGCCAATCAGAAGTGCAGGGCCAGAACCCTGCACTTTTCTAAAGGTTTTAATAATCTTTATTTAAGCACTTTTATTAATTCACAACATATTCAATACCAATATTGCAGAAAATGTTATCAAGCAAGTGACTTTTAAATGCATTTTGAAAACATTGAAACAAATCCTCATAGAAAACAGTGGGAAATTTTGTCTCATGCACTGAAAATGCCATTTCCCTCAATCTCAATCTGTCATCATAAAAAACCAGTTCCACTTCCTAACAAAAAGAACAAGCTGTGGTATTCACTCCTCTTTTAAAAAATTAACCACAAAAGGATATTAAACCAACAAGTTGCAGGCCAAACCTAATCTTTTTGTAAAAAAATATATTTTCAGTTAGCCATCTCTCAATCTGAACAGAGTCAAATTTTCCCTGAAAATAATAATAATATTTTTTTTAAAAAAGCAGGCAGGCAGGGAGGCACAAATGGTACTACTTCCATCCCTATGCAACTTCTTTGTTTTATGAAAATAATGATATATATATATATGCACACTATAATAGCATCTAGCTCATAACTAGTTCAATGCAGTTAAAATCCTTTGTTATATGTTGTGTTTATTTCCAATATCTGATAGTTATTATCAGTAAATTACATATATTGTATAACGTTTAGAACAAATTCGCTGTCAAATCAAGCTCATTTCCTGATTATTTAATGGACATTTCCATACTCCTTTCTTGGTAAAGAAATATGGAAGTGGTGTACAATTACAGTCTTCTAAGATAACTTTTCAACATGATGTTCAAGAATAGGATTTTTTTTATATAGTTTTTCATCTAAATACCAACTGAGTACAATTCCATTAGGCTTTCTTAGTCAAGATCAGCTAAGTGACAGTTCACATATTTCTTTTATCTTTGGTAAATAGGCATGGAAGGGATAGACAATTTTTCACAGCAATAATTCACTGAAGAAAGCTATCTTGCACTTTTGAAGTCGTTAATGCCTAAATATCTATTCCAACACACCATCACAAAGTTGCACCATACGATCTAGGAAATGAATTAGGGAATTAACTTAGCAGTTGTCAACAGCAAATAGTTTTCTGGAACTTTGTGAAAAATGGGCATCATTTATAAAATAAAGACTGTTGCAGTGAAAGGCAATTGGATTAAACATTGTACATACACTTGCGTGTAGAAATTTAGGCACTCTGGTCAAAATGTATGTTTCACAAAACAGAACTTGACACGACTTCCACATAATACAAAGTAATATCTTCTTATAAATTTGAATGAATTATTTTACTATTTTTGTGCAGCAAGCCACTTTTCACTTTTCTGACATGGCGAACATTGGCAGAGTGAATGTTTATAAAGTTATTTAACCAGCTGTAAAAATTAGATACAATATATAAAAATGTGAAATATAATGTTCAAATGTGTTAGAGTGAAGACAATTATCTGTTTTAAAAATTCAATCTGTCACCAAATCACCAAATTGGAAAACAAGTGTCTTGGGGGCATTTTTATTTCAGAAAATGCATTTTCCATGTTTTGACTCACTTCTTTGGAAATCTCTTTATTGTTTCTTCTACTCCAGTTACAGTAAACAATATTTATTATGCCAATTTTTCAAAGCACTGCTCACCTGCATAGCCAATAGTATAACACACTTTTCAGTTTTTCCAAAGATTGTCTGGTGATTTTCAGACGTGAAGGAGCATATTACACAATCGCTTAAATGTCATGTACCAGGATTATAGTCTCAACAACTAAAATATATGGGCTGTAGGCCAGTTTCATGTCAAGGGTTCTACATATTCATCTATAAAAGAACATTCTTCACAAAGCCTTTTTTTTAACAAATGACTACTCTGCTAGGTTTTTTTTATAACCACTGATTTTGATTTTAAGTTAAAGTTTACAGAAACTGTTTACAAGAAGAACTGATTGATGATGAGACTTAAATCTTAGGACTTTAAAGCTCAATAATCACAGCATGCCAATAAATAGTCTTCACTCGGTTTAATTATATGGCATAGAATACAATAGCTTACAATATATCTTCAGACCCATTTTTTAAGACCCATATTGTATACTGGGAACTGATAAGAACACATTTGCTTTGGTGGTCAGAGGGAAAACATGTATCCATTCCTTAGAAAGTCATTTAATTTTTAAAGTTTTCACATACTGACAAAGGATCCATTCAATGGACCCTGACAGACTTCCCAAAATACACTTAACAGTGTACTGTTTGGCCCAGCCAAACTCCTTAGGACAAGTTTCCAAAGTGATTTCACAACACGGGTTTTCTACCCAAATTCTAGTCTCAAGATAAGAGTAGATTTGTAAACTGAGAGTCCTAGATATTAGCGCTCAAAGTGACATGGAATTATTGGCTAAAAATAGATCCTTAAGTTGACTGGCTAAAAATAAAACTACTTTTTAACCTGAAAAATACCTGCCAATAAGTCTGACACAATTTTTAAAATAGCCTATTCTACAAGAAGATTTGAGTTGTTGAAATCCATAGCCAAATATGGATGCTTCTGCCATTTGCCATATTATGAAAGAGCCTGCATTTGCACTCCAGCCATTGAAAATATTCCTCATATTTTGTTCAGAAACTCTTATCCTCAACAATAAGTGCCAAATACTTACTGTATCATAACTGAAGCACTTCACAGTCCAATTGTTCAAGTGGTTCTTATTCTTCATATTACAAAAACTATACAAGAGTAAAAAGCAAAGAAAGTTCTGCTCAATAAGCTATTAAAACAAATTAATTCTCAAGGCAGATTTAGAAAGGGAAAAAAGGAAAGGGAAGGAGAAAGTAAGTATGGAGGAAAACACATTTTAGGGTTTAGCTTGTGATAAGATGCTCAACTATTTCCCAGTTGAAACTATGGTTGAGTCTTTCCACATGTTGTGAAATTAAGGAATTTTCATCATGTCTTCTGATTACTAATTGGTGTTCAGGGATGCATGTCTATCTGTCATATATAATGGCCATTACAATCCTTGCACTTTATGCTGTAGATTCCTCCTGTATTTTCATTTGTTCATTTGTTTGTATCCCACCTTTATTACTTTTTCAAATAACTCAATAGTGAATATGGATACACTTTCCTCTCCTATTGTCCCTGCAACAAGAACTCTAGCCTGAGAGACAGTGACAAGCCAAGGTTACCCAGCTTGCTTTTCTAGCTAAGGTGGACTAGAACTCATGGTTATCTGCCACTTTCTAGCGTTTTTGGTCTGCAAGGTCTTTTGGTTTACTCAATATGTTTTGGAAGTCTTTAGTTGGTTTGTGTGCTATGGTGTTGCCATCTGGTTGTAATAGATCAGTTTTTATGAGATGTCTCTTCTACTGGTAGATTGCATGAATCATCATATTAGCAGCACCATATTGAAAATACAAAATACAGGTAGTCTTTTAATAGTAGTTCAAAGTTATGATGGCCTTGGAAAAAGTGAGTTATGACTTGTACTTTACTGCATCATCACCCTTGTCATGTGATCACAATTTAAGTGCCTGGCATCTGGCTCACAGTTATGACCAGTTTCGGCATCCATGGCCAAGAAAAGGTCACAATTTGTTACTTTTTTGCCAATTTCGGGCAACAAAAAGCCACTTGAAGAAGCTGGATTTGTTTAAGGTAAAGATTTCCCCTATCCTATCGATTCTCTAGGGGTTGATGCTTATCCCTATGTTTTAACCGAGGAAGTCAGCCTTGTCCGAAGACATTTCTATGGTCACATAGCCATCACGACTATATGCCAAGCTGCATGGAACACTGTTACCTTCTCACCAAAATGGTATCTATTTATATAATATTTTGAAGGTATAATTGTTATATAATCGCATTTGCATTCTTTCAAACTGCTGAGTGGGAAAGTAACAGAGGTTCACCCCATTGTGCAGTGCTTGTGGTCTCAAACCCAGGCTGTCACCTTTCCAACTGATAATCTCGGTGTCTTTAACCACTGAGATATCATGGCCCCATGGATTTGCTTAACAAACATGTAATTCATTTAACAACCAGTGTCATAAAATTGGGTTCAACTGAGATATCACTGAGATTTGCAACAGAAATTCAGGTCCCAATTGTGGCCTACCTATAGATATAAACCCAGACTCCATCCAAAAGTGCCTTTATGGGTCTCAGTACAAGAAGCACTTTATAGGAAAGAAAAAATAGACAAAGACAAATGGTCAATCCATTGAGAATTTATAGAACAAGATCATGGAGAATATAAGATGAAATTGAAATAACAGCTGGCTGCTGAGGGATTTAGTTTTCAGCAGTTGTTTTATATGCAGTTAAGAGAAAGATTTAATGTACATAATAGGATATTTGGAACTGAGCAGGAGAAAACAGAAGTTGAACTTGAATTGTGTATAAATTATGAACATATAATTAATAAAATGTATAAACCATTATCAAAATTAAAAACAGAAGAAGAGTAGTAAAAGAATATATGATAAAATGGGCTAAAAACTTTGGACATAACATATTGATATAAAAGTGAATGGTTAAGATGAGTGAAATTTACATTATAATTTAAAAGATAAATTTTCTAAGATGATGTACTATTGGTATATAACCACAGACAAATTGTCTACAATGTATAAAGGTACTTCAAATTTATGCTGAAAATGTAGACAACACAAAGGATCATTTTATCATGCCTGGTAAACTGTTTGGATTCAAGCTCATTTTGGATTCAAACACATGCAATGAAACAAAGAATTTTAAAAATTAATATTTAACTGAAACCAGAACATTTTTTCTGGAATTATTTTTAATATAAATTTTATTTGGGTTTTCACAAAATACAAATAAAACATCTTTTTTTGAGATTAGCATGATCCATACAGACACAAACACTTCTCCATACAGACACAAACTCTATTTCATATTCATCTTTGTGTTTTATTCCATGTCTTATTACTATTTTAACATTTTCTCCATAATTTTTCCCCTCCCTTGGTTTTCTTAACTTTATTTTTAATTATCTCATATCTAAATTCAATTATACAGTATATCTTTTTCTAAATTTCAGTGTCTTTCTAATCATTATATTTATACTTTTGTCTGTCCTGCTTCAATTTCATATTATCTTTTCTCATTAAACAAATTTTCCCCTGTAGTTACTAATTGGAGTATGATATTATATCTTTTAATTTTATCCATTCAATTCTTAAACTTCAATTTATGCCTTTAGAATTATAACATTCAATATAGTACATAACTTCCAATCAAATTCTGCTTGGTACATTCTTAAAATACACACTATGTTCAGATAGATAGATAGATAGATAGATAGATAGATAGATAGATAGATAGATAGATAGATAGATAGATAGATAGATAGATAGATAGATAGATAGATATAGATATATAAAGATATATATATAGATATATATATAGATATATATATAGATATATAGATACAGATATATAAAGATATATAAAGCTGAATACCATACATGTAAGTACCTGTGAAAACTTAAGAAAACAAATATATATATATACATATACAATGAGGTCCCACTCACCATCTTCAGGCTGGTGCTTTCGGTTTTGTGCTTGTGCGAGCAAAGCGTGATCGGAGCTGCCGTCTCCCTATATATACTGGTGAGGAAGTTGGCTGTGTTGTCATTTCTTGATTGTTTGAACTCCATATATATAAAACAATAGTAAATAAAACACTCATTCCATTCCAATTCAATTCTATCATTAATATTAGTTACAATCTTAACGTCTTTAACATTTCATTTCAGTTGAACATGGAGGCATGGTTATTCAAGATGATGGCACTACCAGTGATGGCAAAATTAATTTGCTTGCTTAGAAAAAGATCAACTACTGCATTCATTTCATAGTGACTGGAAACCACTTATGGACTTTTTGGTGAAAAAAGGAAAAAATAAATTTGTGACTTACGGGTTTCATAATGGGAAAGGATAAGCAATGGAAAAATGGAAAATATGTAATCTTAGAGAGAAGCTAAATTTAAATGTACTTGTAATTGTTACTAAGAAGATATGAACCAATTTCTTTGTACCTTTTTCACTTCTTTCCTTTTTTCCCTCTTTTTTTCTTTACCTTTGTTTCTTTGTAAAATTATATCTAAACAATAAAAAGAAACGTCAGCTTCCATAATAATATAGTTACTGATGTGGGGGTATTAAAATCTAGTTGACAAATAGATGGAGATATGGAGGTGGGGAAAACTAACTCTTTTGCTTCCATATAGTGATCAGATTACACAAGCCTAATCATGATGCAGCGTATAATTGTTGGTTATGTTTCTGCAGAATAAGGAATTTGAAATCCAGTGCAAATAAAGTTAGCAACGACTGCCTTATTATCAGTCTAACTTTCCATTTCTTTGGGTATTCCTCCCACCCCCACTGAAATTGTTAAAACAATTAATCAGAGGAACAACTTGTCTCCAGAAGTTGAAATGTTCCAACACTGAACGTTTTTAAGAAGAGATTGGACAACCATTTGTCTGAAGTGGTGTAGAGTTTCCTTGGGGGGACTGTTCAACTAGAAGACTTCCAAGGTCCCTTCCAACTCTATTATTGTGGAAGCAAGAAATGAGAAGTCCATGAAGTGAATTCTTCTACCAGTAAAGCAACTCACAGTATATTTTCTGACAACAAATCCATAACACAGAAACAATGAATTGCTCAAGATTTAAACATACTTTGTGTATTTTACAGTTGTGGGCATATTTATACTACATGATAGTGTAGTAAATTCTCTATTTAAATCAGTAACTAGCCACTGGTAAAAAAAAAAAAAAAAGCACTTTGCAGTTGTTCCAAACAATTTTATTTGCTGGCCTGCATGTGTGTCAAAGTTGTGTATGTCTGATGTGTGTGGAAAGTCCTAGCACAGTTACCAAAAGCAAGAAAGCTATTTCTGTCTGAGCCAAGTTGCAACAGATGTACTTAACAATGGATCTGTCAAATAGTAGGTTCTTTAATGGCAAAACAGACATGAAGCCAATGTTTGTTTTTGTACAGCATTTTTGCCAAAGTGTGAGGAAGACAGATAAGCTGAAATGAACTTTGACTTGTAGCTAATGGCCCAAATTAATTATTGCAAGAAGTCTCATAGCTTTCCTTCAAATAGAAGCATGAGCTGATAATTTTTCTCAGTATTCAAACTGACAGCTTTATATTTGCCTCCATGTTTACACTGCTCAGAAATACAGCTTTAATATATCACAATGCCAATGGCCGATTATCTGGTACATGTTTATTAGTTTAATATGTCACCCAGTCCTTATAACAATACAATGAAGAAATTCAGCCATGTGAGCCACATCAGGTCACCTCCCATATCCTTCTTGCCTCCTTTTCACTTCTCCATAGCCACTTTGTTTTTTTAATCTATTTATACAACTTCTTGGATATATAGAAACAGGACTTCTTCAGGAAAAAATATGATTATTTTGTAGATTAGGTATTTGGTTCTCATTGCATGCTCATTTATAGGTCTTTTTAAAAAGTTATCCTACTCAAAGAAGGATTTTTCTAGGTCTAACTTCTTGAACATGATGTGGCATGGGAAAAATAGCATAAACTACAGTGAATCCCATGACATACAGTAATCATACAGAATATTACAGTAATTGGCCTTAAACTGGGACAAATTATTAGTCTGTTTGTGTATTTTGAATCAAGGTCTTTCCAATATGTGAATCTGGGAACTCTAGATCTGAGTACAAGTACAACTCAGCTATGATGAACACATCTACTCTGCCTGATGAAAAATTCAATCTTTTTAATAAAAATATTTATGTAACTCTCAGGAAGTGGTTATTATAATCCCATGGGAGTTGTAGCAATTCCCACCCTAGATGCTTCTTCAAAGAGATCAGTACTTATAGGGAAATATAATATGGAGCCCAGCCTGGTTATTATTCATTTATTTACTTATTTATTTAAATTATATACCCTCCCCACATCTCAACCAGTGACTCTGGACAGCTTACAGATCTAAAAATATAAAAACAATTAAACATTTAAAAACAACTAAAACAATAAAAACATCGAGAGAGAGAAAGCTGAAACACAAGCAGCCCTTGAAATTTTTGGTACTCTCTAACTTTTAAGTTTTGATCTTCAACCTCCAAATCCTAAATAGTACCACTGCAGAAAGAGACTCAACTAGAGAAACAAAGATTTGATAATAGAGGAATATGGATTGCAGAGTTGTTATTAGCATAACTATAGGACTGATTTTTATCCTTAATTACCTCACTTGCTGTGTTGCTATTATATTGTACATTGTTGTAATATAATATTACATTATAATATAGCATAATATAATATACCATAATATAATATAATTTGTTACTGTGTTGCCTAGGGGGAAAGAGTTATAAATTGAGAAAAGTGGAGACTGGGGTTTTAATGGTCAATTAATCATGTATTCAGAAAATTAGACCATTTTAGGCATAAGAAAAAGATTACTGCTTGCCTGATATGTACATTTATTCTCCCAAAGGTACCTTTTTCAAAAGGCAACTAGACTTTATTGGAGTTTTTTTTGTTTGAAAACATTTTGCTTCTCATCCAAGAAGTTTCTTCAGCTTAAAGAAGCTTCTTGGATGAAAAGTGAAATGTTTTCAAAGAAAAAAAACTCCAAGAAAGTCCAGTTGCCTTTTGGAAAAGGTATCTTTGGGACAATCATGACCTGGATGATTGAGAATCTCCCTATATATTTTCTTCTATTTATTTTTACTGGGAGAAGTTGGAATTGAATTCATTCATATGATAATGTTGTGCTATCCTTCCATCTATATTGCTGCACTTTATTTTCAGACAGCATTGAAGGTAAAAAAAGGAATTGTGTCTATCAATTAACAGTAAGATTATAGACCAGTTTCAGTTTAGTAAATGCAGAAATTAGAGTTTGGCTTAGTAAATTCTGTCACACTGATACTTTTATACAAAGGCACTTTGATGCTGCTGTGATTCAGAACTGTCCTTGTAAACCAGTTGAATGCATTGTCAATGTCTGTGGCATTTCTAGGAACTCATATTTCCAGCAACCTTACTTGGTCAGTCCACACGATGGCCACTGCAAAGAAAGCCCTACATTGCCTGTACTTTCTGAGGTTGCTGAAAAAAAAAGTGGTCTGGGTGAGAAGTTGCTGGTTACTTTTTACCGTTCTACCATCAAGAGCATTTTGGCATACTGTGTAATGGTGTGGTATGCTGGATACTCTGCAGTGGATAAGAAGATGCTCCAGAGAGTTATAAACACAACACAAAAAATCATTAGTTGCTCCCTTTCTTCTTTGGAAGAGATTGCGAAGACCAGACTCCTCTCTAGAGCACAAAAATCTCCACAGACCATTCTCATCCTGGACATTCTCATCCTGGACATTCTTATTTTGAACTGTTACCATCAAGGAGGCATTATAAGTGTCTTAAAATGAGGGCTAATAGATTGATAAACAGTTTCTTTTCCAGGGCAGTAATTGTCTTGAATAAAACAGTACATTTGTGATTTAGTCTTATTATTATTATTATTATTATTATTATTATTATTATTATTCTGTAGTATTATTGTGATGTGGTGTTTGGGGCACTGTACTGGAGTAGCTTTCAAATTTCATTGTATTCGTGGAATGCAATGACAATAAATGTATTCTATTCTATTTTCTTTCAGAAAAGTAAGTTTCATGGTACAGATGTATTTATGTGCATTAAAAGAGAATGTTCCCTAATGCTTACCAATGTCCTTGTCTCCTTAAAGTTAGAACCCTATAATGGACTGGAGTTGGGACTACCTTTGAAAATTACCCAGAAACTATTGTTGATAACAGAATCCTGCTTGCTTTTTTCTGTGGTGAGAATTCCCATAATAGTGTAACATGTATCCATTGGAAGGAACTTCATGGGTTGCAACAAGGTTCCAAGTAGAGTTCAAAGGATTGGTTTTGACTTGTAACATCTTCTTAGAACATCATTAGCTTAAGCCAAAAGTGAAGGCTTGGTTCTTCTCTCCTTGAGAGGCAAATGGATTGATGACCCATAAAAAGGCCATCTTTCTAGAATTGTATTTGCTAAAAATTGGAAAAATGAAAAAATACCTATGCAGGAGGAAATTATTAAGAAAATCATGGACCATGCCGAAATGAGTAAATTGACATTTGAAATTAGAGAACAAGAGGATAAACAATTTTATAAGATATGGGATTTATTTTATCAATGGTTAGATAAAAAGACATGGTAAAGAAATAGATTAGTAAGCCTTACAATAAAAGTTAATAGACTGATAAAGAATATAATACAAAATATATAACCATTGGATGAATGTATAAGATTAAATCATAATGAAAATTAGAATATCTCATATAAAATGATGGAGAAATAGTCAAATGAACATTTAATAATTGATATTATATAAGCACAAGCTAGACCAATAAGGTGAGAATTTATATAACTTGTGAGTAATTGTAAAAAAAATATATAAAAAAATAGTAAAAAAAAAAGGATAGCACAAAATATTGTAACCAACTGATACACTGTATGTATATAATTGAAAGAGAGCTTTATGTTTTTATATTTTGTTCATATGTTTGTTGTAAAAAATAAAAACTTTGGGGGGGGAAAAGGCCATCTTAATAGCAATTCGATTATTTTAGAACATCTGGCTCCAGAAAGACAGAACGACCTCATACAGTTTACTGGTGGGAAAATGAAGAACACAATCTTATTTAACTGGACATTTCTAATTGCTGCACACAGTCAATGTAAGTCAATGTTTATTTTATGTGTGTGTGTGCGTGTGTGTGTGTGTGTGTATATATATATATATATATATATATATATATATATATATATATATATATATATATATATATATATGTTTTCTGAGGTTCTCGCGGGTATTTGTATGTGGATCTTTGGTTATTCGGGTTTTCTCCCGAATAACCAAAATAACCAAACTCGAATAACCAAAAATCCATATATATATATATACATATATATATATATATATATATATATATATATATATATATATGTTTTCTTAAGTTTTCGCGGGTACTTACATGTCTGGCATTCAGCTTTGTTCGGGTATTTTCCCACGTGGTGCTTTTAAAGTTGTAGCAACGTTTCAGCAGAATCTCATCTGCCATCATCAGGCTTCTGTATGGTGTTTCTCTGTGAGTCAGACTTTTACAGTGGTTTCAGATTTAAATTTGGGGCAGCCTATTGCTGTGTCAGAATGGTTTTTTCTTCCTCCTGATTGGTTGAGAGTCTTGGTCTGTGTTTATTGGTCTTGGAGTTTGCTGTGTTCTGCTACTAGTATCTTCTGTCTGTTTTTTGGGGGGGGGCTCTTTTTGTATCTTGATTGGCTGGCAACATTGTGTTACTTTATTGGAGGCCTTTAGTGCAGCTTGGCTTCGGGTAAATGGACGGCTATCATTCGTTAGGAAGCTGGGTTTCATCTGGGTGCCTGGTTGGGGTGTGTTTGAGCTGGAGGTATCAGGGGGGAACTGTTTGTGCCCAGGTGTTTGCCTGGCTTGTGGTGTGGAGATTTTTTTGTTTGTGAGTGCAGGCTTCCAAATGATTGACAGCCTGGTGGAATCATCTCTTCTGTTCATGCTTTCTGGTCTTTTTTCAATCTCTATGGCTTCTCTGATGATTCTGTGGCTGGGATTTTCTATGGTGGCTAGGGTTTTGGTGCCATTGAAGTTGATGTTATGACCTGTGGCTTCCATGTGTTGGACAAGTGAGGAAGTGTGTTCCAGCTTTTTGACTGCATTTTTGTGTTCATCTAGGCGGGTGCTTATTCTTCTATTGGTCTGTCCAATGTATGTGGCCGGGCATGATGCACAGGGGACTTCATATATGCCTTGGTTTTCCAGGTCAGTTTTGTCTTTGGGGTTCCTGAGGATGGCTGCTATTTTTCTGTCTGTTTTGAAGGCAGTCTTGATGTGGTGTCTGTATAGAATCTTACTAATTTTGTCTGTAGTGCCTCTTATGTAGGGCAGGACAGCTGTTCCATGGGTCTGTTCATCTTCTGGGTCTCTATTATGTCTCAGTGTGTTTTTGTGGATCAAGTTGGTGATTTTGCTTTTGTGGAAGCCGTTGGCTGTCAATATTTTAGTCAGGGTGCATAGTTCAGTCTTAATGTGTGTCTTGTCTGCCAGGCGTTTGGTTCTAGTAATTAGTGTTTTAGCCACAGAGTTTATCTGTGCTGGGTGGTGGTGGGATTGGGCATTGAGGTAGCGGTTGGTGTGTGTTTTCTTCTGGTATATGGTGTGTCCTAGTGTGCCATCTGTTTTCTTGTAGATTAGTACATCTAGGAATGGTAGTTGTTTGTTTGTTTCTGTTTCCATGGTGAACTTGATTTTGGGGTGTGCGCTGTTTAGGTGTGTTAGGAAGTTGTTTAGGTTTTCTTGTCCATGGGGCCAAATCACAAATGTGTCATCTATATATCTTAACCATAGTTTGGGTTTGAGTATGGCATTAGCCAGGGCTCTGGATTCGAATTCTTCCATGAACAGGTTTGCAATGACAGGTGACAGTGGTGATCCCATGGGGGCTCCTTCAATTTGTTTGTATCTTTGTCCTTTGTATATGAAATATGTGTTGGTTAAGCAGTGTTCTGTTAGTTCTATGAGGTGTTTAGCTGGTTGGTATTTATTTTTGATGATTTCGAGGGTCTCTTTTATCGGGACTTGAGTGAATAGTGAAAATTAGTAAGATTCTATACAGACACCACATCAAGACTGCCTTCAAAACAGACAGAAAAATAGCAGCCATCCTCAGGAACCCCAAAGACAAAATTGACCTGGAAAACCAAGGCATATATGAAGTCCCCTGTGCATCATGCCCAGCCACATACATTGGACAGACCAATAGAAGAATAAGCACCCGCCTAGATGAACACAAAAATGCAGTCAAAAAGCTGGAACACACTTCCTCACTTGTCCAACACATGGAAGCCACAGGTCATAACATCAACTTCAATGGCACCAAAACCCTAGCCACCATAGAAAATCCCAGCCACAGAATCATCAGAGAAGCCATAGAGATTGAAAAAAGACCAGAAAGCATGAACAGAAGAGATGATTCCACCAGGCTGTCAATCATTTGGAAGCCTGCACTCACAAACAAAAAAATCTCCACACCACAAGCCAGGCAAACACCTGGGCACAAACAGATCCCCCCTGATACCTCCAGCTCAAACACACCCCAACCAGGCACCCAGATGAAACCCAGCTTCCTAACGAATGATAGCCGTCCATTTACCTGAAGCCAAGCTGCACTAAAGGCCTCCAATAAAGTAACACAATGTTGCCAGCCAATCAAGATACAAAAAGAGCCCCCCCAAAAAAAAAAACAGACAGAAGATACTAGTAGCAGAACACAGCAAACTCCAAGACCAATAAACACAGACCAAGACTCTCAACCAATCAGGAGGAAGAAAAAACCATTCTGACACAGCAATAGGCTGCCCCAAATTTAAATCTGAAACCACTGTAAAAGTCTGACTCACAAACACCATACAGAAGCCTGATGATGGCAGATGAGATTCTGCTGAAACGTTGCTACAACTTTAAAAGCACCACGTGGGAAAATACCCGAACAAAGCTGAATGCCAGACATGTAAGTACCCACGAAAACTTAAGAAAACAAATATCAAACCTCTACGGGGAGGGAATAAACAACCAGATCAAAACCTACGAGAAACTGGAAATTAAAAGAGCAGTAATACTATGTGACCTCCAATTCCTACGCAGCTGCAGAGACAACAATACTACACTAACCTGCTTCAAATTAACATTTCATCAAAGCACAGCAGCCACTAAACGTATCCTGAAAAGAACTGAAATGGCTCTTCTAAGAAACGAGCTCCACAGTAAGAGATTCCAATTAGATCAGTTAAACAAAGATTTGCTAGCACTACACCTGGAATTGAGCAGCAAAATCCACCCTCTACTTTGGGACAAGATAAAACAACTTACAACTTGGAGAGCTGAATCTGCAAACATCTACAAACAGGAAAAGCTCTTGAAAAAATTAAAGAAATTAGAACATGACAAGTAAACCCCCAACAACTCACAACAACACCTGAAACAATTAGTGTACAATGTTTCCAACAGAGAACTCACCAAAACAGAAACAGAAGTCCTAACCAAAGGATTCAATTATGCTATAGCATCCCAAAAAATCCCCACAGAATCCATCATATGTGCAGTAGAATCCAGCCTAACTAAATTAAATACAGATGAAGCTGATAAAATAAGACACCAAGTTACCAACATTCTATGCACAAGCAAACCACCCAAAAGCAACTTACAGCAAAATGAAATTAAAGCGCTACAAACCCTGAAAAGAGACAGCAGCATAATCATCCTCCCAGCAGATAAAGGGAATGCCACTGTAGTAATGGACAGAAAAGACTATGAAACTAAGTTGACAGACCTACTCCAAGACTCCACATACAAACCCATAAACACAGACCCAACCACATATCTGGAAAAATTAACCAAGAAGAAAATTATAACCAGCCACATAAGCAAAGAGATCCAACACACGATCATACCCAGAGAGAAATCTTCCAGATGCCCCAAACTATACGGCCTCCCAAAAATACACAAAGAAGGCATACCTCTCAGACCCATAGTCAGCTCCAGAGGAGCACCACTACAAAACCTGGCTAAACACCTAGCAAAAGAGCTACAGCCCCATGCTGAAACAGCAGCTTCTCATGTACAAAACGCATACCACTTCTTGGAAATGATCAAAGATCTACACGTGGAGCAAGAAGATCTGCTTGTAAGTTTTGACGTGGTTTCACTATTCACTCAAGTCCCGATAAAAGAGACCCTCGAAATCATCAAAAATAAATACCAACCAGCTAAACACCTCATAGAACTAACAGAACACTGCTTAACCAACACATATTTCATATACAAAGGACAAAGATACAAACAAATTGAAGGAGCCCCCATGGGATCACCACTGTCACCTGTCATTGCAAACCTGTTCATGGAAGAATTCGAATCCAGAGCCCTGGCTAATGCCATACTCAAACCCAAACTATGGTTAAGATATATAGATGACACATTTGTGATTTGGCCCCATGGACAAGAAAACCTAAACAACTTCCTAACACACCTAAACAGCGCACACCCCAAAATCAAGTTCACCATGGAAACAGAAACAAACAAACAACTACCATTCCTAGATGTACTAATCTACAAGAAAACAGATGGCACACTAGGACACACCATATACCAGAAGAAAACACACACCAACCGCTACCTCAATGCCCAATCCCACCACCACCCAGCACAGATAAACTCTGTGGCTAAAACACTAATTACTAGAACCAAACGCCTGGCAGACAAGACACACATTAAGACTGAACTATGCACCCTGACTAAAATATTGACAGCCAACGGCTTCCACAAAAGCAAAATCACCAACTTGATCCACAAAAACACACTGAGACATAATAGAGACCCAGAAGATGAACAGACCCATGGAACAGCTGTCCTGCCCTACATAAGAGGCACTACAGACAAAATTAGTAAGATTCTATACAGACACCACATCAAGACTGCCTTCAAAACAGACAGAAAAATAGCAGCCATCCTCAGGAACCCCAAAGACAAAATTGACCTGGAAAACCAAGGCATATATGAAGTCCCCTGTGCATCATGCCCGGCCACATACATTGGACAGACCAATAGAAGAATAAGCACCCGCCTAGGTGAACACAAAAATGCAGTCAAAAAGCTGGAACACACTTCCTCACTTGTCCAACACATGGAAGCCACAGGTCATAACATCAACTTCAATGGCACCAAAACCCTAGCCACCATAGAAAATCCCAGCCACAGAATCATCAGAGAAGCCATAGAGATTGAAAAAAGACCAGAAAGCATGAACAGAAGAGATGATTCCACCAGGCTGTCAATCATTTGGAAGCCTGCACTCACAAACAAAAAAATCTCCACACCACAAGCCAGGCAAACACCTGGGCACAAACAGTTCCCCCCTGATACCTCCAGCTCAAACACACCCCAAGCAGGCACCCAGATGAAACCCAGCTTCCTAACGAATGATAGCCGTCCATTTACCCGAAGCCAAGCTGCACTAAAGGCCTCCAATAAAGTAACACAATGTTGCCAGCCAATCAAGATACAAAAAGAGCCCCCCCAAAAAAAAAAACAGACAGAAGATACTAGTAGCAGAACACAGCAAACTCCAAGACCAATAAACACAGACCAAGACTCTCAACCAATCAGGAGGAAGAAAAAACCATTCTGACACAGCAATAGGCTGCCCCAAATTTAAATCTGAAACCACTGTAAAAGTCTGACTCACAAACACCATACAGAAGCCTGATGATGGCAAATGAGATTCTGCTGAAACGTTGCTACAACTTTAAAAGCACCACGTGGGAAAATACCCGAACAAAGCTGAATGCCAGATATATATATATATATATATATATATATATATATATATATATATATATATATATATATATATATATATTCTTAAGTTTTCATGGGTACTTACATGTATGGCATTCAGCTTTGTTCGGGTATTTTTCCACGTCATAGTAGTGGTGCTTTTCAAGTTGTAGCAACGTTTCAGCAGAATCTCATCTGCCATCATCAGGCTTCAAACAAATATATATATATATATATTTGTTTTCTGAGGTTCTCGTGGGTATTTGTATGTGGATCTTTGGTTATTCGGGTTTTCTCCCGCGTAAGATTGGAAGTATCTAGGCAGCATTTTGATGAAGTCTCATTCATCATCTTCAGGCTTGTGTCTTCAGCTCTGTGCTTCTCAGAGTGATGTGAGCTTGCAGCTGCTTCTTCCTTTTAACTGCTAGTGGGGGTATGACTTAATTGGGTGGGGGCTTGGCTGTGTTCTGATTGGGTGGGGGGGTGTTCTCATTGGTTGAGGGTTTGGCTGTGATATGATTGGTGGGGGGTTGGCTGTGTTCTGATTCACGCCTCCAGCCAATCAGAACACAGACAAACCCCCAAGCAATCAGAACACAGCCAAACCCCCAACCAATGAGAACACACCCCCACCCAATCAGAACACAGCCAAGCCCCCACCCAATCAAGTCACACCCCCACTAGCAGTTAAAAGGAAGAAGCAGCTGCAAGCTCACATCACTCTGAGAAGCACAGAGCTGAAGACACAAGCCTGAAGATGATGAATGAGACTTCATCGAAATGTTGCCTAGATACTTCCAATCTTACGCGGGAGAAAACTGGAATAACCAAAGATCGATCGATCTATCTATCTATCTATCTATCTATCTATCTATCTATCTATCTATTAAAAACTAGCAAGACTTTGTACTTTATGCATCAATAGGAATTGTTCCCTGTTGTTTTTAATGTATAAGAATTATATTTTAAAAAATATAAAATTATTCTTAGTGTATAGGAGCCTATCTTGATACAGTTAAGTAAATTGCTGCAGTTGTTAAATTAGTACCATGATTGTTAAGTGAATCTGGTTTCCCATTGACTTTGCTTGGTAATAGGAGCAAAAGGGGATCATATAACCCTGAGACACCGCAACCATCACAAATACTGCCAGTTGCCAAGCGCCTGAATTTTGACCACCTGACCGTGGGATGCTACAATGGTCGTAAGTGTGAAAGCAATCATTTTTTTCAGTGCCATTGTAATTTCGAATGATCACTAAACAAATGGTCAATTGAGGATTACTTATACATTGAAAGCAGTTTGTTTGTTTCAGGGAGGGGCTTTGTATGCTTGTTTGCATTGCTCTTGTACTACTTTGATGTGACTCCAGAAAAGATATTGTGGACCTGTTATCAGTGTTTCATATGAGGAGTTTTAAAATGATTTCATATCAAAAAGAATCGATATTTTATGGAAACATTCTGCAGGCTGGATGGTGAATAGTACTCCATGTGGATTATCATCACCCCCTTAGTTTTGTGATTTAAAGCAAAGAGTAAAGCAGAAGAGTTTTCATTGTACAGCACTCAAAATATTGTCTTGTTCAGAGCTGGATAGGAAACATTTTCATATTTCCATTTTCTGGGAAGCAAATATATTTCCATTTTTCATGGCACGCTATTAAGGTGGATTTAAATTGTTTTATTACCCTTTATACACACAACTATGTACACTGCTATATTACAAGAGTATGGACAATCCATGTATATATTGTATATCTGATGTTTATTGTGTTTAACTTGTTAGTAAAGGACTGCAACTTTAGTTATTTTTAACTGTTCAATCATTATTGGTGTTCTCAAGCTTAGGAGCCAAGAGCCATAGAACAGCAGCTGAAGTGACCAGCAACAGGTCATTCCAAAATAACATTTCTGCTGATTTACCCAGTACATGGCAGCAAATATACAACTATAGAGATTAATTAAACAAACTAATCAAAGTTAGACCTGATTACTCCTTGAATGTGAGCCTATTAAGAAATCCAAGAAATGTAAACCAGACTAGGAATTTAGAAGAAGAAAGAAAACAAATCTCAGTCGGCAAAGGCAAAATAAATTTCACATTATTGCCAAGAAAAATGTATGGATAGGCCATGCATTCATCAAGAATCAAACTCAACTGGAGCAAATCATTATCTCTCTAATATAAAGATTATAATCTAATATTATATATTTATTTTTTGACCAAAAGAGAGAATTGTTCAACAATCCACATTGTTTTATTAGAAAACAAATAACCCAGATATTGTTTTAGCACAAATATTGTTTACTTTTTCTTTACAGGTTAGCAAGAATTCTACAAACAAGTTATCTTTTGATAATTTACCATATTGGTTTTCAAAAGAAATTGAGGAATCCTTCAAGTATTGCTTTGCTTGCTGGTAGATTAAGTATTTAATTCAAAGTACCAATATGGGAAGATTATGGCATTTTCTCCCAATAACATCCTTCTGTACACATACATTTTCCATTGTTTCCTATTGAACAAGTAAAGCAAGGACATTTTCATTAACATGGCATTACTGCAAGTCAGCCTTCATTAATTAGATGAAATTGCCCTTCCTATTCTTATTATCAGCTAGCAGCTGGACAAGAGGCACCCAATATTGATCAAATATTGATCAAATAGATTATTGGATTCAGAACAGATTTATTTTCTCTGCATCTGATGAGACAAGACCTGAGATATTTAGCAGAATGGAACATTCTGTAAAACCTAAAGTATTCATTTTTCCCTCTTGTCTAGCTTGCTTGGTACTATTCCCTTTATTTGTATGCCATAAAGGCATTTGATGGCAAAGAGGAAATCCAAATGAAAATTTAGTGACTGTTTTCCAATTACTAGCCAAGCACTTTTTTGCCTACTGTTCAATAACAATTCTTACTATTTCATAAAAAGATCAAAACAGCATGTAGCTTTGGTCAAGCATGCTGAACAATAAGGCCATTCCTATTCACACAGCCCATCACAAGATTGAAATCCCATAGGCCAGCATGGAAAAGAGCTATTTGCTTAATATGTACCCAGTTTAGCCCCGAGAATGCCTAGAGACAAGAATGGTCCAAAGTATCTTCTTGTGGCCTGACCAAGAGTAATACCTGTACCAAATCACCTGGTTTTAATCTGCCTCATCTGTCTTGTTAAGCCTGGTTTCCCCAACCAGGGTTAGGGAGACAAGCTAAACAGAATGTGCAGCTTAGTCAGATAGGCACACAGATAAATGAGTGAGCTAAGCTTGTATGTTTATTAACATACAGTAAAAATGACAGATACGCTTGTGCTATCAAATATATAGTTTATTCCATTATGAGTTCATAGCATAGTCAAAATAACAGTCCATTAGTCATGTATCATTTAGTCAGTCCATTCAGGGATATTCAGTGAGCAAAGTCCGTGTAGAAATATCCTATGTCAATTCACTTACAAGTCAGTCTTTTGTTTTCTCTCCCGTTCGAGCAATGCAGACTTGTTTCCTTGCAGTAATCAGGGATCATCAAAGCCAGAGAGAAAGCAAGCTGTCGTCTTGCTTCTTTTAAAGTGCTTTCACAACCACTCCCTTAATTACTATCCCACAGTTAAAGTTGCAGACACTTTAACATACAAACTATGAGTACATATTATTATTTACCTAAACCAGTTAGGGTAAAACAATGTTATCCCTAACATTCTCCCCCTTTAGGAAATAATAATAAATATAACTATTTATATCTTTAAATCATATTTGTTACAACTCTCTTTAAACTTAGTTACTCCTTGAGCTTTTGTAAATTGTTCTGCAATGTTTTCTTCCGTCATGCAGTATTCCAATTTAATTAGCCCATTCTTTACAGATTCTCTAACATTTAAGTATCTTAAATCAGTATGCTTTGATCTAGTTTTTACAGCAATACTAGTAGCTAACTTTATAGCTGCTTGATTATCCTCGAACACAATAATGGAATCTTTTACAGTTACACCCATGTCTAATAATAACTGTTTGTACAAAATCAAATCAGTGCATAGTAATGACAGACATGAAAATTCCGCTTCCATCGTGGACAAGCTAATATGCTGTTGTCTGATTGACCTCCACCCTATTAGTGTCTTACCAAATAATATAGCCATCCCAGATGTTGATTTTCTAGTGTTTATATCAGTTGCAAAACTTGCATCTGCATAGGCACTAAGACTCAAATCATCCTTTGGTTCTATATACAATGCATGGTTCATTGTTCCTTTAAGATATCTTAAAATTCTCTTTAATGATTGCCAATGACATTGTTGTGGATCTGAATTAAAACGTGCCAGCTGATTTACACTATAAGCTATATCAGGCCTAGACCAATTGCTTATATATGATAAGCTACCAATCAAAGATTGATATATTGACTTATCAAATTTGGGACTTTGATTATCAGTTTGGCAAACTTCCTGACTCATTGGAGTCTTTGCCGGTTTACAAAGTTCCATTTTAAACGTTTTAATTAATTGGCAAATTTTATCTTCTTGAGATATCTTAAAACCATTTTTTGTTTTGTTAATTGTCAATCCTAGATACCTTTTAATTTCACCTAAATGCTTTAATTTTATCTTTTTGGCTAATAATGATATAATCTCATTAGCTTCATTATTAGTCTTAGTTATCAAAGCAATATCATCTGTAAATAATAAACAATAATGACACCGTTCCATTATTTTCTCTTTTAAACACACATGGATCTGCTAAACCAGATTTAAAACCTATATTGTTTAACTCTTTCACAATATATTGGTTCCACTCAAACCCAGATTGTTTCAATCCGTAAAGACTCTTTTTGAGTTTCCAACAATCATTACTATTTACTTTATTGTCTTTTATACCTACTGGTTTTCTTAAATATATAGTGTGCTGTAATGGTGCATGCAGATAAGCAGTTTCTACATCTAAATGGTTAATGACATAGTTTTTCTTAGCCGCCCACACTAATGCTGCTCTTAAAGATGTTGCTTTAAGACTTGGTGCAAAAACTTCATCGTAATCAGATGCAGTTTGATTAAATCCTTGAGCTACTAACCTAGCTTTATGGGTAACAGTTCCATCATTTCCAGTTTTTACTTTAAATATCCATTTGCACCCAATGGATTTTTCTCCTGGAGGTAATTTAGCATCTTCATAAATTTTCATTACCTTTAATGAATTTAGTTCTTTTTCCATTGCCTTTTGCCAATTCTCCTGATCCTTAGCAGGATACATCCTAAGTTCATCTACACTAGTTGGAACTTTAGTTACTTGGCAAACTATACTTGCTTGATACCTATCAGGTGGTCTAGTTACACGTGTAGTACGTCTAGGTATTACAGGACTTACAGGTGGACTTTCATTAACTAACTCTTCTTATTATCTAACTCTTCCTGATCAACTGTTTCCTCTTGTTCTGGTCCTATTTGCTCTTCATGGACTTCTTCTTTAATTGGACTCTTCTTATAACTAATCTGATCTTTCTGCCTTTTGTAGGGTTCAACAATCACTTCACCATTTAAATCTTGCTCTAATCTACTCCATCCCACATGTTCCAGGAATTCCGCACCAGCACTGGTATAAACTCCAGATGTACCTGGTTCCCAGAATCCACAAGATCTATGATTAGATGTATATCCTACAAAATATAATCTTTTAGCTCTATGTTGTCCTTTGTGTCTAAGTTGTGTAGAGATATGCACCCATGCTGGTGCTCCAAATGTGTGCATGTAACTTAGATCAGGTTTTATACCATGCCACAGTGTGAATGGTAATTCACCTGTTGTTGAATTAACAACATTATTTAATATATGATTACCACACATTATTGCTTCTTCCCACAAATTGTCAGGTAATCCTGAATCAGACATCATAGTACGTGCCATTGATTGTAATATTTGGCCTCTTCTCTCTTTAAAGGCATTATGTTGTGGCCTATATGGTGCAGACATTTTATGTTGAATACCTAACATTCTTAGTCTGTTTTGGAATTTATTATTTGTAAATTCCGTACCATTATCTGTTATAAGAGTTACTAATTTCTTTTTAGTTTTCCTTTCTGCAAATTTTATCCAATTAAAGAGATTTTGATACGTTTCAGTTTTGCTCTTCATTAAATAGCAAAACCCATATCTAGAATAGTGGTCCATTATACTTAGTATGTAACGAGCTCCTCCTACACTTGGTTTTTTCGGACCTATTAAATCTGCAAATACTATCTCTAAAGGCTCTTTAGTAGTAAATCCATCAACTCTATTAGCCGGTGTGACCCTGGCCTTACTTTGATTACAGGCATTACATTGCAAATACTTATTACAAGTTTTCAAACTTATTCCCTTAGATAATTCAACAGTTTTCTTAAGTATTTTAAAATTTAAATGCCCTAGCCTTCGATGTAACAAGTGAATACATTCATCATGAGGTTTCTTATTTTCATAAACTGTGTTAGCCACCTTTAAACCATTATCATTTAACACATATAATTCACCTCTTAAAGATGCAGTAATTCTCTTATCTTCTTTCTCAATTATGCAGTTATCTCCCCTAAATGTAACTATATATCCTAGTTTAACCAAAATTTTAACTGAAATTAAATTAAACTTAAGTTGTGGTACATATAACATTTTTACATTCTCTTTTATGAAAGAACAATATGCTATACCTTGACCTTTAGCTTTCAGTTTCCAGCCATTGGCTAACGATATCTGCTGTGTACTCTTGGACATTTTAATAAAATTTTTCTTATCATTAGTTATACAATGTGATGCTCCACTGTCAACCACCCATAAATTATTTTTTACAGCTCCGTTAGTATACATGGCTAACTCTCAATTTTTCTTTATCTTTTGATGACTTTTAGTATTCTGGCCAGCATTCTGGTGCTTTGCTTTTTTACAAAATCTTGCCAAATGTCCTCTTCCTCCACAATTAAAACACTTTTTAATTGCATATGCAGTAGGAGTTTCATTATCTTCTTTTTGAGGTTGCTGCCTCCTTAACTGATCTCTTTCAAACCTTCTTCTGGCCTCTTCAATCAATCTGCCAGTTATGTCAGTTAAAGTTAGGCTTTCCTTTGGCAATATTTCAAGGGAAGTTACGTAGTTATCATAGCTTTCGTTAAGGGAAGATAGAATTATGTAAACTTGGTGTAGTTCAGAGAAAATAAGCTCTTTCTCGTGCAGTTCTTGAAAAATGCTTTGCATAGTTTTCAAATGACTCAGCATATCACCATTCTTATGGAGATGTGTACTGAAAAGTTTCCGTGTTAGATTTATGTGAGCACCAACGTTATCTCGAACATAAATCCTCTTCAGCTTCTGCCAACACCCAACAGCTGATTTCTCTCCATGGATATAAACAAGTTGCATATCAGTTAAGGTTAAAGCAATAATGCAAATAGCTTGTTGATTTTTATGCATAAATTCTTCTATCTTTAATTTATCTTCCTCATCCTCTGGATCCCATTCTTCTACGTTTGGTGGATTTTCAATTATGTTCCACAAACCTTCTCTTCGTAGAAACAGACTACATTTCATAGACCATGATACATAGTTTGTTCCATCCAACTTGGATATAAGGGACAAACTTTGTAGATTGACTTGTGCCATGTTTTCTTATATGGATATAAAAACTATAATTAATAAAACACAGCTGTCTGTTTACTGTAATGTATAACAACACAAACTCTCACTTTTACATAAATCTGTTTTATCCTAGTTAAACTGACTTTGCAGCCCCTGGGCCCATAACCAGTGTTAAGCCTGGTTTCCCCAACCAGGGTTAGGGAGACAAGCTAAACAGAATGTGCAGCGTTAGTCAGATAGGCACACAGATAAATGAGTGAGCTAAGCTTGTATGTTTATTAACATACAGTAAAAATGACAGATACGCTTGTGCTATCAAATATATAGTTTATTCCATTATGAGTTCATAGCATAGTCAAAATAACAGTCCAATAGTCATGTATCATTTAGTCAGTCCATTCAGGGATATTCAGTTAGCAAAGTCCGTGTAGAAATATCCTATGTCAATTCACTTACAAGTCAGTCTTTTGTTTTCTCTCCCGTTCGAGCAATGCAGACTTGTTTCCTTGCAGTAATCAGGGATCATCAAAGCCAGAGAGATAGCAAGCTGTCGTCTTGCTTCTTTTAAAGTGCTTTCACAACCACTCCCTTAATTACTATCCCACAGTTAAAGTTGCAGACACTTTAACATACAAACTATGATTACATATTATTATTTACCTAAACCAGTTAGGGTAAAACAATGTTATCCCTAACATGTCTCATCGAAATTGAACAGAATTAGGTGTGATACTGGAAGAAGTGTCCCTGTCCTCTCTCAGTGGAGAAGAAAGATTTCCCTTGTTGCAATTGTGATGCTTATTTGCAAACTACTAAACATATTGTGCAAGATTGCTCATGATTTGTATTCTTTGGTTCTTTAGAAGATCCTTGCAAAGCAACACCAGAGGCAATGACCTAGATAGCTGAATTGGACTTCCAGTTATGAAGCTATTGTCATACCTTCATAGAAATTTTGTATATAATTACGTGGATTATTTGGATAAGTTTGCTTCTGTTCTATCATGTTCTCATCATATATCAAATAAATAATAATCAAAAGAATAAAATTATCTTCATCTTGATTTCCTACATAATTAAGTTTCAGTGATAGGCTGTGTGCATAGATATGGATAAGATCAACTCTTTGGATTACTTTCCAAAGATCAGGAATCTCCTCCTGCCTAGTTTTCAAGCCAGATTTGCTGGAGCTTGTCTTAAATTTTGCTCTGATGCCAGTCATATTGCTAATTGAACAGCAAAGCAAACCACACCACAAACATATTTGTGGGCCATCTGAATAACAATAAAGAACTCTTCTCAATGGTCCCAGCAAGGATGCTATAGAATTTCTTTAAAATACAATAATAGACTATCAGCGTTTGTCTGACTTTTATTAGTTAACTGCCTCATGCTACTGTACTTGGTTAAACATTACCTTTTATGAACATTTCTGTTGTTTCTGCTGTAAAAGTTATTTGCATACTTGGGCAAACACTTAAAATAATGACGTGTAATACCTGATTAAGATATCATAATTAGAAGAAGCTTGAAAAACCTATTCTAATCTCAGAAGATTCCGGATTCTGAATTTGCTTGTACTTTGATATACAACTACATAGAAGGATTGTAATTGATTCACATTAATTGTCAAAGATTGTGTAATAACCTTTACATTGGGTAATATAATATTTTATTAATGCTGCATGTATTTTTTTTTCTTTATCTAATTAAGTTTCCTTTATATTTATTGATGCTGCATTTTTGCCATTTGTACTGACCAAAATTTTGCAGGAAAGTCCAAATGAGAAAAGGGAACAGGCAGAAAAGACAACAGAAGAAAGAAGAGCCAAACACATGGAGAGACTACTGATTGCTAGTGCTATTTGAGTGCTACTGATTGTGTATCATGCTTGCACCATGATTGCACAATATGTACAACATAGTATTGTCTTCTGTTGATCTAGCTAACCCACTTTCAGGAAACATGTAAGGAAACCAGCTTCCCAGAGTGATTTCACTGAATGAAATGAACGCAAACATGAGAGGTCAAAGGACAGTCACTCTTTTTTGTTGTGGTTCATTGTTCATCTGAAGGACATGGGGATAGGGGTGATAATTCTTTTGGCTTTCAGGGGTTGTTCCATGTTTGCTTTTCTTTCTAAAGATGACAAAAAGTACAAGATTATCTTGAAGATATTAGAGACAAAATTGTTTATAAAGGAAGATGAGTAATACTTAAATTGGACATAGAGATCCCTGCAGACAGATAATGCACTAGGTCTACAAGATGTAAAAGAAGCCGGGAGAAGATAACTGAGAGATGGATGAATGTGACACAAAGTTCAAAGCCTTTCTAAATTCTTGAGTTCAGAACAGATTCCAAGTATTCCCATCAATAGCATAGGATCTAGTTGAGGAACTGTCTGTCCCCTATAGGACCTGCCTAATCAGTTCAATCATGCATGGTTGGCATGCTCTGGGTTCCTTCGATTAAACAAGGTCATCTATAGGATCTTGGAAGCACTTGGATAAAGGCAAATGTCCCAGGATAATGTTACAGGATCCAATTTGAGTTGGTCACTGAGTCTGTCACCAAGACAAATAGTTTTTGTCTTCCAAGCTTCAGGGAACATCTTCAGGAAACATCTCTCCCTAGCAGAGTATGTGCTTTGGATCTTGGAAGCACATCTTCTCTATAGCAGGACCTGCCTTCTGGAATGAGGATCTAGATCTAGGTGACCATCACATTAATGTGGTTCAGAAGAATGGTGAAGACCAGGCCAACTTTTATCGATTTATTGTACATTTTTTTGTTATTGTGAGACACCCAGAGTTATTGGCACTTGAGCAGCATACAATTTTAATAAATTTAGCTTTTAAACCCTTTGAACAAGTTTTAAAGAGAATTGTAATGACTTTGCAAAGATTCCTACTTTTGCATACTGTAGAAGAGGAGGAAGCAATGAATGATCATGATCAGAGATGACATTGAAGTGATAACATGTTTGCCAGATGCTGGATCAATAACAGTGTGCTGCTTTCCTGGGGTATACATTTGGAATATGTCAGACAGATTCCAAAGACTCTTTAAGCTCATGGCTAAATTTTGCTTTTTATGTTCCATAAAAACAACAATAAAGCCAGGAAACACCTTGAGGATATTGTAATGGACTATGAACCACTGGGCAGAAAGATGAACAAGCCAAGGATAAAGATAAAACTTTCTTTACTTCTTGCTGTTAAAAGATACAGCCGGGAAGATAGAAAGAAGACACCCAGAAGTGAGCAATTGGTTAGGCCAAGGATGCCAATAGTTTGGATGTTTTGCTAATGTTATATATTTCCAAGATGGGAGATTCCTGGTAAGATTGTAGCTCATAAGCAAAGGGAGATGAGTGTTTGGAAGGTGCCTTGTTTTAAAACGGGGGTCCCCAAACTTGGCAACTTTAAGACTTGTAGACTTCAATTCCCAGAATTTGTCAGCAAGTAAAGCTGGCTGAGGAATTCTGGTAGTTGAAGTCCACAAATCTTAAAGTTGCCAAGTTTGGAGACCCTGTTTTAAAGTAATCCAGTGAAAGAAAAAAGACTCCGATAAATAGTATGATAATTAGAAGATATGCAGAATATGGAGTCACCAAATAATGAGCATATAAAGACAGAAAATATTTTTTCAAATCACATGATCCAAGATTTCCAGTGTCTTCAATGCATACATTATGGAAAACAAACAGAAATAAACTGACATTACTGAATCCTGATAGTACAAAACTCATAAATGGATAAAATGGTATAATTTATTCAAAGAAGTCTGATAAAGTGGAATGAGAACTGGCATTAGAAGTGAAGGAAGTACAGATGTGAATTGAGATCGAGAATATGAGCATGAAGATTCTGTCTAGAGCAGTGGTTTTCAACCTTTTCTTTACCATGGACTCCTTTTAAATATCTTAGTGACCATGGACCATGACCATAGCCGTAGACCACCAAGATTTAAATCATAAAAGTTATTCAAGCATTTGCAGACTCTCTGTGATAATATTGTGGATCCCCAGGGGTAACTTGACCACAGGTTGAGAGCCACTGGTTAAGAGCATTGGAGTAAGAATACAAAGGAGAAATAGCCAGGATACAGTAGAACCTCTGGTCACGACCATAATTTGTTCCATAACTTTGGTCACAACCAAAATTGTACCCTGAGCCTAATTTTGGAAATTTGGCACTTACAAAAAAAAATGGTACAGAGCAGGAAATTGGCCACAAAAAAAATGTGAATTTTTTGGACGGAGCTTGATTTGGTCATGGTCAGAAGCGTTTATGACCAGAGGGTCTACTGTATTAGAATAGGGGAAATACTATAGATTATCAGGCTAAACAAATATATGGCTAATAACCTCTGGGCCACATTTCAGAATTTTTCAGGGGGAATAATGTAGTAATAATGGAAGATTTCAATTACCTGGACATCTACTGGAAAACCAACTCATTCTGAACTGCAAGATCCCAAATATGTCTCAGTAATCTTGGTGACTATTTCATTTTACAAAATGTTAAAGAAGACCTGATAATATTGGTCTTCTGAGATCTGATTCTAACCAATAACAAAGACCTACTTGAAGAGTCAAAAGCAGTAGAAACTTTAGGATGAAGTAACATGTCATCTTCGCATTCAAGATACTACAGAAAAATAAATTGGATCATAGTATACATGCACATAAGATTTCAAAAGAACCATTTTGGTGGATGACAAGCTATATATGAGCTAACGGTGTAATGCAGCTGAAAAAAAAACAAATGTGATTCTAGACTACATATATCAGCAAAAAAATAATGTGAAGATCAACATGCCAGCATTCCTTTTTATTCTTCATTGATCAGACCATATCTAAAATATTGCATCCAATTTGGGGCAAGTTGGTTTGATTGGCTGGATTTTCTCACATATTGCTTTTCAAAGCAGTAGCACAATCATCAGAGGCAATAAATGAATTCATTTTACCATAAACCCACAACTTAAAATGAACTTTACATGTAAATAACCTTTTAAAAGACAGAGAAAGCCTGAAAAATACATATGTAGAAAAAAGAAAATATGAAAAGAAAATTCAGACCAACGTTTGAAGAATAAATTCACACAATAAATAATTCATCTGTAATCTCTGAATACCTACTTTAGAAATAAATTAGGATAGTGACATAAGTAGTTGTTTTATGAGAAGCAACACTCCATCTGAAACAATGAAGTATAGAATAGCAAAGTTATCAGAGTTCAGAAAGTTTGAAGAATTGTATAGTCTAACATAAATGTACACTATTCTATAAGAATATCAGTTCCAAATAAGGATTATAAATGCTTCCTAAATGCTTCCTAAGAGCCTCGGTGGTGCAATGGTTAGAATGCAGGCTACTTCTGCTGACTGCCGGCTGCCTGCAATTTGGCAGTTCAAATCTCACCAGGCTCAAGGTTGACTCAGCCTTCCATCCTTCCGAGGTGGGTAAAGTGAGGACCCAAATTGTTGGAGGCAATATACTGACTCTGTATACGGCTAGAGAGGGCTGTAAAGCACTATAAAGCGGTGTATAAATCTAAGTGCTATTGCTATTCCAGCCTGACTCTTGCCCTCCAGACCATTGCTTTGCCATGATGCTTGGGGACTGAGGGATGGAAACCTATGAAATGGTTACAGTGCTCATTAAATGGATGCTACTTTCTTGCAGATTATGCTTTTTAAGGTTTTAATGGTTTTATTGTGTTTTAATATTTTATGCATGTACGTTATTGTTTGATTTTTGTACTGTATTTGCTTTTGAGGGATTTTAACTGTGTGAGCCACCCAGCATCAAATATGCAAGCTAGGTGGCTAAATTGAATGAACAAACAAATGAACAAACAAATTAAATGAACAAACAAACAAACAAACACTAAGGCCAATTGTGCAATCTATAATGTTAGCTTGCAGAACTAAAATTTTCCTGTCATAATGTTTTACATGTGGATAATAATCAAAAAGAACAAATAATATTTCCAGAGAACAGGTTAACTTTTCAGATCCATATCTATTAATTAAAAGAGATTATAGTAGAAAAACATATACAAAAATGCAACACAACATTCATTCCACAATAGGATGTTAGAAGATAAGAAACCTGCCTTTCTTAATGCTACATAATGTACGTAATGATCAGTTTCATGTCATAAAACCTAATCAGAACCAATCAGTTAATAGCAGCAACAACAATCTATTTTCTTAGCATCATGAGTTTTATAATTTTCAGGCACTAACATATTACTGGAGAAGCCATGAACATGCAGTTTTATATCATGCTGCTATCATTTCTGAAAAACACAACTTGTTTTCATCTTGAATGTCAGCTGAACCTTTTTCACACTTCCTCTCAAGGGATATTGTAAATTATACTAAATTGATTAACAGATTCACTTTTAACCTCTAAAAACCTAAAGCTAAATTACAGTTGTTGAGCCTGGCGAAATTAGCATTTTACCTTAATACTGCAGATATTAAGGGTACCTCAACTTGAATTTTGTAGAAAAAGAAGCTAATATTAAGAAGATTCACGTCACTTTTTGCTTCAGCATTTGCTTGACACACGAGCACTGTATCTTATCTCTGTAAATATTTTTTTCATTAATTCTATTATTGGCTTCAGTAGCTGGATGCCCACAAAAATCCACCATTTCTGCCTTTGTTTAGTTTACATACCAATTGCATTCTTAAAAATCTCTTTAAATTACACAATAAAGGACTGTTGTAATGTTTAGGAAGCCTGATACATTTGGGAGATGGAAACCAAATTTAATTGGTGTAGGAGGAGAACAACTAACACCAACATTTCTCTTTCAACTTCTGATCAAACAGGTACTGTTTACAACAGAGAAGTGAAGAATTATGTGAGTCATATTGTTTGAAGCAATAAGTGCTTCCCCTGTGTGCCATAGCTAATTCTGATTTGTTGTGTGAACAACCCTACTCTTTCGATGCAGATAAATGATTAATATGTCTTCTCATTTAAATATTTATATGTATTCCTCTTAAAAGAAATAAATCAAAGAATAATTGAGTTGCAAAGCAGAGCTACTATGTATTGGGGGCATAACTATAGGCTTTTAGGAAATGAATAAAATGCCTACTTTCAAATCCTATTTCTCCACCTACTCTTTTACATTGCTTAATGAGAAACATAAATACTACAAGAACATGGAAGGATGATGTGTTGCAGTGTTAGATTAATCTTTATTAAAAATTAAAATTGTCTGCGTCTTTTATCAAAGAATTAATTACTTAAAAACAGTGTTATATGGATATTTTAATGTAACTTCAATTTTTTTTCCCTTGCTGACAATTATATCATTATTTTGACAGATTTATGTTTTTATTGTTACACAATGAACTGAAAAGTCCATCACAATTATAAGATCAACTGTTGACCATGCATTGCTGATATCATGGTTACTTATTTAACACATTTCAAAAAAATACTTTCAAAATGGAGCAAATAAACTATTTCTCCTTCCCCAGGTGTACTGCAATGCACTTTTCCTGCAGTAAAAGAAAAATTGCATAAAGTAACAAGAAAATATAATAATCACGTAGAATCCCCAATGCAAATTTGCTGGAAAAAAGTTTTAGTCTTATGATTATTTTCCAAGAATTATCACTGGGATCATTTTCCAAATTTTCTGAAATTTATGTGATAACCCTTACCATATACTAACCACCCCACCTTTCCTTGCAGTCTTCAGGGAAAAAGAAGGAAGCAGCTGTTGGTTAAAGTTTCCTTTTTTCCCCATAGCCAGAAGTCTTGAAATCGTTGAGCTTTGCTTTTATGACACAGAAGATATTCAACTCAAAATGTTTTGATGTGATATTTTGAATATAACTTTTTCTTCCATGCCCATTTGATGTTTTCTATTATCACCTAGTTAACACCAGTATCTGTATCAAGAAATAAACTGGGAGCCAGTGAAGGTCACATAAAAAGGAGTTATTGAGTCTGTCATTTACATTTCTATAACTGTCTGGTTTGGTTCTGCAACCCATCAAGACATACACAGACTTCAGAGAGTAATTAGGACTGCAGAAAAAAAAATTACTAACAACCTGCCTTCCATTGAGGACCTATATATTGCATGAGTCAAAAAGAGGGCTGTGAAAATATTTACAGACCCCTCACATCCTGGACATAAACTGCTTCAAGTCCTACCCTCAAATCGATGCTATAGAGCACTGCACACCAAAACAACTAGATACAAGGACAGTTTTTTTCCTGAAAGCCATCATTCTGCTAAACAACTAATTCCCTCAACACTGTCCAACTATTTACAAAGTCTGCATTATTATTACTATTAATCTTCCCATCTTCCCTTTTACCCACCTCCTCCCACTTATCACTGTATTACTGTAACCATGTTGCTTGTATCCTAATGATTTTTATTGACTGTTTCCTAATATGATTTGATTGCTTATTGTACCCTATGACTATTATTAAGTGTTGTACTTTATGATTCTTGGCTCTTGAAGAATGTATCTTTTCTTTTATGTATACTGAGAGCATTTGCACCAAACAAATTCCTTGTGTGTCCAATTATACTTGGCCAATAAAGAATTCTAATTCTAACACTACTACTATTACTACCACTGAGGATGATGATGATAATAATAAAAACACATTTGTTCCTGGGCTTACTTGTACTGCTGTGGTGAAAGCCAGGGGCTATTGCTGCCATTGCTGTTGACTTGTTCTTTCTTTTATGTACACTGATACCATATGCATCAAGACAAATTCCTTGCGTGTCCAATCACACTTGGCCAATAATGTATTCTAAAAAAAGGTAAGGTCTTCAAAATCAGTCCAAAATGGATCAAACTTTTTTTAAACAAAAATCAAAAAGGAGGATTTGAAAGCCTTCTCTTTTCTGTTTTGCAGAAGCAATGTTTGCCTGTCACTGGAATAAATTCAGCATAAATATTAGAACTAAAATTTCTACCTCACACTAGAAATGCAAAACATGAACAAAACAGAACCATGTATGTTAACCCTAATAATAAATGTTCTACCCCAATAGAACAACATAACTCCAACATAGTTATAACAATATTTTTTTTCTAATTAATAACACAGGAATAAATAATATTCATACATCCAGATTTTCTGTAACCTTTGCCTGGAACAGCATTCAGAATGCTCATAATAGCTATTTTTCTAAAACTGACTTAAGACACAAATAGGGGCTAAGCAATTCATGGGATCTGCTACCTTCAGAAACCTCATCACTAAGAAAGAAAGGATTTATTTCTTATAGGGATTCAATATGACGGAAACACTAAAACTATTAAAATTCTTCCTTTGAGCTTAAAGTACAAAACAAAAAATCCTTTCTATTCAATAAATAAATAAAGGCTAACTTCCCTGAAATCCTAACACTCTAGCTCTGCTAGTGTGTTTGGCATTATTAATCATTCTTTGCAGTCTCCAACTTCACAAGAAAATAGCAATTGCACGTTTACAATTGTTTCTATTATATGGATTTCATTCATACAAGGTGAGATATTCTGGATAGAGCAATCCATAGATAAGGAACCACAATCAGAAGCTCTTTCCCCTTTCTCTTCATCACCTGCCTAAACTCCAGGTCTCTATAATTGAAATGGGCTTGAAATACTAACCTTTGCACCCAAAGAAGCATAGGTGGATGAAGGCATTTTAAAGCCGGAAAGGTTTAAATGTACATGTCCAGGCATTAGGATAGCTATTACAGGCAAATGATAACTTCAAAGCAGGTATTCCCAGAAGCAATACATGGGATTAGGCAGAGAATAATGTGAAAAGAGCCATTGGAGGGAGAGGAGTCCCCTATATCCTACACTTATAACTTTTAAAAGCCAGGCAAAGGATATTGTTCTGGTTAAGGCTACTAAGCCTTTGTGGCTGACATTGGTCAATTCAAGGAGGCTGCTGAATCCATTAGCTTTCAAAGGAGCCTTAAGAGAATTACATTACTAATTACTAATTGAGGGAATTATACTACTAATTACTAATTGAGAGAATGATATTACTAACTGTATTAGCAGTTAGATTGAACTGTATCCATGGTTTCGTTGTAGATGAAGCAGTCAAAGTGGCAGGTATCACCAAGACTTGGATGGGCCTGGAGAGATATAACTACCTGAGCCATGACCTGGAGACATGGCGATGGGAAGGAGTTGGCTATTATATCTAGGAGACCTTGATGGATTTCAAAGACTGTGTTCCTCAGGTAATTGGGTATGAGACCTTTGACTAGAAGTGGACTCTTGGAAAGAATAAAGTTGGTTGTTATTGGGTCAGCTTTCCTACTGCACACTGACATCTCTATCTAAAGTGCTAGATTCTGTTACTGTCTTGGTGATGGTATATCTAAGGTTTATAGTTCCTGGTGACTTAAAATTGCTCCCAGATGGCATAAAGTCTGGGAGTTCATGGCTACCATGGATTTCACCCAAATCACCGAGACACACCAGAGGCCAAATGCTAGATTCCCCCCACCCCAGGGCAGTTGTAATATGAGGCAATACCATCAATCCTTTGCCAAGGGTTGATAATCACTTTTTGGCTAACTGCTGCTACCCCACAGAGAGATAAGATCTGTCAGATCCATCATAGACAGAGAATTAGTAGACCTTGTGGGGGTCCTGAGGAAAACATTTTTTTTCAGATCATATTGACCAAAGTGTTTTTAAATTGCATATATATTTTCTTCTGAACATTACTGCAGTTTCAGTTCCTAATTGTGTTTAAATGTGTTGTGTTTCTGAATATATTTGGTATATAAATAAGATTAAAAACTAAACAAAAACCATTATGATACATACTTACTCAATGATCAGTTTATATTACTGTATTATAATGTGTGCTCATTCTGTTATTTTACAGAAAGACATTAAAATAACCAGTATTATGAATGGAAATCTATACAATATGACAACTATAAACACATTGGCCAGATCCAGATGAACCCAATATACTAATAACAAAGTGCATGCTTATATGTCTCAGGAAGAGCTGTAACCTAATGGTGAAATACACTACTGTGTGCAAAATCATTGGGAATGCAAGACTGGTTTAAAAAAGAAACTTTCACTCCTCAGAATGTCAATCTTGCATAGCATAATACATATTGTATTAATGGAACTGTTTTAGTATTCACTCATAAACATGTCTGCCAACTTTGAAGAATGCATGACAACCTTGACCATAAGCCTTACATCTCCAAAATCTTCAAATATCACCACATGCAAATTCTAGGAGTTGTAGTATCACCACATCTAATGAGCTCCACATTGTAGAAAGCTGGCATTTATCAACTTCCCATACGTCTCAAAGTTGTTGTTTTTTAATTGAGGACAATAATTAAGCTTGATGCCCTACTTTTATAATACATTTTAATACTATTTTTTTACAAATGATTGTTTTTAATCAAAGTCCATAAGATGTTCAGAGACTCCTCTTTGGCAAATAATGCATATAGCCATGAATAAAGAGTAGCTAGAGTGACATCTAGTGCTCATTTATGCCTGAGAAAAGTAATTGCTCATTATTTAACACTTTCACTTAAACTTAAGATGGTTGTGGACTTAGATCAAAATATCTTCTAAACTGTCTCCAGAATTTGAAAAGGTTTTTTTAATGATCTAATTTTTATAACTTAAATCTTAGTATTTTAAGGTTCTAAAGTGGAAATTGATCCAGAAAACTTTTAATGGCATCATATCTAATTTATGAAATTTATGTGAATAACCCCAAAACACAATCATATTTTAATCATATATCTTTCTTTTATTAACTTGCATTTTTGTTAATTTACAGATAACTATGCACACTTGATGCCTCACTGAAACTAGATAAAGAGATCAGTGACAATGAGTGATTAAAAACAAACAAGAAAGAAGTGTTAACATAAAAGAACAGTATTAAAATCCAAGCAGAACTTGTGGGGAGACGGGACTTTATTTTTTAAACTAAAGTTAAGTTAAAAAAAAAACAATCAAACGCTCCCTCTAATTCTACCAGAAGGGCATTGTTACTTGAAAAGTTATATCTTAAGTACCTACAGTAAAACCTTTTTCCAGACAATAAGATCTATAACAGGCCTTCCAGAATAAATTGAAAACTACTTCAAATTACCAAATTGGATAAGAGTTTGAAAGACCAATACCCCAATCTATCACTAGAAAAATTTGAAATTATTGAAGTTGTTCCCATAAGCAAAGAAATAGGAACAAAGCCATTACATTACCCAAAGTCCCACGGTAGTTGTTTAAATAATTTAAACAATAGTTCCTAACAAAAAATAGTCATATCATTTGATATTAAATGTATGTTCTAAGTGATACCATGAAGAACTTTCATCTAGATTCCATACATAAGGATGGAGAATCATAAGAGGACCTTCTACCAGCATACTTAACAAACCTAGTAGAGGTTCTTCTCATTATCTACCTGTGCAATTGAAGTACAGGTAGTCCTCAATTTACAACCACAATTGAGTCCAAAATTCTTTTTGCTAGGTGAGACAGTTGATAAATAAACTTTGCTCTATTCTACAACCTTTTATGCAACAGTTGTTAAATGAATCACTGCAGTTATTAAGTTGGTAACATAGTTGGAAAGTGAATCTGGTTTTCCCATTGACTTTGCTTGTCAGAGGGTCACAAAAGGTAATCACATGACCTCAGGACACTGCAAAAGTCATAAACATTGGCCAGTTGCTAGGTGCCCTAATTTTGATCATGCGGTTATGACAATGCCACAACAGTCGTAAATGTGAAAAATCATAATTCATTATTTTCAATGCTGTTTAACTAAATGAATGCCTGTAAGTTGAGGAATTCCTATAGCAATGGTCCAAAAATACCACCAAGCTTCCTATCTATATCAGATGGAGCACTACAAAAATACATTATACCTTTATTTTGCTGAACCATTCTCTTGCTAAGAGTTCAAGCATTTATCATTCAGCATATTCATGTGGGAACATTTAACTAAATAGAAATGGAACAATTCTGCTCTTGATCCATGAAGGATGTCATGGCTGATAGCATTGTGGCAGTATTACATACTGCGTATAGAAAACCCCAAATCTCCATAAATTATGTATGTCCTCATTGGGAATATCAGAAACTACCTCCTCTTCGTCTTCATCCTGCTCTTTCTCTTCCTCCTCCTTATGTAACTGCGAAAAAAGAGTATTTCCTACTTTTAAAATGCATCATTCTAGCTTTTCCTTACCTTCTCCTTTATTTCACTGAACTGTAACAAAGCTAGAATTTTCTGCATGAATAGCAGTTCTAAACCATAATACTATACTGGAATACATGGCACAGTTGGAGAAATAGACTGGCATACCCCCAATCCCTGGCTCTGTTATAACACATGGTAGAAATGCACTGAGTAGATTGATTCATTCTTTAGCAACTCATATTGCCATACTAACTCATCTTTCATATGTTAATTTGTTCCATTAAAATATTCATAAAATGCAAAATTAGATTTATGACTAGCTCAAACATAGATAAATTACCCTCTTCCACAGCAAGTGATTTGAATCTAATACCATTTCCATACAAAGTACAACAACATAATTAATGTTATGGAAACAAAAAAACATTATAAATTTAAATTGATTCATTCAATTTTTAAAAAAAAAAAACATGTGGCACCACAGGGGCATAAACAGTTGAGCAGAGCTATAATGTATTTTCAACTAGTCTCTAAATTCAACTGTTTCTGGCTGAACTTTTTTAAAAGTACAGTTTTTTGAGTTATTGCAATGAAATAGACCTTAAAGTTTTTCCATTCTATCATCTGATCCTGTCACTCTAGTTTTTGTTAATTTGGTATGACAGCAAATAAATGGATATCTAATGGAATATATATCTTTCTAAAATGAGATCTATTCATATGTCTTTTAAAAGGTTTAGTCCAAATATCCCCAACCCATCCTACTTGTTGCCTTAGTTTATGCTCTACTCAGCAATTCTATTTATGTGACCTTGAGGAAATCCAGTGTATTTTATTTTTAATTTGTTATTAGTTGTCATATACACCTTGCTTCATAGACTACACTCTCTGCCTATGGAATGTCCTAAGTGCTGCACAAACTGAACTACCGTAAATTATATGTAAAAGTATTGCTAGCTGTGTCCCTTAAACAACTTTCTAATATTTGTCTATGTCAAAATACAATATAGGATTGGACAACCTCTAAATTCCATGTAAATTCTAACCTCTAAATTCTCAAGCTCATTTTTATGGTTCCATTCTAGGATCGTGCCACCAAAAATCAGTAGTAAAAACTCTTCAGAGTTTTTAAAATGTGTTAACATAGAAATATATGTTAAGATTATAATACTTTAGTTTTTATTTTCCTAAATGTAAGAAAAAATATAGTTCTATTCTTCCCAAGATCTCCAGTGACTTCATCATACCTATAGTTCTTAGCTGCCAAACATTTTCCAGGATGTAATTGTTAAATGTCAATGTGAAAAACTTAATGAAAGAAGCCTTAAGTTATTAGGTAGAAAGGTTGGGTATGCATATGAACATTGTTTTATAACCATTTGGTGAGAGTTTCACAAAATTTCTGGCCAAAATAGTCATTTAATCTGAAGAATAATCTGATTCTCTCTGTTGCTATTGAGAAAGAGTATATCTGAAAATTTTACTCCCAAATAAATAAATGTAATTTCACATTTTCCATTTTTTTTTTTTGCCAAAGCCATTGAATACCTACCTGCATGTTTTGCAAGGTTAGAATAACTAATTAAAAGAATTATTTGAAATAAACTTCATTTCTCTAATTATGACCTATAATTTACACACACAGGCAAATGAATGAATTAGTAGACCTCTCCCTTAAAATGTATCAAAACTTGAAAGTAATAGAAGTCAGAAATGTTTCAGGTGTCTAAAACCTAATGCTGCTATCACAGGATGGTTTGCAAGGGCTGAGTCATGCCTTCTTAGTGTCAATTAGCCTAATTATTGCTTTTGCTGCTTAGAGGGCCCTTCAATCACTTTTGAAACATCCCTCTGCACAAATGTCAGTTAGTCATACACAGATTTTCTCACATACCACAATGTGACTTGGCGGCTGGTTTGGAAAATGCATTCTTTGATTTCGCCACAATGCTGACCCACCCACTGTCAAAAAGGAAAGCTTTTTCTTTGCCACCCATTAATTCAATGCTCTTCTGTCAGCCACAGAAGCCAAGGCACAATTTGTTGGCCACTGATACAGCCCAGCATCCTATTATCTCTTCATCTTGCCTGCTAGGTGGTCGAGGGTGTGCGTTTCCCTCCGGGGGAAATGTACCTGTTAAGACAATATTTCTTTTGGCTGCAGCTCTAAGCCATAGGCAAAGGGGATTAGTGGTTCAGCTTTTAATTGTGCTTGCCTTCTTCTTCTGAAAAATGGCAATCATTCCATAGCACCTTTTGTGACGTGAAAATGAGAATTGGATTAAAGCATACTTTAGGTTCCTCAACAGCTTCTTCAAGTCTGGAAGGTCCTGCTTAAGCCATTCAATGTTCATAACAGACAGACAGATCCCGGCACTAATGTAACACTGGCAACAACTGTGTAGTTTCAAAGCAATCTGGGAATCTGCTGCATTGGAAAGAGGGCTAAGATTCAGGTTTGAAAGGTGACAATAAATAATTATTAAGTTTAGTTGACATTTAATGTCAGCTTGCAACATTTAACAATCAGACAGATTAAGAACTTCCAATAGAAGAGAACATTTATTTGTTTGGTTGGTTGTTTAATTTCTGCGCCATCCATCTCACTGATACAGTGACTCTGGGTAGTTTACAAAACAATAAAAAAATTAAGAAGTGGCAAAAAATTTAAAATAATAAAAATTAAATTAAAAGTTAAAAGCCAAGAGGATGGGTGACCTGGGATGAAGATTGTCCCACCCTGTCAGCCACTTTTAACGTAGCATGGGTTCCAGGCCAAGCAGCAAAGGCAAATTTTAGGCTTTTTCAGAAGGTCAGGAATGTAGGAATGGAGCTCACATCTGGGGCGGATATTCCAAAGGGTGGGGCCACAGCAGAAAAGGCTTGTCTTCTTGACTCTGCCAGCCAAAATTCTTTGACCAATAGTATCCAAAGTAGATCTTTTCTGCTGGAACAGCTGGAGATGTTGAGATGTTTTCTCAGAGAATCTGTATGTAGTTCTGGATGGAACTGTAGAGTGTTTGGTGCTCTCTGAGCTTGGTTGTTGGTTGCAGATATTACCAGACTAGATAAACTTATTCATGCTAGTGAATGAGGCGTTTGCTTCCTCATATACATACTTTGCCCTGCCAATGTTGGTGGGAATATGTCTTGATAGTTCCTTGTTCAGGGTATTGTTTTATGTTTATTTGTCTTTCTGGCATTAATCCCTGTTTATTGGGGAGTGGACTGCAGAAAAGGAGGTGTTCTGGTCTTTTTGTTTCTTTCTAGCTTTTTTAATTGTCTCTTTTGAATGGTCTGTAAATGTGGTTTATCTGTATGTGTTTGTCAATGTCTAATTTGACTGAATGCCAAGCTTCCAGGAATTCTCTGAGTTATTGGATTTAGCTTCATGTAGAATGCTCAGTTTCCCAGTTGAAACAGTGACTGAGTCTATCTATCTGTTATGAGCTTAAGAAACTTTTATCAAGCTTCTGACTGTTAATTGGTTAATTGGTGTTTCATGGATGGGTTCTACTAATGTAATATTTGTCCTACCTAATAGCTCCTATAATCTTTATACTATATTATTATTATTATTATTATTATTATTATTATTATTATTATTCTTTATATTGCTGCCTATTTGCCCATGGTGACTCAAGGTGGCTTACAGAATGTTAAAACATATTTAAAACAAAAAAACAATAAAAACTAACAAAAAACTAATAAAAACTAAATTAATAAAGTACAGTAGAATAAAATCTGGGAAAAAATAATAATCCCCCCTACTCCTACCCAGCCCTGCCCCAACAACAGCAGATCACATGAGCCATTTGATGGGCTCCATCCCACTCTGGGTCCCCCAGGCTCGCTGGCAGAACCAGGTCTTCAGGGCCTTCCAGAAGAGTATTAGAGAGGGGGGCATTCTAATCTCTGGGGGAATGATGTTCCAGAGTGGGAGCCACCACAGAGAAGGCCCTTCTTCTGGGTCCCACCAGGTGTATCTCCCTCAGGAATGGGACCCACAACATTCCCTGCCTCCCCGCTCTGATGGGTCATATGTTGTAAATGAGCCCTTTCTTTTTTCTTTTTTACTTCTTGGCCCACTTAAGAAGTTTTGAGGGGTTTATTTGGTTTATGCTATGGTGATGTGATTATAATAGCCTGTTGGTTGTTTCTGAAATGGTTTGATGTATTATCTTTTTCACAGCTTTCAGTATATTGGCTATACTACAGTGAGTGAGTGGTCAGGCACTTTTTTTTAAATACTCTATTAAAACAATGCCTGGCCACTCAACCCATCACAGAAACAGGGACTAAATCCACACTCACTAGCACCGGTGATGTTTCCTAGTTAGGTGATGAAATATCTGCAAGCAAGCAACCAAGCTCAGAGAGCACCAAGGATTCCATATATTAAGAATTTCCTGCAGGAGCTTTAAATAAATATGGTATTTTAACAAATATACTAAGAACATACTTAAATTATGGAAACATGCAGTGCAGTCTACTGGAAATCTGATTTTAATGTCTCTCTACATATATATGTTTCAAATAAAATTAAGGCTGTATTCTTAAGTATGATTGATTTCTGGAGTTAGAAATTAATATAATTTAATTGCAACTTTACATCTATGCATTGGAGTCTTATTAGAAGATTTCAGACAAATCTAAATCATAAACTAATCAATTCAACTTAATAAAAAAGAAAATGTTTGATTTTTGTTTCTGTTTTGGTAGTGGAGCAAGAACTTAAACATTAATGGATACCAAATGTAAGCCTTTCTAAAACAACTAATCAAATATAAATATGCTCCACAAAACACTTATTGATTTTGCACAAAACTAGTTATCCTTTAGAGTAGGGGTGTCAAACTCACATCGTTATGGCAGCATCATGTGACGTATCAGGACATTTTTCCCTTTTGCTAAACCAGGCATGGGCATGGCCAACACATGATGCATCTGGCCCACGGGCTGAGAGTTTGACAGTCCTACTTTAGAGAATACTATTCCAAGTTTCAAAAGAAATAATTCATCAAAAAAAATAATTTTAAGTTAAATTTCTTCAGCAATACATGGAATTGGGATTGTACTTGACTATAATATAATAAAACTGATGATCTGATATTTTGTTATTTAATAGTAGATTTCTGATAACAAATTTTCAAAGATTGTTCTAGTATAACCCATCAAATCACTAATGCAGAGGGGGAGGAAAATCCCCATAGAAGTTCATTATTATCTATGAATGTATGGAAACTTAAAATCTATGTTACATGGAATACTTAACATCATTTAAACTTTTTTCTCCTTAACTGATCAATATATTTGGAAATAAATGTTTCACTCTATATTATGGGTTAAAGTGTATCATCTGCTTTTTTGCATTTTATTAATTATTTTATTAAACAAATGTATATAACTGCCCATCAACCAAAAGGAATTTATATATAATCTTGTTTCAAAATAAGATAGAAACTCTGTTCTTATCTAGGTTAGAATATTGTCTTCTTCTATGTTTATTTTTTCTCTGCATCCCTTGGAGAAGAGCAATTAAAATAATTAAAAAGCAAAACAAAAGAGGTGTTAGAATAGTTACTTAGTTTTCAACCATAGTAAGTTTCCTTCATATCAGCCAAAACATTCTTACACCTTCACAAAATCTCCTCCTAAAACGCAGTTTTTCATGACAATGCCATTATCCAGTTGCCCAGGTTTAAATGCCCAGGTTGACTAAGGAATTAAGGTTACAATCCCACATGCATTTGACATTAAGAATGCAGTGGAGTTCACTGCTGAAAAGTATAAAAGGTACTTTCTACTATTTTTGCTGCAACAATGACACTCTTTATCTTTCATTTGCCTCAGAGTTGACATTATTCCTGCAACACTATTTTATTATGTTAAATATATAGGTAATTCTTTACTTCTTCTCATGTCATAAATTCAGCTTTTTCTATTATTTTCTCTAAAGACTGCTCCATTTTGCTGGTAACCACCTTCCTATACAGTGACTGAGACAGCTGCTGATATTCGGATGTCACCCATTACTGTTTGTAACAGGATACAAAGATTGGGATTAATGCAGTTTAAGCGTTGTGCTTATAAATCTTATTGCAAAAGAAAAATGTTTTCTAGGCTATAATCCATTTGCATCTGCAATTGGTGTCCAATTAATTCATTAATTTTCTTAATGATTTAATTAAACATGTTATTAATTTAAAAGTTGTCCCCAATTGGAAAAAACAGTCAATTTACTATGAGTGTGTTATGTCTATGTGTTGCTGACAAGTGTAGGGGTAGCAGATGGATTTCTCTTTACACAAAAAGTTCTTCCCAACACTGCTGGTTGCCATGAGAAGTATGAGAATCATCTAAAAACATAGAAATGTAATGTTTTATTATATGCTAATATATGATAATTTAATATGTTAAGTGGTCACTTAAGATTATCATTGTTGATTAACTTTTCAGTTGATCAAAACAATATGGTCAATGTCCCATTAGCAAACCAAGTGTTATGAATTTCTCTTTAAGCAGTCCAGGATCTTCAATAAATTGATAACCCTAGCATATAGTCATTTTATAAATCTGCTGACATGGTGGTCCATGTTGTGTTTTGCACACATTTCTTTATGTATATATTTATTTTGCTTATAATTAGATATTCCAGTTCATCAAAGCTATTCTGATATTTTCCCCCCTTTCTCCATATCCTTAAGAGTCATATCTATTGGGAATACCTTCTGTGCTTCAATGCTTCATCTATACATCAGGTAAAAATTCAATATAAATGTTTAATGAACATTTTAAGCATATTCTGCAATAATTAATTTCAATGGGATTAGTCAGGTTGAACTTAAATTTGTATCAACAGATACGTTTATAAAATGTATAGGTGAGATTTCCAAATATTGAATAATGGAAAGCATAGCCAGTTTATTTTAATCCACATTTACTGTTAAAAGTATTCTTACTTAAATATGATTATGAGAATATTTATTAAATTAATATATTTAAATATAAAATATTATTTTCTTGGGATTAATTTAAGATCAGTTTCTCTTTTCTTTCATTTAAAATCCTAATCTTGTAGTAACATTCCACTGTCTTATCAAATACAGAGTCAGTTGGCTACAAAGCCAAGTTGAGCCATGCTATTATAATTGCCCAATGACATATTTTAAAGACACTAAGTCACAACGCATGTACTAAATATTAAGACTACCAGTACCTCTATCATCTTGGGACCTTGAATGCTGTATACATTGCTCACTATATGGCATCACAGTGTAAGTTTTAGTTCTTGCAGTCAGTGGAAAACAAAATATGAGCAAATCTGATTATAACAAAAAAGCCACTGATTAAAAACAAGACTTCCCAAAGAAGATGATGCCAAATAGTCTACTATATAACATAGAAATAAAAATGAAATGACAAGAGTTTGAACATTGTGTAAATGTGTTTGTGTGTGTTTGTCTTTAGCTATCTAACTATCATTCTTGAACCAGAGCAGTTTCTGAATTCTTTCTTGTTATGGCTTTCTACTCTTTTTAATAAAAGATACTCATCTGAAATTTTTGGATTTTTTTTTCTGAACTTGCTAAGTGGTTTATTTCTGCCTGGAAGGTGAAATACAGCATACAGTTTTAGTTCTATTGTCCTTCTTTCAAAATATTATGAGACAAATAAGTCCCATAAAATATCCAGGTCAGCCCTGAGCTATACAAGCTATACATTCAGGAACAGAAGTTTCCTAGGATTAAGTTTCACTGTAGCCATTCAAGTCATAGCTTGTTTTTTAGTAACTTAAACCTGTTATATCCCAAACTTTTTTCAGTCAGTCATTTCCTGCATTTCATGGATGGCTTTCATAAGATACATTTTTGTAAGTTATTATATATTGTTTTGTTATTGTAACAGCTTCACTTGTGAATTTTAAAAAAAACAAATTATTCTATATTCCAAAAATATGTGATTACTTACTTACAAAAATGTGCCAGAATAAGAATATTCCCCACTGGTTTGTCTTCTGAACATCCTGTCGGTCCACTGAACTATGCCCTTTAAGTAAGTTGTTTGATTTATTGTTAACATATTCATTGAGATGTAACATGTCTTATGACAGGAAAGAGAAGTTCATAAATACAAATGGGAAATTATATTCCTATCAGAATTCACAATGTCTAAATAATACAAATAAATCACTTTCTATATGCATTCAAATATTGATAAATGGGCAATATTATTATCACTTTCAGAAAGAGTGAAAGAAATTTGTTTTCATCATATACTCTGTAATATTTTTTAAACTATGTTTTGCTTTATTCTGTCATCTGGTGTATCTATTAGATTTATCATTTAAAATTCTCTCCAAGAGGAATTTCACAAAATCCCTAAAGATACCCAGATTAGTAAGCCTGTTCTAACTGCTATAACAATATCATGAAGCTGAGCTTGAATTACCAATACACTAGAGAATTCTAATGCAATTATGAGTGTTTACTTACACCATGTGTTTCTCACTGAAGCTCGGCTGTATCAGGATAAACCAAAGGGAGCTAATGTTTTATAGATGGTAAGACTATGTTTGTTTTCAGTAGGGCTAAATCTCCCAAAGCACTCAGACACACTAATTAAAGTAAACTGCAGAGGCCCATAATAAAATATATGTGTTTGGAGACTGTGAGATGAACTCTGCTGGCTTATTAAAAGTCAAAAGAAAAATATACATTATGTATGACTTCAAAGGGACACATTGTGAACTCTGGTTTATTTAAAAGATTAACTAAGCATTGGTTATTGGTGACCATCTGAATAGCTTCTCTTTCACAGTTCATTAGATATGTCGTGCATGTGGGAAGTCATAATTTGGTATTGGGTCAAATTGTATTAATTAAATAAATTTCAGAGAGTATGCCAGTATTGTTAAATATAATCTTTGTGAAAATAGCAATGAAGAAAGCATTGGCCTTTTTTTCTCTGTTCACTACCGCCAGTCACATTGTAATTATATTTCAATATTGTACATGCATTTTAAAAATGAATGCCAAAAATCACTAGCCAAAAGGCAGTTGTTTCTTTCATACAGATATAGGTCCACATACAATTATATGGATTCTGGATCTCCATTATTATATAACAATAGTCAAACTGTTGTCAAGAGCTGTAAAGAAGCAATCAAAATTTTCCATTTTCAAAACTAAGGAATTACATATTTTCATTCCTGTAGTAGTGGAATATATTTCACTGTCCAAATGAGTTGTTGGAGCAATGTCTAATCCATATGAACAGTGTAGTTAATGAATAAGGACAGTTTCACATTGCCATTCTCTAATACCTCAGCAACAGTCTTGAGGCCATCTGCAGAGGTTTTTCACTATTGCCAGTTCTGCACTGTTGAAAATGAGGAGCAAATATAATTGTCCTCACTAGAGCTGCCATAGCTCCTATAGAAACAAATAAACAAACCAACACAACCTCTCAGCCACACTTTCCACGAAAGGGAAATGAAATTAATCACTTACATGTATAGAGACATACATTTGCATAAGACCCCATCCTTAATTCATGTTGCATTCATTTGTCTGTCTGTCTATAAAAACTGTGATCCTGTGATCAAGCACTAAAAATCCATTAAGATGCCTTCCCCTTGAAAGCTGCAACCCCAGAATCTGGGTGGCAGGATGAAGACAGTTTCTGCCTATGAGGAAATAGTCTGCCCTCAAGCTTAGCAGAATCATGGTCTCAAAAACCAAACTTGGATTTTAGCAATTTCAAGTTCAGCTGGAAATAAATTAAATTGCTAAACAGGAATAGCATCATGGAATTAGTAGGGCCTGGGATAAGTGCATAGTAAAGATCATATGTACATATGCCCTGTGATTTGCCCTCTGACACAAAAGACACACCAAAGATTTGAATAACTCAATGATTTCCTTAAAATTCATAAGGCTTGTTTCTGAGTGTAAGAAATATATTTAGGCATAAAATTGCACATTTTATTGCTATTTATACAGCCCATAAATTGATACAAGATTTCATATTTTTATTAATTTCATTTGTAATTCCAAATTGTTTGCCATTTCCACACCCACTGCTTTTTAGAGTAATAGAACCTAAATGCCCAATGTGATAGACAAGAAACTGCATTCCATATTCAAAGTAAGAAAACTATAAATTTTGCCCATATAATTTGCTAGCTACCTTTGATAAGACACCAAGAAATTTCCCAATAGATTTGAGAGGATATGATGTAAGTACTATACTCTCACCAAAATTCCCTCGACATACCCTTCCGATCCAGCACCATATTTTCTAACTAGAATCCAACATCTGGAGAACTAGATTAAAGAAGGTTGATGGTTTTTATCTGGGATATATACTTTACAAATACATATTAAAAATACATTATAATACTTGACTTTTCAATGACTATGGATTCCAATGATTTCATATATCTGGCATGAATAAAATCCAAGAGTTCAAGTTGCTTTAAGCAACCAAATAAGGAAAATTAATATTATTAACCCATGCCTTACATTAATTGAGTTTGCCTGGAGAAACCTAGTAGTTTATCTTTGACTCATAATCTTAACAATTACATGTACAAACCACATGTGTATTTTGTTTGGGAGATTGTTTTGGGTTTTTTAATCAATCATTCATTAGGGTTTTTTTTGTATAACAGGAAAAATAAAAAATAATGAAAAGGAAATAGAAGGATTACAATTAATTGTAGAACAAAAAATAATTCAAAAACTGTCAAAGAAAATGAGTGAGAGAGACAAAAGGAGAAATAATAAATTATTTACCTATTATAACTATATTTCTGCACTTAAAATCTAGAATTTTGATACTAGGGGAAAATAGTAGAGAAACAAAAAGAATTTAAAAAAACAATGGATTTGTAGACAATTACCTGGACTGAATTCATTCAGTATAAACATAGATCCTCAAGATACAAATATATGTTCTATTGAGCATTTATAATCTTGAATTTTATTCCTAGATTATTCAATTCTACCTTCTGGCAACTTCCCTTGCTATAGCCCTGGTTTATCTTCTGTCTTTTAATCCTGTTTACTGATTTCTTCCATGGATTCTGGCTTACCTCAGATTTACTGCCCATGGCCCATCCCTAATAAAGGGGAAAGAGTGGCAAGAAAAAGTGACCATTTTTACCATAATTATGACCATTTTTACCATAATTGTGGTAAATGAATTAGCACAGCCTTTAAATGAATCATATGGTTATTAAGTGAATGACATGGCTGTCGAGCAAATATAGCTTCCCCAACTGACTCTGATTGTTGGAAGCCGATTGGGGAGAGTTAATTGCAAATTGCAGCTCATTTATTTTTTTTATTTATAACATTTATTTGCTGCCCATCTCACTGTAAGGTTATATGATTGCAAGTCACTAGAACCATCATAAATGTGAGCCAGTTGCTAAACACCTGAATTGTGATCATGTGACTGGGGATGGTACAAACGCCATAACTTTGAGGATGGGTCATAAGTCATTTTTTCTGATACCATCGTAACTTCGAACCATTGTTAAACAAACAGTTGTAAGTTAAGGACTACTTGTTTCTGATTTATTGTTAGGAACAGTTTAAACTTCCATGTTCCTGCCAGTCTCCACAGTTGTTCATGTCTTTGAATAGCCAAGCTATAATAAGTTTTTTTCAAAATAACTATTATTTTGCATTTTCAACATGTATAAAAGAAAAAAAACATGCCTTTTTCTTTTAAGATATCTTTCTACAATGTTTAGAAAGCAGCATACTTCCTTTCCATGTTTGGAACTGATTGTGCATATTTTTAGCATAAAGTTGACATTAGATGATATATCTATGGCAGATGGGACAAGGTCAATGAGGTAGCTTACCTTACCTTTATATAACTGGAAATGTCAGACAATAAAACTAAAGGAAGGAAAGAATACTGTTATGTATTACCTATTATGTTTGTCCCCACTACTCTATGACCATATTATTTCAAGGTATTATTTAAAGTATTGTTCATATCGTTTTCATAATAAAATAGAAAAGGTAAATAAGTTGTACCTGAGCACTGTAATAGAAAATTAGGCACTGAATAGAAAAACTGGCTTCCAGTAAAATTAACTATTACCCTTAGTCCTTTTTATTCACAGTAGCCTAATCTGAGATTTGGTAAAGCTTGCCTTTGAAGTTAGTAATAATTGACAACTTTGAAGGGGTGTCCACAGAACATTCAGTTTGGACTATTTGTGGCATTGGCTCAGCTAGTTACTATAAGGAATGAAAAGGGGGTTGTTTCCTTATCTGAAAAGCAACAGAAGTTGTGTTCCAATATTGGCACAAGGGCCTTTTCAGATTTTAAAAAGAGACAAAAGATCAAGGTCAGTAGCTTATCTGAGCACCTTTAACTGTTCTTAATTGCTCATTCTATATCATTAAATGTCCCAAGTAGCAGTTATCCTTGCTTTTTCTAAGAATCTTATCTTTCATTTTTGATTATGTGATCATAAATTATGGCACTATGTATCCTGACTTTGCATTTTATTTAGGAATTAAATTCTATGTTTCCTTCCATTTTAATAAGCAAATAAGCATACTGGAAAAATAAGAGTACTGTGCATAATTAGTCCAGTTTAAGAACACTTCCACAATGCAAGAAAAATCTAAGTTATATGTTTTAGGCCAGATACAGAAAATAATTATATCCACATTGAAATATATTTATAGAGACACTTATACACATAAACACACATGTCTGCACATGTGCACCATATTTTTTTCCCTCATTGTCATTCCTTTGGATGGAAAAGAAACTTATTTTTCTCTCAAAGGATTTAAAACATGTTACATGAACACTAACATGTACTGATTATATATTTATTATACAGTCCTCCCTTCAGAGATATGCATCTTCCCATAATTCAGTTAAAACCTAAAAAGAGAAGATATAAGAAATTCTTTAATGGGTTGTTTTTAGAAGTGCAGGTAGGTAGGAAGGAAAATTATACAATGACAGAAAGATGCATCAGAGAAAACAAACCCTTCAAACAATTAAGATAGCTTTAAAATATGGCCAAAATGCAATTTAAAATTATTCTAATTGCATTTCTGATAGATTGCAAATAAAAAGGCCAAAAGAATTTCAGATACCTGAAGCACAGTTACACATAATATTATCCAATATTGTCGTTTACTGTAAAAACCCAGCTATGTAGCAGCATCTAACCAACCTTGGCTGATCTTGGAAAAAATAAGCAGGATTGAACTAGTTAGTAAATGAATGGGAGACCAGCAGCAGATCAAAGCAAAGCAAAAGCTAAGTATTTTATAATGCACCCTAAGAAGTTCATTAATATATTTATTTTGCAGTTCCTCTCATTCTTTTCACCCAGTCTCTTTTCCCAAGGTATCTGCTGCTTACTGCTAAGAATGTTAATGTTCTTTTACCGTTTGTTACATTCAATCAATAAGATAGCCTTTCTTCAGCATTACAATGGAATTCTATCATCTACTTCACCTCAATGAAACAAAATAAAAAATTGAGCCTTAGGCAACTCCTCCAACACCCATGACCACCTCCCAACACATGCAACTTTCAAGTACTATTTTGTAAATTGTGGAATTATATTTGTTTTTAAGACTTTTCTCCTTATTAGCAGTTAAAATATTAGTTTATTTTAATATCTTTGTAAGATTCAAGCAATACAATCAGTGACAATTTTTTATTGGTTGGCTAGTTGGTTGGTTTACTACTACAGCAGTCCAGTCAATCATTGCTAGGGGTTATATCTCTGTCTCTACTACCATAAAAGTATTTCATATTTTTCAATTTAGATTAAGAAGTGAGAGAATTCCATTCTCCCAAGAATGTTGATGCTTTTAATGTTGATGGGGGAAACTGTATTATCCAGAGCACATTGCAACTTATGCCTTTGGGCATGGCCTACTGCCCCCACATTTGGCCTGCTGAAAATTGATCCATTTGCAAGTAAAGATAGAAGAAAATGCCATAGAAAAACTATATATATTTTATTGCACCATATCAATTATTGTGTGAGTAAATATGAAGTATTTGTGACACCTACACATCAAAAAACAACAGAGAGGTAAGAGAATGTGCAAATTATAGAATAATTGTACAAATTCCACATGCCAGCAAGGTTTTAAGATCTTCAAAATAAAAATATAATCATTCAAAAGAAATAAAGAAATAAAACAGTATCATTGATTGTACAGATTGTGCCGAAATGTGGAAATATGAAAGATAAAATGCATGCCAGATGATGATTATTCTTCTAAGAAAATCAATGAGGTTGATAAGCACTGGCTGGGGAAACTGGGAGATAAAGTTCATATATCTTAAAATTGAGACACACTGCTCTAAACAATGTGGGAAGGGGCTATTAAAAATTCTGGGCATCACATATGCTAGATGCTGCTAACCTAAAAATAAATAATCCAAAACCTAATATCCATGGTCTTCATTCTGATAACTATTAATCCTTATCTTTTCCTAGTGTGATTTCTCTATCTCCTGAAACTAGCTAATGGGGAAGAACAAAATTAAAAAGAGGGAGAAAATGGGTAGCCCAATTTGGTATACATATTATGGATGACCTATGTTAGAATAGCACAAAAGTGCTCCCATATCTGTATACTTTTATCCCACCCAGATGAGCAACTTATGTATTTCATGAATCATATTTTGAAATGAATACAACAAAAGAGCTAACAACATTTCTTTGTAGTGAATCATTAACATCAGCAGAGATACAAGCAGTATATCGTTAAGCCATCTATCCCACCAACTTAATCAGTCAAATCTTTGGCTTCCACTTATTTTTAACTCTTTGTTCCTGTATGTCATATTTGAACTTCCTTTAGCTGCTGGGAATAACAGATTAAAGATTATGTTGACACTGTTTTAATACAGGAATTGGAAGAGGAGCATTTCTCAAGAAATTATATGGTTCCCTTGACCTCAATGTTGAATATTCGGCACTTCTCTCCAAAATGGCTGTTGAATAGTAAGGGATTTTTTTTTTAATCTTGCCAATCATCTGTTGGTTTTGCTGCTAAAGCTGGTTCTTTGTCATTGCTGCTCCCTGGATTTGAATGGGGTCCCTTAGGGATGATCCAAGACAGCTTTATTTATTTATTTTTTTGTAAAAAAATTATTTGGGTTTTCACAAAACATACAATGAAAATATCTTTTTGAGAACAGCAAGAATCCAGGTTATCACTTCTCTATACTCGATTACATATTCATCTTTTTCTAAATTTCAGTATCTTTCTAATCATTATATTTATACTTTTGTCTGTCCTATTTACAATTTTGTATTTTCTTTTCTCACAAAACAAGATTTCCCCTGTAATTACTAATTGGAGTGTAACACCTATATCTTTAAATTACTGTCTATTCAAATCTCATTTAAGATTTAATTTATATCTTAGCAATTATAGCATTCAATTTCTAACCTCTATTTTATAACATATAACTCTTATCAACCGAATTCTGCTTGGTACATTCCCTTAGAAATACACACTAAGTTCTGAAAAATATAATTATAACATTCCATTTCATATAATTTATCAGCCAAGTTCTATTTGGTACATTCCCTTAAAAATCAATAAATTCTAAACAGAAACTGAAGTGAAGTAATTAATTGAGTTGCTGTTCTGTTCAAATTCATCTTAACATCTGATATTCATATTTCTTTTCAATTATATTTTAATAAATCATTGAAAACAGTTAAAATATTCCCATCCTTTCCTACTTTCACTCTCTTATTCTCCTTATTTCATTTAGTTATTAACAAATAACTCCCAATCCAAGACAGCTTTAGAACAGCCATAGGCCCAAGAGGACTCTTGAAGATTTCAGTTCCCTTTGGAAACAGTCAAAAAAACCCACTGGGCATACATCTTCTTGTCAGCAAACTCAGTGGCAAAACCATGATTTTAAGGCCTTAGAAAAAGCTAGCAAGCTCAAGGTAAATTGATTATCTAGTGGGATGTTGTTCCATCAGCACTCAGCAGGCACCACAAGAGAAAAGGTTCTCTTCCTACTTAAGGGATGGGACCTGGAGCATACCTCTTCTGCTAGACTGTGATTGAAGACCTGTATATTTGGTGTCTGCCATCTTGATTTTGTAGACCCCTTACCTGCAGAAGTTTATGTCAGATAGCTAATCATAATTGACTATATACCTACAAAAATTTTGATTCAGGAAGATCATAGTGTTTGGAATAATATTTATATCTTTATTAGATAAAAGTAGGTTTCACAGCCAAATCATTTCTGGGGCATGATCTTGCAGCCAAGATGGAATCCTTGTATCCTGAAAGCATTACTAAACTACAAGAGAGTGGGAGGGAAAGATGGTGGTACATGTTTATGAAAAGAGATAATTATTCTTTTGAGCGGTGATTAATCAATTACAGAATTATTTAGGACAGTAAAATGACAACCTATACTTATGAATAATGTCAGAGGCATTGGCATATTGCACAAGGAGGGAGGAGTCCTGATTTGTTTGGGAACAGGCCCAGCTATGAATAATCAATTTGCAAAGTTGTTTAGATGCCAATACTTGGAATTATTAGGCACTGTTCACACTAATTTAACTGACAGCTCAGAGTTTTATTTATAGATGTAGAGAAATTTTAAGACTGGTCAAATCTATAGGTCTGGAAATCATTTGTTGAATGGGAAGAAAGGAATTATTTTAAAAATGCCAAAATGAATAATGGAATCTGTTGTGTATGCAATATAATTAATAAAGTGTGAGCTTGGAGTAAGTGCAGGGTTCTGGCCCTGCACTTCTGATTGGCTGTTAAGCGGCCGGACCGGATTGGCCCGTTCCGGGGAATCCGATTGGCCCTTAACAGAGAGTTCTTATTGGTTATAAGAGCTAGCGCTCCTAGCTCGTTATTGGTTAAACGTTATACAGTTTGCCTATATAAGGCGGGTTTAACTGCTATTGAAGCGAGGAAGTCACAATGTAAATAAAGAGCTGAAGTTCACCATTCAGAGGCTTGTCTCCATTCTTTCTCGCCCATGCTCAAAACTTAACACTGGTGACGAAGGTGGGATGTGGAGACATCTGAACCAACGAAACTTCGAAGAACACTGAGCCCGTGACAGACGACGCCAACAATGGAACCATGTCCGGCGGCATCGTACCACCCACTCCATTCGATCCAACACAAGAAGACTGGGAGTCTTACATGGATCGTTTCCAAATGTTCCTAGAGACGAACAACTGAAAGGACACCACAGCCGGGAAGAAACGGGCGGTGTTCCTAACGCATTGCGGTCCAACTGTATTTAAGATGGCTAAAGCACTAGCCAAACCCCGTGAAGTGAAGGCCATGGATTGGGATGACCTCGAACCTATCCTGCGAGACCACTACGCCCCGACCATGCCTACACTCGTGAGACGCCACGAGTTTTATCAAAGAAGCCAGGGAAAGGGAGAAAGCGTGGCCGACTTCATAGCAGACCTCCGAAATTTGGGAGGCCTCTGCGGATTCACCGATCTAGAAGAAGCACTAAGAGATCGCATAGTTCTAGGATTAGATGCACCAGGCGTCCAAAGCAAGCTGATGGCGAAAGGCGACATCAGCCTTGCTGACGCCATTGCCGATGCTACCGCAGCGGAAGCAACCAACAAGTCAGCTGCACAACTACGCCGCAACCGCATTCCGGTACCTCCATCGACAAGCGACATTTTATCCAAGATGGAAGGACAGCTTGCAACAACGCACCACGAAGACCTCTCTTCGTCGTCAGACAGCGACGAAGAGGGGGTCCATCGACTGCGGTCTGACCGGGACCCTCGGCCGAAGCCCTTACGCCCTTGCGCTGGCTGTGGAGCCAACCATGCCAGATCCGAATGCAGATTCCGCAACGCACTCTGCCATGAGTGTGGGAAATGAGGCCACATCGGACGGGTCTGCCGCAGCTTACCAGGACCCAGCCAGGCCTCAAAAGGGGCTAATTATCACCAATCGACAGGAAACCGTCCTGTAAGTAAACCACTCCTACAGAAATCAAGCTTTGCAGAGAGAAGAGGCTCACCATACTATCACTATCGGTCACACCTCAGCCTTGGACACTAAGAAAATCCGAGTCACGGTAGCCATCGAGAACCAGCCTTGCCACATGGAGGTCGACTTGGGATCGTCCCTCTCGATGGTGTCATGGAAGACACTCAAGCAACTCATCCCCACAATTCAACGCCAAGATCTCCGTTTCCAACGTCTCATCCTCAAGGACTACCAGGGGAATCGAATCCCCGTCATTGGGTCCTGCCAAGTCCGAGTCTCTTTCAAGAAGCATACAGCATACTTACCTTTAACGGTCATCGATAGAGATAGGCCTAGCTTACTGGGCCTCCAATGGTTCGCACCACTTGGCATTGAAGTGGCCGGCGTAAACCGAGTCGGTGGCTGTGACTGGGAGGAAGACCTTATCTCTAGTTCAGGGACATCTTCGCGGACAGCTTAGGCGAGTACAAGGGGACCCCGATCTCATTCAGCTTAGATCCAAAAATAGCTCCCATTTGCCTAAAGCCCCGTCGAGTTCTGTTTGCCTTAAAATCGAAAATCGACAAACTGATAGCTCAGGGGGTGTTGGAGCCCATCGATCACTCCCCGTGGGAAACCCCTATTGTAACACCCATTAAGCCAGATGGGTCAATCCGAATTTGTGGGGACTACCAGGCCACTTTGAACCACGCCCTGCAGCAGAACGCATATCCAGTTCCGGTGGTGCAGCACCTCTTCCATTCCCTGGGGGGTGGGAAAGTTTTCGCTAAATTGGATTTAGTTCAGGCATATCAGCAATTACCAGTAGATGAAAAAACGGCACAGGCCCAAACTATTGTGACGCACCGAGGTGCCTTTAAATGTACCCGGCTGCAATTCGGAGTAAGTGTAGCCCCGGGGATTTTTCAGAGCCTTATGGAAAGGTTAGTGCAAGGGATTAAGGGCATGGTCCCCTATTTTGATGATGTATTAATTGCGGCCCCTACAAAAAAAATCTTACAGGACCGGTTAAAATTAGTCCTAAAAAAATTCCAAGAGGCCGGTCTTAAGGTTAAAAAAAACATATGTAAATTGTGTACTGACAGTGTTGAGTTTTTAGGGTACCTGATTGATAGCCAGGGCATTCACCCTACCAAAAGTAAATTAAAAGCGATCAAAAACGCTCCCAGGCCAAGAAACAAGGCCGATCTCCAGGCATTCCTAGGCTTCATCAATTTTTATAATGTATTTTTATTGCACAAAGCAACTGTCGCTGAACCGTTACACTGATTGTTAGATAAAAAAGCAAATTGGTTATGGGGTTACCGTGAAGAACAGGCATTCCGAAATGTTAAAAAACTGCTCACTTCTGATTCTGTACTCATGCAGTATAACGAGACTTTGCTGTTAGTTATAACCTGTGATGCATCGCCTTTTGGGGTGGGCGCCATTTTGAGCCACGTACTGCCTAATGGGAACGAAGCCCCTGTTCCATATTTCTCAAAGACTCTGTCAAAAACGGAGCAGAACTATGGACAAATTGATAAAGAAGCCCTCCCAATTGTCTCAGCTGTGAAAAGATTTCACGAATACGTGTATGGTAGGGCTTTTACTATTGTGACTGACCACAAGCCTTTATTGGGGATAATAGCTGGAGATAAGCCAACTCCCTACATATTATCCCCTAGGATGACCCGATGGTCAGAATTCTTAGCTGCTTATAACTTTTGGCTGCAATACCGCCCGGGGAAGGCCATTCCCCACACTGACGCATTGAGCCAAGCACCGCTTCCAGAGACTCTCGACGATCCGGCACCAACGGTAACCACGTTGCAAATCGAAGCATTCAACTCGCCGCCACTGACCGCCCAAGATATCGCGAGAGAAACCAAACGTGACCACACCCTAGCATGAGTCCTAGGCTGGATAGAACACGGATGGCCATTGGACCAGTTATCAGATGACTTCACACCATTCAAGACTCGACAAACCGAGCTCTTCTCCCAGAAGGGCTGTGTCATCTGGGGCGATAGAGTCGTTATTCCAGAACGGCTCTGAAAAGCGCTGCTGAGAACTTTGCATGATGGCCACCCCGGCATCGTGCGAATGAAAGCCCTTGTATGAAGCTACGCATGGTGGCCAGGCATTGACAAGCAAATCGAACAGTGGGTTAAAGCTTGTCCCAAATACCAAGAAGTCAGCAACGCCCCACCAAAAGCCATGCCTACTGAATGGGAGACACCACGTGGACCTTGGTCCCAAATTCACCTGGACTTCGCGGGGCCAACCAAGGGCCACACCTTCCTGCTTACCGTCAATGCCTACTCCAATTGGCTCGAAATTCATCGCATGATGACTACGACCTCCGAGGCAGTCATCAAGATTCTAAACAGACTCTTTGCAACCCACGGATTACCAGACGTCCTGGTATCGATAACGGCCCACAATTTACTGCACTAGCATTCGAGCAGTACCTCGCTGACCGTGGCATCCGCCATGCGCTCACCTCGCCTGTGCACCCTGCGACCAATGGCCGAGCAGAACGCATGGTTCAATTTGTGAAGAAAACCTTGCAAAAGGTAGACTACGACAACATTGACGACAAAGTCAACCAAATTCTCTTCTTGCAACACATCACCCCAGTTCGCAACTCCCCTATGACCAAACTGAGGGGGGGAGGTACGGAAGAAGATGAAGCCCTAGGAAACCCGTTCGAAGGAAACAACGAATTAATAGAAACTCAGGAAGCGGAGCCGGAGGGAGAAACGTTTGCACCTCAGGGAATCGCGGAAAATGTGGGCAACGACATAGAAGTGAACTCTGAACCAGAGACAACCCCACTACCAGACAACGATCTACCTCAGTGGGATTGCAACCAACCGATACAAAGAAAATCAAACAGACTAAAAAGACAACCGTCCTATTTAAGGGACTATGTAATGGCGCCCTGAACTAAGGAACCAGGGGGAAGGGGTGTTGTGTATGCAATATAATTAATAAAGTGTGAGCTTGGAGTAAGTGCAGGGTTCTGGCCCTGCACTTCTGATTGGCTGTTAAGCGGCCGGACCGGATTGGCCTGTTCCGGGGAATCCGATTGGCCCTTAACAGAGAGTTCTTATTGGTTATACAAGCTAGCGTTCCTAGCTTGTTATTGGTTAAACATTATAAGGTTTGCCTATATAAGGCGGGTTCTACTGATGTTAAAAAAAAGCAAGTCATGATGTAAATAAAGAGCTGAAGTTCACCATTCAGAAACTTGTCTCCATTCTTTCTCGCCCATGCTCAAAACTTAACAGAATCCTAGTATCAAAATTAGATAAAATTGATCCAGACAAGTAGTCTGCTCCTTTGTTCTCAAGAAAATTTATCCTTTAATTAAAATCTCAGATTATATCCTCTTTGTTCACATTAATAAATGGTAGATGGAATTGCTCTATGTTTACCACTTTTGTCTTCGGACATTGGTCTACCAAAGAAAAAACAACAAATTTAAGGACCACTTGATCAGATATATAAGCATGCAAATTACAAGTATATATCTCCATAAATGTAATAGCATTGGGTGAAATCAAAGGAAAATGAAATTCAGACCTACATACAGTGGTGTGCAATATTAAGAGTTACTCTGAGGTAAGATGGACAGCATATAAAATTTATAAATAAACAAATAAATTAACAGTAGCTATTGGAATTGATTGATTGATTATGTGCCATCAAGCCATTTTCAACTCCTTGCCACCATATAGATTTTCTTCAAGATGATCTAACCTGCTCTTTCATGTCTTCCAATAGTTCTTTCATCACATATGTAACTGAGTCCATCCTGTTTCCTGCTAGTCATATTCTTCTTCTGTTTCTCTCTGCCTTTCTCAGTATTATGATGTTTTTAGAGAATTTTTGCTAATCTTTGCTAATAAATCTTTGCTAATAAAAGCCATTATAAAGCAGTAAGTAACAATACATGCATGTAACTCCAATAATGTGATTTTTTATTTTAAAAAAGTTAACACTTTTTTAAAATCTACATGCATGCCTATTGAAATAAAGAGATAACATTCTCTCTTGGTTAATTATCTTTCATTATAATTTGTAAACAATTTGCTAAACACTCACTGAAAGTTTTCTCTGATTATTTTATAGTTATCCATACATATGTAATGATGTGACTTTACTGACCTTATTAAAAGCAATGTAAAAGGAGAACTAACATTATTAAAAACAAAATTGAAAGGAAAATTCCAAGAAAACATGAAAGAAATCTGTGCTCTGAAAGATTACTAAACGAGGTTTCAATTCAGATTGTATTTCTATCTCTAGCCAAGGCTAAAATAGTTTGCATCCTTTTTTCCTTAACCCTCATTACACTCTATGAGTTTTTCCTCCTGAGTTTGTGTGGTCTCTTCACCTGCCCTGATTCTGTCAGAAGGAACAAAGTAAATAAAGGTCAAGATAGATGTCAACCTAAGCAATTACTAAGAGAGGAACTTATACATGACCCTGAGATTAGAAACAGTGACCTGTCATACTGGTAAAGGGAAGCAGGGTCCCTTTTTAATCTACAAATTTACACCCACTGATACAAATGGAACTCTGGTTTATTTGCATTTTAATCACTCCCCAATTTATCCCAGGACTTTCTTGGCTTTCTCATCTTCTTTTCTAGATAGGCCATCAATATATAGCCCAGACAGTAGCAGGGGAGGAATTTATAAAGGGAATAGCACAGCTGTTATTCAACATACCAAAGCAGATTTCACCTTTTCATTAAAGTGAACTATGTTGTGACAGTAATACCTATTGCAATCAAATGCTGCATGCATGTCATGCAAAGAAAATGTCTGTTGCTGTTGAGAGGTACATTCCTGGGAAAAAAAAATAACCTGTCTGAAGCTTCATGATGGCACTGGGTAAAGTCAAAGCCAAAAGGGGGCCTCTTTCTTTTTTTCTTCCTATGAAATTGATGTCTCTGAAGCGAAAGGGAAGAAATTCATCTGGTTTGCATTGGAACACAACTTATTCATTTTTTCATTAAAGTGGTCTAAATTGCAATCTAAATTCAATTTTCCTTCAAATTTTGCACTTCTCAAACATATAGTTTAAACTGACACAATATCAGTTCAGCTGATAGGCACTTGTCAAATCTTAACCTATATTTATATAACAAGTATATAACAAGTCATTATATCTTCTTGTTTAGCATTCTCTACCATGATATGTAAGCCAAGATTGGGGGTGGAGGGAAAGGAGGGACGAAGATGGAGATTAGGTTAATCTAAATGCATCAACGTACTGGCTAACATACAAATCTTTAGCACTGATGAAGTAGGAAGCTGGTGATGTTGACAGATTTTAGTTTTATAGCAAACAATATACATAGAATTTGGACAAACATAAAGATGAATTTTCAGAAAAGTGTTATTTAGTACCAGATTTCCTATTGACAGCATTACTGTAAATGAGGACAATTATATCTACCTGTCTTGGCATGACAGGAAAGTGTAGCTCAGGCCAAAAAGAACTCCGCTTGAACTTACTGAACAGCTAATTGTCTGAACATCACAAATGATGGGATGTTCTCCTCCTGATAAGCTAAACTCTGTGCCTATTCAATATGAGTCATACTTTGTGATTATGTGATCAGCATTCACTCATCTGCTCCATTTATGATCATGTCATTGTGCTGCCTTTGAGCAAGCTGGTGAAAAGCTTCTTAATTAAAACAACAAATCTGTGAAGAAAATTACTGTCCTAAAATGAATCACTCATCATGTCTTTTGACATGCCTGTGAGATTCCACGGCTGGGAACCAAAGACATATCTGAAGGATGTACTGTTGACATCATGGAAAAGCTCTTGCAAAAGGAGAGGAAGTTCCTCACATGTGAAACTTTCGCTGGATTCTTGCAGAAGAAAATGTATCAGTACAACCATAGTAATCAGAAACAATGAGACAAAGTGAAATATTATTTCTTCTCTGAAATTTTCATTTAAAGCACAACCCTCCATTAAACTGAGGGTATGGTCAGAAAAGTCAAGAAGGCAGCCATGACAGCATGATGGAAAATCCAACGAACCTGCAATGCACATAAAACAGAATTCTGATCACAGACAATCCTAATGTAGAATTTAAGTAGGAAAACGAAATATCAGCACGCTTGGTGGTTATTGTCAGAAGCTTTCAAGTGAAAATCATGAGGAAATCCACTGCAAGAGAGTAAAAAATTTACCAGATATACCATTATTGTTGATGTAATCATAAGGAAGAAAGCAGAAGAGCAGAAGTATAATCCAGAGGTGTAGCTGTACTAATCCCAGCAGACATTCAAATTGTGTAATTAATTTAAACTGGGCAGATAGACAACTAAGAGGCTAAGAAACCCAAGTTTGAAATATTATGAGTTTGAAAATAGAAATAGTAATCCCATGTAGCATATGATGAAATTTAGAAAGGCAGATTAGTGCCTGAAATACTGAGTATTTTGTGTGATGTAGACATTAGAAAATACAAGTGCTAAAATTGGTATAAGCCTAAAAATAGTAGTAAAAATATCGTATAAATAGAATTGAATGCATTTTCCTTCTTACCAAGTAAACTGTAGGCAGCTTCTGAGAATTGGAGTTTTATCTTCCAAGGAAGTATACAAAACTACAATGAAAGCTTTGCCCATGTGAAACTGATCATGCATTGTTGTTTTAAATTATTCATATTCTTCCTTTTAGGAGGAATTTCATGCACACTGTTTGAGTCTACTAATAGTAATTTTCAGTGTGTATTTTTGACTTCAATCAAAGGATTAAAAATATAATCTACTCCCAGGATTAACTAATGACAAAAAAAATACTTCATATTCAGTATACCCAGTATGATTACAGTCCTAAAATTATGGTATGAACACAAAATGATTTTAATTAAGGTATTTTCTATAGTTTTCAATTGGGCACTTAAAAAATTTGGTTTCAAGCCTTCAGCCTTCACTGATATAACTAACAGTCCCAACTGTCTGATACATAGGATTAATTATTATTTTCTGCATCATGTGAAGACATCTGATTATATTTCTGTAGTTTTCTCATAGTTATCATTTACTTATTTTGCATGTATCTAACCATTATCCAATAGGCAATATTCAAGTATATGGTAATTATTTGAAGCTTAAATACTGTATGATAATCATCTTTATTATAGGAACCTACCCACTTGCAGCAGAAAACTGCTAGTGATGGAAACAGAAGTGGATCCATAGCAAAGCTTTTGCTCACATCCCTTACATATTGCAGATAGAAAAGAAAGGTTTGTGAAGTTCAATTGAAAAAAACTATATCAACATGAAGGTGCAGTGTAGCATTGGACAGATAAAATCAAGTAATAACATTGTTGCTTTGTATCCTGAAGGCCCACCTCTACATACAGAGATTTTGTTCACAAGGGTAATCAGAAAAATATTCCGTCCAAATGTGCCTGACTCCTAATTTAAATAAAGCATCATTTCCCCCTCTCCCAAGGTTCCTCTAGTTGAAAGTAGTCTAAAATTGTTTCCTAAAACTTGCCAAAAACCAATGTTAACTAAGTGATGTAATGTTAGGAAATTTTGAGTGAAAGGTTAAGGGAGGTGATAAATTCTGTGCATGAACAATTTCAGCATAAAAATGAAAACTTGTGAAAATTCACCATATATCTAATGCTAGTTATGATGACAGAAGAGTAGTGACGAGTGCATGGTGATGTCGTATGAAAACTTCATCCTTTTGAAAGGATTCTTTACTAAAGTCCCAAATTAGAAGTGAATATGTGTCAGAGAATTGCGCAGCAGGTATCCAGAGTCAGAGATGCTGACATTAACTTGGAGTTTTCTATAAATATATTTTACAACTATATATACAGCAAACTAGATAGTCAGACAAATAGGAACATTGTCAGGTAAATCAATACAGCAGGAATATCTTGAGGTAAATTACAGAACACACACAGCACACAGAGGACAAAGGCGGAAAACAAAGAAACTCCCTCTTTACACTCACACAACCAATCACAACTTAGATTGCCTCATGCAACTCTCTTCAACCTATTAAGTGATAACTGTGTGTTCTTACTCATTGTCCAAACCTTCACTGCTTCAGAGATTAAATTTTAATATATTTACAGTTTGCAAATCTGTGTGTTTGCTTCATATCATGATACACATTTTGTCATTTGTTCTCCTTGCACGTGCACACACACTCCACACAATCCCTAGAGCCAATGGATCACAAATAATCTCCTGAACCTTGGATCTGTACTATATTTACTTTTAGGATAAGAAAGGCTGTTTTTAAACATGCTAATAAAGTCCTGGTATAATGCAGTGCCTTTCATAATATATTCCTTGTGCAAATGTCATGATTACCCTTACATATTTACAGTTTAAAGGTGTCTTTTTCTGTGGCATGGAATAGGGCCAAGATCAGGGTATTTTCAGGATGTGGTGGAAAAAATTAATGAGGCTGCCACAATAGTATGATAGACACTTGGTCAATTTTTATGAGCATTGACTGTAAGTTTTGTGGTACTACTTTGACAATAGGAATGAAGTTGTTTTTAATTAAAGAAGTAGCTACATATCTTGCAGGATGTGAGAATGTCTGCATTTTGATTTAGTAAAGTTTATTCCTTGTCATCAGTTTATTGACTTTGTTCAATATATAGTCTTTTAATTATTATTAACATTTATCTACGGATTTTTTAAAAAACTTTGTAAACCTTCCATAATTACTTCAGTCTTATAATTAGAGGTGGGGTTGATGATCTTTTATGCTATTTATGTAGTTCTTTCAAAACTAAATTTAATCACAAAGCCGACAGCATGTTTATATCCAGAAATATTCAAAGATTAATTCTTACTACACTAGACCTATAACTTGATTAAAATGTCTTAATTAAAACTAACCTACAGTGTATCCATGCAACTGTGAGTGTGCATGGGTGCATAAAGGACAGGAAAAATGTTGATTTACTAAATAAACTTCCAGGATTCTGCAGAAGACAGTAATCACTTACAGTTTGACAAGTTAATCCATCCAAAATAGTAATATGCTGGATTCCTTCAGGCAATATGCCATATTGTTCTCACTTTATTTAGAACAAGGTTTTATTCTACCAAAATCCTTACTGGGCTTTTCAAAAAGATCATAATCTATGAAGGAACAAATATGTTGAGACACACAAGGAGAAGAAGAATCTGGGTTGAATTTAATCTTTAGTTTTGCCATCTCTTCTAACCATGTCTATATCTTAGACCAGTACTTTGGGGCTTTAAATCAGCAATGATACCCATCTGGCAAAAACTAATAAAATCCACCAATGTGCAGAAATGGTTAGACTAACCATGTTACTAAAAAATAAGGAAGGGGGCGGGTTACAACTTGGAATATATGGTACAAATGGTTGTATAAAAAGGAAGTAAAGATGTCTAGTGAAACCAATTAAACAAACAACAAGGGAAAATGGAAATAAGGATAAATTTATATATAGCTATGTATGTAAAGTAATATAATTAATCAATTAAATAAATATTGTATTATAATTGTAATAATAACATACAAAGTAAGGATCTAGAAAACAAGTTATACTTGTAACAAATGTCTTTAATTGACACTAAAAGAAATGTACACTGCTATGAAAACTTAAAAATGTGACAACATGTTTCTCATTTTTTTTAAATATATTTTTTTTCAATAAACATATTAAAAAAAAGAAAAGAAGAATCTGGTTTCACACTATACATTAAATCATCTTGTTGTCTTCCATTTAGCATCTTGTGAAAACTCACAATTAATTAATTCAACAAACCATAATTAAAACCAACTGGTTAGTGCAATGTTAGTAACCATGAAGTTCTGTAAACTGTGCTGGACATTGCCTCCCTTTATTGGAATTTCCTCTTACATTATGTTAACACAGTTGTCGAACTGCTGTCATTAAACAGGTAGAGACCAAAAGGCATCAGTTTTCAGCAATAAACCCCACAATCTGGAACACATCACCCCCAATTTTGTTTCGTAGTCTTTTCTATCCATTACTACTGTGGCATTACCTTTATCTGCTGGAAGTATGATTATGCTGCTATCGTTCCTTAGGGCTCGCAGGGCTTTTAGTTCCTCTTTGTGCAAGTTGCTTTTGGGCATATAAAGATTTTCTAGTGCCTACTCTGTGCTTGGTAAAATTGGACTGTTGTTTTTCAAATCTTTTTATCTTTATTCTTTTTAAACATCCAGACAATATTATTTATACAGCAGCAAGACAAATAAGTATTATATGCATGTTTTTTCTGCAACAAAGTTTAACTCACAGCTTAGACAAATATACATGCAATGACCAAATTACATTCTATATTAAATGCATAATTTTGCTTTCCTTTGTTGTGCTTTAAAACATCAACTGTGGGTAATGTAGTGCCGCAGAAGAATAACAAAAAAAATATTTACTATGATCTTTATCCTGATGGAACCTGTCTACAGCTGCTATTTAAGAAGAAAAACATGCAATGGAAAATGTATCTAAAGTAATATGCTTTTTGTCCCTAGGCTATCAGAATTATATCTCTTCTTGAGGATTTTCTGGAAAGGAATTCCAATAAATCACATTTGTTGTTCCTATTTTGAATGTTGCTAGTACTATTAATATTAAAACAGTTTTCAGAATTGGGATGTGACTTCCTGGCTACTTAGTTTATCTGTATAACACATAAATATATTTTTAAGAATATTTCCAGGCCAAAACCTCAAACTGACTGCATGAAAAATGATCTGGCACCAATCTTTCAACAGACATCAAACTAAATAACAAATAAAAATTAAATCCAGTAATCAAATAATGTGAAAAGTGAAAACAAAACCAACATTCTGAACTGGATCTTAGTTTAGGAGATTGTACAGTCTTTGATAGTATATATAACTACGCTTCTCCTTAAAATTATAAAGAATATAATAGCAAAAAGCAATTTGGATTTTCTGTTGTAACTGCAGTTTTGTAGTTGTTATTACTGGGTGAATTCCTTGCCAATAGCCCCATCTTCTGGTCTCATCCAGTAAATACTAGATTTATTTTAAATTGGTATAGTGGTCAAGGCATCAGGCTAGAAATCTGAAAATTGTGAGTTTGTTGGCTGGAAATTGAAGCCAGTTGGGTGACCACAGTATCTCAGCTCTAGGAAGGAGGAGGCTTCTGAAAAGGTTGTCAAGAAAACTGCAAGAACTTATCCAGACAGCTTACAATGATAGCCACAATTAATAAGGGGAAAACAAACAAAAATAAAACCTGGAAGGATTTAGACCATTGGTGGCTAACCTTTTTGGGTTCGTGTGCCAGCACCCAGAAGGCAATGGGCACGGTGACCCCCCACACTCCCTCCATATTCATGCACAATCCCCCCATGCCATACCACTCTGCACATGCATGCCCGATCCCTGTGTGCGCCACACATCTCTGCACATGCACATATATCTCCTGTGCATCCCCACACCCAGCGCACACGTACCTGATACCCGACAATCAGCTGGTGGTGGGTACGCATGCGCAGTCTCTTTCCAGTGACCTCTCATATGCAGGTAGAAGTGGCTCTGCATGCCACTTCCAGCAAGCGTGCCATTGGTTCGCCATCACGGCTTTAGGCTTTTTGTTTTGTTTTGTTTTGTTTTTCAGATCTGCAGCTCCAAAGTTATATACAAACAAAGAAAAATAAATTAATGTTCGATGATAGGTGAATATTTATTCCTTTTTCCAAAAGTTATATAGCTAATATCAGAGAAACTACTAAGGATCATCGTTTTATGCACAGAATTACATGCATCAAATCTTCAGAAATCAGACAAAATGGAATAATAGCTTAGATTCATGGTCCAAGATAGCATCTACTGCTCAGGATTGCACATGGGCCCAAAGCTTTAGATGTAATCAGGGGTGAGATTCTACTGGTTCTGTCCACTTCTGTAGAACCGGTTGCTATGAAAAGCAGCAGAGAGCAGACATAGAATCAGTTCTATGAGTACTGCTGTTTTGGCCCACCCACCCACCCACCTGGGTTCTTACCTGGCCTTTATTTCCTGTGTTTTCAATCGCAGCTGCTTTGCGCGACACAGTTGCGGTTGAAAAAGCAGGAAAAAAGTGCTTTTTCAACAGCTGCGCACTTGAACGCAGCACTGCTCAGCAGGTCGTAAATTGCACAACAGAACCAGTAGTTTTTGAGAGACTGAGGTAGCCAATGGCAGATAGATAGATCACTGAATGATTCTGTGAGCAACTCAATCTGCCTGCCTGCTTTGCCTGATTTTGGGTAAAAGTTGCTCTTTTTTAATAAAAAAATTCAATATTTACATACATGGTGTGTTGTGAGTTAATTTTGTGAGTTTGCTTGCTAGCAAATTTTATGAATACAAATTTTATGTGACAGACTGAGCTAGCTGATGGCAGATAGATAGATTTCTGAATGAATCTGTGATTCTGTGAGCAACTCAATCTGCCCGCCTGCTTTGCCTGATTTTGGGTAAAAGTTGTTCTTTTTTATAAAAAATTCAATATTTATATAAATATTCATAATATTTACATACAAGCCATGCCCAGCCAGTCACATGACCACCAAGCCACACCCACAAATTAGGCCACATCCACCTAATTAACACCCACCTGTTAAAATTATGAGTTTGGTGGTCCCTGAGGTCCAAAAGGTTGGCGACCCCTGCTCCACACTGATATGATGCAGGAGATAAAAAAAAACTTGAAATAATACAAGTAGTTGTGTTCAATTTAATTCCTTCACACTTAAGGCTACTTTAAAATTACGTACTTGGTCTAGCTTTGCTGTTTTTAGGAAATGTAGTCTCAGCATGTTAAAATTCAGTGTAGTCTTTTTCTTTCTTCATCCCCCACTATAATTATCTTGATTTTTAAAAAGCATTCTGTGTGGGTGTGTACACTACTGATTTCTGAATTAAGGACCCACAGTGAAGGTAAGACCAAGACTTCACTAAAATATAAAACTTAAGAAACATTAATCTTAATTATTGCCTTCCTAAGTAGAATTTTCTCTTGATCTTTATCAAATGTAAAGTACCAAATTTCCCAACAGGTTATCAATCCAGTTTTTCAAGAGTATTGTGAAACACAAAAATCTCAGCTAAGCTAATAAAAGATTTTTGGAACAATGCTGCCCTATTTTTACACGTTATTATCCTGGCCTCGATTTTATTTGTGCCCCTTAAAACAAATAAACAAAAAAGCAGCATGAGAGACCAGAGGCACATATGGTGCTCAACTAGACAATAATGTAGCATCAAACAATGCTTCCACCCTCCCATCTGCAGAGTTGCAGCAAACCTCTGCTAAGACAACATCTGTCTTTCAATTATTACATGTTCATTTTAACATATTTCAAAATTACCCAGCCTTCAATCTAACAGGAAGCTACTGGAAAGGCCCAGACAGACATGCTGAAGCAGCCTCTCTGAGGATTTAATTGGAGTCAGATTTGCCATAGTCAGTTAAGTACATGTTCCTTTGGTACATGTGCGACTAATCTACTTTTAATTGAACTCCATTGTTTCTTTATATTTAGTAAACAAATGTGCAAAGGTGCAGAAGCTGCTGCTTGTTTACTGCACAAACAGAATGCAGCTTTTGAAAGCTTTGGGGATACCATTCTGGCAGGCACTAAAAAAACACTGAATGTTTAATGCACCGGCATATTCCTTTCTTTACACTAAAAAAAAAAAAGAGAGAAAAGAAAACAACTTTTCTTGGACATTTTCACACCAACTGTTTATTGCATACAATTTTAACAGCTGAGCACTGTGTATCAGAAGGTTAATTCCAAATGAAGGGGTGGAAAGGGGACAGAAACAAAACATGCACAGTTAGATTCTTTTATTAGTTTTATTCTGCTTTTTGAGCTGATATTCATTCTCTCCACTTCAACTTTCTTCTCCTGATGCTGAAATCAACTAGACAACTTTACTCAAGTTATGAACCTTTTAATATATGAATAATAGTATCTATGCAAACCTGAATATCAATAATCTTTTCCATTTTAATTCACTGCTCCCTTGCCCATAGTCAGCAATATTATTCTCTATCCAAAGCTTGCATGCCACTCTGAGAATAGGAGAAAATAATATTAGCTATGGTATTAGATATTATCACTAATTATTACTATCTATTCATTTTAATGAGCATTTAAGAGCATAGTCAAAAGATAATCAGAAGAAACTTTAGCTCTTATTCTAGCTTTCTATAATATATGGCATAATAAATTTGCAACAACTCAAAAAGGTAATTTCTACCGATTTCAATATTAATCCATAGAAATGTTTCCTGGTTTTTTCATCTAATATATGTTTTTTGTGAATAATCATAACTTGCTGTACATCGCTATTTTGCAAAAGATTTACTGACATTTGCTACATTTATTAGAACTTTTTGCTGAATTAAATTATCCATCTGGTGATGGAATGATTGAATAAACAGAACACATTATACCCTATTGTCTTCTTTATGAAGGATAATACCAAAAATTATCTCTACTTCTCACTAAATATCCTGGTATTCCAATTTGTTTTATCTCAAAATGTTATTATTGAGTCAATTGTTAGGTAGTTTTCACAGTATACCATAGTATTAACTCTAAGCCTTTTTAGACACACACCCATACATACTGTGGTTTCTGTATTTTGCTGTCCACAATCAAATAAATATCTGATTGATTGATTGATTGCTAAGTTAAGTACTGGTTTACTTTCAGTTGGTATAAATCAAATGCATTTATGCATTGTGTTGAAACAGTTACTGGAAGTGAACAGTTACTGGAAATTACTTAAATATCCTTGTTACATTCAGCAGAATCTGGCCAGTTCTGGAGAACCGGTAGTGGAAATTTTGAGTAGTTCAGAGAACTGGCAAATACCACCTCTGCCTGGCTCCACCCACATCTATTCTCTGCCTCTCCAAGTCCCAGCTGATCGGCTGGGTCTTTTTTAATGCCCTGTACAGGAGAACGGAGCTGGAAAGCAGGTTAGTGGGGTGGGGAGGGAATGGGGATTTTGCAGTATCCTTCCCCTGCCATGGCCACCAAGCCACACCATGACCACCAAGCCACACCCACAGAATCGGTAGTAAAAAATATTTGAATCCCACCACTGCTTGTTACAAAGAGCTTTCAAAAATTAAAGTAGAAACTTACATTAGCATGGTCATTTTTCTTTCCTTTCCATAACATAGTAATATTGGCTGCCATATTGAAACTGTGGGATGCTATGCAGCAGAGGATAGGCCAATATCAGTGTAGTATATTACTATTTTATCAAACAGAAGTAGAGCAGGTTTCCCCAGTCTGGTGACCACCAGATGTGAATGGATATTTGTTGGCAGGCATTACGTTGAACAATTTTTGCAAGTTTTTTGAAATAAGTAAACACGCCCTCTTCCTCTCAATCCCTTATCCCCACAAAAAATCCATCAGAACATTTAACTTTAGTATGCAGGCTTTAGAAATTATGGTCATTTCTCATTTGTGGTCCTTTTCCTGTTCTTTGTTAGGAAAGGAAGCTGACAAATCTTTAATTCAATTATAACATTCTCATAGATTCTGATCAACCAATAGAATCAAATGGATTCAACCATATTTTTCTTAGTTGCAGAAAGTAACTGAGACAACCTTTGATTCCCTATTATTAGTTATAAGATTCTTACAGATAAAAAGCCTTATAAGCGCAATTTAGTTCTGCTCCTCACCTGACCCTGTAAAAATTGTGATAGAAACTTTCTAGGAACTGCCCGAATATTTTAAACAAAATATTAAGAAATAGAACTGTAAAGATGCAACTTTATTCTTTTTTTTATCCCATTTGCCATTTGTTAAAGCTAAGACCTAAGTCAAACCTAAGACAGGATATGCCACCATTCACTAAAAAAGCACCTTCGTAATAGCATATGTTACTTGCGATTCAGTCTTTGAGGTTAATCCTCTTGTCCACTTTTGGGCAGTTTTCAACAGAGGTTGAAGATGTCATTGCAAAAACATTTTGAACATATCCACATTGGTGGTATTCTTTCAGCAGACAAATAGGCCAACATTAATCTAATTTAGACCTCATGCAGAGATTGCTGCATCCTTTAATCAGAATGCTGTGCTTCATCCTAGCAGAATCTCAAAGTGACATCAAGTTGAATATCCAATGTCAGTGGGGAAATTTAATTAAACTGCAGTCCCTTTATACCAGCACAAATATTGTGAGGGAAAACAACTCCTCTGACATTTTGCAAATAGGTTCAGTAGAATCTGCTGTGTTTACTCTGACTGACATTTGTTTTTCACTCAATTATCCTTCAGCCCTTTCTTTTCCCTCCATAATTTATCACTAGCAGCTTTGCCATAATAATAAATATAAAGTTGTTTCCCTTTTTTGTTGTTATCTTGTATACTCTTTTGGGAGCAATTGTGGAAGAACTATTACCCAAAAACATCATAGACTCATGATTTTGTGGTAGCCTGTTATTGTTCACAGGATTTAGTGGTATAAGTCTGAGACAATGCCTAACCTTAAATGCAAGAGAAAAACAATTTTGTCTTTAGCAAACAACAACAAAACTTTGCTCCATTTCAGCAGTTATCTTAAAGTTTTAAGATTAAAAGAAGATTGATTGCATAATAGTACACTACCATGCCTTGGCAATTAACTTCAACTGAATGTGATTACTATTTAGAAGACCACTTAGGAAAATTTTCCTGTTTTTGTAACTCAGTTTTTCTATAACTTCACAGTTTTAATCCATTATAATTCCAACTGCATCAGGAAAAACCTTGAAATCAGGAAAATCCAATTGACTTTAGACAAGAGGAAAGCTCTTATAGCTAGGAGCATTCTTTCTATCTATCAGTCTTTCTTTGTAAAGGCTGATAGACTTTTATTTGTTTTGCTTTTGATTTAACATAAAATAAGATTCCAAAAACACCTCATCTGCTTCTTAAATATGCCATTATCTTATTTTTTTAAAAAAAAAAAATATTGTTAATTATATTTCTACCACAAAATTATGAGCCTTTTTTTATCAACTTGAAGCAGCATTCATACCTAATGCTCTGATGTTCCCACAGTAACAATCATGTGATGGACTGGGCTGAAACAGAGTGTTGCCCCACAGTCATCCAAGTGGCTTTAAATGAGACCTATAAATCACAATCTCCTGGTTTCTTGTCCAAAACCGTAGTCATTACATTTGTGTTGATTGGGCAGTTTGGTAGTATGATCTGGTGACTTCAAGATTCATTAAAAATGGGCTTAGGGCTACATTTGACCAGCTGGCTAAAAGATATCTCACTCTGGGTAAACATTACTGAGCTAACGGAAGCAAGATCTGATTATGCACAAGGCATTTTTTGTATTACAAATGGTTTGAGAAGTTTAATACTTTCATGCCCTATTATTTTCAGCTTTCGTTCTTTTATCCCTTTTAACTTCTGACAGACAGGGTAGAAAAATAAACTTTGGTATGCAAAATAGTGGGGAAGAAATGCCTTCATGATAAGGAAACAAAACATTTAATAGCCGTGTTAAGAGGCTAGTCAAAGATAGTCCAAAATTTCAAGGCCCTGTTAATATTAGCAGTAACTAAGTGCTTATATACTACTTCACAGTGCTTCACAGCCCTCTAAGCAGTTTACAGAGTCAACATATTGCCCCCAACAATCTGGGTCTTCATTTTACCGACCTCAGAAGGATGTAAGGCTGAGTCAACCTTGACCTTGGTCAGAATCGAATTCCTGACCATGAGCAGTGAGTTAGCCTGCAATACTGCATTCTAATTATTGCATCACCACAGCTGTGCTGCCATTGCTGCCTCAAACTGACCAAAATATTAGCTTATTAACAAGAGTTGGATTTTCTCTGTCAATATTAAATAACTTCTTAAGAATTATGTATCTGTGCAAGTAGTTATCAACTTATAACCATTACTTTAGTGGCTGTTTAAAGTTTCAATGGCACTGAAAAAGTTATTTAGAACTAGTTCTTATACTTACAACCGTTTTAGCATCCCATGGTTATATGTGATCAAAATTCAGGCACTTTGCAACTGACATGTATTTATGACAATTGTACTGCCCCAGGGTCATGTGATTACTATCATGTGTAGCCTTCCCAGCTGGTTTCTGACAAGCTAAGTCAATGGGAAAAGCCAGATTTGCTTAAGGACTGCAACAGAAATATTGGGCTTAATTGTACTCATAAGTCAAGAACCACCTGTATATTAGAGAATTAACTATCCCAATTGTTGCTATTATTTACCAATATTCTTTTTTTCATGGAGGAAATAGTCTAATTATCTGACACAGCAAAATATGATTCAAAGGAAATATGCATTTATAAATCGTTCTTTTTTTAATTTCACCCTGAACAAAGATGAAGCATATTATATTTTATTGTATTTTTTTGAAAAATATGCTTCATCTGGGAAATTCATCAGCAGTTACAATAGTATTGTTTTGTTACCATAAAATATGGATGTCAGCATCTGGAATTTCACAAGGAAAAATTCTGAGATGGAGTTTAAAATCATCATAAGTCATTTGTGGTTATGGTCATCTTTTTTTTTCAGCTACTCATAAAGTGTTTTAAAGATGTTCCATCTTTATACATAACTTTCTTTACAAAGTATAAGAAATCACTTCTTCACATATTCCATACAGCTAAATACAGGATACATCATTATAATTTTTATGAACTTATAAGTACTTAAATACATTGGAGATACAGCTCTGACAAATAGGACTTTTGCTAATAGAAGCATTTTCGTATATAGCTTTGAATTAGAATAGAATAGAATAGAATAGAATAGAATAGAATAGAATAGAATAGAATTTTCATTGTCACTTTAAATGTACACTAATCAGCATACATTAAAATGAAATTTAGTTGCATTAGCTCTCAGAAGATAACCTTTATGCATATATTCACATACACACACATATATGGCACAGAGAAACATCACAGTCTAGTTCAAATGTATACATATACATGATGAAAAAAAAAATCCTGTAAGTTTACAAAACAGATGGCACGAGGAACAAAGGAACAAAGCTATTTCAGTATATCGTAATCCTGTTATAGATACTTTGAAACTTCCTCCCAGAAGGGCAACAGAAACAGACCATAAAGTAGGTGGGGGGGGGGGTCTCTGACAATGTTTCAAGTTCTAAGCACATAGCACTTATAAGCAGTTTCCTGAATGATGGAAGTGAGCTTCCTGTAATCTTGGTTGTTCTTACCACTCTCTGTATGGACTTTCTATCTGAGGCACTGCTGCCACCAAACCAAACAGTGATGCAGTTTATTCAAACTCTCTCAATTATGCCTCTGTAAAAAGTGGCCAGGACAGAAGGAGAAAGATGTGCTCTCTTCATCTGAAACAGGAAATTCAAACTGGTTTGCATGCTTCACGAAAGATAACATATGAAGGGACCAGGTCATATTGTTAATTATCCACACCCCCAGATACTTAATACTATTAACCACTTTCACAGCTGCTGACTTCCACAGCTTGATAACCAGAAAAAAAGAAAAGAAAAACAATACATAATGCCAAAAGATACAGAAAGAAAGAAAGAAAATAACAAAAAAGAAGACTATGTATATAAATGAAATAATTTAATTTTGGTTTGAACAATTAAACCTTACCTGTATAGAATCACATTATCTACCGTGTTTCTCATATAATAAGGCTGGGTCTTATTATTTTTTGAGCGCCGAAAAAATGGCTAGCCCGTCTTTTCAGAGGTGACTTAATTCCCCCCTGCTTGCATCCTCAGGTGGGCAGGCGGCAACGGCTTGGATGTTGACCTCAGTGTTGATGGGGCACTTCGTATTGGGAGACCTTCTGCCACCATTGCTTTCCCTTCTCCCTGTGCTGCCCTGGCGTTTGGTGTTTTGAAGAACATCTCAATTTTCCAAAAATGATAGATCCAAATTTCTTCAAATAGAGATAAAATAATCCAAATTTAGAAATATTATTTAGCAACCCATTTGTGTATTTACACCTTAACTTCCTGTCTAGAACTTGGTTCACATTTTCTTCATCATTTAAAAGGTGGAGAAAATTGGCTGCCTTTTCGATTCACAGAAAAAACTTCATACATACTCTTGTGCATTGCAAAGCACATCTAGTCATAGCCAAATATCTTATCACGCAGTATGTCCTTCAAAATCAATCCTGGAATATTTCAGTTATATTTCTTCCTAATTGACTAGACTCCTAATCACTTCTATGATACTTACAGCATTTAACATCCAGCAAAAGGATTTTTGTTAGAATCACTTTTGTGGCTTGCTAGCATTTACAGTACAATGTCATGAAAATGTACAACCAGTGAAGGCACTTCAGTTATAGAAGTCCATTAACTGATATCAAACTCTGTTCTGGTAGAATCTATTGTGTTGAGATTGGCCTGATCTTATATGTGGAAACAAAATGTGTAATCTCTCAATAGTTGCCATGCATGACAATTTTCCAATAACATTCACAGTTGTTTAGGCAGAGATGAAGAACAGATTTCATAACTTCATAGAACCCTGTTCTAAAAATATAGTTTATTTTGTCTTTAGACTTTCTCTCTTTCAACCTTTACAATATGATCTACCAGTGATTTGTTTGTATAAATTTGGATCAACTTTGCAGCTTTATAATGCCATTGGATTTTCTGCTGCTTATGACCCAATAAGAATTGCCATGAGGAAATCAAAACCAGGAGTTATACATAGGAAGACCAAGGCACTCCTACAATGGACTCAGACATTTCATTTATGTAGCAAAACTCCTATTCTCTCTGGCAGAAATCTTTCCTTCAGGTCAGCAACCTTTCCATTCCTGAGTTTTAGCCACCCTAATAGCAATGTTGGAAAGATTTAAGAAAGTTAAATCTATGAAGTTTGTTATGTCCTGAGCATGGGCGCAAGGAACGGAGATGAGAAATCGAACCGTGACTTCAACTCTTTATTCGTGACTTCAGAACAGAGCAAAATACTTGGGCAGCAGCAGCTCTTTTATAGAGCTGGCTGCTGTCAAAACAACCAATGATTTGAGTTTACCGCTCTAACAAGCATCCAATCAGAGAGGCCCACTCTCAGCCAATCAGATTGGCCAGAAACGACCAATCACAACTCGCTGTTCGCGGGCCAATGAGAAGTGCAGGATTACGAGCCTGCTGTTAAAGTAAAGCTATTAGGGTTGTTACTGATGCGTTGGCTTAGTCCATAACACCCCTCCCCCCTAGGTTCCATCTGAGGGGTGGGGTGATGTATTCTCGTAAGTAGGCAGGTAGCTTCACCTGTCTGCTTGATCTGCGCTGTTCCACTGGTTTCTGTCCTAGCTCTGGTTCCGGTAGGTTGCTTGCTGAGCTGGATAGTGAAAATAGTCCTTCTGTTTCATTGAATGGCTCTGGGCTGTCCTCTCTGCTCTCGCCAATGCTGTCATCTGGGTTCCCTGGATCTGTTTCCATCGCAGTGCTGTTATGCGGCAAGGCAACTTCCCGGTTTGGTTCTCCTTCTGGCAGTGAGTATCCCAGGGTTGGTTGTGTAGACTGCTGGGTTCCGATTGTTAAGTCATCTGTTTTTTTTTTTGGCCCCCTCGATGTCCCTTCCCCCCCACAATTGGATATTCAGGGGATGAGATGGGAGTAGGTGCTAGTCTGGATCGAAGCTGATCTATGTGGCGCTTCCACATTTTGCCATCTGCAGTTTGTAGATGATAGGATCGGGGTCCCGTAAGTTGCGTTATGGTAGCGGAGACCCACAATGGCTCACCCAAGAAGTTTTTCACAAAAATGGGGTCACCTTCCTGGAATGATCGACACTTGCTGCTGGATCCCAGGGGTTGTTCAGGTATGTAAGCAGGGTGGAGGCGATCGAGATGTGAGCGAAGTTTCCGGCCCATCAGGAGTTCAGCTGGGGTTCTGTTTGTGGTGCTGCTTGGGGTAATATGTTGGAGGAGAAGCATCCGGGTTATCTTGTCGTCAATGTCGCCCTGGTCCATCTTGTGTAAGGTCTTCTTTACAAATTGAACCATTCGCTCAGCCCTACCGTTGGCCGCAGGGTGAGCTGGCGATGTTAAGGCATGGCGGATGCCCCGGTCTGCTAGGTACTGTTCGAATGCCAGGGCAGTGAATTGAGGGCCATTATCAGAGACCAGGACATCAGGCAATCCATGGGTAGCGAATAGCTTATTCAGTTTTTTAGTGACCGCCTCCATGGTGGTGCTTTTCATTTTGTGGACCTCGAACCAGTTAGAATAGACATCCACGGTTAGAAGGAAAGTGTGTCCTCTGGTGGGTCCCGCAAAATCGATGTGGATACGGGACCAGGGACCTCGAGGCGTTTCCCACTGAGTTGGGGGTGTTTTTGGAGGAGCAGAGCGAGTCTCCTGGCATTTGCTGCATGTCGCCACCCAGGTCTCTATCTGCTTGTCTAAACTTGGCCACCATGCATAACTCCTTGCCAATGCCTTCATCCGCATGATGCCTGGATGTCCATCGTGCAACATTTTTAAAACTTTATGTTGTAATTAAAACTCTGTCTCCCCACAAGATGCAGCCCTTTTGAGAGAATATTTCTGTCTGTCGATTCCTGAACGTCCTGAAAGTGTCATTGGGTGCGCTGTCCGGCCAACCCCATTCCACCCAGCTGAGGACTCGTGCCAAAGAAGGGTCCTTTTTCATTTCTGAGATGATGTCTTGAGCGGTCAGCGGCGGTGATTTAAGAGTTTCGATTTGCAATACAGCTAGGGTTGGAGCTGGGTCATCTATGACGTCTGGTAGTGGAGAGCGGCTCAAAGCATCAGCGTGGGGAATGGCTTTTCCCGGGCGGTGTTGCAGTTGGTAATCGTATGCGGCTAAAAACTCTGACCAATGTGTCATTCTTGGTGATAAGATGTGGGGAGTTGGTTTGTTTCCCGCTAAAATGCCAAGTAGCAGCTTGTGGTCTGTAATTATGGCAAAGGGTCTCCCATACACATATTCATGGAAACGTTTAATTGCGGATACAATGGCGAGAGCCTCTTTATCAAGTTGGCTATAGTTCCTTTCAGTTTTAGACAAAGTTCTCGAAAAGAACGCAATAGGTGCCTCATTACCGTTTGGCAGGACATGGCTTAAAATGGCTCCCACTCTGAATGGTGAGGTGTCACAGGTAACCATTAGGGGTAGAGTCTCGTTGTATTGTATCAATACAGCATCAGAAGTTAAGAGGTCTTTTACTTGTTGAAATGCTCGTTCTTCACGCCGTCCCCAGACCCAGGAAGCCTTTTTGTCGAGAAGTCTATGTAGGGGCTCGGCTATGGTCGCCTTCTGGGGCGAGAAGATGTTATAAAAGTTAATGAGTCCCAGGAAGGCTTGGAGGTCTGTCTTATTTCTAGGTCTTGGGGCATTTTTGATTGCAGTTAGTTTTTTTTCGGTGGGGTGGATTCCCTGTCTGTCGGGAAGGTATCCTAGGAACTCCACTCTCTCCATACAAAGTTGACACTTGTCCCTTTTTACCTTCAAGACAGCGTCTTTAAATTTTTGAAGAACCCTTCTGAGTCGTTGTCTTAATAACTCTTTAGTAGGGGTAGCTATTAAGACGTTGTCAAAATAAGGCACAACGCCTTTTATGCCTTGTAAAAGTCTCTCCATCAAACTTTGGAAAATGCCCGGCGCCATGCTTACTCCGAATTGGAGTCTATTGCACTTGAAGGCACCTCTATGTGTAACTATTGTCTGGGCTTCTGCAGTCGTCACATCTATGGGTAGCTGTTGGTACGCCTGATCTAAGTCCAATTTCGCAAATATTTTTCCGCCACCCATGGAGTGAAGAAGGTGCTGGACCACCGGTACTGGGTAAGCGCTCTGCTGAAGCGTGTGATTTAGGGTGGCCCAATAATCCCCACAAATTCTTAACGAGCCATCTGACTTTATGGGTGTTACTATTGGAGTTTCCCATCGGGCATGGTCAATTGGTTCCAACACACCCTGGGCTATCAGTTTGTCTAGTTGCTCGTCGATCTTTGGCTTGAGGGCAAAAGGCACCCGACGAGGCTTAAGGCGAATGGGAGCCACCTCGGGACTGAGATTAAACGATATAGGGGTTCCCTTGTACTTGCCTAATGTTCCTGTGAACACATCCTGGAATTCCTGGATGAGGGCCTCTTCCCAGTCATTGCTTCCGGTTTGGTGTATGCCAGCTAGTTCAATTCTGAGTGGGGCGAACCACTGTAACCCTAACAAACTGGGCCGGTCACGATCAACGACAGTCAGGGGAAGCGTCGCAGTGCGGTCCTTGAAGGATACTTGGACGTGGCTGGAACTGACAACCAGAATTCTGTTTTCCTGGTAGTCTTTTAGGATGATTCTTTGAGTGCTGAGGTCCTGGCGACAGATGGCAGGGATCAGTTGTTTGAGGGTTTTCCAGGAGACCATCGATAGGGATGACCCCGAATCGACTTCCATCACACACGGTCAATTCTCAATAGTGACCTTTACGTGGATGTTTCTTGCATCTAGCGATGAAGCGTGGCCAATAGTAATAGTTTGGTGTGCCTCTTCTCATCTCATTGAAGCGGCAGGTGCTCGATTTCTATAGTAGTAGTTGTTCCATTGGTGGTTCAGGCAGTCCCGATTTCCAGGTGGTTTGCCTGTCTCCCGGCAGAGGTTATTCTCCCTCCAGCTTGGACTGGACTCTCGCTTGTTTCTGCAGACCTTTGCGATGTGGTCTCTTTTCCCACAGGAATGGCAGAATGCATCAAGGAGTTTGCAGTCCGATCGCGGGTGGTTTGCCCCGCAACCAGCACATTGGCGCGGAAGTCTCTTTCCTCTGCTCTCATTCCGAGTGGAGCCAGTTGACCTCCTCTTCCTCACTGTCTGAGGATGACTCGAGGTCTTCATGATGGGCAGTAATAGCATGCCTCTCAGAGGAGAGCGGACTATTGTTAGCGAGTTGGCGGTGCGGTACGTTCGCTCGGCACATTCGAGCAGCTGACTTCCTGGTTGCTTCTGCGGCAGTAGCATCGGTGATGACATCTGCAAGGCTAATGTCTCCTTTTGCCATGATTTTGCTCTGTGACGCATGGTCATCTAATCCCAGAACTATGCGGTCTCTCAGGGCTTCCTCGAGGTTTGCAAAACCACAGAGTCCTCCCAGGTTCTGGAGGTCGGCTACGAAGTCCCCAATGCTCTCGTTCTTCCGTTGGTCCCTCTGGTAAAACTCATGTCTTTGTATCAGTGTAGGTACTGCGGGTGCGTAATGGGCCCAGAGGATCGGCGCGAGGTTATCCCTTCACTTCCGCCGGTTTGGCAAGTGCCTTAGCCATTTTAAAAACGGTGGGGCCACAGTGGGTCAGGAACACCGCTCATTTCTTGCCAGGCGTAGCATCTTTCAGATTGTTGGTCTCCAGGAACATCTGGAAATGGTCTATATACGAGTCCCAGTGTTAGTTTGCCGGGTCAAATGGAGCAGGTGGTATGGCGCCGCTGGTCATTCTGCCGTTTGTTGCGTGCGCTCTCAGCCACGTGCTCTGTCTTGTTCGATGAGTATCTAGTCAGCTCTATTGTCTCCGCATCCCATCCTTGTCGCCAGTGTTATGTCCTGAGCATGGGCGCAAGGAATGGAGACGAGACATTGAACCGTGACTTCAACTCTTTATTTGTGACTTCAGAACAGAGCAAAATACTTGGGCAGCAGCAGCTCTTTTATAGAGCTGGCTGCTGTCAAAACAACCAATGATTTGAGTTTACCGCTCTAACAAGCGTCCAACCAGAGAGGCCTGCTGTCAGCCAATCAGATTGGCCAGAAACGACCAATCATGACTCGCTGTTCGCAGGCCAATGAGAAGTGCAGGATTACGAGCCTGCTGTTAAAGTAAAGCCATTAGGGTTGTTACTGATGCGTTGGCTTAGTCCGTAACAAAGTTCTTCTCTTTTTTTTAACAGGGGACAAATGGGAGCCCAAAGTATCAGGCTGCTAGAACTTTTAAATTTCCTTTTCCTTTTTTTATAGTAGTATAAGGAGGGGAGGGGTTTTAGTTACTCCAATGAAATAGAAATAATTGCACTACGGAGATGTTCTTAAATGCAAGTTAGACAATCTCGTCTTTTATCCACTGTTGCAACTTGAACAATGGTAATTTCAAAAGAAAAAGCATTTAGGAACAAAATTTATGACAAAATATCATACCATCTTCAAAAGTTTAAGTGGAACCTGTAGTGTCAGAATGATAATAGTTGGGCAGATTCACCTGGTTACCAAGCTGCTATTGCTGCAAATGTTTTTGCAAAGTGCTAACACATGCAACATATAGTGAAAGTATGGAGTGTGGTAGAAGCTGAAATTTATTTTATTTCATTTTTTATGAAATAAAGTAAGGTTAAATTAAATTATTTAATTATTTATATCAGAAAGAACATTTGGGTTAGGGTGAAGGAAGGGACCTGACTTTGAGTAAGTTTTTAGTATGGTCTTAACTTTCTGAGATCAGCATGAGTGAAAACAATTGGTGGGGCTATTTCAAAATGTTCTGGAGGAATTTCGAAGGTTGAAATGATGCCATGTGAAGTTCTCCTATTAGTTGGATCAGTGATGGGATTCAAATTTTTTTACTATCAGTTCTGTCGGCGTGGCTTAGTGAGCGTGGCAGAAGGATACTGTAAAATCTCCAGTCAGAGGTGGCATTTGCTGATTCTCCAAACTACTCAAAATTTCCGCTACCAGTTCTCCAGAACTGGCCAGAACCTGCTGAATACCACCTCTGAGTTGGATCCACGTTGTTTCCCAGATTTGACCTGTTAGGACAGTCTAGGAACAGCACAGCTCAAATTAAAAAGCAACAACAACAAAAATAATGTAGAGATTCATGTAGCTTACCTGCAACTTAAATAAAAAATATTTTCATTGTTCTACAGTTATATTCAGCAAAGTTTCTCTAAAAGAGTATTCACATTTCTGCACAGATTATTTTAAATGTACAATTATTGTTGACAGACCATTTTTTTCACAGTTGAGAAATTTTGAATGACTTTTATCTGAACCAAAGCTGGAGCAAAGCCAAATATGTTTCATAATTTACTTATACACTTTATAAAACTTGGCAGTTTCTAACATTTTGAGGTGTAATCCTCACGCAAGTAAAGTGAAATGAATCAGAACTTTCCTGATGGCTCTCATAGTGTTGGAGCTGCAAAGTTAAAGAGTGAGTTAACTGACCAGATCTTAAGCCTGACAGAAAGACAGTAGAAGATGAACAAAAGTTGGCATTGGGAAGGTAATTACCATCTGTAAAACAGCCAAGTCAACCATCTACTATTTGAAGAGTGGGCAATCTTCAGAATAACAGAACAGAGTTGGACAAATCTCTTCTTAAAAACCCCCAGTGATGGAGCACCTACAACTTCTGATGTGTGTTTCACTGATTAATTGTTCTATTAGGGAATTTTTTCTTAGTTGGTTCTCTCCACAAAAGATTCTCTAGATTTAGGACCCTTCCAATGCAAAAGATAATAATTTTTGACCAGACAATCCTCCCCTTAAGTGAATTTGTTGATTATTGGGAAAGCACTTTAGATAACAGTCACTGATTCCCTTAGAAAATAAATACTGCTGTGCATATTTCATAATTAACTTCCAGATGGAGAGGGAAGGAGGAGGGAAGGAAGGAAGGAAGGGAGTAAGAATGGGCAAGTAAATGAGCAGCAACTTCAGGTGGTCATAACAATAGCTAAATCAAAAGAGGGAGAAGGCTTTCTGTCAGGAGGCACACTAGAATGAGGGAGGCAGCAAAGTAAGGTAAAAGAAGGATGGCTTGATTATGTAGGTCAGTGATGGCGAACCTATGGCACACATGCCACAGGTGGCATGCAGAGCCCTCACTGTAGACACCTGTGCCATTGCCCCAGCCCAGCTTCACCATGCATATGCATGTGCTTCCTGCCAGCCAGCTGTTCTGCAGGTCTCTGCCATGCATGGGGGAGGAGCAGGGGGGATGCGCAGGGGGCATGCAAGGGGTGCATGCACATGCACAGGGGTGTGGTGGCAGGGGGCATGTGTGGCGTTGGGGGCACATGCAGCGGGGCACACCTTGCCCTTTGGGCACTCGGTGTCCAAAACGTTCACCATCACTGGTGTAGGTGAAAGGGTTGGTAGAAAATAACTTAAAAGTAGTAGCAACAATTCCTTTCCTTCTCTACAACTCCAACTTAAATCATGCTTCCTTTCTGATTCTGAGTATAGAGCTAGTTTTTCCCTTGTGGTACACTTCAACAGGGGTGGGATCCAACAGGATTAACTACCGGTTCGGTGATTTACAAGGTTTGGTGATTTATGATGTGCTTCCCTGCATGCTGATTTACACCTGTAAATCATCATCCACTTGCTGCCTGGACAGCTGATCAGCACTGAGTGCAGAGAAGCAGTGTTTGAAAAAGCACTTTTTTCCTGCTTTTTCTACTTCAGTTGTGCCTTGCACAGCAGCTGAGGTTAAAAAAGCAGGAAATAAAGGTCAGGTAACAGCCCAGGCAGGCAGGTGGGCCAAAACATCAGCAGACATAGAACCGGTATGTCTGCTGTTCTTCAGAGCTATTGGTTCTACAGAGCTGGACAGAATCGACAGACTAGCAGTCTTGGATACCAAAACAACTATTCTGTCTTAACATAGTAGTTTCCTGACTAATTTACCATCATCATGTGCTAAATAAATAACAGTCCTTGTATGGCTGATACAGAGAATGATAGCCTTACAGGAAAGTTTTCAAACTGTTCATTACTGACCCACTCTCTTGTAAAAGCCTGACTTCAACTTTTGCAAAAAAAAAAAAAAAAAAGGAGAAATCTTTGGGTTTAGTAGACATATCTTTCTCTTGAACAGCCTATTAAATTAATATCTTACTTAATTTGCATCTATCTTCTAGCTGCTTGTTTAATCCAGACATTTCTTATTTCATATTCAGTTAGTTTTTGTATATATTACAATATAATTCTATAACATTAAATTTGCTACAGTTTAAAGAAAATTGCAAAAATAGATTTTTAAGCAGGTAGCATCATTGATGACTGACTGTCCTTCTAGGTTCCAGGCCAGAATTCTACTTTATTTCTAGCTGGAGTTATGAGGGAATAAAATTGGAACATTTTCATGAACCATATTATCTCCCATCCAATTACATTTCTCACTTGATCAAGTTGCAGGTAACTCATTTTGTACAAGTAAACAATTTTTCCTCATACATGAAAAATTTAATTTGTCTTCTCTAATTCTTTTGTCTTCTCTAATGCTAGCAGACAGATTACTGTAAATACAGGTAGTCCTTGACTTATGATCCTGGAATTATGGTCATAATTCATGCTGATCGTTAAGCGGGTCACTCAATTTTGCAACAAATTTTTGCAATAATCAATAAGCAAGCATTATAATTGTTAAGCAAACCCTGAAAATGCTTAGTAATCAGTCATTCTATACTCATAACTGTAATCCCATAACAATAGCCTTTCAGAATCTATTTGCCCTTGCAAAATACTTCCAACATGATAAACATTTCAACAACCTTGACTCATGGTATCTACACAGACATGACCATGGAAGCAACAATATGAAAGGTAAACAACAAAAGATAACTTGCTGTTGCCTTTTTCTGAGATTCACATTCAGTTCTTTTATTTTCAAGTACAAGCTAAATTGAGCTGAACTAAATCAATATAAGCAGCTGAAATTCTCTGGTTATGTTGAAATGGAAAACAAACAAACAAACAAATAAATGAGTCTAATTGAGAATATGAAAAACTGACAAATATAAAAAGTCTTCTAAATATAATAATAAAACATTTACAAACCAGCCTATCTTCAAGACTTAAATATAGCTTGATGTGCAAAAGTAAGACTTAAACATGTGATTACAAATAACACACAAATACTATCAAGAACATTTCAGTCTGGTGAACTGGCCCAGAATACATTTCATGACCCATTTTCCTATAAGAAATACCAATGCTTAGATAAAACTTTTCTAACCTAGGGCAGATTAGGTTAGCATGTACTGTTCTGTTCGTCTTGGCAAATGTGTATAAAAAAAGTTGTCAGTGGAATTTTCCAATTCACAGATAGAAAATTATTTCATTAGTGTCTTACCTAGGGCTCTATCTTTTACTTTTAGTAAAAAAATCTGCAATTATGAAACTATATGTGGGCCTCCATCTTATGAGGCCTCCATTCTAATATGGACATAAACTTTCCTCTCCACAATGCTTTCAAACACTAACTTTTAAGCTTTTTATGTTAACATGAATGTTATTTTTAGCATTGAAGTACTATTGCAACAGTTTCCTCTTAAAGTTCTACTTATTTATTTCAGGGAAATTGAACAAGCTGTTTAATACCTGAATTCATCATCACACTGAAAGTCAAACATACCTGCCAATATTTCAGAAGTGGAGATCAGGCTAATGCTTTTTTGCATGCTTTTTTCCAAGCATGCATTCTAGCTCATAAGTTTCTTTTATCAACTTCATCTCACCAGCTATCCTTGCTGTTCAGCAGACATAGGTAGGACACAGAAATTTATGCTCTACTGGCATGATAATTGGGTTACCATAAGGTACATTATTCAGTTTCTCTTGAAGGCAAGCCAGCACCTTTATCTAGTGTGGAAGCTGCTGGTTCGAATTGGAACCACTACAAAAAAGAAAAATCATGTTACAGCAATTATGAGAGAACAGTGCTGGTTCTAGAAATAATAGGTCATTTAGGTTCCATTGGGTGTGGGGTTTTTTTTAAAAAAAAAAACTGCCTTTCTATGTCAGTCAGACTGTTCATCATCAAATGAAACCCTTCTCCAATAAGTAAAATACACCATATAGTAGTGAAGACAGCCTGAAGCACCAAAATTATAATATAATCTTCCCTTTGTGGTAATGCTGCTGCCAACAATATGTTTTGACACCTGCTGAAGACCTTTTTCTTGGCCAAGGATTTTAATTGGTTGATTTGATCTCTTTGCATGTTATATTTGCTCCTGTCTTTGGTTATGCTGAAATAATAGCAATTAGATGCCTGGAAAAATAATGTGTTTTTGTTCTTTTTGTCTGATAGTACTAGCCTAGTACTAGTTTCTAGGAACATATTCTATAGCCAAACTGACACAAGCATTGAGAAGCCCTTTTTTTCTCATGTGGATTAGAATGGTTGAGAATTCAGAATCCAGCTAATTAAATATTGAAGAAAGTTTGGTTAATCTTAATCAAACTCACATAGTACTTTAATAATCAAAACCAGCAGAGTTGATCTGATTTGACCTATCAAACCTTGGAACCAGTATAATTGATAAAACAATAGTCTTCATGTGTGCTCAACCCATTCATAAGATTACTACTTCCTTCTGAATTTGCTGCTATTCATAAACCATTTTGAAAGGTACATCTATACTCTATACTTACTGCAGGAATTCAAATGTTTTACTGTGTTCCTATGAGGCACACCTCTGTCATGTCAGCACTGTGGGCAATGTTATGTCATATAATTCCTTTTTGATCTTATGGCTATGAGAAGATACATCAATTTGCAAAGCACCAAAATAGAATAATCAGTACAACCAAACCCTGGAAGCATTTCATGCTAATAAATGTTTCTCTGCCAAGATCCTATCATCTTCCAAAATGGATTCAGTCAGATAAAGATCTTGAATATGCCCAAGCTTAAATATAACTTGGCATGTTTAAACAAATATAGTTTGAGCTTAATCTGACAGTTTATTTGCATAACCTTTTCTGAATTTCCTAATTTTCATTTGCCAAAAATTCCATTATACTTAAAACATATACAACCAACAAAATCACCTCCAGTAAATGCAATGAGAACTTTTTGCATATAAGTCATACCTGATCAACCATCTGCTCAAAGGTAAGTATGCATTTTCTATGCAAGTTTAATATTTTATTATTGTGATCTGTTCAAAACAATGTGAATTATAGCTGTCAGTTCTTAGTTAAAGTTGGCCTTCATATGTACTGAGTTCTTCCCAAGAACCTAGGATGTAAGATATTGGTGTAGTATATGTGTGGACACAAGCAGTGTGGTATTTTGCATTGATTGATGGAAATTTTGTTAATTTGCAGAATTTCTTGGTGCCACCTTGTAAATGTTTAAGATTTTTTTTATAAAGTACCCAGTGTGATGATAACCAGTAGGACCACCACTGGCAGTTTTTGCCATAATATTTACATTTTCAATCAAGATTTTCAGATCTTGATACTTTGATCTTTTCCAATTCTTTGTCATCTATTTCATATTCCCTGGTGATATTGTTGTTGTTGTTGTTGTTAATCTTCATTTCCATATTCAACTAGTTCAATTGCCAACTAGACAATCCAGAAGGCATCTTGGCAACTGTAGCAATATGAAACAACCAAAAATGGATACATTCACATCAGACAACATTTCCCAGAATTCTTCTGAAGAAACTATAATAGAGATGCAATAGATAAATCGGAATTTCTTAAATCTCAAAAAAGTCTTGCTAATTTTACATAAATTGCACTTCTTACACAGTAAGGAGCATTATAGTTACTAAAAAGTATTATATCAATTTTATTTAAGATTATAGAGCCATAATTAGTATCACATTATAACTTTATAAAACATGAGATGCATTTTAGTGAATAAAATCTGAACATTCTATATATTTGGAATTGATGAATGTACCTTTTGAAATTATACTCAAATGGGTAATAATGTGGCCTGTTTAATGGAGCCCTGAAAAATGTTAAATAAGTCTCCTCCAAAGCTAGATTTAACTTTTTAATTTAGTGCATTAATAGCAAATGTAATTAGCAATCAGGTATTTATTTACAGGCATTTATACCTAGGTCATAAGATTGTAAATGTGCAAAAGTTAAAGCAAAAAGCAAACAGAACTGAAAAAAAGTAATCATATTCTGAAAAGATATTGCTGCTTAATTTCTATATTTTTTTCAGAAAGTCACAAAAATAATTCACAAAATGACCAATTAAATAACAGGTTTTATGCCTTGTTAAAAAAAATTAATAAGGAGAATGCTTCTGAGACTAGGTATTCCAAAACATGTGGTCATTACAAAAAACAACAACTGTCTTCATATCCATGTCTCCTTGATGTAATGCAAGGATGTATACATGGGACAGAACCATTTGAAGGGGAAGGATTCTGAAACCACATAGAACTAAAGCTATTCAAATGGAATAATATGATAACTTTGGTGACCCATGTAATAATAACCAACCATTGTTAGTATTCTAGTAACCACATATTGTACATTTGTATTTTCTGGGCCAGGCCTATATGGAGAATATTATAGTAATCTAGAGCTGAGGAAGAGATGATTTAATGTTGCCTGGGTTCACTGTCCAGTTATCAAAGAAATGTGGAGGAAGATGACTTGGCCAGAGACATTATGCATAAATTCAAGTTTTATTGTGTTTTTAATTACTTTCGAGTTTTGGACATACTAATATGATTACACCTGGAATGTGGATGCCTGAAATAATAAGTAAATTAAATATATTGTCCGGTACCTGTGAATCCATAGAGAATGTGAAGTATTCTCATGAGAAGCAGATATTATTAATATTGGCCAGGAAATTAATACTTTTAGAAGACACCAGATGGAAGAAGATAAATTAAAGCTATTATGGGATTATATTTTATGCAAAAGAATTAGTTTTATTAATATCAATTATTTTCTTGGACCTTAAAACCTACTTTGTCAGTACCAATAGGTTATTCTATGTGCTAGTCATAGAGCAAAGAATACCACAATCCTGTCGTAGCTGAAGTGATATTTTTTGGAGATCTTTTGGAGATATTTTTTGGAGATCTTGAGCTATCTTCAAGGACACAAAGAACATTTGGCTGCAGCTGTTTACTATTTACACAAAAGAACTGATATATGAGCTTCACACCACAACTCTATTCATCATTCATGTTGTTGGACCCTGTGAATAACTTTGTTTGAAGAAGTAGTCTTCAGATGTCATTACTTTTCCTGTTTTCACATAACAAGCTGTCTTCAGCTGTTCTCATTGAACTCTCTTGAAATTATTGCCTTTTTCAGATATCATATTATTCTGAATAATATCTTGCAGCTGATTATAGAAATCTATGTTATGACAAATGAATGTTGAACAATGAATAATACTGCTACAGAGACATGAAAGCGAAAGTGTACTTTGTATATTTAAAAATATTTATTTTTAGAACATACTATATTGTTTGCATTATTTGTAAAAGTCATGTACAATCACCCCAATAACACAAGAACTGAAAGCATGTTTACTGAAGCATAGCCATATGCAAATCTGAGGTGCATTTGTAAAATAATGGAAAATGTTTTATCATTTTCATTACAGAGACCTATAATTTATATATTATGTATTGATACGTGCTTTCATAAAAGCAATGTGTTATGATTCCTTCTGGTTAGTTACATATATTCAGTAGAAAACAGCATTTATTTCACAAAAACAAAAGTTGTCTTTCATTCAGAATATAATATATGCAATAAAGCAGTCTTATCAGATTAAAGGAAAATACAGGTGGGCATCCATTTTAACATACTCACTTTAAAAGACAAACCTACCAAAAACTGCACAAATACAAAGAAGCTAAAATTCCTTTCACCTTTCTATCAAAACCAAAAATCATAGAGATGTAAAGATAGAAATATTGGGTATTTCACACAAGTACTAAGAAAGCATACCATGTTATAGTTATAAAAAATTTCCAGTTCTGCATTTTTTCTAAGTCACACACATACTATATCATCTCAATACTTGGTGGGAACACTGTCCATTCCCCTCCATTGCATTACATGTGGGAATTCTGTATTTTTCAGACCACCATTCCTTAGACATTTTTTTTATCTGTACTGTTTTATTTATGTACTTATAAACACTCTTCACTTATCTGGGAAAGCATAAGTGGAGCAATGTTTTTTCCAGGAACAGTATCTTAAGTATGTGCATTAAAATTAATCAGAATCTTGCTGTGATCTATAAATATATTTCTCTTAAATATCAGAGTTGGCTTTAATTACCACCTATTGTCCACATTTTAGGGATAATATATTCAACTGTGTTTTAATCAATATATTTGTATGCCTAATTAATTATTTTGTCCTTGTTTTATATTTCTTTTTTATTCCTTGAATGCCATTTTGGATAAGCAAACCGGAGTTAAATGAATATGACTGATTTAAATACTGTGAAATAGTACAACATTGCTAGCTTCCACATAGTTTTCAGAAATCCATATATTTCCAATCTCTGTTAATGTTTCATTTGTTCAGCCTGTGTCTGCATTGACCTGAAAATGTTTTAATCTATATAAAAAGCCATGGTTCTGAATAATTGAAAATTTATTGCAAAGTATGCATTTTGTGATTATTTTTCCTGATTTCTAGACATAACTTTAAATTTTGCATTTTAAGCATAAGTTCTATTTTTTGAATTGAGAATTACATATAAAATTGAGATAAGTTTAAAATCCAGAAGAGAATTGCATTCTAATCCCCACATTACTCCAGGGCCTTCTAGATTTTATTTCTTGAGCCTTCTTGCACCGCATGCCCAATTCTTCCAATATCACTTATTTTGCTGCTTTCAGGGTAAAGGGATTGAGGTGCCAGGATCAAGTTTATTTCTAAACTAAGCTTAAACTAAACTTAAGGTGGTTTGAAAGTTGAATACCTCCAAAACTCTTACCATCTTCAGTGATTTGTTTAAACATTACATTCTCTCACTGCGAAAGAAGTCCTGCACCAAATCAGGGTCAAGATTGTTAGGTTTGGAGCATGGGCGAGAAAGAATGGAGACAAGCCGGTGAAACGGTGAACTTCAACTCTTTATTTACATGGTGTGACAGCTCAAACTGGATGGCTGCTATAGCCTTCCTTATATAGGCAACTTATTAACTATTCAACCAATAGCAATCCGGGAGCGCTAGCTCCGTTAACCAATGTGAATGGCCCGTTAATGGCCAATCAGATTCTTCTGAACGGACCAATCCGATCCTGCCATTAACAGCCAATCAGAAGTGCAGGGCCAGAACCCTGCACTTGACTTCAAGCTCAAGATAACTTTATTTAACATTTATTCATTCACAACACCCCTTCTCCCTGGCTTCTGTTTACGGGGCGCGGTCATGTAGTCCTTGAGGTAGGACGGTGGTTTGATTAGTCTTTTTTATTTTCGCTGTGCATCTTGCATTTGGCTGCACTCTTGTTGAGGTAGAGTGTTGTTTGGCGAAAGGGGTGCCTCTGGTTCAGAGTTCGTACTTTCGTTGTCACCAGTATCCTAGGCAACTCCCTGAGGTGAACTCACTCCCATCCTTGGTTCCTGTTCCCGTGTTTCTGTTCCGCTATTGTTCCCTTCAAAAGGATTTTCCTCTAGTTGAAATTCGTCTTCCTCTGTATCTCCCCCCCCCCTCAGTTTGGTTATGAGGGAGTTTGGAATTGCCTGACTGCAGCCGTGATCGTAGTTGATCGATATGGTGTTTCCAAAGTCTATCGTCAGGGCACTCTACAAGGTATGATCTTGGGCCGGTTACACGGATTACCATCACTTCTACCCACAGCGGATCGCCTGATAGGTTTTTAGCGTATACTAAATCGCCTACCTGGAAGGTACGGCATCGGCCGCTGGATCCAAGTGGTTTTTCCGGTTCGTAAGCTGGGTGTAACCGGTCGAGGTGGCAGCGGAGCTTCCGTCCCATTAGCAGCTCGGCGGGAGTTTTATTGGTGACACTGTGGGGTGTGATGTGCTGTAGAAAAAGGATTCGGTTGATTTTCTCGTCGATGTTGTTGTAGTCTATTTTTTGTAGCGTTTTCTTGATGAATTGAACCATGCGCTCAGCCCTACCGTTGGCCGCAGGGTGCACAGGTGAAGTGAGCACATGTTGGATACCACGGTCAGCCAGGTACTGCTCAAAGGACAGCGCAGTAAATTGGGGCCCATTGTCAGATACCAGAATGTCTGGTAATCCGTGGGTTGCAAACAGTCTTTCTAGTCTTTTGATGACCGCTTCTGTGGTTGTGTTCCTCATACGGTGGATCTTGAGCCAATTCGAGTAGGTGTCAACGGTTAACAAGAAGGTGTGGCCTTTGGTCGGCCCAGCAAAGTCCAGATGAATATGGGACCAGGGTCCCCGTGGTGTCTCCTATTCGGTTGGGATTGCCTTTGGTGGAGCGTTGCTTACTTCTTGGCATCTATGACAAGCTTTGACCCAAGTCTCGATTTGCTTGTCGATGCCTGGCCACCATGCGTAGCTTCTTGCGAGGGCTTTCATGCGCACGATGCCGGGGTGCAAGGTTCTCAGTACTGCTTGTTGGAGTCGCTCTGGGATAATGACTCTATCACCCCAGATGATACAGCCCTTTTGAGAAAACAACTCTGTTTGCCGACTTTTGAATGGTGCGAAGTCGTCTGGTATTTGGTCCAATGGCCATCCGCATTCCACCCAACTGAGGACTCATGCTATGGCGGGGTCACGTCTTGTTTCTCTCACAATATCTTGAGCGGTTAATGGCAGTGTGTGAAGTGTCTCGATCTGCAACGTGGTCACTGTAGGCGCGGGATCGTCGAGAGGCTCTGGAAGCAGTGCTCGGCTCAATACGTCGGCGTGGGGAATGGCTTTCCCTGGGCGGTATTGCAGCCGATAATTATAAGCAGCCAAGAATTCTGACCAGCGAGTCATTCTGGGAGATAATATATAGGGAGTCGGTTTATCTCTGGCTATTATTCCCAGCAACGGTTTGTGGTCAGTCACTATAGTAAAAGCCCGGCCATACACGTACTCATGAAATATTTTAATGGCAGACACAATCGCAAGGGCTTCTTTATCAATCTGGCTATAATTTCGCTCAATTTTTGAAAGCGTCTTTGAAAAATAGGCAACAGGGGCTTCGCTACCGTTATGCAATACGTGGCTCAAAATGGCGCCCACTCCGAAAGGCAATGCATCGCACGTGATATTTAATGGAAAGGTCTCATTGTACTGCATGAGTACAGCATCAGAAGTCAGTAGTTTTTTCACATTACGGAACGCCTGTTCTTCTCTATGACCCCATACCCAAATTGCTTTTTTGTCCAGTAAACAATGTAAAGGTTCAGCGACAGTTGCTTTGTGCAGCAGAAATACGTTATAAAAGTTGATAAGGCCTAGAAACACCTGGAGGTCGGCCTTATTCCGGGGTCTGGGAGCGTTTTTTATTGCTCTCAATTTACTGTCGGTAGGGTGAATGCCCTGACTGTCAATTAAATACCCTAAAAATTCAACACGATCTGTACTCAGTTTACACTTATTCTTTTTCACTTTAAGACCTGCGTCTTTGAATTTCTGTAGAACTAATTTTAAGCGGTCCCGTAAGATTTTTGTAGTAGGTGCAGCAATTAACACATCGTCAAAGTAGGGGACCACGCCTTTAATCCCTTGTAGTAGCCTTTCCATAAGGCTCTGAAAAATCCCCGGGGCTACACTGACTCCGAACTGGAGCCGGGTACATTTAAAGGCACCTCAGTGCGTCACAATCGTCTGTGCCTGTGCCGTTTTTTCATCAACTGGTAGTTGCTGATATGCCTGAGCTAAGTTTAGCGAAGACTTTTCCGCCCCCCAGGGAATGGAGGAGGTGCTGCACCACCGGCACCGGATATGCGTTTGGCTGTAGAGCATGGTTCAGGGTGGCCTGGTAGTCCCCACAAATTCTAATCAAACCATCCAGCTTAATGGGTGTCACAATTGGGGTCTCCCAGGGAGAGTGATCGGTTGGCTCTAGCACTCCCTGGGCTATTAACTTATCAAGCTGTTCGTCGATTTTCGGCTTTAAGGCAAACGGAACTCGATGGGACTTAAGGCAGATGGGAGCTATTTTTGGATTAAGGCTGTACTCGCCTAGCTTTTCTGCAAAGACGTCCCTGAATTCATGGACGAGGTCCTCCTCCCAGTCACCGCCGCCGATTCGGTTAATGCCTGACACTTCAATGCCGAGTGGCGCAAACCATTGGAGGCCTAGCAGGCTAGGCCGATCTTTGTCGATCACAGTCAGTGGTAAGTACACCGTGCGGTTCTTGAATGAGACCCGGACTCGGCTGGATCCAATGACTGGAATCCGATTCCCTTGATAGTCTTTAAGGATAAATCTTTGGGAAATCTTGGCACCGGATAGTAGGGATGAGTTGCTTGAGGGTCCTCCAGGAAACCATCGAGAGAGATGAACCCGAGTTGACTTCCATTTGGCAAGGCTGATTTTCGATGGCCACTGTAATTCAGATTTTCTTGGCATCCAAGGAAGGGCGTGATAGTGATAGTTTGGTGAGCCTCTTCTCGCTTCGTGGGGCGATTCAAGGTTCGGTTTCTGTAGGAGTGGTTTACTGGTTCTCGCCTTACAGGATGGTTTCCTGTCGATTGGTGATAGTTAGCCCCTTCGAGGCCTGGCTGGGTCCTTGGAAGCTTCGGCAGACCCGTCCGATGTGGCCTTTCTTCCCGCACTCATGGCAGAGCGCATCACAGAATTTGCATTCGGGCCTGGAATGGTTGGCCCCACAGCCAGCGCATGGGTGCAGGGACTTCAGGTACTGGTCCCAATCGGATTGCAATCGATGGAGCTCTTCTTCGTCGCTGTCTGACGACGAAGAGAGGTCCTTGTGGTGGGTCGTCAGAAGCTGTCCTTCTGACTTGGGTGAAATTTTGCCGGTCGGTTGGTGTACCAGAGCGTGGTTTCGACGTAGTTGGGCAGCCGACTTCCTGGTTGCTTCTGCTACAGTAGCATCAACGATGGCATCGGCAAGGCTGATGTCGCCTTTCGCCATCAGCTTACTCTGTACGTTTAGTGCATCTAGTCCCAGAACTATTCGATCTCTCAAAGCCTCTTCTAGGTCAGCGACCCCGCAGAGGCCTCCTAGGTTTCGGAGGTCTGCGATGAAATCGGCAACGCTCTCTCCTTTCCGCTGGTTTCTTTGGTAGAACTCGTGCCGCCTTACAAGTGTTGGTACGGTCGGTGCATAGTGGGCCCTCAGTTGGGGTTCGAGGACATCCCAGTCCATAGTCTTCACTTCAGCCAGTTTTGCCAGGGCCTTGGCCATCTTGAATACGGTTGGCCTGCAATGTGTTAGGAATACCGCCCGTTTCTTCCCAGTTGTGGCATCCTTCAAATTGTTAGTTTCCAAGAACATTTGGAAACGATCCATGTTGGACTCCCAGTCCTCTTGCACTGGGTCGAACGGAGTGGGTGTTATGATGCCGCTGGACATGGTTCCACCGTTGTGCGTTGTCAGTCACGTGCTCAGTTATTTTCTTCTTTGTTTAGTCAGCTCTGACGTCTCCATATCCCATCCTCGTCGCCAGTGTTAGGTTTGGAGCATGGGCGAGAAAGAATGGAGACAAGCCGGTGAAACGGTGAACTTCAACTCTTTATTTACATGGTGTGACAGCTCAAACTGGATGGCTGCTATAGCCTTCCTTATATAGGCAACTTATTAACTATTCAACCAATAGCAATCCGGGAGCACTAGCTCCGTTAACCAATGTGAATGGCCCGTTAATGGCCAATCAGATTCTCCTGAATGGACCAATCCGATCCTGCCATTAACAGCCAATCAGAAGTGCAGGGCCAGAACCCTGCACTTGACTTCAAGCTCAAGATAACTTTATTTAACATTTATTCATTCACAACAAAGATAGGGCAGAACAAAACCAAGTTGGCTTTCTACTTACTTAGTCTCATTTACTAAGCAAGAAATGGATGGATCAGCCATATTACATAGTACTTACAAAACATTGACATACCTCTATTAGCCTTTGGATATATGCCCATTAGCTGTTGTTGTGGGGTTGGAGGCAGGGTAATTCTGAGCCCTGCAGTTTCGTACAATTAGAAATTCCAAGTTCTGAAATTTCTGTACAATAACTGTGGAGACCTTGGTGCTCTCTGAGCTTGGCTGTTTTTGTTGCCGATGCTTCATTACCAACCTAGGTAACATCATCAGTGCATATGTACAATAGCTAATGTACTAACCATTTTTATGATTCAGCATTTTCTTCACTCAGTAAAACTAAAATCTATAAATATGCGAACAATACAGGGTACAGTGTAATTGGGTTTGCCTATATGCATCCACCTTAATTGACTTGTAAATTGGTCTGTTCAATACTTTTTTGAGAAAGAACAGTGAAGATATAATCAAGTTCATAGTTCAAGATTATTTTAATTAAGAACCTCTCTACCTGTAAATACCAAACTGCAATCACAAATAGAGATTGAAATTATGCAGAAAAAAAAGTATATGTCTCTTCTTGTAGACTGATTAACCAGAAGAAAAACTTGGAAAACAGACCAATCAAACACTTACAGGGGATTTGAAAAGTCAAACACAATAATCCCATGCTTTACTTTTAGAGTTAGAAATAATAAATTCTTAACTTTTGTTGCATTGTATTATTTCAAAGAATCCTACATCCTAGGCCTTCCTGTATTAATTTTTTTTAAACCTAAAATCATATTTTTGTCTACACAATGGCATCAAATATAGACAACAATTAAGTTATTACACTTAAGACTGGTGGAAAGTACATATTGTTAGAGAGACAAAAAAAGCAGTATGCTGGTGTATCTAACACCATTTTTGAAAAGCCTAGATGATAGATCTCTTAGAATAGTAACTTAAAAGGATTTTATTAAAAGCATACATACAAAATTATGATGTGTAATTAAAATGGCAAGTTACGCCTAATTTGTGGTATCTTCCTATTTCAGTCACAGCAGAGAGACAAAATATATAGCACACACATAAACACATGAAGATGCCACACAAGGAAGAACAGAAATATGCATGCACACATGCATATACACATATACACAGTGGAATGAAACACATTTCAGAAGGAAAGACACCTCTTTTATGACCACTGCAGCAAAGAGCTTGGAAAGAATTTCAGAAGTCATTGTCTGTATAGTTTCTCTAGCTTGTTTTTTTTTTAGTCTCCTCTGCCTTGTCCTGTCCCTATTCCCCAAAGATTGCCCAGCAGGCTAAGACAAATTACATCTGCCAGATTTCTGAATTAATGGCTTATAGGAGATTTTTGAAATTAGCTCTCATACAACCCTAACAATACAGGTTGCCAATCTTGATTTATTGTTGTCCTATAATTCATCAATTATATTCTTAATGCTAGTCTTTGGTATAAATTCTTCCCTTTGGGTAATATTCAGTTCGGTAAAATATCCAATAATATTTTAATATGAATTAAAATGAAATATCTTCAAAAAGATAATTCTACATCTATGCATATTTTAAAATGCCAATCAAAACACTGAAGGTTTATCCACATAAGGACAGTCATCAATGTTATATATATAATTTCTGTAATATTCCTACAAAACTTAAAAACCTGTGACATGTATAAAACAAAATTGAAATACAAAATCATTCTCAGGTGAGTATCAAGTCTAGACTAAAAGACAAATATGTGGAATTCAAGAACTGGAAGGTCTAATTACCTATGCCATACCCCAGTATTCCACAGAAGAACAATTTCAGACTATGTGGAAATATTTTAATTGAAGATACTGAAACAAAGTCTCACTTATTTTTAATTTTGCCCAGCACCAGCTATCTAACCATTGTTAAAAATATTGTAGGCATCTGGTAAATAAAATGATGAAAATGAGGCCTTGCTTGGTTAGCTGAGAAAGCGTTAATTTTGTGCAAGTCATCCAGATCCCTAGGACTGTTAACGCAGCAATGTACTTATTAGATCCTTTCCTGGATAATGAAGGCTGCTTGGGAATATGTGGTTGGATCCATCATTGATCTGTATCGCATTCCTTAAAGAAGAAAGTGATGTCAATGAGGAAAAAAATATTCAGTCTCCAATTTCCACTTTTATTAACCCTGTAGGGGTCCAAGTTGTTCTGGACTGAGGAAAATATATATATATAAAAAGAATGAATAACTAAATAAATTATTGAGAAATTTTAGAGGTTGTCTCATAAAAATGTATACTGTTAGTTCTTTCAGATTTTGAATATCTCCCTTTTATGATCCTGTAATTCTTTAATTCGGGGTAGAGTCGAGGCAACAATTATTATTTAATATTTTGAATATAAATACAAAACTGTTGCATTCTAATCTAAGATGACACAGTGCTTTGTATTAAAATGTATTGCAATTAAAATTTATTTTCTACCACTAATATATCAAAATAATACTGTTGATACCTTATGCAGATCCATCTTCCTACACACACCTGTTCTTTTTGAATACATGTCAGCTGAAGAATTTCTAAGTCAAGTAATCTAATCAACCAAGTCTTTTGTCCATTTCAAAAATCTGGATTAGCTTCAAAGGAACTGGATCACCACATACTGTACCTTACTTTTTGAGAACCTCACCAGTTTCTGACCTTTTAACTTAGCATGCTTTAAAAAAAATTGAGCTGTTTTATGATCTCCTTAATTTGCATATAAAACTTCCAGAAAAAAGTAATAGAATATAAGTGTTTTTTTTAAGCTTCAGTTGTGTTCATCGCATTCCCGCTGACACTAATTTTTCTTCCACTCTTGATTTATAGTGGTGGGTGTTATTGCAATCATGTTTGAAAATTCTGTCTGCTCTATGTGGAATACTGCCCACAGTTACTGTAAGTATGATGTAGAAATAATATCTTACCCGGTACAGAAAATTGCCTGTAGGGTGGACCATAGCATCTTTCCCTTGGTTTTTCTAGGGAATGGTGACAAGCAGAGCATCCAGAAGTTAATGAAAGGAGAAGGAGAGTAGTGTATCAGTAGCTGTTAACAAGTATGACTTGGCTGCTTCAGCTCAGCATGCTTTCTATCTTCCTAAAGCCAGGATTATCTTGTACTTAGAGGCCAGCCCAGTTCAGAGTGTGATCCATTTGGATACTGCTCTTCCCAATATGGATTATTCATTGAGGTTCCCAGATCACCCCTTCACCAATGGAGAAGATTTTTAAAAAGGCTTCCCAGTATAACAGTCTTAAAATGGTTGCCTTCAGAAGGTCTTCTTCCATTTGCATTCAGTGTGATGATATTTATAATTCTTTCAACAGGACGTCTATATATTTGTTTCATTTTTGTACAGTGGTTTTATTCCTATAAGTAGCATTAACATTAAGCATGAAAAAATGTCATATCTGTAAGCTGAGGAGGGAGTAAGAGGAGGAGGATTTTTCATGTACATCTCCCTGTAATAACAGTCTTAATAATGAAAGTCTTCTTCCAAGACTTTTCCTCTTGTATAAGCTTCAAAATGCAGAATTAAGATTACAGAGGTGAGTATCTCTTACTTGTAAAGAAGGACAGTTCTAAACAAATTGAGTGTTTTATTATGCAGATTGATATGACAATTGGAGAATTGTTTCTTTGGAAGTGAAACTTTAAGTTTATTTATTACATTGAAGCATATACTGTATTAGGAAAAGCTGCATGTAAAAATAATGCAGAAAGTTGATAGAATGGACAAGTATCAATATAAGAAAGTGACTTGGAATAGACTGTCTCATCATTGTTATTCAGATGATGGATGAAATCATCTTACTCTTTACAGTAATAGCTCTTGGATAGCTCATTGACCATGGCTGCTGAAAAGAGACAGTGCAGTGTTTCTTGCCAATTTAAAGTGGATATGTTTAAAAAAAATATTCAATATTACTTAGTACTACTAATAGTTGATAAGAATTAGATATTTGGAGGTGGAAAATACTTGAAAAGTAATATTAAAAATCTATTTCAGCGAGGGAGGGTCCATTATCTGACCCAATTTCCTTTGGAGTCTCTCACTTCAAGTGCAATTCTTAGCCAGCAAAAGGTTGCCAGTCTCCAGTTTGCAAGATTCATTTCATGTGCTGCTAAATTAATTCTAAACTTTTTATTGGGTTGCACAAAATTTATTATGGTCAAAAGGCTTACAAAGTTATGTAAGAGAATTCCAGAATATGTGAAAATGTATTCCGTTTAACAAATGAATTTGAATTTAACATCCGTAACTCAAAATCTGTAATGCAAGTGCATACATGAGAAAAATCAGCCTACTTGGCAGCTGCTACTCCTAATTTTAAGCGATTTCAAAATGTGACTGGAAAGGACAGCATCTATTTAGGAATGATCAGATATTGTCACCGATAGAACTCCTGGATTTGTTTTGACATGCATGTTTATACACCTGCAGTTGCCAATTTTTTTAACCCACCATACATGGAAGAGCATGTCTCCAGAGGAAATCAAGTAGAACTATATTGCTGAAGGGGGAAGACAAACAGCATGAAGGCTGAGAGGGAAGGCGAACAACTGAAACACGAGGAAAGTATGAGCCATAGTAGCAGGAAATATTGTTATCCACCTTATCCTTGTTTCAGTCTTTATTGTGATCAGATATAGTGAACAACTAGTTTGACCTGTACTCTTGTGCTTTCATCTTAAGATAAGTCCAGGTTATATCAGGCCAAAGCATAATTTATCTGGTTTGTACAACTGCTGGAGGGCAAACTGGTAGAGCATCTGCATAACAATTTTCTTTCTTAAGAGGCCCATTGTCTAATCCGTCAGCCATCTCAACAGATCACCTTCTTTTTGACATAACTGGGAAACTAGTTCTGTAAATGAGTGTACTGATACTGGAGGAACCATGCCTCAATGCTCATGTGGTCCTGTTTAAAACGCAGACCTGAATCATTTGGATTCCAATTCTGTATAGGTTGTGTCCCTGCAACTCTCCAGCCACTGAATGAGGAATAAAGATGTTTCAAAAATGTCATTAAAACAACCACCTATAAAATAATAGACTTTTTTCTAAGCACTTCAAAAACTGTTCATATTTAAGAGAGAACCACATTTCTTGTTAAACTTTCAAGCTTAAAAAAAATAAGAAGGGTGTAGGTGTTTATCGTGCCTAGAGATTCTCACATTATTTTTGTGCTTAAAGAATTAATGCAGTGGTTTAATGCACTGAATATAACTAGTCAACATTTAATCACGATATTGCTTATTACAACCTTACTCCTGAAACCCCTTAAACTGCCATGAATTAAAATGGAAAGTCATATTCTAAGAAGAATAGTGCAAAATGCTGTTGGATTAATATTGTAGCATTTTTCAAGTCCTGTGATACCATAAATCTGCAAAATTCCAGTATAAGGATTGACCAAGAAAATGGTCTTGAGAAGGAAGATAACAGCCAACTAGGGAATTAAAGAAGGTAAGTGAAAAGTAAAACATTGTAATAATTCCTATTCATGCTTATTCAGCAGTGAATAAAATTTTTATCCATTACAAGAGTATCCAACGGAAAGATCGAATTCTGCAAGACTGAATAGAGTAGAAGCTGCAACCTCCATCCACATACAAAAGGATCACAATGCCACATTCACCATCTTGCAGATTTTCACACACACACATAAACACCTTCTGTGGATACCTAGGACCCATATGCATTATTTTCAGGTAAGTATGCATATAATTATGAATTTTATATATTCATATATAGAGCACAGAGCAACCACAAAATAACAATAATTAAAACAATTATGTTTTTTTTTTCTTTTTGTTGTTCAAAGGACATGAGAGAGTCATCCTGGAAAGCATCTCCACTTCTTGCTTCTAATCCAGGGATGACCTGCTGGGGTTCGCAGGGGTCCAGGAGAGCCCCTAGCTAAGATTCTGTACAGTTCAGAGAAACCTCAAATCCCACTCCTGGCTGGCCCCACCTACCCCTCCCAGGAGTCCCCACATGGCCCGTTTTGGATGCAGGTAAGTGCAAGACATGTGTGGAGGCTCAGGGAGGGTGAAAAACGGGCCTCCCGGAAGTTAGGGAAGGCTGGAAATGCTTCCAGGGAGCCTCCAGAGCCCAAAGAGGCTCTTTTCACCCTCCCAGAGGCTCAAGGAAAACCTCCAGAGCCCGGGGAAGGCAAAAATGCCACTCGTGGTACATTAACCAACTAGGCCATGCTCACCATGACCATGCCTACCCAGCAACCAGACAGAGAGCCCTTTGCTAAAAATTTTGAAGCCCACCCTTGTTCTAACCTCTATCTTTTAGCATAAGTGAGAAAATTATTAAAACTTTGGAAATCACCACACTCAAATTGAAAACGGAGTAATTGTTCATGACATTAGCATTTCATTAACTCAAATCTAGTTTTTGTTCTTGCCCAAATGACTGCATTTTTTTTTTATCCTAGTCCAGCCTGAGTATATCACTCAAAGGCAAATGTAGCCTGAATGCCTCTGAATTGGTCCTGTTTATCTTTCACCAAACTACCATGGGGCTCATCCACAATCTGTCAACCATTGAGTTCTTTTAATAGCCTCTGTTCATTTAATAAAACAGAACAAAGAGAAGACAAAAAAAAAATCACAGAAGAAGGGAAGGAAAAAAAGCAACTGAGAAAAAGAGGGGGGGGACAAAAGTTCAAAAACTAGATTTCATTTAATATATATGTTATTTTACACAACAGTCTCAATAAAAATTAGTTATATTTCATCAAAATCATATTTCCGTAATCTATGTCTATAAGCAACTCAATTGTAAATTGCAAATAGCATTGGGTCTTCACTCCACTGAGTAACTGAACCCATAAATTTATTTTTCCACCGTTGAAGGACTAGTCTCTTAGCAGTAAGAAGTCATGGAGAATCCATTTCCTGAAACGTCTGTTACACATAAGGGGGGAAAATTAGATTCCCTTCATCCCAGTCCTGGTTAATTTCAGACATAACATGTCTATAAGGACTACCATCCAGGAACTCTTCTTTCCAGCTTCCTGATTAGCAAACTGGAAGAGAGTTTCCCTGTCTACAACATGGGAACAGAATAATCAATCTGTGTAGCACATAGTATTCTTTTCAAGACCTAGACATTGTTTTCAAGACCTAGACATTGTTTTCAAGACCTAAACCATTGTACATCCAAAAATATTTTAAATACTAAAATGACTGACATTTCACAAGATTGCATGAGATTTTGGCTACACAAACCTTCAAACCTTGCAGAAACGTTTTTGCATGAAATCTTACATTCAATGTTCTCTTAAGTTTTTTACTAATTTTCTTTTTTTTTAATCCAACTAATTTTATGATTTTCGCAAGAATTGGCTATGGGTTACAAGCACTCTGTTCTGGTGCCAGAATCCACCACACCAGAGGCCCTTCACATGGCTTTGATAAACTAAATGGATCAATGGTCTGCACTTGGTATATGCTGCTTCACTCCATATACCTATAAATGTATTTGATTAAATGTAGTCCCATGTGGTTGGAGTTTTTGTCTGAATGCAAAACCTAGAAAGCATCAGGTTAGGTTAGACCAGGAGTCTCCAAACTTGGCAACTTGAAGACTTGTGGGCTATGCTGGCTGCAGAATTCTGGGAGTTGAAGTCCACAAGTCTTAAAGTTACCACATTTGGGGACCTCTGGGTTAGACTAATGCGACACTTCTAGAATGACTAGCCTGAGGATTTGGGCTGAACTCAATTAAAGCTAAATATCTAAAATTTCTAAAGGTATTTTTCCCATATAGGAAGTCTAATGGGTCAGGTATTTCCCTATTTTTTTTTTAAAAAAAAATTCATTTTTCATGATGTCTGTTAGGGATAACATTGTTTACCCTAACTGGTTTAGGTAAAATAATAAATATGTTATCATAGTTTATTAGTTAAAGTGTCTGTAACTTTAACTGTAAGAATGTAATTAAGGGAGTGGTTGTGAAAGCACCATAAAAGAAGCAAGGCACTGCAGCTTGCTCTCTCTGGCTTTGATGATCCCTAATTACTGGATGAAGACTGCGTTTTTCCTTACTCGAACGGGAGAGAGAAAGGACTGTTGATTTATTGTAAGTGAACTGACATTGGATATTCTACACGGACTTTGCTAATTGAATATCCTTGAATGGACTGACTAATATGATACATGACTAATGGACTGTTATTTTGACTATGCTATAATCTCTAAATGGAATAAACTATATTTTTGATAGCACAAGTGTATCTGTTATTTTTACTGTATGTTAACAAACATACAAACATATCTCACTCATTTATCTGTATGCCTATCTGACTAATGCTGCACATTCTGTTTAGCTTGTCTCCTTAACCCTGGTTGGGGAACACAGGCTTAACACTGTCTGAATTTTATATTTTAAAAAGTCTTCAAAGTTATTGTAAAACTGAGACATACCATGGAAAATAATACTGCAGATGATTGATTATGAAAATGGGAAACACAATATGACCACATGCCAAAAATAAAAAGAGAGAGAGAGACAACAGACAACGTAGCTCAGTTTCCATTTTAAACAAATAGACTTTGGAACAGTCAGGAAACTGCCAAGGTCAATTAATTCAGCATGGACACAGCACCAACAAAATGAGGCAGATTCACTGATGGGCCACTATGATGCTGTTACAATGACAGTGATGAAAGATACTCTTCTGGTTTTTTTTTCTTCAGCCTGGGCAGATTTTACTCTTCTAACTTTACATCAAATCCAGCAAGTTCAGTGGCAGATGTTTGGCACTTAAAACTAGAATCCAAAACTGGCCTCTGGAATATACAAACCACTCAGAGTATCCTTTCTTCTTGAGGATTTGACACATGATTGACTGCTCCTGATCATCTCTTCACCTCTCATTATGAAGAGAAACAGAAAAGAAAAGGATTCATTCAACCAAGAAGAGAAACTGTGACAGATACAAAACTAAGCCATTGTCCATCAAAATGTAACAGGCTCCAAGGTCATGTCACAAGCTGTGCTATTTAAACTCTTTCCAGTCTGCCATCTGCAGGATTGAAATCAGACCACAGAAAACAGGCCAAACCTGTCTCACTGCAAGTCTTTAAATACAATCAGGATCAAATGATTTGGTACATTTGTTTCATCGTCAACCAGTTGGGGGTGTAGCACAGGACCTAGAATACATCACTCTGTAATTTAGTATATCCTACTAAGCCATGGTTTATTGATCCAAAGTTCCTGGAGTAAACAAGAAGGGTTGGATTCACACAATATGCTAAATCAAACAGGGCAACCCATAGCATAGAAATTTTTTTTGATGATGTTAAGGTTAGTATGATTGATAATACTTCAGACACTTTTTTTTCATAAATGTCATAAATAAACTTTCAGGGAAGATTGATATCAGGATAATCCAGATGAGAAGCAGATTCAGAAGTCCTAGTTCTAAATTTATTGTAAGGTTACATTAACAGAATCTTGGAAGTCGGAAAGTACATCACTATCCCCTCACCTTTTCAGATTAAGAAACTAGGGAGGGTCCTTTCAGAGACATTCCTTATGTGGCTAAGTCGCCTCTTATCTGATCATAGTCTAGCCCAGGGGTCTCCAACCTTGGCAACTTTAAGCCTAGCAGACTTCAACTCCCAGAATTCCCCAGCCAAGTTTACTGGCTGGGGAATTCTGGGAGTTGAAATCCACCAGGCTTAAAGTTGCCAAGGTTGGAGACCCCTTGTCTAGTCTGCAGCCTTTTCTCCTACCTCTCTGACTCATTCTCACATACCATTATTATATATGTATATATCTTATTATATATGTTCAAGATATGATCCTGTACATGACCATGTAGATGACTTGATAAAGATTAATCATGGTTACAATTTTCTAGCTACAAATACATTTTAAAAATCCATACCTCTGTCCAGATGAAAACAGGATACATTGCCACAAGAAAGGTATCAGTGAATTTGACTTCCAATATTCAGATGATAGATATGAAAGAGGAAAAATGGGAAAATAAATCAGTTTAGTCTAGTGGTTAAGGTACCAGGCTAGAAACCAAGAGGCCTTGAATTCTAGTGTCATCTTAACCCTCTTCTTCATCAATCATTCCCTCTCAGCCCAACTCACAAGTTTGTTGTTTGTTGTCATGGGGAAAATAGGAGAAAAGTATGTTGGATATGTTTGCTACCTTGAGTTATTTGTAAAAATAATTAATGCAAAATATAAATAAATGAAAATAAATTCTAAGGATGTAAATTAGTAAAGAGGGTTATCAAATAAGTGGGCAAGCACTTTATCTTGCTTTTATTATGCTAAAAGCTGTAGAAGTGTAGAAGCTTAAATTCATCATAACTCAGTTGAAGCATAGAAAGCCACTGGAAGGGATGACTTTCTGCACCTTGCTCCACAGTATAGCAAGAATGTGCTTAAGAGATGGGATTGTAAATTTAATTGGTAGGCTTGTGCATTGCCAAACATTAGGGCAGTGCAAAATCAAAGTCTTCTAGATCCTTACATCTAAATCAAATCTAACATTTTACATTTAAATCAAAACAGCTCTAAAGGAAGAGAAAAGATGTGCACCAAGCTTTAGGAAAAAACAAATGATTATTAGATAGAAGCAAAATCAAGATCACAAAGCTACATCAAACTGTGCAACAAATACGTGTAACAGTTCTATAGGGCATTACATTTTTTGATAAGATTCTATTAGATAAGATTCTTAGGAACAACCTACCAGCAAAAAAGAAATGAAAGGATCCAGCATCAACTACATCAACCTCTATTTCCATTGTGTTCATACCATAAACACATTCAAGATAAGTGCCAGATTTTACAACTGAAGCCAGTCTCAAAATCCTCTTAATATATTTGCATATCTATCTCTGTCTTTATATGTTTTCTATACAAAGAAAGATAGCTTCAAAGACTTTAAGCAGTTTGCAATAAATAAAAGGTAATAAAATTATTCCCAACTATCAAATGATCATACTAAGTAAAATGAGGAAGAGGAAGAACAAAGGGAAGAGGACGAGGAAGAAGGAGAAGAAGCCTTTACTAACTAATACAGGAGCCAGCAGTCTATTACTGAATCTGCTCACTCCTCAGAGTAACTAAATGAGCTGCTGTCTTTTGGACTTAATATACTGTAATTTCCAATCATCTTTAGAGGTAGCCTCAAGTAGAGTGTGTTGCGGCAGGACAAATATGGTGATGAGGGCTTAGGGTTATCCTAACTCTAACCTTTTTCTTAACTGCAGAATTTGTAGAAGCACATCATCAAAATTTAATGACAAAATAAATATCCAACATCAGTAATATGACTTTAAACAGCAAAGCAAACAAACCAGTGATACCAGGACATTATTTTAAAGTAGACAAATTGATCCTCCCCATTTATCTAAAATTACAATGTCTTTCAGCCTTAACCTCTGAAAACAAAGTTTTTAAAAATGACTCCTGGTCATCAAAATATTGTCTGCTTCTGGTTTAAACCCATCATTCATCAGTCAAGTTTAAAATAGCTAATAAATTAAGAATGATAAAGAATTAATTAATGAACAATAAAGAATGATAATATAACAATAAAATTTCAAAATAGCCATATTGCAAATAAAGCTGTATAAGCAGACATTTCCTAAATTGAGAAAATTATAATTAGAGGGATTTTTTCATGTTACAAAATACAAAGAATGAAGGTATCACTGGCTAAAATATTTATGATGTACAATGAAGATATGAAGAAACATAATTGAGTCTACATCCACATTTTTCACTCCTGACTTTTCTACATTCATAAGATTGTTAATGTAAATGTAGACTATTTTGCAAATAATCCAATAAATGGCAGGGATTAATGGGTCATTTTTGACTCTATCACTCCCATTTCTGGGCTGGGACCTGAGTGAAAATTGAGATTAAAATGATTTGATGTTTCTTTGATAATTTTAGCCTGTCAAGAAATCATAATTTCCACTAGACAAGAAAACAAAAGATGAAGCACCTTTAAAGACTAGAATTTGCCGTTCTGTAATAGTAGTAGGCAAAAATTAACACCAGATCTTTTAAAAAGTTATAATCTATGGACTTGGGGCACAGTATTTTCTTGACACTAGTGGACAGCTGGAAAAATACAGGGGCTATTATTTATGTATTTGTTCAATTTCTCATGGTGTTTTTTGGGGTATTAACTTCAGATATCCTTTCATTCCTAAAATGCCAATACTTTTATTATATGCCTAATATCTTAATTTTCTTAATTAAGTTTCAGTAAGCTGATTTGGAAATATGGCTCTGTTTTATTTATTTGGATCATTCCATGAATAGCTATTTTATAGTTTCCTTCATATTATTCTTTGGAGTGCTGAATTCCCATTCATTTTCCAATGCTACACAACAGATGGACTTGACTTTGGCAAGAAATGATGTCAAGGATTCATTCACCAGTAGCTGAAGCCAATAACTTCCTTAGTTCCTTGGCATGCAAAATATTGGGTTTCACGTGGAAATAAGGAAAATGCTTTTATATTCATTTGTGTGAAATACAATATATTTGCTCAATAAGCCTAGGCCTCCATATTAATCATAAATCAATTATATTTATCCTTAACCTCAGAAATACTGTGTTTGTCCTCCTTTCTTCAGTATGAAATCCAATAGTTTTTTTTTACAGCAATTATATTGACTTTCATACAAATGGTAAGCTTATATTGTAGTCATGAGTACTGTAGCCAATTCATTTGATATGACTCCAGCATTTATTTGTAGTCAGAATTATTCCTTTCTCCAGCTTGATATTGATCTTTTGTCATTATTATTAACTGAATATATCCTTTTCTTTTTTTACTATGAATTTTATGCAGCATATAAAAACTCTACACCAATATTTCATATTGAAGAAAGGGGCCTATAGGCTAGTGGAGGAAAAAGCCAAGCTCCTGATTACATTGAGATCTGGAGGCCATGTTGATCACGATAACAGTAAGAAATAACAGCAATTCATTTCCATAAAAATACTGAGAGAACAGGGGCTTTGAAGAGCCCTGAAGCTGCCTTAGGGCTTCAGATCAAGTTCATTTCAAGTCTGTAATATATGCACAGGGATCAAGATTATTGACAGATGCTACCAGACGTTTGTCCAGGAACTTGAAGTCCTGGCTTGTGTTTGAGATTTAGGGTGCCATTTCAGGGAGAAGGCCCAGAGAAATGTCTTCTCTGCAAGCATTGCACTCGAAAACTGAGCAAAATGAAATAGAATTATCATAAACCCTAAAATAGCTGAACATAAATTTCTGCCTTTAAAAAAAAGTTCACTTCCATTTAACCCAATTCTCTAAAGTAATGGCAACATTCTCATTTATCAACCAGTCAGAAAAAATAAATAAACTTGCTAATGTTTTGAATGGCTATTATTTTTTATTTAAAACATAATATAGCTTTATTCCAAACAGTTTAATAGACAGGATTAAAATTGATGGCAGTTAACATTTGCTAAAGAAATCTGACAATGCGTACGAAATTCTGGGGGTCCACATCAACATTGCATCAGAACTACATTTTTATTCTTCAGTGGCAATTTTCTTGGGTTATTTGAATTCCAACTCTTGGTTTCCACAAAAATCAAAAGCATTAAAGCTGGAGAAGCTGGCTGCAGCTTGCAGTTTGGAAATGAGACAAGATGTCTAGACATAATTCTTTTCAACATTGAGCAGACATTTTGATTGTAGCGCAACATTCAGTTCCTATCACTCATTCAGCTCTTTGTTGTTTTCTTTTTTGGTAGATTATAACCAATAATTTTTCAGCTGGCTTTCACATGATTCCTGCAGCTTTAATACCCATGAAGTATCTCTCCACAAATGCTATGAAAAGGAGTGTGATGAAATTACTCTGCAATGTGGGTCAGGTGCATTTGAATCTAATTAGATTAAAATAAATTAAAATGTATTAATTTAGATTTAAAATTAAATTAAAGCAAATGCACTTTTAATATTAAGTAATAGCCTTCAAGAATTAGTGGCAACAAATAGATTATCATAGCAATAGCACTTAGACTTCTATACTATTTCATAGTGGTATAGCTCTCTCTAAGCACTTTACAGAGTCAGCACATTGTCCCCAACAATCTGGGTCTCTGTTTTACCAATCTCAGAAGGATGGAAGGCTGAGTCAATCTTGAGGTGGTGAGGATTGAACCCCTGGCCTGCAATACTGCATTCTAACCGCTGCACCACCATGGCTCCTAACCTATTACCATTAATTATCATGAATATTATAACCTATTCTTCTCTATCCCGAGCCCTCCAGATGCACTGAGAGGATCATCTGGGTTGAGGATTCTTAAACCTGCGGTTCCAAAACATCTAGAAGGCACTAAAATGTGGAGACATGGCTTCCAACCACTTGAGTTGGATTCCTGAGGCTTTTATGGAATGAAATCTGGATTTAAGTCTCCAAAAGAGTATCTTTGTCCATTCATTTGAAACTGTTAATTTGAAAAGCAGAACCTCTTTCAGATTTGAAAAAAGAAAAAGATTTCTTCAGATGCAAACATTATTGATTGTCTGCCTGTCAATCTAGCAATCTATGATTCAGGCAAGTGGCAGCTAAAACAGTAATTCTTCCAAAGGCCCATTTTAATCAGATGTTTCCTTTAATTCTATTTTAGTGTATATTCCTTCTTAATTAACTTTTTTTAAAAATCACAAGACAATTCACACTGATGTAGCCGTAATTTTAAAAAATTATATCACGCATAAAAACCTAACATATGCAGGATGTTGAGATAACAATGATTACCTCAAAAAGCTACCAGACTGAGCTATCTCAGTTTCCATAGAGAAACATTGCCACCTGGTGGTCACATCTATGTATTTCAGAAGAGTGCTCCACACTATATACAGCTGTCTAAAATGGCAAGAAAATTTGCAGGAATATGTAATTATGGTTTTGGAACACAGACTCTAAAACTGAAAAAAATAGTTTCACAAAGTGCTTCAAACATGTTTAAAGGATGACTTTAAAAACATAATGTTATCTGAGGTCAACATCTTTCCCACAATCATGTAAGTTTTCTAAATGATTGTGTGCTATCAATTTGACTGATTGAAATCAGACAAAATAGACACTGCTTAGAATTTTTAAAAATTTTTTAATTTATTTATTTTTGTCAAGCAAGTATTAGATAACAGGTATAAATATAAACATAGTAATGAATACATGAAAAATAGTAGGACAGGGACAGTAGCCCATTGGTGCGCTTATACATGCCCCCTACAGACCTCTTAGGAAAGGGGTGAGGTCAATAATAAACAGTCTAAGGTTAAAGTTTTTGGGATAGTGGGAAGAAACTACAGAGTCAGGTAGAGTATTTCAGACATTGACCACTCTGTTGCTGAAGTCGTATTTCCTGCAGTCAAGTTTGGCGTGGTTTACCTTGAGTTTGATCTATTGTGCGCTCTTGTATTGTTGTGGTTGAAGCTGAAGTATTCATTGACAGGTAGGACTTTGCAATAGATAATTTTATGTACTACACTTAGGTCAGACCAAAAGTGGTGTAGTTCTAGGTTGTCTAGGTCTAAAATTTCAAGTCTGGTGGAATAAGGTATTCTGCTACGAGTAAAGGAGTGGAGAACTCTTCTCCTGAAATATTTCTGGACTTTCTCGACTGCATTAATATATGATATATAGTGTGGGTTCTAGACTGATGAGCTATATTCAAATATTGGTCTAGCAAATGTTTTGTATGCTCTCGTTAGTAGTGCGAAATTACTGTAGAAAAGGCTATGCAGGATTAGGTTAACCACTCTTAATGCCTTTTTGGCTATGTAGTTACAGTGGGCTCTAGCACTTAGATCATTAGAGATGAGTACTCCAAGGTCCTTGACAAAGTGGGGGTCATCAACAAGGTCTTGACTATTCAGCTTGTATTTTATTTTCTGATTTATTTTGCCAATATGTAAAGCAGAGCATTTGTTTGCTGAGATTTGAAGTTGCCATTTGTTTGACCATTCTGACACATACTTGAAGTCATTTTGAAGGGTAGCAGTATTGTCAGTGGTGTTGAGTAACTTTACATCATCAGCAAAAAGAATGCACAGAGGTCATTTATGTAGAGTATAAAGAGAGTTGGCCCTAGAATGCTGCCTTGGGGGACACCACTGTTGACAGGTACAGGATTTGATAGGGCGCTCCCTATTTTGACTATTTGTTGCTTGTTTGATAGGAATGCAGCTATCCAGTTATGCAGGTGTCCGGAGATACCATAAGATTTTAGTTTTAGAAGTAGTTTGTCCTGTACCACTGAATCAAAGGCTTTACAGAAGTCTATGTAAATAGCGTCTATTGCTTTGCCCTGATTGAGTTGTGTAGTCCATATGTTTTTGCAGTGTAGGAGTTGCAGATTACAGAATAGTTTTTTTCTGAAACCAAATTGTTTGTTAGAGAGTAGGTTGTTCCTAATTGAAAAGGTACATAAATCCTCCTTCTTCCACATCTTGCTGTCTATGGGCTTCCATTTCCATGATCCCTGATTCACATGTAGGCTAGATTTTATATGAGTTAAAAATTGAAAAATTGGTTTTTCATTGGCAGGGATTGGTGTGTATAAATCCAATGCATTAGACAGAAGGATAAAACAAAGGCTTCTTTCAGCTATGATCTCTTTCTATCCATAAAAGTATTCAAAAATTAGTTTTATGAATAAATGAATAGTATATTCATGTGTGTGTGTGTGTGTGTGTGTGTGTATGCATGCACACACAAAAAATATATATATATAGTACATACAGTTTTGAAAGATGAATGCTAGTAGCTTATTAAAGCTGTAGTTTTAAATTCACATAGCTGAAATAGGCCACTGGAGTAATACTAAATGTAACAATTTTTTACACAAAAAATTGTGCTAATTGGTTTCATTTTCATATATTGTGCATCACCATTCTGAACCATATTTGTTGCAGCTAATTCCAGATACTGAGCCTTCTAATAGCACTTCAACATGTGATTCCAAATTTAACAAACTACTTTTGGAGTGGTTTAACATTGTTCCTTTTCTAAGGGAACAGTTGATTTATGAAGAAAACAGGAGAGAATTTACAAAAGAACCATTCACTAAAATAGTTTTTTAAAAAAAACCTAGAAGTTCAAGAAGAAAAATTTCAGCAGTGGTAGATTACTTCTGAGCATAAAAGTCTAGCTATAATCTGCGGCTATATAACCTAACAGGTTAGGTGGTAAAGAGAAGCTTTTTACCCATTGATGAGCAAATAATATCCTCCTTAGGACAGAATAGCCTAAATATTCTATATTTTGCTGCAACTAAAGTCTATTAATTTGTCCGCAAACACTCTCTACGCAATAATATTTGGGGGGTCCAGAGGGACCTGCATAATATACAGCCCACAAATAAACTCATTCCTGCTGGTGTTTGTTAAAATTCAATCAATTCACCACTGCCACTCTGAAATGCTTTGTTCGGGTATTTTCCAACGTCATAGTAGTGGTGCTTTTAAAGTTGTAGCAATCTTTCAGCAGAATCTCATCTGCCATCATCAGGCTTCTGTATTGTGTTCATCATATATACATATACATATACATATACCTATACCTATACCTATACCTATACATATACATATACATACACATACACATACACATATACATATACATATACATATACATATATGTTGTGTCCGTGAAATGATGCCAGGAGTCGGTGACTTCAAATCATGCTCTTTATTTGAGGTTGGAACTGAACTGGCGCAAAGGGAAAAAGATCGCGGCTTTATTCTTTTAGCTGCGGCGGCCGCGGCCAATGGCACCACTTTGAATCTCCCACAATCCGAATGGACCAATCGCGGGAGATTCTTAGCGAGCCAATCGGCGCGGCTCGCCTGACCAATCAGAGTGCCCCGCGCTTTGGCCAATCAAAGCGCGAGGATCTCAAGAATGCTAATTAAGAACAGAACAATATACATATACATATACATATACATATACATATACATATACATATACATATACATATACATATACATATACATATACATATACATATACATATACATATACATATACATATACATATACATATACATATACATATACATATACATATTTGTTTTCTTAAGTTTTCGCGGGTACTTACATGTCTGGCATTCAGCTTTGTTCGGGTATTTTCCCACGTCATAGTAGTGGTGCTTTTAAAGTTGTAGCAACGTTTCAGCAGAATCTCATCTGCCATCATCAGGCTTCTGTATAGTGTCTGTCTGTGAGTCAGACTTTTACAGTGGTTTCAGATTTAAATTTGGGGCAGCCTATTGCTGTGTCAGAATGGTTTTTTCTTCCTCCTGATTGGTTGAGAGTCTTGGTCTGTGTTTATTGGTCTTGGAGTTTGCTGTGTTCTGCTTCTAATATCTTCTGTCTGGTTTTGTTTTTTGTTTTTGTTTTGGCTCTTTTTGTATCTTGATTGGCTGGCAGCATTGTGTTACTTTATTGGAGGCCTTTAGTGCAGCTTGGCTTTGGGTAAATGGACGGCTATCATTAGTTAGGAAGCTAGGTTTCATCTGGTTGCCTGGTTGGGGTGTGTTTGAGCTGGAGGTATCGGGGGGATCTATTTGTGCCCAGGTGTTTGCCTGGCTTATGGTGTGGAGATTTTTTTGTTTGTGAGTGCAGGCTTCCAAATGATTGACAGCCTGGTGGAATAATCTCTTCTGTTCATGCTTTCTGGTCTTTCTTCAATCTCTATGAAGAATAAGCACCCGCCTGGATGAACACAAAAATGCAGTCAAAAAGCTGGAACACACTTCCTCACTAGTCCAACACATGGAAGCCACAGGTCATAACATCAACTTCAATGGCACCAAAACCCTAGCCACTATAGAAAATCCCAGCCACAGAATCATCAGAGAAGCCATAGAGATTGAAAAAAGACCAGAAAGCATGAACAGAAGAGATGATTCCACCAGGCTGTCAATCATTTGGAAGCCTGCACTCACAAACAAAAAAATCTCCACACCACAAGCCAGGCAAACACCTGGGCACAAACAGATCCCCCCTGATACCTCCATCTCAAACACACCCCAACCAGGCACCCAGATGAAACCCAGCTTCCTAACTAATGATAGCCGTCCATTTACCCGAAGCCAAACTGCACTAAAGGCCTCCAATAAAGTAACACAATGTTGCCAGCCAATCAAGATACAAAAAGAGCCAAAAAAAACCAGACAGAAGATATTAGAAGCAGAACACAGCAAACTCCAAGACCAATAAACACAGACCAAGACTCTCAACCAATCAGGAGGAAGAAAAAACCATTCTGACACAGCAATAGGCTGCCCCAAATTTAAATCTGAAACCATTGTAAAAGTCTGACTCACAGACAAACACTATACAGAAGCCTGATGATGGCAGATGAGATTCTGCTGAAACGTTGCTACAACTTTAAAAGCTACTATGACGTGGGAAAATACCCGAACAAAGCTGAATGCCAGACATATATACATATATACATATATACATATATACATATATACATATATACATATATACATATATACATATATACACATATATACATATATACATATATACATACATATATATATATATATCTTATCTAATTCAGTTTATCTAGTGATTGGGAATGTCTGAATAATGAAAGGCATAAGGACCCTTTAAAGAATTACAGGTTTTACAGAAGTACAGTAGTCCTCAAGTTACTAATGTAATAGAGCCCGCCCATTCCATTCGTAACCCAAGGATTCATGGAAGTGAATTTTATATTTTAAACAGGATCACTCCCTTCTTTTGCCCATGCATTCGCTAATCGAATGTGAGGCTTGTTAAGTGCACATGAGGTATTTCATGGTGGGAGAGACCATTGAGGGGCTACTAATGGAACAGGCCACCTGCCTAAGACCACCCAAGGCCTCCCCGACCTACTGAAATACCTCATGCTCCTCACAATTGCTCCCACCCCCGCTTGCTGCACTGAGTCACTTTCCTTGTGAAGATCTAGCAAGCTGTCTCCTCTCCAGACTCTCAGCCACATGCACCCCTCTGATGCTCCATTCAGGCATCACCCAGTATGTTGCCAGTTGAAATGGATCTTCCCAGGGGCAGATCCGCACCTCAGAGTTTCCATTTCAGCTGGCAATGTACTAGGAGAAGCCTCTGGACTCCCAAATGGAGCATCAGAGAGGTGGATCCACCCCTTAGAAGCTGCATTTCAGCTGGTAACATGCAGGAAGAATGTTGCAGAGCCTCTGTGGTTTTTCATAAGGGCAAACAACTGCCATGGTGGTGAAAGATTCATAGTTTTGGGACTTGTTCATAAACAATAAGGGCCGCTTATCACATAACTTCGAACATTCGCTACGGGAACATTCCTAAGCCAGGAATTATCTGTATATAATTTGATATAAACTTGGAATTTTTCATAGCAGTAGTGTACAACCATCCAAATATTTTTCAAGTAAATTACCACACAGCACTTTCATACCTGATTAAACAATGTCAAATAGAGTTTCACCACTTTAGACAAAATATTAAGCATTTTAGTAATGTTTGGATGAATGAATGAAAACAGAAATATTAATAGAACTTTCAATTAGTTTATTAATTAGTTTGAAGATAAATACAATCCGGATTGGGAGTATGCACAAAAGCAGAGATTTATCTTTTTGAATTAGTGGGTAATCCCTTTTAGGATTGTGTTTCTTTATTTAGCATAAAGACAAATGAAAATTTGCATTTATTTTAATATAGTGTGTTACATGCCAAAATATAGAGGAATAAAGGGGGAAATTTATAGCCAGAATAGTCAGATAAAGTTTCATTTTTATGTTAGACATTGAACTAACTATTTAGTTTTTTTGGACATCCATTTTTATCCTTGCAACAATGTAATTAATGAGTCTGGTGCATGAGAAAAGAACTTTATTAGCCATACTATAAGGGAAAATTCTAATTACTTTTCATTATTATTTGTGGTAGACCATGGTTTCAGAGAGATATTTTATGCGAGATCTTTCTCCTGTCCCATTTTTAATACATGCAAATTGATAGGTGACTAAAGTGAGTTCTTACATGATCATAGAAATCTGTAGTTGCTCATTACAGTGATGTACTTTACACATTATTGGTGTACAATAATTGGTGTTTGTTGATGTGTGAGAACTCTGCAGGGACTCTCTTTTTAAAGCGCTGGTTTCACGTTATTACATATGTTAGAGACTGGCATGTTTGAAGACACATTAGAAAATAAAACAACGAAAAACTTTTGATTGTTTAGATTTCTGAGAAGCTTTCTACTTGGAAAACATTTCTGGACTTTGTGCTCAAGATAGAAAAAAATGAAATTTGACTTTGGGTTTTACCAATTAGACAGATTTGTTATTATAGAAATGGCTAATTTATGCTATTATTTAAAAGTAAGAAATTGAGGTTTGATGTTATTATCTTATTCCACTGTGCCAAAGTCAACATCTTGTCTTTCTTTTTCCCCCTTTTCCTACATTTTTTCCTTTTTCCCATCCCTATCTTTCCTATTATTTCCTTTTGCATTTTTGAATTACAGTGTACAAAATTATACTTTAACTATAGTATTAATTTTTTAAAGCCTCTACCTAGGATTGAACTCACAGATTGTGAGGCAAGAGTTCCACCTCTAGGCCACTGCACACTCAGGCCAGACTAGGAAATGATCTCCACAAATTTGGGTGAAATATTATTTATAGATATAGTCTAATTTAACATCTTTGAAACCCTGGCTGCTGCATTTTCCTTTTTGTCCCTCTTATATCTGAGAGAAGTAGGGTGAAGTGACTCTGACTTTCTTTCTAATATGTTCTTTATTTTGCATGCTTGAAGCAAGTTTTGTTCAAATTATTGTAAGCATCCCAGCCATTTCTCCAAGGTAATTTCTGTAATTCTCTACCTCTATTATCTCTTTTTATTTTCAGATCTTTGCTAAAAGCTTCACACAATATCATTGTTCTTTTATTGTCTTTCTTTTGCTTGTTAGAATTGATTTAATGCCAATGTTGTACACACTCTTATCCATCTTTAACTGTTTTTGCCACTGGCTTTTTTTAATTTCTCTTCCATCGTTCTTGGAAAGAAAAAATTGTCAAACCATGAATCAGACCAACTATGACTGAGACTTTAAGGCATTTAGGATAGGATAGGAATGGTAAGCAAGAATATTTGTTATATTTCTATCACATGAACTGTTCAGTTTCAGGCCCATAGTCCTGATACAAGTTTACTGAAGCTTGCCTTGTAAAAAATATTTCAATGTATTGCAACAAAGTTCATCTCATTCACAGTTCTGAAGATCTGACACACCTTCCTGCTTTTTACACATATTTTTACACATATTTACACATACTGCACTTCTTGAAATGATTTTTAAAAGAGGCAGAAAAGGTTATCATCACAAAAAGTCAAAGATCTAATGTGATTTGGCTCTGGCATTTATTTATTTATTTATTGCTTTTAGTTTTTGTTTCAGGAAACTGCTTTGTGGTTAAATTATATTTTTGAAGGAAAAACAAAGAGCTTATTGCTTTTTAAAAATGTTACATGAAATGAATAATAGTTCAGTAAATCAGAACTGAAACACTTTTGAAATGAAACTGACTAACCTCAATAACATGTTTTCATGACTCAAATAAGGGGTCACAGAATTATTCAGGACTTATGAAAACAAAGCGAATATAAAGCTTTAAATACAGTACACGCAACTGGCAAATTAATGGGTAAAATATAATTAATCTTATAAGGAGAAATAAAACAGTTGTAGTTGTATTTGTGGACGAAAATAATTTTCTTTTTATAATTAACCCATAAATCCTATTTCCACCTTCTAGTTAATTTAGGGCTGTCTTAGGAAATTTAGGATAATGCTAACAAGTCCAATAAGTAAAGAAAGGGAGGAAAATATTCTAGTTAATTTCAGAATTAGATAAGTGAACTTTTTAGCTGAAATTAACCAGAGCATTTTCCTCCTTTTCTTTACTTATTGAACTTGTTACCATTATCCTAAACTTCCTAAGACTGTCCTATCTTCTGAACTCTTTTCTCACTAGGAATGGCTAAGCTTCCTATGTGGATTTGTGTGTGGAATTGGGGGTTTCTGTGTGGACACCCAGTTTAGCACTCTAGTTCCTTTACGGAAAAATACTGATTCCTACAGTTCTATGACTGATAATTCAGCTTTAAGCAACAGGAACATTTGCAAATATTCTGGTTATGACAGGACTCGTTATGCTGATGGAATGTACGAACAATGGCTTAATATTTTTCTCTAGGCAGATTTCCAGAGATAGAAAATTATGTGCTCACATATTAATGAAGTTACAAAAGACAATATAATGTTTAGAGAAAACAACAGAAACATTAGCACTGCTTGCGACGTACCATTTTATGCAAGTTAGTTTCCCTTCACCCCCTAAAAGTTAATTTATGTGCAGAATTCCAAGCTTCGTCATATAAATCTCAGCAGCAAAAAAGAAGCAGTTTGGTTTTAAAAGATCTGCTTCCAAGCATCGTGCGTTGAACAGTAAGAATACTTGGGTATGTATAAGAATTTCATTGTTAAGAAGACGGGATATTTCTCACTTCCTGCTTCCTAAGTTGAACTTTTCTAGGTGAGGACTTTTCATTGTTAACTTTGTGATAGAATTAGAAGCCTATTTGAGCAGTGGAAACATAGCTATGTTTGAGTTATGCATTACTCTGCAGCTGCTCTGGTTTACCTATGCAAGCGAAGGGGCGAGCAAAAGCAGCAGACAAACGGGGGAAAGAACTTGCAACAGGAAAGGAGACGTGGGGGCAAAGAGTAGAGGCAAAGAAAAGGGTGGGGGAAGAGTTTTCAGCTTTATTTTATTACTAGACAATAACCCGGCGTTGCCCGAGTATTTATTTATCCCAATCCAGTATTAGACAGGAAAATCCTGTAGTTGGGACTCACACTGTTGTATTGTCTATCACGCAGCATCACAATTCTTCTATTCCTCCACAAGAGGGAGCCCTGTGAAGCTGTTATCACGGCAGAAGCCATTTTAAGGCACACACACACCCCTGAGAGGTGTTAGGGGTGTCTTACGTCCCCCCCCATGTACTTATGGAATGCAGTTTCTGTTTGCAAGCTGCCACACTGCTCTTCCTTTCCTTTCTGTTGGCAACTCTAAAACACCATAGAAATATTTTATGAGTTGACACAGTATTTGTTTCCAGAGGGTAAGTCATCTGTGTACCAAGTTTGATTGAAATTGCTCAAGGCGTTTTTTTATATATAGAGATGGAAAGAAGAAAGATTGCTGCTGTTGTTGTTGTCCATCACAAGGGGAAAATCTTAACAATACCCAAATGCCTCACACCTCCGAATCTTTTCTGACATGTGTAAACAGGTGCACGGCTCTTTTCTGACATGTGTAGACAGGTACACGGCTCTTTTCTGACATGTGTAGACAGGTGCACGGCTCTTACGCAGCTCTGGGTCAGATTCAGGAAAAGCACAACATCCTCTCTCAGCTTGATGGGTAGTGTTACGGACTAAGCAATTGCGCTAATTAAAAGCTTAAATAGTTTTACTTCCACAGCAGGCTCGAAATCCTGCACTTCTGATTGGCCCGCCAGCAGCGGATCCTGATTGGTTGTCCCAGGCCGATCTGATTGGCTGTTAATGGGCACTGCTGATTGGACGCTGCCAGCACAGCAAACTCAAAGCATTGGCTGTTATGACAGCAGCGAGCCCTATAAAAGGGCTGTTGCTAGTCCACCACATATGGTAATACGAGCCGGGTATCTGATGACATTTCCAGCATTTTTCAGATTTGTTCTTAAACATTCTTGCTATTCTTGTCGGAGGAAAGTGCCACCTGTAAAACATCTTATACAAGTTTTCTTTATATGCTGTTGACATTGTCATTTTATAATTTTGAGACCACAATTTCTGCCATTTCTCTAAATCAATCCCATATCCAAAATTCTTCCCCCAAACAATCATAGTTTCTTTGACTTGTTCTTCCTCTAATTTCATTCCCAGTAAATAACCATATAATTTTTTAATCACCTTCTCATCAGTACCCATCAAGATCTTATCTAAATCAGTCTGTTTATCATAAAATCCCTCCATTTTAGAATCTTCATCATACCTTGAGTGTATTTGTGCATACGAAAACCAATTCATCCTTATACCTTGTTCCTCTAAGTTTTGGATCGATTTAAGTTCACCCTTTTCATCCAAAAGTTCCCCATATCTAACTGTTTGTTCCTTCTTGTAAATTATAGGATAGGAAAATGCTTCAATGGTCGATAACCAAACTGGAATTTTCAAATAACATTGTCTTTTTATCTTCTCCCAATTTAACCACAAAGACTCCCGTACATAATGTCTTCTAAAATAACCCTGTGTTTTAGTTCCCTTATACCATAAAAAAGCATGCCAACCCAACAGCAAGTCATGCCCTTCTAATGTCAACAACCTATGTTTCCTTAATGTTATCCATTCTTTGACCCACATCAAACTTGCAGCTTGATAATACAATTCCCAATTAGGCAGACCAAAACCTCCTCTAATTCTAGCATCTTGCAAAAGCTTTAGCTTTATTCTCGCTTTTTTACCTTGCCATATAAACTTCAACATAATTTTATTTAAATCTTCAAAATAGTCTTTTCCAAGCCTAATTGGTATTGTTTGAAACAAAAATAAAATTCTAGGTAAGATATTCATCTTAATTGTTGAAATTCTCCCTATTAATGACAATTGCAAGTTTTCCCACTTCTTCAAGTCTGTAGTTATCTGTTGTTTAAGTTTAATATAATTATTCTCCTTTAATGTGCTACATCTTGTTGTCAAATATATCCCCAAATACTTAACCTTATTTGTAACTTGAATTTTCAAAAGATCTGCCAATTCTTCTCTCTGTCTCAATAACATATTTTTTGTCAAAATCTTTGTTTTGTCTTTATTTATTTTCAAACCAGCCACCTCTCCATATGTCTCTATCCTTTCCAGTAACTTTGGAGCTGTTTCTAGCGGATCTTCCAAAATAAAAGCTAAATCATCAGCAAAAGCTTGTAGCTTAAATTCTTCCTTCTTAATTTTCATTCCTTTTATGCTTTTATCATCCCTAATATTTCTATTCAACACTTCCAAGGTCAACACAAATAGCAAAGGAGATAGGGGGCATCCTTGTCTTGTGCCTTTCCTTATATTAATAAAATCTGTAAGTTCCCCCTCCATCATTACCCTTGCTGTCTGTTTATTATATATAGCTTCTATTGCTTGAATAAATTTTTTAGCAAAACCCATCTGCTCCAATAATAATAACATGAATCTCCAGTTCACGTTGTCAAATGCTTTTTGAGCATCTAGGAATATCAAAGCCATTTACTTTTCAGGATGAGCCTCATAGTATTCTAAAGTGTCCAAGATTGCTCTCATATTGTCTCTAATTTGTCTCTTTGGCAGAAATCCATTTTGATCTGAGTGAATAAAATTATTTAAATATTTTTTAAGTCTTTCTGCTAAGATTGAAGCAAAGATTTTATAGTCTGCATTCAATAAAGAAATAGGTCTATAATTCTTAATTTGCAATGGGTCAGTCTCTTCCTTTGGTATAAGTGTAATATAAGCCTCTGACCATGTTTTAGGTATCATCTTTTTTAACATAACTTCATTCATAACTTCTAACAATGGGATACTCAATAATTCTTGAAATGTTTTATAAAATTCTACTGGAAGCCCATCTGGACCCGGAGCTTTCCCATTATTTTGTCTCTTAGGATGCTAGAAAATATTGGACTATAATTCGCATGTGGTTGGAAAAAATGACAAAGAAACATATAGATTTGAAACCAGAGATCTTCTTATTGGGAATTTTACCTGATATATATAGTAAAGATTTGAAATACCTGATTGTAAATGTATTAACAGCGGCCAGGATTGTATCTGCTAAAAATTGGAAGAATGAGAAAATACCATTACAGGAAGAAATTATTAAGAAAATATTGGAATGTGCTGAGATGAGCAGATTGACATTTGAAATTAGAGAGCAAGAGGATAAACAATTTTACGAAATTTGGGATCTTTTTTATAAATGGCTAGATGATAAAATACGATAATAGAATATTTAGAATGCTAGATAGTAAGGAATATCTTTATTTTGCTATTATTTTGCTATTTGATATTATATTTATAAAGGATTTTTTAGGATTGATTTGATATGACTAGATGATTTGTTATAGAGTAAACTGGTTTAAAGTATTGTTAGCTCATTAAGCATGAATGATTAAAAATATAGTCAAAAACTTCTTTTTTTAGTGATATTAGGATATATAAGTTTGGATTGACAATATGAGTTGTTATATAACATAATTGTAATTGAGACTACAGAATGAATGCACAAAAATGATGAACCAACTGACACACTGGATGTACATATAAGAGTTGATGTTTTTATGTTTTGTTTGTCTTGTTTGTTTGTAGAAAATTAATAAAAACTTTTTCAAAAAAAAAAAAAAAGGGGGCTGTTGCTGCCCGAGTATTTTAGCTCTGTTCTGAAGTCACTAATAAAGAGTTGAGTCATTTTCCGATGCCTCATCTCCGTTCTTTGTGCCCATGCTCCGAACAGAAAACTGGCGATGAGGGTGGGACGCGGAGACTTTAAGAGCTGATCAAACACTCAATGAACCCTACAGAGCACGTGGCTAAGAGTGCACTGAAGAAGTGGCAGAATGACCAGCAGCGCTATACCACCCGCTCCATTTGACCCGGCTAACGAAGACTGGGACTCGTATATGGACAGGTTCCAGATGTTCCTGGAGACCAACAATCTGAAAGATGCTATGCCTGGCAAGAAACAAGCTGTATTTCTGATCCATTGTGGGCCTGCTGTTTTCAAGATGGCAAAAGCACTTGTGAAAACAGCAGAAGTCAAGACAATGGACTGGGACAACCTTGCCCCAATCCTCCAGGCCCATTATGCACCGGCGGTGCCAACACTCATCAGAAGACACAAGTTTTACCAGAGGGACCAACGGGAAAGCGAAAGCATTGGGGACTTCATCGCTGACCTCAGAAACCTAGGAGGACTCTGTGGCTTCGCAAATCTCGAGGAAGCCATAAGAGATCGAATTGTTCTGGGCCTAAGAGACCCCACGACCCAGAGCAAGATTATGGTGAAGGGAGACATCACCCTCGCAGATGTCATCGCCAATGCTACTGCAACAGAAGCAACCAGGAAGTTAGCCGATCGAATGCACGGAGCGAATGCACCGCACCACCAACTCGCCAGCAACGCTACGCCGGTTTCCGAGAGGCACGCAACAACTACCCACCATGAGGACCTCGAATCCTCATCAGAAAGCGAGGAAGAAGAGGTCAACAGACTCAGGTCAGAACGTGACCAGTGGGACCAAAAGAATCGAAAATCCCCGTGCCAATGCTCCGGATGCGGGGGCAGTCACCCACGATCCGACTGCAAATTCCTAGATGCACTCTGCCATTCCTGCGGGAAGAGGGGCCACATCACTAAGGTCTGCAGAAGCAAGCGAGGACCCAGCCCAACCAGGAGAGAAAACAATTTCCGACAGACAACAGGCACCCCACCAGTTAATCGGGACCGCCAAAACAACCAATGGAACTTTCAATACAGAAACCGAGCAGCCACCACTTCATCCCGACGAGAAGAGGCACACCAGACCATCGCCATAGGCCACGCTTCATCTCTTGATGCAAGGAAAATCCGAGTGAGGGTTGCCATCGAGAAATGACCATGCGTTATGGAGGTCGACTCTGGATTATCCCTATCGATGGTATCCTGGAAAACCTTCAAACAGCTGATCCCTGACATCCGTCGCCAGGACCTCAGCACTCAAAACGTCATACTGAAAGACTACCAAGGAAATAGAATTCCGGTCGTCGGTTCCAGCAACGTCCGAGTCACCTTCAAGGACCACACCGCAACTTTACCATTGACCATCGTCAATCGAGATCAGCCAGCCTTCTAGGTCTACAGTGGTTTGTGCCATTAGGAATCGAACTAGCTGGCATCAACCAGACTGGCAGTGATGACTGGGAAGCGACCCTCGTCCAAGAATTCCAGGACGTGTTCAGCAAGAAGCTAGGCAAGTACAAAGGGTCCCCTATATCGTTTAACCTCAGCCCCGAAGTTGCGCCCATTCGCCTTAAGCCTCGTCGAGTGCCATTTGCACTCAAGCCAAAGATTGATGAACAATTGGACAAATTAATAGCACAAGGTGTGTTGGAACCGATTGACCACGCTCGATGGGAGACCCCAATCGTGACCCCCATAAAACCAGACGGATCAATAGAATTTGCGGGGATTACCGGGCCACCCTAAATCATGTGCTCCAGCAGAGCGCTTACCCCATACCTGTGGTCCAACACCCTCTTCACTCCCTTGGAGGTGGGAAAATATTTGCAAAATTGGACTTAGCAGGCGTACCAGCAGTTGCCCGTAGACACACAGACTGCAGAGGCCCAGACTATAGTCACGCATAGAGGGGCTTTCAAGTGTAACAGACTCCAGTTCGGAGTAAGTGTAGCCCCCAGCATTTTCCAGAGCTAAATGGAAAGATTGCTACAAGGCATAAAAGGGGTCGTGCCCTACTTCGATGATGTACTGATAACTGCCCCGACTAGATGCATTTTAGAAAAACGACTCCGAATGGTTCTACAGAAATTTAAAGATGCTGGCCTAAAGGTCAAGAAGGACAAGTGCCAACTCTATACAGAAAAGGTTGAATTCCTGGGCTATCTACTTAACAAACAGGGAATTCATCCTACTGAAAAAAAACTGACTGCCATAAAAAACGCCCCAAGACCTAGGAATAAAACAGACCTCCAAGCTTTCCTAGGACTCATTAACTTTTATAACATCTTCTTGCCCCAGAAAGCAACTGTGGCCGAACCCCTGCACAGGCGCCTCGACAAGAAGGCTTCCTGGGTCTGGGGACAACGCGAAGAATGAACTTTTCAGAAAGTCAAAGACCTTTTAACCTCAGGTGCTGTATTGATACAATATAACGAGACCTTACCTTTAACCGTCACCTGCGATGCCTCACCATTTGGAGTAGGAGCCATCCTGAGCCACATCCTACCAAATGGTACTGAGGCACCTATTGCATTTTTTTCAAAGACTTTAGCTAAAGCTGAGAGGAACTATAGCCAACTTTATAAAGAGGCTCTCGCTATCGTAGCTGCTGTCAAACGCTTCCATGAGTACGTATATGGAAGACCCTTTTCCATAGTCACCGATCACAAACCATTACTTGGCATTTTAGCAGGGGACAAACCAACACCCCACATCTTATCACCAAGAATGACGCATTGGTCGGAATTTCTAGCTGCATACAATTGCTACACCGCCCGGGGAAAGCCATTCCCCCCGCTGACGCTTTGAGCCACTCACCGCTACCCGAAGTTATAGACGATCCAACTCCAACACTAACAACACTAACAACGCTACAAATCGAAACCCTTCCTTCTCCACTACTGACTGCACGAGACATTGCCACAGAAACAAGGAAAGAAACTTGTTTAGCATGAATCCTCAGCTGGGTGGAAAGAGGTTGGCCTGACAATGAACTCAGTGACATCTTCAAACCCTTCAAAAACTGACAGACAGAGCTTTTCTCCCCAAAAGGATGCATATTGTGGGGAGACAGAGTTGTCATTCCGGAGCGGCTCCAACAGAAAGTCCTGAAACTGTTGCACGATGGACATCCTGGCATTGTGCGAATGAAGGCACTAGCCAGGAGCTACGCGTGGTGGCCAGGTATAGATAAACAAATAGAAACTTGGGTGGCCACTTGCAACAAGTGTCAAGAAACTTGCGCAGATCCACCAAAAGCCCCACCAACGGAATGGGAGACACCCCGGGGTCCCTGGTCCCGCATCCACCTCGATTTTGCGGGACCCACCAAAGCACATACCTTTCTCATAACTGTGGATGCCTATTCAAATTGGCTAGAGGTCCACAAAATGAAGAGCACCACCACAAAAGCAGTCGTTAAAAAATTAAATAAACTATTTGCTACACATGGACTACCAGATGTCCTGGTTTCCAATAATGGTCCCCAATTCACTGCTCTCGCATTTGAACAGTACCTAGCGGATCGGGGGATATGCCATGCCTTGACCTCACCTGCCCACCCTGCGGCCAATGGTAGGGCTGAGAAAATGGTCCAATTCGTGAAGAAAACTTTACAAAAAATGGAACAAGGAGACATCGATCATAAAGTAATCAGGATGCTCCTCCTCCAACATATTACACCACACAGTACTACAAACAAAACCCCAGCCGAATTCCTGATGGGACAGAAACTTCGATCACACCTTGACCACATACACCCTGCCTACACGCCAGAACAACCCCTAGGGTCCAGCAGCAAGTATCGCATGTTCAAGGTAGGCGACCCAGTTTTCACAAAGAATTTCTCAGGTGACCCATTGTGGGTCCCCACTACCATAATTCAACTTACGGGCCCTCGTTCCTACCATTTACAAACTGCTGAAGGGAAAATGTGGAAGCGCCACATTGACCAACTTCATTCCAGACTGGCACCTACCCATGTCTCTAGCCCTGAACCTCAAACCTGGGGGGGAAGGGAAAGCGAGGGGGCCGAAAATGAGCCAACATACGATGCAGTACGTGAAACCCAAAAATCAACACAACCAACCTCAGGATATTCACCTTCCGAGGAAGAACTGGACCAGATGATAGCCTTGCCACAAAGCAGCACTGCGACAGCAGCAAACCCAAGAAACTCAGGAGGCAGCCTTGACGGAAGCAGGAATGACAGCCCCGCGTCGCCCAGTGAAGTGGTTGACCCAGCCATGCCGTTCAGCCCAGCAAATAGCCCATCGGAAACAGAGCCAAGGCAAGAACTGTTGGGGCAACGCAGATTGGGCAGACAGGTGAAACGACCTGCGTACTTGTGAGAGTACATCACCCCACCCCTCAGATGGAACCTCGCAGGGAGGGGTGTTACGGAATAAGCAATTGTGCTAATTAAAAGCTTAAATAGTTTTACTTCCACAGCAGGCTCGAAATCCTGCACTTCTGATTGGCCCACCAGCAGCGGATCCTGATTGGTCATCCCAGGCTGATCTGATTGGCTGTTAACGGGCGCTACCGATTGGACGCTGCCAGCGCGGCAAACTCAAAGCATTGGCTGTTATGACAGCAGTGAGCCCTATAAAAGGGCTGCTGCTGCCCGAGTATTTTAGCTCTGTTCTGAAGTCACTAATAAAGAGTTGAGTCACTTTCCAATGCCTTGTCTCCATTCTTTGCGCCCACGCTCCGAACAGAACAGGTAGATTATAATTTTCCTCAAATCAGACAAGGTTCATTCAGGTTGAGTTTGATAGGAACAATAATCAAAGTGGAGGATATAAACTTGCGGAGGGCGCTCTAAGACAAATTCTTGAAGCATTATTCACTTTATAATTGGCAATTAATGATTAGTGAGACTGTAACAAGCAACACAGGTATCACCATTTTAAATTATTGTACAACAGCCTTTTAAAACATATAATACAAAGATATAGTACACCTACAGACTGAAATTAAACGGATGTTATAATCCCCTTTTCTGTTTATGTCCCGTGATAATTCCCATTCTCTAGGCTGTTTAAAAACTATGTTTTTATCAAGTAGACTGCACCCTGAGTTCTTATAAAAAGCATTTTATGGAAAAACAAAAATTGCTGCTATAAGCTATTCTTAATATATTCTAAATTAACATAAGTAATAGCAGCAACAGAAGTGACTGAATGAATGCTTTTATTTTTGTTACATCTAGACCATTTTAATAAAACTGCTTTCTGAATTTCAGTAATTCCTAGATCATATCTAATATCACCATGAAAAATTGTTTTTATATCTTTTAGAACACTTGAGAAACCAGAAAAAATTAGACAATTTATCAGCTGAAAATCCAGGCTTAGGCCTAAACATGACCATTACTGGTTATACAGACAAAGCTGACAAATTCCCTAAGCATACTGAGGTCAGATTTATATTTGGGCACAATAACATACTGGATATGAATTAAATGAAAAATGGAACATTTTCATTCATAGTAAATCCGTTTTGTAATGAAAAAAATCTTGTTATTATCATACTGATTTACTGCTGTTTCCATCAGTTTTAAGTTAATGAAAAGAACAGGAAAGTCCATAACTTTCTGGAAGATACTGAGAAATATTTCTGTGTTTAAATAGAATTTTAAACAATTGTATATTAAAACAGAACAGAAAATGGCTTTTGTGTCAACATTATTATCTTACCTATGCCACAATAGTCTGATTCCATCCCATTAATCATTGGACTACTATATATATGCTGAAAATGCAGTGCAATCAATAATATACAAGAAATAAGTAATTCTGGTAATTTCAATAGAATATTTCATGAATTTCTAATAATATTAATACAAGAATGGCCTTATACTATTCTCGCTAATTTCTCCTTATAAGCCAGGATAATCTTCTTCAACTAGCAGTTCTCCAAGATTTCAAGTACAACAGAAATTCTCTTTCTTAGCCTATTAATTGGAGATGCCATGTTTTGACTCTATAACAAGTTTACTATCCATCTAAGCTTTGATTCTGATTCAAAGTAAGATATAAACTCTACATTTTATTCCATTACCATTACAATCAACAGGGTTGGATAGATGGATACAATAAAATGGATCTACAGTTATAACCTCTCCTCCCACCCATGTTTCTATTAGAATATATGTAAAATCATTTTTACTCTCTTCCACATAATATTTTCTGTCGTGTCCGGAAAGAAGCTCAGAGTCAGTGACTTTCAGTAAAAGCTCTTTATTTTTAACAAGTGAACCGAACCGGCAAAAGGCAAAAAGCCTGCGGCTTTTATACCCTTTTGCCGCGGCGGCCGCGGCCAATGGCAGCGATTCAAGTCTCCCGCTCTTGGTTTGCACCAATCACGGGAGACTTCAATCGGGCCAATCGGCGCGGCTCGCCTGGCCAATCAGAAATCCCCGCGCCTTAGCCAATCAAGGCACGGGGATTTCGAGTAGTCCATTTTAATACATAACACCCCTCCCCTCTTGGTATGGTCCCTCACGTGGTGTAGTCACGCAGGTAGGCGGGGCTCCGTCGGGTCCTAGTTGACCTGCGCAACTCACTTTCTTGTTGTAACTCGGCCGGAGCGGTCATCTTTCTGGCTGCTCCTGCCTCTGTGAGAACCGGCTGGATGATCGGGCCGGTTCTCTCGCCGTGGCTCCCGCCTGGGCCTACCGGGTCGGTTGAGTCACGGATTTCGCCGCTCCCGCTTGGCTTCTCCGAGTCGGTAGAGTTGGCCAGACGGCTCTTCTCCGGATGGGACTCGCGAAGACTGCGTTCCGGTGAGTTTTTCAGTTTTATTTTTTCTTGCGGTTGTTTTACCGGGTATTCCCTCCCCCCTTGGTTCGTGTCTTGGGGGTTGAGGTCAGTCATTGCTCGTGACCTTAGCTGGTCGATATGTCGTTTCCAGGCTCGCCCATCGATGGTTTGGAGCCGGTACGACCGAGGACCAGTGACTTGTTTTATGACGGCTGGGATCCATAGGGGGTCCCCCATCATGTTTTTGGCGTAGACTAAGTCGCCTGGTTCGAAAGTCCGGTACCTGGAGCTGGAGTCTGGTGGCCGCTCCGGGTTATAGGTCGGGTGTAGACGGTCGAGTGGGGACCGCAGCTTCCTGCCCATCAGGAGCTCTGCAGGGCTTTTGTTAGTTGTGGTATTTGGCGTGATGTGCTGTATGAAGAGTAGTTTGTTGATTTTATCGTTGATCTCCCCGTGGTCCATTTTCCGGAGGGTCTTTTTTGTAAACTGGACCATCCGTTCCGCCCTACCGTTCGCCGCCGGATGCGCCGGTGCTGTCAATGCGTGGCGGATGCCCTTCTCTGCCAGGAACCGTTCGAAGTCGATGGAGGTGAATTGGGGCCCATTATCTGAGACGATGACGTCTGGGAGGCCGTGTGTGGAAAACAGTTTGCACAGTTCTTTTATGACAGCCTCTGTGGTGGTGGATTTCATGTCAGCCACCTCCAACCAATTTGAGTATACGTCGACTGTGATTAGAAAAGTGTGTCCATTTGTGGGGCCAGCAAAGTCTAAATGGATTCTGGACCAGGGTCCCCGTGGTGTTTCCCAGTCCCGGATAGGTGCTGCGGGTGGGCTGGATCTGGTCTCCTGGCACCGGTGGCATTTGGCGACCCACGCTTCAATTTGTTTGTCCATCCCTGGCCACCAAGCATAACTCCTGGCCAGGGCTTTAGTCCTGACGATGCCAGGATGACCCTCATGTAACATCTCTAGGACCCTGTTTTGCAATTTGTCCGGAATTACCACCCGATCACCCCACAGGATACATCCTCTTAACAGTGAAAGTTCAGTCTGGCGCTGCCGGAATGTTTTAAAAGTCTCGTCTTTGTCTTTTTCCGGCCAGCCTTTTTCTAACCAATGTAAGATTTGTGCCAAATGCCTATCCTTAATGGTTTCTCTGGCAATGTCAGATGCGGTTATGGGCAAATTCTCAATACTCAGGGTGTTTGTTGTTGGTGCGGGGTCAGGGTCAGAGTCCGGCAAGGGCGAGCGGCTTAAGGCGTCCGCGTGCGAAATTTTCTTACCTGGCTTGTGCAGCAGTTCGTAGCTGTAGGCTGTCAGGAATTCAGACCATCTTGTCATGCGGGGCGACAAGATGTTTGGCGTGGCACGGTTTCCAGCGAGGATGCCCAGCAACGGTTTATGATCAGTTACTATTTTGAATGGGCGGCCGTATAGATACTCATGGAAACGCTTAACGGCGGCAACTATAGCCAAAGCTTCTTTGTCCAGCTGGCTATAGTTCCGTTCCGGTTTAGTCAGAGTTCTGGAGAAAAATGCGATAGGTGCTTCTCTCTGGTCTGGGAGGGTATGGCTGAGGACAGCGCCGACGCCGAAAGGTGATGCGTCGCAAGTGACAGCTAAGGGCAAGGTCTCACTGAATTGCATCAGAATGGCGTCGGAGGTGAGGAGGTCCTTGGTTTTTTGAAAGGCGGCTTGCTCTCGTTTCCCCCAAGTCCAGGATGCCTTCTTGTCCAGGAGTCTATGTAAAGGTTCCGCCGCCGTTGCCTTTTGAGGTAGGAAGACATTATAAAAGTTAAGCAAGCCTAGGAACGCTTGTAGATCTGTTTTGGACTTCGGGGTGGGGGCTTCCTTGATGGCTTTCACCTTTTTAGTTGTAGGATGGATGCCCTGCCGGTCTAGGAGGTAGCCCAAAAATTCTATTTGCTCTGTACAAAGTTGGCATTTTTCGCGTTTGACTTTAAGTCCTGTTTCTTTAAATTTCGTTAAGACTTGTCTTAGTCGGTTTTCTAATTTTGCTTCGTTTGGCGCCGCCACTAATACGTCATCGAAATAGGGCACCACCCCCTTGATGCCTTGTAGTAAACGTTCCATCAGGCTCTGGAAGATGCCTGGTGCCACGCTGACTCCAAATTGGAGTCTGTTACACTTGAAGGCCCCCCGGTGTGTCACAATTGTTTGGGCTTCCGCCGTTTTCTCGTCCACAGGCAGTTGTTGGTATGCTTGGGCGAGGTCGAGTTTGGCAAAAAATTTTCCCCCTCCCAGTGAGTGCAGTAAATGTTGCACTATTGGGACTGGGTAGGCACTTTGCTGTAGCGCGCTGTTTAGGGTGGCCTTATAGTCCCCGCAGATTCTCACGGACCCGTCTGGTTTTATTGGGGTCACTATAGGGGTCTCCCATCTGGCGTGGTCTATCGGTTGTAATACCCCTTGTTTGACGAGTTTGTCGATCTGCTCGTCAATTTTCGGCTTTAACGCGAAAGGTACCCTTCTAGGTTTAAGCCGCTTAGGGGGAACCCTTGGGTCTAAATCAAATGAGATAAGGGGCCCCTGATACTTGCCCAAGCCTCCATCGAAGACCTCCTGGAACTCCTGGACTAGCCGCTGTTCCCAAGCTTCAATGGAGACGTGGTTGACACCTGTCAGCGCGATGTTAAGCGGGGCGAACCATTGTAGACCCAGCAGGCTCGGGCGGTCGTGGTCGACTATTGTGAGTGGTAGTTGTTCGGTGTGGCCTTTGTAGGTTATACTGAAGTTCTTGGTGCCCACTACCGGAATGCGATTACCTTGATAGTCTTTTATGATGATCTTTTGGGCATGCACGTTTCTTCTTTGTAGTGTAGGCACTAGTTTTTTTATTTCGCGCCATGCAATCATGGAAAGGTAGGATCCGGAATCCACTTCCATTTTGCATGGCCGGCCTTCGATGTGGACTTCTACGTGTATTTTTCTGGCGCCGTCGGAGATGGCGTGGCCGATGGTCACCGTCTGGTGGGTTTCTTCTTTTCGCCGACCTTCGCCGCTTCTTTGAGATCGTTGTTTCTGGTCCCACCGACCTGCTGGTTGGCGCTCTCTGGCTCTGGGCGGGGAGCTTTCTCTTCTTCTGTCTTGCTGTTCCCATTTGGGCGGGCTGCGGGTCTTCCTCTGGCGGCAGACTCGAGCGATGTGGCCCCTTCGGTCACAATGCCTGCAGATAGCGTCAAAGAATCGGCATTCTGACCTGGGGTGGTCGCCGCCGCACCCGGCGCAGCTGGTCCTCGACCTACGACCTTTCCGGCTTCTTTGGTCTCCGCGTCCCGTCTGCACGCGATGTATGTCCTCCTCGTCATCTGACGTGCTGGAGGTTGACTGGTAATCGCCGTAGTGCGCGGTTGCTTCGTTTCTTGTGTCGGCCGACCTCGCGGGGTTGTTGTTTCCGCCCTTCGCGTCAGATCTTCGCATGGTGTCTGCTGACGTGCGGGTTGCTTCTGCGGCTGCTGCCGCGGTGAGGGCATCGGCCAGGCTGATGTCGCCTTTGGCCATAAGTCGGCTCTGGAGTGTCGAATCCCATAAGCCTAGTACGAAGCGGTCTCTTATGAGACTGTTCAAACCTTCAAACTCGCAGAGTCCTCCTAGGCGCCGTAACTCTGCGACGAAATCGCTCAATTTTTCGTCTGGCTTCTGGTTTCGGCGGTAAAATTCGTTGCGCCGTATTAGAATGGGGACCTCGGGGGCGTAATGGCACCGCAGTATTGGTTCAAGGACGTCCCAGTCCATGGCGGTTGCGTCTGCCGGCTTGGCTAATGCCTTAGCCATCTGGAAGACCTCTGGTCCGCAGTGTGTAAGGAAGACAGCGCGTTTTAGCGGGCCCGGGGCGTCCTTCATGCCGGCACATTCTAGGTACATCCGGAACCGATCCGAATACGATTCCCAGTCCTCGGCGGCGGGGTTGAAGGGAGCGGGCGGTCTATCTTTGCCATCTTAGTGTTGTCGCTGGTTCTTAGGTGGACACGGGGTTCGGTTCAGGGGCGAGATCCCACCCTCGTCGCCAGTGTCGTGTCCGGAAAGAAGCTCAGAGTCGGTGACTTTCAGTAAAAGCTCTTTATTTTTAACAAGTGAACCAAACCGGCAAAAGGCAAAAAGCCTGCGGCTTTTATACCCTTTTGCCGCGGCGGCCGCGGCCAATGGCAGCAATTCAAGTCTCCCACTCTTGGTTTGCACCAATCACGGGAGACTTCAATCGGGCCAATCGGCGCGGCTCGCCTGGCCAATCAGAAATCCCCGCGCCTTAGCCAATCAAGGCACGGGGATTTCGAGTAGTCCATTTTAATACATAACATTTTCCTCCACCATTTGTCATTTGTCATGGACATGCATACCTTTCCTCAATACAGCCAAACTTTATTTTCTCATTACCTGGAGGCCCGAAGGCAACTGACAAAATGATAGATGGACTGTGTTAAGTTCTGCGCATGGGCGCAAGGAACGGAGACGAGGCAGTGAACAGTGAACTTCAACTCTTTATTAATCATTCTGAACAGAGCAAAAACTCAGGGCAGCAGCAGCCCTTTTATAGGGCAGGCTGCTGATCTAGTAACCAATGAGAAACGTGGAGTGTTAACCCCTTGAACCAATGAGAGTGGCTCGTTAACAGCCAATCAGATTCTCCTAAACGGACCAATCCGATATCGCTATTATCGGCCAATCAGAAGTGCAGGATTAGAACCCTGCTTTTTCTAAAGGTTTGATAAAACTTTATTTAAGCGCTTTATTAGTTCATAACAGACTGCCTGCATGGAGTCTTGTGAGACATAAGCATATGATTATTTTAAAAAATTGCAGCTTGTCTAAGGAGAGCTATTAAGGCACTGATGACCTTCAATTAAGGATTTCCTGGTTCATACATTTATGCATTCACAAACACATTTGAGCTATTTATATACTGCTTTAATTACGTAACTTTAGAATATACCACAAAAATTTAAAATATCATTCCAATAAAACAAAAAACCAAATTCACAGCAGCAGCAAAGGATTACAGATATACCATATTTTTATTATTTCCAGTAGAAGACTGTAAGAGAGACAATGCATACTCAGTCCTGAAAAACATGAAATCAGTTCTATAATTTCCTTAAATTCACTAATTGTCATTTCTAAAATTCTCGCACTATTCATACCTGTAAAGCAACCACAAAATAAATAAAGTGTAAATTCTTTCTTTCTCCTCTGTTTCCTCCTTCCAAAATTAGAGTTTTTGTTAGATCTGGGGTGGATCGGTTCAAAGGAGACGCGAGACCATCTAGTGAGTTCAGCTCTTTATTTTAGATAATAGTCTGAAGCATGTGAGCCGCGGCAGCCCTTCATATAGGGCTGGCTTGCAGCTTGGTGGCCAATGGCAGCGCTTTGAATCTCCCGCGATTGGCACAACCAATTGTGGTAGATTCCAGCGCTCCAATCACTGCCGAGCCTTCGACCAATCAGGTCGCTGTCTGTCCGGACCAATCAGTTAAGAGGGTTTAGAGTATGCTAATATTGCACACCCCTCCCCTCTTGGTTTCGTCCGCTGGTGCGTCGTGACGTAGTCACGTAGGTAGGCGGGGCTTCGTACCTGCCTACTTGACCTGCGCGGTTCAGTTCTGGCGTGGTCGTCGATTGGTTCGGATACCTTCTCCGTCGCTCCGGTTCCCTGGGATGGAACCTCCTGGAACGTTGAGCTGGGCCTTTCTTGGTAGCTCCCTCCCGGTCTACCTGGGCTGGTTGAGCTGCCGTTTCTGTTGTTCCCGCCGGATCTTTCTGGACTGGTTGAACTGGTTTGGCTGCTCTTCCAGGTGAAGATTCCGGGGTTTCGTGTTCCATGGGTCCTGCGTCTACAGGTGAGTAGCATCGGTTTATTTGTGGTTTATTTATGCTAGGTGGGGGGTGTTCTGTTTGTGTTAGTTGGTTCCCTTCAGTTCTTTCTTTCTCACTTGCCAATTCCCCCCCCCCCTTTCTAGTTTCTTGCTCTGGTGTTTGGTTGTTGGTGACAGCTATCCTTGATCTTAGCTGGTTGATGTGTCGTTTCCAGCTTTTTCCATCGCTTGTCTCTAATTGGTATGATAAGGGGCCGGTTATCTGGGTGATTGTTGCTGGTACCCAGAGTGGTTCTCCTGACAGGTTTTTCACGTATACCATGTCCCCTATTTTAAATGTTCTGTGTTTGCTTGAGGAACCCGGGGGTTTGTCCGGGTTGTATGTTGGATGCATTCTATCTAGGGTTGACTGCAGTTTTCTACCCATCATAAGTTCTACTGGGCTTCTATTTGTGCTTGCACTAGGTGTGATATGTTGAATGAGGAGCATTTTATTAATTTTGTCCTGTATATTGGCTGCTTCTATTTTTTGGATGGCCTTCTTTGTGTATTGGACCATGCGTTCCGCTCGTCCGTTCGCCGCTGGATTTGCTGGTGCGGTTAATGCATGGTGTATTCCTTGGCCTGCCAGAAATTGCTCGAATGCTAGGGTGGTAAATTGGGGCCCATTGTCCGATACTATTACATCTGGCAGGCCATGTGTGGCAAACAGTTTGCTCAGTTTTTTGATTACCGCCTCTGTTGTGGTGGATTTCATGGTGCTTACCTCCAGCCAGTTGGAGTAAGCATCCACTGTGATAAGGTACATGTGTCCCTTGGTTGGCCCTATGAAGTCTATGTGACTCCTAGACCACGGGCCTCTGGGTGTTTCCCATTCTTGGGTTGGGGCTGCGGGAGGGCTAGGTCTGGATTCTTGGCATTGCTTGCATTTGGCCACCCAGGTTTCAATCTGTTTGTCCATTCCTGGCCACCATGCATAGCTTCTGGCCAGGCTTTTCATTTTGACCATCCCTGGGTGCCCCTCATGCAACATCCCCAATACCCTTTCCTGTAATGTTTCTGGAATTACCACTCGGTCCCCCCAAAGTATGCAGCCCTTTTCGGTAAAGAGTTCAGTTTGTCTGTTTCGGAAGGATCTGAATAGTTTGTCCTTGTCCCCTTCCGGCCACCCTTTTCCAACCCAGCTCAAGGCTCGCGCCAGCCGCTTGTCTTTATTTGTTTCTCAGACAATGTCTGGCACGGTTGGGTTGGATATTGTCTCTATTTGGAGTACCTCTGTTGTGGGTGCTGGGTCATCTTCCCGATCAGGTAGGGGTGAGCAGCTCAGGGCGTCTGTGTGGGCGATGTCCTTGCCAGGTCGGTGTATCAGCTGGTAATTGTGTGCTGCTTGGAATTTGGATCACCTTGTCATTCTTGGTGATAGAATGTTCAGTGTGGCCCTGTTTCCCCCCAGGATTCCTAGCAGCAGCTTGTGATCCGTGATGATTGTAAAAGTCCTACCATAAAGGTATTCGTGAAATTTCTTGACGCCGGCGACGACTGCTAAAGCCTCTTTGTCAAGCTGGCTGTAGTTCCGTTCTGGCTTTGAAAGCGATGGGTGATGAGAAAGCGATGGGTGCTTCCCTCCCGTCTGGTAGCTGGTGGCTGAGGATGGCACCGATCCCAAATGGCGCCGCGTCGCAAGTTACCGTTAATGGCAGGATCTCACTGTACTGGATTAGTACCGTGTCGGATGTTAGCAGGTTCTTTGTGTTGGTGAAGGCGCTCGCCTCCCATGCTCCCCAGGTCCAGGTGGCTGTTTTATCTAACAGCCTATGCAGCAGTTCCGCCACGGTCGCCTTTTGAAGTAGGAAGACATTGTAAAAGTTTAACAGTCCTAAGAAAGCCTGTAATTCCGTTTTGTTTTTGGGTCGAGGTGCTTCCCTTATGGCTCTCAGTTTCTTTTCTGTGGGGTGGATCCCTTGTTTGTCTAGGAGGTACCCTAGAAATTCGACCCTCTCGGCCCGTAATTGGCACTTCCCTTTCTTCACTTTAAGTCCCGAGTCTCTGAATTTCCGCAGTACCTCCCTCAACCTGGCTTCTAGTTGTTTTTCATTTTTTGCGGCCACCAAGACATCGTCAAAGTAGGCCACAACCCCTTCTATGCCCTGGAGGAGTCTTTCCATAAGGCTTTGGAAGACCCCGGGTGCCACGCTGACTCCAAATTGGAGCCGGTTGCAGTGGAAAGCCCCTCGGTGTGTTACGATGGTTTGGGCTTCTGCTGTTGTGGCGTCGACCGGCAGCTGCTGGTAGGCTTGTGTCAGGTCGAGCTTTGCGAAAATTCAGCCTCCTCCCAGTGAGTGCAGAAGATGCTGGACTACTGGGATGGGGTATGCGCTTTGTTGGAGCGCATGGTTCAGGGTGGCCTTGTAGTCACCACAAATTCTCACAGACTCATCTGGCTTGATGGGGGTGACAATTGGGGTCTCCCACCAGGCATGATCGATCGGTTCCAGCACCCCTTGCGCGATGAGCTTATCAAGCTGCTCATCGATCTTGGGCTTGAGTGCAAACGGCACTCGCCTGGGCTTAAGATGGATTGGCGCGATGCTCGGGTCTATGTTAAAGGAGATAGGGGACCCCCGGTACTTGCCTAGGCTGTCATCGAAGACTTCCCAGAAGTCCCTCACAAGTGCCACTTCCCAGTCCGCCTCTCCGATGTGGTGTATGCCGGTTACTTCGATGCCCAGGGGTGCGAACCACTGTAGTCCCAATAGACTCGGTCAATCCTGGTCGACGATCATCAGGGGTAGTACTTCTGTGCGGCCCTTGAAGGTGACCTTAAAGTGGCCTCTGCTGACTACAAGGATTCGGTTCCCTTGACAGTCTTTGAGAGTTAGTGTTTGGTCCTCCAGTTCGTGGCAGCGGATGGTGGGAACCAGGTGCTTGAGTGTGCGCCAGGAGACCATTGAGAGGAAAGACCCGGAGTCCACTTCCATGTCGTATGGCTGATCTTCTATCCCCACCATCACATATACCTTCCTGGTGTCGCAAGTGGAGGAGTGGCCGATGACGACGGTCTGGTGTGTTTCCTCCCTTTGTCTCGTCTCCTGGAGTCACCTGTTCTGACCTTCTCGGCTCCAGCGGTTCTCCATCCGGCGATCGCAGTTTCTGGTGGGGGTGCTTTCTCACCATCGGGGGCTGCCATCTTGTCATCACTGGCTGTCGTGTTTTTTATTCTGGCATACTTTGGCAATGTGCCCCCGTTTCTCGCAATGCCTGCAAATGGCGTTGAGAAAACGGCAGTCCACTCAGGGGTGATCGCCGCTGCAGCCGGCACACTGGAACCTCGACTTACGACCTCGTGGTTCCCGCCGCTCCCGCGCTGATTGTAGGCGGTGGATCTCCTCCTCCTCGTCCTCGGTTTCCGAGAAGGAGTCGATGTCGCCATGGTGTGTGGTTGTGTGGTCTGTCTCTGGTCGCCTCTCGGGGGTCAACGTTGTCTCTCCAGTCGCTGGTGGTGGCATGATGCTCGATTGTCGCATCCGAGCCGCTGATTTCTTGGCCACTTCAGCTGCAGTGGCCTCGGTGAGGGCATCGGCAAGAGAGATGTCCCCCTTTGCCATGATGCGGCTCTGGAGGACGGGGTCTCGGAGTCCTAGGACGACGCGGTCTTGCAGGGCCTTGTCCGGGTCAGCGAACTCGCACAGACCGCCCAGGTCCCATAGTGCCGCCATGAAGTCACCCAGCCCCTCGCCCTCGCGTTGATCCCGCCTGTAGAAATCATGCCGCCGGATAAGGATGGGCACGACGGGGGCATAGTGGCTTTGCAGCAGGGGCTCGAAGTCGTCCCACTCCATCACCTTGACATCCTCCAGTTTGGCCAAGGCTTTGGCCATCTTAAATACTGCCGGCCCGCAGTGTGTGAGGAACATTGCTCGTTTCTTGTGGCCGTTGGCGTTCTTGAGATTGCTACTCTCGAGGAACATTTGGAACCTATCGGTATAGGATTCCCAGTCCTCGGTAGCAGGGTTGAAGGGTGCGGGTGGCAAGTTGATGCTGGCCATGCTGCCTGTTTAGCGTGTTGCTTCACCACGTGCTGGGGTCTGCTTGTTCATGATCCCATCTTCGTCGCCAGTGTTAGATCTGGGGTGGATCGGTTCGAAGGAGATGTGAGACCATCTAGTGAGTTCAGCTCTTTATTTTAGATAAGAATAGTCTGAAGCATGCGAGCCACAGCAGCCCTTCATATAGGGCTGGCTCACAGCTCGGCAGACAATGGCAGCGCTTTGAATCTCCCTCGATCGGCACAGCCAATCGCGGTAGATTCCCAGCGCTACAATCAAGTCGCTGTCCGTCCGGACCAATCAGTTAAGAGGGTTTGGAGTATGTAATATCGCACAGTTTTCATTCCACAGATGAAATTCTGCTTATAAAAAAGAATGAAAAGGTGCAAAATCCATAGGTAGATAGATGCTGTTGATGTTAATACATATAGTTGATGACAGTTTTCTCAGCAATGTGCAAAATTAACACATTCTAGGGCGTGTTATAAATATGAATGCAAATGGTAATGCAGAGAACCACAAGATACTTGATTCTTTAATAAAGGAACAGCAGGGACTAGTTACTCTATAGACTATGGAAAAGAAACCTGAGCACCTAGAAGCATTGTTATAGTCTCACGACAGTCCTTTAGATCACAGGTGTTAAAATTACTTGTTCCTCTGATCTTGAGGCATAAAACCAAAAAAAAATTACAATTACTTATTTTTGAAATTATTATAATGAAGCTTAAGTAGTTCTTCAAAACATGACCTCAAACCTTCCTTTCCCCAAAGGAATCCAAGCAAAGAAGCAGAAAATCCACATAAATAATGCCTGTCATGCCCCAACATATAACCTTTATATACTGTTGTTGCTCTCTAGCCCCGTGTAGTGGATGGAGAGATAATTACCAATTATATTGTTTGAAGCTGACCCCACCTCGCTTTTCAGGCCAGGCGAGGAGTGACTGGGAGGAGACGGCGAGGAATGAGGCCAGCCATTGGCTTCAGCTGACAGGGAGCCACAGCAGTGGGACAAAAGAGCTTCATTTATATGGGAACCTAAAATGACTCCTGATTTAAATCGTATGGTAAAAAGCACCCAAATAAGAAAAAAGAACATCAGAAAAGAAAAAAAAAGCCCAACCCTGGCCTGTTTTTGAAAATGGTTGAAGAGGGAACACAAACACACATGAGAGAGAGAGAGAGAGAGAGAGAGAGATGACAGATGAGAAAGAGATGGGAGAGAGATGGGAGAGAGATGGGAGAGAGATGGAGAGATGAGAGAAAGAGAGACAGAAAGAGAGATGAGAGAGACTGAGATGAGACAGAGACAGGGAGAAAGGGAAAGAGAGATGAGAGAGAGAGAAATGAGAGAGAGAGAGAAAGAGACAGAGAGGGAGAAAGAAAGATGAGAGGGAGAGATGAGAGAGAGAAGGAGAGAGAGACAAACACAAAGAGATACCTATTTCCCAGAGAAAAGAAAATACCAGGAACCACAAAACCTGGGTAGGCATGGCTGGGGGAGATCATGTGAATGGATGGGAGTGAGTGACATCGAGTTGGCCACGCCCACCCAGGTTTGGCTCCTGATGTGCTATTTTCTGTGGGAAATGGGTCCAAATAGCTCTTTCACTGTTTAAGGTTGCAGGCTCCTTCCCTAACCCTAACCCTAACCCTAACCCTAACCCTAACCCTAACCCTATCTCTCTCTAACACTATCCCTAACCCTAATCATTACCACAATACTATCCCTATCATTAACCCTAAACCTATCCCTAACCCTAACCCTATAGGTAACCCTAACCCTATCCCTATCCCTGTCATTAACCCTAACCCAAACCCCAACCCTAACCTTAACCATATCTTTAACCCTAGCCCTAGCCCTATCAATAAAATCAACTTATTGGAGGCAAACAGCAAGGAAGGAAGGTGTGTTCTTCTTGCACAGCAGCGGCAGCAATGATTGCTCCGGCCTCCACCTCCACCTCTTCCTTGCTCTTTCTCCCCTTCTCCCCAGTTCTTGAAGAATGAACTTCCACTTCTCACCCTATTGAAATCGTTCATGTCAAAAAGGAGGCGCCACTGTTAGCTTCGTCGGAGGATCTGTGCGCGCCAGCTGTGCCAAAGGGTAACTAGCAAGAGGTGGCTTTAAAACACAGACGGATAAACCAGAGGAGGAGAGGGGGGGGACAGGTGAGGGAAGTGTCACTTTTCTTTCATTCACTCTGGCAGCCCACCCCTTTTTTTTTTTAACAAGCCTCTCAAGCCTCTTGGTTGGTTAGGAGTTAAATGATGTCGGTGCAGGGAGTAGCATGAAATCCACAGAATGGGGGGGAAGGGGAGGGGAGATGTTAATGTGTAGGTGAGGGGGCCCATATTAATCTTGTTCCAGCATTTAATAATTCTCTCTGCGGCCCTGCCTATACCTAACGCTAAGCATATCCCTAACCCTAACCCTAACCCTAAATTAACTAAGCTTATATTTTGTGTGATTTTGCTTTCAGAACATGCTGTTTGGAATCAGAAATATTTCTTGTTTTCAAATATTTACAAAATATCTCTATTTTATATCTCTACAAAGACTCAAATTGTGTACAAATAATATACTGTGAATAACTTATGATCCTCAAAAACATACGTATGCTAGACGTATTGCATATTGAAGAATCTGAGCAGGAACTAATCCATTAGAGTAGGGGTGTCAAACTCAATTTCATTGACAACCACATCAGGGAGGTGTTTGACTTTGGAGGGCTGAGGCTGGTGGGAGCCAGAATTGGGCGTGCTCATGGTGGGCGTTTAACACAGGCCCAAAATGCATTTTTCTTTCTTCTTTCTTTCCACAGTTCTTCACTATAACCATTTCCCTATTTCTTCTACCAGATATTCCTGGCAAAAATTTATTACTTATTCTTCATATTCCACTAAACTTTTTATTTCTAAATTTATATCCCATTGTTTAATAGTAAATTGCTTTTCCAGGCAGAAAAGCTATTTATACTATTATATTTTTATTATTCAACTAATAATAAAAATACAACAGCATAAATAACATGATAATACAAGATCTAACAGCAGAGGTAAATTTCCAGGATAGCAAAAAAATAGAAATGCTGTCACAGAATAGAATACAGAATATAGAATACAGAATACAGAATATATTGTTGATTGTAGATTAAATGGACCTACAGTATATAAAATCTGGCATTAAACTGTAGTATTGTGAGATTGCATTCACACGAGAGACTGACACGACACGGATCTGAGTTTTCTTTGATTTATTGCGATTCTGCAGAAGTGGGTTCACATCCAAGGCAGCAGGATGGAACCTTTAGCATACTTTTACACAAGCTTTTATACATTACATTCAAGGAGGTATTCACCAAAATATTCTGAGCCAATAGAATACATCCCTTATTTGGATTCGTGTCTGGTGACACGTACTCAGTTCGGCTTTCTCTGGGAAGTTACAAAATACATGCTTTTGGAAACATTTTCAAGCGTAAGCAAATTTACAGACGCGAGATGGCTTTTTGTTACATTGGTTCGCTTCTCACAATATCCCCCCTCTTCTGGTTACATTCTGTTTCAAAAGCACAGAGATCTTTACTAACTTGCAACAATATTTCTTCTGTTTGACTGTATAGAAGGTGTTCTTTCTCTTCTTTTGTGAACCTGATTTTCCTGAAAGATTGCATACACATGTTTATTAAGCATGGAATGCATTGGATACAACAGCATAAGCTAGCCAAAATTACTACTATAGTTGTTAGAGTGGTTATTATAGATTTCCACCATGATCCATCCGGAAGCCAAGACCATAGCATTTTCCACAATGATCCTGAATCACCACCCCACTGTTTCTGATATTCATTTATCCTGGTCTCCATATCATACACAGTCTTAGTTATGTTTGGTTCATAATTGTGTATATAAGTGCAGCAATGAGAATGTATTAGGGCACAAACACCCCCTTTCGCAGCAAGCACTATATCTAAAGCATAGCGATTTTGCAACGCAACTTGTCTAACCTCGGACAATTCTTCATTAATCATTTTTATACTCTTTATGGTGTCATTAAACATTGCAATGGTAAAGTTATTTAGTTGTTTAATGTGTCGGTAATTTAACCCAATGCCTAAAGGTGCAGTTAGAGCTCTTCCCATACCACCCCACCAGGATCCCGGATTTACTACGGAATCTAACTCTCTTTTATTTCTGATTCGGGTGTTGGGTAGTTTATCTAATTTATATATTACTGGTAACACAAACCCCATGGTACAACTTCCTGACCACAATTTTGGTACTTCCCTATAGGCATGTTTCCCACATAACATCCACCTGCTATCGTCCATGGCCCAAGTAGCATTAGAAATCCTTGTCCAATTGATCATGTCCTCAAAATACATACACATTTGACAATAATATGTTTGTAGTGGTTTAAGGTCATTTGTACAGTCATAGGATTTCATTTTACTGGTATTGAAACATGTTGTGGGCATTGTAAATGTTTTATTACACCTTTCCCAATTTCCCAGGAAGACTCCCCCAGTAGTATTTCTCTTAAAACAAACATGAGCTGTCTCTCGTAAGTGAAGGAATACCTTCCTAGTTATATTTCTTCCAAACTCCGTTTTATGTTCCCCTCCATTTGCCATCATTTGTTTCAATTAAAGGTACTCCATGCAGAATGACCCCTTTTTCAGCTTTCCCAGGCAAATGCATACATAACCAACAATTAGTAACATTTAAACCTTTAGCCGTTGTTCTTATATCTTCAATGTAGCAATTGTCTGCCCAGAGATCTTCTCCAAGATCCCCTGCTCTCTGAACATGCCGAGATTGTCCAGTTTCTGCTTCTTTAACCTGTTGTAAGACAAAAATGCTCACAAGTACAGTTGAAGTACACAAAAACAGACACATGATTTTATCTTTTAAGAGTCAGTTTCAGGGTTGTCCTTCCACTGGGTGACTTCTCCAGGGCTTCTCAGGTTCTGGAGTTGCTTTCACACGACTATGATGAGTCCACCCGCTTTCTTTTGTTCGGACAGCAGACTCAGTCATCAGAAGCACTTGGTATGGTCCTTCCCAGCTAGGTTGCAATTTCTCAGTTCTCCAGGTCTTCACAAGCACCCAATCACCAACTTCATAGGGATGTTGACTTCCTACTAGTGGTGGTCGTTGTGCTAAAAGTCCCTGTTTATGAAGAGATAATAAAGACCTGGACAGTGTCTGCAAATATTTTCTCACGAACATATCCCTGAATTCAGGTATAGGTCCCCCGAAAGTTGTCAAGTAAGGATGACCCATTAACATTTCAAAAGGTGAAACCCCCACGTCCTTTCTTGGACAAGTCCTAATTCTCAACAAAGCTAGGGGTAAGTTCTTGGTCCAAGGTAACCCATTTTCCAACTGCAATTTTGTCAGGTGCTTCTTAATTTCTGAGTTTCCCCTTTCGACCTTCCCTGAAGACTGAGGATGCCAAGGGGTGTGTAAGTCCCATCTCACCCCTATAGCCCTCATTACCTCTTGAAGAATTTTCTGTGTAAAATGTGTGCCCCTATCGGAGTCTATTACTTCAAACATACCATATCTAGGTATTATCTGTTCTAGCAGAGTTTTTGTCACCATGGAAGCGGTAGCCTGTCTGGTGGGAAAGGCTTCTATCCACCCTGTTAAGTGATCTTTGATCACCAACAGATATTTCCATCCACCACTGGGTGGCAATTCCGTGTAATCGATTTGTATCTTCTGGAACGGCCAAGCTGCTAGAGGCCGTCCTCCTTTCTCTGTTTTTCTGGAGGCACTTTTATTAACTTTTAAACATATCAAACATTTCCAGCAAATGGAATGAGCAATTGTCCACATGTTCAAACTCCAATACACCGGCTTGACAGCTTGTACTAAAGCTTCAGTTCCCCAATGACTCCCTTCATGTAAATATTGCATTACATTTCTCATTTGTGTTTCTGACAAAACTTTTTCTTCATTTTTAGTCATCCACCCTTTCTCTGTTTTTCTGGACCCTTCCTTTTTTAATTTCTCTAGTACAGTTCCATCTGGTTCCCATTTGTCTTCGGGCTCTTCAGGCAACATGGGTACTAATACCATTTGTAGAATTACCTCCCCAGCTGCCTCTTTTGCCCACCTATTTGCCCATCTATTTCCAACAACTTCCAGGCTATTCCCCTTTTGATGTGCATTTACATGAACAATGGCCACCTGCTGTGGTAATTGTAAGGCCTCTAACACTTCTTCTACTAGCTGGAGTTGCTCTATCTGTTTCCCATCTGATTTTATAAACCCTCTTTCTTGCCAGATCTTCCCAAAAGTATGAACCACACCCCAAGCGTACTTGGAATCAGTCCATATTGTCACATCAATTCCCTCAGCTAGTTCCAAAGCCCTTTTGAGAGCATATAATTCGCACTTCTGAGCCGACCATCCTGCTTGTAATGATCCTTTCTCAATTACCTCCCCATTCTGAGTCACTACCGCATATCCTGCTTTCTTTATGCCATCCTCAACTCTGCTTGAACCATCCACAAACCACTTTTCACCTTCCTCCAGTGGAACTTCCTCTAAATCTTTTCTCACTTTAGTCATAATCTCAACTTCCAACAAACAATCATGATCCTCAGCCTCCCATTCTCTTCTGGTTCCTTCCAAAAATTCTGCTGGATTCAAATTCTTATCAGTCCCGATAATGATATCTGGACTTGTCCTTAAAATAGTTTCATATTTCAAAATCCTTCCTTCGGTCATCCAAGTGGAAGCCAACTGACTTAATACTGAGGTTACTTGATGTGGGGAGTGTACCACTATAGCTCCCCCAAAAGTCAACTTCCTGCTTTCTACCACCAGAACAGCTGTGGCGGCTACCGCCTGCACGCAGATAGGCCAACCTCTTACCACAGGCTCTAATGTCTTACTCAGAAAAGCAACGGGCTGAAACCGCCCCCCCTTCTCCTGAGCAAGCACTCCCACTGCCATCCCAGACCTGGCTGATACATACAGATGGAATGGGAGTTTCAAGTTAGGCAGAGCCAACACCGGTGCGGTGGCTAATGCCCTCTTGATTTCTTCCCACTTCGCTTCATCCTCCTCCAACCATTCAATGATCTCTCCTCTTCCGTGCAACTTCTGATTTAGGAACTGAACCAACACTGCATACTGATCTATCCAAGCTCTGCAGTATCCAACTAATCCTAAGGCTTTTCTAACCTCAGTCTTGTACCTAGGTGGAGCTAAACTCATCAATCCTTTCACTCTCTCAGGATCCAAACTCCTGACTCCTTGCATGATGTAATGTCCTAAATACTTCACTTTTCTCTCTACAAATTGAATCTTTTCCTTTGACACCTTCAATCCTTGCTCCTTCAACCAGTTCAACAAAGCCACTGAACTCTCCCTAACTTTTACTTCTTTTTCTCCTGACAACAGCAAATCATCCACATACTGAATCAAACTTACCCCTGGCTCTTTTGGAAAAGTCTGTAACTTCTCCTCCAAAGCCTGACCAAACAACAAAGGACTTTCCGTATACCCTTGAGGCAATACTGTCCATCTCAATTGTTGTTTCCTCCCACTTTCAGGATCATTCCAGTCAAAGGCAAACAAATCTCTACTCCCTTCTTCAAGCGGACATGCCCAAAAAGCATCCTTCAAATCAACAACTGTAAACCACCCATCCTTAGGAGGTATCTGACCCAAAATGGTATAGGGATCCGGCACCACCGGGAAACGTGGTATTACAATCCTATTGATCCCCCTCAGATCCACCACCAGCCTATGCTTTCCGTCCTTCTTTAGTACAGCCAAGATAGGAGAGTTAAAAGGGGACATGGTTGGTTCCAACAATCCTTGCCGTAACAATTGATCAATTACAGGCTTCAATCCTTCTCTACCCTTCTTGCTCATTGGGTAATGAGGCGTCCAACTTTTAACAATCCCGGGCTGCACCTTAATCTCGATAGGTTTTATTTCCATCTTCCCCACATTTTGTCCATCTGCCCAAACATCATTATGAATTCATTCTACATCCTCTTCCTTCAATACACACATTCTTATTCCACTATTATCTCTCAACTGGAATCCAAACGCTGGCATGAGATCTCTCCCTAACAGATTCACTCCTGAATCTGGTATATACAACACCTTAGTACGAACTTCTATCTCATCCATACTCATTTCTACCTCTTCCAAAATTCTCACTCTATTTTGCTTCCCACTCACTCCAGTTACCAAAATAGTTTCTTTTCCTTTCATTCTTTCATTTATGGGCTCGCATACCGAGGTACGACTTGCCCCTGTGTCTATCAGGAAGGTTAGTTCCTGACAGTCTGGACCCACTTTTATATTTACCAGTGGCTCCCCGTAGGTCCTCTTAAAGGAGCCGGAAATTCCCTAATCTTCATATAGAGCGTAACTTCTTTCAGGGTGACTGTTCTGGCACTCGCGCACAACATGACCATACTTGCCACACTTGAAACAGTTACGGTCCATACCTATTCTATCAGTGCTCATCCCTCTCCCTCTCAAAGGTCTTCCTCTGGGAGGGAATCCTCTACCTCTTCCTCTAAACACCTCTTTTCTCGGTTGATCCTTTGCTTCTGATTTTCTCACTTCATTTTTAGCAGCGGTCTGTACTGCCGCCAACATCATTTGAGATTTCTGCCTGGTTTTAATCATATCCCTATTCACAAAAGTTTGTTGGGCATTTCGAATCAACTCAGTAATCCCCTGTGCCCCCCAATTGTTTATTTTCTGAATCTTCTTTTGAATATCAGGCCAAGCTCCCGCCACAAACTGCATTTTCAACATAGACTCAAATGCAGGCGTGTCTGGTCTTACCCCTGAATATTTCTCCAAGCTCTGTCTTAACCCAGCACAATAATCTCCTGGGGACTCATCTTTTCCCTGACTTATCTCGAAGGCCTTTGTTAAGTTTCAGCCCTGTGGTACTGCAATTTTAATTCCCTCAATTATCATTGTCTTCAGATCTTTCATGTTTTGTCTATGATCTGCATTTTGGATATTCCAATTGGGAGGGGCCAAGGGAAACTTAACATCCCCACCAACTGCTTGGTCATTTCCCAATTGTAATACTCGCCAATATTCTATTGCTCCCTGTCTAATCAGATCTCTTTCTTCTCTGCTAAATAGGTGCCCCAAAATGTACATCAGTTCTTCATAAGTGTAATCATTCGGCCCCAAGAACAGTTCTAATTCTAAACTTACTTTCTGCAGGTCCTCATGAAGATGGGGAAGTGATTGTTTCAGTTCTCTCAGTTCCCCGGGTCTCATGGGTTGAATAGCATACATAGCCACGGGCTGGCCCTGAGCATTCAGACCATTCGGCACTTCACGCAAGGGATAAGCATGTGCCGGCTGTGCCGGTGGAAAAGGCAAGTTCTGAACGTTTTGCTCTAAATCTCTTAGTTCTCTCTGCAAACGTGCAGGAGGTGCTGGCGGCGGGGAGGGAGGTGGTGGAGCCGTTGCCGCTGCCCCCAATGCTTCTTGTGGATTGGGCAGAGGAACATATCTCGGTGGAGGACGATAAAACTCATCGTCAGACCCCGGATTTTTAATTTTGGACACAAATTGATCAGCCGGTGGTGGACTGGGTCCTTCAAATTCAACGTGATACCATACTTCCAAATACGGTATCTCGGCGGTTAATTTACGAGCCAATAAATGATCCTTCAATTGATTCATCCAGTATGTACTGGTTTCTCCCTCCGGTGCCCAATGGTAGGGAAATTTTGGATCCACAAGAGGATATTTAGGCCACCTGTATTTGCACAAGTAAATCATGTGCTTCTTCTCCAGATCCCGGGTATAATGTTTTAGATTCAGGGAGAACCACTGGTGTAGTAGTTGTCCCAAAGGCGAATCTACCGGAATAGGTTTTCTGCCTTCTTTCTCTTCTCCCGTTTCTATATCCGAGGTTTCTAATAACCTCTTACTTTGTCCTTTCCCCATTCTCGTCACCAGACCTGTCCTCCAGCAGGTGCTGGACTTTCTCCCTGAGAAAATTTAAGGACACCTTTTTATCAACAAAACCCTATTCTCCTGAAAAAGGAACAAATTTACCTGATCACTCCGGGACCTGTCGTCTGCTCAGGTATGCGGATGTGCGGGCGTCCCCGACTCAGGTTTTCTCGTGATCCCCGATCACCATTCACAAGGTACCTTCACTCAGTCCATTCGATCTCTCTGGATCTCTCCGAGACTTCATCTTGGGATCGGAGATTCCTGGGACCTCTCGATCAATGGGGAGTGGGAATGTCTCCAAACGAGACGGAGTGGCCACTACTCACCAGTCCCCAGAACACCGAGGATCGCCGTGGAATCTCCTGGCTGGCTCGCCAAATTATGAGATTGCATTCACACGAGAGACTGACACGACACGGATCTGAGTTTTCTTTGATTTATTGCGATTCTGCAGAAGTGGGTTCACATCCAAGGCAGCAGGATGGAACCTTTAGCATACTTTTACACAAGCTTTTATACATTACATTCAAGGAGGTATTCACCAAAATATTCTGAGCCAATAGAATACATCCCTTATTTGGATTCGTGTCTGGTGACACGTATTCAGTTCGGCTTTCTCTGGGAAGTTACAAAATACATGCTTTTGGAAACATTTTCAAGCGTAAGCAAATTTACAGAAGCGAGATGGCTTTTTGTTACATTGGTTCGCTTCTCACAGTATTAACATCGGATGTTGATTTTTTTTTTCTATACAGATCAGAGTTAGCTTACTTGAGGCTCCATAATTGTAATCCAGTCCAAGCCAGTCCTCCGACAGCACTCTGCCGGCCGAAAACTGGACGCGTGAAGCTTCCAGGTGGCCACTTTATGGCCTGCTTTTGGCCTCCATGGTCTCCTGCAGCACTCTCCCAGCTGAAAACAGGCTCACGGTGGGGGCGAGCTGGGCGCCACCCTTGCAGCCTGTTTTGGCCAGCAGAGGCACCACCTCTTGATATTTCCAGACCGGCCTTGAGTTTGACATCCCTGGATTAGAGCAATGTTTCTCAACCTTTGCAAATTTAAGATTTGTGGATGTCAATGTTCGGGATTCTCCAGCCAGCATGCTGGCTCGGGAATTCTGGGAGTTGAAATCCACACATCTTAAAATATGTAGATAAGATTGAGAAACTCTGCATTAGAACATGATATGATTAAATGATTCAAAATTGGGAAAACAGTGTTCCAGGCTTGTCCACTGCTTCCCTATCTATTTAGCATATGAATAATATAAGCTGAACTGAAAGAAACAGATGTGAGAACTAAAACTGCTCCAAGAAATATTAATGGTCTCAGAAAAGCTAATGATGTCACTTCAGTGGAAGAAAGTGAGGAAAATTTAATCAAGGTGAAAACCAAGTTCAAAAGCTAGTCTGACACTCAGTTTGTCTTAAAACAAAAACAAAAACAAGATTACATCAACTGATTATGTCAACCAGTGCAAATAACTAAAGAAGGAATGGAAAAGGAATAAATACTCATGCTAGAGGAAATGGTTGAGAATTGCTTGGGCAGAAAATAAAACCAGTCATTCAAGATTAAATGAAGGTAGTCCTCAACTTGCAAAAACAATTGAGCCCAAAATTTATGTTGCTAGGCAAGACAGTTGTTAAGTGAATTTTGCCCCATTTTACAACCTTTCCACAGTTGTTACGTAAATCACTGCTATTGTTAAGTCAGTAACACGGTTGTGAAGTGAATCTGGCTTTGTCAGAAGGTCGCAAAAGGTGATCACATGATCCCAGGACATAAATATAAACAATTGCTAAGCATCTGAATTTTGATCATGTGACCATGGGGATGCTACAACTGTCATAAGAGTGAAAAATGATCATAAGTCACTTTTTTCAGTGCTGTTGTAACTTCAAATGGTCACTAAACGAATGATTGAAAGTCAACGATTACCTGCACTCACTGGAAACACTAATAACAAAGCTAAAATTTAAACGCTTTAGAAAAATAATGACAAAGAATAAATCTTTTGAGACAATGTTCACAAAATATGCTTGGAAAAATCCAAAACAAAAAACTAGCAGGTGGCAAGATTCTATCATATAAGCACAAACTTCAAGAAATAGTTGCACATAGACAGTTCTGGCAAACTGTTGTACAATGACCACAGTGAGTTGGAAATGAATGAATAAAACTGAACAAAAGAATAATACTAGATAGTGTACTGTTGTATCATACAATCAGAAAGGGCATCTTGTACTACATGGATACCAAGATATAATTTATAAATGAACTTTGAATAAGACAGGTAAATTGTCAAAGGAAAAAAAGAGTACATTTTTATCTTGTGGGTGCTGAAGAAATAGAAAATAAGAACAGAAAGAATATTTTTTCAACACCTCCAGATGTGAGAGACTTTTGAAACAACTGGCAGTTGATCTCTGTGGATTTAATATTATTTAGCTAAAGATATAATTAATGAACTAGTCTTACTTGAATTTTATGTACTCAGATTCTGCCAGATTGATAGCAATACTATACTATACTGTTTTGAATATTCCTTCCTCTATCCTTATTTAATTGCTATTAAAATTTAGAGAGGACAGACTGAATATAAAAATTGTATTTTTAATAAAAATAAATGACTATGTGTACATATTGTAGCTATATGTAATTTAGCCACCAGATGGCCTAGAATCTGATTGTATCACCACTGGATCAGAATCTATCTATTATGATTTTAATTATACTGAAGATGATAAAGTTCTTACTTAACTGGCTGACTAGCAATCCTGCTAAGCTTCCAGAAAGTTATAAACCAGGGAAAGGGAACCTCTACCCAGTGTAACACTCAATGGGAAAAAGTTATTAATTGTATAGAATATACACTAAATGGAGAGAGTTTAGAATGCATTGAAATAATTTTTATCCATGATGTCAACCCACAAGGAAAGACCCTGGATTATCTTTCAAAGGGATCTACTCCAGCCTGATTCATCACAATGGACCCTGTAAATGAATCCTAATGTATGTTGTAAACGTACAACATTTGATACATTAGTAATAAAAAAATCCAAGCATCAATACCCATCCAGCACATGCAGATTTTCTGACAATTCAGATAATGCTGGAGTTGTTAATAGCTTGCTCCTTATCATCCCAGAATTAGCCATTTCCCTCTCTCAATGATTTCCAGATGAACTTTAATTCTAATGACACAACCATGAAAATTAGCTGATTCTTGTATGTTTTCTACAAAATTCACTCATACTACAAGTAGATCAAAGTCTACAGGGAGATTTCTGGTTTAATTAAGTAACTCAGCAAGGTTGAGCTTGTTGAAATGAAGAAAGTGAATTTGGAACAAAGAACTGAGCTAAAATGAATTCCACACTAAACCCTGGATTTAATAGATTAATGAAGGATGTCCCTTAAAACTGGATAAATGACATCTTAGTCTATTAAATGAAAACTGGAATATTTTTAGCCTCAAAACATACTTATAATGTAAAATTTGTGTGTTTGAATTAGTGCCTTCAAGTCAGCATTAACTATTGACAACTGCCTTGACTTATTCCTGTAGTTTTTTGGAAGTGCCTTGTTATTATTTTCTTCTTAGTGATATGATGAACAGCCCAAAATCACCCAACTGGCTAAACCTAAGGCAGGGCTAGATTTCAATCTCCAGATTTTCAGTTTGGTGTTTTAACCATTATACCAAAGTGGCTCCCAATATAAGAATTCCATATAGTATTACCAACAGCAGAGAAAACCCATTTGAGGGGAAGCAACAAGGATTATTCAAATGGTCCATTGTCCATTGTTTGGAAGGAACTGTTACTGCCTGCAATTAAGACAAAGTTCATATCCAGTCGATTTTATCAAATCAGAAGCCCCTTAAGCAGTGGTGGGATTCAAATAATTTAACAACCTGTTATCTGCTCTAATGATTTCTTCCAACAAACAGTTCACCAAACTGCTCAGAAAGTTAACAACCAGTTCTTCTGAAGTCATGCGAACTGGCTGAATCCCACCAGTGCTCTTAAGCTAAGATTCATTTAATCAATGATTTATTGTATTAAAATAATTCTCTGCATTAATGTAACCAACTGGTTTAGCAGATAAAGATTTTCAACAATGAGTGTTAGTTTGGGTAGGCATGTGAATTAAGGGCCCTTTTCTTTTTTTATTCAAAGCAAATTAAAATGATACATTATAGGGTAAATGCACAGTTGATTCTCTTTGCTCAATTAAAATCTGTGTGAGGTTTCATTTCAACTTAACTTCCACAAAATTGATGAGAAGAAATGACACCTGGGTACATCAAACTCTTTATTTCTGGCTATTATCTTTTTTGTACCTGGCTTGAAGATATAATGGTTTTAATAAAAACAAACCACAAACAAAATAAATCTAATAGATCAGTGTTTCAGTTCCTGTTCTAAAAGTCTATTTATGTATTGTTTGTTTTGAAAATAAAACTTGTTAAAAAAAAATAAAAAATAAAAAAAATAAAAGCAACAGCAGACATTCCCATAGATTTATTGGTAGGTCAGCAAAAAGGAGAAACGCCATTTGTATGCCAGTCCAAGTTCTAGTAAAATATTTATCAGCTGATGATATGCTCAGAATCTGCAACCTTCTGCAGTATTTGGTTAAATAAAAACCTTTCGAGTTGATTCCACGGAAAACGATATGGAAATGATTTGATATTACTTTCTTCTTCTGTGTATTTTCTTCTTAACTCCCCAGCCATATCTGGATCCAAGCCAGCGTAGCCTTCGAGATATCAGCCAAGGCTGCCTCGAAGCTGATCCCTACCTGTGTCTAATTGGTGCAAGCAAATACGTTGGTGACAGTCAGCATCTGGATTGCTGTCACCTAGGCATGGGTACAACAAAGCCTGCCAAAGGGCTAGCCTTTCGCAGCTTGCATTCGGTGTAGAGAAGCAGAAAGGACTCCTCTCCACTTAACTCTGCACATCCAGTCCTGGTCTGCACCCTCTCCCCGGTTTAGCCTGTAGAAAACGGAGCTATTAGAGCGAAAGATAAAGTCTAATCTAGGCCGAAGGCCACAGCTTGGCACCTTCACAGACAACATCTCCACCTGCTTTTCCCCTTCACCAAGAAAAGAGCGGGCGGGCCCACATGGCCCCGCCCACCCAGGGGCGGGGATTTAATAAAGGCAGTTTCAAAGGTGCAACGAGAAACGACGGTTCAAACGCGCTCCGTATCCTCCCCTCGCTTCCCCACCACAAAGCCCCCTGTGCCGCGCCGCTCTTTCCCTCACACACACACACACATCCGTCGCCCGCCCCTTCTTTCTTCCTGCCTCCTCCTCCCCCCCCCCGTCAAACCCGTGACAGCCTTTGAGGCACGCCCTGCCAGGCCGGAGCTGCCGTTTTGAGGGCAGGCTGAGGGGCGGCCGCGCGTTGCCTTCGCCCGCCAGCCAACGGGACGACCTGAGCGACCGCGCGGGGTGTGTGCCCCGTACTGCGGGCCCTCCGCTTTCGTAGGCGCCGGCGGAGACCATGGGCTCGACCGAGGAACTGCTGCTGCCGCCCGAGTACCTCTTGGAAAGCGAGTGGGAACGGGAGTCGGCGGCACAGCCGCCGCCGTTGCCGCCCTTAAGGGGCAGAGGGAGCGCATCCCGGCACAAGCGGCGGCGGCAGCAGCAGCAGCAGCAGCAGCAGCAACAACAACTCCAGTCCTCGCTGCCTCTGGCGGGGGACGAGGACAACCCGCAGCAGCAGCAGGTGAGCGCCAGGGAGCTGTCGTGAGAAACGGCCACTTGCCGGGGACGCGTGTCACGCATCGCCGGGCGGTGTGTCACACCGAGCCCCGGTTTCCTATTGAAAAAAACCAGGTCGGGGGGGGTTCCGTTTGGGGAATCCGGATCGAGAGGCCTTTGTTCCGCCCTGGTACGCTCTCTTGGCCTTCTCCTGCTGTCAGTGGCAGACATGAGGGAAATGGGGCTTGTGTGTATGTGAGGAAGTACACACCAACTTGCACGAGGTACTCAAGACCCAGCATCCCCGCCGGCAGGCAGAAGTCCCGTTCCCCCTCCTCCCACTCTTTCTGACAGAGCTGCAGTGTTGGAGCTGGGAGGTGAGGTGTTTTCCCCACCACCCCCATTCTGGAAGGAAAGAGATCAGCCGTAATTGTGGCAGGGTTGCATGTGTCGAGATTGCCTTTTGGCTGGTTAAGTTGGGAAACATGAAAATCTTGCACTTCCTCCAAGGGTAGTGGAAGTGCCCTCTTGCTAAGTTTGGGGATGAAGAAAAACATGCACAAAAGGACCATTTTGACATCCTTAGATAAACACTTATTGTGTTCTTAAGAGTAGGATTATTTCCTACTTGTGAGCTGTTTCCCAGACTACATTAAGATTTTTTTTAAGAAATCAGGAAGATGTACAACATCATAAGTTATATAATAAATAAATTATAAACATAATTATAAAGCAATTCTGCATTGACATTTAACTGCTTTTTTTTTTCCTTCTCAGTCTCATGTTTACGGGTCTTTAGGTTTTCTATATTTGAGAATATTTTACTCTTCTGTTTTTGATGTTGCTGTCTTTGGCTCAAATCTATCACTGTATCATTGCCCAGTATCCTTTGCAGCCTGTCCTACCCAGTCTGGAGGCATCTGATGTTGAGACAGGCACATAAGAAGTTAAGTTGGCTGTTGAAAAAATGATGTATAATAGTCATATCACAACTAAAGTGAAAGAATTCCACACTTGCCTATTATAATTTCATTGAATTGAATTGACATTTCAATTCAATTTCATTCAATTTCATTGAATTGACATTTTTAAAAGCAGGGAGTTTTCATTTCTGTAAAATTTAAAGAGAATAATAAAGCACATACTCACACAGAGAAGAAATGCTTAGCATTATACTTAATCAGCATAAACTGACGTGCCACATCATTCAGGTATTTGTGCTTATGATTTGGTACTGAATCCTTTTTTAAAAAACATCTGGACCTTTACTTGGAGCATTTTGCTAATAACAGTATGAATATTTGAATAATAAATGTAAAAATTCTGATATAACTAGATGTACATCTCACAAAAATGACTTGAAAAAATGACAGAGATAACTATAAAAGTTCTGAAAGTTCTCACACTAAGCAGGTGGCAGCATTCCTCTGCCCTTGGCTAATCTACAAAATCTCTAAACAGATTTCAGCTTGATTAATATCTAAATGGGAAACCACTAAGAAATCCTGGGGAGATGGCAAGGTTGGTAGGACAAGCTCCAATATATGAACAGCCAGCAAACTCCACTCCTGCCTGCACTGTTACCCAGCATGGAAATGAAATGTTTGCAAGAAAGCAGCTAAGCTCAAAAAGCATCAAGGACCCAGCAGTCGATCCCTGAGCTGTTCTGCTAGAAGTGTAATACCACTGAAGCAACTCACACACACTAGCTTCAGACTGCTATATTTTGCACCAACTGTTACATCCAGGTGGTTTTCAAGGGCAGACCCACATACAGTGGAATGCAGTAAGCCAGTCATGGAGTAATAAAGTGCATGAGCGTCACCATAATTTGAGATTGTTATTGCAGTTAGCAAAAACAGTGGTAAATTCATTCTGTCTGTTTTTATTTGATCCTAAACATTAGAAAACAGAATATTTCAGAGACAACTCCCAAATAAGTCTTAAATATATTATTTCTGTTATTAGAAATTTATGTTATTATTAGAGGTATACAATATGTAAAGTAAAAAAATTAGACTATGTCAAATAGAACATCTCCACAGCATTGATCTTCATTCACATATGATAATCCTCAGTTTGTATGAGACTCAAGAGCAAGTGGCTCAAGAGCTGACATATGAAAGTGCATGATGTCATTTTACTCAAAGTGATGGGAATATAGTTATTTGCCAAACTGAAGAAAACATGAAATTTTGCAAATAAACACAGTACCACCCAAATTAAAAGAGATTTAATTTCTAGGTTACTATTTGCTCCAACTAGACTTTTCTAGTCTAATTATTTAATATCCTAGCAGATTTTATTTTCTTTGAGGCTATAATTATAATTGTATAATTTCTTATTAAAGAGAATAAGAGAATACTAAATACCCAGCATCTGTGGTTTCAAAATTCTACATAATAAAATTTTGTGATGCAATTTCCACCTCTAAGCAGATGTTTCAAGGACATTATTAAATTATTGATTTTAGAAGTACTACAAATTAATATAAATATATATTATTTAAATATAATTAATATATAGAAGTGAAATTATTTCCCAAGTACATCCTTCATTTCACACTTCCTATAGAAATAGATGTTTACTACAATTAAGGGTACTTTGTATTCCTTTTTGCCCTTTAGATCTCAAGGTGCTATACAAATATATACAATATTTCTATTTACTATGAACAAAAGTGCATCTTTTATGTAATCATTGAAGCTTTATAAAGTAAAACTGAAACAAAAAGCATCTTTGAAAGTATATACTTAAAATTCATTTTAAGTCATTATAGGGCCTATTCTCTTTTTTCTTTTTAGCAGACTAATTAATTCCTGGAATAAAGGATATGAAATCCTAACATGTTTGAGCAAATTTGTACAGGAATGTTTCAGTTATATAGCACAGTACTCCAATAAGGTCAAGATTCCTTGACCTATATTGATTAACCTAATTCTGTAATTAGACCAGTTATCTTTATAACTAAGTGCTGGTTGCCTCTACGATTTAACTTAGTTCATTTTATATTATATCTTTTTAACTTTTGAGTTTCTCAGCTTCTGAAATAATGTAAGAAAATAATATAGCATTAACAATATTAACGTTAAAAACATGTATAGTATCTATCTTTTATAAAGCTTCAAAATCAATCAATGTTGGAGAGTAACCAGAAGGAGGGGGGCTTAAGTGGAAAATTAGCATGGACTCACCTCTAAGGACAAGAGGGCAAGATCTCTCCCTCCCTCCCTCCTTCCCCTCCCAAACACACACACACACATGCTTTTGAACCTTATCTAATCTGTCCCAGACTAAAGCTGCCAGTCTGGGGAGATTCCTGTGCTATAGGCAGAGAACAATAAAGTAGTTTGAAATCTACACATGAGGGTTTGGTTATTCGCACCTATCAAATACAGGCACTTTTGGTGTACTTGACCACAAATTTGGTTGGTAATTTTAGTGCATAGTTTGTGTCAAAAGCAGAGCTATTACACAATATCTAAAATAAGCAATCCTTAAGATAGTTCTAAAATGACTAGACTTGTGCATGTTGTCTGCATTGTTAGATCTTGTTTTGAATAAAACAATCATGTATCATGTATCATATTCCACATATCCAGCTATAAAAAGCAAAACTTATTTCTTAACACTCTTGGTCAAAATGTGATTGAAATCGGTTGCAACTATGGGTTTGTAATTTATGTTAAATTGGTACTGTTAGTTGCAGGTCTTTTTTCTTAAGTTGAATATTTCCTGCCTTTGCTCTGCCCTCTAAGTGATCTTTTAAATGTGTCCTAGATATATGGAAGCTTCTTTTCTCTGACTACTTCCCACATAATTAAATTACTCAATTGGGATATTCAAATTAGGGCTTTTTTGAAATAATTTGGGGGGGGGGAATTCTCTGAGCACATAGGAAACTGCTATTCCAGTAAACTCTTTTTGTGGCCCCACATGCCTGAAACATCTTTTTTAAACTGAATACATACATTAAATATAGCCTTATTTCACTGCCTTAAAATATAATGCTTTACAATACACGGGAACATGTGCCAAGTGTTCCTTTTCAAATTCTTAAACAGTCTTGTTCTTTACAAGCTTAATTTGTGCTTCAAAAGGCATTCCCCAACAATCTCTGCATGCATGTGCATGATAGCCACTAAATGAAGTAGTCATACAAGCACATAATGCAGAAATAGCCGGCTGTAGCTTCAAAGAGGTGCTTTGTTTGTCCAGTGCTAACTAAGAACCAATCTGGTGCAGTGGTTAAGGCATTAGGCTGCTGGATGACTTTGGGCCAGGCATTTTCTGAGACCTTGGGAAGCAACTAAAAGCAAGCCAATTTCAAAGACCAGTCCAGGCAGTTAGCAGTTACTGACTCAAAGGCACTAAAAAAATTACCAACTGTTTGAGCCACATCAAATTACCAGACTGCACAAAGGAGAGAAAGGAAATATGCCAGTGTGTCTCTGCTTCTGTGTTTTTCTTGACTGTACTGATTTAATAGTATCTGCATGTTTTATTGTTTTTGTGGTATATTAGTTTTATGTCTGCTATTAAGGAAGAAACTTTACTTCAAAATGGCAAAGAATGTCTACAGGTAGTTCTCAGGTTATGTTTGAAACTAGAATTCCTATCACTGAGTGATGTGGTCATAAAGTGTAATGTCACATAACTGCATGGCTTAGCAACAGCAATTCCAGCAGTCTCCATTACTGTCATGAAGTGAATACCTCACATGACTACAATTTGCAACTTCCTACCAGCTTCCAGCAAGCAAAATCAGTGGGAAAGTTGGCAGGAAGTCACAATCCTAGGAGGCTTGTAAACAGGCTTGTAGGTAGGTAAGAGCTATGGAGGCGGGCAAGGTAGATGTTGTGGCATCATATAAGGGCAGGCAGTGGAAAGTGCTGACGAGCCAAGGAGAGGTAGGCCTATGCTATTGAAAGCAGGGGGATACTGGGGATGGGTACACGCGTTACAGAGTACAATATCTTATACACCATAGCCCAATTCCTTAGGGAAAAAGCAGAAGTGACTTATGGCTTTTTCTGCCAGCTTCTCCAATGACTTGTGGGAAGTTCACAGGAAAGGTTGCAAATGGCAATTACATGACTACGGGACACTGTAACCATTATTAGTGTGAGCCAGTTGCCAAACATCCAGTTCATTATTATGTGCTGTGAGGATGCTGTAATGACCGAACCTCGGGATGCAGTCATATGTACCATTTGTAAAGGAATGTTACTTTTTATTCAAACAGACACCTATGGTCAAGAATAGATATGATTTGGATGTCAACAGACTTAATTTCTAATATACAGGAAGTAAATATTGACATAAACACTTGGGCTGATCACAACCCAATATGGATTAAATAGAAGCACCAGAGGAAAAGACTAAGATGGACTTTGAATAATTCAATCTTGAAAGAAAAAGAATTTATTAATAATATAGAAAAAGAATTGGCTTTTTTCTTCAAAGAAAATAAACCAGAGGCAACCTCATTACAAAATGTATGGGACACTATGAAGGCATATACTAGGAATCAATCTCTACTACAATGCTTGAAGTACTGAATGAGGTCTTGACAAAAAGTAAAGTACCTGACTCATGGACAGAGGCATATGTCATACTTATACCAAAAGAAGATACTAACCCTCAACAAATAAAAAATTATAGGTTTATGTTCTCTTATTTAGTTTGTTCTACATTCTAGTTCCCTATATTCAGCTTTTATTTAAAGGCTTTGAAACTCATCATTTCAAGTATCCACACTCATCATTCCAATATAACATTTAAATGTATTTTCAGTTTGATACTTGTGCATGTTGATAAAGGGATTTGTTTTTCTGAATAGCTTCCTCCAAATAAATGTACAAAGAAGAACATCATTAAAAATCAAAGTTTTGAAGTTCTACAAATTCAAGAATCGTAGAATCTTTATCAGACTTGGAATCAATACACATAGTCCTCGACTTATGACCACAATTAGTATTGGAACTTTCATCACTAATCTATGTGGTCATTTGAGTTGTGTCCGATTTTACAACGTTTTTGGATCCTGTTAAGTCACCACAGTTGTTAAGTTGGAAGCCTCCTGGGAAGGACACAAGTGATGACCATGTGATCTTGTGACACTGCATCCATCATAAATACATGCCAGGTGCCCAAATATAATCACATGACCAGTCATAAGTTAGTCTTTTCAGCACTGTAACTTTGAACAATCATTAAACAAATGGTCTACCTGTAGTACTACACAATTTACAATGTTAAGATTTGTTAAGGCCATTGGTCAGTTTATCAGAACTATGTGGACTAATTAAAAGGACACTTCCTGAAATGGAAGTTCAAAGTTTTTTGATATTCTGTTTGTTTCATTTTTAACATAAAAGATAGGTCTCGGTCACAAATCTTTTTCCTTGTCACAATTATGATTTAATATAGCTTGATGGAAATAGTCTCGACATCAAGAAGTATGATTGTCTCTATTGATATATTTTTATGAATGTAATGGAAAGAACAGTCTTGTTTGGAAGAAAGTGAGTGAGTATCTTGTATTTAGAGTTTTTTCCAGTAAATAGCTCTTGTCTTCTGAAAGGCTTTTAGACTAGTGCTTGTATGGAAAGATAGGAAGTTTTTCTCCATTGTAAATACACTAACCAATGTGGAATATATATCTTGTCATAAAAATGAAAAAGACAAAAGAGATTTCTCTCCAAGACATTTAGTCACAATTGGTTTTATGTGTGTGAGAGAGAGAAAGAACACTGTATATGCTGCATAAATGTTAACATTGTTGGATAAAAATGTGAATGTTTCTACTTGCTTTTTGTATATCCAAAAATATGTTTTAAATACTTATTGTTTAAGTTTACAACGCTGATAGTAAAAGCGTTGTCCATGAAATACAATATTTGTGTTTCTCTGCTCAGAATCCAGAAATTCACAATTAATACATTTCTCTTTTCCTGTCTTCATTAAAACATGTATTTTCTAAAACAAATAGGGCAATTAAAATTTTATAGCAAATGCCTGTAAGTTTTTATAAGTGCTAAATAAGTAAAGAAATACTTTACAATTGTCTTCAAAATCAAGCATAAGAGAAACTATGAATTAAAATTAATATCAAAACAATACAATGCAGTTATAGAACAGGACTTTCTTGTCTCATTGCTTAGTATGGAAAAAAACAAATGGCTGTAATGCTATTGCCTTTTTACTGGGATATGAAATTTGCAAGCAAATTAGAGCATGAGGGAACAATTTTCTTGAAAGGGTTTTGACTTTACATTATCTGTTAAACTGATTTTAGAATAGAATTTTAGTGTAGTGCAGGGGTCCCTAACTCCCAGTCCATGGACCGGTGCCAGAATCTGGGCCATGCCATCAAACGAAGCCCCATCTGCAAGATGCTGGCAGCCCATGAAACGATGTCCCCTCTGGTCCATGGAAAAATCCTCTCTCTGTGGAATGAGTCCCTGGTACCCAAAAGATTGGGGACTACTGGTCTAATGATTAGACCAAATTAGAAAGCAGGAGACTGAGTTCTAGTCCCATCTTAGCCATGAAGGCTTTGAACCACCCAATCATTCTCTGCCCAGCTCATCTCACCTGATTGCTGCTGTGAGGAAAATATTCCTGCCTTGATCTATTCCTGCCTTGAGTTATTTGTAAATAATAAAAGCAGGATACAAATAATTAATGCAGCATACAAATACATAACACAGAATGAATTATGGAATATTGGAATCACTCAAATTATGCTGTAGAATAAAGAAACCAAATAAAAACTAAATCCAGATAGAAAGGTTTGCTTTGCACACACGTGTTATGAAGATACAGCACTTATTCTTGTAACATTTAATTAGCAGGAAATAGTAGAGCCCATAAAAACAAGTTACTGAGTTTTGTGAAACAAAAAAAATCCTATACAGAAGCGGGGGGGGGGGGCAGAAGTAAATTGTTTTTGATTATTTGAATTCTTTTTCAGGATCTGTTGGAAACAAAGAGGAGGAAGCAAATTAAAATGTATTTCAGGGTGGATTGTACTTTATGTGACAGTGACAGTATATCATAGTAAGAAATGTAGCACTAAATCAAATCAATCTAAAATTATGTTTTGTTTCAGTGATACATTTAGTTATTATACTCTATTATTTAATAAAACATGTATTTATTGTTAAATATAAAAAATACTTCTGTGAAGGAAAATAAATTTTGCTAACAGTACACTATAATTAAAGGTGGAAGCCCACCCTTGCTTTGCAATTGTATTGGCATATTGACTAAAATATTGAAGACCAGCTTTTGGCTGTTTCTCTTTAATAGAAACATTAGCCAAAATCATTTAGTGATTACATTACTCATCTTTTTTTAAAAAAAGTTCTTACCATTGAAATGTATAGGATTGTACAGGATTTAGCTACATAAAGAAACAATTAAATTTGCATCTATTAGTCAGTCATATAGTCCTATTAACAGACTAAAGAGGAAAATGAGAGACAAAGTATTTTTTCCATTCTATGATCCATGTAATAGTTGAGCATTTTTGATAGAAGGCGGAAAGCCATACTTCCTTACAGTAAAAGGGTAAAATACTGAAAAGAGAATTAAATCTCATATATCCATACAAGCTAGTACTTTATGTAGAATCTGGTAATGACTAAAACAGATTGGGGAATAAAGATATTTCATATATAAGGTTCCCTGTCCAGTTGGGTCTGACTCTAGAGCACAGTGCTGATCTCTGTTTCTTGGACAAGAAAGGCAGCGTTGTCCAAAGACATTTTCCATAGTCATGTGGCCAGCATGGCTATATGCCAAAAGTGCATAGAATTCTGTTACCTTCCTGCCAAAGGGTACTATTAATTTACTCACATTTGCATGCTTTCGAACTGCTAGGTAAGCAAGAGCTGAGGCAAGAAACAGGAGCTCACTTGATTGCTTGGTGCCAGGTCTTGAACCTGGGCTGTCAGCTCCAGCTAATAATGGTTATATGACAAACATAACAATACCATTGAAAGAAAGATAATTGTTTAATAATATAAAACAGAACTAGTTAATTAATTAATTTTGTTGAACTATTACCATCTGGCAGACGGCACAGAATAATAAAAACAAGGACAAATAGGCTGAAAAACAGCTTCTATCCCAGGGCAGTAGCCCTTTTGAATTCTGCTGTATAGAACAGTGTTGGTGTGGTGTTGGGGGTTTCCGGTTCAATGTGTGCAGGGTGAAGGATGTGTGTTTGTGTTTATTTTCATGGTCATGGTCATGATGTGCATTGAAGATGGTGTTTGATTTCGTTGCACGAGGTGCAATGACAATAAAGTAAACTAAACTAATTATGACAAAAAATATTTCGGATTATTACCTTTAGAAAAACAAAAAAATCTATTTTACATACAAAGTTGCATTTTTAAAAGCAGGATTAATATCACATGGTTTTGTTGATATAGATTAATAATCTTTATTCTCTTTTTATTCTAGGTCCTACAAGAAGAAAGGGAAAATAATACTGAATCAATTACTGATGACTATAAAAAGATGGGGACTCTCTTTGGTGAACTCAACAAAAGCCTGCTAAGAATAGGATTCACAAGGATGTATTTTGGAGAAAGGATTGTAGAACCTGTAATAATCCTGTTCTTCTGGATTATGCTCTGGTTTCTTGGACTACAAGCTCTTGGATTAGTGGCTGTCCTGTGCCTTGTTATTATATATGTTCAGCAATAAAATACACTGGATAGACTATTTCATGTCTTGATGGATTTACATATTTAGCTGAACAAGAGTACAAATCATTGAGCTGAATATTGTGTAGCCATTAAATATTTGCATGGGTTTTTCTTTCTTCCAATCTTTGTAATTTAAAAAGAAAAAGCATTCTTATCTGTCATGAATAGGTAAGTAAAAGATTCTCAGTATGAGGCTGTGTAGTCAAATCCTTCATTTAGTAAATTCTATTCACATTTTAAGAGGTTTGGAGGTACAAACATATTTTTCATAGTATGAATGGTGCTTTTATATTCATGTAACAACTGTTCTCAAAAATACATTTTATATTAAAACTAAATGTTAAAAAGCCAATTTTATGAGCTCCAGTGTTACATGATTTTTAATCACCGTGTAAATCTTGCAGATTTCTTTATTGATGTGTATGCATAGGAACTCATCTTAAGCAAATCTGTTTTTGTATAGTGTCATTAATGATTTGTATGTATTATGTAATGTATTAGAAAAATGTCAGTCTAAAATTCGTAAGACAGTAAATCTGCTAATTTTTTTTCATTTCATTTTTTTCATTATGTGTGTACTTAGAAAATTTTCTCTGGAAAAAATTAGGATTCTTCCTTTCTTTTTAATGGACTTCTAATTTATCTCAGTTTAATTATGTGCAGTCTCAGCAGACAGATTATAGCAGCAAGCTACATAAAGTATTTTTGCTGAAATTGTCCATGTTTTCCCTTTTAAATGAATATTTTGGGGAGAAGAAATAAATACATTTCCTAGTAATAAAATCAAGGACTGATATGTATTGAGCCAAAATATTGTTATCAATCAGAATATAGACATCAAAGAACTTATTAGACCATAGACACCGGATTAAGTTATTTAAGAACCATGCAGAACCTAACTGATAAAAACAGCTTGCACAGTTGCTCCTCAAAGCCATGCTTCCTGTTAATTTTGTTAAGTCAGTATTGTGCAACTCTAGAACTCCACTGAAATTTTTTTCAGTTAAGTTCTTTGTATAGCTTAAAAGTATGATAGTTATGATTACATTGATTTACCAAGTGAAATTTTTTTGAAGAGGAAAATTGGGATAAGTATATCCATCATAACTGTAGAAATGCATTGCCAAACAATTCAATCCACAAATGAAAAGTCCTTTTTGCCATGTTTACCACAGCAAGAATCCAATGCAGAAGTAAAAGAGATTACTTTTTATCTGCAAGACTATTATGTCATTCTTATACTGTTCCAAGTATGGTACCGATTTCTGAAGAAATATGTAGGAAAATATCAGCATAACACTAGATCAATGGTTTAAAGACAAAAGGAAGATTGACTGGATAAAAACTAGCTTTCATGTTATTTGTTATTTATGACAATAAAAATTTTATCTTTATACTTCAGCTGTTCTAGGCAGGACATTTTAAAATATTTGTAGCTGAAATTGGCTTTTATTATTTAAATTTAAAAGAAATTCCAGCCTCCATTTTAATAATCAATTTTTATTTCATTGAGTCACTAGATTTTATTTTTTACTCATCTAATTCATGCAAATATTTTTTAAATTAAAACTTGCTTATTTTGTTGTAGACTTTAAAAAATATCACTGTTTATGTGACCCTATCTAAACAATCTACAAAAATCAAGATTGATTCTGTAATAAAAAAACCCAATGAATTGTTTTGTATTTTGGGTGGCTGTTACAGCTCTCTAATAGACATCTGAAGGTTCTCATTTTGTAGAGGAAGCATGCTGATGTGTTTCAATGAAATGTCAGAATATGTACAGAAAAATCAGCTTCTCAGCAATCAGTATAGTTGGGTATTCTATGCCCTTTTGGGGGGACAAGAGTGAGCTCCAGTTTAGAATGTGAACAATGTCTTCATAGGTAAACCTGTTATTGATGGTGAATTAAGTGCAAATACCCTAAGAATGATTTTCAAATTATTTTCAAGTAATTACTCAGTTCAAACCTGTAGTGTGTATATATTATACTGTAGGTGTGATTGATTGATTGTATTTAGGGCCCAACATTTGGCCCATTACAATGATTTTGAAATGATTTTAGAGTATGATTGCACTTTTTGGAATGTTTTGATCTTAAATGAAACTTCTACATTTTGATCTTTAATTATTACCATTCTACTATTTATAATTAATATGTTTGGAAAGGAATGGAGCAAATATGTGCTTATTTTATATGAATTATTGACTACAGTATACTGAAGAACCACGCACTATGGTTTCATTGACAATGATCCTTGCTGATGCTCTTCACATGTCAAAATATGTTTCTAGATTGGAGAGGAAGAAATCAGTATTAGATACACTATTCAGGAAGATGCAATCAGACGTGGAGACTGGTAACCTCACAGATTGTTTTGAAAGCATTTTCTGATCACAAATAAGGATTTGCTCTGAAAAATGTAATACTGAGAATGGTTTTAATATTCAATTATTTCCTCAGAAATATTTGTATGAAATTATGCTTCCACAAATCTGGATTTTTTCAATAAAATTTCTTTTGGTTTAAAAATTGCTTTTGCCTGATTTTTTAAAATAAATTAATGGAAATTTATTTCATTAATTTATAATGAAATACCTTTAGTAAAATGGGAACTTCAAAAGCCATAGTGGTATTCTGAAGGGTTTTCTTTAAACGTTATTTCCAATAATTAAAAATTATAGGTAGTCCTCAACTTACAACAGTTTGTATATTGATTGTTAAAAGCTACAAGGGCACTGAAAAAGTGACATTGTTTTTCACACATACAAGCGCTGTAGCATCCTCATGGTCATGTGATTAAAATTTGAATGCTTGGCAACTGATTCATATTTATGGCAGTTGCAATGTCCCAGAGTCATGTGATCACCTTTTGCAACCTTCTGACAAGCAGGTCAATGGGGAAGCTAGATTTACTTTACAACTGTGTTACTAACTTAACCACAATGGTTCACTTAACTGTAACAAGAAAAGTGGTAAAATGGGGAAAACTCAAATGTCTCACTTAGCAACATAAATAGTGGACTCAATTGTGGTTGTAAGTCTGACCTGTAGTCAGACAAGGAACTTCTTTAAGAATAACATTTTCTAAAAAATATAATCAAAAAGTGAAAAGAACTATATGACCAATTCTATAAGATGTGAATAATAAAGCTCATTCTGCTTGTGTACAGGTAGTTCTAACTTAGCAATTGCCTCATTTAGTGACCATTTGTGATTATGACAGTGATGGAAAAGTAACTGATCAATTCTCACATTTACAACCTTTGCAGATGTATAAAGCAAAGGAAAACTGATGTAAGATCAAAAACAGTCCCAGTTTTACTTAGCAATTACTTCACTTAACAAAATAAGTTGCTGGTCACAATGTGGTTGATAAATGAGGACTAAATGTAAAAATGCTTCAGTGGATATCTTCTCAATATTAAGTTATCACATGGTCATACTGGAAAATCAGGTATACAGTGTAGTCCTATGCACTTTTCATCTCATTAAATACAGTGGAATATGCTTCTTAGTAGAATTTCTAGTATGTGATTAATATTGCACATTTTAAATTTTAATTATTTGAGTAACTATGCAGTTTCACTGAATCTGTTGAGCTGTTGAAAGGTAATTTCTCTGACTAAAATAATCAGTAGATTCCTTAAATTTGTATCTTGTCTAAAGGCAATTTATGTACCAAGAGGAAATATATATTGCTATAATTATATATTGCTCAAAACATTTTGCTTCCCAAGTTCAGCATATTAAACTCTTAAATTTTAAACCTCTAAATCAAAATAACCAAGAAGCATTCAAGACAACCAAGATCATTATACCTTTCAGGGCATTTATAGTTGTTTTAATTGGACATTGAAAATGGATAAGTTGTGCAGAATTTTTTTTTAAGAAAGTTTATTTCAAAATGAGCTTTCCTCCTGTTGACACATATTCATATAGTTTTCTTGGCAACAATGCAGTAATGACTTACAGCTGCCTTTTTCCTAGAGGATTTTTTTCCATTTCCTGGCTACAGTTAGGTAAATTATTTAAAACCTACTATATTCTAATTTTTTGCAATGATTTTATGAGAGTTCACAAATACAAAAATAAAAGTCTAATTCAAACTAAAAAAATATAAAAAGTAAAGGAAAAAAAGTGCAAGAATAAAAAAGGAAAAAGAAAAAGATATATAAAGATGATTTCCCCGTTTCCAGGAAAATAAAAAAAACTTCAGTATCTTAACACCTTCTCTAATTTAATTTCCCATAACACAACCCCATATCGATAATGTATAAAAGATATTATTCATTTCCAATCAGTAAAAGTCTATTAAGAGCTACCAGAAATAAATCATATTTAACCTTAATGTAAGAAATCTACCTTTATTCCAATTTATCACTTTCCCGAAGAAACAGAGCAAAAGGAATGTCTCCTTATAATCTTTGATACCTCATTGTCATTCTGGTCAAAAAGAATCCACTAATAGCTATCAAAACCACAAATAAATAAATAAATGTATATGCATATGTGTATGTGTATGTATGTAGTATGTACGCATGTATGTATGTGATCAAATAAGTCTACTTCAAATACCTTCAGTTTACTTGTCTTGAACTTTAATCCTGCCAAATAATATCCTACAAGCTATTATTATCATGTTCTCTTTCCTATCAGGAAGGCAGTATAAATATTTAACTTAATTTCCACAATGCCAATGTGCATGAAATCTGATTCTGCTAGTCTGGTGAGAATTGATTCTGGATAGAAATGCACAGCTTGAATGCTGCCTCCAAAGATCTCAAAAGTTATTAAATTGTAACATTTACATTTGATTAAATTTACTAAAGCTATCTCATTATTGTAAAATAATACTAACTTTTTTATAATAAAATAGCAGTATGAAATTAAATCTAATTCGTGTCCTAATGCAAAAAGTGATTGCCATCTTCAGCTGAATATGAGAGGAGGAGGAGGAGCAGGAGGAGATTTAGTTTTGTTTAGTCCAGTCTTAACAATCACATTGCCTGGGTTATTCAGTCTTGTAAACTGGCCAGCATTTTTTTTAAAAATCTGTGGTAATTTGAAAGTACACTAAGTGTTAAGTACTTGGACATGGGTCGGAGTAAATGGAGACAGCCTCTGAATAGTGAAATTTCAGCTCTTTATTTGCATAGTGACTTCTCGAAACAGCAACAGTGAACTCTGCCTTATATAGGCAACCCTTGTAAGAATTGTCCAATAACGAGCTATGAACACTAGCTCTTTAAACCAATAAGAATCCTCTGTTAAGGGCCAATCGGATTCCTCAGAACTAACCAATCCGATCTGGCCGCCTAACAGCCAATCAGAAGTGCAGGGCCAGAACCCTGCACTTTACCTCAAGCTCATACTTTATTAACTATGGTACATACACAACACCCCTTCCCCCTGGCTTCTTAATTACGGTGTAGTTATATAGTCCTTTAAATAGGACGGTTGTCTTTTAAGTCTTTTGGATTTTCGTTGGATTGGTTGGTTGCAATCCTGTTGAGGTAGATTGTTGTTTGGCAGTGGTTCTGCTTCTTGCTCAGGTGCAATTTCTTGTGGTGTAAATGATTCTTCTTCCTGCTCCATTTCCTGAGTATCACTTAGTTTGTCGCTCCCTTCGAGCAGGTTCCCTGGAACTTCATCTTCTTCCCTACCTCCCCCCCCTTCGGTTTGGTCATGGGGGAGTTGTGACTGGCCGTTGTGAATCGTGACCGTAATTGGTCGATATGCCGTTTCCACAGTCTATTGTCACAGCATTTCACTACTTAGGATTTGGGGCTGGTCACTTGTACTACCGTTGCCTCTATCCATAACGGATCGCCCGATAAGTTTCGTGCATAAACGAGGTCTCCTACCTGGAAGGTGCGACAGCGGCCGCTGGATCCTATTGGCTTTTCCGGTTCGTAAGCAGGGTGCAACTGGTCGAGGTGGGAGCGGAGTCTTCGTCCCATCAGTAGTTCGGCGGGAGTTCTGCCGGTGACGCTATGTGGAGTTATGTGTTGTAAAAAGAGAATTTGGTTGACCTTGTCATCAATATTGTCATAGTCCACTTTTTGCAAAGTCTTTTTAACAAATTGGACCATGCGTTCCACTCGGCCATTGGTCGCAGGGTGCGCAGGCGAGGTGAGCGCATGGCAGATGCCGCGGTCAGCGAGGTACTGTTCGAACATTAGTGCCGTAAACTGTGGCCCGTTATTGGGCACCAGGACGTCAGGCAATCCGTGGGTTGCAAAGAGTCTGTTTAGGATCTTGATCACTGCCTCGGAAGTTGTAGCTGTCATACGATGAATTTCTAACCAATTGGAGTATGCGTCAACTGTCAGCAGGAAGGTATGGCCCTTGGTTGGCCCCGCGAAATCCAGGTGGATTCTGGACCAGGGTCCACATGGCGTCTCCCATTCAGTAGGCATGGCTTTTGGTGGGGCGTTGCTGACTTGTTGGCAATTGGCACACGCTTTGACCCACTGCTCGATTTGCCGGTCCATGCCCAGCCACCATGTGTAGCTTCGTGCAAGCGCTTTCATCCGCACGATGCTGGGGTGGCCCTCATGCAGAATTCGTAGCAGTGTCTTCCGGAGTCGTTCTGGGACAACGACTCTATCGCCCCAGATGACACAGCCTTTTTGGGAAAAAAGTTCAGTCTGTCTTGCTTTAAACGGCACGAAGTCATCTGGTACTTGGCCCAATGGCCATCCACGTTCTACCCAGCCTAGGACTCGAGCTAGGGTGTGGTCTCGTTTGGTTTCTCTCGCGATGTCTTGGGCAGTCATAGGCGGCGAGTTGAGTGTTTCAATCTGCAACGTAGTTGCCATTGGTGCCGGATCGTCGAGAGTCTCTGGAAGCGGTGCTCGGCTTAATGCGTCGGCGTGGGGAATGGTTTTCCCCGGGCGATATTGCAGGCGATAATTATAAGCAGCTAGGAATTCTGACCATCGGGTCATTCTAGGGGATAATATGTAGGGGGTTGGCTTGTCCCCAGCTATTATCCCTAGCAATGGTTTGTGGTCAGTTATAATGGTAAATGTCCTTCCATACACATATTCATGAAATTTCTTTACAGCTGAAACGATTGCGAGGGCTTCTTTATCAATTTGTCCATAGTTCCACTCTGCTTGTGAAAGAGTCTTCGAAAAGTATGCAACAGGGGCTTCGTTCCCATTAGGCAGTACATGGCTCTAAATGGCGCCCACCCCGAAAGGCGATGCATCGCAGGTTATAACTAACGGCAAAGTCTCATTATACTGCATAAGTACAGAGTCAGATGTGAGCAGTTTTTTAACATTCCGGAACACTTGCTCTTCCCGGTAACCCCATACCCACAATGCTTTCTTATCTAATAATCGGTGTAACGGTTCAGCGACAGTTGCCTTGTGCGGTAAAAATACATTATAGAAATTAATGAGGCCTAAGAATGCCTGGAGATCGGCCTTGTTGCGTGGTCTGGGAGCGTTTTTGATCGCTTTTAATTTACTCTCGGTAGGATGAATGCCCTGGCTATCAATCCGGTACCCTAGAAATTCAACATTATCAGCATATAATTGACATTTATTTTTTTTCACCTTGAGTCTGGCCTCTTGGAATTTTTTAAGAACGCATTTCAAACGATCCTGTAAGATTTTTTTGGTAGGGGCTGCAATTAATACATCATCAAAATAAGGAACCACGCCCTTAATTCCCTGTAATAACCGTTCCATGAAACTCTGGAAGATCCCCGGGGCTACACTAACTCCGAATTGCAATCGGGTACATTTAAAGGCACCTCTGTGCGTTACAATTGTTTGGGCTTGGGCCATTTTTTCATCCACTGGTAATTGTTGATAAGCTTGAGCTAAATCTAATTTAGCAAAAACCTTCCCGCCCCCCAAGGAATGGAGGAGGTGCTGCACCACCGGAACTGGATATGCATTCTGCTGTAGGGCGTGGTTTAAAGTGGCCCGGTAGTCCCCACAAATTCGGATTGACCCGTCTGGCTTAATGGGTGTTACAATAGGGGTTTCCATAGAGAGTGATCGATGGGCTTCAACACCCCTTGAGCAATTAGCTTGTCGAGTTGTTCGTCAATCTTTGCTTTAAGAGCGAATGGAACTCGACGGGGCTTCAAGCGAATGGGGGCTACTTTTTGATCCAGACTAAATGAGATTAGGGTCCCCTTATACTCACCTAAGCTGTCCGCGAAGACGTCGCTGAACTCAGAGATAAGGTCTTCCTCCCACTCACAACCACCGACTCGGTTCACGCCGGCCACTTCAATGCTGAGTGGCATGAACCATTGGAGGCCTAATAGACTAGGCCTATCTCTATCGATGATCATTAGAGGTAAGTACGCTGTATGCTTCTTGAACGAGACTCGGACTCGGCAGGACCCGACAACGGGGATTCAATTTCCTTGGTAGTCCTTGAGGATGAGGCGTTGAAATTGGAGGACTTGGCGTTGAATTGTGGGGATGAGTTGCTTGAGTGTCTTCCAAGACACCATTGAGAGGGACGATCCCGAGTCGACCTCCATGTGGCAAGGCTGGTTCTCGATGGCTACCGTGACTCGGATTTTCTTAGTGTCCAAAACTGAGGTGTGACCGATAGTGATAGTATGGTGAGCCTCTTCTCTTTGCAAAGCTCGATTTCTGTAGGAGTGGTTTACTGGCTCCCGCCTTACAGGACGGTTTCCTGTCGATTTGCGATAGTTGGCCCCTTTTGAGGCCTGGCTGAATCCTGGTAAGCTGCGGCAGACCCGGCCGATGTGGCCTCGTTTCCCGCACTCATGGCAGAGTGATTTGCGGAATTTGCATTCGGCCCTGGCATGGTTGGCTCCACAGCCAGCGCAAGGGCGTAAGGGCTTCGGGCGAGGGTCCCGGTCGGACCGCAGTCGATGGACCCCTTTTTCGTCGCTGTCTGACGACGAAGAGAGGTCCTCGTGGTGCGTTGATAGTAGCTGCCCTTCTGAGTTGGGTAAGATTTCGCTGGTCGGTGGTGTTACCGGAGTGCGGCTTCACCGTAATTGTGCAGCTGACTTTTTGGTCGCCTCTGCAGCCGTGGCTTCGGCGATGGCGTCAGCAAGGCTGATGTCGCCTTTCACCATCAGCTTGCTTTGCACGCCTAGCGCATCTAATCCCAGAATTACTCGATCTCTTAGTGCCTCTTCTAAATCGGCGAACTCGCAGAGACCCCCTAAATTTCGGAGGCCTGCCACGAAATCGGCCACGCTCTCCCCTTTTCGTTGGTTTATCTGATAAAATTCGTGGCGTCTCACGAGTGTAGGCACGGTTGGCACGTAATGGTCTCTCAGGGTGGGTTCAAGGTCGTCCCAGCTCATGGCTTTCACTTCTCGAGGTTTGGCGAGTGCTTTAGCCATCTTAAATACAGCTGGGATGCAATGCGTCAGGAACAGTGCCCGCTTCTTTGCTGGTGTAGCGTCCTTCAAGTTATTCGTCTCGAGAAACATTTGGAAGCAATCCATGTAGGATTCCCAATCCTCTTGGCTTGGATCAAACGGAGCGGGTGGTACGATGCCGCCAGACATGGTTCCGTTGTTAGCGTCGTCTATCACGTGCTCGGTATTGCTTCCTGGCTTCTTCGGTTCAGACATCTCCACATCCCACCCTCGTCGTGTTAAGTACTTAGACATGGGTTGGAGTAAATGGAGACAGCCTTTGAATGTGAACTTTCAGCTCTTTATTTGCATAGTGACTTCTCGAAACAACAACAGTGAACTCTGCCTTATATAGGCAACCCTTGTCAGAATTGTCCAATAACGAGCTATGAACGCTAGCTCTTTTAACCAATATGAATCCTCTGTTAAGGGCCAATCGGATTCCTCAGAACTAACCAATCCGATCTGGCCGCCTAACAGCCAATCAGAAGTGCAGGGCCAGAACCCTGCACTTTACCTCAAGCTCATACTTTATTAACTATGGTACATACACAACACTAAGAATTAACATAAATGAATTTTAAAGCAAGATTCATAAAACCAGTGGGCGGTTACGAAATCCCATCATGAACTTTGCTGCAGCAACTTCTCTCATACTTTTGTGGTGAGCAAGTTTTTTGTATTGTTTTCCCATGTTATGTAGACAACTCCATTTCTTTATTGCTTTCAGCATTTATTGTGCATGTAACATAAAATGAAAAGGAATAAGTTCAAATATGTACTCACAAAATTAATTTTTTTTACTGCATTTCATTTTAAAGTATAGCCTAACAATATTATGCACATTGAGAGCAGCAGGAGACCCAGAACTCAATTATCCTCTGATTGTCATTTTAAAACAAAAATGAATGCTTTTTATCTGCAGCTCCTCGTAATTATAAACTCCTTACATTAGCTTTCCTGTAAAATGCATTAGAGTATCCCTGTGGATAATAAAACATTATGTACTTAGGGGTTGTAATGCTACAAGTGGAAACTTGGACCATGAATTACTTTCATTATCTCTGGACAATTTTGTTCTATAGGTTTTATTATGACCTGAGATTTACTGAAAGAAAAATAAAGTTGGTGCATGAAGAATCTTATAAAGCTTGAAAATGCTTTTGCTGGCCATGCACATTTTTATATATATTTTTATTAGAGATTTATAGATATATAAAAAGAAAAATGAAGAAATATGGAAAAAATAAATAAAAATTATAGGAAACAATATAAATAGAAAAAGATAAAGAAGTAACTTCCAATCTTCTTTCCAGCAGTTACAAATTTAATATCCCTCCTCTCTCTTTAAAATTACATTTCCCTTTTTTCCATATTCAATCCCTTTTAATCAGCAAAGCCATAAAATACCAAATCATTTTTTTCAGCAAAAGCCCATAGGAGTTTTTCAGTATTTTATGAAAGTACTTATTGTTTCATTCCTGATCAACTGGTCCATTTTACCCTCTATGAAAATTCCGCTACAATCTACTCCTCTGTTGTGATATTTCAGTGTTTTTCCACCTTTGTGAATATAATAGCTTCTTCAGTTACCATATGCAAAACTAATCTTCCATAAGTCTTTTTTTTAATTGGCTATCAATTTAAAAGTTCAGATTTCATCAGAATATTAATTTTTCAAAGTATTTGCAGCACCATGTGTATTTACATCCAGGTTGTGTTTTGTTTGAGAGGTTTTTTTGCTTCCAACTTCTACCATGCATGGTAAAATGTCCCTTCATGTCTTTCACATTTTGAATATTGATTAGAAATACTTATGTACATCTTAGATAATTTGTCTGGTACCTACACCACATCTATATATTACTAAATCTTTCCTGTCTGTTTGTAGCCTTCAATTGGGGTGAAAAACTGCATTATAGGACAAACAGTTTGTCAACAAGAGACTTCAAATGAGGTAACTTATAATTGCCAGACTCCATTACTCCTGAGGTGATGACATTTGGGGATGTTTTTCCTACTTCAGCTCCACTATGCTGCTGGCTGTTCAATATCATTGCACTGATCCAGTAACCTGCAATCACATGATTCTCGTTTTCAGTATTTTCTGTCCATTTCCCATAAGTTGATGAGGAACCCAGAAGGAATCGGTATGATTGGCAATACCCTTTGCTTTCCCCTTCCTTATGGGAAGCCTGCAAAGAAAGTCAACGGAGAAATGATGCAACTTCCACTAGTCCCTCGGCACTCATATCATACCCACTCCTCTCACACTTCCTCCTTTCCTCCCCCACCAGCAGCAACCACTTATCTTCTTGCTGGAAAAGGAAGGGAAGATTTCTGATGCTCACAGCGAGCTTCCCACAAAAGGGAAGCTGATTGGAAGCTGATAGGCTCCAACTGATATATACTGTTAGAATACACAGATGGACCAATACAATTTAAGAGACAACTGTTATGAAATGGCCTGACAATCTGTGATAGGTTGGTTTATTTGTCCAGAGATATGTCATTATTGTATACATAGTTTCTCTATTTCGGTAAGAAAATAACTCTGGAGCAGGGGTCTCCAACCTTGGCAACTTTAAGACTTGTGGACTTGAACTCCCAGAATTCCTCAGCCAGTCCACAAGTCTTAAAGTTGCCAAAGTTGGAGACCCCAGCTCTGGAGAAATAAACCAACAAATCACAAGTTGTCCAGGCATTTTATAACAGTTGTCTCTTAAATTGTATTAGTCCATCTGAATATTCTAGTCAAAATTCTTAACCAATTTTATCATGCACTCTTTTAACAAGTGAGTACAGCAGGGTGACAGAACCTTGTCTGAAGGGAGCTTGCCAGGTCTGGCAGAGAGAAAGGCAGTGGGGTGGTGAAATGTACACTCTCCATCACTAAGTAAGGCAGGAGAGCTAGCAGTGGCTCCTAGGGCAAAGATAGAGCTATATAGAGGCATTGTTGGAGTGATGGCAGAACTGAAGGAAGAGAACTATAGTTATTCCCTAAAATCAGGTAAATTGAAGAACACATAATTGCAGTGATGTAAATTTCTTTATTTATGCCATTAATGCTATTTGCACATAATTACATTTTTACAGATAATCTTTGATTAATATGCACTTATTCAAGCAACCATTCAAAGTTACCATAGCACTCAAGGAGGGGCCTTTTGACAGGTCCTCATAGTTGCAAGCATCTCAGCATCTCTGCAATCAGGTGGTTGTAATTTGGGAACTTAGCAACCTGCTCTCAATTATGCCATTTCAGCATCTCATGATGATGCCATTTGCAACTTCATATGATTGCCAACTTCTGTCAAGCAAAGTCAATGATGAAGCCAGCAGGTCACAAATGGCAGTCATATGATCCCACAACTGGGATTGTCAGAACTGCTGTTATCAGTCGTCATGGTCATGTGACATTTTGACTGTGTTACTTAACCATGGAGTTCCTGGTCCCATTTACCATTGATAAATGAGGATTTTCTGTATAATTACCTATTATAAATGATATAAACAAATATTAAATGTAGGATAAGCTGTCTCAGAACAATACATTGTGTGTGTGTGTGTGTGTATCTATCTATCTGTCTGTCTGTCTGTCTGTCTATCTATCTATCTATCTATCTATCTATCTATCTATCTATCTATCTATCTGTATGGCATTCAACTTAGTTAGGGTATTTTCCCATGTCATAATAGTTGTGCTTTTAAAGTTGTAGCAACGTTTCAGCAGAATCTCATCTGCCATCATCAGGCTTCTGTATAGTGTTCATCTGTGAGTCAGACTTTTACAGTGGTTTCAGATTTAAATTTGGGGCAGCCTATTGCTGTGTCAGAATGGTTTTTTCTTCATCCTGATTGGTTGGGAGTCTTGGTCTGTATTTATTGGTCTTGGAGTTTGCTGTGTTCTGCTTGATTGGCATTTCTAATATCTTCTGTCTGGTTTTTGGGTCTTTTTGTATCTTGATTGGCTGGCAGCATTGTGTTACTTTATTGGAGGCCTTTAGTGCAGCTTGGCTTTGGGTAAATGGACGGCTATCATTAGTTAGGAAGCTGGGTTTCATCTGGGTGCCTGGTTGGGGTGTGTTTGAGCTGGAGGTATCAGGGGGGAACTGTTTGTGCCCAGGTGTTTGCCTGGCTTGTGGTGTGGAGATTTTTTTGTTTGTGAGTGCAGGCTTCCAAATGATTGACAGCAGGGCTGCCAACCTTGAGTGATAGTTCAGAGTGAGACACTGCGAGGGAGCGGAGCGACCGAGGGGGGGATGGTGTGGAAGGGGGGCACCCCCCTTCCACGGTAGGGAGCTTTGACAATTTTACATTTTAAATGGTGCAATCTGATGCATACTTTAGTCATGATTTGGACATATACATACATACATACATGCAAGCAGCACCAATGTACTTGAACCGGATTTGTAAGATATTAATAATGCAGTTCACTGACCATCTTGGCCGGAAAGGGTCCACATTCTTGGGCCTCTGCCCATCTGCTCCGTCCCTTTGGGCTGCTCCGGCTCTCCTCCTCCTCCAGGGTCCCTGGCTGAGAGGGGCGTCCCAAGTGCCTGGGATCCGGCCCCTCCAGGCTGCCTCTTCAGGGCCACAGAAGCCTCCCTCACATGGCCCCGGGGGTGGAGGGGGCCTTGCCAGGGTTCCCGGCCTTGGAGCTGGGCAGAAACGGCCCTTCCCAGCCCTCTCCCACCCTCTGGGCCTCCCACCTGCGGAGGGGAGGGGGATCCAGGCTGAGTCTTGGACCCACCAGCCTCACAGTCCAGCTGAAGGGTCGGAAAGGGCCAGGCAGGCAGATGGACACACACACACACACACACACAGAATGGGGGGGGAGGCTGGTGTCCTTCACTCCCCAAACGCCCCCCTCCCAGTCTGTGCATGGGACCCCCAGCAATGCTGCCATCAGCTGCTCCCCTGCAGGGAAGTCCTGGATTGTCTGGGGGAGGAGAGGAGAGGACAGTGGCCACTCCCCCCCCTTTGCTTGGCATTTGTGGGGAGACCCCTCAAGGCGAGATTCCTTCCCAGGGGCTCCCAAAGAGCATCCAAACGTTCCTGGCATCAAGTGGGGAAAGAAGCCTAAAAAGAGAGAAACTCCTGCACCGGCTGCGATTGGGGCTCGGAGGGGACAGGAACCCCCCCTCCTTGCGAGCCCCCCCGCCCCGCTCCAGCCTGCCCTCTGGCGGGACCCCCTTCCTGGAGAGGCTCCTCCCTGCCAGACCCTCTTGCAGCCTCTTGGACCCAGGGGAAGCTGGTGGGGGCGCATATCTAGGTGCAAAGGGTGGGGGGAAGGACACAATGTACCCGGGAAGGAGCCCTCCCCCCCTCTTCCCCCTCCCTCTCCAGGGACATCCCATCAGGCTGGGGAGCGAGAGAAGCCGAGGCGCACAAGAGGCCAGCCACGGCAGCTCCCCTTGCGAGAGGGAGGCCGGAGAGGGACGCGCCTTTGCGCCCCAATCCCAGCGGCCTTGAGACCAGACGGGTGCGGGGAAGGGATGATGGGAGCTCAGCTCTCGAGAAAGGCCCAGGGATGCCCTGTAGTCGTACTTCATGGGGGATAGAGAGTTCGTCTCTCTCATCTCCGCCTGCCAGAGCAGAGTGCAGCGCAAGGGTTAAGCCCAGAGAGTTGTGACATCCTAGAGCGGAAAGGAGCAACCGCTTCCTGCAGCGTGGAATTCTCTCCTCACCCCAGTACAGAAATCAATGCGGGCAACGTCCTCTCGCACATGCTCTGTTCGCCCTCTGAAGCCGCCCAGGATCGGAGGCTTCACTTCTCGAAACTTTGGGCTTGGGCATATCGATATTCGGAATATCAGAGAATGTAGAGATATATTTATTTTTGTACATTCCATTTTGGGGGTTTAGCGTGAGATTTCGTTTATCAGAGTGAGACAGTCAAAATTGGTTGAATTGCGTGAGTCTCACGCTGATTGCGTGAGAGTTGGCAGCCATGTTGACAGCCTGGTGGAATCATCTCTTCTGTTCATGCTTTCTAGTCTTTTTTCAATCTCTATGGCTTCTCTGATGATTCTGTGGCTGGGATTTTCTATAGTGGCTAGGGTTTTGGTGCCATTGAAGTTGATGTTATGACCTGTGGCTTCCATGTGTTGGACTAATGAGGAAGTGTGTTCCAGCTTTTTGACTGCATTTTTGTGTTCATCCAGGCGGGTACTTATTCTTCTATTGGTCTGTCCAATGTATGTGGCTGAGCATGATGCACAGGGGACTTCGTATATGCCCTGGTTTTCCAGGTCAATTTTATCTTTGGGGTTTCTAAGGATGGCTGCTATTTTTCTGTCTGTTTTGAAGGCAGTCTTGATGTGATGTCTGTGTATACCTTACTAATTTTGTCTGTAGTACCTCTTATGTAGGGCAGGACAGCTGTTCCATAGGTCTGTTCATCTTCTGGGTCTCTATTATGTCTCAGTGTGTTTTTGTAGATCAAGCTGGTGATTTTGCTTTTGTGGAAGCCGTTGGCTATCAGTACTTTAGTCAGGGTGCATAGTTCAGTCTTAATGTGTGTCTTGTCTGCCAAGCGTTTGGTTCTGGTAATTAGTGTTTTAGCCACGGAGTTTATCTGAGCTGGGTGGTGGTGAGATTGGGCGTTGAGGTAGTGGTTAGTGTGTGTTTTCTTCTGGTATACAGTGTGTCCTAGTGTGCCATCTGTTTTTTTTTTTTTTTGTAGATTAGTACATCTAGGAATGGTAGTTGTTTGTTTGTTTCCGTTTCCATGGTGAACTTGATTTTGGGGTGTGTGCTGTTTAGGTGTGTTTAGGTATGTTAGGAAATTGTTTAGGTTTTCTTTTCCATACATACATACACATTCATGCACCATCACAAAATCTTCAGAACCGTAAAACTTACAAATTTGAAATTTGGCACATATGTTCCTCTTGGCTTCTAGGTGCTCACTAAGAAAGGATTTTTCAAAATGACCATCAGAGCATTAGTATTTCATATATTATTATTAACACCTCTGGTGCTAAGGAATTCTACTCCCCCTCCCCACCTGAAAAGAAATCTGTTCCAAATGCAAAACACAAACAGAGGAGAGGAGTTTCAGTTTTAGTTTCACAGCACCAAACAGAACAGTTTAGCTAAGCCATGCCCAGGCCCCTTGCTGTCTCCTTCTTGCTCACAGCAAATACTGTTTCAGTTTCCAAACACACTGACTGGATGCTAGCCAGATGAATACCGATGGATGCTGGTGGGCAGAGGCAGATTTTTTTTCCCTTATTTTTCTCTCCAAAAACTAAGCCCAACCACATAGTTTTGTAGTGAAGCACGAGTATAGAGCATATACATCAAACTGATTTCAATAATCAAGAAGTACATAAAGTAAATGCAAATGATTTAAAACAGATGATTAACCAAATACTTTTTAACTTGGGCTATTGTTTAGATATATGATAGACACTTTATACTGTGATACTCATCACTTGAAATTCCAGTTCCAATATTAATTAAACTGTAAAAGTTGCGACAAGTGACTGACAGCATTCAGACTGCTAACTAATATTTCTATGGAATTATTTCAAATTGCCTCTACAGTCCATTGCTTCCGAGGAGGTCAAAAAAATTGGAACAAGTAACACATCATTAACTTGGTGTCTTTATGTATATCACAAGGAAACCTTCCAATGACTTTCAGCATTCCATTGCTTTGATAGTTACATGAGTTTGCTATTATTTTTTATTGCTTCTGATTTAAATTATGGCCATGGTTTCTGAGGCAACAGCATTTCAAAAAGACCAGAAAAGTGGATGTGTTATATTTAAATTGCATCAACATTCTGTAAAAGATTGCTATTTTACATAAAAATAAATATTCTGAAATGCAGACAAATGCAGACAGTTTTTAACTTTGGGGTCAAATAAGTATAATAAGGTATACTAACAAGGCCTGTATGCCATACCTTCTTTATTAAGAATTTAGTATCAGTTGTCCTCAATTTATTTACAGAAATCTAAATTATTCTAACATTTATGTTAGAATAGAAATAGCTCGCTTTTGGGTCCTCTAATATCTCAAATCACATTTCGGATACGTGCTGATGAGACACATAAAATATTAGAATTGATCCTTTTACTTCTAGAGCAAGATCAAATGAAATTTTACATACAACAAGCCAAACAAAATAAAAACAAAAAGAGATAGGCATGTTTTCAGAAGGGCAGGGCAGAGCAAAATCCAAATGCTTCTTATGAGTTGCTCTGTCTGAAATCTGAAATGAATCTGAAAGAGCAGTACTCCAGAGTCCAGACGTAAAAAAAATATGCATCCTGTTTTAGCTAAACTGTAAATATATTTTAAATTGGGATTGAGAATAGACAGGCAGGCAGAAATTAAAAAAAAACATGCAGTATTTCTCTGGCAGGTTTTCTATTTCTTTCAAAAAGAAATGGAAAATTCCCTTTTCGTTTTTCTTACCCACAGCCAGATTCAGGAAATGTTACTGTTTTAAATAGAGGTAGTCCTCAAATTACAACAGTTCATTTCGTAACCATTCTAAGTTTCAACAGCACTGAATAAAGTGATTTAAAACCATTTTTCACAGTTACAACCTTTGCAGCATCCCCATGGTCATGTGATCAACATTCAGATGGTTAGCAACTGGTTCATATTGATCTATTCATATTTATTACTTATATTTCATATTTATTATTTATAAACTGGCTTATATTTATTCATCCCAAGGTCATAGGATCACGTTTTGCAATCTTCTGATAAGCAAAGGCAATGGGGAAGTCAGATTCTCTTATTAATTATTAATTTCACAATAGTGATTCACTTAACAACTGTGGTGTGAAATGTCATAAAATGGAGTAAAACTTAACAAATATCTCATTTAACAACAGAAATGTTGGGCTCAATTGTGGTCGTAAGGACTACTTATACTTTGGTGGGTGTTGAGATTAATTCTTTCCTAATAATCAGGAGAGAGCAGCAAAGAGTAAAAGGTGTTTTCTCTGTATTTCTCTGGTGCCATCTAATGCAGGGGTCGGATTCAAGTGTTCCAGCCAAAGCAGGGGTGGGATTCAAATTTTTTAACAACCAGTTCTATGGGCGTGGCTTAGGTGGTAGGCATGGCTTAGTGGTCATGTGACCAGGTGGACGTGGCTTGGTGGTCATGTTATTGGCTGGACGTGGCCAACTCAATATCATTCACATTGAGGCACTCATTTCCTCGCTTGGCCTCTCATGGCTGTGGGGATGCTGCAATAGTCGTAAGTATGAAAAAAGGTCATAAGTCACTTTTTTCAGTGCCATTGTAATTTTGAATGGTCACTCCACACAAGCATAATACCAGCAAAGGAGGGGGGAAAACTCCAGAGACGTTCCTGAGACAGGAAGTCTAGTCCTGCCAAGAATGTAATAAGGTTCAACGGAGAGGCAGTTTCTGTAAGCAACACCAGAATGTTTCCTTCCTGCCTTCCTTACAGGATTAGGCCAGTAATTTCTTCTAACAGTCGGTTCTCGGAACTGCTTAGAATGTTAACAACCGGCTCTAGCGAATAGGTGCAAACTGGTAGAATTCCACCCCTGCCCATAAGCCTATAAATCAAAATGGCTGGATTTGTACAGCATGTTAGGTTAAAATCAAACAGCCACTTTATGACATGGATAATGAATTAAGTTTATTAAGTAAGCAACAATATAAAGCAATAAAGGCTGGATAAAAATCTAATAATAAATAAAACAGTTGTTGAATTTTCCACATTATATTATACACCAAACACCATCATTTATAATCCATAATGTCTGATTTTGTACAATATACTTGGCTTATAACTTAACTTGATACATGAAACTAGTCATTAAGAAAGATGTTTTCTCCTTAAATGTATTTTAAGAGGGCAACAAAGTATTTTGGGGGGGAGGCACATAATCTTACATATCTAAATTCTGTAAATAAAAGATAGAATGTTGAAAAATTCAGAATATTACCAACTCACTTTCATTTGTTGTGGCAATAAGTCTCCCCAATATTTATTTCTTTGAAGTTATTCTTTAACATTGTTCAGCCAAAAATGCTCCCACTGTGGCTTACATTCTATCAGCAAAATCTGCTTTCATGTTTATATTCTGAAACGCTAGCGTCAAGTGGTGAAAGATAAAAGGAGATGGAGTCAACAAGGAAATAAGCACTAGATACTAAATTTAAATAGCAATTATTCTGATGACCATCAGAAACAGGAAAGTCACAAGAGGAAGTTGAATGAGTCAATTTGGTTGCAGTTAACAGAATGAGATTTAACACCGTGTCCTGATGGGCAGAGACTGAACTTTTTTTGAACAGTAATTTCTCCAGGTATTAGAATTTTCTTTGTTTTATAATATTAACACTATAAATAAGTGTTTCTCAACCTCAGCAATATTAGGAAGTGTGGACCAACTTCCAGGATTCTAGGAACTGAAGTCCACACTTCTTCAAATAGCTGAGGTTGAGAAACACTGCTCTAAATACATTTTTATGGAAACACGTGTATAGTCAACTGCCTGTAATATACACATAATATTGCAGAGTCTTCTTTATACCTATGACCATTACATTAAGAGAAATGAATTAAGCAGCTTCTAAAGCTATGGTCTTCAGATTGAAAATATTTAAATAATTGATCATACTTTCATATTAGCACTTTAAAAGTTTAACACTGCATTTATAAACTGTTACATGAACATTTATACCACACAATTTATAGCTCAATCACTAAAGAATCTTATATAGGTGCTCTCAATAAATATCAAGGGAAAGAAATATTTCTGCAAATACTTGTGTGTTGTTTTATATTGCATAGAATAACAAAAAAAAAAAAAAAAATGGAGCTAAAACACTTACCTAACAAGGAGAGATTGTTTGATGTGTCTTTTCTTCCAAGATCTCAAGGTGGAATACTCCCAACTCCAATTTAACATTTTTTAATAATCTCATAAAATAGGATTATTGGTATGAGAGAAAGTAATTGGTTTTATGAGTTTCTATGTTAACTTTCAAAACTAGTTAAACACTGTAGCTACTATACCACGTTGATATACTAGACAACAATGTCTGGTTCTTTTTAACTTTAAGCAAAGGCAGTCCTGGGAAGATAAGAGTGGTATGTATGTAACTCATGTATGAAAGGAAAAGTATGTGTGAAAGAGAGAACTTTTTCTCCATTCCCATAATATTACGGTAGAATAAGAGCTTGTCTATTAAACTTAAATGTGGCAAGGACCAATTCAAGGATATTCTTTTTACCCAATGCAAGCTAACACTGATGCTGCAATCAGATGTGATGTTGATCACTACTTTATATTATTTTTAAAAAGGACTAGAATAACTTGGACATTAACTGCTAATAATTTTGATGCAATTTGTTACCTCTACAATCACAGAGGGCACGCCTTGAATGCTTATTGCTAAGATGTGTTGATGGAAGAGGTGAGATTTATTTATTTTATTTATTTATTTTGTCAAGCATACATTTGATAATATATATATGTATAAACATGATTATTAATACATGAAATAGATATGAATAAAAGGGAACATCAAGACAGGAATGGTAGGCACGTTGTTTCACTTATGCAAGTCCCTTACAGACAGTGGTGGGATTCAAGAAATTTTACTACCGATTCTGTGGGCGTGGCTTGTTTGGTGGGCATGGCTTGGTGGTCATGTGACTGGATGGGGAGCAAGAAGGGAAGCCAAGGTGCTTGCCCCACAGCAGCCAACTTCACTCTCTCTCATTCTGGTTAGGCACTCCCGGCGTGCACAAGGTGCATGAAGGGAGGCAGACACCATGTGGAGGCATTTTAAAAGTCAGAAAACTTTGCCCAAGACTTCTCATGTATTCAGGGGCTACACCTCTCCCAACGATGAGTTGGCAGCGATCTAACAAAATGTCCCCCAGCTCTTAAAGATTGATTTTAAGAGTGCCCCATGGAAGAAGCCGAGAACCGAGAGCAAAAGTAGTGGCAGTGGGGGTGACAGGGACATGTGATGTGTCCTTCCGCGGTCTCTCCCCCAGGTGACAGCTAGGGCTTTGGAACCATCTCCTTTTCTCAGAGGCGCAGTGTCTGCCTCCCTTCATACTCCTTCACAGAGCAAAGCTGGAGATCAGTAATTTTCGCTGCAACAAGCCTACAACTGCCGCGTGTTCTCCAGCCCCACCAAAAAAAGCACAACATGTGCCGGCCCATTGGAGAAGTGGAGTGGCAGCTACAGGGTTCTCGCAAAGGGGTGGCTAGAAGAGACTTCTTGCACTGAAAAAGAGTTGGCTGGAAGCGGCTCTTTTTCAGTGCCAGAAGCCTCCACCAGCTGCTCTCCTCTGCCTTGGCCATACAGAAGAAACAGGCAGAGGCGGAGGAGAGCAGCCGCCAGGTTGGGGGAGGCTTCTTGCACTGAAAGGGGTGGCTGGAGACCAAAAAAGAGTCATCTCTAGCCACCCCTTTTTCAGTGCAAGAACCCTGTAGCTGCCACTCTGCTTCTCCAATGGGTCAGTGCATGTTGTGCTTTTTTTGGGTGGGGCTGGAGAACACACAACAGTTGCAGGCTTCTTGCAGCCTGATCTCCGGCTTCAATCTGCTTCTCCAATGGTCCGCCGCCACCCTGTTCTATGCACCAGCTGCTTGGACTTGCTGGGCCTGGGACATAGAGCAGGGTGTGCTTTTTTGGTGGGAATGGACTCCAGCCACACTGAAAAAAGCATGCAGCACCTGCAGGCATCTCGCAACAAGGAGGGTAAGAAGCCCTGGGACATCCGCCCACCCACCTGCTGGCTGGCCAGGCTGGGCCAGGCTGAAAGAGGCGTGTACGCCAGAAGGAAGAAAGCATGCTCCAGGAGGGTGGGCAGGCAGGTGGATGTCCCGGGGCTGCTGCACATGCGCACTGCATGTGTAGTGGCTGCAAACACAGTGCACATGTACAGCAGCCCTGGGACATCCTCCCAAGCTGCGCCATGGCCACCATGTGTTAAAGAGAGGTAGGAAAGTGACCAGGGCAAGTGAGCAACTGGGTGACCAGGCTGAGGGCGTGACCAGCCAGGGATCGCCACCAGTTCGGCCACCCACACCAAATCATCGCTATCGGTTCTCCCGAACCTGTAAACCTTTGTTTACAGACCTCTTAGGAATAGGGCAAGGTCAACAGTAGACAGTCTGAGGTTAAAGTGTTTGCAGAAGAAACCACAGAGTCAGGTAGAGTATTCCAGGTATTGATCACTCTGTTGCTGAAGTCGTATTTCCTGAAATTGAGTTTTGTGCGGTTTACCTTTAGTTTGTATCTATTGTGTGCTCATGTATTGTTGAGGTTGAAGCTGAAGTACTCATTGATAGGTAGGACATTGTAATAGATAATTGTATGTACTAGTCTTAGGTCAGACCGAAGGCGGTGTAGTTCTAAGTTATCTAAGCCTAAAATTTCAAGTCTGGAGGCATAGGATATTCTGTTGCGAGTAAAGGAATGGAGGAGTCTTCTCGTGAAATATTTCTGGATTTTCTCGATTGTATTAATGTCCGATATGCAGTGTGGATTCCAGACAGATGAGCTGTATTCAAGAATTGGTCTAGCAAAAACATGAAATCATCCTCATGTTCATATTTGTAAACATCTTGATGCATCTGGTTGCCTACTGTGGAATACAATACAGAAAAGTGGCTTTAATGGACCAATGGCTAAACCAACAAAGTTCTTCATATCTTCTTAGAAAGGATTGCTTGTTTCTTTTCTTTTTGTGCCTATGTTCTGTTGTTGTTTTGTTCCCTTTGTTTCTGTTACCTAGGTCATTGGGCAGACAGTAAACTTCCTCTGTATTGCTTTGGTGCCACCCAGAGGCCATTTATGATTTGCAGAAAAATAAAGTGAGAATTTTTCTCATGCATAGAACATGGAAAAACAAGTTCTAGAAATAACAACATGGGAGGAAAAAAAATGTTGTTAGGCCATGTTTATGAGTGCATGTATCTGGGGAAAGGCACTAAACATGATTTAACATGTATCATTTTAAAGTACTCACTCTAAAGAAGCATTCCAGATTTCCTCAGTAGGTTCAATTGTTGAGATTCATAACTATTAAAATACATCAAACTCTTCTCCCATGAGGCTGCCACCTCCATTGTGAAGAAAAAACCATTATAAGAGATGACTACTTAGGACTTCCGGTTTCGCGTGGCTTCGGGGCAGCAGGAATTCGCGACAGCTCGCGATTCCTGCTGTGCTAGCCGTCGAGGTACCCCCGATCCAGATGGGTCAGGGGGATATGGCTGCCCTGTAGGGACAGCTGAAGAGAGAGGGGAGTCGGATAGGGAGGTGGGGGTGTCGCAGACCCCCCCCTTCTCCGGAAAAACCCCTTTTTCCCAAGGCGGTGGAGCGGCGGTCAGCAATGGCCGCCACAAAGAAGCCAGCAACCGGGTAAGAACTGTGCTGGAGGAAGTGTGAAGAGTGAAAGTTCTGTCTGAGCCGGGTCAAGTAACATCTTTTAAATTGCCTGGAATTGAGCTGTTTGAATCGCTGGAGGATACATTGTATCCCTAAGAAGAGCGAAAAGCGGCGGAGAAGCTGTTAAAGGGAACTTTTTTTTTTTTTTTTACTCTCCCACCCCACGGAAACAGCAGAAATATTTGGATATATTAGACATTGAAAGTGGATTGCTTTGAAAGTTGAAGCTAAGAGACAAAAGGATTTTTGGACATTGAAAAATTTAAGAAATTGGAAAATCTTTGTTGGAGGTATGGATTTCTGATTATTTAAAATTCTCATTGCAAGTGGGAAGGGAGAAAAAAAATTGGAGCAGAAGCTGAAAAAGGAGGAGATTGCCTAGAACGTCTTTGTGGATCCCAAAGGAAGATATATGGTAATTGGACCTCTTTGATTAAAAATTAACCCCAGAAAGAGAAAGAGAAGAAGGAGAAAAAAAAAGTATTAACTTTTGGAACTTTTTTCTTTAATTGCTTTTGATTGTCTTTGATTAAAAATACTTGTGGTTGTTTTGGAAAAAGTTTCATTTTTTATAATGGCATCGTCTGTGGATGAACTAGAGATTGAATATCAAAAATATAAAAAAGAAGATACTTTGGGCGCTTTGTTTCAATTCTTAGAAATGGCGTTATGTTCTTTTGAAAAGTTGATTACGCAGCAGAAGGACTGGGACAAGGAAGAAGAGGAAGAAGAAGCCATCTTTGATGAACAATGGGTCCCTTCCGGAGAGGAGGAGAAAAAGGATAAGAAAAAGGGGATTTTAAGAATTATAAAAACAACCAAAAGAGAGAAAAATGAGCGAAAAGATGGAGGCAAGGTTAGAAAGCAAAGGAAAAGGAGCAAGAAAAGCGAAGAGAAAAAGCAAAGGGGTAGAAAGGGCAAGGAGAAGAATAAGCAAGAGAGAAAGGGGGGGAGGAGAAGCCTTAATGGGGGGAAGCAAGACTTAAAGAAAAAAAGTTTATTTAGAGACAATGGGTGAATTTAATTTAGATTAAAAGAGGGATTCTGGAGGGTATATAAGATTGTGTTTTTATATGTGTATTTAGAATATAAAATTTATTATGTAATCTTAGAATCTTTTAAACAGAATCCCAAGAAAAATTGTTATACGTAGTATTTCTAAGTTAGGGTAATGAGTTATAGATGTTACTCCAATTGGTGTACAGGAGAAGTATAGTAAAAGGAAAAAAAAAAAAAGATGAATGGATAATTGGAAATAGAACAGACAAAGAATGTTGTTGAAAATGGTAATAAGATATGGAAGGATATATATGCTTTTTTTTGGATTTTGTATATTGATAAAAGGCAATAAAATTTTAATTAATAAATAATTTGGATGGAAAGGAGAAGTAGGGACAAGATATGAAGTTAATACTATATGAAGTATTGATATTATAATCTGGAAATGTTATGCCTTATTGGTCTTTTATTATTATTATTTTCCTAGAAAAGAATTTATAAGCTGTTATGCCTTGACTCTTTGTGCATTGTTTTTATAAAACTGATAAAAATGGTTTTTATATATATATATAAAAAAGAAAATGATAATAAGATATGGAAGGATATATGGGATGAATATGATGTTTGAATTTGTGTCTGTGTGAAGAGTTTTAACCCGGGAACAGACAACCTTCAGAAAAGATCTTTTAGTTTTGTTTATGTTTTGTGTTTGTATGTTTGTGTATTGTGTTTTTGGTAAAACTAACAAAATTTGTTTTTTATAAAAAAAAGGAAAAAAGAATCAATAAAACCTTGGAGGAATGTTAGATGAGAATAATTTAAACAAGGCAGAAATGAATATGATGACTATAAAATGGATAAATATGGAAGAGAAATGAAATTGAATAGGAGTAAAGAGAAATAATGAGAAATTTGCTGAAAGATATTTGTGTGTCCATATGGAGATGGGATAAATTGGAATTATGTTGTATAAAAATAATGTTTTGTTCGACTTGTAAGGATTTATGATGTTAAGAGGTTTTATGTGTTTATGTATTTAATGGTTAATGATGCGTTGTTTTATCTTTAAAATTAATAAAAATTTGTTTCAAAAAAAAAAAAAGAGATGACTACTTAATCACAAAGAACTGTCCACAACTCCTAAGGTTTTACACCTCTTAATGTGCAAGAAAGGCCATTATGAAGACTCAGTGCTATTAAAGAAACACTAGATTTGCTGAAGTAAAAAGTCATCTCATATCCAAAGCTTTGACTTTTCCCTTTACAAGAAAGAAAACCATTCTGTGGTACAATAAAACATTCACTTGTGGGTCAATGCTGGAGAGTATTCAGGATGGTGCACCATTAACAAAAACACAGCATAATGTGTAATGTGAATCCAATCCACAGTATCACTTATGTAACATATTAAGGAAACTTCCACAGCTGCCCTAACCATAGCACCTGCCATTATCTGCCACATGAATTTGCCTTCATCTCATCCCACGTCCATATCTGAGACATTTTTTAAAGTCAGCTGTTCAGTTTTAATGTTTTCCTCTTCACCACCACAATTTGTGCCATGGATAATACCTCACATGATTCACTAATCATTTGGTTGTTACTGTGGTCAGAGATTGGAAAGTCTCCCATTGATCACTTCAGGCTGTTGGGGACAAGCTCCTTTCCTTGTACAGGTAGTCTTTGACTTACAACAATTTATTTGGTGACTGTTCAAAGTTACAATGACACTGAAAAGAGTCACTTTTTCACACTTATGACCGTTGCAGCATCCCCATGGTCACCTGATCAAAATTGAGGTGCTTGGCAACTGGTTCATATTTATGACGGTTGCAGTGTCCTGGGATCATGTGATCAGCTTTTGTGACCTTCTGACAAGCAAAGTCAATGAGGAGTCCGGACTCACTTAACAACCATGTTACTAACTTAACAAATGCAATGATTCACTTAGCAACTGTGGCAAGGAAATTTGTAAAATGGAACAAAACTCACTTAACTAATGTTTCACTTAGCAACATTAATTTTGGCCCCAATTGTAACCATAACTCAAAGACTATCTGTGATTTCTGGGCACAATCCTCCATGCCAATACGGCATAGGTTCCAGAAAAGAAGGAATGACTCATTTTCCTAGAGGCATCTGCTGCATAACATCAGAACAATGCTTCCCATAATGTTTATTATGTCTTACCCAGGTTCTTTTTAAAGTCTTGTTTTTTTAACATGGGTTTAGTACAATATTCTTGTGAAGGAGTATTAGTATTTTTTTACTGCTTTATTCTTTTTAAATCTTCAGGAATATGTGCAAGAACACAACAACTATCAACCAGACCATAATACTTTTAGAGTACAGAATGGGATAACTCGCTGTGGCCAACTCACTGCAGGACAACTCTTCACAGGACAATTCAACAAATACAAATTAAATTAATTTCAATGGAACCATGGCCAATAATAATCAAACAAAGACAATCCAGAAATACAAGTTACAATAATTTTGATGAAAACATAGTCACCAACAAGAAAAGTAATTGAAAGATTAATACAACATTGAATTTTCCCACAGTGAGTTTGTCCTAGACCCTTCAGGACTAGTCTTATGCATCTGCATAAAACTATGTCAGCACAAAATTAGTTCCCTATCACAACAGTCCTGGATTCTGGCCTTATTTTTCTCACCACTGAATTTCCCCATGAGACACACCCAGGAACCACAGAGAAAGACGAATCCTGTACCAGTCTAAACTGGCCAATCAGGACTAAGCTGATACCATCTCCTAGGGGTCATTTGATAGTAATATTTCCTGAATATATCATGGCAGATTGTTTCAACAAAACTGCCACATTTTGCTGACTGCTAAAAGATAAATACTTTTTAAAAATTAATATTTATGCTGTGGTTAGGTGCAATGGAGAAAAGGCCTAAAACGTGATTTGGAATCCATCACAGTTAAAGCATTCATCCAAAGGAAGCAGTGTAGATGAGAAAGCAAATTATTGCTAGATAAAATAACTTGTTCATTGCCTTCATTTTGATCATATCCCAACCACCTGTTCAGTGGTTTGTTCCTAGGTTACAAATCATTGTGGCAAATCCTAGCAGGCAAAACACATAACTGAACCAATTCACATTTTGGCTCTTATTCCCAATCTAATTTTTCTCCATCCTCCTCCTTTTTGTGTTCTTCAGTTTAGAGACATTTTCCTCAGGAAAAAACAAACTACATAACAAACTCTGGACAGAAAAAAATATCAAGTCCTGAACAACTCAATGAAATCAATAAAATAAGCTTGAACATATTTGATAGAAACTAATTCCACCTATTCAGAGGATTTCTTGGGGGCATAGTTATTCTATTCTCATTTTAGTGATGGAGCATACATTTTCCTTCTGATGCTAAAAGAATCTCCCTGTTACATCCGATTTAGGGCAAAGCTAATAATGAGAGTAACTTAATCCATTGCCTCTCACCAACAATTTAAAACTGGTCATTTGCCAAACATCAATGAGCTTGAGAGCTTATCTGCTTGAGCAACAACCACAAGCAAAGCAATTTGTGAGATAGCTATCTTTGATACTGTTCTGATCTATGCAACATAGCATATAAATATATATTTTCCTGATACTTTGTTTACAAACTATGTCAGAAAGGAGAGGGGCTAATAAATGTTTGCAAACTTGTTATAAATGTAGTCAATGTTAAGTTATTCTGCTTGTGTGGTTCAACAGGACTGCACAACGTTCAAGATTTAAAAAGTACATTAGAATGTATGGATCTGTGTGGACATAACTCATCAGGTATACCTTTTCCCAGGATTGCATAGCAGCTGCAGAGAACAGCTCTACTAAACCAGGAAAAGATGCTGCAAAAGATTACAAATATGTTCTACATTCATACTCATAAACTCTAAAGTGCCCTTTATGAATCAAGTCCAAACCACTGCACAACTACATTGTTTGATTTGGTTTAGGATGCCAGAAATTCTATTATTAAATTATTTTGGAATAAGGTACCTTGAACCTGAGTAGTGTTTGCCTTCAGTAACCACAATCTAGACAACAGTTTCCCCAACATTTTACTAGCAACTGTGGCTGGCATCTTCAGAAGTAAGATAGTTAGCTCTGCAGACCACAGGTAACTGAATAGAAACTAACTGGGATTCTGTCTTTATAATCAGATGTCCTGACTTGTGATTGGTCTTCAACCAAGATGGTTCCTGATTGGGACACGCTGGTGAAGAATTGGTTCTTATTGGTTATTTCTTTGTGTTCTAATTCAACTAAAGATTTAAAATTCTTTTGTAATATACTTTCTCCTTCAGCTATGGGAAAATTAGAAAGCAAGTTGCTGGGTTTGCAGGAGCTGGGAAGGATGGGAGCTCACCCTGTCATGTGTTGCTTGGGTCTCAAACCAACATCTTAACCGCTCAACCACAGGTGCCAATAATCTAATAAATAAGTACAGTAAGCATTTAATCAAAAAAGAGCCAAATAGAAAAATCAACGAAGGCTAGAATCACTGGTACTAAATTCCAAATAAAAATATGTTAACTAATATTACCTATATGATAGGATCTTGAGATTCAGACTTCCTATACAGTTCATTGTGTAGCGTTGTTAAATAGATTCCTTTCTTCCATTTGATTCTTTTCTTTTTAAAGCATTTATCTTTTAGTTGTATCATAGCAGAAATAAAGCAAAAAAGAAAAAGAAAATTACAAAGCAACTGAACCTATCTTTCTAATACCTCTGAAGTTGAATTATAAAAATCTGATTGCTTTCTATAAAATTTTTAGACAAGATATTTCAGAGAAGCATTCTGAGAAATTTAAAAATAATTTTCTTTTTCTTTCAGGCCTATCATGAAGTCAACTTAATTGGTCTAGGTCTAAGAGATAATTTTGGATGATAAGAAATAAATGGGATTGTCACCTGTAGTAATTCTGAAGATTTATGAGTAAAGTATCTTTTTTTTAAATCTAAACTTCATCTTGGCTTGATTAATGGGCTGAAACACTGATAAAAAAAAATACTTGTCTTGAAACTGAGAAGAAAATACTGCCTTATAAAACTTGGTAGATTTCTCTGAGAGTCTGATAATAGTTGTCACATAGAATCATGGTAGGATTAAAATTGTTTATTATGGTTCTGTGGGCATGGCTTGTGGGCATAGCTTGGTGGGCATGGCAGGGGAAGGATACTACAAAATCCCATTCCATCCCCACCCCACTAACCTGCTTTCCAGCTCCATTCTCCTGTACAGGGCAACAAAAGAAGACCCAGCCAATCAGCTGGAACTTAAGAGGCAGAGAATAGATGGGGGCAGGGCCAGTCAGAGGTGGTATTTGGTATTCTCCAAACTACTCCAAATTTCCACTACCGGTTCTCCAGAACTGGTCAAAACCTGCTGAATACCACCTCTGAATAGAATCCATTGCTTTGAAATTATTACTCATGTGATTTTTTAAAAAAACTAGACCTCTGAACCCCATTATTTCATTATATTGTTGGTTCCAGCACTATGTGAAATGAGTAAGAAGCAACTAAATTGATTCTAGATGGATCATATTGTGAAAATGCCTGGAAATAATTTGTTAATATTAAACTATAAAGCCAAATACCTAAAGAAAATTAGCAAAAAAGTAACCATCATATAGGAACATTAAAAATTCTACAAATATTTCATCCATCACAAGCTCCTTTTCCATTAACTTCTGCCATTCTACAGTATTTATTCCTCCTTAGCCCTTTACTACATTGTGGGCAGATTTGTGGTTTAATAATATTGTTCCAACTTTGTTTCAAAGGAGGGAGGAGCGAAAGCTGAGCCACTAAAATAAGTCTTTTGAATCTAATAAGTATTTGTCAATCTTTTGTTACTTGTTTCATGTTAAATAGAATAGAATTCTTTATTGGCCAGGGATTTTGGGTTAGGGTTAGGAATTTGTCTTGGTGCAAATATTCTTTGTATACATGAAAGATACATTCGTCAAGAATCATAAGGTACAATACTTAATGATAGTCATAGGGTACAATAAGCAATCAAATCATACTAGAAAACAGTCAATATAAATCCTAAGGATATGAAAAACTTCCGGTTTGCAGGGCTTCAGCAGCAGGCAGGAATCCGTGATCGTGCAAGGTTTCTGCCTGTGCTCACTGCTGGAGCGCCCCAAGCCAGCTGGCTTCGGGGCTAAGCCACCTCATAAAGGTGGTGAAGAAGGGGGAGATCGCCAGCACGGTTGAGGGGAGCCACATCTCTCCTCCTCAGCTGGTCAAACTCCCTTTCCCGAAGGCGGTAGGAGTGACGGTCAGAAATGGCCACCTCAAAGAAGTACTCAACCGGAAAAGAAAGTGCAGGAGGAAGATAAGAAGTGAAAGTTTTGGCTGACCGCGTTAAAAAGCAAAACTAAGGTACCCTGGAATTTAAACTTTATAAAAGATAATATCGCTCCCAAAGAAGAGTCGGAAGCAGCGAAAGAAAGTGAAAAGGGAAAGTTTTTTCTTCTTCTCTCTCCTTCCATTGACAACGAAGAGAATAAGAAATCAGAAAAATCCACTTTGGCACTAATAGGCAATTAAGCTGAAAATATAATTAAATGCCAAAGGGACAATAAAGATTTCTGAACACTGAAAAAAAAATTTTTTCTACAAGCAGGAAGGGAGAGGAAAAGAATAAGGGCAGGATCTGGAGGGAGGAGGCTGCCTAACCTTCAAAAGAATCTAAAGTAAAATCTCAATAAGACTTCTAAAAGATACATTTGAACTGGAACTTTGTAACTAAATAGTAACCCCAGGAAGAGAAAGTGAAAAAAGAAGAAAGTGTAAAAAGAAACAGCTTGTGTGTATTTGGATTGCTTGGTGACTTTTGGATATTACATATGAATGACTAAAAACAATTGGGTGGTTGTTTAAAATTTTTTACAATGGCATCACTTCTGGATGAACTGAAAATGGAATTTTAAAAAATATAAAGAAGAGGCACAAGAAGGGAAGGGCTCCTTTGGCTCCATTTTTCAATTCTTAGAAATGGCGATCTGTACCTATGAGAAACTACAAGAAAAGACTGTGTAACAGGAAGATGGGGAAAAAGAAGAAGCCATCTTTAATGAACAAGTAACTCTATCTGGAGAAGAAAGGGGAAAGGGGGGGGGGAAAGAGAATGGAGAATTTAAGACTTAAAAAAACAGCCCCAAAAGGGAAAAATAATTTGAAAAGTGGATATAATGTTGGAAAGCAACAGAAAAGAGGAATATAGAAGAGGGAAATGGAGGTGGAGGGGGGGGGAAAGGGGAGAGAAAAGAAGAGAGGGAAGAAGGAAAGGAAGAGAAGTTACAAAGGTTTGGCGCAAGATGTAAAGAAACAGGACTTATTCAGAGATAATGGGTGAAAATTTAATTGAAAAAGGGATTCTGTGAGGTACATAAGATTGTATTGTTAAATTTACAAAATAAACAATGTTAGAAAATTGGAAACAACATATGATTAAAAAGAGGAATAAAATACAGTGTAATTTAGTGAAACTTTTGTGAATAAAATAAATGAAATAAAATAAATGAGAAAACTGAATTAGGAAGGAACGGGAACATTTTAATTACTCAATGTTTCATAAAATATAAGTGAAGAGTGGGGGAATTAACTATGGAAAGTTTATAAGTGTTCCCATAGAAGTATGATATTTATTTGAAAAGTAATGTGTAAAATGTTAAGATTTAAATGAATATTAATGATAGAATTGAATTGGAATGGATTGTTGTTTTAATTATATTATATATCTATAATTTTTTCTTTTTTCAAAATACAGTGTGTAGCTTTAGAATGTACCAAGCAGAATCCGAATGGAAGTTATGTATTATATTAAGTGTTATATTTTAGGGGAAAGATATAAAGGCGTCATACTCCAATCAGTGATTACAGGAGAAATTTTGTTTAATGAGAAAAGATAGTAGAAAGTTGAAACAGGACAGACAAAGACTATAAGTATAATGATTTGAATTGAGATTAAATAAACAAAATAAAATTAAGAAAGTGAAAAGAGGGGAGAAGCTATATAGAAAATGCAGAATAACAATAAGATATGGAATGGAATATAAAAATGAGCATGAACTTGAATTTGTGTCTGTAGGAAGAAATGCAACCCGGGATTATGCTGCTTTCAAAAAAGATGTTTTATGCTTTTATATTTTGTTTATGTTTGTTCTTAAAAATCAATAAAATTTTCAAAAAAAAAATCCTAAGGACACAAGTGACAAAGTTAAAAGTTAAATGAGCTAGAAATGGGAAGAAAGCAGCAAAGACAACAAAGCTGAACCACGGAAACAGCAGCAGTCAAGGTTAAACTGCATGGTCAATAAAGCATTTCAGGTCTGAAAGCAAATGAGAAGGGCAAGAGGTTGGAACTGTCTCAAAATATACCCAGCTGTAAAAGCAACTCAGCAAAGTCTCTTACGGCTTCTGAGAATATCTGAGATACTTCCAGAAATACTAAGCAGTACAGTATGTGTATATATTGACCGTTCCACGCATGATCAGAACCGGAAGAGGATTTATTTTTTTTTTAGATTAAAAGCAATCAATATGGGTTGAATGCAGCAGAGTCTCGGAAGCAGAACAAATTTGGGGACTCCGCCAACAGAATCCCGGCATCCTCCGTAACTAGTTAGAATAATTATTTTATTCCTTTAATCCCCGGTATCCGCCAGCCCGCCCCCTCCACCACAAAACAAAACAAAACAAAGCAAGACCCAACCACCAGCCTTCTATCTCTTCCCAGCAGGAGATCACACTACCTGATCTAAAAGTAAGGGAGGAGTCAGAACGTCAAAGTCTACGCATGCGCTTCCCCGCCAATTCGGTTCCAGGATGAATGAGGCGTGGGCGTGGCTGACGGCCGCACGCGACTGCCCAGCTCGCCGTCACAACGTGAAGGGCGGGGGCCTTGAGGCAGAGGAAAGAAGCGGAGTCGCTTCTTTGCTCGCCGCCGCCGCCGCAGTCGTCGTCGTAACGGCTGTCGCCGCCGCGTGTGCCCCTTTCTCCTCCATGCACGAGAGCCGGAGCCGTCACAGCTGTTGCCCCGACATTTCTTTCTTCCGCTCGCCGCCGAGGGACCGTGGTAACCGATTCCGGCGCTCCGTCGGTGGGTGACCGAGCGCCCCCGGCCGCCCTCTCTCAGCATGCCATGGGCAACAGCTGGGCGGCGCAGTGGTGTTGCTGGGTCTTCCCGAGACGGGAAGCGGGACGCCTCCAACGAGGAGGAGGGTAAGCCCGGTGGGACGGTCAGGGCTGGGCCGGTTGGCTTCCATTCCGCCTTTCCGGGGCAATTCAGGACAGGGCCGGCCCTGTGACGGAAAGGCAGGAGGGAGCCCTTGCCCGCTTTGCTTCGAGGTGCCTTGGAAGAGGGGGATTCGCCCAGAATTCTCGACCTTGTTAACCCGGGAGGGTTGAATAAAGCCTCCATGGTCACCGGCAGTCTATCTGAACCCGAGTGAACAGCGGGCAGGCGTGCCTGAAGGCGCTGGCCTTCCAGCTATGCCCGGAGGGGACGGGGTGGGGGAGGTTTCCGGAGATATCAGGTTGGCCTCTGCGGCGTAGAGTTAAGTGACCTCAGTCTGGTGGAGCTGCAGTGGGCTGCCGTCCACGTGTGGATCGAAGGTCCCCGCAAGAGACAGGCAGCCACGAGCTCACCCTGGCTGAAAACAGGGGTGATGACGTGTGTCTTTAACGAAACGATAGGATCAGGTGGTATATTGGGGCTCTCCACTTGCACGTGGGGTTTCTAATTAAGTCTGGTGGTCTGGAGCCAATAAACGATTTTAGAACAGAACAGAATCCTTTATTGGCCAAGTGTGATTGGACCCACAAGGAATTTGTCTTTGGTGCATAAACTCTCTGTGTACATAAAGAAAAAAACAAACAAAAGAAAAAAGAACAAAAAACAAAGAAAACAAAGAAAAAATTAAAAATACATTCATCAAGAATCATAAGATACAGCACTTAGTGATGATCATAGGTTACTAATAAGCAATCAAATCATTCTAGGGAACAAAACATCAATTGTAAAGATACAAGCAACACGGTTATAGGAAAAGTTGGAAGAGATTGGTAATAGGAAGGATGAGATGAATAATTAGTAATACAGTCTTTCGAAATAGTTTGACAGTGTTATAGTTGTTTAGCAGAGTGATCACATTAGGGGAAAAATAGACTCATTTGTGCTATACTTACAGGCCAATTCAGGTATGTACTTATTTGTGTTCACAGCAAAGTGATAGCCAATAATTTGGCAGCCTTTCCTATTTGCCTAGAATAGGGATAGAAAAGAAATAGAATAGGAATAGAATAGCATAGCATAGCATAGAATAACTATTGTCACTAAATGTACATAATCAGCAGACATTAAAATGAAATTTCGTTGCATACATCTCTCAAAGGCTGGAGTATTATTTGAGGATAATACTAGGTTGAGAAGAAGGAAGTGGGCAGGTATAAATAGTTTCCTTTTGATGAGCACATTTTATTTATTTCCACATTTTCATAGGCCTCCTATAGATAAAAGGGGCAATAATTCAGCCTATAGCTCTGCAGGCAATTGCTATTAACTTTTTTTTAACCATACAATTTAGTGTGACTGTATGAGTCATTGAGCGGAGCATGGATTTAGATTGAGGAAGGTCCTGACAGTCCTAGCCACATATTCAAGCCCACATTACAGCACCTTCCTAGTTCAAACATGGCTTCCCGTGGCCTCTCCCAGTCCTGGAGGTATCCCATGCCCCACTTCCCACCCTGCAGAGTGCCACACACTCCTCCCAAGACCCTCAACCCAGTTTAGTCCACTTACCTTTTTTATAGATCTTTGGGAAGCAGCCAGTACATTCTATACAGAAGCCGAGGGATAGATCAGCCAGTTTTCCTTGAAGCTGATCTACCACGTAGCCTTCCTAAACAGGAGCCATATGGTGGTATCCTGAAAGTGGGTGCCATTGAATTGTGGCCACTCCAAAATGGAGCCCTGCTTCTGGAATAATGCCAGCTAGCCACAGTACTTTATAGGGAGCAGATTGGGAAAATCTCTTCTTGAAGGCAATCTCTGTCTATATTATGTTAATCACTATACAGTCTCACTATACAGTATTTCAGTTTACTATAAGTACATTAAAGGAGAAAAGTACTGGGATATTTATAGTCTTAAGAATACTGGAAAGGGATTGTTGTTGTTGTTATTGTTGTTGTTGTTGTTGTTGTTGTTGTTATTGTTATTATTATTATTATTATTATTATTATTATTATTATTATTATTATTATTATTATTATTTTCAAATCACTCATTGTAACTGCCAGGATGAGACTGCGGTTTTGTTGGCAATTTTTTGGAAGTGGTTTAGCATTGTCTTCTTTCTAGGGCTGATTGAAAGTGACTGGCCCCAAATCATTAATCTCTATTTTCTAGTCTGATGCCACCAGTTCTCTTAAATATCAAAAGATTTCACATAGAACACAGGTGTCAAACTCACCACGTCACCTTGCTGTCACATGACATTTTGTGATGTTTTTCCCATTCGCAGAGCTGGGCTGGGCGTGGCCTGTAAATGACATGTCTGGCCTGTGGGCCACCATTTTGACAACCCTGATATAGAACATTAAGGCCTGTTACCCTTAGTTCCAGATAACAGAACACTGAAAAATATAGATAAATTGCAGGAAGACAGGTTCTTGAGTGGTAGAAAAAAAACTTGTAAATTTGAAACAATTTAGCAGTGGAACAAGTTACACCACAACTTCCTTTCACTAATATAAATGAAGGCATCCACTTGTCAAAAATATTTTAAATTGGATTCTAACACTGAGCAAGTGATTGAATTCATGGGTTTAATTGGCATCTTTTATTAAAAGCTAGAATGAATAGTTTATTTAGCAGTAAAGATATATTGAAAATGTACACTGCTCAAAAAAACAAAGGGAACACAAAAACAAGACATCCTAGATCTGAATGAATGAAATATTCTTATTAAATACTTTGTTCATTACATAGTTGAATGTGCTGACAACAAAATCACATAAAAATTATCAATGGAAATCAAATTTAGCAACCCATGGAGGTCTGGATTTGGAGTTAACGCTCAAAATTAAAACACTACAGGCTCATCCAACTTTGATGTAATGTCCTTAAAACAAGTCAAAATGAGGATCAGTAGTGTGTGTGGCCTCCACGTGCCTGGGCATGCTCCTGATGAGTTGGTGGATGGTCTCCTGAGGGATCTCCTCCCACACCTGGACTAAAGCATCCCCCAACTCCTGGACAGTCTGTTGTTGCAATGTGATGTTGGTGGATGGAGCGAGACATGATGTCCCAGATTGCTCAATTGGATTCAGGTCTGGGGAACAGGTGGGCCAGTCCATAGCATCAATGCCTTCATCTTGCAGGAACTGCTGACACACTCCAGCCACATGAGGTCTAGCATTGTCTTGCATTAGGGGGAATCCATGGCCAACTGCACCAGCATATGCTTTCACAAGGGGTCTGAGGATTTGATCTCGGTATCTAATGGCAGTCAGGCTACCTTTGGCGAGCACACGGAGGGCTATGCGGCCCCCTAAAGAAATGCCACCCCACACCATTACTGACCCACTGCCAAACCGGTCATGCTGGAGGATATTGCAGGCAGCAGAACATTCTCCATGGCGTCTCCAGATCCTGTCACATCTATCATGTGCTCAGTGTGAACCTGCTTTCATCTGTGAAGAGCACAGGGTGCCAGTGGCAAATTTGCCAATCTTGGTGTTCTCTGACAAATGCCAAACGTCCTGCATGGTGTTGGGCTGTAAGCACAACCCCCACCTGTGGATGTCGGGCCCTCATACCACCCTCATGGAGTCTGTTTATGATCCTTTGAGCAGCCACATGCACATTTGTGGCCCACTGGAGGTCATTTTGCAAGGTTCTGGCAGTGCTCCTCCTGTCCCTCCTTGCACAAAGGCGGAGGTAGCGGTCCTGATGCTGGGTTGTTGCCCTCCCACGGCCTCATCCACGTCTCCTGATGTACTGGCCTTTCTCATGGTAGCGCCTTTATGCTCGACACTACACTGACAGACACAGCAAACCTTGCCACAGCTTGATGTGCCATCCTGGATGAGCTGCACTATCTGAACCACTTGTGTGGGTTGTAGACTCCGTCTTATGCTACCACTAGAGTGAAAGCACCGCCAGCATTCAAAAATGACCAAACTATCAGCCAGAAAGCATAGGAACTGAGAAGCAGTCTGTGGTCACCACCTGCAGAACCACTCCTTTATTGGGGATGTCTTGCTAACTGCCTATGCTTTCCACCTGTTGTCTATTCCATTTGCACAACAGCATGTGAAATTGATTGTCAATCAGTGTTGCTACCTAAGTGGACAGTTTGATTTCACAGAAGTGTGATTGACTTGAGTTACATTGTGTTGTTTAAGTGTTCCCTTTATTTTTTTGACCAGTGTATATTAGACCAGACAATTGCATTTTTGCATCAGCATAGGATTATTTATGCTTGAATATTTTTCAGTGTTCCGTATATTAATCTAAACTGGAATACACACCCTTAGGAATCTGGAAGCTGTGAGAAATATAAAACAAGTCTGGTAGGCTATAGTTTTTAAAAATATAAATAGCTTTTTTTGATTATCTATTGCTCCCAGGATATTTTTGTTTTCCAAAGGTGATGATTAATTTTTCTAGTGCCAAAGTTTCTTTTGAAACTGGAACTCTACTTATTTTATGATTAATGCAATAGAAAATAAATATCACCTTGCTCTTTATTTTGAAGATACACAATTTGAAGTAGTGTATCAAAATAATCTAAAAGCCCTGTTTAATCATAGATATCTTCAATGAACCAAGTGAATAAATGACAATATGTACATCATGATGTCCACAAGAAAATGCACTGGATCTTATAACACATCTCATTTATATAATATCATGGTGTGTATTTCATTTTGACATAATTGTGGCTTATTATATAGTTGCCTTTGGCTTAAATTGTTTGTTGTGGAGGAGTCTTCTTTGTGCTGCAGGTATAATTAGAAATTCAGTCATGTGTAATTTCAGCACCTTCATTGTCAACTTTCATTTCAACCCCAGAGGAATCACAACATTATTATTTAAGTGCTTATGGGAATAAATATAATTAGAGCTTTGGGATTACTTTTATTATCCTATCTGGAGAATAACTAAATTTATAATGCTCCTTTATTTTGTGGAAAGTAATAGGCGTCATGCACTTCCTTTAAAAACAGTCTAGGACCTCATTTTACCGGCCTCAGAAGGATGGAAGGCTGAGCGAACCTTGACCTGTCAGGATCAAACTCAGAGCTGTGGTCAAAGTTAGCCTGCAGTACTGTATTGTAAACACTGGACCACCAGGGCTCCCAGTTGAGCTTTCTCTGGGAGAAGAGTGGATTTTTCAATTCACCAATCACCCTCCAGATGGTCAGTGTTGCTCCAGATGGTCAGTGTTTTTCAGAAAGGAGTAAGGGGTAAAAAATACTTACCCTTTTCATAGCTGATACATATTTTTACATACCATATATGTTAAAGACAGGCTTTACTGTCTTTAATAATTTCTTTCATAGTATTACATTGAATATATCCAAAATACATACATAATATCAGTGATGTGTAGAACACACATTGCAATCCAGCTGTGTTCAATACATGTGCCAAGCCCTTATTTACAGGGTCAGTGCAACATCATTTATTCACTTGAGAACATGGCATTTAGAATGCTAGATAGATAAATTAATGTTCTACAAAATAGACCGGTCATTCTAATTCTTTTCTTCTAGAAGGATAGGAAAGGAGATTCAACTGTATACCTTGCCATTCTGCTAATATATGCTTGCAGAAATTACAGTATTGCAATATAGCAGAGCTAGGTGATTCTTTTCAATTATTCAGATATATATTGTTTCCAATACAATATAGATTGTATATGGTTGTTTGGCTCACCCATTGCTTTATACTGCCACAAAGTCCAATTGTTTTTGCATTAAGGTAATAAATTGTGATTTATTCAGAAAATCAAGTCTAAACAAACATGGTGTGATGGGATATGTAAACTCTGTCCGCAGAATATTTTTTAGTATGCCACACCTAACCCTAGCAACTCTTGATTTGGGAATCATAAGTTCTAATTTCATGCCTTTCTTTGCTACATATATCCAAGACTGATCAAGCTTTTATTAAAAGAATATTTTAAGAAAAGCAAGGCATGTAACCATGTGCAGCTTGTCATGACAAAGTTTTGAAAAGTGTAGTATCCAATATTATACATGGGAGGTTATTAAACAGATTCTAATGAGGAAAAAATTATTCTGATGACTTTTGAAATATAGCAGTAATTCTGCTATAAATACTGATGGTTTATATTCTAGATCAAAGTACTTCAGGACATGCTCAACAGGAGAACATTTCACTATAGAGGTAAGTGATATATTTTAATTACCAGTGTAGTCACATTATGAAACTAGCACGATGTTTTTCTTATTGCAGATTTGCTGGCTGAAACATTATGCAATAAATGAATAACTTTGAGCAGTTACTAATCAATCACATCAATTTTGAACAATCTATTCTTAATGACAACCTACCGTGTTTCTCACAAAATAAGACTGGGCCTTATTTTTTTTTTGAGGGGTGACTTAATTTCCTTCCCCCACGCACCCCCCCCACCTAGAATGCCACACGGATTCACCTTGCTACAAGGCTGCTGGAAGCACCCCGAGGGCAGAGTCACCAGCTGCTTCTTTCTATTGGCCGATAGAAGCAGCTTCGTACAGATAAGGTTCCCAACTGTAAACTCAGTCGCGTATGATTGAGTTGTCAGAATAAATATCAGACGATCTCAAGATTCCTGCTGCATTTGTGCTTCCTGAGCCAGCCGCTCTTCTTCGTCCCCTCAGATAGCCCTATTTCCTCCCGCCCCGATTTCTAATAGGAGCACCCCACAGGCAGCCACTCCTCGCCATAAGGCCACTTCTATCGGCTGATAGAAGCAGCTGGTGACTGCCCTTGGGGAGCTTCCATCGGCCAATAGAAGCGGCCTCATGGCAAGGCGATTTTGCCCACGGGGTGCTTCTATCGGCCAATAGAGGCGAGTTTGCCTGTGGGGTGCTCTAGCCAAGGCTACCTGCACGGGGCTCCTAAAGGCAAGTTTCCCCCCCACCCTTCCCCCCCATTTCTCTTCATCTCGTATAGTTCAAGCGATGTGAGAAATGGGGAACGCATGGTTTAAATAGGCCTAAATTTGGGGAGAGGGGCTTCATTTCACCTTATGCCTAGAAAACATGCTGGGCCATCCTATGGGGGGGGCGTATTGTCAGAGAAACATGGTAATTAAACCACTATATGCAATGTTTTGTGTTCATTAAAATGCAAAGAACACATAAAATACTGTAACCTTGGGATAAAGTAAATGTAATAACATTCATGCAGTTATGAGCTGTGTATGTTCCTTTAAGTGACTGGGTAAAAAGGATGGAAGGTGGTGACAAATTACCACCTTCTTTGAGTTCTCTGGTTCCTTAATATTTGTGTTCTACTTTTGCTGGTTTTGGTTCCCTTTCCTGACATAAACAGCATTTTCCTAGGATTGCCCTAAGAATATAATTTCCTAAAACTGCAAAAGTAAAACATTAGAAAAATTATAAATGGCAGAAGAAAATCTGTGGCTTCCAGTTGCCAGAAGACTTTCAAACATCAAACGATCAATGAAATATTGCATGTATGTGATTGCAAATGGCTACTAAGCAGACAAAACTCTTCTCTCACCAATATTTTTGCTTTTCCTAGAAATTAATTTGCTTCAGAAATGAGAGAATATCCCAAAGAATATTAAAAGAATACTGTTTAAAATAATTCAGATGAAAGTTAATTTGTTTGATGACCATCTAGTTTTTGTTAATTGCAGTCTTAGCCCACTTAATCTTCATTAAGAACTTTAATGATTTGACAGATATACAGATGAATCTTACTAAATTGAAAACAATTTATTTTAACATAGAAAAAAATTATAAGTACATTACAGAGCTTATCAGGCACAAAATTAACATAAAATACCTCAGTTATTTGAAGGTAATCATGTCTAAAATGTTAAAGATGTGCTTAAAAATGTACACCTATTGGATATATTAAGAATGTTATTCAAAGGTTAATTCATGGAAATCATTAAATCTATCTTGTTTAGGGAAGTTAATTGAACTCTAGTATATTTATTTTTTTATTTCTGCTTGTATTTCTGTTTATTTTATTTCAGTGTCTTTATCTGGCTATTTATAAAGTAGTTATATGACAGAAGATTAACTATACACATGGGGAGAAAGGCATGAGTTGGGACTAAAATTAGGTACAGCAACGCAAATAAAGAAGGAATAAAATAGTCACAATTTATGTGATAAGATTGAATATTTATATTTATAACATCAGAATATTTTCTAGATTTAAATTTGATTTAAATATTCTATTCTATTACTGTTTTAAAGCTGTTCAAAAAAGGTAAACTTCAAACTCTTTTTTGTGTATCATAATACTTCATCCCCAAACCGATCAGAAAAAAAAGACTTGAATATCTAATATTTATGAGATTTGATCAAAATATCTACAGGTACTTTATAGGATTTGAAGACAGTTTAAAATATTTAAATCAAGTGCCTAAACTGTTTTTGGACTTCTCCAAAAACGGGCAAAACCAAATTTAAACAAATATCAGCTAAAATTGGGAGACATTAATTGCAGTTGCTACATAGATACCGGCAGTCTCTAACATTAAGAAGGTTGTGTTCAGTAAAACCAGAGATAAGCCCAAGGTTTTGGCAAAGAAAGCTGTACCTAAATTAGATCATATGTACATATAATATGTGGTGATCTTTTATATATATATATATATATATATATATATATATATATATATATATATATATATATATATATATATACATATATACATATACATACATATACATACATATATATATATATATATATATATATATATATATATATATATACATATACATATATACATATATACATATACATACATATACATATATATATATACACACACACACACACACACACACACACACACACACAAATTATATATTTGTACTATGCACTTAAATTTAAAATGATAATTTACAGTTTTTATTAAAAAATAGCTGCTAAGCTTTACTACACATGACATTTATTTTGTCTGAAGTAGATATATATTTGGTATTTCACTAAACACATTACTTATGCTTGATTAATTGAAATATTGTATCTTACTTTCAGTTTGAAAACCTAGTGGAAAGTGATGAAGTAAGTTCTTCATACTGACCTTATTAAGTTCAGTAGATGTATTATATATGCAAATTAGTTTATAAGGTATTTGAAATTAGAGCAACTAAAAGTGTTATGAACTGGAAAACTGTTTAGAAGAGGTGGCACTTAAGATTTATTTAATTCTTAGAATTATTGCACTACTACATTTAGTTTCTGGCATCTGTGCAGAATGATGGGGAAATGTTATACGCCATGTTTTAAGAATAATCACAATTTTGTGTTATTTAAATTATGTTCTTTTTAGACAAATTATATATTCATAGTGTTATGTAATAATCATTTGGGGAAAACTTAGCTCTTTGATCAGGGAAAATAATGTTAGCTTTTTCAAAAGAATGCTAATAAATATCTAGTTATTTTATACACCTCAGTGTAGACAGACTGACAGATAAATATATAGATATTAGGAGAGGATTCAATTCTAGAAGCCTTTTATATGGGCTTTTCCCCTTTGCTTGCTGAACTTGCCTCTGACATACTTTGAAGTAAAATTTTATAAGCACCTTCAATATAAATTAATAATAAGATACATGTATAATACATTTAATGTAAATATAGGTTTTGTATAAGAGATTGGCACAGTATCCAAGATTTTGTTTGTAAAGTGGATCTTTATTTTTTTAATAATAAATCCTCTCATTTGGTAAAGAAAGATAAATTACACATCTTGTTTGTAATCTTTTTCATCCTTTAAGAAGCCCTTATAGCTATCTTTATAGCTGAGAAGCTCTGAGTGAAATGTGAATATCCAGTTTCTCACTAACCATGAGAAACCACAGTCCTGTGAACAGATTTGCTTCTGTGATATTTAACCTAACTATAAGAGGCAAAACAATTCAATCTTAAGATATAATTTGAAATAAAATAAAAATAACACCTCTGTTGATCAACTGATAATCCCATTAAAGAATTGATATTTGCTTTGAAATGTGCATTCCTTAGACTTGCTGCTCAATCTGATTTTAAAAATCCAGAGAGTTGCAGTTCCACTTCAGAGAAGAATAGGAGTTACATATTATTGCCTCAAAATATAACAATAGATGTTTTTCTAAATATTTTAATTTGACAGTTTTATATTGATTTGATATTTTAAAAGATTGGGGGTTAAAAGTTATAGATTTCAGATCAATTTTGAAAGTAACTTTATAATTAGATTCATTTATAAAAAGCATTACATTTTATTTTTTTAAACAGGGCGAAAGTCCAGGAAGCAACCAAAGGTATGAGTTTATATTCATGTATTGATTTGCTTTCCATTCTCATATATGCTCCTTGCTTCGTTCTTTTTAATCATCTACTTTTTTTTTTGAAACAAATTTTATTAGTTTTAAAGATAAACAAAACATCATTAAACATTAAAAACATAAAACCTCTTTCCACTGTAAATTTTTACAAGGCAGATAAGACATTATATTATACAGCATAATTCTAATTTATCCCATTTCCATATGGACACATAAATATCTTTTAGCAAATTTCTCATTATTTCTCTTTATTTTTATTCAATTACATTTCTTTTCTATATTTATCTATTTTATAGTCATATTTATATTTCCATCTGACTTGTTTACAATTATTCTCGTCTGACATTCCTCCAAGGTTTTATTAATTCTCAATCAAACATAAACACACAAAACAGAAAAACATAAAACTTCTTTTTAGAAAGTGGCTTGGCCCCAGATTACCTCTCTTTATACGGACTTCAATTAAATTCATGCTCATCTTATATATCATTACCTATCTTATTTACCATTCTATGTCTTCTATATTCTCCCCGCTTTTCACTCTTCTTAATTCTATTTTATTTATTCCATCTCACTTAAAATCATTATACTTGTATCTTTTGTCCATTCTTTTCCAATTATCCATTTATCTCATTCTCTTTAATAATAACAATAAAAAAAAGATTTCTCCTGAAATCACTAATCGAAGTATGATGCCTTTCTATCCCCTAAGTTGATATTTAAAATAATACCTAGTTCCCAATCTGATTCTGCTTAGTATATTCTACCTACTAAATTTTAAGAAAAAAAAAAAAGAGAATAGTAAATCTATAAAATAATTAAGTTATAATTACCATTCTAATTTTTTAATACATTTTAAATACTACATTTTAAACTAAAAAGTAAAAAAGAGAAAACAAATTATAATAACATTAAGGCAATAACAAATTAAGCTCTATCAGCTTCCGGTTCCGCGTGGCTTCGGTGGCAGCAGGAATTCGCGACTGTCCGTGATTCCTGCTGCACTTGCCGCCGAGGTACCCCCGATTCAAATGGGTCAGGGGGATATGGCTGCCCTGTAGAGGCAGCTGAAGAGAGAGGGGAGCTGGACAGGGGGTTGGGGGTGTCGCAGACCCCCTCCTCGTCCACAAAAACCCCTTTTTCCCGAGGTGGTGGAGCGGCGGTCAGTAATGGCCGCCACGAAGAAGCCTGCAACCGGGTAAGATTGCGCTGGAGGAAGCAGGGAAAGTGAAAGTGCTGGCTGAGCCGGGTCAATCAACAAATCTTAAACACTCTGGAGCTGAATCGTTTGAACTGCTGGAAGATACATTGTATCCCTAAGAAGATCAGAAAGCGGCGGAGAAAGCTGTTAAAGGGAAGAAACTTTTTTTTTTCTTCACTCTCCCACCCTAGAGAAACAGCAGATGAAGATTTGAAATTTATTTGGGCACTGAAGGTGAATTATTTTGAAAGTTAAAGCCAAGGGACAAAAAACTTTTTGGACATTGGATTAAATAATTTAAGAAATCAGAAAAGCCTTATTGGAGGTATGGATTTCTGACCATTTTAAAAAAAAATTGTTGTTGTAAGTGGGAAGGGAGAGGAAAAAAATTGGAGCAGAAGTTGAAAAAGGAGGAGATTGCCTAGAATTCTAAAGAAAGATATATTGTAATTGGACCTCTTTGATTAAACAGTAACCCCAGAAAGACAAGGAGAAGAAAGAAAAAAAAGTATTAACTTTTGGAATCTTTTTGGAATTATTCTTGATTAAAAATACTTGGGTGGTTGTTTTGGAAAAAGTTTCTCTCTTCATGATGGCATCGCTTGTGGATGAACTAAAAACTGAATATCAAAAATATAAAAAGGAAGAACAAGATGGAAAAGATACTTTGGGCACTCTATTTCAATTTTTAGAAATGGCGGTATGCACTTATGAAAAGTTGACTACGCAGCAGGATGACTGGGACAAAGAAGAAGAGGAAGAAGAAGCCATCTTTGATGAACAATGGGTTTTTTCTAGGGAGGAGGAGAAAGAGGATGTCAGTCACCGACGTCTCCGGTAGCAGCATCGGCTGCCCCCCCCGCAGCTCCCTGGTCCTCTTCATCGCTGGCTGGAGACGACATGAGATGAAACCCCCTCGGAAGAAAAGTTGCTGTTTTCTCTGGGTGGGTTGATGTGGGAGTTTTTGGAATAATGTCAGTCTGTGCTCCCTTTAGATCCCAAGAAAGAAATACTCAGACTCCATGGTGTAGAGCAAAGTTATCCTTTTACTGGAAAATAAAGTGGAAGCTACAAATCAATTCCGAAACTGAGAAATTGGCGGGTAGAACACACATACAAAGAAATAGAATTGCTCCCACCCTCCAAAGTTCAAATGATTCTTCCAATTAAAACTTCTGAATAAGCTCATGGGTTTCTTGTCAAATGGCCTTGACACATTTTGATAAAAGAGGACAGAAGATAGCAAAGAAACGGAAAGTTAAAGAAAAGAATCCCCCCTCCCCTTGCTAGCCCAGCAAAGGAATGCAAAACACCTCCAGCCTTCTTTCCCTCCAAAGTCCCCCCTCCCACCGTTGTCATGACAGCCGAAAGAAGTAATAGCAGAAAAGCAACAGTGGAAGATAACTTGAGGCTGACAGAGGATAAGAAAAAGGGGATTTTAAGGTTTGAAAAAACAACCAAAAAAGAGAAAAATGAGATGAAAGGTGGATGCAAGGTTAGAAAACAATAGAAAGGGAGTAAGAAAAGGGGGGAGGAGAGACAAAGGGGTAAAAAGGGCAAGGAGAAGAATAAGCAAGAGAGAAAGGGGGGGAGGAGAAGCCTTAATCGTGGGAAGCAAGATTTAAAGAAACAAAGCTTATTTAGAGACAATGGGTGAATCTAATTGAAAAAAAAAGGGATTCTGGAAGGTACATAAGATTGTGTTTTCATATGTGTATCTAGAGTAAAATGCTTAAGATATAAATGAGTATTAATATATATGATTAGTTTTTTTAAATGATATGGATAGTGGTTATGTAGGATTTTATTTAATTATTGCTGTGTTTTTTAATTTTCTTATAAAAGTTATTGTGTAACTTTAGAATGTACTAAACAGAATCCCAAGATAAATTAAGTGTTATATTAAATAATTTTAAGTTAGGGCAATGAGTTAAAGGCATCACTCCAATCAGTGTACAGGAGAAGTATATTAAAAGAAAAAAGATGAATTGATAGCTGGAAATAGAACAGACAAAGAATGATAAGTATTATGAACTGAATTGAGATAAGATAAATAAAATAGAATTAAGAGAGATAAAAGAGGGAAGAGCTATATAGAAAATTGAAAATGGTAATAAGAGATGGAAGGATATATAAAGTGAATATGATGTTTGAATTTGTGTCTGTGTGAAGAGTCTCAACCCGGGATCAAGCAGCCTTCAGAAAAGATGTTTTAGTTTTGTTTTGTTTTTTCTATGTTCTATGTTTTGTATGTTTATGAAAGGCAATAAAATTTTAATTAGCAAGAAATATAATTTGGATAATTAGAATGAAAAGGAGTAGTTGGGATAAGATATGAAGTTAAACAGATAACGTAAATATCGATATTACAATTTGGAATTATTTTGTATGCTCTATTGATTTTATTTATTTTTTTGGTGTTTTTTTTTTTTTTTAGAAAAGATTTCTTAAGTTGTTATGCCTTGATTGTTTGTGTATTGTTTTTGTAAAACTAATAAAATTTGTTAAAAAAAAAACAAATTAAGCTCTATCATTAAGTCCTTAAGCATTTTACACATTCTCAGTAATATTAAATGTTAAAATCTATCATTAAATCTTAAACATTTTAATATTTTAATTTATTAAATCTTGTAATATTCCAATTGTCTATTTCAAAAACAAATGCTGCAATAATAAGTTTATAATAACATTAACACAATAACCAATTAAACTCTATAATTGAACTAAATATTTTAAACATTCCCTTTAATATTTTATTAAATCTTGAAATTATCATTATTAAGCATTTTAATATTTTAATATTTTATTAGTTCTTATAAAATTCTAATTTTCTATTTCTAATACAAGTATTACAATACTATCTTACGTACTTTTGCAGAATCTTTTTTTTTTATATAAATTATACATTACCCTTTATCCCTAAAAAAAATTTGCTTTTTCCCATCTTGTTTGATACCTTTGTGGCTTAATCATCTACTTAATCATCTACTTTTTCAATTTAATTCATTTCAGCAAATTGACATTTTTGAAATCTAAAAAACTTATTTGATTGTAATGTTAGTTCTTTTTCAAGAATTTTATACTCATCTTCCAAGGCCTTAAAAGCTTGCCTTTTCCTAATATTCTTTTTTCTTGTATAATCTATTATCAAACCTCTGGCATATGCCTTCATTGTATCCCACACATTTTGCGTTGAAGTATCTTCTTTTTTATTTTCTCTGAAGAAAAAAGCCAATTCCTTCTCCATCCATTGTATAAAATCTTTCTCCTTTAAAATAGTATTGTTTAATGTCCATCTCGATCTTTTTTTTTGTCCCTTCCATTTAATTGTCATTGGGCTATGATCTGCCCAAGTACTTGTTTCAATATTTGTTTCTTTAATATTGGATATTAATTCTGTTGAGATCCAAATCATATCTAATCTGGACCATGATAAATGTCTATTTGAATAAAAAGTATATTGTTTAGCTTTAACATTTCTTTCTCTCCAAATATCTTTTAAAGTTAATTCATCTGTCATTTTAAAAAAAGACCTTGGGAGAGCCTTTCTATTTTGCTTTGTTGTTGTTGCTATATAGTCCAATTTATTGTCCACAATTCCATTAAAATCTCCCATCATAATTATATTAACATAGTCCAGTCCAATTATTTTCATATGTAGCTTTTTATAAAACTCTTCTTGTTTATCATTCGGAGCATAAATTGCAATCAAGAGTATTTTTATATTATTGTCCATTATTTCTACTATTAATATTCTTCCATCTTCATCTGTGTAAATCAATTTTGCTGGGATAGCCTCTTTAATGTATAGAACCACTCCTCTTTTCTTACATTGAGTCAAAGAAGTAAATATTTTCCCCAATTTTGGCTGTACTAACAATTGTTCATGTTGTTTTTTAATATGAACTTCTTGTAGACAAATTATATCAAATTTTAATTTCATTAATTTATGAAAAGTTTTCCTTCTTTTAACAGCTGAATTAAGTCCATTTATATTCATTGTAATCAGTTTTCTTTCTTCCATGATTATGCTTTATATTTAGGTCTAACAGCTCTTGTGGATCTCACTTCACGCTGTTCTTTATTGTCCACCTGTCCACTTACAGCTCCTTTCTCTTTTTCAGTCTCCAGTTGTTCCTCTTGAAACTCAATTACTGAGACCTCTTTCTCTGCCTCCTCTCTTCTTCTTCCAAAAAATTCTACATGGAAAAGTTCTGCTTTTTCAATTGAATCAATTCTGTGTCTCTGCTCTTGCCACGTAAACATTAATCCTTCTGGAATCAGCCATCTATAATTCACTTCGTTTTCCAGTAGCATTTTGGTCAGAAATCGATATTCTCTTCTCATCTCTCTCACTCTTCTGGGTATTTGTTTTAAAACCACAATCTCTTTACCTTTGTATTTCAATGTTTTCTCTCTTACCACTTGTAATATTTGTGTTTTAATGGATCTTTTGGTAAATCTAATATGGACTTCCTTGGGTAATTTATTCCTCATCGCATATCTTGTATAAACTCGATATACCTCATCTATTCCATCCATCATCTTTTCCTCTGTAATTTCCAAAGCATCTGCCAAAATTTCTATCATTAGCGCTACCAAGTTTTCTCCTTTTTCCTCTTCTATATTTTGAAATCTAAGGTAAAATTCTGACCTTTCCATCTCCCACCTCAGCATCCCACCTTTTTCTTGTTCAACCGCTGTTAATCTACTATCAATATTTCCAATCTTCTTCTCTCTTTGTTTTCCTTCTTCCTCAATTTTTTGAAATCTCTCCTCATACTTAACCATCATTTGTTTGATGTCTTCCACTTTTTCATCAGTCTTCTCTATTCTTTGTTCAATATTTTCTGTTCTTTGTTCAATGATGTCTGATTTTATCTTGAGATCTTGGATTCCTTGCATAATCGTCTGTAAAGTTACTCTTTCTTGTTCCTTATCTTGCTTCAACATTGTCTGAATTAAGCGTTGTCCTCCAGCTGGTGGGGAAGCAGAGGTAGAAGCAGAAATGCCAGTTGATATTGGTTTCCTGCTCATTTCAATGCTTCCAATGCTTCAAATTCTTCTTAACTTTTAATCCAACTAGTAAAGCAGCCAATTATAATCCAAAATGGAAAACTCCGATAGTCAAAAACACGAAACCAAGGAAGAAACAGCAAAAAAGGAAGAAGAAAGATCTTCAGGTTCTTCTAGACCCTAATCCAATTACGAAATAGTAAAGTAGAAAGAAGAAAAACAAATCCAAAAATAATAATATTGATTAAGAGCAAAAAAAAAGAAAAACAAAAAGTTCCCAGATTCTTCACACCTTAATCCAGTTGAAAAGTCTCAATAATAATAATAATAATAAAAAGAAACAACAACAAAGTGGTCCAAGAACATAGATAGGAAAAGCAAAAAAGTCCCAATAAAAAAGAAAAGAAAAATAAAGAAAAAAAAAACCCTGAGGCTTTCCCTTTAAAAAAAATAGCAAACAAAAATAAAAATATTACTAGAATTGAAATTTTTAAAAAAAGGCTAGCGTGTGGGGTATAAGAAAGCACACTGCACTTTATTTATTTATCCAAGGCTCTTGTTATGACTCTCTTCTCCAGCAGCTTCAAAGCCAAATCTCAAGTGTTCTTAATAACAGTCCAGGAAAGCACCTGCAATAATATTTTGCTGTGCTCTCCCTCTATCTTATCACGTTAAAATGTCCTTGAGAAGAGGTCTTTTTGCAATTCTCTCCCATTCAAATAAAATACTTTCAAGCCTCTAGTTGGCAGTGTTACAAAGTTTCTTAATGCTCTTCCTCCCCCCCAGCCGGAAAAAAGGAATAATATATACAAAAAAAAAAAAGAAAGAAAAGATAGCCAAAGGGAGCCTCTATCCTAAAGAAAGTTAAAAAATCAAAGGGAGCATAAATGTAATGTTAGTTCTTTTAAAAAGATATGTTTCATAGAAAGTTATTTTTAATCATTGGAATATCATTTATAAGACAAATTCTGTAGTTATGGGCCTAGAAAGTTTCTTCTTCATGGGTTCGCAGAAAAGCATAAGATGGTTATCTCTGACTAATGGGAAGACTTGCTGATTTTTAGAGAAAATCTCTAATAGTGGAATTCTTGAAATTAAGATAAACTAAAGCGAAGTATGAAATGCAGATATTGGATTTCAGAAAAGTAGATTAACCTAGTGAACTGTTCCATAAGAACGTTAATCAGTAGCTCCTCATTATGAGGTATGCAGTGAGATGTCATAGGATTTGGTCCTTGTTTTAATTCTCTTCAACATATTCATTAATGATTTGCATGAAGAGGTGGAGAACATTTATCAGTTACACAAAAGGTCACAATGTATTTTCTCTTGTCTTAAAAGGAAGCTTTTTCCTCTGAATGTTTGGGAAAACTTGCTAATGAGAAATTCAATTCAATTGTAGAACTACTTACTAAGGAAGATGGTAAATACAGATGTGCAGGATGGAGCAATTCATCTGTGATACCTTTACTTTTCTGTTGAAACATTATGTTTTCTTTTGTCAAAACATTCTGGAGTTGGTTTATGCATATTGTCCAGATAGTGATTTGTGGTGCTGCACATGATCCAATCCCAAACACTCCATTTTGGTTTGCGGTTAATTCTTCTCATTGGATGAGTTAATGTGATTGCTCAGCCCTCTGTTAAAATACTTTAATTTAGAGTCCCACAGTGGAAAGGATGGTGAATTGGATAAAAGAACATGGATCATAGTAAATTTAGTAAAAATATGCACTATACAAAAGCAATTGTATACTATATTTTTTTAAAATATTTAAAATGCTAACTACTCGCGAAACTCTTCTGTTTCGGTATAATTTGAGTAATAAGATTTAAAGCTGAAATATAAGCAAAAATCTATGCAAAACATCACTTCTCTATTGGATGTGAAGTTGAATTTGGCTCTTGTTTATTTTGGTTTGTTTGTTTTTAATTGACTGTTGCAATAGCACTTAGACTTATATACAGCTTCACAATGCTTCACAGCCCTCTTTAAGCAGTTTGCAGAGTCAACATATTGCCCTCAACAATTTGGGTCCTCATTTTTCTGACCTCAGAGGAATAGAAGCCTGAGTCAACTTTGAGCTGGTGAGAATCAAACTGGTGGCAATCAGCAGAATTAGTCTGCAATGCTGGATTCTAACCACAGCACCACCATTGCTTCTATAATGACCAGTTGTCTCGGCACTCAGAAAAGATGCCTCAGTACAGATTTGTATGCTGAAAGTGTCTTAACCTTTTAATTCTTAAACATTGAAACTGACATTCCAGCTCTAAAGAGATCAGAATGATGGGCGTGGCACTGTTTCTTCTTTTTCTTCAGACCTCTGACAGAAGAAGAAATTTCTGCTCTTCAAGAAAGGCAATATAATTCCATTGCTGAAAAACAGAGAACTTTAGATGACAAGCTTCAGTCAGAGGTAACCATAGTAACTTTGTGCATGGACAAATAATTTCTAGTAGCACACAGATAATGTGTTTTCATAATTCGCTGATTGAAGATGGAAACTTTGTGAGTGAAGCATCCAATGTGGATATTACATATTCAATATGTAATATTGAAATTAAAGGGACTGAGTGAGGAGCTAAAAATACCAAGCAGAAATGTTGTCATAAATGAAAATAAATTCATAGGGAAATGGTTTAGATAAATGTTACTAAAGTTTAGTATAAAAGGAGCAGCTAGGTATTAGCTTGGAGTGCTAGATAAATGTTGACACAAAGAGGACAAAATATTTGTGCAGTCATTTCTTATTCAAAGGCCCAGTAGCCAAAATCATTCCAAGCTTCCAAAACTGATGGTTATGGTTTGGCTTCTGAATATTTTATGTGACCCTCTCCTCGTGTACCACTTGATCTGTATTGAAAGCTTCAAACCTTGAACCCAGATTTACAGTCAGTGCTTTATGGAGTCTGGAATAATTGTCTAAATTGGGTAGTATCTTCAAATAGCAACAATGTAGTTTTTTTCTGTGAAGAGAAACATTAGAAAGGTTGTGCAGCTGCTAAGGAGATATATCAGGTACCTGGCTTAATATTATTTTCCCATTCTGTAACATATTTGTTGTTCTTTTCAGCTAATTTCCTTTTATTTTTATCAAATACTGTATCGATTATTGCTACTTTATTGTTTGCTTTAAGCTACTATAACTATAATGTATCCAGAAAATTTCTAGTTAATGGGTAATTCAGAAATGTATTAAGAAAACAGGAGAGCATGGTAATAGTATATGCCATTGTGAAAAAGATTGTACATGTCTGTTTCAGTATCACTCTGAAAGTTAGAAATAAAATCAATAATTAGTTGTATATCCTTTATTATAAAATTGTTTGGCTTAGTTAATGGAAGATCCCTTGCTACTGCTTTACAGTAATAATACTATAAACACAGGGAAAAATGCAAAAATTTGTCCTTTGGGTAGCTGAAGTATTGAAAATGTGTTCTGTAACAAAAATATTTCTCATTATTTGTCTTGTAGAGATACATGCTGTGTAATTTAATCTGATGAGATTTCTTCCCATGTGTTGCAGTTAGAACTCTACATCTATAGAAGCATAAAAATGTGTCTAACTAGGTAACTCCAACAGCAAATAACTGTGCTTTCTGCATATGAAGGCACTCGAGTTTGAAAATAGTTGCCTCAGGCTCAGAGCAGCCACTTCAATTTAGACCAAGCAACTTCATGGATAAATGTATGTTGCTGCCTAAATACGGGCTCAAATCAATATTACTTTTAGAATGGAAGTAATTATTACTTCATTCTTTATCAGTATTGAAGGACAATTTTTGATCTTCTCCTTTGTCTTACATAAGTTAATACCATTAAATAAAATGCTTTAAATGTCTGCCCTACATTTCAAATAAAAAGGTGTAATAGAAAAAGACATGACTAATTAAATTAAAAAAGATAAAGGAATTTTAAAATAGCATGCATAGTGCAATTAAAAGTTGTCTTAAGTATGAAATATTTTATTTTTAAATCTTAGTATATTTTATGTTTCAGATTTTTTATAAGTACCTTTACTTTAAATTTAGTGCACTTACTTTCATAGGAGAGATAGCTAGGTTTTCTTTCGTTAACCATTATTATTTTGTTCATATACAGTTAGCCATACAAGAGGAGAAGTTAAGAATAGAAGAGGAGACTTTATATGCTGTGCAGCGTGAAAGAGCCAGGGCAGCAAAGCAAAGAAAGTTCGTGGAGGTGAGGGGAAAAGGCCCCAAATATATATGTATTAGAGTGTCTATTTATATCTTCCTCTTAGTTTCATGTGCTTCTTAAAACAACATCCAGCATTAACACTGATTTGTAGCAGTTTCTATTTTTTTCTAGTCTCTCACTAGAAACTAGCTATAATGCTAAGCCAATTTTTTTACACTTATGGTTCATACTATGTAGATACATTGCTAATGCTCTCTGATTTGTAGTTTTTTTCTTTTGGCCAATAAAAATTTCTGAACAAATAAAGAAGTCCTGTCCATGTTTGTTTAATATAATATGTATACCAAGATCCTTATCTTCTTTCTATTTTAAACTCCAGCATTTATTGGCTTTAACTTGTGAATAAATCATAATATTTCAGTATCTATATTTGCACACGAAGCTGTTCTGTAGAATTGTTAGTTCACAAAAATAGGCTCAAATGTTTAATTCTGCATTAGCAGTTTAGTATACAATCTTATGATTTATGATGAATGTACTGTTATGATTATTATGATCATGATTTATCACTTGCTGTTTGTATGTACTGAGAACTTATGCACCGGAGAAAAAATCCTTATGTGTCCAATCATACTTGGCCAGTAAAGAATTCTATTCTGTTCTAAATACAGTATTTGAGCTTATTATAAATTGTTGACTGGCAACAAAGAAGGAAGGGGGTATTTCCCCCCCCCCAAAAAAAAGTAAAGAACTTGAATATTAAGGATTTAGAGGAAAATCATTGAAAGCAAAAAGGGAAATGTAATATAATCCATAAAGTAAATCTGAAAACCAACAGGAAATAGTCAGTGACATTTCATATTATAGGATACATAGAATGAGATCTCAATTATGACATTTACTGAAAAGTGTCTGAAATATTAATATATTTCAGCTATATTTGCCTCAGAGTGTAGTTGGGAATAATCATGTATGTTCTTACTCTCTTTGGAATATGAATAGAATCATTGTTATTACAATCATCCATAAATAAATATTAGTTTTGATTTTTAAACAATTTGTAACTTTATGTGTCTTTCCATTCTGTTCTTTTCACTAGTATTTTTTTATGCTCAATCTTTCTGAGTTTAATTTTACCTGTTTGTTGTTTTTTGTTCCTTCTTTCAAATAGGTTTCTAGCACAAATGTCAACATTGAGCTCTTTACACACTACAGAAGTTATAAACTGTCAAATAATGTCTGATCTCACATTTTAAAACTGCTTCTTCGGTAATCAGGGAATATGCATGAGAAAATTAGGAACTTGAATTCTTGTATCTCCCTCTGAGAGGTTTTCTGGCTCATTAACTGATGGCCTAACAAGGCTAATATTGTTGAAGTCTCCTACAAAACATTATACTTTAGCTGATTTTAAGAGCCCTGCAAGGCAGTTTAATTATGAATTGATATCTACAAGAAAGTAACAAGTAGGTATTTTCCTCTCAAGCCAGATATTTCAGGAGAAGAGAGATTGTTAGAAATCTTTGTTGTTTACCCACATTTCAACAAATCTCCAGGGATTTGTTTGTTTGTTTGCTTATTGAAAATGATTCCAAATCAAAGGTAAATGGAACATCAGGGCCAAAACACATTAAGGTAATAGAAATAGTAGCATGCAGACTAGTAGCCCCAAAAAATCAAGACTGAAATTATTTGCTATGTGAAAGGCTACAGAATAAGTAACAACAGAGGGTGAACATGTGTGTGTAAAAACATACTATGCTCAGGAATATGACACAGCTTATTGAATTGTGCCCTTTATATAGAAAAAAGTGAGAGATGCCATTGTTTCAAAGGCTCCTTTACTGAAGATACGAATAGCCCAGTTCAAAAAGCGAATTAGATGATTACTTGCTACAACAGTTCCACATACTAAGCTGCTTTTACGTATTACGCATTTAGAGAAATGCATTTTTTTCAAACAAAGGAAATGTCTTAATATTCTTTTTTCTACACTTTCAAAAGCAGGTATTTATTTTGCCTTCACCATACAATATTACCTTTTCAAGAATTAGTTGATCTATGATCTCAGCATCAGGCTAATTATCGCAGATTAAATTCTCTAATTCTTAATTTGTTACAAGGTAGAATTCTCAGAGATATCATGAAAATTGTTTTTGTTCATTTACAAGCAGTAATAAATTATGGAATATTTTTAAAAATATGTTTAACTCATCCTCATATTTGAATTGTCTGATCTTATAATTTTGGACAATGTATATTACTTTTATTCACATAACATACATTCCAGTGCTAATGAGAAACAATATATCAGACATGGAGTGCAAACAAGCGTATGTTATTTTGTTGAGTACTGACCCTAGAAATTGTTACGCTATGATAATATTGCTTATACTCTTAACTTGAAAGATCTTATCATTAAGTGGCTGTTTCTTTTTTCCCCCTTATTTTTGTTAGCAACAAAAATTGCAGAGAATAACTCAGAAAGCAAATCACGGAGATGCCCAAAGGTAAGAGGAACAACTAAAGTTGAGGAAGAGGAATTTTAAATAAGCAGTAAGTCAGAAACTATTTAAAATTTGAATTTCAAATAGTAGAATTGTATACCTTACATGTTTAACAGAAAATATAGAAAAAAGGCAAGAACAAAGCAAAAGCTAATGCTGTCTCTTTTAGAAATCCAATTGTATTAGATAAGGTTTCAGTTCTACTTATGATCAATCATCCATAAATGAATTTTGGCAGTCACTTATGCAACATACTTTTCTTAAAATAAAAACAAAGTTAATGTATTTTGTCAGCATAGTAGACCTGTTTTCATTTCCAAAATATTTTTCTGAACATAGGCCTACTTGGTATAACTTTTTTTTACAGTTCTATGGTAGAAGAAGACTTGGATTCTTATTTGAGAAATGTAAAACTGCCATATGAAGCTTTCCGCACTAGTAGTAAGTTTTCTATGTAAATATTTTCTACAATTTCCCCATTTGTAATTTGCTATTTTCACCTACATGTCAGTGAACATAAAACAGCCTCTGATGTCTTATATGACTGAATTGCAGTCATTCAATTCCTTTTGAAACAAGCAATGTCTCCTTACTTCTGAAAGACATCATTACTTTCTTTTATTTAGGAGGCTTTATATACACACACACACACACACACACATACACATACATACATATATATATATATATGGGTATTTTCCCACGTCATAGTAGTGGTGCTTTTAAAGTTGTAGCAACGTTTCAGCAGAATCACATCTGCCATCATCAGGCTTCTGTATAGTGTTCGTCTGTGAGTTAGACTTTTACAGTGGTTTCTGATTTAAATTTGGGGCAGCCTATTGCTGTGACAGAATGGTTTTTTCTTCATCCTGATTGGTTGAGAGTCTTGGTCTGTGTTTATTGGTCTTGGAGTTTGCTGTGTTCTGCTTCTAATATCTTCTGTCTGTTTTTTTGGCTCTTTTTGTATCTTGATTGGCTGGCAACATTGTGTTACTTTATTGGAGGCCTTTAGTGCAGCTTGGCTTCGGGTAAATGGACGGCTATCATTAGTTAGGAAGCTGGGTTTCATCTGGGTGCCTGGTTGGGTGTTTGAGATGGAGATATCAGGGAGGATCTGTTTGTGCCCAGGTGTGCCCACAAGCCCCCCTGATACCTCCAACTCATTATCAGATCCCCCCTGATACCTCCAACTCAATATCAGATCCCCCCTGATACCTCCAACTCAAACACACCCCAACCAGGCACCCAGATGAAACCCAGCTTCCTAACTAATGATAGCCGTCCATTTACTCGGAGCCAAGCTGCACTAAAGGCCTCCAATAAAGTAACACAATGCTGCCAGCCAATCAAGATACAAAAAGAGCCAAAAAAACAGACAGAAGATATTAGAAGCAGAACACAGCAAACTCCAAGACCAATAAACACAGACCAAGACTCTCAATCAATCAGGATGAAGAAAAAACCACAGCAATAGGCTGCCCCAAATTTAAATCTGAAACCACTGTAAAAGTCTAACTCACAGACGAACACTATACAGAAGCCTGATGATGGCAGATGAGATTCTGCTGAAACGTTGCTACAACTTTAAAAGCACCACTACTATGACGTGGGAAAATACCCGAACAAAGCTGAATGTCAGACATGTAAGTACCCACGAAAACTTAAGAAAATATATATACACACACACAAACACACACACACACACACACACACATACAGGTTGGAGAGATATGTTTTCAGATTCTGATGTAGTTCCTATATTGTCTCCAAGAGGTTTACCTAGCTCCATGATACAGAAGAGCAAGAGGCAGAGGTCAGAATCAAGAGAGGACTCATCCTATAATCACTATTTTCTCATGAGTGGTCCAAGTCCAGCCCCCTCTTTATTTCCATTAACTGTTGTCCAGCACCAATTTAGTGCTGACTATTCATTGACTAGATTCTGAGCCATGGTGGTGCAGTGGTTGAATGCTGTGTTGATTCTGCCGACTGCCAGAAGTTTGATCCTGAATGGATCAAGGTTGACTCAGACTTCCATCCATTAGTAAAATGATGACCCAGATTGTTGGGGCCAATATGCTGACTTTGTAAACCACTTAGAGAGTGCTATAAAGCACTATGAAGTGGTATATAAATCTAAGTGCTATAGACATGAGCAATAAATCAGCTGAACTAGAACGTGTGGTCCTGATTCTTTGCACCCAACATATCCATAGTTAATTTTTGGAAACTTATAGATGGCTTTGGGAAGAAAAGATTGTTTTCCTTTATCAGAAGTTCCTATGGAACCAAGTTTTGTTTTCAGGAACTCCAGTCCGTTACTTGACTAAACATTAATATTGCTAAAATATTCATTTAACTGTTTATTATTGAAAAAATTAAAAATGTTGTAAATCAATTCATTTTACTAAAGTCCTATTACTTTATAAAATAAATTATAAAAATTTGTTGAGAACTTATCAGTGCGCAAATGAGGAATTATTTTTCATGTCCTTTTCCCTTCTATTCCTCTCCTCTTCTGTTCAAGTACATTTATTTATTTTTTATTACAGGACTTTCATCAGATGCTACTGTTCTAACACCAAATACAGAGAGCAGTTGCGATTTAATGACCAAAACCAAATCTACAAGTGGAAACGATGACAGTAATTCCTTAGATTTAGAATGGGAAGATGAAGAAGGTATATTTTTATTTATTTATTGGAAATTGTCAAACAAAAATGAGAACAAAGAGGATAAAAATACAATGACAGGGACAATAGGCACATTAGTGCACTGAGGCATGCCCCCTCTACTGACCACTTAAGTATGAAGTAAGGTCCGTGGAAGTCAATTTGTGACTGAAACTGTGAAAAATTGTAGCTGAGACAACTGAATCAGGTAGGGCATTCCACACTTTGATAACTCAATTACAGAAACCCTATTTTTCAAAGTCAAGTTTAGAATGATTTACACTGAGTTTAAAGTAGTTGTTCGTGCACATACTATTTCGATTAAAGCCAAAAAAGTCATTTACAGGTAACACATTACTATGTATAATTTTGTATGCAATATATAGGTCTGACCAAAAGCGACACAGTTCTAAGTTATCCAAACCAAGAATTTTGAGCCTACTAGCATGAGGAATTCTATTGTTCTATAATAATGGTTTGATTGATCTAAAGTGATCCAAAACTAATTCAATAAAGTGGACACTTTGGTATTTTAAAAATCAAAACTGCATTATTAAAATTTCATAAGCTGTCTAGGTTTCCAATCCCTCTGAGGGAAGTATGAATAAAGAAGAAATTGCAGTAGGTAATCTTAAACTGGATTGACGATTTGCATATACATAAACATTGGGCAAGTAATATTAATTTTGAAATATCTGAGTTAATTCATGTAAAATTTGATTTTCCCATTCCCACATGATGAATGTGCTGTGGATCTTGAGAATTACAGATATTTTGAGGATAGTTGCTAGTTGTATCCTAGTTGTTCTATTATTTATAGCAGTGAAACCCATTTTGTGGCCTGCAGAACAATGGCAATCTGCAGTCTTTCTCTATTCGTTGGTTACAGTCTGCTCAGTCCCTCAATCCTTCCTCCTTATGTTCACTATCTGGAACTTTTCTAATGGTATATAGTTTCTGTGGTCAGATTATCCACCATCAAGTCGAATATGAATCTCTTAGTACAAGAAGAGAGGCAACATCATCCTCACTGATATGAAAGACTTAGAACTCAGAGATTCAGACAAAAGAACATTCTTGACATGGCATGGAATACAAAATAATTCAAATGGTAAATACATTTTAGTACAAAATTAAATTTTAAAAGGCCTTTAAAAATAAAGATAGAACAAAGCATATGCAAATGTAACTATAAGCATTAACTTATTCATTAAGAAGCATGACTTCCCATGTTTTTAAAAACAGAAACATAGGGACGATGAGTTTGGGTGCCCTCACCCATATTTTTTAAATATTTAGTAGTCCACGATAGCAGAACATTTAGAAATGCACTATAGAGGTAGCTCCCAAATTATGATTGTTTAGCAGCCATTCATTGTTAACAGCAACACTGAACAAATGGTATCTACACCAAGCCCCTGAAATTTCGAACATTTGATTGCTTGCCCACACCTAGACCTCCAAACCTACCACCACCATCTGTCTCTCTTCCCTGTGGCACTCCTTAGCAGTAATACTGGGGTTGAAGTAGAGGTCCAGGGACTTCAGCATCTCATCTGGCCACCATTGTCTTCAAGCCTCTATTTCAATGTAGTAACTGCCAAGGAGTGCTGCCTCAAGCCCCATACCAACCACCCCAGTGCCACAGTGCAAAGTCCCTGGCACTCTGCTTTGCTGCACCCAACTGACCTTAGCTGTCTTCCTTCCCCTGCTAAGTAGACATGCCTGACCTGGCCCTATGGGAGGTAGCTCTGGCTTCACCAGGCTTTCTTCCTGCTCATGCTCTTGTTGGATAGCATGGCCCACTCTCGCAAGGCTTTGGAAGACCTCAGAAGCTAAGCAATGTGGTTGTGTGATGGCGTGCTTCATGACCACATTGCTTAGCAATACAAATTCCAATCCCAATTATTGTTGTTAACCGAGGACTACCAGTATTCTCCTATTTGTGTTGCAAAAAGATGAATTTTCCTCAACTATAAATTTTTTTACTACTGAAATAGATATCATTAGAAAAATCAGTATATTGTTGCTCTATTGGCCTCACAGAGCATGCAGAAGAAAGGCTAATACCTGATTATTTATTTATATATTTCTACATAGTACAGAGAATGTTCTACATATCTATATTGCTTAAATATAATCACACAAGAACAATTTTGATGCATGGAAGGTAGAGAAAGTAGACATGTAATATTTGGCAGAATTTAAAGTTTTTTAATGTTAGAATTAATAGAAAAGAGTTTTCAAATGTCTTTCATAGGCTGGTTAAGACAACAGCTGCAGAAAAATAAGCTAAATAGGATTTTAAAGACTTAAGATTAATTTTTGTGATAGCGCACACTCAATAAGTTTATTTTCTTAATATATTAATTTAGATTGAGTTTGTTAACTTACTCATTTGGCCTTCTGGCTGTAAATAAAATTGATTGATTAATTGATTTTTCTAATATATTCCTCATCACAAGTTTTGTCAAATTTGTTTGAAAGCTGAATTCTGAAACCACACTAAACTTGACTATTGGTGAAGTGGATTCTGTTCCATAAATATCTGTCATGCTGATGTCTTAAATATTTGAAGTACCATAACATTTCCTGGCTGCTACATGGATTTGCCTCCCAATATTAGATATTTTGCAAACAAAATAGTAATTGACTCAGGATGTATCTACATGAAACCTAAGAACCATGGAAAGACAGCTTTTAAATCATTCAAAGATTCTATAAAAATATTTTTTAATGGCAGGTATAAACAGAATGATCCCTTTGAGAGAACGTTCAAAAACTGAAGAAGATATTCTCCGGGCAGCATTGAAATTTAATGGCAAGAAAACTGGAAGTAACCCAACTTCCACCTCTGATGATTCTACCGGTTTGGAATGGGAGAATGACTTCGTTAGTGCAGAAATGGATGATAACGGCAATTCAGAGTACGCTGGATTTGTAAATCCAGTTTTAGAACTTTCTTCAACAGACCAAAAAACTTCTGGTGTTGATCAAGAAGTGAGATAATGAAATTGGCCATTGGGTGCCTAGCAGAATGGCTGAAATTGGAAAAACCTACAAACCTGTATGGTGCACAATCTTGTAATCACTGCTGCTGCTGCTGCTGCTGCAAAACTTCCTTTTACAATAAGGAAATGATACAGTGACTGCTGTTGGTGACTGAGTTCCAGATTTCTAGAAAAAGAAGGAATCTATGCTACCTTATGTCAATTAAACAATATGGTTTGCTAACAATTGTGGTTTGCTATCTGAACTGAATTGTAAGTGCAATTTTTATAATCTACCTTTTAAATGTTTATACTTGAATGATTCTATTATGTCTGTTTTTAGTTTAAGCATACAGCCGCCTAGATTAAATATGGCGTTACAGCTGAATGTTTTAATCAATTGTCCTATTTCAGTCTTTGGGTGTTTTTTTTTTCTTTAAATACAGTGGTATCTCAGTACTTATCATTAATTGATTCTGGGAGTACCAAATTGTGAGTACCAAATTGATTTTTCCTATAAGGAATAATATAGTGAGTCACAAGGCAGCCAACACAGACAAGTTCTAGCTTGTGCATTGAGTACTAAACAATGAGTACCAGGACAAAATGTTCACATCAAAATGCATTGAGTACCAAATTCAATCAGTTTTAAAGCAGTTGAGTAACCAAAGTACCGCCATACCTACATTAACATAATTTTAGCAGGAAATCTGATCAGCACATTTGTACTTGAAGTATGAAACTAAGAATAGGAATTCTATTATAGCTTCCAAAAAACATAGGATGCTGCCTTATATTGAGTCAGTCTTGATCCATATAGCGCAATCTTCCAAGCATTGGCACTACTTTCCCAGTTCTCTTGATGTTTCAAGCAATTCCCAGATTTATCTGTAAATGTTGATGACTGGACGTGGTGAAAGCAAACTACATGTTCTGCTATTCAGCTTAAGCATCCCTAACAGTTTTACTTTTTTTTCAGTTTAATTTGTTTTGAAAATTAAATAAAGTTTGGGGTGTGTTTTTTGTTTATTCCTCCTTGCGTTTTACTGGGATTAAATCTCAAGCACAATGTCTTACATTTGAAAGCATTTTCTTTATAAAGCTAAAGCATTATAAATAAAATTTATCATGGCAGTAATGAGCCATGTAACTACAGAAATTTGGAAATATTGAAGACATCTTTCTTTCAAAACATTGGATACCAAAACGCAGAGGTTTGCATTTTAAGGTTCCACTGTTCTTCCAAATTAAAATGATAAACACTTCTAATATAAGGTAGTTACTTAATTTTTAAATTATGTAAACTATTGTCTAATAATTAGTAATTTAATGCCCTTCTGATTTGTAAAATATCGACAGCATGAATATTTTCTTGGCTAAATCAATGCAAATGCACATTCCAATCAAAATATATCTTTCTGAAGTATGTGAAACATTCCATTCTTGTAATTTAAACTTAGTTTATCAGAATAACTTCTGAAAATGGATAGTGATGACACTATTATTCAAAAAATGTTACTTTTACCAGTGTGGTTCAATCCCCCCAAAATCCTTGTACTTAATTGGTTCTAACCATTGAGACTAGGAAACATCATAAAACTGTTTTTCTGATGAGACAAAAACTGCTTTGGAATGATGGTTACATTTGTATGATAAAGTAGACATGTCTCTCTCACAAGCATCTGATTTATAACCATTTTCAGAGTATAGCAATGTAGTACTGTAAATCAGGGAGCAGCAGTGTTTACTTCTATACCTCCTTGGGTTGTTGAACTTCATTTTGTCCTACTGGTCATGCTCTAAGCTTCCTAACAAGAGTTTTCTTGCAAAGCATCAATAATGAAATGCCATAGACACACAGACAACATGATGGATTCTAGCAGCTGCTGCTACAGTCAAAAGGAAAACCAGAACTGCAACACTGAAAATCATTTGATTTTTAAGTTTGTTTCCTTCAAGTCAGGTTTGACACACGCAAAAAACTTCTTCATGGACATGAAAAAACCCCAAGAGTTACCTTTTCCAACCCACCCACCCACTTTTTTTGTTGTTGCACGACAACAACATATAGAAGTTGTATGACAGTTTTCTTCCAGTATCTTTTTTCCGCTTCTCAGTCTATACTACAGCTATCGTATTGACTGGAATTTCTGTCCCAAGTACTACTCAGATCTGACCTTAATTGGGTTCCAAGGACTGACAAAATTACGTAACCAGAGCTGCCAGCTGCTGAACAAAAGCTGAACATCTCTTTGCTACCAAATGCAGTAGGGGTTTCTAAAACCACTAAGGCATACACTAATAACTACATATATTCTACTTGGTCAGCTTGTGCTTGGCATTTGTCTCTTTTCTGCTCTGTAACAAAATTTATTACTGCCACATTGATTCATTTAACTTTTTATAGATTAATTTATAGGTTATGATTCCAGATTCAGAATATTTATTTACATTATTCACAACTCGAGTTATGGGTTTGACAAGGGCAACAACAGTAAATAGTTATGATATATTTATATGTAAAAATTTAGTATATACTAAGGCCATCATTTGATTTCTTTTCCTGTGCCTTTTATGTTTAAATTAAAAGACAAATTTTATCATTCACAATACCTTACACAATTTTTTTTTTTCATATATTGCATTTTTAAAGTAGAAGTTTGCTTCTGAAAAAAATTGAGTTCTGTATTTTCAGTTCTTGGAATATGCTTCATAAGAGATTTTGTACAGTGCAGATATATAGATATATAGATATATATGTATGTATGGTTTAATATGATTTCTGTCACTTCATAAATGCATAAATCCTTAAATGTTTAGATTTAACAAGCTGTGAATAAATTTTTAACGCACTTCATAACTAGCCTTATATTTTTTGAGTCTTATTGTTCCATTATAGAGGTAGTCCGCAACCTAACAACACTTTGCTTAGTGAACGTTCAAATTTAAATCAGTGAAAAAAATGTTTTATGATTGTTTCTCACACTTATGACCCTGTGGTCATGTGATCAAAATTCAGATCCTTGGCAGCTGGCACTATTTATGATGTTGCAATATCCTGGGCCATGTGTTCCCCTTTAGTGACCCTCTGACAAGCAAACTCAATGCCTTTTATTGATTTATTTTATATAGATGTCCAATTATCTTTTGATTTTGAGATCTAAGTCTTTAAAATTAGTACACATTTTAAGAAGTTTACTGACTTTAATGCCCAAATAAGTCCATACTAAATAAGCAAACCCTCGCACCATTCAGGATTTATGTTGAGTGCTTATTTAGTATCCATGACTATCACTAAATGTTGTATCTAATGTTTTACAATGAATGTATTTTTACAATGACTATGATAATGATCTATCACTACTGTTGTATATACACTGGTTTAGCGAACTTATGCACTGGAGACACAATTCCTTTTGTGTCTAATCACACATGGCCAATAAAAAATTCCAATTCCAATAAAGAATTCTAAATAGCTGCTACGAGTGGTTGATGGAAGGAAGGAAGTTTTCAAAGATAGCAATGTTGAAACAATATTTATTAAATTTTTATGATTGGCCATTCATCAAGTGCCTCTTGTAGCTCCAGAAAGATGCTGGTCTATTGGCAATGCAGGTAACGATACAAATGTACAGATATCATTTCAACTACCATAGCACACAAAGTAAAACTGACCACTGAATATGCAATTGTTTGAAATTGTTTTCATGGAATTTTCCAATTTATTCATTCTCATCCATCTCTGTTGGAAATTGGGCATACGAACTACTTTCACATATTGGTTTTTTCAAAACTAGATTTTTTTCTTGTAATAGTGGCATCCTGGCCAATTCAAAACAGATGTTAAAGTAGTCTTCACATTGTCCTTCTTGTTTTTCCAATTGCATCTGGTAATCTCCAAAGCAAACCATACATTTATCTGGTAGATTGACTTTATTTAAATAGGCCAGTTCAACACCATCCACAGTTAACTTTCCCTTTTTGCTCAGGTTCTTAATTTCAAAACCAAACTCTGAGCTGTTGAAGTGCCTGAAAAACTGAAGGCCAAACTGAACCCGTGAAACCCGTGAATCTACAAAGTGAAAACTACAGATGTTCGAATCTCTTCCAAATTTTACTATGTCATCTGCTCTCAGCTGTTGTTGGTGACAGAACCTTAAACCCCGAAAGACTGCTTTTTCTTCTTGTCTTGGATGATAAATAGTGATTTGCAGACAAGTTATAGTCTCTTCAGTATCTTCAGTTTCAAAATCAGACATGGCAGTAAATCCTAAAAGAACAAAGTATATATTAAAATCATTTTAAAATCAAATTGCTTGACAATTACTGGATGTCCTGAAGAACAACAACAACAAAAAACTCCCATCAAAAATGGAAGCAAACTGGCTGCAACAAAGTCCATTTTGATGGGAATCATAAACATTTGACAGGAACGGAGGCTACAAGGTTTTGTCCCGGTAAATTTAAAATGGGGGCGAATCTTCAGATTAGATTTTAATTTACTGGGTTTTTTTTTTTTATACTGCATAGTAAATATTGATTTAACTGATTGTTCAAATACAATCATTTATGGAGAGATCCAAAGTGACCGTTATGGCTTTTAAGATGCCTATCCATCATCATTATAAAGTCATGGCAGCACATAAAGTTAAAAACATGCAGGCAGCACAAAAACTATTGCACAAGACATACGTTTATCTTAAATGCAAAACCTGAAACTATGTTTAGTTTGAGGCTTAAGACCAAGCATCCTCGTCCCTTTCCCCGGGGGATCTTCAGAGGTGCCGGGGCATCTATTCGCGTTGCTTCTCCTCCAAGAGGAAAAAGGGTTGCTGTAGAACTTTCTACATGTTTTTCAGCCAGGCGTCCTCCTCGACAAACTTCTCACTTCGCTCAGCTCCGCGTTCCCAGACGGCAGAGTCCTTCCCCGCCCGCTTGTCTCAATTCCTGTTTGCGTCTTCACGCAGAACGGAGGCCCTTTCCCTGCGAGAGCTTGCACTTTCGCTTCTATTTCCGGTGGGGTAAGTGGAAGTCTGACTCCCACGGGAACATCCCACGAGAGCTCAGGGCTCTGAAATTAAGCGGGGCTCAAGATTTCTTGGCTGACAATCCACTCCAGCCCATTCTCGTCTGAACTTTGCCACGAGGCAAAAGGCCAGGTGAGCACTCAAGTCTTACTTTAATCCAGGGGTCCCCAACCCTTTAAGGCTGGGGAATTCTGGGAGTTGAAGCCCCCCCAGGCTTAAAGTGGCCAAGGTTGGAGACCCCTGCTTTAATCCATTGCTTCTCCCCGTCATTTTCTACAGCGTGGCTGGTTTTGGGTTTTCCATGAGTATATTCGCGTCAAAAGGCGTCTTCTGAAGGGGGACGGGGAGAGGATTCTACCGAATTCTTTGTATATTAGAAATTTGAATGATCAAATACATACATTCGGTAGTTCAGCTTCAAAATGGGATTTGTTTTGCCTTCCTCTTGGGACTCACCTTTTCAAAGAGCTCTCCAAACCAGCAGCAGAAGCAGCAGCAGTACCAAAGAAAGAGAGCAAGTGGGTATCTTTGGAAGAACCGGGTCGCCAGTCTCGCGGGAGAAACGGAGTGGCGAAAGGATGCCGCGCTGCAACTGCAGAAAAATATCCCCCGACTTTCGTTTTCCCGCGCAGCAAAAGGGGACGGAGGGAGTAACGTTAAGGGAAGGGGACGAGTCTTAATTCTGATGCGGAACCGAAGTTCCTCCTTTCCTCCGACCGCGTGAGCAGACTGCACGTGAGCAGATAAACAAGACTGTAAAACGTCGATAAGACTCATTTACAATTTGGCATAAAAAAACATCTCTCCTTATCAGCGATACCGAGAAGACTGGACATCTCTCTCCCCCCCCCCCAAGGGTCACACACCTTTGTGATTTTGATATTCTGAATTTAAGCAGAATAATATGTACTTCATTTCTCACTGGGACTACATCTGAGGGTCTCTTTTCTGAATAAGGTCCAATTTCAATGGATGTCATGGGCACAATTAAACAACTATTATGTGTCGCCTCTGATACATTTGAAATGTCATAATTCCTTTTTTAAATGAAAATTTATCTGTATTCCAGCATCCAATGATGCCATACTTAGAAGATGGTAGCTTTGAACTATAATTTTGGCCCCTAGTCTGATTTCCATTTTGAAGTTAAATTCCAGTTTGAAAATTTATATTGGAATTCATGGGATTTGGTAGGGTATTAGGTGTTTTCCTACTTTAAGTCAACTTATTTCAAGTTTTAAACCATTTAAGACATGGCAAGAGAAATTTGGATTGTCTAATACTGTGGAATGACAATATACTCAGTTAATTTTTTTTTTAATTTCACAATTTTGCCCAAACATATTAGCAGCTTCAAGAGCTGCTAAATTACTGTGAATACCAAAAACTAATTAATTCAACAAAATTTCACGTGTACAGGTAGTCCTTGACTTAGGACAATAATAGAACCCCAAATTTCTGTTGCTAACCAGGACAGCTGTTAAATGAGTTATGCTCCATTTTATGAAGTTTTGTGCCACAATTATTAAGCGAATCCCTGCAGTTGTTAAATGAATCATGCGGTTGCTCAGTGAATCTGCCTTCCCCATTGACTTTGCTTGTCAGAAGCCAACTAGGGAAATCACAAATGGTGAACACATGACTCTGGGAAATGGCAACTCTCACCAATATATGCTGAAAATTCTTTATTCTTTATTGGCCAAGTGTGATTGGACACACAAGGAATTGTCTTGGTACAAATGCTCTCAGTATACGTAAAAGAAAAGATACATTCGTCAAGAGTCATAAGGTATAAAAATTAATGATAGTCATAGGGTGCAATAAGCAGTTGAATCATACTAGGAAACAGTCAACATAAATTGTAAGGATACTAGTGACAGTTACACTCATAAAGTCACAAGAGGGAGGGGATGGGTGATAAGGAGTGATGAGAAGATTAATAGTAATAGTAGTGCAGACTTTGAAATAGTTGGATAGTGTTGAGGGAATTATTTGTTTAGCAGAGTGATGGTGTTTGGGAAAAAACTGTCCTTGTGTCTAGTTGTTCTGGTGTGCAGTGCTCTATAGCGTTGTTTTGAGGGAAGGAGTTGAAACAGTTTGGGATGTGAGGGGGTCTGTAAATATTTTCACAGCCCTCTTTTTGACTCATGCAGTATACAGGTCCTCGATGGAAGGCAGATGGGTAATAATTGTTTTTTCTGTAATCCTAATGACTATCTGAGTCTGTGTCTGTCTTGTTGGCTGCAATGGTGTAAGTGAGGGAAAAAACAGTCATGACTTATTTTCTTTTTTTAAAAAACAAATTTTATTGATTTTAAAGACAAACAAACCATCACTAACCATTAAATACATTAAACCTCTTTCCATTATTAATTTTACAAGTCAAGTAAAATATTATTTTATGCAACCTAATTCTGTTTTACACCATTTCAAAATAAACATATAGATATCTCTTAACAAATTTCTCATTATTTCTCTTTTCATATTCAATTTCATTGTTATTATTATTATTTTCTATATTTATCCAATTTATAATCATCATCTTCATTCCTCTCTGACTTGATTACCATTATTCTCATCCAACATTCCTCCAAGGTTTTATTAATTCTCAAACAAAACATAGACACACAAAACACAAAAATATAAAACTTCTTTTAAGAAAGTAGTTTGGCCCCAGATTACCTCTCTTTGTATGGACTTCAATTAAATTCGTGCTCATCTTGTATACCATTACCTATTTTATTTAGCATTCTATATCTTCTATATAACTTCTCCCCGCTTTTCATTCTTCTTATTTCTATTTTATTTAATTCATTTTAATTTAAATCATTATATTTGTATTTTTTGTCCATTCTTTCCAGATTATCCATGTATCTCATTCCCTATAGTAAAAAAAAAAAAGAATTTCTCCTGAAATCACTAATCAGAGTATGATGCCTTTCTATCCTCCCCCTAAATTAACATTTAAAATAACACCTGATACCCAATCTGATTCTGCTTAGTACATTCTACCTACTAACCTTTAAAGAGAAAAAATAATAAATTCATAATAATTAATATAATTAGATAATAAATCTAAATATTAAATCTTATAACATTCCGATTGTCTGTTTCAAAAAACAAGTGCTACAATTTTATTAAATTTTAAAATCTATCATTACTAAACATTTCAATATTTTAATATTTTATCAATTCTTATAACATTCTAGTTTTCTATTTCTAATACATAATACCATCTTGTGTACCTTGCAGAATCTTCTTTTTTAAAGAAATTATTCCTTTCCCTTTATCCCTAAAAAAAAATCCTTTTTCCCCATCTTGTTTCATACCTTTGTGGCTTTTCCCTCCCTTTTCCCTTCCTTTCTTATCCCCCCTGGCCTTTTTACCTCCCCCCCCCCCTCTACTAACCTTCGGCTTTTTAGCTTTTCCTCTCTGTTGTAATCCTTTCTCCTTTTGCTCAGTAACATTGAGTTGGTTTTTCATCTTATTTTTTCCTTTCTTAAGTGTTTTTTTTAAGTCTTAAGTCCTTCATTTTCCTTCCTTTCTTTCTCCTTTCTCTCTTAATTAATTTTTTAGATTCACTGAAGATGGCTTCTTCTTCTTCTTCTTCTTCTTCTTCTTCTTCTTCTTCTTCTTCTTCTTCTCCTTCTCCTTCTCCTTCTCCTTCTCCTTCTCCTTCTCCTTCTCCTTCTATTTCCTCCATCTGTTGTTGTGTTTGCTGATAAATAGCAAGCGCCATTTCTAAAGAAAGGAAAGCTTCTTTCACAGTGTCCTTACTTTCTTGATATTCCTTTCTAAGTTCATCATCAGATAAAGCCATTCTTTGTTCTTCTTAGAGCAACCAAAATGTTTCAAAAGTTAAAACAATTCCTCAAAGTCCCAGAGACATCAATCAGTCCAAACAACGCACAAAGTTCTCACTTTCTCTTCCTGGGGTGGTATCAGTAAAAGGGAAAAGAAAAAAAGCCAAATCTGTATTTTACAGCCTTGTTGCAATCAATTTCTAGTCTCAAGATCTTCAAGGCATCTCCTCCAGCAAGATCTTAATATTTTTTTTTGACCTCTCCCTTCCCACTTATAACAAGAAGCCAAGTTTTTACCTTTTATAAAAAACAACAGGTTTCTCAATGGTTGATTCCATAGGGAAGGAGGGTAAACTTTCCTTTCAGCACCTCAATTTTGCCGCTTGAAATCCTCCTCTGGAAACCAAGTATTTTTCAAAAAGTCATAGTTCTCAGGATTAAACGCCTCTTAAAGTCCTGGATCAGCCAAAAAACTTTCTCTTGAAAACTTTCTCCCCTCTTCCTCCTGCTCAGTCTTACCCAGCTGCTGGCTTCTTTGTGGCAGCCATTACAAACCGCCGCTTGACCGCCTTGAGAAAAGGGGGTTTTGCTGGCTGGGGAGGGGGTCTGCAACACCCCCAAACCCCTCACCAGCTCCCCCTATCTTCGGCTACCTCTGCGGGGCAACCCGTCCAGATCGGAGGCACCAAAACGGCTAGCGCGGCAGGGATCGCGCAGGATCGCGGAACCCTGCCGCTGGCGAAGCCGACAAACCGGAAGTTCCCAGTCATGACTTATTTTCAATGCCGTTGTAACTTCAAATGGTTCACTAAACGAATGGTTGTAACTCAAGGCTGACCCGAAACCAAATCTTTGTTCATTTACCTGGTGTGAAGAAGTAATGATTCCCACTGACTAGAGGAAAATAGAATTCAAACACTTTATTTCTGCACAGGAGCAAAGTAGGCATCCCAGCTGTCATTTTCAGCTCAAAAGGAAATGGGGACCCCCAGCCAGTTTATATCAAAGCTTTTATATATATTTTTTCTATAAAGAAACACAAAGTTACAATCTCACTCATTGGTTATCTACCACATACTGAGCATGCTGACTGTGCACATATTCATATGTTCTCCAGAAGCTTCTTAGCATGTTTACAGTGATCTCTAAATTATTCATTTAAATAATTAGGGGTTGCGTTTTTAGTATGCTAATTATGAACTTTTTTGTGGACCCCTGCCAGGAACTTATGCCCATAGCTGTAAGCTAAATGCCATGATACCTCTTCATAGTTGGGTCTCTTGCAGACTTCTTTTCAAGTCACAACTTTCCATCAAACTACTTCTACTTGATCTCTGCCTTCAGCAGTTTCGAACAAGCATCAAAACTGTGGTTTACCTTCTGCTGGAAAGCTTCTGTTTATCTGAAGGAAATTATTGTGGTACTGAATCTGCAAAAAGCTTCTGTTCAAATAATAATGATAATAACAATACAAGTAGTCCTAGATTTATGACCACAATTGAGTTCAAAATTCATGTTGCTAAGTGAGAGCTTTGTTAAGGGAATTTTGCCCCAATTTCATCACGTTTCTTGCTATAGTTGTTGAACAAATCACTGCAGTTCTTAAGTTAGTACCACAGTTGTAAGTGAATCTGGCTACCCCATTGACTTGATTTGTCAGAAGGTTACAAAAGGTTACAAAAGTATGAGTCAGTTGCCAAGCATGAGAATTTTGACCACGTGACTATGGGGGTTCTGCAAGGGTAAATAAGTGTGAGAAATGGTCATAAGTCACTTTTTTCAGTGCTGATGTAACTTTTAATGGTCACTAAACAGACTGCTATAAGTCAAGGACTACTTGTAATGAACTTTATGAAGCAATTTAAAGCATAATTTCACCTGATACTCTTTTATAGGCTACTTTTAAAGTTCCTTCCCTTCACTAACCAGGCCTCCTGAACCAAGGTTAAAATACTAGGCCTTCATGTACACGATGACTCAGAAATATTTCAAAAGAGTTAACTATCAGGTTCATCAGGTTCAAAAAATAAAGTTTGTATTTATTAATTCATCTATTTATTTATTTATTAATCACAAATTTTGGGCTGCCTTCAAGTGAATCTTGACTCCTGGCAGCTAACTGGGCTTGTCCTTGCAGCATTCTGGGTGAGATTTCAGACATTCCATTGCCCTATTTTTAGAGTTAGGAGAGAGTGACTGGCTTAAATGCTTTCTTTCTAAATAGGATTAGAATGCATAGTTTCCAGTCTAGTATCTTAACCACTATACCAAACTGGCTCTCAAATAATGGGTTAGAAGACATTGATGCAAATACTGTGGATTTGTCCCACTATTGTCCCAATGTAGTTCACGAAGTATAATTTTGTTAATTGGTTTTGGGAAGAGTAATATGGTAAATTCACACAATTGCAATACAGTTCATAACATTTGTGTTGTATTTTGAACCATGTGGTATCATCCAATCATAAATCCCCAAGGGGAACGTACTGTTCATACAATATTTCTTAAACAGGAAAGTACATCCTGTTGACCTAAAGTTGGTCAATTTAACTGATAAGCAACAATATCAATATTTCTCTGTCATTGAGAAATTGCATTGTATCATTGCTAAGCTAAAATTATTTAGGTTTATCACCAAGTGACACCAGACACTCTGACTTGTAAAAAAAGATTGTGTCTACCATTTTGTAAAAACAAGCCATTTCTTCTGCTTTTAATCATAATTAACAAACAATGCCTTAGCACTATTAGATTTAGGCTACAAAACTCTTTTGACAAAATAGATGCAGCAAAGCAATAAAGAAAATTGTAGCTTTTGGGTGTCAATTTCCAGTAACAATATTTTGTACAAACCACGTCTGTGTAATTGTAATAATCACCCTATCTTGATGAAAAATGAGGCATTTTCTAGTCTGGCTTTAGACATGAAAGCTTAGCTGGGTGATTTTGAGCCAATCACTCTCTCAGCCCAACTCATTACCCAGAGTTGTTGTGGGGAAAATATATAAAAATAATAAACTGCCAAATAGTAGCAGTAGTTCTTAATGCTAAATGATAAGCATGTAGCATTATGAATTAAGCTAGCATCAAATAAATTATGTTTAATGAGTAGGGACAAAGTGCCAAGAATCAATTTTGTTTTACTTGATGCCTGGTATATTATTTGTTGAAAATCAGGAATTGTGATCTAAAATAAAAACAAACTTAAACAAATAAAAATCACAACTGTATTATTTAGCCTTTAGTATAATTTCTTTTAAAATTTGTATGTAGTGAGAAGTATGGATTTCATACTGAATTTTAGTCAAAAAATAACTATGGTGAAATATCTCGGGGAATTTCCTAGATTGATGTAAGTGTCTCTAGGGAACTGCTAACTATTTGATTTTTTATACATGATAGTGGGCCATTTCTTTTTTGCAAACTTCTGTAGAACAGAGAAGGTTTCCTTTACCAGATAATCCCAAATATATAGTTATTTCATTCATATATAATCATCTTCCCTTTCAGCCATTTCTACTATCCCATTCACATGGGCATCCAGAGGGAAGCATATTTCATCAACTTTGTGTTGTATGACATTGGGATGTTAACTGTCTGTTACACATTTGAATGCAATATTTCAATACAAAGAAGTGGCAGAGTTTGCATCTTGCATGATAAAGTCACAATGTGTGTTTCATGTTTAAGAACAGATACCTAGCCTCATTTATATCATTTCTTATGGTGATCAGTGCTTCCTTCAGATTTAATTGATTCAAAATTGACAAGCCACAATGTTGCTTGCTTGTAGGGGGCTTAGCATGTTTATATAAAATCATGATCAATTTGCACGTTTAGTTAACTGTTGCTTTTTTGACAAATAATGGCTTAATTCACTTTGGACCTAGCCTTGTCAAAGTTAAATCCACAAATGAATTACAGATGTTATTGTTATTATTCATAGCTCATGTTTAATATATGCTGTTATATACTGTTTCTGGTTAAGCTCATTTAGAACAATTTTTTTGAAGAAAACATTCCAAATAGAGTAGCTGCAAGATAGATTTTCTATTTGTAGTTTGGAAAAGTGTTTGTATGTATTAGCCAAATAACACCTTATAAGTGTATGTCTAACAAAGACTTGATGTCACTTTGCACTGACATCTCTGGAAATTCCCGTTTGAGCAATGTTTGAGAGCAACGTTCTCACTATGAATTTCCTGCAAATCTCTCTACTAGTTTTCTCTTCCTCAATGTCTTCAGCTTGCAAGAAATATAAGCTTTTCAAATAAGAACAAAATTACTTCCTTCTGAATAATATAGATGATATCCTTATTGCTATCTATAAAACCAGAAAAGGTTTCAGTGAAGTTGTATTTTTCAAGGAGTTATTGATTTACTACTTAAAGAAGGTTGGTTTATTATAATTCGCTCTAATTCCCTCTCTCTCCCTCTCTCCCTCTCTCTCTCTCTCTCCCTCCCTCCCTGTGTGTCTCTGTCTCTCTTTTTATCTCTCTTAAGCAAAGATGTTTTATGCTATTTGTTTTGTATTGGAGATGAGATTTATTTTGGGAAAATGATGGAGCCTGTGTTCAGTCTGCTAATAAATTTCAATCTCTGAGCTCTTTTATATTCTTTATGTTCTTCTTTGGGCTTACTGATTGCCCAAAGGAATTTTAGAAAGTTTCATAAAATAATCATGTTCATGATTTTTATTTTGTTTATTTATTTATTTTGTCAAATGCTTACAATATAACAGAAATGGGAATAAACATAAGTACAAATGAAATAGGTCAGGGATGGTAGGCACAATTGTGCACTTATGCATGCCCCTTACAGACCTCTTAGGAATGGGGTGAGGTCAACAGAGGTCAGTTTAAGGGTAAAGGAGTGAGGGGTTTGAGCAGGTGACAATAGAATCAAGTAGTGAATTCCAGACATTGACCACTCTGTTGCTGAAATTGTACTTCCTGCAATCAAGTTTGGAGTGGTTTACATTAAGTTTATATCTGTTGTCTGCTCATGTATTGTTGTGGTTAAAGCTGAAATATTCATTAACTGATAAGACATTGTAACATATAATTTTATGTACTATGCTTAAATCCAATCTTAGCCAGTGTAGTTCAAGGTTGTCTAAGCCTAGAATCTCAAATCTGGTGGTATAGGGTATTCTGTTGCGAACAGAGGAGTGTAGTACTCTTCTTGTAAAATACGTCTGGACTTGCTTAAGTATTAATGCCTGATATACAGTGTGGATTCCAGACAGCGGAGCTGTATTCAAGTATTGGTCTAGCAATATTTTGCAAATTTGCAAATCAGTACTACCAGAGGAGAAGCTTCATAAGATTAAATTTATAACTCTTAATGGAGCAATTGAGCTGAGTAATCCATAGATCCTTTTTTTTACCACACATTATTCTAAATATATGTTTTAACCAAAATTCAACACTCTTACAGTGTTTCAATTTCACTGGAAGATTGAAGTACACACTTAAATCTACTCTGCTCTTATTAAGCTTTCAAATTTTGTAAGAAACTTTAAATTTGCCTGTACAATTTCCATAAAGAAATTTGAAAAACGTTTATGAGCTCCTGTTAATGAGCAAAATGGTAGTCAATAAAAAAGGAAAAGAGAAGAGATTAGGAAAATATTAACAGAGCAAATGTAAAAATTATAGAAAAAAATCACTTACTTCATTTTCTCAAATGAAAAAACATGTATCTCAATCAGATACATTTATCTAACAAATTGCACTGTCCAGTTACTTCAAAAATTTCCTGCTATTCTATATTGTAAGGGGATAGATAGCTATATTAATAGCAATAGTACTTAGAGTTATATATCACTTCATAATACTTTACAGCCCTCTCTAAGCAGTTTACAGTGTCAGCATATTGCACCCAACAATCTGGGTCCTCATTTTACCCACCTCAGAAGGATGGAGGGCTGAATCAACCTTGAGCTGGTAAGAATCAAACTGCCGAATTACAGTCAGCCAGCAGTCAGAAGAAGTAATATATGTGATGACAAAAGAATAGGAGTCTGGGGCCATCTTTTCTGACTGTTGTATTTATTCATTTTAATAAATATTGCTAATTGAAAAATATGATACCAGATTCCTTCTGATTTTTTTGCAGCCACTCTACTATATACAGGTGGTCCTTGACTTTCAATTGAGTCCAAAATTTCTAGTGAAAAATTTGTTAAGGGAGTTTTGCCCCATTTCAATGAATTTGCCACAGTTATTAAGTGAATCACTGCTGTTGTCAAGTTAGTAAGAAGTTTGTTAAATGAATCTGGTTTCCTCATAGACTTTGCTTGTCAGAAGGTTACAAAAAATAATGACATGACGTGATCTCAGGACATCCGTCATAAATATGAATCAGTGGCCAAACATCTGAGTTTTGATCATGTGACCATGCAATAGTTGTAAGTGTGAAAAACATTCACAAGTCGCTTTTTTCAGTGCTATTGTACCTTCAAACAGTCCCTAAATGAATTGTTGTAAATCAAGGATTACCTGTACAGTGTGTGGTTTAGAGAAAACTGTTGCATTTTCTTTCCTATCTCTAGAGGGCAGTGTTGTATCGGACATATTTTATTAGTTCATAATGTTGGTTAATGTTTGGTTTGTTCTACTTCTGAAAAATTAGTTCTTCAGAAGAAACTGATCCTATCAGAATGTCTCTGTACATGATTCCTTTTACACACCAGTCTTTTCTCTGAATTTTCTCTGACATTATTTCTACTTGTGTGAATTTCCCTTGAGAAGTTCAGGGTTAAAATTATGGAAACTAAATATTTTATTTGCTGTTGAAGCAAATGCAGAGGCAAAACTGCAGAAACTTCACAAATTTTCTCTTTCTAATTCTCTGGCAACCCAAGAGAACGATTGTGGCTGTCACAGTTTTTGAAAGTAGGAAATAACTCCAGTTGAAGAGTCATAGATAAAAATCCAAGGTAAGATTAATAAGTGAAATGTTGTATGAGCAACCACATAGAAGCAAACAAAGAACTAGAAAATTAGCAAGCAATGAGAAGGGTAAAGATATAAAACAAAGGCATGATGTAAAGATGTCATTGATCCCCAAAGTAAGATTAAATGGGTGTTCTGTCCTGAATTTGCATACTCGAAATCCCCGCGCCTTGATTGGCTAAGGCGCGGGGATTTCTGATTGGCCAGGCGAGCCGCGCTGATTGGCCCGATTGAAGTCTCCCGCGATTGGCTCGCTCCAAGAGCGGGAGACTTGAATCGCTGCCATTGGCCGCGGCCGCCGCAGCGAAAAGGATAAAAGCCGCGGGCTTTTTCCTTTTCGCTGGTTCGGTTCACAACTGTTTAATAAAGAGCTTGAATGATAGTCACCGACTCAGAGCTTCTTTTTGCGGACACGACACTGGCGACGAGGATGGGATCCCGACCCTGAACCGAACCCCATGTCCAACAAGAGCCAGTTCCAGCGCAAGAGATGGCGAAGATCGCACCGCCTGCCCCCTTCAACCCCGTCACCGAGGACTGGGAATCGTACTCAGACCGGTTCCGTATGTACCTTGAATGCGCCGGAATGAAGGACACCCCGGGCCCGCTAAAACGCACCGTCTTCCTTACTCACTGCGGACCAGAGGTCTTCCAGATGGCCAAAGCATTGGCCAAGCCGGCAGACGCAACCGCCATGGACTGGGACGTCCTCGAACCTATACTGCGGCGCCATTACGCCCCCGAGGTCCCCATCCTGATACGGCGCAATGAGTTTTACCGCCGAAATCAGAAACCAGACGAGAAATTGAGCGACTTCGTCGCCGAGCTGCGGCGCCTAGGAGGACTCTGCGAGTTTGAAGGTCTGAACAGCCTCATAAGAGACCGATTCATGCTCGGCCTATGGGACCCTACACTCCAGAGCCGGCTTATGGCCAAGGGCGACATCAGCCTAGCAGACACCCTCACCGCAGCCGCAGCCGCAGAAGCAACCCGCTCGTCTGCTGACAGCATGCGAAGATCTGACGCGAAGGGCAGAAACAACAACCCGGCAAGGTCGGCCGACCCTAGAAGCGAATCAACCGCACACTATGGAGAATTCCAGTCAACCTCCAGCACGTCGGAAGACGAGGAGGACATACATCGCGTGCAGACGGGACGCGGCGACCAACGGAATCGAAGAGGTCGTAGGTCGAGGACCAACTGTGCCGGGTGCGGCGGTGACCACCCCAGGTCAGAATGCCGATTTTTTGACTCTATCTGTAGGCATTGTGAACGACGGAGTCACATCGCTCGAGTTTGCCGCCAAAAGAAGACCCGCAGCCCGCCCAAATGGGAACAACACGACCGGAAGAAGGAAAGCCCCCCGCCCAGGACCAGAGAGCGCCAACCGGACGGTCGGTGGGACCGTGCCCAGCGATCTTCAAGAGGCGGCGACGGTCGGCGAAAGGAAGAAACACACCAGACGGTGACCATCGGCCACGCCATCTCCGACGGCGCCAGAAAGGTACATATTGAAGGCCAACCATGCAAGATGGAAGTGGACTCCGGGTCCTACCTCTCCATGATTGCATGGCGCGAGATTAAACGGCTAGTACCCACCCTCCATAAGAGGAACATTCATACCCAGAAAATCATTATAAAAGACTACCAAGGGAATCGCGTCCCGGTAGTGGGCACCAAGAGCTTTAATGTAACCTACAAGGGCCGCACCGAACAACTGCCACTCACTATCGTCGATCGCGACCGCCCAAGCCTACTGGGTTTACAATGGTTCGCCCCGCTTGACATCGCGCTGACAGGAGTCAACCACGTCGCCGACGACGGTTGGGAACAGCGGCTAGCCCAGGAGTTTCAGGAAGTCTTCGATGGAAGCTTGGGCAAGTACCAGGGGCCCCTTATCTCGTTTGACCTAGACCCAAAGGTTCCCCCCAAGCGGCTTAAACCTAGGAGGGTACCATTCACCCTGAAGCCTAAAATTGACGAGCAGATCAACAAGCTCGTCAAACAGGGGGTGTTGCAGCCGATAGACCATGCCCGATGGGAGACCCCTATAGTGACCCCAGTCAAGCCAGACGGGTCCGTGAGAATTTGCGGGGACTATAAGGCCACCCTAAATGGCGCATTACAACAAAGCGCCTACCCAGTCCCAATCGTGCAACATCTGCTGCACTCACTGGGAGGGGGCAAGGTCTTTGCCAAGCTCGATCTCGCCCAGGCATACCAGCAGTTGCCAGTAGATGAGAAAACGGCGGAAGCCCAGACCATCGTGACCCATCGGGGGGCCTTCAAGTGTAACCGACTCCAATTCGGAGTCAGCGTGGCACCAGGCATCTTTCAAAGCCTGATGGAACGTTTGCTACAGGGCATCGAGGGGGTGGTGCCCTATTTTGATGACGTATTAGTGGCGGCGCCAAACGAAGCCGAATTAGAAAACCGACTCAGACAGGTCTTAACAAAATTTAAAGTGACGGGACTTAAAGTTAAACGAGAAAAATGCCAACTATGCACAGAGCAAGTGGAATTCTTGGTCTACTTTCTAGACCGGCATGGCATTCACCCTACAATTAAAAAAGTGAAAGCCATCAAAGAAGACCCCACCCCAAAGTCTAAAACGGAACTACAAGCGTTCTTAGGGTTGCTGAATTTTTATAATGTTTTCCTACCCCAAAAGGCTACGGCGGCGGAGCCTTTGCATAGACTCCTGGATAAGGCGGCAACCTGGACTTGGGGGAGACGAGAGCAAGCCGCCTTTCAAAAAACCAAAGACCTCCTCACCTCCGACGCTGTCCTGATTCAATTCAGCGAAACCTTGCCCTTAGCTGTCACTTGCGACGCATCACCTTTCGGTGTCGGCGCTGTCCTCAGCCATACCCTCCCCGACAGAAGAGAAGCACCCATCGCTTTTTTCTCCAGGACTCTGACTAAACCGGAGCGGAACTATAGCCAGCTGGACAAAGAAGCTTTGGCTATAGTTGCCGCCGTTAAGCGATTCCACAAATACCTGTATGGCCGCCCGTTCACCATTGTGACAGATCATAAGCCATTGCTGGGCATCCTCGCTGGAAACCGAGCCACCCCGAACATTTTTTCACCGCGGATGACAAGGTGGTCCGAGTTCCTGGCAGCCTACAGCTACGAACTGTTACACAAGCCAGGTAAGAAAATTTCGCACGCGGACGCCTTAAGCCGTTTCCCCTTACCAGACTCTGATCCTGACCCAGCACCAACGACAAACACCCTTAGCATCGAGAACCTACCCATTACCGCATCGGACATTGCCAGAGAGACTATTAAGGATAAGCGTCTGGCGCGAATCCTACATTGGCTAGAAAAAGGTTGGCCTGAAAGGGACAATGACGAATCCATTAAAAGATTCAGAAACCGCCAGACTGAACTCTCACTGCTTAAAGAATGTATTTTGTGGGGTGACAGGGTGGTCATCCCGGACAGATTGCAAGGGAGGGTCTTAGAGATGCTGCATGAAGGTCATCCTGGCATCGTCAGGACTAAAGCCCTGGCCAGGAGTTACGCTTGGTGGCCAGGGATGGACAAACAGATTGAGGCATGGGTCGCCAAATGCCATCGTTGCCAGGAGACCAGACCCAGCCCACCCGCAGCACCCATCCGGGACTGGGAAACACCAAGGGGGCCCTGGTCCAGAATCCATTTAGACTTTGCTGGTCCAACGAATGGGCATACTTTTCTGATCACAGTTGACGCTTACTCCAATTGGTTGGAAGTAAGCGACATGAAATCCACTACCACGGAGGCCGTCATCAAAGAACTGTGTAAACTGTTTTCCACGCACGGCCTCCCAGACGTCGTCGTCTCGGACAACGGGCCCCAGTTTACTTCCCTCGATTTTGAGAGGTTCTTGGCGGAGAGGGGCATCCGCCACGCATTAACAGCACCTGCGCATCCGGCGGCGAACGGTAGGGCGGAACGGATGGTGCAGTTTACAAAAAAAACCCTCCGGAAAATGGACCACGGGGAGATCAACGACAAAATCAATAAACTCCTCTTCATACAACACATCACCCCGAACACCACTACCAACAAAAGCCCAGCCGAATTACTAATGGGCAGGAAGCTGAGGTCCCCACTCGATAGGTTACACCCAACATACAACCCGGAGCGGCCCCCAGACTCCAGTTCCAAATACCGGACATTTGCCCCCGGTGACTTAGTCTACGCAAAAAACCTGACGGGGGACCCCCTATGGATCCCAGCCGTCATCACTCAAATCACAGGTCCACGGTCGTACCGGCTCCAAACCACCGACGGGCGAGCCTGGAAACGACACATCGACCAGCTCAGGTCACGAACAGCAACAAACCTCAACCCCCAAGACTCGAACCAAGGGGGGAGGGAATACCCGAATAAAATAGCGCAGGAAAAAATCCAAAAGTACTCACCGGAACGCAGCCATCGCGAGTCCCCTCCGGAGAAGAACCACCTGGCCAGCTCAACCGACTCGGAGAAACCAAGCGGGAGCGGCGAAACCCGTAGCTCAACCAACCCGGTAGGCCCAGGCGGGAGCCACGGAGAACGAACCGGCCCGATCATCCAGCCGGTTCACACAGAGGGAGGAGCAGCCAAAAAGATGACCGCTCCGGCCGAGATACAGCTTGCAACTGAGTTGCGCAGGTCAACTAGGGCTAGACGGAGCCCCGCCTACCTGCGTGACTACGCTACGTGATGGACTATACCAAGAGGGGAGGGGTGTTCTGTCCTGAATTTGCATACTCGAAATCCCCGCGCCTTGATTGGCTAAGGCGCGGGGATTTCTGATTGGCCAGGCGAGCCGCGCTGATTGGCCCGATTGAAGTCTCCCGCGATTGGCTCGCTCCAAGAGCGGGAGACTTGAATCGCTGCCATTGGCCGCGGCCGCCGCAGCGAAAAGGATAAAAGCCGCAGGCTTTTTCCTTTTCGCTGGTTCGGTTCACAACTGTTTAATAAAGAGCTTGAATGATAGTCACCGACTCAGAGCTTCTTTTTGCGGACACGACAATGGGGAATAGAAAGAGGGAGAAAATGTAGGCTGAGACTAAATTCAAATTTCATATGAGAACAGTCCTACAAAAACCTAATATGTGTAGACATCGACTTACGACAATTCATTTAGTGACTGTCCAAAATTAGAACAGCACTGAAAAAATAATATAATATTGATTTACTGATTGTCCACTAACAATGGCCCTGGTGGCCCCATAGCAGAGTGCAACTACAGACAAAGTCTTTAGCCCAGATGTGAACATTTTATGGCCCAAAGGCCATATTTGCCTCTTTGACTGTCCCTATCTAACCCGTGGCAGCAAGAGGCGACAGGATGGTGGGGGAGCAGTGGTCCTCCACAACAATCCCAGTTTGGCATGTGGCCTCCTGGGAAAATTAATTGCTCACTCCTACATTATCCAGTTGTTATCAGTTTAAATTCTGAAGTTAGTGACAACTAGAGAAAGTAATTTGGAAGACAACATTTAAACTTCTACAGAACTACTTAAAAAGAATGTTGCAAGCATTACTGAAATATTGCCTGTAAAACACTTCACATCTACTAAACTAATTTGATTGTATAAAGTATAATTCATAAAAACCTAGGAATTATAATTCATAAAAACCTAACCTTACTCAGGAGGAGAACAGGAAGAGGAGAAAAACCATTCCTGGAAGACAGGTTTCACATGTAAAATGTCCTACATTCAATTCATTGCATTGTCAAACTCCAGAGAGCTGGTGCTCAGCTCATATAGTAAGATTATATACATAATTCCATCAGACACAGTCAGCATAGCCAAGGGCAATGGATTTTGAGAGTTACACTCTAAAATATGTAGAGGTCACCAGGCATCTACCACTATGGTAATCAATACTCAAGCAATAGATGAAAGGTTGCACTCTATAAATGGCAGCACCATGTATAGAAATAAGGTCCAATGTAATCTGAGGTAAGAAAACCACTGTTTTGAATTCCAAAGCTGCTTTTATTCTGATTTTAAAATGTACTGCACTTTGACAGCCATTATCAAGTTCTTTAAATGACATGCATTCAACATGAAATTGCCACTTACACTTATATCCCAAGTGGTATCAGCAATTGAATTAATATTTGGCAAATCGGTACACTGATGTCTGAAGAAAATCAATCTGTTGGAGGTAGACAGTGCTGTAGTTTTTTATGGCCCATCTTGTAATGTAGACATTAGACATGGCACATAGACAGTCACCTCCTTGGAGAAAGGAAGAGCACAAAAAAAATATTTCAAAATCACCAGGGCATTATCTGACAATGACAAAGGAAACAGAGATAAGGAAAATATATATTTGTGTTTTCTTCTTAACAATACATTTTCTGAGATGCAACAGTTTCTCCATACATCAAATAAAGCAAAAAAAAAAAAAATACTTGTATTTTTATTTTGCTTTATTTTACTCAGTTACAATTATTTATTTATTTATTGTTTGTTTGTTTGTTGTATGGCATGTGTTAACCAGGGGTGGCTGGCTGCCTCTGTGAAAGTAATTTTTTTGGGTGGTGTTATCTTTATCCATGGGACATCTGAATGCCAGTACACAATCAGGGGCAGCTCCGTTCTTGTCCCTCCACGGTGTATTCACTCACGAGAATTGAGCTGCCAAGCTGCCAACCTCAGCGGTGCACAGGCCCAGCGTCTTACCACATGAGCCACCACGCACCCCTAAATTAGAATAATAATAACCAGTGGTGGTATTCAGCTGGTTCGCACCGGATTTGGCAAACCAGTAGCAAGGATTTGGCATGGGTCGCCAGTAGTAAGTTCTGGCTGACTACGCCCCTGATGCGGTCGCCCGGTCACCACTGGCTCACCTGTCCCACCTGCCCAATGCTCACTAACCCCGCCCACCTGACACTCGCCTCTTAAGGTATTTCTTTTTTTCCCCCTCTCAACAACCAGCTATTCATACGATCAGCTGTGCCAGGCTTCCCCTTGGGGGCTGAGCCATTTTTTGCTTCAGGAAGGCAAAATACGGCTCAGTTCCCCCTCCATTTTTTGCCTTCCTAAGTCCCAGAGGAGCCTTCTGGGAGCAAAAACACCCTCCCAGAGGCTCTTCTGAGGCCAGAAAGATCCCAAAATGGAGCATGGAGGGGTGCTGCATGCCACTCCCATGCTCTGTTTTTTTCTTCCTGTGCCCCAGAGGAGACTTCTGGGAGCAAAAATGCCTCCCTAGAGGCTCCTCTGAGGCCCAGAATGTCGTGTCCGTTGCGGTAAAGAGATCCGGAGTCAGTGACTTGGTTTTCAGCTCTTTTATTGGTCCCCGGAACCGATCTGGCTCCGAGGGAAAAACAGCGGCTTTTTATTCTCAAGCCGCGGTGGCCGCGGCCAATGGCACCGCTTTGAATTTCCCGTGATTCATTTCCAACAATCGCGGGAGATTCTCAGCGAGCCAATCAGCGCGGCTCACTAGACCAATCGGATCACCCCGCGCTTTGGTCAATCAAAGCACGAGGTTTCAAGATGACCGTACAGAACACCCCTCCCCTCTTGGTTTGGTCCTGCGTGACGTAGTCCCGTAAGTAGGCGGGGCTCCGCACTTGCCTACTGGACCTGCGCAGGTCAGTAGTTGGTTGGCTCCCGGCCGGTTCGGTCAGATTCTCTGTTTCTCTTGGCCTTGTCGATGGAACCGCCTGGAAGGCCCTGCCGGGCCGCTTGTCACAGCTCCCTCCCGGTCTACCCGGGCTGGTTGAGCTGCAGTTTTCGCTGCTCCCGCCTGGTCTTTCCGGGCTGGTCGAGCTGGCCTGGCTGCTTCTTCCTGGTGAGGTTCCGAGCTGGATGTTTCGGGCTGGCTGCTTGCCGGTGAGTATGGCTGGTTTCTTTCTCTTAGGTTTTGGTTCTCACGGTATTCCCTCCCCTCTTGGTTTGTATTAATGGGTTCGTCTGTGTCTGGTTGCGTGTTGGTTGTGTTTCTTATGGCTGTTCTCGATCTTATTTGGTCGATGTGGCGTTTCCACGCTCGTCCGTCGGTTGTTTGCAGTGGGTATGAGCGGGGGCCTGTCAGTTGGGTTATGGTTGCTGGTACCCATAGTGGGTCTCCGGTTAGGTTCTTTGCGTAGACGGCATCGCCTGGCGCAAAGGACCGGTGCTTGCTGGAGGAGTTTGGGGTTTTTTCCGGGTTGTATGTGGGGTGCAGCCTGTCGAGTGGGGACCTTAATTTTCTCCCCATTAGCAGCTCTGCCGGGCTTTTGTTTGTTGTCGTGTTTGGGGTTATATGTTGTATAAAAAGCATTTTATTTATTTTTTCTTGGATTTCCCCATGTTCGATTTTCTGGATGGTTTTTTTCATGAATTGAACCATCCGTTCCGCCCTTCCATTCGCCGCCAAATGTGCCGGAGCTGTCAGTGCGTATCGTATGCCCCGTTCCGCTAGGAATATTTCAAATTCTAGCGAAGTGAATTGGGGCCCTTTGTCTGACACGATGACATCCGGGAGGCCGTGGGTTGCGAATAGTTTGCTAAGTTCTTTGGTCACGGCCTCTGTGGTGGTGGTTTTCATGTTGCTTACCTCCAACCAGTTGGAGTAAGCATCTACGGTTACGAGGAATGTATGTCCCTTGGTGGGCCCGGCAAAGTCTATGTGGACCCTAGACCAAGGTCCCCTGGGGGTTTTCCATTCCTGGATCGGTGCCGCGGGAGGGCTCGGCTGGTTTCTTGGCAGCGTTGACACCCTGCCATCCAGGCCTCGATTTGCTTATCCATCCCTGGCCACTAAGTGTAGCTTTTAGCCAGGGCTTTCGTTCTAACTATGCCCGGGTGCCCCTCGTGTAACAAATCCAATACCTTCCCTTGCAGTTTTTCCGGGATAACAACCCTATCCTCCCACAGTACGCACCCTTTTTGTAGCGAGAGTTCCATTTGCCGGTTCCAGAATGTTTTGAATGCTTCGTCGTTGTCCTTTTCTGGCCACTCTTTCTCTACCCAGTGTAACACCCGTGCCAGATGTTTGTCTTTATTGGTTTCTTGGGCAATGTCTGACGCAGTTATGGGTAGATCGGGCAGAGCCTCTTTGCTGAGGGTGCTCGTCGTGGGTGCTGGGTCGGTGTCTAGGTTGGGTAATGGCAAGTGGCTCAAAGCGTCTGCATGTGTGACAGTCTTACCGGGTCAGTGTGTGAGCCGGTAGCTGTAAGGAATTCGGACCACCTTGTCATTCTGGGAGATAAGATGTTCGGGGTGGCCCGGTTCCCTGCCAGGATGCCCAGCAACGGCTTGTGGTCTGTGATGATTGTGAACGTGCGGCCGTAGAGGTACTCGTGGAACCTCTTCACTGCTGCGATGATGGCTAGGGCCTCCTTGTCCAGCTGGCTATAGTTCCTCTCTGGTTTGGTGAGTGTCCTCGAGAAGAAAGCGATGGGTGCTTCTCTTCCATCCAGGAGTGTGTGGCTGAGGATGGTGCCGACGCCGAAGGGTGAGGCGTCACATGTGACGGCGAGTGGTAGGGTCTCATTGTATTGGATGAGGATGGCATCCGAGGTGATCAGGTCCTTGGTTTTCCTGAAGGCGGCTTCCTCGCGTTTCCCCCAAGTCCAGGTGGCCACCTTGTCCAAGAGTCTATGCAAAAGCTCTGCCCGCGGTCGCCTTTTGGGGAAGGAAAACATTGTAAAAATTAAGTAGTCCCAGAAATGCCTGCAGTTCCATTTTAGTCCTGGGTGTGGGGGCCTCCTTAATGGCTCTGATTTTGTTTGCGGTTGGGTGGATGCCGTGCCAGTCTAGGAGGTACCCCAGGAACTCGACCCGCTCTGTGTAAAGCTGGCATTTTTCTCTCTTCACTTTTAGCCCGGTTTCCTTGAATTTCGTTAGCACCTCCCTTAGCCGACCCTCTAGTTCTAGCTGGTTGGTTGCCGACACCAGCACGTCGTCGAAGTAGGGCACCACCCCCTTAATGCCTTGCAAGAGTCTCTCCATGAGGCTCTGGAATATTCCAGGCGCCACGCTGACTCCAAACTGGAGTCGGTTACATCGGAAAGCTCCCCGGTGGGTGACTATGGTTTGCGCCTCCGCGGTTTCTGCATCGACCGGCAGCTGTTGGTATGCTTGGGCCAGGTCGAGTTTCGCAAAAACCTTGCCTCCCCCCATTGAGTGTAGAAGGTGCTGCACTACTGGGACAGGGTAGGCGCTTTGTTGTAAGGCGCAATTTAGGGTGGCCTTATAGTCCCCGCAGATTCTCACCGACCCATCGGGCTTGACTGGGGTGACTATTGGGGTCTCCCACTGGGCGTGGTCAATTGGTTGTAGGACCCCTTGTTTGACGAGCTTGTCAATTTGCTCGTCAATTTTTTGCCTGAGTCCAAAAGGTACCCGCCATGGTTTTAGGCGTCTCGGGAGGATGTTAGGGTCTAGGCTGAAGGAGATGGAGGGCCCTCGGTACTTGCCTAGGGTGCCGTCGAACACTTCCTGGAAGTCCCGTGCCAGTTGCTGTTCCCATTTGGTCTCGGCGATGTGGTTGATGCCCGTGACTTCGATGCCGAGTGGTGCGAACCATTGCAGCCCCAAGAGGCTGGGTCGGTCTCAGTCCATGATTGTCAGGGGAAGCTTTGCAGTGTGGCCCTTGAATGTCAATTTGAATTGTCCAGTTCAGACTACCGGGATATGGTTTCCCTGGTAGTCTTTGATGATTAGTCTCTGGTTCTCCAGTCCCTTCTTGTGGATGGTAGGCACCAAGCGTTTGATCTCTTGCCAGGCGACCATGGAGAGGTAGGACCCGGAGTCCACCTCCATTTTGCATGGCTCGCCTTCGATGCCTACCTCCACGTAGACTTTTGGGGCGTCGGTGGTTGATGCATGGCCGATGATGACCATCTGGTGGGTTTCCTCCTTCCGCCGGTTTTCGCCACCTCATCGGTTCCGCCCGCTCCGGTCCCATCGGCTGTCAGCTTGGCGATCTCTGGGTCTGGGGGGTGTGCTGTTTCCGCTTGCTGTGGTCCCGCCGTCTGGGGCTGTAGGCCTTCCTCAATCGGCAGACGCGGGCGATGTGACCCTTTTTGTCGCAGTGCTGGCAGACTGCATCGAAGAAACGGCATTTGGATCAAGGGTGGTCGCCTCCGCACCCAGCACATGCGGTCCCCGACTTACGACCCCGCCGATTTCGCTGGTCGCATCCCGCTTGGAGCCGGTGGATTTCCTCCTTCTTGTCCGTGGTGTCGGAGGCGGAGTGGAATTCGTCATGGTGGGTGGTGGTCTCACAGTGACTTGCTTCCGATTGGGCCTCGGTCACCCGTCCTGGGTCGGTGGTCACAGTGCGGTCTCCGGCGTCCTGTCTCCGCATGCGGTTCACCGATTTCCGGGTTGCCTCAGCTGCGGTGGCTTCAGCGATGGCATCAGCGAGGGCGATGTCGCCTTTGGCCATCAGCCGACTCTGTAGTCTGGGTCCCGAAGTCCGAGCACGACACGGTCCCGTAGGGACTCGTCCATGTCGTTGAAACCGCATATGCCCCCTAGGTTCCGCAGCTCCGCCACAAAATCGCTGATGCTTTCCCTAGGTCTCTGGTCCCTCCGGTAGAAATCGTGCCGCCTGATGAGGGTGGGCACGGTGGGGGTGTAGTGGTTGCGGAGCAATGGTTCGAGGTCGGCCCAGTCCATCTCTTTGACGTCAGCGGGTTTTGCTAGGGCTTTCGCCATCTTGAACACTGCGGGCCCGCAGTGTGTCAGGAAGACGACTCGTTTCTTCGGCCCGGTGGCGTCCTTCATGTTGCTGCATTCAAGGAACATGAGGAATCTGTCCGTGTATGATTCCCAGTCCTCACTAGCGGGATTAAAGGGCGCGGGCAGAGCAGTGCTGGCCATCTCGTCGGTCTTGCTTCCTGCGGACATGTGCTCGATGGGGTTCAGCCTTGGGATCCCACCTTCATTGCCAGTGTCGTGTCCGTCACAGTAAAGAGACCCGGAGTCAGTGACTTGGTTTTCAGCTCTTTTATTGGTCCGGAACCGGTCTGGCTCCAAGGGAAAAACAGCGGCTTTTTATTCTCAAGCCGCAACGGCCGCAGCCAATAGCACCACTTTGAATTTCCCGCAATTCATTTCCACCAATCGCAGGAGATTCTCAGCGGGCCAATCAGTGCAGCTCGCTAGACCAATCGGATCGCCCTGCGCTTTGGCCAATCAAAGCGCGGGGTTTCAAGAATGCAAATGACCGTACAGAACACAGAAGGCCCCCCAAACAGGTGGGTGGCTGCAGAAAAAGCTAGGTCCACGCAGAGAAAGAGAGCTCTGGTGTTTTGTTATCTACTCATGCATAAATGCCACCCACCAAGCCACGCCCACAGAACCAGTCGTAAAAAATGTTGAATCCCACCACTGATAATAACATACTTCTTAGGGTGAATTGATTCACCATGAAAACCATCTTTCTTTGAAAATTCTTATGACAGAAATTTTAGCATGTTGCTAAGATTACTACATCTGGACTACATATTCTAAACCAGTAGATGGCAGCAGAAATTTAGAGTTTTCAGTTTCCCTTTGGTGTCACCCAGCGGAGCTCTGAATATTTGCTACTCAAATCTATTTTAAATTTTTATCTTTTGTGAATGCAAAAGCTGATATACAATCCCCACTTGGCTGGAGTTACAGCTGGAATTGCACCCTAACATGTAGAAGAGACTAGTTTTGGGGGGGGGGATTCATCTGGAAAGTTACCAGGAGCAAGCACCATTGAATAACCAGAATTGTCTTCCGAGTAAACAGTAGAATATGCTATGTCAAAAATAATCCAGAGTGCCACAGGCTAGAACTAAAGTTCCATTTCAGATCTTCTCAGTCATAAATCCAAGAAATCCTCCTTCATGCTATAGTTTTCTACAAAATGGAGTACATGTTGGTTGCTAACCGCTAGTTGTCCATATATTTCCAAGAAGGAAGTTATTGATTATTTCCATATTGTTTCTTGTGGAATCAGTTGTATATGCAGTTGCATTATCTTCTTTAATTCAGGGGACTACATTTACGTGCTACCTGGCTTTTGGAGATATTGTATATTGTCCCTGGATCTTCTGAATCGAAAGTGGCTACTCTGTCACAAAATTACATCCTGTCTGTTGTTCTGCCTGCAAAGGGGAAATGTCATGAATAATGTACAGTAGTCACTTTAAGAAGTACTAAACACAATATAAATTGTTGCGTATGTGTACATGCATGTTTTTGGTATGTTAAGGAAATTATTTTCAAAGTTGAAGAGCAAGCATGCCTATTTGCAAAAATATAAGAATACAGATGCAAGCTCCAAAGATTTTAAAGACTGCAATATAATTTCAATGTATCCTATTCACAGACTTATGTCTATATAAAGAGAACAATAACTTGTTTCAGGATCCAATCTGGGTCAGTCACTGGGACCAGCGGTTTTGTCTTCCAAACTTTTTGACTCGTACTGAAGCCCATCTTCAGGGAAGTATATGCTTTGGGCTGTTCTGTGTGTGGTATTTATATGGTGCCTGTTGTATGTGGCTTTTTAGATGTTGATTGGGGTGTTGATGGCTGACTATTAAGTTGTTAGCTATTATTTGCTTCTGCTGACACGCCTCCTAAGTACTTGATAAGCTGATGGTAAATCAGCACTCCTGTTGACTGGTGAGGGTTTCTCTATTTCCCAGGCTTCAATCACTTCACTGGTTGTTTTGGTGCCTGCTCATCCAACAGTCTTAGTTGCTGCAAAATTAAATGTATGTCCTTGTTTGTCACAGTGTGAGGCTACCAATGGGTTTGGGTCTCCTCGTCTGACCACTCGCTTGTGTTCTTGCAAACTGATGATAAGCTTCCTCCCCATCTGTCCTGCATAGTCACAGGGGCAATCCAGGCAGAGGATCTGATAGATTACATTGGAAGTATGTTCCACCTTACAATGCATAATTTGTCCTCGTATCATAGGCTCTGGGCAGCGTGCAATGCCCACTTGCAGATCTTGGAAGCTACGTTCTATAGCTTCTGAAATGTTTTTGAATGTATGGCAGGCTGTACCATGTGGTTGATCTTGTACCTTGTTTTTTTCCTTTCTCTCCCCTCCGAGTTGCACAAACATCTTGTGATGAATGATTGTGGATACCCATTCTGCCTGAATCATTCACATACTCCATACAATAACTTCTTTATTATTTTCTTTATTTTATTACACTATTTACTTCATCTGAAACCCTTTGTCACATTCCATAGGCTGAAAGTGGAGCATATTACAGTATATAGTAGTCTAAATAGTACTCCAAATTTTATTTATGTATGACAAGATATTTTAGACTTCGTTTTATTTCCCCTATTTGTTGAAAAAATTTAAAGTGGTGTTACTTCTGGAGAAATGCTGCATTTGTAACTGTTATATCCCTGTTTTCTTTTTTTAATGCAGGGAGTCAGCATTTTAAAAAATGCAAGCTTTTGAAATGTATTGGTGTCACTTATAAAAGACCCTTATGTAAATATTAATCTCATAAATTTAGGTTGGAATATTATTTATTAAATACAAAAACATAATTGACACACTTCAACTTCTTTATACTTGAATGTAAAACATAATAAATGTTTTGAAATCAAATATTGACTTAAATAATGCTTTCATGATCATGATCAGGTAGACATGTGTCAGGAGTCTTTGTCACATAAAAAAATTACCCAGATTTGTTTTGCAGAAATATTGAAGTTTGTGTCTTCCCACTTTAAAACTAAGACCCTGTCCATTTTAGATATAGATGTAAATATTTGACCCCTCCACAGTGCATCTGGAAACCCATTTGAAATACATAAAAGTGACTAGATCCCTAAAATGTGTGATTGTTTCTTTTCCCCTGAGAGACTGTGAAGGTTTTACACATTTGCTCATGAAGAAATATTCCACAAACCTCATCAAGCTCTAAAGAAAGGTTTAAAACAAAGAGTTCCTGGTTAATTTTAAAAGCGTGAGCTCACATTACTCTCTAGCATTTCAGGTCTCTCAACCCAATAGCTTAGAATTTTAGTGGCTGGTTGGCTGGTGAAGGGTGGTGTTTTTTTTTTAATTGCAGTTTTGAAGGGTTTGTCTCTGTAGACTTGTGGGCTGATGATACATATTCATGAATGAGAAAGTCTTTCCCAACCCTGTTAACACTGACAAAGACTAAGCTGGTTTCACACAGCAAGTGGATGGGAGTTGTGGGTGACAACAGCTGAATGACAAGATTAGCTGTGGGGGGCGGAGGGAGTCCTTGCATCACTTGGCCTTGCCTTCCTAATGATTTTGCCAATTGTTGTTGGGGACAAGGCTGTCATTCACTGATGACTTCTTCTGACCATATTCAGATAATGACAATTTCCTTAACTTCTATTTTATTGGACACCACCAAGCAAGATCAGAACAAAAAGGAATCAGTTTCAGTGGTTCACAGATTGGAGTTTGGTCACTTCAAAGATACCTTTGATCTAGAAATATGTAGTGTACCAAATTCATTATGTCTTTTTAATGGGCTTCTTAAATTTATTGCTCTTAATGCTGATCCTCTCTTCAACATGTAGCGTAGTTTTGAGATAGCCATATTTAGAGAGGAACAGTCCAAACTTGTACTTTTAAGAACATTAGTGATGGAAAACAACAGGTGCTTTTGTTCCTAAATGTGGCTCCCTTCAGATTCTGCCTTTGGCCACAGAATCTTCCTGCCTGAATGGAGTTGCATACAGAGGATAGTTAGAATGTAGGACTCATGAATAGAATAATTCATCACATGAGAAAAGTGGGTAGGTTTTAAATTTGCCACTCAGGCCTAAATATATCCCAAGCAAGGCTTAGGAACCAAAATGGGCTCGCTAAATAACAGATGGATACTTGACCTGGATATGTCAGCATATGAAAATGGTGTCTGCAACAAGGAAGATCATAAGTCTTTTGAGGCAGAGAACTCTATGGGCCTCTGTCTACTGTGCTTCATGGGGGCATCCAACAAGAAGAAAAAGCCAGACTGAGGAAATAGGAAAGCCTGGTATAAAAGTAAATACATGAGGATGACATACAGATTATTCTTCATATATTTCATATTTTCTTTATTGTCGTATTTAAACATTATGATTTGACAGAAAAGCTTTTGAAGTGTCGCTAAAGGGACCAAACTCTAGGTTTCAAACAGAGGTCTCCAAACTTGGCAACTTTAAGAATTGTGGACGTCAACTTGCATAGCTGGCTGGAGAATTCTGAGAGTTGAAATCCACAAGTCTTAAAGTTGCCAAGTTTGGGGACCCCTGGTTTAAAGAATGGTTCCTTAAAGCAACATCCTGTGCATCCAGTAGTACCTGCAGCAGGGAGATCAAAATATATAACAAAACAATCATAGCATTGCATTGAAACACCACCACCCACCCCTTTGGTACATGCATCACAAATACCAAAAATGGAATTAATTAATTAATCATGGAACCTGTACAATAGAACATTTCAATATGAGCCTCAGTGGCGCGGTGGTTAGACTGCAGTACTGCAAGCTACTCCTTCTGCAATTTGACAGATCGAATCCCACCAGGCTCAAGGTTGACTCAGCCTTCCATCCTTCCGGGGTGGGTAAAATGAGGACCCAAATTATTGGGGAAAATATTCTGACTCTGTAAACTGCTTTGAGAGGACTATAGAGTGCTATAAAGCAGTATATAAGTCTAAGTGCTATTGCTGTTGCTGATAAGAAGAGGATGCAAATGATCACATAAGATCTGTCTGAAGAAGAAAAGCAAAATCTGTAGCAATTAGCAGATGTACCACCATATGTATTAGCTAAGCTAAGTACTTAAGTATTTTACTTAATAAAATATAATAAAGATTTTTAAAGCTGGCGGATTTGGATCAAAATAATGGCAGATAATTTAAGATGGAAAAAGCTAAACTTGTGATTAGGAAGAAAAATGTATGTTTTAGTGAGGATTAATTTCAAATCACTTTCAAAAAATGAAAAGAAAGCATTACACAAGTGGCAAAGATAAATAATCAGTTTTATTTGGTTAATATGGATCATATATTGGATTATAACATTTTCTAATTAGATTGCTTCTATTGAAGCAACTAGATTCCAGAAGTTTTGTTCAAATGTATTTGGTTGGGTATAAAAGAAAGGTGCTACCTATAAAAAATCAATTATAAAGTGTGTACTAAAATTAAAGGATTAAAAAGAAAAAGAGTAAGTCCAGGTCTATCACTTTTTGCACTGTATTAAATATTCCTATGAAGTGAATGCATAAAAGATTTTAATTTGCATAGAGATACCTTTTGAGATACATTTGCAAAATTTAGTCCTTGAAAGAAGGATGAATTCTTTGATACTGTCTCCTCAAAGTGGTCAAATGCTTCACTGAGTTCAATATTTTTCAGATAAGCAGTATAGCTCAAAAGGTATTACATAAACAATGCAGAATACTCAGATTTGACTGAATTTGAAAACATTGCAACACAAAATTCAGAACATCTCTTGGATCTTATTTATAAGTTGTTATTGAAATAGAAACTAAACAAGTCAAAGATGATCTCGTGATCAAATGAATGGATAATTAATTGATGGTTCTTATAATATTGACCATATTTATTAATTTTTGACCATTTTCAATGGGATTGATAAATTTCAATGACAGTTAAGATTACTTTTATCAACCTAATTTTATTTTGAAATGTTTATTCAATTTTATCCAGTACATAACTTTTTTTGTTACTTTGGGGTTTTTGGACCTTGTATTCCTTTAAGTCATTCATTCTGGCTATACTATTAAATGTTTGTTACAATCATTTTTTAAAAGATTAAGCACAAAGGAGCAGGGCTTTGATTGTGGTGTCACAACTGTCATTGTGCCTGTTTTGTTTTCCCCGGAAGGAACCATCTAAAATAAAAATAATTCTATCCTAGCTCATGCAACTTTGTGTTGGGGTAATTCACTTGGAGGAGAACCAACTGATTGATTGGAAATACAAGAAAGTGGAGTGCTCTTAATATTTCTGAATAATTACTACCATGTTTGTTATGGTTACTATTCTTATTATTAAGCACAGCAGAATTTCTGTTCCAAAATTTCATTCTTCATTTTCTATTATGACACCTGAGTACAGGTAGTCCTCAATTTAAAACAGTTTATTTAGTGACCATTCAAAGTTACAACAGCACTGAAAAAAGTGACTTTAACCGCGCTTCTTAGAATGCCTAGCAAATATGCCCATGTAAGTATGGTTGAACATACTTGTGTATATAGTTTACGTAGTGTAATGTTTTACGTCCAAGCTATATGAGTTATTTTTTAACCAAAGATAAACAGTGATAGATCGAGCCATGATATAGTAACTCTCTCTCTCTCTCTCTCTCTCTCGTATGAAAAATGTTCTAAAATTGACCACTTTCTTGTGTCAGCTTTGGAAGCCATATTTTACTTAGAAGCTTACATGCTGTCACATCTTAGTGCCTGGGAATTTGGGAGGGGGAATTTCATTGAGTGGTAGAAGTTTAGACATAATGTTCTTCTCCTAAAGTCAAGGGCAAGTTACCCTGCATTTGGGAAGGAGTGGTTGGAGAAATGTCTCCAGTTGGGACGATGGGTGAGTGGACCATGTGATGGACTGGTGGGTGCATGGGATGGGCTTTGATTTTCAATTATGAAGGGAAAACCCGGAACTCTCAGATTCAAGTTTTCCCAGGTGTGCTAGTATGACTTCTTTAATAAAGTCTTATTTGAATGAACTTTGTTTCTGAGTGCTGAATGAAATGGGGAGTTTCATTGGAAAGCTGACATCTTGTTTCGGATCTGGATTCATATACAGATCTCAGATGACTTGGTAAAACTGAACATGAGTAAATGATTACTTATCTCCCATTATAGGTGACTTAATAAATAACCATTGTAGATAAATAGGATGAAGGAGCATGTTATAATGCTGGAATCATCATTTTATGGGGTAGATTTATTCTTGGCTATTGAATGCTATGCCAGAGGCCATATACCCAAAAGGTTTGTGAGATCATGACCAAATATTATTGGAGCAAAACTAAAATTAAATTATTCAAGTACATTCATCTGTCTGATTATTTCCCCCTTCTCTCCTTTTGAAAGAGGCATTTTAGGGGCAAACTTTTGCAGGAGTTTCTAGAGGCCACCCACCAAGCTTTTCACTGACCACATGTAGCTTTGGGACCATAGACTGTCAAATCAGTATCCACAACTGGATCCAAATTCTGGAAACATGCTAGATGCATATAGAAATGCAGGAAATCTGAGAATTTTAGGCAATTTAAGAATCAAGATATTTGTGGTGTACCTACCTGTGTTTCGAACTACTGAGCTAAATTCTATATCCTTCCACATTTCTATAAATGTGCAGTTCTTTGGAAGTTGGGGAGATTTGGTTTATAAAGGGATCTTGGTCCTGAACTATAACATCTAATAAAACGTATTCATCTCATTCCAAGCTTATCTATATTATTCCTGCAAACAATTTCTACATTGCTCCAGACTATTGTTGATCTCCTTTCTAAACACAAGTATTTCTGCTGCAGCTTTTGCAGAGGAACGGGGTGGGGTAGGACCATCCCCTTTTGGTCCCCCTCCCCTTTCCCTCATTTTGCCTGTTAATTGGCCGAGACCACCAGAATTTGGGGGACACAGATGTCACTGATAGTTTGCCTAGGGAGCGCATTCATGCCCATCTGTTGCAGTCTAGAAGGCTGTTCATATAGTCACAAGGCCTTCATTTAATTCTTGTCAGAAAGTAATGTAAATCCCGTTTACCTCAGAGGTCGAGACAAGATTTATGCCAAGGAGCCCCCTGCAATTTACACACACACACACACACACACACACACACACACACACTACGATGGTTGTATAGGAGAAAAGAAAGCCTTTCATGTAGCTGCATATTAACAAGTAAGCTTGTCTTCGGAGAGGCTTTTCTTGGTCAGGCTTTTCCTTATTTTAATACCAGTGGGGTCATTTGGTGTACTGAGCAATGTAGAAAAAAGGAAGCCGTGAGCCTTGCAGTCCCCAAATCAGATGGAAATAGGACTATGAGCAAATTGGCTGGCTCATCACACATTAGATCACAGTGTTACACTGATTCCGTGCTGTGTGGAATATTATGCCTATTAACAACAGTGAAAAGCAACAAAAATTGCCAGGAGAAAAAGGAGGAGGAGGAGGAAGGCCTCAGATCTTCTATTGTTATAACTGTGAGCTCAAAGAGTGGCTGGGTATTTATTTCACAAAACTCTGCAAAGTAAACCAAAGCAAAAATACAGAACGCAATAAACGGGGAGAGGCCAACAATGCTAATTTTTACTTGTCTCAATAACTTATCCAAAAATAAATAGCTGGTAGCTCCGTTCCCCCTCAGACCCTCAATCCTGCTTTAAATGTAATTTCAGATGAAAAGTAAAGAAAGTGTAAATAAAATGTGGTTTTCCTGATTTGAAAATGGGGAGAAGGCTCATTATTGTGAAAATAAAAAAAAATAAATCTGACCTTTGGGAAGACCATGTATTTGGGGCTCAGTTTTTCTCCCCTTGACAGAACCACGGGATTTTTGCTATTCAATTCCAAAGAGAGCAAAGCCCACCCTTTTAAAAGACAAAATGCACTGTAGCGTAATAACACGGGTTCAAAGTAGTTTTGATAAGCACACAGTTCAAAGTGCAGTAGGAGAGGGGTGATAATTTGCAGTCAGACTGAACAATGGGTGCATACATTTATGATTCTCTAAAAATGGTTTTTCAACTAATTTCAGAGCAGAGAGATATGATTACAACCCCCACTTCATTATTGCTACAACAAATAAAAATTGGGCTCTGTATTTGTTACAGCACTGTCTGCCATTCCCTGGTGATAGACTTCATCTACTGTAGTTATTTTTATCAGCTTTTATAACATTGTTCCAATCTATTCCACTACTCTATAATTGAAATAACGTTGCTATTTATGTGATTGTAAAATTGTTATCTGATACAACACTGGCAATTTTTTTTCTGTGTTTTGATTTGCAACAGAATTTTAATAGCATGAGTTCTCATGATATGCTGCCATAGACAGTTCCATTGTATTGACAGCCTTTAGATGGTATCCTCGCACCATTTCCATCCCCGAATAAAATAATAAAAAGTATTGACAAGTTGTTTATTTCATCATATTCTGACATTCATGCGTGCTTGCTCTAGGATGTGAAAGAAATATGCAACATTTCAGCATTTTTGCTGAAAAACTCAAGTTTAAGTGCACTATCAAAACGGATAAATTTGTGAAACTTTAACCATTTTAAATTAGGGGAATGCCTAATGAATCCCGAAGGTTTCTTATTTAACTTACAGAAGCCTGGATATAGACCTGAGTTACCAGGACTGGACTAGAGAAACCTGATTATAGTACAGATATCTGTGCAGGGAATAGTTCCTGCACAGACAAATAGACTCTAGCATGTAGGTTATCCATTGACTGTCCTTAAAGAAGAAGAAATATGAAATGCATTCTATAGGTAACAAACAACTTTCGGAATCTTGACTTTTTCTGATTTTGGCTCTAAAATTAAAAGCTTGGTTCTGACGTAGTAGCATGCACCATGCCATTGTGGGAGACAACCAGGCTGAATCCGAGGGAGGGGCCAAATGCATCATCAGTCTCGAGTCCCTTCATGTCCATAAGAAATCTAAGTCCAGCTTACCTTGAATTCCATTGACTCTTATCTATTGTCAATTTGCTTTGACCATTAGTAGTTCAGATTCTTGTAGAGAGCTTAAGCTTGTAATAAATCCTTATATTAATTTGAACTGCTTGGGTTTCCTGATTTCTGTGCAATACTATAATTAAAGCTGGTCCTTCCAGGCAAACACTATGGGTGAATACAGCTCAGTACAACTTCCTTCTTTTTTTTGATATTTGAAAACACGTCTAGCTTTGGGTAATAACTATGATTTTTATCTGATTTAATGTTATATATATTGGCATCCTTCCGTCTCAGAAGATCATGGTATCGTGCTCTGAAAAGAAGTCCTAAAATTTTATGAATTTTATTTTATTAAATTAAGTCATACTTCATCTTTGTGCTGATTCTGCTCAATTCTTTGTTCTGACATGGACAGAAGACACTCTTTCCTGGCACTTCTGGTGAAACAGCTAATTAAAACACAGAGGTTCTCCTTGATATCTTGTTTCTTTATATCATAGCTCAAAGTAGATTGTCCAGCTCAGTGTTTTTCAAACTTGGCAACTTTAAGATGTGTGAGTTTTAGTCCTCACAATTCAGCAAAGTTCTCAGTGCTGAATTCTGGGGGGTTGAAGTCCATAAATCTAAAAGTGGCCAAGTCTGAAAAAACACTGTTCTAGCTATTGGAAGCAAGGCAATCCCCATGAACCAAGTAGCCATGCTTTGCACAGGTTTTTGCTGTAAAAACTCTTCTAATTTTATTCTAATAACAATCCTGTAAGGGAGCTTGGACTGACAAAAACTGGCCTCAAATTGCTTTGTGAGCAATGTGATCATGAAAAAACATAGACTTAGGTTTTCCCATTGCAGGGAAGCATGATCTAAATTGATAGAATGATTGTCTATGGAGATTCTCAGTCCTCCAAGTTAGGGTTGTCTCAAAAGGTGCTTTTTCAACTGGACTTACTTTCTTTGTTTTGCTTGAAGATGTTTCACTTCTTGGATGAAAAGCAAAATATCTGATAGACTGATTGTTCTTTTATAGTACCCTAAAACTGATATTCCTTGTGTGGTGTACGTCTGTCAAATGTTTTTAAAAATAAAAGCTATACGAAGCAATAAAGAAACCAACTTAAAAAGCAGGATAACAAACTATGTTGTTTCAGAATGGTTTAACAACAGTGTGTTAGCAGTTCCATACTGGTCTCACTCTATGCCTGCATTATCCTTCATGATACTCCTGATGGAGCCAGCAGCCAAAGAAAGGACTCACCGCACGTAAGGAAAATCTGTATTTCTCCCTGCTTGAATAATTAATTTTCCGATGCTTGAAAGCCAGAGTCCCTTTTTTTTTAGAACCTTTAGTTGAATACTTTAAAGAAGAAGAAGAAGAAAAGCCTACCTTCCCCAAAGGGAAATAAGGGAACTCCTAATGGTAATAATGAGCTTTGTGTTTCCTGCAGCTGCCAGGTCCCCTAGTAATTCAAGCATCACTCATTCCCCATTTGGCTCTGCAAATGAATCCTAACATAACAAAAAGATTTGTATAATTACAGCTACATCTATTTCAGGGCCACCACAGATCCCCATTCAAAGCACAAGGAATTTTTGGTGTGGCATTTAAAATAATTAAAATATTTATTTGAAAGTCAAAACACCAGTAGCCATAAATAATAATCGTTTTTTCTCAGTTGACAGTGCTAAGTCCCAGGGAAGGCGCCTGTGAAGAGCTTTACTTGTTCCCTGTTGGGATTAATCCATAAATGCAGCCTCCACATAGAACTCCTCAAGTCTTTGTTCCCCATTTGTTGGTCTCTGGAATTAAATAGTGTAACCTGAGATCAAAATTAGGGTAATTAAAAAAAAAGAATAAAGGGGCTTAGGTAATCTAATTGGCTTTTCAGAATGTGAAATTCAGTTTCTAAGAATATAAAATGTAGGATTTTTCTGTGTTGATGTATTGCAAAAAAAAAAGCAGTTTTACAGCATTTGCTTGTAGAGAAATCAATTATGACACAAGCATTTATGAACTATTTATGATCTACTTTGAAGATTACTGTTTTTTTAATATAGTCTCAGAGATTGTACACATACTGCTTTAGAAAACTTGGTTGCATGGGGAAGCAGCTTCATAAACTGATTGCAGAAGTTTAAACTTTTTAAATTATATGAACTACCTTGAATTTAGGGCTGAAAAAATAACAGAGACAAATTAGAAACTGAATTGAAGGAAACTTCCACCTCAGGAATACTTAGGTTTCTGTCAAAATCATATCCTTTTTTTATGACATTTATGACATTTTCCCTTCCCACTCATGTTCTACTCTTGGGTGGAGAAACTCGTGACAGGACAGCATTCTAGTCTTAAAGGGAGTATCAGTATCTGTAGACTAGTGTATGGCCCTGGTAGAGACTGACTCTGAGGGAGAGGAGGAATAGCTGACAGGGAGTGGAAGTGTGGCTCCGGAGGTTGTGGAGGAGGCTGGGGAAGGGCAGAGGCCAGCTGAGCAGTCAAAGAAGGACCCAGGCCCATCCCCTCTCCATCCTAGGGCATGCAGGGAGGAGAGGATAAGGGAGAGGTGTGGTCTACTCAGGAGGAGAGGGCCTTGATCCTCTTCATTGGCTGCAGGTGTGAGAACTGCACAAGAGTTTGGACCTGCATACTGGCAAACGCTTGAGACAAAGCATGTTTTATTTTGGTTTGAGGTTATCTTGGTGTCCTTCCAGCAGACTGTGCCTTGTTATCTCCTTGAATTTGGTAAATACTTCTCCTGTTCTGTTGTAGAAATTTTATCATTGTAGTTTGTTTGGTTTTTATTTTCACCTCTATCTGCTCATTAAATTTGGACTGTATTGCTTTCTTTTGAAGATTATTTTTGAGTACGTTTTATCTCCAACTGAGAATTATTGAACAGTGGGGCCAAGTTGGAAGCATTAAAGGACATTTATTTACATTTTGAATTTTGTTACATTTGTGTTACACTCTGGGTCATCACAACTAGTCTTTCTCAACCTGGTTCTTTTACCATTATCACCCTGCAGTTTTTGGTCATGTTGTTTAGGGAATCATTGAAAATGAAGTTCAGCACATAAGAAGTTAACAATTTGGAAGCACTATGCATTAAAAATTGGGGGAGTTTTCCTGGAGTCCATCACATATATTAAGCTCAGATATTACAGAATTCCAGCCAACAAAATAATGCCACATTCATTGGCAGCTCTCTATTTTTTAAGAAGGACTATCAATATGATCATTTACAAGGGAAGTTAATCCATTCCTGTTAATTGGCTGGAGGAAAAGTAGAGGTTGCCATCTTCCAACTCCTGTGTAGTACATGAACATCATATATTTATATTAGTACCACTTTATAAATCCTTAGTAAGATTACACCTGGAATACTGCACCCAGTTTGGGTCACCACAGTACAAAAAAGATTTGAGAATTTGGAAAAAAGAACAAAGAAGGGCAACTAAGATGATTAAGGGCCTGGAGACAAATATATGAAGAACAGTTGCAGGAATTGGATATGGCCAGTCTAGGGAAAAGCACTAGAGGGTGACATGATAGCAGTATTCCAGTATTTGAGGGGCAGCTTATTTGCCAAAGGACCAGAAGGCAAGACAAGAAACAATGGATGGAAACTAATCAAGGAGAAAAGCAACCTGGAATTAAGGAGAAACTTAACAATTGTCTTAACAATGAGGAGAATTAATCAGTGGAACAGTTTGCCTTCAGAAGTAGTAGGTGCTATTCTCCTGAGAGCCGGTCGGATCATCCAGAGAGTGGGAGGTGCTTCAGTCTGCATCATTGAAGGCTGAGCTTAATTACTGAGGAATGCTCCGCCCTCCATCACATGGCTCCTTGCATTCCCCAGTTTATGCTCAGCCTTCGTGAGAGTAGGCTGTGTATTTCCACTCCTTGGCCGACTCAAGCTAATTGCTGCAAAGTCCTTTACTTTTTCAGGTTTTCCTTTTATTCTTGGCTCTTCCTTAGTCTCTGCGCACTTCAGGTAGCTGTAGCAGGGGAGCACGTTTTTCGCCCCCAGGGGGGATAACGAGCAGGCGGCTTTCGCCAATCCTCTCCCCCCAATTCGGCTCCTTTCCCTGCCACTTCGTGCCGCAATTGCAGCGGCTCCATTCGATCATGCTGATAAGCGCAGCTGGTGTTCCCCCCCACCGCGAACGCCGATTGCCCCAGGAAAGGGTGAATAGTTTACCTGGCTGCCTTTCCAGCCTCTAGACATGCCGGAGAGGCTTTTTAATTGCTCTGAGCGGCCCGTGGATAAGAGATCGTGGCCGGCCGCCATTTTGGGTGCCACCGCGTGTCAGGCGCTATATTTAAAGGCCTCATTGGGCTGCGAAGGGATTAGCTCTAGTCATAGGCCTTCCAGCCTGTGAGAGCTACTAGATTTTTCATCACAATTGGCATACACTAGTTGGCTTCCGCAGCATGCTTAGGGCAGAAGCTTGCAGCCTATCCCTCCCGGTTGTTGCCTGGGAGCTCCAGCTGCCAGAGGCCTCATTCCAGCCTCAGGCGTTCATTTGGCAGATTGGTGATAACTTACAGCAATCTCTGGGGCCACTCCTTCCTAGGAGCATCGAGCCAGACCCCGAATTGAATATTATGAAATAACAATAATAACAATAACATTAAGAAATATTATATATATATATATATATATATATATATATATATATATATAGGCATATATAGATATATAAACTTTCTCGCTAAAGGACTATTACACAGTTTCAATACTAATTGTTTTATATATATTAATAATTATAACAATATTAATTTTATAGGCTGTATATGTCTAAATTCCAAAAGGGGGCGCGGGCCAGCTGAAAGGACACCAAGCCTTTGTTGTAGGTCGAACCCTTGGCGAGCCAACTGCCTTAAATTGGTATTTCAGTCCTTTCTTCTATAATGGCAGATGACATTTCCACAAAAGGCCCTTCTTTGAAGGCCAGACCTAAATCCTACCAACTGCGCAAACAGGCTAAGGAAGCCTCTAAGGATACTTCCAAGGCTTCTCAGAGAGATGTCCTAAGATGTCATAGGGCACTGGAGAAAGAATTTGACAGGCGATCTAGAGAGGCACAACCCATGCTTCCAGCCCTACCATCCTCTGTTCTTTCTACCTCCAGACACACACCCCTCCTCCAGATTGCTCTTCCCTCTCCAGACACAGTTCATCCCAGGGACACCAGGTCCCCGGACCAACCACCAGACGGCCGCCCGAAGCTACATTCACGCCCATGGCCGCTGGTCTGCGCCAGGAGGAGGCCGCCACAGTTGAGATCCCTGCATACATGCAGGCATGGATGGAACGTGTTATCCGCCAGGGGATAGCAGACGGCCTTCAACAGATGTCCAGACTCGCCATCAGCCAGGTCCTCGTCCAGATTGGGCCCTACTCATGGTCAGGTATCTTTGTGGGGGGCCAGTCCTCTCCCAGAAGGGGAACTGGAGGAGGCCATAGAGGACCTGGATCATTTTGGGGAGGAGGAGGAATTTGAATGGGGTTCTACACACCAAGGGGAAGCCCTATCGGAGATAGACCCGACGGAAGGAGACATGTCCAAGGATGAGGGTCTCACTCCCGATCAACCAACCGTTGTGGGTCTGTTCAAGCCACACATGTTTAAATCGCTCGGATTTTAGGCCAAGAACATTTCTGGCCTGTCTGTTCAGTCCTCCTCGATTCTCCTCTCCTTGGTGGAGGGACAAGAGGATGCCATTTTCAGGCAGCCCGTGGTGGAGGCGAAGGTTATTCCGGCCCCACCCATATTTCACGACCTAGTTTCAAACCATTTGGACTCTACAAGGGACCCTCCGGTCCCATCCAACCAGGACAAGAGGTTCTTTAACCTCGAGTTGAGCTTCTGCAACCTGCTTAACACTCCCGAGGCAGATGAGCCCATACTGGGCTTAGCGCCCTCGTCCTCCCCCAGTGATCCCCTGGAGGCTCTGAAACCCGAGGACAAGAGTCCGAACTGGCCTTACGTAGGGCCCATCAAGCGGACACCTGGGCCATTAGATCGGCCACGGCTGCTTCATTCTTCACCAGGTCTTTAATTTGGTGGCTCCGCCAACTGAAACAACATGTTCCCCCCTCTAACGCAAGGGCACATCAGGGCATCGCAAAATTGATGGCCGCGGCAGAATTCTCGGCCAACGCCACCTACCACGCGGTTAATTTCTCCGCCCATGCAATAACCTCTCACGTTACAGCTCGCTGCCTGCTCTGGCTCAAACACTGGCAAGCGGACATGAAAAACAAGGTTAAGTTGGCCACCGCCCCCATTAAGGGGGACAAACCATTTGGCACCGCCCTGGAGCCATTGCTATCCGAAACCCAAAGCAAGGAAAAAAAAAATCCTTCCTCCCCTCTTTCGGAGGTCAGAATCAAGAGCACCTCAGCCTTTCGGAGAGGTTCCCCCGTCCTTTCTACCAGTATCCTTTCTCACCCAGGCGTCCGAGACCCCCCTCCTACCGGCCATTCCAGCCCCAGGATCAAGCCGATCGGGCGACAGGAACAGGAGGGGCGGCAGCTACAGGTGCCCCTTCAGGGGTTCAGGAGGGAAGCCTTTCCGACACAGCCCTTTGGCAGGTGGCCTAGAGGTGGAGCACTTGCCTCACAGTCAGGAGGTCATGAGTTAGATCCCAGACAAAGGCAAATATTTGGAATAAACTCTCCTTCTCAAGCAGGGGGTTGTACTTAGATGACCCAGATAGATCCCATCCCTCCCTCCCCATCGGCGGACGCCTCAAGCATTTCGCTGACCGATGGGATTCCTCTACCTCCAATGCCTGGGCCCGAGACACCATCAGACTGGGCCTCGCGCTTGAATTCCAGCGCGCCCCCCCTGCCTTTTTTATGGCATCCCCCCCTCCAAGGATCCCAATGGATTCAGCTATCTACCATCTCTTCACCATACAGGCCATACAACCTGTACCACCATCCTAGCAGAGGCAGGGGTTTCACTCCCACCTCTTCGTGGTCCCCAAATCCTCAGGGGGATGGAGGGCTATTCTAGACCTGAAATGCCTTAACCGTTACCTGACCTACCACAGTTTTATGATGCACACCCTACAATCCATTCTACTGGGCATCAGGCAGGGAGACTGGCTGTCCTCTATAGACCTTTCAGAGGCGTATCTTCACATCCCAATCCAGCCCTCTCATTCCAAATTCCTCAGGTTCTGCTACAACCATCGCCATTTCCAATATGTGGCCCTTCCCTTTGGATTGGCCTCTGCCCCGAGAACCTTCACTAAGGTCCTCGCGGCCCTAGCAGCCCACCTCAGGGACCTCCTGGTTCGTCTCCACTGTTACCTGGATGACATCCTCATCCTGTCTCACTCCAGAACTCAAGCAGAAAGGGATATCAGAGCTACTCTCTCTGCCCTCCAAGACCATGGGTTCCTAGTAAACTGGCAGTAGAGCCATCTGTTACCATCGACACGGATCACCCACTTGGGGTCCGTCATTGACTCGGTTCAGGGAAAGGTTTTCCTTTCCTCTGAGAGATTCCATAGCATCCAGGAAACTGTCAAACATATCAGACGATCAAGGAAGGTAACACCTTTAGAATTGTCTAAATTACTTGGTAAAATGGTCTCATGGATCTCCATTGTTCCCTGGGCCCATTTACACACTATATCCTTACAGTGGTTCCTGATCCCGTTCCAAAGGACCGGCAAAAGCAATTCAAAGGCCACGGTCAAGGTGCCTTCAAGGGTCCTAACGTCTCTCCTCTGGTGGACCAGTCCGCCAACAACAAGGGACACTGCCTCAAGGAACCCCAACGCCTCACCCTCACCACAGACGCCAGCCTGTCCGGATGGGGCGCTCACATCCACTCACTCTTGACACAGGGCAAATGGTCACAGGTAGAACGGACACGCAGTATAAACTGGTTGGAACTTCGTGCCATCCACCTGGCCCTGCGCAACTTCCTCCCCCACGTACGCGAGCGGCATGTCCTGATACTCTCGGACAACGTCACCACCAAGGCTCACGTCAACCGACAAGGGGGCACCCAGTCCATAAGTTTGATGAGAGAGGCCGAGCACCTCTGCTGTTGGGCGGAGCGCAATCTCCTCTCCCTCACACATCTCAAACACCCAAGCAGATTGGCTGAGTAGGAGCATGGTGGACCAGTCCGAGTAGCGCATCCACCCGTCGCTGTTCAGGGAAGCGACCATGATATTCGGTCTCCCGTCAGTAGACCTCTTCGCATCCCCGCTCAACACCCAATTCCCCAGGTTTTTCTCGAGGTACCCCTCCCACGGGGCCGAGAATCACAACGCCCTCCATTGCCCCTGGCCCACAGGGCTTCTATATGCATTCCCTCCATTGGCCCTGGTCCCCAGAGTCATCCAGAAGCTCATCTCCGAGAAAGCAGAGCTGATTCTAGTGGCACCCTACTGCCCCAGGCACCCATGGTTTGCAGACCTCCGCAACCTATCGGTGGCCCCCCCTTGGAAAATTCCCCCGCACAGGATATCCCTTTCCCAGGGGCCCTTCCAACACCCGGATCTTCAGTGGCTCCAATTAGCCGATTGGAGGTTGAGCGGGAACGTCTAAGGAAGGAGCAGTTCTCTGACCAGGTTATTGATACCATTTTAGCCACCAGGCGGCCCTCAACAACCAGAATATACAATGTCACTTGGCAGGGGTTCTGCAAGTGGTGCCATAGTCTCCAAGTCAACCCGCTCTCACCCTCCATCCCTCAAGTTTTGGAACTCCTCCAAGTGGGTCTGAGGAAAGGTCTTTCCCCGAGGTGTCAGGTTGCAGCCCTCTCAACCGTCATTGTTTGTGACAACCTGGGTTCCCTTTCCCTCCACCCTCACATTAGGGCATTTCTCAGAGGAGACTCTCACTTGTGTTCCCCAACTGTACATAGATACCCTACCTGCGACCTCAATAAGGTCCTGGTGTCCCTTACTAAACAACCCTTCGAGCCTTTAAGGGAATCCTCACTCTAGTTCCTAACATTCAAAGTCGTGTTCCTGATGGCCATTACTTAGGCTTGCCGAATATCAGAGATAGCAGCCTTGTCGGTGAGGAGGGACCTTTGCATCTTCCATGACGATCGGGTGGTTCTCCGACCGGACCCTACTTCTTGCCAAGGTCAAATCAGCCTTCCATAGGGCACAGGAACTTATACTTCCGAACCTCTACCCCAATCCCTCGCGGGAAAGGGAGAAGCTTTGGCATACCCTGGATGTAAGACGGGCCCTCCGCATTTACATTAAGTGTACCCAGCCCTTCAGGAGGCCCAAATCCCTATTCCTTTCCTTTCAGCCCAAATCATTCGGCCATAAGGTGTCTCCATCAACCATTGGCTGCTGAATTAGAGCTACTATTTCCAAAGCGTACTTGTCCCAGGCTCTGCCGGTTCCCAGCGGAAAAACAGCATACTCCACCAGAAGGGCAGCCACCTTGGCAGCTTGGGTCACCCAGGCTCCAATTGTGGATATTTGTCGGGCAGCCACCTGGGCATCCCTATCTCCCTTCATCAGGCACGATAAGATTGACATATTTGCCTCGGCGGAGACTTTGTTTGGTAGACGAGTTCTCCAGCGAGTCCTCAACGAACCGCAGGGACTACAGAACCAGATGGAGTCCCTCCCGTAGGACAGCCAAGCTTTGGTATGTCCCACTCTCTGGATGATCCGACCGGCTCTCAGGAGAATGGGCGTTGGTCCTTACCTGACACGCCATTTCTCTGGAGCCGGGAGGATCATCCAGCCCCACCCGTTTAGTTCACCGTCTGGTGGGGTCTTGTTTCAGCCAATGAACCTTTTAGCATAGTAAGATGAGAGCATGATCTTCTCTTCACTCTCGACTTCGCATAAACTGGGGAATGCAAGGAGCCACGTGATGGAGGGCGGAGCATTCCTCAGTAATTAAGCGCAGCCTTCAACGGCGCAGACTGAAGCACCTCCCACTCTCTGGATGATCCTCCCGGCTCCAGAGAAATGGCGTGTCAGGTAAGGACCAATGCCCAATTACTGGAAGTTTTTAAGAAAAGACTGGACAACCACCTGTCTGAAATGGTACACCATTGGTATAGGGTCTCCTGCTTGAGCAGGGGTTTGATTAGAAGACCTCCAAGGTCCCTTATAGCTCTGTTCTGATTCATTGACTAAATGGTAGAACTCAGTTAGTGTATCTAATGTTCTGTCTCTTTTCTCTTAATTTAAAGCTAGAATGCTTTCTTGCTATTTTTTTTCCAGTTTAAAGCACTTAAGCCCAAGAAGTTGTATATATGTAAAGTGATTCTCTTATTTACAGGTCAGCTGGCCGTTTCACTGTTTGGGTTTTAAAACACTGATTTCAAATTCTTTCTTTATGCTCATTTTGCAAGATGTTTGTTGTACTTCAGTCTGTCTTATGGACCCTGGAGTAATTTCATACCCTACTCTAATAAAACCCTTGGAGGCTATAATATACATATCCTATTATCCTACCCCATTTGAGCCTTGCAGATAATTGATGATGTTTTAGTTAATCATCTCCCCCACTACTTCTTTTGTTCACAAGGTATGTCAGCCTGAAAGGGATTCTTTTCATTTAGTGTCTTCTCCTAGGTAATTGATCACTGTGCAACCAGAACACCCTCTCCTCTTGATTCCAGCAGTGCAGGAGTGTGCAACATGAATAATCAAAAAATGGTGAACTGTCTGTTACAAGAATGCAAGCAAATGCTGGAGCAGCCCTCACTTATGATGGAAGACCAGCTCAAGGAAATCAAGAATCAACTCTTTGGAGGTGAGATCATTATGTCATTATTATCAGGTACAAGACAGCTGACCACCTGTCCTTGTGTGGTCACCAATGTGCTCTGTTTTCTAGCAGTGAAGCTTCTAGAACCAAAACCAGTGTATAGGCAGGCCACATTATACCATTGAATTCCTGTCAGTTTCCATTTGAAGCTTCAGTAAACAAAGGTTGTAAGGAGCAGTTTTCACTTGACAAAAACAATGTTCCCAAAGATTGGTGGTACACGTACATTTAAATTATTGAAAAAATAATGATGAAACTCCTGTTGCTTTATTTCCAATTGCTGAAAATCATTCTGTTACAATCGTATTTGACAAATTTCCCTAGTTTGGAATTCTTTAATTGCTTTTTCATTATATAGGTCATTGTTGAAAATAAAGTAGAGCCAGATGCTTTTGAAGAACATTATCTGGTATTTTTATACTTTGAACAAAAGCTCATAAACAATAATACGAAATCTATTTTTATATTTATATATATAATCTTTTTTGTTTATATTATAAAATTAATATAGTGTGCCATATGATGAAGCAAGACCTTCCCTAACAGAGTTCATCATATAATCAGTTTATTGATCATAAATATGCAACAAAATTCTATTGCTCTTTACTTTCCAAAAAAAACTACCGTGTTTCTCCAACAATACGGCCTCCACCAATAGGAAGCCCCACCATGTTTTATTGCCATAAAATCAAATTAAGCCCCTCCCCCCAAATTAAGCCCCATATTAAACATGCAAAATGGGGGGGGAAGCGGAGGGGGGTTTGCCGTTAGGAAGTACTTTTGTTGCACGCCCGGATATGGTGCTGCCTGTGTTGGTGGGGCACTTCATATTGGGAGACCTTCCACCGTTGCTTTCCCTTCTCCCTTGCTGCCCCTTCTCCCTTGCTGCTGCAGTTTTAGAGCAACGCCACGGTGTTTGGCGTAGGCACGTGTGGACAGTCAGGGCTCCTCCCCGCAACCGGAGTCCTGAGGAGACACTTGGCTTCAGGTGCTCCCGTCTTCCCTTTGCTTTCTCTGCGCTGCGGAGGAGAGGGCTGCAGCCGGTTCCTCCTGCTTGCTGAGAGGTGAGGAAGCCGCGGCTCGCCCGGCGAGATTTGGGAACGAGGGACAGGAGGAGGCATGCACACACCCACGGCTCACTTTCCCAGCTCTGCCCAGCCCTCATGGCTCTCGCACAGCCCTGGCGGGCAGTGAGCGCCTCCCCGCCGAACCCTCCGCTCATCCTGCCAGGGCTGCACAAGAGCCGTGAGGGCTGGGCAGAGCTGGGAAAGTGAGCCGTGGGTGTGTGCGTGCCTCCTCCTGCCCCTCATTCCCAAATCTCGCCGGGCGAGCCGCAGTTTCCTCACCTCTCAGCAAGTAGGAGGAACCAGCTGCAGCCCTCTCCTCCGCAACGCAGATGTTGACCTTGCGATGAGAGAGAGGGAGAGATCCTCTCGGGCGAGCGCCTTCTCCCGCAGCCCTCTGCACGAAAGGAGGACCCGCCAGTAGGGGAAACTGAATCGCGGAGGCGCTCGGTGCAGGTGCCTCCAAAGGTGGGAAGGACGGGCTGGTGGGCGCTAACCTCGCTCGTTCTCCCCGCGTCGGGCTAAGGGTGGTGGCTGTTTCCGCTGCGAGCAGCTCAGACCCACTGCTACAGCTTCGCAGCCACCTGCCTGGCCTTTCTTTGAGGTGGAAGCGCTCACTGGGCTGAAGGGACTGGTGTGTCAGAGGTGCGCAGTGTAGGGATGTCAGGGAGGAACGGAAGAGGCCTCGGGAAATTAGCCTCCCCACGTGGGGTTGGGCTGCCCTCTCGGGCAGGGGAGGCTTTGTAAAATAATTCACTTTACCTTTGAAAGCAAAGGGAAGACGGGAGCGCCTGAAGCCAAGTGTCTCCTCAGGGAGGAGCCCTGACTGGCCACACGTGGCTGCGCCAAACATCGCGGCATTGCTCTAACACCGCAGCAGCAAGGGAGAAGGGAAAGCAACGGTGGCCCGAACCTGAAGGTCTCCCGAATATCCAAGCTGTCGCCGCCTACCCACCCACCCGAAGATGCAAGGAGGGGGAATTAAATCACCCCCAAAAAGACGTCCTAGCTGTTTTTTCAGGGGTCAAAAAAAAATAAGGCCCGGCCTTATTATGTGAGAAACACGGTAGCATTTTTAGTCTTTTGGAATATATTATTCCAGACAGCTATCCCAAAATGTTAATAGAAGCATCAAATCATTTTATAGGGCAAATTTATGCACTCAATCAATGTAAGTCTATTTGAACTCAATGAATCTAGGGCAGAGAAACTTGCAAACAGTTGATACTTGCAAGGTTTTCCAAACTCCATGCATAATTTCAAATTACTTACAATGCATTGGATTATAAAATAGTCACCAAGTTTCTGCCATATTCACTGCCATCATACCCTAGTTCAGAACAGGGATGTCAAACTCAAGGCCCAGGGGCCAGATCTGGCCCATGCAGTGCCTAGATCTGGCCCATGGGGCTCCCCTGGAAATAGCAAAGGACCGTGCCACAATGCCTCTTCCAGTGAAAATGGAGCTCTTGAGTGCAGTGTGTGGCTTCCCCAAACTCCATTTTCACTGGAAGAGGGTTGCAGAAAGACGTCCACCTGAAAACAGAGCTCAGGAGCCTGTTTTTGCTGGCAGTGCTCAGGCCGCCACAGGTGCCCCCTGACACAAGTGATGTCATGATGGCCCCTGATGCGGTGTTCAGTGAAATCGAGTTTGACACACCTGCTTTAGAAGAATAACTCTTTGTTCAAATTATTTCATATCAAAGAATTATGCTTGCTTTCTTATTCATTAAAAGTCTCCAAACAATCACTATCTGTACCATAGTTTTTCTGTTTGTAACAGGTTTTGTAACAACCTTTTCTGGCACGCAGATCAGTGATTTCTCTTCACCTAATCTGATGCATCAGTAATACCTGATATTTTATAATAACTCATCCATAATCATTTAATTTACACTTAATGCATTATTTTAATATGCTTGCTCCTCCTTACAGGTAGTCCTCTTTTTGTAACCACAAGTGGGACCAGAATTTCCATTGCTAAGCAAGGCAGTTATTAAGCAAATCATGCACAATTTTACAATCTTTTTTTATTATGATTGTTAAGTAAACTTGTTAAATGAATGTGCAGTTGTTAAGCAAATTGTTAAGCAAATCTAGTTTCCCCCATGGACTTTGCTTATTGCAAAACAGCTAGGAAGGTTGCAAATGGCAATCAAAAACCCCAGGATGTCAGTACCATCATAAATATCTACTCTTTTTAATCACATGACTATAGAGATGCTTCAACAGTCATAAGTGCAAGGACCAGTTGTAAGCCACATTTTTCAGTGTCATTGTAACTTTGAACAGTCGCTAAATGTAAGTTGAGGACTACCTATATATAAAAGTGAAATACCACTCATACATCATCACATAATCTCCAGAACCGTAAAGCCTACAAACTTGAAATTTGGCATGCATGTTCCTCTTGGCTTCTAGGTGCTCACTAAGAAAGGGTTTTTTGAAATAACCATCAGAGCATTAGTATTCCCTATATTATTATTAACACGCTCTGATGCTAAAGAATTCTATTCCCCCTCCCCACCTGAAAAGAAATCTGTTCCAAATGCGAAACATAAGCAGAGGAGAAAAGTTTCCCCTTCAGTTTCACAGCACCAAGCAGGTTTAGTACAGAACAATTGAGATAAGCCATGCCCAGGCTCTTTGCTGTCTCCTTGCTCACACAGCAAATGCTGTTTCACTTTCCAAACAGCCCTCAACTCTCTCACATAGGACAGGATGCTAGCCAGATGAATACTGATGGATGCTAGTACACAGAGGCAGACTTTTTCCCCCTTATTTTTCTCCCCAAAAACTAAGCCCAACCATATAGTTTCGTAGCGAAGCACAGTTATCGAGCTAGTATCTATATCTGTATCTAATATTCTTTTGCTTTGGTGACTATTTATAGTAGAGCTGTGTGGACTGTATCCTGTGGAAGTGTAGATAGTCTCTTGACCTACAGTTTGGGAATTGCTAATGTACATCTTTGATTATACCATATTCTTATTGTGTACATTCATTTAAGAATATAGTTTAGCAGGCATAAATCTTTTTATGATGTAAGGACTGTTTTTGCTTCCTTGACACTATTTCCTCTCAGCTCCACACAGCTGTACTATAAATAGTCACCAAAGCAAAAGAATATTAGATACAGATATAGATACTAGCTCGATAACCGTGCTTCGCTACGAAACTATGTGGTCAGGTTTAGTTTTGGGGGAGGAAAATAAGGGGGAAAAAGTCTGTCTGCGTCCCAGCATCCATCAGTATTCATCTGGCTAGCGTCCTGTCATGTATTGCTTCTCCTCAGATGGGCTGTGCAGCTTCTAATCAGGTGGCTTCTTCTTGGCTTCTTCCTTTGTGAAATGCTAGAGATCTTGGTGAACAATTGCTTTAGTTCCAGATCTGCTGCATTAATGCCTTTATAATCACCTCATTAGACAGGGCCCTCCAGGTGAACTGCTTCAGGAAGTGAAGGATCTGAGACTCAGAGCTTCCTAGGATCAATTATCCTCAGCTGAGATAAGGGTAAAAATCTGTCTGAACCAGTGAAATGGGGCATATTGATAAATGTCACAAGGTGTGACAGAGATTATTGCTTTAGATTCTTCAGTGATTGAAGTTGTACAAATACTAGGCTTAAAATGCAGTTAATTGGGTCATGGCCTAATGTGATTTTCTGTATGATAAATTTAAAAATTTGTAGGTCTCCATTTCTATTCTTGGTGATAAAATATGACATCACAATGCAAGCCCTGTTATTTAGTACTTGTATTGAAAACTTCACAGGGAGGTAGTTAAGAAGCAAAGTTACATCACAAAGCTATAACATGAATTTTTGGCAACTAATTCATAAAGCATACATCATGGTTGCAAGATAACAGGAATGTTGCAGCATATTTTATTATAGTAGTTTGTGAATTCAAAACAAGGAGCTGCTATTATTTTCTATGATGCTCAGATGAGGCAGAATTTAGGAGATGAAAGGGAAAAGAGAGGAAAAGATTATTTCGAAAGGTATCTTCCCAGTTTGTAAATCCCTAAGCTTTAAATAATTGTTGAAATTATTAACACCCAAAATCATCTTTAGCATCAATTGTTGAAATGAAATGCAAATGCTGATTACTGCACATATTAAAACCATGATAAATAAAAATTTATATCTATCTATCTATCTATCTATCTATCTATCTATCTATCTATCTATCTATCTATCTATTTGTCTTTGTAGCAACACTATCTTTCTTATCTTCCATGTTAGTTCCTTTTTCATACACTTTTCATATTTCCCCAATGCATAAGCTGATCAGCAAAGAATTCTAGTGAAGATTTATTTAAAAACTGATTCATTGATTAAGAAATAACATGGTGGAGGGTGGATCTAAAGCTGGATTTTCTGCTAGTTCAGTATCCTTGCTACTATATATATCACTGGCTTTCCTTGAGATTCTATTTATCCATCACGATAATAGTTGCAGGCTTATCTCTTATCCTAATTTAATATCAGAATAGTGTCTCATGAAAATCTGCTTTTCACCATGAGAACTTAGAATCATTAGATAATTGGGCTGAAATGATAATTTTCACAATATCTTCCACTTTCTTCTAAACAACTTTTTTAGCAGGATAGAAAAGATAATCGTTAACCCCATTTATAGAACAAGAGTGTTCAAACCTGGATCCAATCCATTATGATACTTGTCTGAGTTCTTAGCTTGGGATGCAAAATGTCAAACATAATTAACAATTTTGTTGAGAATCAATGTGGCATAAAGGTTCAAGAAGTTGGACAAAGACTTTCAACCATGAAAATACGCTAGGTGACTTTGAATCAGCCCAACCTACCTCACAAAATCATTTTGCATGGTTAAAATGAATAGACATCTATATGAGCTGCCTTGAACTTCTGAAGGGCATAAATATATCTGATAATAATGAAATGGTCCATATTTTTTGTATCCATAATATTGAAAGGGAGAACAATCAAGTCATGTATTTGTTACTTTAATCCTTTATATCCAAATTCATGAATTTTCTGTGAGCATCCTATATGTTCCATTCCTTTCCAACTTATGCTCTGTGATGATACCCATGAAATAATCCAGTCTTTCTCTTCCTGCTAAATTTCTTTCTTTAATGGCAGACAGCTCCAGTTTAGCTGCAGGGCAAAGGATGAGAGGTCACCTGATGACAGGTAGCCCCTCTCCCTGTTGGTCTGTTGCTGGAAGAAGTGGCAGCTTGTAGTTCCTTAGAGGCAATCTGGGGAAGGGAATGCTTTCAACAAGAAAGGTATCACCTTGTAACCTTTATGGCTGACTCACTTACCTGCCCTTTGACCCTTTCAGCTTCACTCCCTGAGGATTTGAGGACCCTCATCGAAGAGGCCAAGGAAATGAAGTGGCCCTTTGTGCCAGAAAGGTGGCAATACAAACAAGCCATAGACCTTGAAGACAAAACAAATTTGCAAGATATGATCAATGCAAGGCTGCATGAGTTACTGGTATGACACCAAAGACACCTGTCCTTGAAACCTGCACTAGCTCTTAAATTTACAGTGACCCAACAGATGGTAGCTTCCTTATTACACTGGTGACCTCCCCCACACTCCATTTTTCACTGTTGCTTCTACCCCATGACAGTTGCTAGCCTGCTTCTGTTCAAGTCGATAGTTAAATTGATTCCTGTTGTAATCAGAAGACATGGGGTCAGTGGTTTGATTTTGTTCACATATTGCAAAATATGTAACCTAATCTGTAGTTTAGTATGCATTTTCATGTAAGCACTGGGTTCATGCACAAGGGGACTTCCTGCAATGACGAGATAAAAGAAGCCACTCATTCAAGTGCATCAGGTGTACTTTGGAGTGTGCAAATGAAAAACACAAATCTAATATTTTATCCGTTAGCCTGATAAAGAATAGATAATCTTATTCAGCCACATGAAGGTGAGCATAAAATGATAAAAAAAATCAAATATGTGCCATTATGATTCTAGTTATCAAAGCAAATAGTAAGTAGATAAATCTCTTCTGAAATAATAGTTCCATGATAGTTACTTATGGCAGTGATTAAAATTTCTAATGTTTTTTCCCTTGAGATGAAAATTTTCATTCTAAATTTTACCTGTTAGATAAAGATTGACATTAGTGGGCTTGCCTAGTTCTCTGTTGAGGGACAGAAAACTTGTTTTATTTGTTACATTATGATTGTAATTTTGAATAGGGTATTTCCATTTGAAGATTTTTTTAGAAACTTCCTTTCTTCTCAAAGCTACTAGGTGGTGGGTAGCTGATTTTTAGTATTTGGGAAAACAAATTTGTATATTTCCTAATTTATTATTGTAATAATAATTATTATTATTATTTTTAACCCCAGTATACTTTTGGGTTACTTTGTCCTAGGGCTTTAGGATGTCAATGAGTCAGTAGAAAAGAAAGCAAACTAAGATATCCTGTGAAAGTAGTATTTCTTCTGACTTACCCAAACTACAGCATTAGCTCTGAAAGATGAATTAAGCCTCCTCTTATAGAGGAAACATATCATGTTGAAGAATGAAATCAAATCTATTCAAAGGGCAACGTGACTTAAAGTTCTGTGAGTGTGCAATTAACACCTTTTAGGGCCATTTACCAGACACCTTTTGCTACAAATGGAAAAACAGCCATAGAAACCCAAACAAAGAGGCAGTTCTTTTAAGGTGTCCCAGAAAATATTTCATATACACCCACTCAGGGTCCAAATGATGCTTTGTATTTGAATCTGAATCACTTGAACAATCCTCATATCCAAAATTCATCAGGCACCACAAATTGCCTGCACCAATTCTCTAATGAAACAATTCCACTTTTTGCTCACTTGTGTCTACTACATTTCAGGCAAATGCATAGAGATAAGATATTCCTATTAGGCTTGCTCTTTTGGATTCCATAATATTTTATTTGGACTCTTCCCATCCAAGGGATCCAACTTCCTATTGGCAGCTTTTTCTGCTAAATGTTGCCTTTAAAATGTTACTAAAAAGTATTTCCATGGATATGAATTTCCAAGCTTTATCCATGGGATTGTAGGCCATTAACCAGAGAAATGTGTGAAATGTAAGACGCCAAGTGGGTTCAAACAGAATACTGAATGTTGACATCATGCAGTAGAGAGTTGTAATATTTAAAGTTCTATTGAATCAAATACCAAGTCATTCTTCTTCCCCTCCCATTTGCGTGTGTGATGTAACTTACACGCCTTGACAGAGGAGGAGGGCCGAGTTGCTGTTTTACAAATTCCTGGCACTAAGTGGAGTTTTATTGTGATTCTGAATTTGTTTTGGCTATTTTCTACTTCTTCCCTCTCTCCCCTTACACCACCAACCCCCCCCCCCCCGTTCCTTTTTTTCTTTTTCTTTTAACTTTTCTTTTCCTTTCTGGTGTGTGGCCTTAGACAGAAATTTATGGTGGAGGCTGACCCTTTGACAATGCCCACAAAGCCCCTAGACTCAAAAGCATTTGTCTGCTCCCTCCTAGGAAAAACACCTGCAGTAAAACTCTCTGAGAAACCTGGATAGATAGGAGATTAATGTGGCTGTAATAGCAAAGCCATGTTTGCACACATTATATTCTCACCCCAGGTAGATGAACCATTTCTGGGATGATACCAATTATTTATTGTTGAAACATCTGTTGATAACTGCAGCTGCCCCAGCAAAACAAAGCAGATCTTGGGGTGACAGGCTATAGGTCTCTTGGCCCCAGGTCATGCTAGTTTGAAACGATTCACTCAAGTGTCCCAAAGTTTGTGGGTTACCCATCATTTTCCTGGTTTCATTCTACCATAAGAAGTTATTTCCAAATACTGTCCTCCTTTCCCTGTGGGCTTTGAAGTATTATTTCAGTTTCATTGGTAATTTATATTCCAGCACCATTGTACTGCAGGAGAAAAGAGGCACTTCTTTTTGTTTTCCTTTTAGTCGTACTTTGACTGACATTTTGACCCATATTATTAGTATTAGTCAAGAAAGGCTTTTTCCTTTCCTGCTTTACTCCCCCCCCCCCTTTGCTTTTAAATAATTGAGGCATTATCAGATTTTCATGTATTTTTTTATGTATTTTATGTATTTTTTTTAAATTACAGCTTAACAGCTAAAAATGAAATTTTTACTGTTTTCATATGATTTGAGGAATTTTAATTCTCCCAGAAACACAAATAACCCTTTGTTGGTATTGTTCGTAAAAACAGTTAACACATTATATCTGGGTTTATTCTAAAGTGGTGAGTTTAGAATAAGCTCTCGACCAGAATGAACCAGTGTTTGTAAATGCTCTGGGATCCTTGAATGAAGTGTTTATTATTCTGGAAGGCCAGATTTTGTGGTCCTTATTCACAGCATGCAGCATCTTACTTCTCGAGTAGCTTCCCTGATCTCAAAGTATCTCTGTGAGAGCACTTGGGTCTCCTGTCTGAAAATTTGGCTTAGCCTTGCATTGTTACAAGCCAAACTTTGTTTGCAGACCACTGCTTGGCTGAGTATGCAAAGCAATCAGGGCTGCTTACATCAGCCTTTTAAACAGCTCAGCTTGGCATTGGCTGCAGAATCCTATTGTATAAAACTAGCAGAATGAGAACGATCATAAAAGACATCGAGGAGCAGGCAGGGAGTGCAAAGAACCCCCATATTGTTGGTTTTTATCAATCTTCAAAAATAGGTGGAATGAATGTATACCCTGCATTTCTTTTTTCCTCTTCATGATTTTCACTGTTGAACTTTTAGCTAGGAATTTGAAATGAAAGGAAGATATGATAACTCTTAGCACAATTTTTCATGAATTCTTTAAGTGGTTTGGATGTAATTCTCATTCATTAATTTAAATTCAGATTAATGTATCTGATAATAAATGTTTAATTGATTCAATAAAGTGCAGAAAATATGGTCTCTCTGGACACTAAGAATACTTTTAATAGTTGTTGAAGTTATTTGAATGATTATTTTAAAAAAGCCCAAACATTTTGAATTTTAACTACCAACTTAGAATTTCTTCAGCATTCAATTTTTACTCTTATTTGCTACAATTATTTATTTCAATTGCTATTTTTGAACTCTTTTTCTTCTACTTTTTGCCTTTAGAAGATAATATCCACCAAGACTAACATAATCATATTTTTATTTATTTGTCAGGTTTGTAATTCTGCCTTTATCCCAGGACCTCAAAATCATGTAACTATGGTTCCCTCTTTCAGTTCTTCCTATAACAGTTCTGTTATGTAGCCAGTAGCTACCAATTTGACCCAATTAACTTCTGATATTTAAGAAGAATTTGAACCTGATCTTTCTGAACTAATGCCTCAATCATTGTGCTATGCCTTGTCTTCATATTGGAAGGTAAAAATAGTCATAAAATGTGGGAAGCTCCCTTCGAAGGATAAGTCAAAAGAGACTTCATTGATGCCCCTATTTGGGAATCTAGTTTTTCATAGCCAAGTGTTGATTCTAGTTGAGTGTTTTGTGATCACAAACTAGAGTTGCCAGAAACTTATTGAAATCAGCCTCATTCTTGATGCAGCTAAGCTGTGGTAGAATCTGCACACTTCCAAAAATAAGATTCCTAGGACATTCTAAAAATATTTGGGATTTGCAATGTCATTAATTGAGATTCAAAATTATTTCAAAATTTGAATTTAATGAGAAAACATAACTTGCAGAATTATAATGCAAAAATCAGCTTTCTCTTAATACTGTAAAGTTGTAAACTCCTAGAAGACTTGGTGGTAGTGATTCAGTCTGTAATGAGGAGCCATTATAACATACAGAGTCAGAACCAGCAAAGGACTTTTGGAGACATTGGTTCTGTTTGCATTTGTAATATTTATAACAATCACTGGAGCAGGTGTTTCTGAAGAACTAGGAATTTTTCTGGCAAATGCTTGATGTTGTAGCATTGGCCTTAAGGCTAAAAATGAAACTATGAATCCCATAAAGGATTTAAATCACTAAAATAAGGTCCTAGAATATAGGACATTCTTCCTCTCTTTTTGTAAAAAGCTCTGTCGGAAAACATTTTTTTCATCCCCAATCTGCATACATATCCAGATGCAAATATTTAAATTAACATATAGAATTCTGCAAATCTAATTCCATTTGCACCTTCTTCAGCCATGAAGTTCCTTTTGTGCCCTAAATTCAATTACATACACACATTGAACAGATGTTCAAACAGAGTTCATGCTTATTCCTCTCTGTAGCCATGATGAATACAAAATCTTTTTTCTATTATCCATCCTCTTTACATTGTATTTTTTTAAAAAGTTGGGCTGTAAATTATTGTTACTGAATCAATAATTTCTACACTATATTTTGACAAAAAATAATACTGCAATTACAATTTTAAAATGGCTTATTTGAAATTATACTAATTTGGTGGAGGTACATTGGATGCATCTATATGTACCAGTCACTTTTTTATGGGGAGGTGGGACATATGTGTGGAATTGAAAACAAAACCAGCAAGATCAAAGCTGGTTTTTCTTCAAAACTGGCAAGAAATTATGAGATTATATAGTGAATGGAAGCATTCAAATACAGAAGCACTAGCACAACTATGTGCTCTGGCTGATACCATTCTAAAGGACAGTAGTTTGATATCGTTAACAGTACAAACTTATTTTGCCACAGCAGGTGGCAGCACCTGCTTGAACTTGGCAAAGCTGAACAGAGTCAGACCTGAATTATATTTAAATCAGAGACTACAAGAAAAATCAAGGCTGCAAACTAGACTGGGGATTTGAAAAATCATGGGGAAAGGCAATAAGAAGCCACTTCTGTACTACTACAAAGAACATTTATAAATGTTTGCACGTAGACTCCAGGAATTGAGCATAAATTGTAAGATATTAGCTTAATGGGTTTTGAAAAACCTATAATAGATTATTGCATGATGGCTTTCAAAAGTCATAATAACTCTATGTGAAAGTCATACAGAAACCAGCTATTCCTAGCTTACATATTATGTATATATGGAAGGAGTAATATAAATCATTTATTTGATTATACTGATACATATTGATTATACTGATACATATTGACATACATTTCCAATTAATAAGCATATTTTCCCTTTTTTCTATCAGTATATTTATACATAGTCATTGTTTGATGGTAACACAAAAAATTGCTTTTCTTTCAGTTACTATTGCTGGTTTACTTTCAAAATTATTAGATTATAATTAGCTTTAACTATAGCTAGAGGGAGTGAAAAAGTAAAAAAAAAGTTTACAAAGATCAGTTGTTTTTCCTAAACACTATTAAATCCAATCCTAGATTATTGACCAGATTATCTTAAAAGGGAAGTCTTCAGTCTCTTCATTAGATTCATCAAGATGAACTCTTCTTAAGAGTTTCTTGATCTGTGTGAATAGGAACATTTGAACTAGCGTACCATCCTTCCAGCTCCATCATGCTTCTACATGATGCTATCAAAAAGGGAAGCTAGCTTTGCTATAACTCAACATTTAATCTATCAAAAAAGAAGATTCCACAAGCACATATTTTTTTTAAAGAAACAATGGTAAACTACATTTTATTACAGGCTTTGTGATCAACAGGATTGAATTGGACAGAATTTAGTGTCTCCTGTGAGAAATAATTTTATTAGATTTCTGCCAATGATTTTGAGAGGAAGAAATTAATTGATTTATTAGACTTCAAGTATGAAATAATTGTTACACTCTTTAAATTTTTCTTGTGGACTAAATGCTGTTGTGTGATTCCATAGGCAAAGAAATAGTCAAATATTTTCTTAGCATGTTGTTGAGAGAGACCCAGAAAAGAGTTTTATAATATCAACAACTGATATCGTGCTAAATTTATCAGAGTGAAGTGCCATCTTACCTTGAAGGAAAGAAAAAAAAATAGACAATATTCTTCCCCTATCTTGACTTTGCCCTATTTTATGTTAACTTGATTTTGAAGAGGTTTCAGCATTAAAGCAGAGAGTTAAATTATGCAGCTGCCCAGCCTCCCAGAATAAGGAAACTTGGTATAGATTTTTTTCACAATGCTATTGAAGTGCTTATTTTCCTCCTGAAGAGACACAAACAGATGCAAACTTCTGTAAACACTTTAGAAATGAATTCAGTGAGTTTGGCCTCTCAGTGGTGCTCAATAGCTGACAGAAAAATGTCTAATTAGTGCAAGTGGAAATAATAGGGCCACTTGGATTCCTCCTACCCTTCTTCACATCTCCTTTTCCTAGGAACTCAAAGGCTCTTTTGTCTGGCAGGTCACCCTCTCCCATGCTTTTGTGTTTCAGTTTCTTAAAAGAAGGCAAGATGCAAAGGAGAAAAATATATTAGGCAATGAAGGCAATGCTTATACATATGGTATATGCTGGAGCGCTGTGAAGAATTTATACCAAGGCAGTATCAATTTACAGGTGCTTCAAAGATGGGGAAATCGTCCCATAGTGGAAAGTATATGTTCCAGGAAAAGGGGAATCCTTTTCAATTGCCACATTTTATTTTACTTTTAAAAATCCTTAAAAAGAATCAGTTTTTTATTGCCTAAATCACCTGAAGAGCAAACTTCAAAATAATTAACCCCCTGATCTTCTGAGTAAACATATACTCTGCATTCCTGCTAATACCATGCAGGAAAATGTCCCTCACTATAGTGAAAGGGAGTCTGCTTTCAACATTTCTTTATAAGGAAAAGAGACATGTGGTGAAATTCTCATGACTGGAAGAGAGTGTTCTTGCACTTACGCGAAGAGATGCTGTGCGCAGTTCTTAGTTCTGATTAAAATTTATATGATATATTCTCCACAATTTAAGTCCCATTGATTTTAGTGAGAACCAAACATAATTTTTTTAGTTGTAGATTAACTTAATACTTAGGTTCACATTATGCTTAAACTGTACGGTGGCTTAGCCTAGCCTGTGGTGTGAATTCAGTGTCTGTAGTTTGTCAACCATATTTTATATTTTTAACAATAAACAGATTTACAGTGGCTTAATCAACAAACTAAACCATTAGCAGTTTAGTACAATCTATATATTTGTTTACATGATTAAGTTTCTCACCTAACTTTGGTTAACAAGCTGAGTGAACCTGAAAAATGTCACTGCACACAAAAGTAAAATATTACACTGCTACACCAAAAGTGTATACCATATTGTGTAAAGTCTTGTTTAAGTCCCTTTCCACCTTTTCTATTCTGCATTGGATGAAATACGTCCCAACTTTGTCTTGGGAGTTTCTGCAGCTCAAGGAAAGCATAAACATCTTTCAGAGAAATAAGTGAAGAAATATTGCAGCTTGGTACCTTCTCTATCTCCTGGGTGAATGTGTATTTTATGGATCATCCTCTGCAAAGAGTTTCCTAGGGCAGCTTGTTCCTATTCACATATTTTTGGTCCTCTTTTCAGGTTTGCTTAAAAGCCTCCATTGCCAGCAGGGACTATCTGACAGCAACAGCTATTGCATTTCTGGTTGACCGGTTTCTATATTGGGTTGATGGTTCCAGCCAGCTTCTCCAAATTGTCAAATGGCTGCATCAGCTTGAGCCTACGGTACCAATTGCTCCTCAGCTGGTTATCCGTCAGGCTCGCATCTCTGTGAATTCAGGTAATGAAATGCTGTCTGCAAGCCCTTGACCCTTTCTCCATTTTCTTAGCCCAATTCCAATTAGAAGATACTTGACTTTCAAGAGGATATTTTGTCTCTTTCTGAAGGTGACATTTCTTTATGCCATGCACTTTGCCAACACAAAGTTTCTAATGGGGAAGGAAAACAGGAGAAAATTGTAAAAGAATGTGGAAAACACTAATTAGAGCTTTTGTTGCCTAAAGGCTGCTCTCTGCCAATCGTCCTTAAGCTCCCTCAGGCCATGAAGACACTTTTACCTCAGAAAAATACTACTAGCTTTTCAGGGCACTTCTGGGCCAATAACCTGTCAGAGAATTGCACAGCAGGTGTCCAAATGGATTCAGAGACACTGTCGCAAACTTGTTTTATATAAATAAATATTTTATATCTATATCTATCTGTCTGTCTGTCTGTCTATGTATGTGTATATATATATCTCTCTCTGTGTGTGTGTGTGTGTGTGTGTGTGTATGCATACATACATACATACTTACATACATATATACATATATGGTATTCAGCTTTGTTCGGGTATTTTCCCACGTCATTATAGTTGTGCTTTTAAAGTTGTAGCAACATTTCGGCAGAATTTCATCTGCCATCGTCAGGCTTCTGTAAGAGTCAGAACCATATGACTTCTGGTTTGAGCTTCTTCGGCGACAGACCAAAACCTCGTCTCTCCGAGGCTTTGATCCATGCTCGCCGCTGGAGCGCCCCGAGCACTGCTCCAGCTACTAAATTTTAAAATCATAAATACTGAGGGTTAATTGCTGTATTTTGGAACAAAAGTGTCCTAAAATAGATTAACCAGTTTTAATATTTTCTGAATACAGTTCAAGCTGCATATAAGGAGTTAAAAAATCTGCAGATACTCAAGGTTACAAATACTATTGTACAAGTAACCTGCTTATATAGACCGAAGATTTTCCTTCGCTCTCAGCAAAGAACATAAGTATTGTTGTTGAGTTAATTCTAAGTAATTCAAGAATAATACCAAGTAACGCAAGACAGAAAGCATACGTCATACTCCTTCCTCTTTTTTCCAACAATAAGAAAGCTATGAGGTGAATTGGGATGAGAGAGATGACAGACCCAGAGTCACCCAGCTGGCTTTTATGCCTAAGGAGAGACTAGAACTCTGTTTCCTATTTTCTAGGCCAGAACCTTAACCAATACATCACACTGTTTTTTATTTTGGGGAAAAGATTATTGTAAGAAGAAAATGAAATCTGTTTTTGTTCAGCAGTTGGTAAAGGGTCTTGAACTTATGATCTTTTTTAATAACTTCATTTCAACACAATACAAACAGAAATATTAAGTTTTCTAGCATTCTGACGTATCTGAAAAATAGATATGTCAACAAAACAGTTCATTCTTTTAATTCAGTGTCAGTCAAAGTAGCATATCAAAAGCATAAAACGTCAAATAGAACAAAGTACTTGTTTGGATGAATCTAAGCTTACATATATATATAACTATGTCAAACGTGAGAAATTATTATCACAAAGTTGAATGCATGTGTGTAATTGTATGTGAACTAATGCAGCTGTTTGTATTCACCCTGGAACCTTACTCATGAAGTGACATTGCCGTATCATGTTGATTATAACAAAAAAATATTTAATATTTCTAGGTAAATTGTTGAAGGCTGAATATATTCTTAGCAATCTTATTATTGACAATGGGGCAACAGGTAAATAAATTATGGTTGTTATACTTCTTTCCAGTTTAAATGATAAATTCCAGTTACTGCTAGTTATAGCCTATAGTGGGATATGCAAATAATTTTGGATGCTTATAAATCAATTCATTGGGAGTAAAACTTTCGTTTGGTCTTTACTTCTTCAGTTTCTCAAGTTTAACCTTCCATGTTACGTCTATTGGGAACCAATTTTAATATACAGTATCCTCGTTTTTTTAAATTGCTGTAGTTTGGCTCACTGAAGAATTATAATGTGTGTGTGTTTGTGTACATATTAATTAATGAATCTTTGTAGAAAGATATAATAGCAAATATTATATTGAATGATAAATATAAATCATTAAATAAAACATAAAATTGTGTATTTATGTCTTTGAATGTCTCCCAGAGCTTAAGTTATAAACCAACTAGCTATAAAACAAGGATTGTTAATTTCATCCAAGTGTTAAATTTTAATCTTGCTATTATTATTGCTCATCTTTAAAGCTCTGAATAATATTTTACCAACCTTTTCCTTTTGCTTTTTAGGAGTATGGAAGTACTGTAATGAAAGTGATTGTATTCTTGTTCAATCTGTCTGTATACAGATCAGAGGACAAATTCTACAGAAACTGGGTAATAAATCCAATAATCTCTATGCTGTTCCAAAGCTACAACTTTGAAATAGATTGCATAGTAACTGTTTCGTGTGGATGAACTTGTGGAAAAACTCAATCTATAAAAATAAATAGTTAAGGAGTTAAGAAGTTGCACATAATAACATCAATAACAAAACATCAATGATGTCCACAGAGCTAGTGTAGTGATTAAAGACATTGGATTAGTAGCTGGGAAACTAGAGTTCTACTCTTGCCTTAGGTACCAAAGTCGACCAGTCATTTTCTATCAGGTGTAGGAAGTTTACTGGCAACTACCTATAGTTGCCAATAAAACTTCATGGATTCTACATCATTGCCAGGCCTCAGGACTGATTTGAAGGCACTAATATGGATATTCATTCACAAACAAAATAATCTTCCAGTATGAGTAAAGGCTTTTCATATTGAAAAATATTTCTTTACAGAAATATGAAGTTTTGGGATAATTTTCTACATTATATTGACATGTAATTGCTGTCTTTTAATAGAGAGAGAAAAATAGATCTAGATATTTATATAAAATAGACTTTGTTAAAATGGTAACAAATAAATTATGAATAAATACTAACTGATAGTATTTGTTCCTATCATAAAATGTCCAGCCCTTGTCATCAGAATTTGTAAGTGGCTCCAATATTCATCAGTAGTAAAACTCTTTTTGAAAAATAAAACAATTGTTTTAAAAATGAACAATTTGTTTATGTGTATTGTATTTTAGGGATGTGGTATGAAGCAGCAGAGCTGATTTGGGCCTCAATTTTGGGTTATTTTACACTTCCCCAGCCAGATAAGAAGGTAATAAATGTATTTTTTGACACCTTAAATATTTCCTACTGAGTCATGCCGTATGTTCGAGCACTTTCTGTGCTTATTGAACACTGGTTGTTACATTCAAATGACTACAAAGAAACAGACTGCTTCATAAAAAATGTTTATTTTGAAGAGGCAAAATTCCATGTTCTCTAAATCCTTTGGTGCTTGAGCCATCGACATCTAAGGGACAGTTTTGTCTCTCTTCTCTGATCTTAAAAAGTGAAATACCTGTTGAAGTTTTGAGACTCTGGTTTATATAGATGCATATATCTAAGAAAGAAACAGAATTCCTAAAAGAATGTGGACACTGTCCTTTCTCTCATGGATTCATGCACATAAGCAGGCATATATACCACCACCACCACAAAAAATTACATTTATACCTTAAAGCAATTTAGTTTAAGATGAAAGGGAGTGATTAATTGAAGGCAAATTTAATTTTAAACAGGATCAGTGTAGAAAATTAATTAGAAGTAAATTAATTGAAGAGAAATTACTGATTTGGAATAATTGAAGAATGGCAGGTGGTTTGGCTGGGGAATTAATTGTGAAATTTAAATATATGTCCTTATTTCTATATTTGCATCTGCAATATGAGTTAATTTATTAGAATTCTTCAGCTCTCTACTAATCTGGAAAAATATTAATATCTCCAATTAATATTTAGTTGGTTCAGCAGGCATAAAACTTTTAAGTACCTGATATCACTGTTGTCTATTATTTACTGGTGTCTACAGAGTTCATCTTGTTCAACTACTGTACTTCATATCGTCAAGATTTATTGTAATCTTCATGATCAGATTTGCTCACAAATGGAAGAATATAGATTGTTGCAAATCTGTTGCAACAAAAAAGTAAAATTTCTTCAGAAACATATATTTTAATATTTCCTGTGGTGAAAAAAATGCTGATTTTCTTTGTCCTACTAGAATTAGGTAGATAAAGAGTCTTATAGTTGTTCATATGTGTTCTTTTTTAGGGAATAGCTACCTCACTGGGTATTTTGGCAGACATCTTTATATCTATGAGTGAAGATGATTACATCAGATTTAAAAACAATTCTCAGCTTGGCCTGGTAACTATTTTTACAGCAGAGATGAACTTGATTTAACTAATTTTCATACATACATACATTTTAGAGCAAGCATTATGCAGAGTACAGAAAAAGAATAAACAATATAAACCAAAGGAATTAAACAAGAAAAAAGAAAAGTAATTTATATCAACATCATTCATCATATTGCTTTATAGCTGTCTTTGCTTGCTAACCATTCTTGTTTATGCCACATTTATACAGTTCACATATTTAGCCTTTTGTTCTCTCTCACCTTTTCCCCAAGTTTCCATTAACTTCATCCAACCTTCCTCTCAACCCATTCACCTTTGTTTCATATACCAGTATTTTTTTTGTATTTGAAGTTCATCATTTTCATTGTTTGGGCCATCTTTTTTTTTACATCATTTATTGATGTTTATATTCAAGCCACATTTGTGCATTACCCATTCATTTGCGATCATGTGCTATATTGCTTGTTTTATCACCCTTCTTAAGTTTCCCATTGCCCCTTTTTCCAACTTCCTTTTATGTTTATCTGCATGTACCCAACTCTCCCTTCTGTACAACAAAGTAGGCAGGCTGTTTCTATAGCTATTTTTCACTTATTTCAACCAACGTTCTTTCCTTACAACCAGCCATATCCACTTCCTTTCTACAAAATTTTCATCACTCTAAATCCATTCATTTTTTCATTTATTTTAAATGTTATATAAAAGGACAAATACTTGCTCCAGTTATTACCAGCTATGTATACTTTGCAACTGATGCCTTCCTTTTATAATTCAAATGCAAGTACCATTAATAAATTAATTTTCAAATTATATTTCTAATTGCATCAGACACACTTATATTACATTCACTACAAATTATTTGGACTGTCAGGAATCTACATATCATTATTTGTTTACTGAAATACAGATACATTAATGTCTTAAACCATCCAACATACTATCAGCATTCCTTGTTTATTTGACCAGAAATACATGAAGCAAATAAGATGATATTACACACATATGTATTACTCCAGATCAATATTGAACCATTCTGTAAGAATTCCATTTATCATTCCACATGTTTAATTGCTATCATATACTCCTTTTGGCATATTTAGCAATCTTTACCTTCTTATTTATACAAAATAGTTTGTAATTCAAGTCTATTATTTTTCACACACTGTCTCTGAATTAAGAGATGCAGTTAAGTCTATGTCATATAAAATATGCATTTAAAAATGTCAAAATAAGTATCCTTCAATGTTCATTTTCTTTTTGTTATTTAATTAGAACCTTCTTAAAGAATTTGATCATCGTTTACTTTCAGCTGCCGAAGCTTGCAAGCTGGCTGCAGTCTTGAGTCAGTTCACACCATTGTTTGTGCTCACTGCAGTTGTAAGTACCATGTTCAGCATTCCTATTTTCTTCCACTCTGAAAATTCTTTACAACGGTTTTTGTCAACTACTGATATAATATGCTCCTGCCTAGCTAATACTTGAGATTCAAATTATAATATGAATTTCTAGTGCAGATGAAATGAATGAAATATAAAGCAGAAAGTTAAACTGCACCCAGGGACAAGCTTTTTACTCTAAAACAGTTATGATTTATTCTAAACCATTATTTGCTATTGCCTGAATGAATATTGCAGTTCAGAAAAATAGATAAAAGCATGTTCCATTTATTTCACTGGCGTTCACCACAGGATAAGTATAGTTATAAATGCAGCTTCTGTCAGAATCCATATTTAGTTATCAATAAGTTGAAATTAACAAGACATTATTAATCTTGCTTTACTTGATCCTGGAGTAGAAAGTGTGATTTCTTTCACATTTCAAGGCTATAATTCCCATATGTAATTTATTTGTTTATTTATTCATTTATCACATGTTTACACCACCAATCATAACTAAGTGGCTCTGGGCAGCTTACAAGATTGATTGAGTTAATTTGGATGTTTTGTATCTTTTATTTGGATGTTTTATCTATTTCTGTTGTAATTATACTCATTCTTGTTTGAATATTTTCTTTTAATGTTTTTGAAGGTGTTTTTACTGTATTCCTCTAAGCTCCCCTCATTTTTAACAAAGATGAGCAGTGATTTAAAATGTTATGCTAAATAAATTTATGTTAAAATAAAACTAATAATAACATTTCACTAAAAGTAGAAACCATAATCAACTGAAAATTAATGAAAACAATTCTGATCACATGCTGGAATAGATTTTTAAGGGATTTGAAACATATATACTGACACATGAATTTGACAAATTCTATTCATTCTCACTGTATTTATTTTTTCAGAATATCCGGGGAATGTGTTTGCTAACTTACAGCTGTTCAAGTGCATGTTCTCCAGAAAAGCGAGCATTTTATTTATCTCAAGCAAAGGAGTCCTTTGAAATTGGTTTACTGAGCAAGAAGGACAAAGAACCAGTCACCAGCAAACAGGAGCTCCACAGTTTTATCAAAGCAGCTTTCTCCCTTGCCAAAGTACACCAGCGTCTGTATGGGGAAAGCAAGAGCCTTAATCAGGTGAATCAGTTGTGCCAGGGTGCTTTGGAGAAGCTTTATGCTTACAGTTATTCACTTCAAAATGAAGAGCAGGAAAAAGAACTGCTTGCTAAAGACATTATGTCCCTGGTCATGTCAGTTAAAGAACAATTACAAGTGCAAAATTTTCCTAATTCAGATGCCAAATCCTACATTCCTGATTGCTACAAAACTGATGTAAAAAAAGAGGTTCTGAATTGTAATTTGAGCTTTGAGGAGGTTCTCAGAATGTATTTTCAGCATCATGAATCAGTCTGTGATGTTTTTGAAAGTACTTGCAGAAATCATAAAATTAGACCAGGAAAACAGAAGGCGAGAGCCTGTATAACAACTTTGGAGACTGAAACCAGAAGTATGGATACCATAGGTGCCACAGAAGCAAATTCTCATTATGACAATCACAATGGAGAAATCCCAGTTTCACAGAAAGAAAACAAAAGACAAAGAAAGAAAATTGCTCACATTGTTTCAAGGAGGGCTTCTCTTGATGAACAGACAGAAAGTGAAACTTCTGATAATCAAAACAATGCTAGTTGGGAAGAAATTGTCAGTAATAAAAATGATCTATCCCAAGATAAGGAGCAGAAGACAAAGAACATTATAGAGTTGCCTGAAGATATTGAAAAGAAAATTCAAGAAAGTGATCTTTGTTTGTTAACTAATAAAATACACAAAATCACACTTCAGCACCCTCAAAATGGCACAGGTTCTTTAAAGCATCCCTTTCCAAAAAGCACGCCTTTCACTAATACACCAAAAGAATTGGACCCAAATTTAAGAAAGAAAGATATGGAGGCAGGAGTGGATGCTTCAAAACAGTCATGCAGAAGAACAAGTAGCAGCAACTCCAAACAAGATAAAGTAATGAGTTCTACATCTGAAAAAGAAATAATTTCTTCAGGGAAGGTTTCCAGAACCAAGGACAGCAGCAATGTTCCTATTTCTAGTATTAGAAAAGGAAGCATTGAAAGCAATGCAAACCATGCACGGGATTCAGGCCCAATAAGTAGAAATCATTGGCAAATGGTTGACTTAGAAGGAGAAACAGAAGATGGAACAGAAGATTCACTAATGAATCCAGATTTACCCAATGAAAAGACAGTACCTGCTTCTATCAGAAACAATATATCAAAAGCTGAATATGACAATTTTGTACAAAATTGGATCAACCAATCTGGCAATATGATGTTAACAGGATGTTCCTCTAAAATATCTGAAGTTAAAACACAAGCAGAAGATGACTGGGAGCTGGTTTCTGATGATAGAAGAGAGTTAACAGACCACGGTACTGATGAAGGTATAATAAAAGACCCACAAAATTATAGGACTGAGGCCCCAAGTTGTTCATTAGGATGGGGCAACAAGCAAGTTTCAAATCATTCTAGTGATTGTGCTACAACTGAAGAAGGTGATGAAGGTGAAATCAACCAATCTGGCAATATGATGTTAACAGGATGTTCCTCTAAAATATCTGAAGTTAAAACACAAGCAGAAGATGACTGGGAGCTGGTTTCTGATGATAGAAGAGAGTTAACAGACCATGGTACTGATGAAGGTATAATAAAAGACCCACAAAATTATAGGACTGAGGCCCCAAGTTGTTCATTAGGATGGGGCAACAAGCAAGTTTCAAATCATTCTAGTGATTGTGCTACAACTGAAGAAGGTGATGAAGGTGAAATCAACCAATCTGGCAATATGATGTTAACAGGATGTTCCTCTAAAATATCTGAAGTTAAAACACAAGCAGAAGATGACTGGGAGCTGGTTTCTGATGACAGAAGAGAGTTAACAGACCATGGTACTGATGAAGGTATAATAAAAGACCCACAAAATTACAGGACTGAGGCCCCAAGTTGTTCATTAGGATGGGGCAACAAGCAAGTTTCAAATCATTCTAGTGATTGTGCTACAACTGAAGAAGGTGATGAAGGTGAAAATATGAGAGGCATTTTAAATAGCTCCCACAGCTCAAGCTCTCTGAAATCATGGGTCAAAGGACCCAGTTTTTCCAGTAGTTTTTCTGAACTGGGAAGTCCTCCCTTAATGAATTCTAGTGAAAGTTCTTTTTCCTTTATTAGCATGGCCAAAGAACAAATGCAACAAGCTCGTATTCTGAGCAATGATGATTATAACAAGCTATTTTCAGGTGTTGAACATGCTTGGCTCGTTGAAAGAATGAAGAATACAGGATTCTTTAAACCAAACCTCCTGCATAGAACACACTGTAAGCCACATTTTTCTAAATTATTATCTTTGCTCCAGGAATTTATCTATGCTATGCTATTTTCTGAGACAGAAGTTGATTGCATTCTGGCACTTTCATACTGATTTACAAATTTGGACCATTTGACTCATGGTAGGGTAACCTGCTCATCCACCCAGAAGTTCAGTAGAACCTGCTGCTATGGCCAGCAGATAGCACTATGCTTTTTTTTTTTCTTTTTACATGTTTACCACCAAAGGTGAGGGATAAATATCAGTTAATATTGCCTAGTCTCATTCTGAATTTGTATTTCTTTTCTTTACCCAATTTCTATCTTAATGTATGGATATCAAAATCCAGGATCTATCCTGTAGTACAGGTGTGTCCAGGGTGGGATTCTACCAGTTTGCATCTATTCTCTAGAACTGGTTTTTAACATTCTAAGCAGTTTGGAGAACCAGTTGTTAGAAGTAATTACTGGCCTAATCCTGTAAGGAAAGCAGGAAGGAAACATTTTGGTGTTGCTTACAGAAATTGCCTCTCCGTTAACCCTTATTACATTCTTGGCAGGACTAGACTTCCTGTCTCAGGAATGTCTCTGGAGCTTTTTCCCCCTCCTTTCCTGGTACTTTGCTTGTGTGGAGTGACCGTTCAAAGTTACAATGGCACTGAAAAAGTGACTTATGACCGTTTTTCACACTTACGACTGTTGCAGCATCCCCACAGTCATGAGAGGCCAGGCGAGGAGATGCCTCGGTGTGAGTGATGTTGAGTTGGCCACGCCCAACCAGTCATATGACCTCCAAGCTATGCCCACCACCTAAGCCACGCCCACATAACCGGTTGCTAAAAAATTTGAATCCCACCCCTGGATGTGTTAAACTCAAGGGCTAGATCTGGCCCATGGGGTGCTTTGATCTGGCCCATGGAAACAGCGAAGGACTGGGCCTCAGTGCCTCTGCCAGTGAAAATGGAGCTTGGGAGGACCCCACTTTCAGCTGCAACGGCCTCCTGCAGCCCTCTGCCAGTGAAAACAGAGCTTCATTTTCACTGGCAGAGTGCTGCAGGAGGCATCAAAATAGAGATTGGGAGCCTGTTTTCGCTGGCAGACTATTCAGGCCACCAGAGGCATCCCCAACATGAGTGACATCAAGTTGGCCACACCCAAACTGGCCATGCCTACCCCAGCCCCTGAGGTCAAACACAACCCTGATGCGTCCCTCAATGAAATCAAGTTTGACACCCCTGCTGTACTACAATTGCCTGTAGCAGAGCCAATGTGATAATAGTCTGCATATTATGTAAAACTAAACACATAATCATTTTGGGGGGAATGATGTAATTCATGCTGTTCTCTCCATGCTACCACATAGGACTCCATTAGTTCCAATTAATCATTCCATGAGTTCAATTTCAATTCCAACATTTCAAAAAAGTTTCTCCTGCTATTAACAATTTGAGTGCGCTACCCCTATAGTTTATATATCATGTAATTAATCCCCCTTTAAATCCTATTAATTAGTTTTGATTATCACCTAATAAATTAAAAACAATATTCTTCTATCAACTACTACATTGCATATATACTTTTCAATTCAGGGTCTGCAAGTTTCTCCTTCAATTACATACATAATATATATAATTTAATAAAAAATTAATCTATTTAATTCATCATAAAAACTGATATTATTCCCCTAGTCCCCATTTCCATATTTCAACTATAATTTATACTTTCATTACACATAGCTAATATACTTATCATAATTCCTCTTTTTCACAATTATTCCATTTGACTCTGTTTAATTCCATTGAAAAAATATACATATCTTACCATAACAAAATAATGTCAGCTCCAGTCTCTCATTTCAATAATATGTATTTCACTATTTTCTAATAGTAAAAAGTAGTCTATTCAATTCATCATAGAAGTTAGTATTACTTTCCTAGTCAAACTTATCATAATTTCCCCCTTTTAACAATTTTTCCATTTGGCTATGTGTATAATTCCATTAAAAAGAACAGAATTAAAAAGAAATGAGACAGCAAACTTACACCAACAAAACAACATCAGTTCCAGTTTCACATTTTATAAATTTATATTTCACTATTATCTAGTTAATTAATTACTTTTAATTCATTTATATTACATCTCATCAACTTGCAGAATCCCCTCTCTTAATATTTAGCTAAACATTATCTCTGTGTCTTTCAAACAAACATTTTCTTTTCATCCTTACTTGATTCCCATATTTCTTTGTTTCCTGGTCATGTTTCTTATTATTTCTTTTTCCCTTCATTCTTCCCCTCCTTTTTCTACTCCAATTTTTGTCCCCCTCTCTTTTTAGTACTGTCTAATGCCCTTCCCTCTTCTGCTGTTTCTTTTGTTTGGTTTGGTTTTCAGGATAAGCCTCTTTTTAATCACCATTTCAAACCTCCTGTTTTTAATTCTCCTTCTTTTCTCTCTTTGCTTTAACTCTCATTGTTTTAAACGTTCATTCAAGATGGCCTCTTCTGTACTCTGCTCCTCTTCTTATGACATTCCTCGTTGTTCTTCATATTCTAAAATCACCATTTGTAAAAATTGCAAAGTCGGGCAAAGCAGTTTGCCGCCTTCTTGTAACATTTCTTTCCTATTTCTAAGTTCTAGTTTTAGTTCTAAGAACAAATCTGCCATTTTTTCACTTTTATCCAGTAATTTGATTCAACCAATATCTATAATGTCTATTTCCAATGATCAGTTTTTATTAATTCCTCTTTAAATTTTCTTGGTTCATTTAAATTTTCTTGTCCATTAAAGTTGACACCAAAGTTACCAAACTCCCAAAATGGTTTCTTCCTGCTTTTTTCTTTGTCTTAATGTTCAATAATTCACTTTCATTTTCCAGGGTCTTTATTTTATTGTATCATAATCAGTTAGTTTGTATCCAGTAAATCCTTGAAGGAACCAGGCTTTTAAAAAGAAAAGGGGAAAAAAGGGATATAAACATTTCATTTGGCCACTAGATGGCAGTCTCCATTATATCTAAAAACCAGTCTTTTTTCTCCCACTTTTTTCCCCTCTATTTCAGGCTTTTAAAATTCCAAACGTCTGATAAGTCCAAGTATCAATTACTCTCCCCCCCCCAACATGTCCAAATAAGGCTTAAATTATGCCTTTTGGTGTCAGGGCCATCTGTTTATCACATATAGGCAGAAATCTTCTTCCGGCTTCTTCCTATTAAGATTCAAACCCACTTTAAGCTGTCAAAATTTATTTCTTCTCTTCATCATTCGCCGCTTCAATTAACTCTCTTAAAAACTTTATTTAATATTATTCTGGGGTACCTTTTATTTAGAAGTTGCACCCAATTTTCTGGGTTTCTATGCTGTCCTCTTCTTCTCTCCTCCTGTACAATCTTATCCCAGTCAGCTCACCTCTTCAGGGTGGCCATATTGGCCACCACTACGGTCATCTTCGGGAGAAGGAGTATTGCCAAGCCAGGGAGGAGAGATGCAGCTCCCCTCGACCCAGTCAACAGTCTCTCTCTTCTTTGCCACCTCTACAGGTGGCTGTGGCCCCAAATCAGGTTGATCGGGGCCCTCTGATGATAGAGCATGAACTGAAACTGCGGACAATTGCAAATTTTGGTCCATAGGCAAAAGAGTCTAGCCGGAAGTCCCCAAAAGTTCAAGACTTCTGAATTCAGATCTTGCTATAATATTTGATACAATTGTTTGCAATTTGATACTATGGATTTTGTGTCATATATATTCTTGAAATATAAGATGTAAATAAACTGTTAATGATTTAATAAGAGATAGAATCTAAATACCGATGTCTACATATTTCAATTAAAGTTCTGCATCTGCTGCAGAATCATTTGTTTTGAATTAAGTGTTTTTGTGGTTATCATATACAATGCAATATATTTCCTTTGAGGAAATGAACGTTTCACACATGTAGTCATCGGCAACATATTATTGAAAAATATATTCTCAGTCCAAAGCAATTAATCTTGTTTTGCTTTTCTGTGCACATATGAGACTAATAGCACTATGCTGCAGTTTTTAGAGATCAGATTGTGAAAGCACATTTGACATACTGTAGCTCTGTCACTTCATCCATTTTTTTTCTCTAGATGCTCTTCTTTTGAAATACTCTAAGATATCTGGGCTGTGGACAGCTCAGGAGACAACTGCATATATTGGAGATAACTTGAGCGTGGCAAAGAAAGGCAAGCAGAGGAATGCTTTTTGGATACACTTTCTGCACCAAGAAGAAACCCTGGGAAGGTATGACTCAAGCTAACATATGATGTGGAAAAGTTCACATAAGCAGAATCTTACTTCAGACTTTGTAAAGTAAGGTATTCCACCATTGCTGAAGCTACATGTCGTTTTAGCAGCCTAAGATAAGTGGCAAATACAACACAAAATTGAGCAGTCTGCCACTACTTGATTCCCACATCTGCTTCCTGAGATAACCTTTCCGAGTACCTAGATTATAGACTTCATTTTCGATTCCCAGAGTTCTCCAGCAGTAGAAGCACTAACCATCCCTATTACTCCAAGGATGAGTGTAGATGTTTCAGTTGCCAGACCAGGTCTGAAGTTGAAATAGAGAAAGGGTAACATTAAGATAGCAGATATCCTGGGTCAACCTGAAGCCTGGGGCTAGGGAACTTCCAGTGATTCATTTTATCACAAATCTCCTCCACCACAGGAAAACCAGAGTTCTTCCTGGAAAAGTCTTCCTTCAATATTATCGATGTTTTTCATGAACGTTTGCCCATTTCCCACTACTAGAGTATTGCAATAGCTCATCAATTGCATATGGTTATACCCCTACTTTCTTAGATACTTTCCAAACATGAGAAAAACTTATATCAGTCATACAGCATTTCTTATTCTTTGGTGGAAAAAATAATTAAAAGGGGGAGGCAAAAGTAAAGGAAAACAGAAGGAGGTTCAGAACCATGGCTCCCCTTTTTACTGATTTAAAAAGTAGGGATTCCTCACCTATGAAAAATCTTCCAGGTTAGATCTGCCTAGATCGTATTTGTGTGTGTGTGTGTGTGTGTGAGAGAGAGAGAGAGAGACATGTCAAACCTGAGCTGCTATTGGAGAAGAGCAATGAATACATTTCCTAAAGAAACATGAGGAGTTTCTGTGGCACAGTGGTTAGAGTGCAGTACTGTAAGCTATTTCTGCAGCCAGCTGCCTACAATTTGGCAGTTCAAATCCCACCAGGCTCAAGGTTGACTCAGCCTTCGATCCTTCTGAGATGCATAAAATGAGGCCCCAAATTGTTGGGGGCAATATGCTGACTCTGTAAACTGCTTAGAGAGGGCTGTAAAGCATTATAAAGTGGTCTATAAGTCTAAGTGCTATTGCTATATTACTGTGGTATATGTTAAATTAGTCCCAGTAAAAGGAGAATATTATTTGTGCTGTGTTACATTAACCCTAGGTATGTTGGCAAAGAATACAAAGAAGAAAAAGAGATTATATACCATTTCAATGATGTGGAACGGCAAATGACAGCTCAGTACTATGTGACAGAATTCAACAAAAGACTGTATGAGCAAAACATTCCTACACAAATCTTTTATATTCCATCGGTGGTACTCTTGGTAAGGAGAAAACAAAAGGCTATAATGAATTCAACAGAATACAAGGAGAAATGTCCTCATTAAAATAGTGGACTGTATCTATGTTGAAATACTATTCATACTGTAGCTCTCTTATTTCTTTGCCAGATACTAGAAGGCAAATCTATCCAAGGATGTGTAACCGTGGAACCCTACATTCTAGGAGAATTTGTGAAGTTATCCAACAACACCAATGTAGTAAAATTGGAATACAAAGCCACAGAATATGGACTTGCATATGGTCATTTCTGCTACGAATTTTCCCAAGGCACAGATGTGGTGGTCGATTTACAAGGTTTGTAAACATGCAGTCATCATATGGTGAAAGCTAACATTTTATTAGATGAATGGGTTATTAAAAGCTGAGGTTTATTTTGAACAGGCATAGCTTCTTCGTCATGTGACTATTTAGAGTTCTAATTTCAATGGCCATAGAATGCTAAATAATTACATGAGACAAAGATAAGAGGAAGAAGAAAAATGTTGGCAGGTAGAAGGGAGAATGGAATGGAATTAATGTATCTCAAAAGCAGCCAAACAGCAGCAAAAGTTTTAACTGATTGATTGGAAGGTGCAAGTGATTAATCTCCATTTCACTTAAGCTATAAGTAATTTCTCATAAGTAGATTCCATCAATAATTTAGATGTCATTTGTCCTCATTTGTGAAAATAAGTCTGAATACATTTTTCTACTAAAGTTACTATGGTGTCATGACTGTTCAATCAAAGAGATTACTGTTAGGAATCAACCCTGATTCAAAGACACTATTTATTTGGAATGTTCAAATCAGTGTTGATTTCTGATACCTATATAGTTTTCTTGGCAAAATTTCTGAAGTGCTCGCTGTTGCCTTCTTCTCTTTTTCTGGGAAAGAGTGACTGGCCCAAGTTCACCCCGTTGCCTTTGTGGAAAAAAAAATAAAACTCATAAATTCCCAGTTCTAGCCTTGAGGTCCTCTGCCCTTTGATCCAGTTACAGAACCAATATTTCCTGCTGAAATATTTTAGGAACATAGAATCAAAAGAGCATATAATTCTACTTCCGCTGTACTTTGTACTTTGAAACTGTTTTTAATTGTTACATTGTCAATAAATATGCCTTTAATACGAAGGGACTAAGATAGATCTACTGTAGATTCAAATCCATCTTTAGCCATGGAAACTTGCTTGGTGATTAGGCCAGTTACTCTTTCTTGGTGCAACCCACTTCACAAGGTGGCTGCTAGGGAAAATTGGATAAGGAAATGCTATGTATACTACCAAATGGAATATAAATCTAATAAATAAAATATTACAACTTTTAATCAGTGGAAACATTTTCAAAGCTGCATAGTCATAAGTCACCATTTGTGAGTTGGGTGGCTTGTTTAATAACTAAAATAATTTTTGTGCATTTTTGCTGTTAACGTTTGCTTGGAGTAGGAGAGTTTATATAGCGCTTACATTAAGAAAATGATTTTTTGTTTTGTTTTGTTTTTTCCTTTGGACAGGGTGGGTGACTGATAATGGAAAAGGCCTCATTTATCTTACTGATCCCCAGATCCATTCTGTCTCTAAGAAAGGAACATCAGGCTTCACAAACTTTGGAAAGAAAGGAATCTACTATTTCTTCAATAATCAGCATACAGAATGCAATGAAATCTGTTCCCGTCTTTCATTGACAAGACCTTCAATAGAGAAACCAAAGTGATATTAAATAATCCTTGCTCCTTTCTTTACCCAAGAGTTCATGCTGTGACTTTACAACAAATATATTTTCCTATGTTTTAATATCTGCACCATAATATCCAATTAAATTGTGTTAATTATATGTTCTAATATCAAAAGCTCATTCTGTAATAAGGCAAAGATGTTACTCAGAAGAAGAGACCTTGCATTGAGTTGCTTTTTTTTATCTTATTCTTTGTACAATTGCAGTGTTGTATGCACAGAAGTGTTGTTCTAAGTATAGAAATAGCTCTGCGCCTGAGCATCATACAAATCAGTCATTGACAGGAAAGTCAATACTGATAAAAGGCAGCCTATACACACCCCCTTACTTTATCTGGAAATGATTATGAATATAGCTAAGCCAAACAGGCTTGGTAAGAGTTCAGCTCTACCAGCACTTATGTTCTTTATGTCATGCATTTTAAGTACATTTTCTTCCAAAAGGCTGCCTTTTTCCTTTTTTGTATTAATACTGCAATACAAATAAACTAGCTGAGCACTGTTAAATTCATTAGTCAGCAGACTTCAACAACTGCTTAGTTTTATATATGAAGTGGAAGCTCTGCTTTCAACTTAGCCATGGGCCCTAATTCATTTTCAACTTATCCAGGGACCAACAAGGAAAACATGATAATAGTTTCCCACAAAACAATACCCTGTGATATAGTCAAGGAATCAAGGGGATCAAAAAAAAAAATCACAAGGAAGAAGGAAACTCCTTTTTTCCAGTTATGATGTTAATGTAGGTCATGGTCTAATTATCTGGTATCCTGATGTTTCTTCATCAAGTATCTGGCATCTTCAGAGGTACAAATTATATACTTCTTGAAAGCTAACAAATCAAAACCAAAATAACTTCATAAAAATCTAACCACCACCAATGGTCACCCTAAAACATTGAAGCAAAAAAAATAATTAAAAGCAATTAAAAAGCTCTACATTTAACTCTTTTCTTAAAAAGTCAGTGTGTCAAAAATCTGCAACATTATCCTTAATGCTGATCTCACATTTGTGTCAGAGAAAGTGCATTCCATAAAACTATTTAAAACTGGACTTAATTTATTCAATAATATTTATTCAAGAAGGTACAGTCCTAGACCAAACCTTAAAATAAAACTGAATAAAAATGTTAATAATTCAAAACAAAAATATAATTGTGGAAAGAGGTTGGATCTAAGGAGATTAATGGTATATGAACTTGTGTAATTTAAATATTAGAATTATTAAATTGCTAAATTGATGCAAAGCTATATGAGCAGGAATAAATGGAGATTCTCCCAAAATAAATGAAAGCATAAATGTCCTGGGGCGCAACTACTCAAAATCATTTTGAAATGCATTGGAGGCTGGGTGCATAATAAAATTCTTTTTTTTTTTTTTTTAGCAGACATTCCTTGCAGTCACTGGGCCTTAACTTTCCATGTCAGTTTCCTAATCTTAATTTTAAAGCTCAGAGCTGTTTTCCCAGAGCTATTCCTAAATCAAGTGGTCCCTCATTCTGTTACATTGGCCAATGCTATTGCCATGGATCCTAGAACAGAGGGTGTTGCTCAAAGCTATCTAACATATTCAGGCTGCTTCTGGTTTGACACTCATCCTCTGAATGTTTTGTAGTATGTATGCTGTTCTTGCACTGGGTAAAAGCAGCTGTTACCTTTTATTCTTTCTTTCTATCCATCTTTCTTTCCTTCTTTCTTTCTGTTTATGAAGCAATCTTTTGTCTTTTTTGATCAAAGCTTATAATTCATGGATGTGACCTTCCTGGACTTTTGTCAGCTACCACTTGGAGGACTTTAAAAAGAAGCAGTAGAGGAATTACATTGTTTCATTTCCTAAATAGTTATATAGGAATATTTTTATTGTCATAGAACAGTAATACACATTTCCTGCACAAAATTCATTATTGTAACTAAAGCTGTTACATGATTTCCCTTCATTTATTTTAAGGTTGGCAGAAGAGAATTTCTAAATCACTGCGGCTCTCAACCCTTTTCCCCCTTTAAAAGTAGTAATTACCTTTGTAGCTTTCCCAATGTTAAACAATGGTGGGATCTCACTATTGAGCAGACATCTGTTTTGTACCACCCTGTGTGATGTGGATTTCTTTGAGTACATCATTTCACATGACCCTGGAATACTTAACAAAATGCATGTTTAAATCAATGATTGGCTGGTTGTTTCATCACACACCCATTTATCTAAAATATATATTTAGAATCCCGTTTAGATGGACGATGCCTGACTTGATGTGGATGTACATTAAAATAGTGATGCTCAATTAAACAGGAAGATTTCCACCAGAATTAGTTTCACATATTTAGATGATGTAGTATATGCTTTTCTACCCAAAGAACATAAAGATATGAAATCTTTAGGTTCTGTGTCTAACTGCACAACTAAGAATAAGGCAAGAGCTAGACTTAAAATGGCACTGATGATAGAGAGTGGAAGAATATTGATGTTTTTCGTAGGTGGATGAAAAGGAAAGATGAACATGCGAAGTTAAAGAGAAAGTAATATAGTTAATGAAACTTTTAAATGGTCAAGGAATAGTATGGAAGTTTAAAAAGTGAAATTGAAGTCAAACTTGGAAAGCAACTAAAGAAACCAGGGCTGTCAGATCGGAAAAAGTCAAGATTGGATAGCAGCATGCAGTGAGCTTGGCAGCGGAATTCAGGGTCTGGGACTGATTTCCAGGCCTGAAAGGCAAGAAAAACAAAGCAGAGAGGAGGAGAAGCAAACTCTGCCTTACTGGCTCTGTTGTGGTTCACTGGCAGCCTGTGCAGACGGCAGTGGAATCGGACAGTGGGGAAAAACAGGAATCAGCCTGGGAGTCTGGAGAAGACTTGAATGAGGGGTCCTGCATCCGATGCAGAGATGGGGCCAGGACCATCTGGAAGTGGTGTGCTGGCAGCAGTGAGACAGGAACAAGGGGAGCCTGTTCCTAGAGCACGTGTGTGTGCAAAACTGCTAGAAGGCAAGAGCAGCTGAGACAAAAGGAGCAACTCGGAGTAAGGCTTGGAGGTGATTGCCCCTCCCCTTAGGTATAAAGGAGGTGCAAAGGTAGAGAAACCTTTGCAGGAAGCAAAGTCGTTCGCTCTGTTCAGATTAAACCTTGAAGCTCTGTGTGGACTTTGTACTTTGGTTGGTTTTTTACAGTTAATTTGGCACTTTAGTTGTTGGTAGCAATTCAAAGGAGATTATCTCAAAGGTGGGTGCTTATCTCGAGGAACTGTTTGAGACCTATTACGGGCTGGGAATGTACATAATTCCCAGCATTGAAATAAAACAAGATTCGTTTGGACTAAGCATGTGCTTAATTGTGGTTTCAGGAAGCCATGGTCAGAACAGGCTCCTCTGGTGGTGTTCCTGTAATGCTGCTCCATTGCAATTTCTGCAATGGACATAGAATCTGCAGTTTGAGATAAGAAATTTCAGGAAAAAAAGATAGCACTAGCTTCATTGACCCAGCATATCCCCAAACAAGGACAAGTTAAGTTTGTTGTTGATCTGTTGTCCTCTCTGTTGCAAGAAGTATATTTACTGGAATTTCTGTCTCGCAAGTCCTTGGGAGCTTCAACTTACCATCCTGGTTATGATGGCAGCCCATCAATTCACAACCAAATGATGTCTCAGTTATATTGGGCCTAACACATATAGGTGTAGAAACTTTAAATGCAGTGTTTATGTTAGCACACTCAAGATATTTCCATCAATATGTTATCATGATTTTGATTAATTTGCTCAAAGAAAGGTTCAGTGTTAAGAGACTACAGTAGTCCTCAACTTACAACCGCAATCGAGCCCAAAATTTCTGGTTTTAAGTGAGACATTTGTTAAGTCAGTTATGCCCCATGTTACAACCTTACTTGCCGTAGTTGTTAAGTGAATCACTTCAGTCAATAAGTTAGTAACCCGGTTGTAAAGTGAATCTGACTTCCCCATTGACTTTGCTTGTCAGAAGTTTGCAAAAGATGATCACATGACCTTGGACACTGAAATTGTCATAAATTCAAGTCAGTTGCCAAGCATCTGAATTTTGATCACATGACCATGAGGATACTGCAAAGGTTGTAACTGTAAAGTGGTCATAAGTCACTTTTTTCAGGGCCAATGTAACTTTGAACAGCCACTAAATGAACTGTTGTAAGTTGAGAACTACCAGTGTTTGCAATATTTGCAAATATTTACAGAGTAAAGAGAGTATTTGCAAATTTTTTTTCATAAAGTAGTCTGAGATATGTCCCACTGCTCAGGCTTGATAAGATGAGATGCCCTGTTCTAAAATGACACAAATCAATCTTTGTTGTTGCAAATGAATTCCTTATGGGGCACAATTCAATAACATCAATAATATCATTCTTTGAATCTGAGTTCTGGTATTTGTGAAATATCTGGTATATCAGTTTAGTCCCAGGCTTTATGTATTATAACTCACTATTACGTGCCAAGCCTGCCATTACCTTACATAGTGTTTCATATGCAGATTACACCTATATATTTGTTGTAAATTGTCAATTTTATTGTAGAGATAATATATAATTCTCTTGCTAATTAAGTACAAAAGAGGAATATTTTCTGAACACAGCAGCTTTTAAAAAACTTCCTTGCGCTATTTTTTATGAAGCTATGATGATGGTACCTTTTTAAAAGATATATGAATGTCTGTGTTATTTTGAGATGGATCAGAAATATTTCATTAAAGAATCCATGATTTCCACAAAATTTAGCTTAAGGAAGAGGAAATGGCTTTGTCTATCAAACTAGAGAGAGTTCGGATTTTGTATAGCAGCTTCTTTATCCTCCTTTTGTCACCTATATGATATTTGTGCTGCATTGTTTGAGTACATAAATGTTCCGTCACAGTCCAGAGCTACAGAAGAAATTAGATAGTAAGAGTAAAAAGTGGGAAAGAGAAAGGAGGAGAAAATTAAATCTCTTTTAAAGCTCTGTGCAAAATCTTCAGGGTTGGGACATTTGCAGCTGCACAAGAAGAAAATGCATTCAAAAATATAATGCCGCTGTGAATAATCCTTTTCTAGAGTCTTGCTCACAGACTGCTCAAGCTTTGTAAGGTGAACTTGAACTGGGTCATCGGTCTTGCTTTGGTTCCCATTGGTTCCCATCACCCGAGGGCATTCAGCATCTTGACTGTGTTAAAAAGAGAGCAAACAATCCATCAGTGATCCCAGAGCTACTTTCTCAAAGAAAAGGAAAATCAGCATGTGACAGTACATTTGGGCTGTGGGGTTTTGCAGATTAAAAGGATACATGACAGCTCATGTATTCCTACGAAGATTACACCAGTTCTTGTTCACAACTAAGAAAGACAGACACCTATCTATTCTCAAAAACTTTAACCAAGGGACCAGGGCTCTATCTAACGAAAGAAGGTACTCAAACTCTGTTCAAGTCATTCTGTGAAGCTAAAATAAAGTAGCCTTTATTTTATTTTATCTGCTTGCATGTTGATAATGTTTGCTTAACAATTTCAAATAAATGGAAGGTAAATCCATGTTTTTGCAGCAAATATAGCTTAGTTGATATAATCATTTTACAGCCGTGTATGCCAAAAGAGTTTTTAAAAGTGCAAAGATTTACTATAATTGTGAAAAAAATGTTAATGCACCTATGGAGCCTGGCCTAATTGGGATTTCTAAGCTCATATGCAGGTCTACATATAGTCAACAGGACAATACATGGAACGGACTACACACTGCAATAAGCCATGTTTTTTTTTTTCATATATTTTATTGGTAACAATTGACTTAGTTTGCATATCCCCCTAAGCCAAAATCAATGTCATTTCTTACTGTGCCTTAGGTCTAACTGCAGTGCATAAACCTGGTCATTGTTTTCTTTGCATTTTGAAAATGAGGAGCCATCTGAATAAACTGTAAGCATTTCTATTACATAGTCCTTCTCAATTAGTTGTATCCCTTTTTTATATTCTTCAGATTCATATTCTTTGTTGTGTTGTTATGGCTACACAGTCCTTATAATTGACTCTTAAAAATACTATTTAATTAACTGTAGCTATTAAACTTTGACAATTTCAGAAAGATTTACATAATTTGAAGATATGTGTATATATAATCACATAATTTATATGTGATTATATATACCCATGTGTATGTGTGTGTGTGTGTGTGTGTCTTCGTATGTTCAGGTCTTTTCCCGTGTAAGATTGAGAGTATCTTGGGGACGTTTCAACGAGGTCCCACTCGCCATCTTCAGGCTGGTGCTTTCAGCTTCATGCTCGTGCTCGTGCAAGCAAAGCGTGACCAGAGCTGCCGTCTCTCTATAAATACTGGTGGGGAGGTTGCCTGTGTTGTCATTTCTTGATTGGTTGATGGAGTTGATGTTTGCAGATTGGCCTGGCTTTTTCGTAAGAACATGTGTGGCTGAGGTATTGGCTGTGTGTCTATCAGCCTCCTGTGTTGTAACAACCTGGGTAATGGGCTGTGTGATGACCTTCTGAGTTCTATTGTTGTGACATCCTGGGTCTTGTGCTGTAATCTCCTGGGTCGTTGGCTATGTTTTAACATCCTGAGGTTTTGTGGTGTAACCTCCTGAGTTCTGTGATGTGATATCCTGAGCGGGTGGCTATGATGTGACGTTCCGGATTTTGGTTTGGCTCTGAGTTTGAGGCCTGGCTATGTGTTCATGGCATGTGTCAGTTTGCTTGATTTGGGGGTTGGGGTGTGTGGCAGCTGGTGATGCAGCCAAGGATTGGTTTCTGGACGGTGGTTGCCTTTCATCTATGGGGTGGGTTTGGGTTTGAGTCTGGTGAGGAAGATTGGTGGTGGTGTCATGTGTTGTTTTGGGTCCGGTGTTGGTTTTCATGGCTGGGACTCATTTGTTGAAAAGGGCTAGTTTCCAGATGTCTGGTAGGCAGAAAGTATCATCCCATTTATTCATGTTAAGGGGGTGTTTCTCTATTTTGATGGCTTCTCTAATTATTCTCTTGTTGAAGTGTTCAGTATTGGAGATTAATTTGGTTCCCTCCAAATTAATTTCATGTCCTGTGGCTTTAAGGTGCTGGAAAAGGGAAGAAGTATTTTCTTCTTTTCTGACTGAGTTCTTGTGTTCTGCGTGCATTTTTTCTCCTGTTGGTTTGTCCAATGTATGTGGCTGGGCAATTGTTGCATGGTATTTCATAAACTCCTTGGTTTTCTAGCTGGATCTTGTCTTTGGGGTTTCTTAGGATGTTGGCTATTTTTTGGTCAGTGCCGAAAGCTGTCCTGATACTGTGTTTGTGGAGAATTTTGCTGATTTTATCTGTGGTGCCTTTGATGTAGGGGAGGAGGGTGATACCATTGTCCTGTTCTGTGTCTCGGTTTCTGGGGGGTGTCTCCTTTAGGATTAGGTTGGTAATTGTGTTTCTTTGGAATCTATTGGAAATTAATACATTAGTGAGGGTGTGTAATTCTGTTCTCAGGTGGTCTTTGTCAGCTAGGCGTTTGGTTCTGGAGATGAGGGTCTTGGCTACGGAATTGATCTGTGCAGGGTGGTGATGGGATTGTGTGTTTAAGTAGTGGTTGGTGTGTGTTTTCTTCCGGTGGATGGTGTGTCCTAGGGAGCCATTGGGTTTTTTGTAAATTAGGACATCCAGGAAGGGAAGTTGGTTGTTGGCTTCTGTTTCCATGGTGAATTGTATTTTGGGGTGTAGGCTGTTCAGGTGTTTGAGGAAGTTGTCCAGTTTTTCTTTCCTGAGTGGCCAAATTATGAAAGTGTCATCTACATATCTAAGCCAGAGTTTGGGTTTATGTTCGGATTTGTCTAGAACATTGGTTTCAAAGTATTCCATGTATAGGTTAGAGATGACAGGTGAGGGGGTGATGCCATAGGTGCTCCTTCTATCTGTTTGTATCTTTGTCCATTGTGGATGAAGTATGTGTTGGTTAGGCAGTGGTTGGTCAGATCTAGGATGTGCTTGGGGGGTTGTATTTGTTTTGGATGGCTGTCAAAGCTTCTTTAATAGGTACTTGGGTGAGGAAGGATATGACATCGAAGCTCACGAGTAGGTTACCAGGTTGTAAGTTTTGTTTCTTTATTGTGTCTATTAGCTAACCTATACATGGAACACATTGAAACCAATGAAACCAATTAGAGAGTATAAATGGTTGCCCATCTGTGCGGTAAGAGAAGATGTGTGTTCTTAATCCTGGATTCTGGGACAATTGTAGGATTGTGGGTGAGTATTGGATAGTGCCATCATCCCCTGCCATCTTCTTACAACCATTTGTGTGTAATAAGGTAAGATAAAGGTTTCCTGCTTGAGCAGGGGATTGGACTAGAAGACCTCCAAAATCCTTCCAACTCTGTTATTCTGTTATTCACTTTTTATGCAGAACTTTCTCAGTTTAAAACTTTAAAACCCTTTTCTTTTAAAGATTTAACTTCCAGTCTATCATCCTTCTTATATTTCTTTAGGCCTGGTATCAATTTGTCTGAATTCTTCTTAAAATATGTTATCCAGAACTACATTTGGACAAAGTGGTAACTGAAATCAGTATACTTTTTTTTTTAAAAAAAGAAGCTGACTTTTAAGACCCCCCAAAATTCATATTTTTTTATACGTGATCTCTAAGCCAGGGGTCCTCAACCCCCAGGCCACTGACTGGTACTGGAACATGGACCATTGGGAACCGGGCCACCCAAGCAGCAGGTGAGCATGTTAAACTCCATTTGTGCAAATGGAGCTTTGTACACAAGTACCTGCCACTTGCACAAATGGAGGTGCATATGTGTGCACCTGCCAGTCGCATAGAACCATCCTCCCCACTCCCCATCACTGGCTGGTCCACAGACCCTGAAAGATTGGGGACCTCTGCTCTGAGTTGTAGAATGTAGAATCACCATAAACAGTCCCCTCTGTTCAGCCAGTCAAAACTAATTGGCTTCTTATTGAGCAAAAGGCCAAACACTCCTAATAGATAAGACTTAATAGTCAGTTTGAGTATTCCTTGCTAGAAAATCATCCAGTGAGTACTTTCTAGTTAGCTGAAAACTGATTTTATAACTTGGCACAATGTAGGAATCAGCAACAGTTACTTTCTCAACAAGCCATGGTTTGGTATGATGTATGAATTGTTTCCAATTGCAGAATGATTTGCTTCAAAAGTCTGTGCAGGAGAGTTAAATACGGGGCAGTTATACTGAATTAACTTACTATGCTTACAGTTACACATGTGGTTAATTTAGACTGACTTTAGCTCAGAATATTAATTCAGGTAGTTTATAAACTGAGCCATTAACTTGTATGAGTTATTCAAGCCACGTATTGAATAAACATGGCTAATTAAAACTAAGGCTTGATGGGATATATAAAGCCCACAATATGAAAGTGGGGATACAACAGGACTAAATACTACCGTAGTCTGGCTCCAGGTATCTGGGCATCAGACTAGTTGCCTTTAGAAGTGCAGTGTTAAATTAAATAGTCATGGGTGCGATTTTATGTTCTTAATTTTCAAATAATAATTTTAAGGTCAGATACATTTTTCCAACAGCTCTCAGTTGCAGTAGCTGCCTTTGCATTCTGTTTACTTCATTGTATGTTTAATCATTTTCTTGTCCAATGCATCAATTGGCATTTTCATTTAGTTACACCAGTTGCCCTCTACTGCCACGTGAGAAGTTGCTTTGTCCCTTCCTTTTACTAAATGACACTAGTTGATCGTGCTGGAGCTAGAGTAGCACCAACTGATGTTCCTGAAGCTGGTGGTAGAGCAGAGATGCTGTTCCCCCTAGACTGCAGCATCATGTTAATCAGAGCTGATTTGTAAAGGCGTCACCCCTCCTATCCCCCCATCAATGGCACAGATGCTGCTTTGTGCTGCCTGAGACCAAGCAGCTATTAACAGCAAATACAGCGAGGGAAATTAATGAAAGACTCTACTAATAAAAGGCAGCTCAAGACAGCCAAATCAACTTGCTTCAAGCAGTAATTAACTTTTAGAGAAAGCTCATGAAGGTAAATATTCCATCAGCAGTAGTTCATGCTGTCTTGCCTCTCTTTTTAAAAAATAAAAAATAATAATTAATAATAATAATAAAAAATAAAATAAAATATAATAATAATAATAATAATAATAATAATAATAATAATAATAATAATAATAATAATAATAATAATAATAATAATAATAGGACTGAGGAAGCAAAAGATGGAAAAAAGAAAAGCAAAATATAACAAATGAGATTCCAAGACCTAAGAATAATGCTCAATTAGTTGCTGCGATTATCCTCTCATTTGAAGTTTCTGGCACAGAATACACACAACAATAATTAAGGTGCTTAAAAAATATGACCCAAAAATATTCTTGGTAATTAAAATGGTTAAGAAATAAGTAAAGCCTCATGTATCCTTTAATACAAATATATGAATGACTACATTACATGTTTTCTTTTTGCTTCTTCTTCCTGGAAGATGATTTTTGTGTAACCATAACCATTTGTTATGAATTTAAATATTAATATGCACAGATGCATTTATATAGTGTAGCATAGTTCGGTTTGAACAGTTGTCATTCCTTCTAATGAAGGTTCAGCAAGCAAGTTCCCATAGATGGAGTGGAAACTCACAAAGGCATCACCCAAGGACCTGGATTGCCAACCTGATACTTCACTTAGCATCTGCCAGACTCCATCTTTCTTTGTTTTAGAGAAGAAAAATGAGTAGTTACAGGCTACTAAATAACAGTCTCATTTGCAATTTATTTCCAAGGATGTTATAGATCCTATGTATCAGTGGTGGGATTCAAAATTTTTTACTACCGGTTCTGTGGGTGTGGTTTGGTAACCATGGCGTGACTTGGTGGGCGTGGCAGGGGAAGGAGACTGAAAAATCTCCATTCCCTCCCCCACCCCACTAACCTGCTTTCCAGCTCCGTTCTCCTGTGCAGGGCAACCAAAGAAGACACAGCTGGGACTCAGGAGGCAAAGAAGAGATGAGGGCAGGGCCAGTCAGAGGTGGTATTTGCTGGTTCTCCGAACTACTCAAAATTTCCGCTACAGGTTCTCTAGAACTGGTCAGAATCTGCTGAATACCACCCCTGCATCATATACCCCAGAATTACAAACTACATTGATTTTGTTCACACATTCTGCTAATAAACTGAAACTGAAAGCCACTTCCACTCTGTGAAACTCTCCTGGTCTTAGCTTCATTCTTCTTGGGCTTCAGGAAAATGGTAAAGAGCTCCATCTTGCATGGAAAAAGGTCTACTATGAACTGAAAGTGATTTCATGGGCACGTGACATTTGCATTTTTAAATTTTTATTGTTATATGCATCTATTTTATGCTGACATTATCATAAATTTAGAAGAAATGAGTAGCATACAAATAAAAAGGAAGATAGGGAGGGAGGGAAGAAGAAAGGAAGGAAGGAAGGAAGGAAGGAAGGAAGGAAGGAAGGAAGGAAGGAAGGAAGGAAGGAAGGAAGGAAGGAAGGAAGGAAGGAAGGAAGGAAAGGGCAATGTTTGAAAAAGCATTTTCCCTCATCAGAACTTCTTTGACAAGTTGTATCTTTTTATCTGCCATGCTTATAGTTTCCACTGGCTGCTGCCTAATAAATCTCGCTACCTTGATTCTGGGAATTGTGTCAAGTAATTGTTCAGATAACGCCCATCGCCATCGCCTCCACACAAAGCTCTTCTTATTACCTTCTTTTTGGAACGGGTTTGGAATGATAACTCATGAAATAAGTCCTCATTTCATCATCTCCTTTCATGTCTAAACCATGGAGATAGCATCAATGTAACTTTCAGGGTTATATTATTTAGAGTGGTTACAATATTCATAAATCATCCTACAGATGCTCTTACAATATTTCTGAGTCATTTAAAAAACGGCAGCAATGCACGCAAATATAATGAATGAACAAGAGTGATTTATTTTGAAATGTATTTAATTTATTTCTTATGAAATGTATTTGCTGTCCGTCTCATATCCAAAAATTCTGGCTGCTTACAGCATAAAAATGGTAAAGGGTTGAAAAATAATTTAAATGCTCAAAGTCACCTGGAGTAATATGGCAACTCTTGAAATCTTTCTCTTCAGCCACTCTTTCAGTCCAGTATGTGAGATAATATCCAAATTGGATGACTGTGTTTTTTTTAAAAAAAATACAAAACTAGAAAAGAAAAATAAAAGCCACATCGGATTAATCGTCGGTGCAAAATGGAATTTCAGACGTATTCTTATTCAGACAGTTCCTGCCAATCTGAGAGGCAGTTAAAAACACCACAAATCAGTTTTTGCTGGTGAAAGATATTGAGGAAATAGAGAATAAGAATAATGTTTGGATCTGCTTATGTATTTTAAAGGGCAAAAAAGCTTAAGAGTATTCTTTGGCTTTGAATTTCTTGATTGGGCAGAATTCTCTACATTATTGTCCATATCTAAGAAAATACGATTAGGGGACACAGTTCTGTTCTGCCCTTCAACAGTGTGATTGTGTTGCTGAGCGCAGCTGTTCTGAGCTGCTTGCCACCACATCAAAATATCCCCAATAAGGCTCTGATGACGCTTGTCTAGAAAACAGAGGCTTAGCTTCCATTTAACTGTCAGCCTTGCTCCTGGCTCCGTTTTATTCCTTCACGCTGAGTTTATCTGATTACTTCAGTCAAGTGAAACAGAAGGCCAGTTGACATTGTCAAGTCAGGCTTCAGTCAAATGTGTGACAGACGATCATCAAGTATTTCATGAACAGGCAGAAATAAGCTTCTGTAGAACACCAAGATGGTCTGAATAGAGTTGGTGCCATACATATTTCTGTCATGCAAACAAATGCAGGGTAAGTGTTGATGTGCACTAGCCCCTATTAGCCTGAATTCTGCAGGCAACGTCTTTCTAAAGATTTCCATAGTTTAGTCCAAAGTATGTTTACTTGGAATTAAGTCCTTCTATGCTAAATAGGATTGACTCTCAGCTAAGTATGTGTTTAGGTTGCAGCCTGAGGGTTCAACCTTACACAACAAGGATGTGCAAATCTTTTCAAGATAAGATCACATTAGCTTTCTGGTTACCATGTTGGGAGGGGGAAAACACAATTCAAAATTGGATGGGTCCAGAATAAAAATGATCAAACCATCAAGTTGTAAAATGTTTTTCTGAATTCTTTATGGGGAAAAAACTGCAATCTTGTCTTTCAAAAGGTTTCTTTTTCCATGTTTTCTGTGTTTATTGTTATATTAAAGTATTCTGGGAAAAATAAACTGATTGTTGTACATGTTGGAATTACATCAATCACTTATGTAATTTGAAATATATTTTTTCAGAAGGTGGTTGAAAGTATGTATACACCAGGAAAGAAGTACCATGATGTTAGTGATAAATAAATTACTGATGGATTGGCATATTAATGTGCACTAATTCCTCTGATCGACTGCAAACTAAAAGTCTTGGAGCTAGCATAATTAATAGTTATACTGGATGATTTGAGCAGCATAATAAATCTTGGTTAGAAGAATCAGCTAAGAAATTTCCGATGGACAAAAATAGTGCTTTGAGTTCCTTGGATACAACTATTCAAGCGACAGTTGTTTCTGTGTGCATGTTCAGTGTTTTAAAACTTATAATAAAAAACTATAACATGTCCGATACCATGTTTTCTAAAGCCTCTCACTTTTGGTCTCAAAAAACAAAGAACAGCATCATCTGAGTAAATAAATGCCACTTCTTCATGCATAACTTTAAGATCATTACACTGTTATTTATCTTTTAACAAAGTTATGTAAAATTAATGATTAAATCACACTTGATGAACATATACATTCAAATCATTATGATTGAAAGAATGACTAAATTAACTATATGTGATTTAACATAATGCACTAGTATTTCTAGAACTGTGTGAAAGAGAGATGGATTGTAAATATTTTAAATTAATGATTCAACTGATGACCTATCGTCTCTGGATTGTGTGCAGGCCTCCAAGACTTCCAGCAGAGGTTCCAAAGATGATTCTTCTTCTTGTGCCATATCCATCATCGGACATTGGCGATCATGTTGGCAATCCTATTGTTATCAATAGCTGCATGAAAAAGTGCTGTTGAGTTTTGACCAAACCGATCCCTTAGATTTTGAAGCCATGGTATTCTTCTTCTGCCTGGACCTCATTTGCCTTCAATATTTCCTAGGAAGATTAAGTGAAGTATGCCATATTTTTCTGGGTGTCACATGACATGTCCAAAATATTCTAACTTTCACTTTTTTATGGTTTTGATTATTTCCCTTGGCTTTCCCATGTGGCTTATCCAAAGATTACACCATCAAAATTCAGTGGCAATTTTCTAATTTTCAAAAGTATGAAAAGTATGGTATCTTTTTAAAGTAAACTAAACCTTAAATAATAATGTTAAATTCTGCAATAGCTAAAATTGCACAGAATTCACAGCCCACACACATTATTAGTGTGTAATTACTATTCCCTCTGTATCTCTTACTTACTGAAGGGGAAAAAAAGCAAAAATCCAAACAAAATCCATATTATTACATCAGAATCATGAGATTTAAAGTGACTGTAGTATTCTTCTCAGCACACCTTTTGGTGGCTTGAGTGGTTTGAACAGTTTTTCCCAACCTGATTTTTCCAGACATATTGGGACAAAAACTTGCCAAAAATTATTTTTGCCAGGAATTTTCCATGTAGGTATTGCCATGACTAGAGATTGCCAGGGTGGCCAAAGCTGTGGTAGTAACACTATCATGTATGGGCTGAAAAATAATCATATCAACACTAGATAGAAGGAAAGAATTACCTAAAATTCCAAACTCTTTATTCTCATCTAGTGGTCCGATGGATTTTGGTAGCCTTAGTACTAAGCATATGCTAGAAATCCTCTTGGAACCATCACTGATTGGAGAAGAGCAGGTTTTGGATGACCACCATCAAGAAGTTGTGAGAATTGTTTCATTGTTTTTAAACTACAATGCTAATAATGTAACAAAGTGGACAACATTAATCAAATGGCACATTCCCAAGAGTCTGGCTGCTCAAAACTATATCCCTTGATTGGTATTTGTTTGCAAAGCTATTTTTTCATTCTGCCTCCTTAACACGTCAACATCATTAATTTCACACCAGGATTGTACTAAATTATTATGAAGGAGGGGATTGAATAGAAGACAATAAATGTATAGCAGCTCTGCAGCTTGTATATAACACAACATAGAATGACATAACATAGAATAATAGGGTTGAAAGGGACTTTGAGGTCTCTGAGTCGAAATCCTTGCTCAAGCAGGAGACTTATACCATTCCAGACAAATAGTTGTCCAATCTCATCTTGAAAACCTCCAGTGATGGAGCACCCACAATTTCTGGAGGCAAGCCGTTCCACTGATTAATTATTTGCACTATCAGGAAATTTCTCCTTAATTCTTGATTGGATTTCTCTTTAATGATCTTCCACTTGTTAATTCTTGCCCTACCTCAGGTGCTTTGGAGAATTGATCAACCCACTTTTCTCTGTGAGAATCTCTCAAGGACTGGAAGATGACTATCATATTATCCCTAGTCTTCCTTTTTGTATACCTACCATAGTTCCCTCAACTGTTCATGATACACTTTAGCATGTGGTCTCATACTAGTGCAGTATAAGGTTGCACTATTACTTTTCATGATCTGAATACTACCTCTCTGTTGATGCAGCCTAAGATTGCATTGTCTTTTTTCTCAGCTACAGCACCTTGTTGGCTCATGCTTGACTAGTGGTCCATTACAATACCTAGATCCCTCTCACAGTTACTACTGTTGAGCCAGGCAGCAGTTACATTACTATCTATTCTACATCTGAGCATTTGGTTTTTCTTGCCTAAATGAAGGACTTTACATTTTTCACCACTGAATTGCATGTTATTGGATAGGGCCCTGTGTTCAAATCTGTCAAAAATAATTGTCAAGAAGTCTGTAAAGAAAAATAAATATTTCTTCCATTTCAACCTGAAAAATGCTGAGATCCAAAGTCATCTTGCTTACCTCCACCTCATCCATACCAGCTCTTACCAACATAAGGGAATTCCCAATTCCCAAAACCAATATATCCTCTGACTCTTTAGCCACTGTCCTGCAAACTATAGAATTATTTGCTAAGTGACAATGTTACACTCTAAAGAACAATAACTGGAAACCACCTATATTACTTTTAAATTTTCATATGCATAGAGACACTTTCTACAGAGATTGTATTCTCTCCTATTTTTGAAGCTTTGAAGCTTTTAAATGGTCACACAACTTTAAAAAAAAGCAAAGAATTTCAATCCCCAGGAGACTTTAATGTTTGGCTTCTTGTATTTAATTTTATGTTGTGGTCAATGACAGAAAATTAAGGGAGGAACAGCTGATCAACCACCATAATAATCCATGTAGCTTCTCCCTTTGTTGTAAGACATTCATCCAGAAGAGGCAGGGGAAATATCTTTGTTTAAGATTACACAGCCAAATTATGGTTGTGTGTCAGGAACACTCTTTTTTAATTATGGTGTTATGCTCTGAGAAATGTGCATTATCCCAAAGAAAGCAAACACAGGCTCTTGGGGTTAGTCTTTGTCACACTGGCACTAGGTTTGGCTTCTCAATGCTATTCTTATGCCAAGAGGGCAATAAACCCCTTGAGGGACATAGAACTGCCAGTTGAGCATTGATAGCATAGAGATGCTTTTAGCACAATACACATAGGGATCATAAAGATGTTTTCAAGGAAGATGACCTCTTTGTCAGGAGAAATTAAGCTTTTATGGCAAAGAGCTGCTATGGATACAAGCAGCTTTTACTTATTTGGGATGGACAGTTGTCCATTTGTTGTCTTGTTTACATAGCACATCGCATAACACAGCATTAACATTCTTGTGGGACCAAACTGCCCCAACTTGATAAATGTGGACATTTACCTTTAAAGAAATTTATTTATTTGATTTCTAATTCTGCCCATCTCAACAAATGACTCTAATTAAGAAAATAATTAATTAAGCAGGATTATTATTATTATTATTATTATTATTATTATTATTATTATTATTATTATTGTGCTGGCCAGGAAATCAGAAAAAAGGACTTTAGTAAATCTTCATTTGATGAAATGAAGCTATGCCAGAATAAACTTTGCTAGATGCTATTGGATTATTTCACATTTTATTGGTAAACCAAATATATATACAGATTAAAATAAAGTCATGAATGATTGTGCTATATATATATATATATATATATATATATATATATATATATATATATATATATATATATATATCCCACTGCTTTCAGCATGTAAAACATCCTAACATTTGTGGGTTTCTCAACACTCACATTGCTTATAAAACACAGTGATTAGTTTATCAATGGGTGGTTTTGGTTAAACTGTATCATGGTTTAAAGACTGTATCTGAAAGGCTGTATGCAATTATTTTAAATAAGTAATAAACAAGGTCTTCTGTTTGGATAAATGTTTGCTCAATATCCATTGGTAGAAGTATTTGTTAAATTTATTCTCCATTAGCTCTGTAGAGATTTGACTATACTGTAACTAGAAGCCAATCTAAATGTATGGCTACGTGTTTCAAAAAGAGATATTTTTTCTATTCTTAAAAGCTGAACAAAGCCAAGAAAATCTATTTTGGGAATCATAAAAGTGACCAATAATCTGTGTGAACAGATCTCGCTCTCAATTGTTATGAGTGAAAGTTCCCATTTTCCCAGCCCAGTCAAGCTCCCCCACTGAAACCGTGCTGTCTCCCTTCTGGTTTAAGTACACTCAACAACCTTGTATTGGTGCCATTATATTTGGAATAACAAACAAACATTTTCCTCATCCCTCTGGCATAATTGTAAACTACTAAGCCCCTGTTCAAACATTATTTAATCCATAAATTTTCCAAATGGCTTTTGATAAGTCACTACCCCTCAGCATCTCAGTTAACCATTGTCAAAATAGCTGCATTGTTCAGCATCTGCTGGAGTTTACCCTTCTGCAAAAAGCCTATTGGTGACCTCCCAGGCTTCCTAATGCTACATATGGAAAAGTGGACTCTTTCAGGGATGCAACACATCTTGCAATCTTTCTCTCAACATTTGAGCAGTTAGACCCCCAAGAAGAAAGAAAGCCAAGAAACAATATTGACAATGCAAAAGAAAAAGAAAAGGATGGGACTCAGAAGACAGCTCCATTGAAGATATGGAACTGGACCAAGTTTCTTTATGGTAAAATGAATCTAACAAAACCAATTCTTCCTTTATAGAATTCAAGATACTGAAATAAAATATATTAAGTCTTCTTGCTGTGGTTGTCATTAGGAGCATGTATTAAAAGATTACACTATGTAAATTATTTTGTAAACTTCTATTAAGAGTGAGTTTTTATTTGTTTGAAACTAAACCCCAGTATACAATTGACAGATAACTAATTTCTATTGGTTAATCATGTTATAACCTAATAATGATTTAGGCAATCAAACTTAGTTTGAAAATCTAGCAGCTTTTGGAATGGTCCTAAGAGCCAAAGAATTAGTTCAAACCAAAGAATTTTCCAAGGGAAAAAAGGAAACTTAAACTCAGAGAGAGTGCAGCGTGACACTGGATCCATCAAATTCTCCAAATGGCTTTTCTTACTGTAAGAAATTTTCAGAAAACTTCAAAGGGAGATGTTGAAGTGATTGGGCAGTGCAAGCATTTAAAGCAGTGCCACAGAAAAGTGAGAGGAGAAACAGGTTTTATAAAACCCATCACCATAATGCAAACATTTCAGTTTGTTACTTGCTACTGCTAATTTGTGACCAGCAAGACACCAACGATGGAAAAAGTCAGAAAAGATTATTAATCCAAGTATTATAAACCTGGCTACTGGATCTTAATCTTAACTCATCTTAATTATTTCATTTCCCTGATTTCTAATATAAGTTTACCCCAATTTTTAAAAAGGTGGCAGAATATTTAACAAGTAATTTGTTTTGTAGCTCCGTGTCAAAAGCATGAGCAGAGTTGGAACATTGCAAAATTCTTAAATCTCACTGATTTCACACGGTTTAGATACAATTTACCATGTGTTGTACCTAAAACCATAATTAATAGGCTTATTAATAAATGTTACTGCCTTAATACAGGATAAACCAAAATGCATATTACATTCCTTGTAAGCACCCTTTTAAGAGAAAATGGGAAGGAAAGTCATAGGTTCACCTAGTTCTTAGCTAACGAGAGAGAACATCTTCCCCCTTTGCCATGGTCAGAGTTTAATCATTAAAAGGAACACTCTTCTTTTTCTCCTTTTTTCTCTCCCCTACAAAGTATAAAGCTGGTCCTGACACAACACCACACACTGTCACAGTAGTAAAAGATTGGCTCTTGTTTTGTCCCTTCTAGCCAACTGCAAGATTTGGACTTCTCTGTCTCAGATTGCTGTGTACATCAAAGTGGTGATTATGCAAATACACACTTTTAAAAGGGTGGGAGAGGGGAGAATTATTTATTACACAATAAACCCCCTACTTGGCTAGGAAACAATAGAGCTGATCACTTCTAGCCCAAGGCTGAAAAAGTGGGGGGTTTATGGAGCTAACCTAATTTCATTAATTCTTTTTTTGCAGGCATCTCTCTCTCTCTCTCACCCCACCTGCCTTTCAGGATCGAATCCAATAGATAGATTCGTGAGCTGTACATCCTATTCAATGGGTATTTGAGATTTGGCTGCTAGTTAATGATTTCCAGGTGTTGATATCCAGAAATGGCAAAAAAAAAAAAGTGTATTCTGTGTGTGCAATGTGGAAAAGAAAAAGAAGGAAAAGGGCTGGAATAAAAATGAAAGGGACAATAATTCTGGTCCTGCTGGTGAATAATCTAAATGAAAATCAGACAGCCTCTTATCAAGGGGAACAAATCAGATTGTTGTCACTGTTCACTGTTGTTTGCTTGTTCTAAGTTTCCCTACTATGTGTTAGTTTTATGCCCCTTGCCCCAAGTTCCAAGGTTTTACTGCCATGCTCCACTATTAAGTAATGCAAATAATAAAGTTACTAATTAAGGCCTCCCCAAAACAATTAGGTTGAATTAGTTCAAAATCCATGCTAATTTTTATGCTGTTTCTAGGACAAATATGGCAATAATTCATCCCTGTATAATGCTTCTGACTCACGAAGAAAGAGAAATGAAAATCCAAGTTTGTTGGATTTTAGTTGGTCAATGTCATTATAGGTAGCCCTCAGCTTGCAACCATTTGAAGTTACAACAGCACTGAAAAGAATGACTTACGACTGGTGCTTACAAACCATTGCAGCATCCCCAGAGTCAAAAGTGATCAAAATTTGGACACTTGGCAGGTGCACATATTTATGATGGTTGGAGCATCCCAGGGTGATGTGATTGCCATTTGCAACTTCTCTAGCTTGTTTCCAACAAGAGATGTCAATGGAAGGAGCCAGATTTGTTTCACAAACATGTGATTCACTTAACGATTGACCAATTCTCTTAATCATGGCCCCAAAAAAGTCATAAAATCAATGCAACTCACTTAACCACCAGCTTGGTTAGGAATGAAAATTCTGGTCCCAGTTGTGATAATAAGTTGAGGACTGCTTGCACTGGGATTAATCATAAGGGAATAAAAGGCTGGGTAAGCTTACTCTAATCAACCTAAAGTTTTCATATGAAATAAGGATTGGATTGCCTTTGTGGAAGAAGTGTAGCTAATTACAATTCTAGACAGAAATCAACCTCTTCCAAAGAATTAAATAAATGGAGATAGTAAACAGACATAGATCACAAACTGCATAGGCTTAAATGTTGGAAGAGGTGCAGTACTTTTAATTAAACACAATTAAACCACAAAACTTTCTGTTCAACATCTGTAATCAAAATAGCATTTAGACACTTCATAGTTCTTTAAAGCCCTCTCTATGTGATTTATAAAAGCAACTTATTGCCCCCAACAATCTGGGTCCTCATTTTACCAACCTCAGGAGGCTGAGTCAACCTTGAACCCATCAAGATTGAATGCAGTGAGCAGACTCAGCCTGCAACACTGCCTTCTAACCACTGTGTGCCACCATGGCTATTTTGTTAAATAATAATTCAAATATTGATTTTTGAAAAATATTGCGTTTTCCAGTTTTCATTTTCTTCTCCTTTTCCTCCTGATTCTAGATCTGCTTTAGTTTGAGCCTCCCATCCCCCTTATCTCAAAAGGATTATATCTTTTTATTTAACCAATAATTTTTACCCCCTGTTCTTGGTCTTGTCCATAATGTATAAGCACAAGCAACCACAGAAGACTCAGAAAAGAAATAACAAGTGTGGATCCAGCCCTTGATAGGAATACCAGGATAAATTCAAGTGTGCCAAATTAAATATTGGGGTTTAAATGTCAGTCACTCTATGAAGTGACATGTGGTTAGATAAATTAGTATCATTTGGATTAATTTTGGCAGAAACGAAACTTTGTGAAATGAAGCAAATGGTAGTACCTGGATATAGAATGTTACAATAAACTTTTAACAACTTTTTATCTTAGTTCTGAAATAAGATTAAAAGTTTTATTTTTTAGTATCCCTAATCTTGTGAAGGTTTCCTTTTCAAAATTGATTCTGCTAGGTTTTTTTTACATTTTTTAAAAAGTAGCTGTTTTGTTTGACTGTTGCATATTTTAATGAGGTACTATAAAAGACATGCTTTGCCATTTCAACTTTCCTGTTTGATCTACAGCTGTGGTTTTTCCTAATAGTTTCCCATGAAATGATGACCCAAATCCAATTTTGCTTGGCTAATCCTGTCTTGCCAAAAATATGAAATGTGGGGAAAAACAGCCCAGAAGAAAGTTAAATACTATAGCTCCCATATTATTGACGAAGAAAATAGTTGATTTCTAGTCAATAGGAATCAAATTTCTCTAGAGATAATTTGCATTTTATTGCATTTTAATCTGGCAAAGTAGATTTTTATTTATTATTTTAGTTAATAAAAACATAAAAATACTAAGAAAAAAGTCTTCATTGTGAAACATATGCAGAATGGAAACACAGCTCAGTCTAAGATTACATTTGGCACTCATCCAGGAGTAGGATTCAAATTTTTAACAACCAGTTCTGTGGGCGTGGCTTAGGTGGTGGGCATGGCTTGATAGTCATGTGATGGGTTGGACATGGCTTGGTGGTCATGTTATTGGCTGGGTGTGGCCAATGATATTGATTGGTACACATCTCCTTGCCTGGCCTCTCATGACTTGGGGATGCTGCAACAGTCTTAAGTGTGAAAAATGGTCATAAGTCACTTTTTTCAGTGCCATTGTAACTTTGAATGGTCACTCCACACAAGTAAAGTACCAGCAAAAGAGGGGGGAAGAACTCCAGAGAAGTTCCAGAGAAAGGAAGTCGTCCTGCCAAAAATGTAATAAGGGTTAATGGAGAGGCAGTTTCTGTAAGCAACACCAGAATGTTTCCTTCCTGCCTCCCTTACAGGATTAGGCCAGTAATTTCTTCTAACAACTGGTTCTCCGAACTGCTAAGAATGCCAACAAACAATTCTAGAGAATAGGTGTGAACTGGTAGAATCCCACCCCTGCACCCATCCCCAGTGGCAACTCAAAAGGACCCAAAATGATGGGAGCCAATTAAAGGGCAGGATAAAGAAACAATGACTTAACCATTAATGGGTAATATGAAGGGAATCTTCATGATTATTACATCTAAACAATAATGGATGGATCACTCTGGAGGACTCTGCAAACCACTCGTGAAAAAACAGCTTTAGCAATGTGATGGGTAAATTCAGCCATTATGATTTCTAACCTGTGGCTTCCTCTCTTCTGCCCTCCCAGTCAGTCTGGATTAAAAATACCAGGCATTACTTAATGCAGTGCATGAACACAGAATTGCTGGATAACCCAAAGGTGCCTTTTCCAAAAGGCAGCTGGAATTTCTTGTTTGCCTCCTTGAAAACATTTTGCTTCTCATCCAAGAAGCTTCTTCAGTTCTCTTTTGGGACAATCTGGGTGATTGAGAATCTCCATAGACAATTGCTGGATAGGAGCTTCTGTTTCAATCTACAATTCTCAACTTTGCTCAGATGTGAGATGCAGATGCAGTTTTCTCTGCTTCAGTAGAGGGGGAGAACAAGAGAAAGAAGCAATAGAATAGAATAGAATAGAAATAGAATAGAATAGAAATAGAATAGAAATAGAATAGAATAGAAATAGAATAGAATAGAAATAGAATAGAATAGAATAGAATAGAATAGAATAGAATAGAATAGAATAGAATAGAAATAGAATAGAATAGAATAGAAATAGAATAGAAATAGAAATAGAATAGAATAGAATAGAATAGAATAGAATAGAATAGAATAGAAATAGAAATAGAATAGAATAGAATAGAATAGAATAGAAATAGAATAGAAATAGAATAGAATAGAAATAGAATAGAATAGAATAGAAATAGAATAGAAATAGAATAGAATAGAATAGAATAGAATAGAATAGAATAGAAATAGAATAGAAATAGAAATAGAAATAGAAATAGAATAGAATAGAATAGAATAGAAATAGAATAGAATAGAATAGAAATAGAATAGAATAGAATAGAATAGAATAGAATAGAATAGAATAGAATAGAATAGAAAACAGAGTTGGAAAGGATATTAGAGATCTTCTAGTCCAATTCCCTGCTTAGGCAGGAAACTTTACACTATTTTTTATTTAATTCTAGAGAATAGGTGTGAACTGGTAGAATCCCACCCCTGCACCCATCCCCAGTGGCAACTCAAAAGGACCCAAAATAACATTCCAGACAAGTGGCTGTCCAATCTCTTCTTAAAAACTTTCAGTGTTGGAGCAGTCACAAATTCTGGAAGCAAATTGTTCCACTGATTAATTGTTCTAATTGTCAGGAAATGTCTCCTTATTTCTAGGTTTCTTTTCCCCTTGATTAGCAGAATTGCGGAGTTGGAAGGGACCTTCTCGTCCTGCTCAAGGAGGAAAGCCTATAACACTCCAGACAAATGGCTGTCCAATCTCTTCTTAAATACTTCCAGTGTTGGAACATTTACAACTTCTGGAGGCAACTTTCATTCCACTGATTAATTGTTCCCACTGTCAGGAAATTTCTCCTTAGTTCTAAGTTGCTTCTCTCCTTTATTAGTTTCCACCCATTGCTCCTTGTCCTGCCCTCAGGTGCTTTGGAGAATAGCTTGACTGCCTCTTCTTTGGGGAAGCCTCTGAGATATTGGGACACTGCTATCATCTCACCCCTAGCTCAACATGTCCATTTAATATTGCACCCTTGTGTATATGGCACCCTGGGCTGGTTGAGGCAAGACTCTCCCTCTCACTTCCTCATTAGTCCTGTAAAGGACTTTTTATTCTTTCTGTCCTCTGAGTCCCCCTTTGTTGCGGCTGCTGGGCAACAGCCCTGGCTGCCTCCCACAAGGGGTGGGCTCCCCCGAGGCAGACCCCGTGTGCTAAGACAAGGCTTCTGTGAGGCGCGTCTGCCGACTGTCACTCAGCCCATTCCGAATGGGTAAAGCTGAGTGAAGAATGGCAGAGGAATAGGCTCTTCCTCAACCCCTCCCCGGCCATAGTGCTCTTTCATTTTGGCTGGCTCCCACTAGACAGCTGGAGAATTACCTGACTGTGAAGCATCCAGCCAGCCCTTGTTTTGTGTATCATGTTGATGCTTTATCTTCTTACCATGGTTTACTAGACTCACAAGACTCCAAGCTCACTAAACACCAAACCATTAAATCACAGTTTGCTAGCTACAGTGGTTTACCCAAGAGGCTAAACCACAAACAAGCAAAACACCACATTTCTTTTCTGAACTCACTCCCTGAAGACCTGTTCCTGGACTCCAGGCTTTGCAATTTGATGCCAACACGAAAAGTTTACATTTTTTTCCTTGGATTTTTCTGGGAGAAATTCCACTACTGTTTAATGGATATTAAAAGTGCAGGCTGTGTTTGAAGGGCTGATCAGATTTGATTGGAACAATTATTGTCTTTTATATTTGAAAAATGCATTTTCAATTAAATTAGAAATTTTGTTTTGAAATTATCTTGGCTGGTGGAACAAGGGAATATAAATCCAGCAAAGAAGTAAGCAGTATATTCAATGTGTTTATTGATATCCCACCTTTGGTATTTTTTATAAACAACTGACATTGGCAAAAATATTTAATACTCCTTCTTCTTCCAATATTCCCCACAACAACAACTCTGGGAAGTGGGCTGGGAGAGAGTGACTGGCTCAAAGTCATCCATCCAACTTTCATGTCTAAGGCTAAACTAGAACTCACAGTCTCCTAGCTTCTAGTCTGATGCCTTAACCACCAGACCAAATGGTTTGATCATTATTTTTAACCAATAACAATATGGAATGGGGTTTTTCCTCTTTTTAATTTTTGTTAACCTCTTTTTAAAAATTGCACCACCATGATACAAAATCTGCATTCTTAAATTAACTTATATCCAAGGTTATTGAGCATGTATAAATAAATTACATTGATTATTGTGGGGTTTTGTCTCAAGTAGGTGTTCCAAGAATGCATTATTATGCTTTAATCCTTATTGTTTCACACATGCAGTTACTTAGATCATATGTTAGATTAAATCAGAATGTTGTTTAAGCATAGTGTGATATGCGAATCTAATTATTGTGGCTTAAGAGCCGTGGTAGCGCAGTGGTTAGAATGCAGTACTGCAGGCTAATTCTGCTGACTGCCAGCAGTTCGGCAGTTCCATTCTCACCTGTTCCAGGTTTCTTCCAAGATTGGTAAAATGCAGACCCAGATTGTTGGGAGCAATATGCTGACTCTAGTATAAACCACTTAGAGAGGGCTGTAAACACTGTGAAGCGGTATATAAGTTTAAGTGCTATTGCTATTATGAGCCATGATTTATGGTACAATATTATATGTGAACCAAGCAACTCTTTTTCAACACAAGGCTTAAAATCATTATTTCTCTGCTGCATGAACTTAATGGTACTTACGACCGTATGCTTCTATACCCATTTATTTGGAAGTGAACATTAATAAAATTTGTATCCAAATAGCCATAGATAAGATTGTATTTCAGAGGTTATAAAGATTGTTCCTTTGTGGATTTCTCTGTATTTATAGTATCAAGTTCTGAATAGTATAATTCTGGACAAAAAATAGATTTTTGAGTATATCCACAAATCCCAAAAGAGGGAATCTATATTTTTTGTCATGTCAAAACTTTCCAAATTGAATGAATAATAAAGTATTTGCATGATACCCTCCTACCTCACAATCTGGTATTTTTACTGGGGGGGGGGAGAGCAGGGGGAGAGGTGTGCTTTTACTCTTCAAATAGTACCCTTGCCTTTCATCTTTACAAAAGTGAAGTGAAACTAATTAAAAGTGATGCCCTGCTGAACATGTTTTGAATCATCTTAAGCTGCTTGCAGGTATCATTGTAACTGACGAGGAGGAGCCACCTGATCCTTATCTAAAGGATCCACTTCAGTGTTATCTTAAGACACAATTCTTAAATTGTGGGGTAAGTCTTAAGGCATTACTAGAACTTTATTGGAGTAAAGTGTTGCATCACTACTGAAATAAAGAAGGAAGAATTTGTCTGAATCCATTTATAGTACTTCCTTTCATACAGAATTGATTTATCCAAATATTTTCTTTCTTATGAAACATAACCAAGTATCTGTCATGGACTGTGGTTCAGGCTGTTCATACAGGTGCATTTGTACTGTTACAGCTTCTGAATCACTACGTATTAACTTGGGGCTTAGTTTTGAATGTTTCTAAGTCTATAGCATGTTTTTATAAACCAGGAGCATTAGTAAATTGGGTATTACTTATGTACAAGAACTCTGGAATAAAGAATGGGAGCAATATCCCATATTAACCGATTGTGGCTAAGGCTCTTAATAATCTATCATAAACTTAGAACTGATCACTCTACTGTATAAAGAATTATGGATTTATCAAGCATGGCAGACAGCATAGAAGTTCGGTCTGCAATGTTGGGAAGACAATGCAACCTCTTGTCTGAAATCTTGGATTATACTGAAGTTTCATTTTTTTGTTTATGAATGGATGCTTCATCAATATGAGAGAAGTATTGAAGATTGTTTCATGCAGACATAGTTTAATCATCTGTTTAAGAATTACTAATTTTCTTGTACACAGCATGGTATTGTTATTCCTTCTATATTAAAGCATTTTAAAAAAAAAACTTTACAAAGGTTTTTTTTTGCTACTGAATCAATCCTTGAGGGATCAAGAATGATTCTTCAAACATCATTACTACATTACCTCTGCCTACACTGTAAGGTGCCCATTTTACTTAAATAAAGAAGCAAAAACTCTACTATTGACTTAAAACAAAAGAAGAACCAATGCTTTCTTTAAGCCCTTGTGGATGCAGTGTCATATTCATGACGGAATTAATTTCATTGATTTTTAAAAAGGGATAGCTCAGAACCGATCTGTGATGCATTATTAGCAAAGCACATAAATAAAAGAGAAACTCTATGTTCATTAGGGTTTACATCCAAGAATGTAGCTAAAGGATATCTACTAAATGAGTCACAACTCAGAAATAATCTTCAGTCTATTAGCAAAGATCACCACCATTGTCTCTCATGAAAAATTATATACTTTATTTATATATGTTTCATGTCAAAGAACCACCTCCTTGCTCTGCAACTGTAAATACATACTAGAATAAACTCTGTGAAATATACAAAAATATATGTGTCTCTTCTCCCTTCCCCATGTCTTACAAAAACGTGTTTATTTCCTTTGCAATAAATAAAAGCACAAGTGTATTGCTAATTACAATTTATGACCTCTGACATTTTTCTGTCTGTATGTTTAGTCAGTTGAAAGAATAAGGGCATTTTCCATCAATCAAAGGTGGGGATAAATAATGCATAAGAGAATCTTATGCATAAGGGTTCCCCTCCATCCCATCCTTCTTCACCCCACACAGCTTCTAAATTCTCATCGCGGCCGCCTGCTCCCCCCTCCCCAAATTTCCACGCTTGCGTTCAGTCAGGATAATGCCTACCAATTATGCGGCGCCTTCTAACTCAATCTGAACAAGCAAATCAACAGATCAAGAAAACCACCCTCCCGGCCTTCATTTTCTCTCCTTTTCACTCCGCATAAATCATAGAGGAGACAGCTGCTAAAAGCAGAGGGAGAGCTAGGATAAAGAGGTATGGATATCGCCGTCCGCGGGGGAGGCAGAAGAGAGAGAAAGAACAAAAGACATTGTGGGAAAGTGCACATCACAGTGACAGAAAGTTTGGTTTGACAGGTGTAATTCCCACAGCCGCCAGGCTGGCAATGGGAAACAAGCAGATGCCACCAGGGCCAGGCATCGCTAACGTCGAAAGGATCGGTGCGCGGGAGACGAAGACATTCAAAAGCGTCCAGAGCCCTACAAAGGGCCGGCGGAGGACCGGAGTCCGCGTCCCAGGGATCAGGCGCTCTGCCTTGCTACTTCAGCCTCCAACGCTGTTTGCTGCGCGCCCCAAGCCCGCCCCGGTCTTTCCGGGGAATGGAACCATGGGATGTCCGCTACTGGTGGGCCAGATCAGTCTCCCCGCCCTCCGGCCCACGCGGGAAGGGGCAGTGGGCATCAGATCAAATCTCTGGACAGCAGATAGCCGGGGTTTTCCGGTTGCCAAAAGTCCAACTCTGAGGCGGAGCTGCCGGGGCTGGAAGGCGACAAAGTACAGCTGTAAGCCGAGGAACCGGCCGAAGGAGCGGGGCTAGTGGTGCAGCTCCAGGAACCCGAGGATGAGGTCGGAGAAATGCTGCTGCTGCTGCTGCTGCTGCTGCCTACGCCTCCTCCGCTGCTAATACTGCCCAGCATTGCCTCGGAGAAGGCGGCGGCGGCGGCAGCGGCGGCAGCAGCAGCAGCCGCTCCTCCCCCTCCGCAATGGTCGGCCAAGCGGAGCGTCTCGGTGAGCGCCCAAATATAGTTGTGAGCGAAGCGCAGCGTCTCGATCTTGGTCAGTTTAGCGTCCTCCGGGAAGGTGGGCAGCACCTCCCGGAGGGCATCCAGGGCCGCGTTCAGGTTGTGCATCCGGTTTCTCTCGCGGTTGTTGGCTTTTAGGCGGCGGCTCTTCTTCAGCCGTTGGACCGTCTCGGCCGTCTTGGTGAGGCGGGAAGCGTTTCGCGCCCGGCCGGAGCGCCTCTTAAAGTCTTGCCGTCTCAAGCCGAGCAGGGGAAGGCGCGTGTGTTCCGTCGCTTTCACGGCCACCTCGGGCGCCTGTCCCGAAGGGGAGAGGACGTGGGGCGGCTCTTCTTCCACCTCGTCCTCCTCTTCGGAGCCCGACGAGAAAGGGGCGAGGGAGGAGGAGGGGGAGGAAGACGACGAAGAGGAGGAGGAGGGCGACGACCGGGGGTCAAGGAGCCCCTCTTCCTCCTTCACTTCCAGGGTCTCTGGCTTCGCGAACATCCTGCAGGAAGAACACAAAACCAGGCAAGCGGTCATTTCGAGGAAAGGCAGTTGGAGCTCCTGAGGGAACGTCCCTTCCCGGCCCACCCAAAACGCGCCCCTCACCCGTGGACGGGTCGGTGCTTACAAAAGAGGGAAAGCTGCCTGCTCCCCAAGAGTCCCGGCCTCGCTCTATAATACACCCGCGCGAAACTTTTCCACGGCACGGATAGACAGCCAACGTAACAGCGATGCACATCGACGCACAGGTCCACCCAAAGCGAATGGTTGGAGCCCGCTCGGCGCTTGAAAGTCTGCGGTGCAGCTCTCAGGGATCACTTTGGGGCCACGAATGCCCGTTGACTTCATTGCATCGGGTTCGCTTGGAAGGTTTAACGTACCGAGCACGAACGAACCACAAGGGCTCCTCCGCTCGGCAAGGCGTTGCAAGAAATTGGCTGGGTTGCCTCGGCTTTCCTATCAATACTCGGCGGCCGGGGAAGGGAGGCAGAAAGAGCTGCGATTGCGCCTATGCACTAAGCGGGAGTTTTGGCTGCCGCTCCGAAAACGGCCTTCAGCCAACTAAGTTCGCCTCAAATAAATTGGGAGGGGGGGGGGGGTTAAAAAAAAAAAAGAGAGAGAGGGAAGTTCGGAAACTTACTTGGCTCTTTTAGAAGTAACCGAATTGTTTTTTTCGCTCGGCCCCCTTTTTTTGGCCACCGAAGACGCGGCTGGCTGCTTCTGTCTCGTTCCGCACCGCCCCTTAGGGCAACCTTCAAGGTTCAGCTTGGCCCCGCGCCGTTCCCTCCCGGTTGCTGGAGAAGGTCCCACCGTGACTGGGTGTTGGTGTGGGTCCAGGACTCCTTGCTCGGAGGGGGGGCGGGGGTGGCTGGGTGGGAAATGTCTTTAAAGGGCGGGTTGTATGGCCCGCCGCTGCCGGCCTGCGTGTGTGTAAGAAACAGGGCGGCTCAGTGGGGAAAAGCTGCTGGCACGCGCCTGGGCCCTCCAGTTAAAGCGAAGCTGCTTGTGTTTCGGTGGCTGTATGTCTGGCACACGACTCTACTTAAAACCCCTTATATACCCCATGGAAAACAATCAATGTACCCCCGGGGCCTCCTCGGCTTTCCCCCTCCCCAGGTTTAGCTTTCCTTTTCATTTCATTACCATCGCTCATCTCTTTTCTTCCCTTTTTTTAGGGTGTGTGTGTGTGTGTGTGTATGTGTGCTCCTCTTTCCCCTCCCTTCTTTCCTCCCCCCCCCTTTTTTTTATCTGATCCTCCGAAAGTGTGTTTGGCAACCGGGACAATTCTGGGGTGTGATTGGTGCCTTGCGCTCGGCTGGAGCGTGCCGCTAATTTATTAATGAATGGGGGGGTCGCGAGGCGCAGCTGGCCAATCAGAGCGTCCCGCTAGCCACGCGCGCTGGAACCTGCTTCCTTTGGACAACTCATTAGGCCCGAGGGGCTGCGCTGAGGGAGAGGAAGCGGGCCTGTCCCACAGCCTTCGCCCTCCATCACGCCAAGCGGGGCCCCGCGAGCCCAGGCAGGAGGGGCGCCTCCCCATGCTCCATTCTGCTTACTTTTGTTTCAAACTGGGAGAAAGAAGAGTGCGCCAAAAAGGAAAGCCGTGGTTGAAAAAAGGAGGCTGTCCAAAGCAAAGGGGGGAAAAAGAGAGAGAGACCCAGTCGTGATATGTGTCTGTACTTGAAGAGCAGAGTGTGGGCAATTTGTATTTTTTTCATTATGAAAGTCTCTTCCAACTCATAGTGATCAAAGTTTCACCCTTTAGAAAAAGAGCTTCTCTCAGAAGGAGGGAATAGGCCACACCACAGAGTAACAGATACTCTTTGTGATGCTTTTGATGCTTTGTGACCTCCCCACACACACACACACTCGTTGGTGTTCCTCTTGTTTAAACTTCCATTTATCTGTGGTTGGTTCCACTTGTGGTGCCACAATTGTGATCACAATTTGTGTTGCTAAGCAAAGCAGTTAAGTAGTATCCAATTTTGTGACTTTTTTTTTTGCCATGGTTGTTCAGCAAATCACTGGAGATGTTAAATGAATCAAATGGTCACCACAGATCCATAAACATTAGTAAATGCTGCAGCTATCCCTCTTCTTTTCCTTTTCGAGAAGCTGTGAAACAGATAAAGAGACCAAACTTGATCAGTTTTTGATACAATCCCTAAGAAAATCCAAAATTTTAGGCAGGCAGGACCCAATTGGCACCCAAAATATTCTTCCATTCATATTTTGGCATAGCAAGTATTAAGCTACACTTCGAATCCCTAGTGAAGAAAGGCTCCCGATCTTTAATGCTTTCATCAGAAAGATAATATGTTAGATGTTCTGTGATTTCCTAAGTAATTTTCAACTTATGAACATAAGTGAGCCCCAAATTTCTGTTGCTAACCATTTACAAAGTCTGCACTATTATTATTAATCTTCTCATTACTCCTTATCACCCATCCCCTCCCACTTGTGACTGTATGACTGTAACTTTGTCACTTCTATCCTTATGATTTATATTGACTGTTTCCTAGTATGATTTGATCACTTATTGTATCCTATGACTATTAATAAGTGTTGTACCTTATGATTCTTGACTCTTGATGAATTTATCTTTTATGTACACTGAGAGCATTTGCACCTAGATAAATTCCTTGTGTGTCCAATCACACTTGACCAATAAAGAATTCTAATTCTAATTTTGATCATGTGACCATGAAGATGAAACAGCTGTTAAGTGTGAAAAATAATCATAAATCACTTTTTTCAGTGCTCTTGTAATTTCAATTATTAAATGAATTGTTATTAGTCAAAGAGTCCCTGTACAACGAGGAAAATTAATGTTAAGGGGGGAAAGTTTTTAACATTGTGATCAGTGGAATTTAAGCAATTTATTTTTGAATTAGTGGGCCCACTTTGCTGATGGTGTTAAGAGGCAAATGTTAAAGGTACTTCAAATTAGATTCTGTTAGTGAGCTGGGGTAGGAGTGGACTCAACAACTTAAATGGCCCTTTCTAAGTTTATGATTGCATGATTTCATAAGCAAGTAAGATGTTGCTCTTCCTCATGGTTCTTAAATATTTTTTTCTTCTTCCCCCATACATTCTGTAATTTATTATTTTGTTCTGCTATTGATTACTATCATGCTTGGATACTCACACTAAGTTTATTTCAGCTCAAATAAACTACTTGTTTTATTCTGGCATTTTGCCCTGGACCTCTGATCTGTAAACAAGATCTTGTGGAAGAAAGCCATTCCAGATGATCAACCTTGATTTTTAGGGTCTGGACTTGTTGGAATGGCAAAAGAATTGAATCCTTGGCAAGGGAATAAGCCACACATTAAAGTCAGAGTGTGGAGGAGTTCTTCTTTGCTTTGGTTTGAGAGTCTGTTTTGGCTTTCAGTGGAGAGTGCTTGTTCTGTGAAGCTTGAATTATAATAAAAGTTCTGATAAATTTTCTGGCTTCTGGAGCACATTTATTTAAAACCACAACTTACCAAGCACACCACTTTACAGAATAATAGTAACAAGAAAGGAGAAAAGAAGGGACTTGCTTTTCTTCCACTGAAAGGCTCTAAGGTATCAATCCCATGTCCACCCATCATTTATTTGGTTTCAGGCTCCAAGGTTGCATGAATTTAGTCACCTAAATTTCTAAACCAGGTTTTAGTTTAAGTGATGAACCCAACTACTTAAAGTAGGTTGCAATTATCAGCCTCTCTTTCATTAATGAAGTGAATTTATATGTGTGCAGCCCAGACAACGAAAGTTATATTCCCAATAAATGGTATCACTCCATTTATTGCACTAAGACTGCACTCAGTGTGCTCCTGTTAGTTTATCTCTATAACATGCAGTTATTTCTTTCCATCACATCCATTCCAGGGCTTCATTTATTCTTTTGTCTTCTGTGTGACCAGGATTGAATTAGCTAATTCTACCTGTAGTTTACAACTGAAATTGATTCAATGAAATTAATTTGATAAAGCGTGCAGAAATTATCTTTGCACATGATGCCTTCAACAAAAAGCACATGTAGTCTTTCTTGACTGTTTTAATACTTTGTTGCATCAAATAGCATTATTTTGACTTCCTTCAGACACATTTACTCACAGGCATATAAATGTACACAACTTTTTCTAAAATGATCACAATTAGTATTGCCTTTTCATTAATTTATCAATACTTAAAATAAAAAAGAATGTAATGTACCAGGGAGGTAATTTTTCTGGCTTTTGCATAATTCAGAAAACATTGCAATTTAGACCCAGAATCTTCTGAAAACAAAAGATCTACTTCACATACAACTAACTCTGGAGACTGATTGTGTGAAGCAACAGTGATTGGCTTCACACAATACTAATCCAAGCCAATCACGTTACTTTAGTATGTTGTGTGAAATCTTCCTAAAGTGGGAAAAGAAAGTGCAACCCTCCTCACTATCCATGACCTCTCCATGGCCTTTAATACCATTGACTGGTCCAGGGGGCTGGGGCTAGGGGGCACAGACTTCTTTCTTCAAGGCCAGTCCCAATCAGTGTTAATAGGGAGTGAAAGAGCCCAGACCTCAGCTGCTTTTCCCATCCTTTTTACATCTACATGAAGTCACTAGATGAGATCATCCGTCACCGTGAGTTCAGGTACTATCACTAGGCTGATGCTACTCAGCTCTATATCCTCATCCCCAGACCTAAGTGATGTTCTGGCTGCCATTTTGTGGTGCCTGGAGGTTGTGGGGGCCTGGATGGGGGACAACAGACTTTGGCTGAACGCTGGAAAGACTGAGTGGCTTTGGGTGCATAGAGCTTCAAGATCTGGGACTTTAACATCTTTAGTTCTGGATGGAGTGGCACTACCCAAGACGAACCTGGTCCACAACCTGGGGTTCTCCTGGACTTGCGACTCCTGCTCGAAAAGCAGGTAGCAGTCATAGTTAGGAGAGCCTTTCCACAACTTTGTTTTGTGTTCCAGTTGAGACATTTCCTTGATCAGGAGTTCCTGCTCAAGACACTCATGACCTAATTAATCATCTTACACCTATTGTAATGCACTGTACATGGGGCTCCCCTTGAAGAACATTGGTACAAAGTGTGGCAGAACAGACAGTTCTTAGGGGCCCTGCAGTGGCCCATGTTACACCACTGCTTCATGAGTTTCAATGGTTGCAGATCTGCTTCTGGGTGCAATTCAAGGTGTTGATCATCCCCTTTAAAGCCTTGCATGGCATGAGTCCAGTCTACTTGAAGAACTGCCCACCCATGCCAGCAGAGGGCGCATACTGTGGATCCCATCAGCCAAGTAATTTTGGCTGGTGGAGTCCAGGAGAACAGCCTTCTCTGCCAGAGGGGATATTCTGCAGGTTCTGACCAGTTCTGGAGAACCGGTAGCAGAAATTTTGATTAGTCTGGAGAACTGGCAAATACCACCTCTGACTGGCCCCGCCCCCATCTATTCTCTCCTTCCTGAGTCCCAGCTGATTGGCTGGGTCTTTTTTTGTTGTCCTGCGCAGGAGAATGGAGCTGGAAAGCAGGTTAGTGGGGTGGGGAGGAAATGAGATTTTTGCGGTATCCTTCCCCTGCCACACCCACCATGCCACACCCACAGAACCAGTAGTAAAAACTGTTGAATCCCACCACTGTTCTCCACAGCCATGGCTCCTGTCTTCTGGAACATCTCACCCCTGAGGTGAGATTGGCTCCCACCTACCTGACATTTTTGTAAGAGCCTATAAGACAGGAATCTGCCAGGTGGCTTGGAGACCCAGTGTGGCACCTTTACATTGGATGTGGTTGACTAATTAGAATTCAACCCCACCTCCCCGTGTCCAGCTTCCCTCTTTGCCCTCTTGTGTCCATGATTTTATCTATTAATGTTTTTATCTTTTGTGTTTGTTTGTTTTTTACAATGGATGGTTTTAATGTTTTTATGTTATAAGCCTCCCAGAATCATTGGACAGGAGATGGGTGGCAAATAAATATTATGAATGAATGAATGAATGAATGGTGTCTATTGTTAAGTTACAACTTCCTTGCTTGGGAGCCACTATAGGCCTAAATTTCTCGGGAAGAGCAAGAGTTAAGTCTACTGTTTATGCCCCTCACCTAATTTGCCCACCATTCTGATCAGGAAAACTAAGAGGTGGGGAAATATCTTATTTTTCGTCCCTTCTCATTTTGAAGCCCAGCGGGAGCCACGACAAACCGGGACGGCGGCCACTGGAGAGCACCTGTGTGTGGTCCCCTAAGTGCGTGCCGGTGAAATGGGGCTGAACTGTTATGCAAAGGAGAGGCACCGGCTTGGGTGGGGGCGGAAGGCCGGAGATCCCTGTCCGGCTCGGGACCCGATCGGTCCAGCAAGGGTCAAACTGTTCAACCGCAGCTCTTTTCGCCCAGCTCAATCCTCCTTTCGGAGAACAATGAAAGGCCAAAGCAGGCAGAGATCAAGAAACGGGGGAAGGGCAGGGAGCGGGCAGGATCGGCCGGGAGGGGCGGGGGGACTTGGCGAGAAGCCTTTGTGATGCTTAAGAAGCCTGAACGCTGGGGCGACCTCTCGGAGGCCAAAAGTTACAGGGGAACCGGGCCCAGGGGAAGGCGACCGGGCTGGCTCGGGCCGACCGCCCAAGATGCGCCAGCCAGAAGGACGCCGCCAGGTTTCCAGCAAGAGGCGTGGCGAGGAGAAAGCTTGCTGCGCGGTGGGACGCTCAGGTTCAGTCTTGGGGTCAGGGCGAGGCCTTACCTCGGCGGAAGGCGCAAGAGCGCCCGTCTCCCCCAGCGGGACTGGCCTGGGCGAGGGAGGGGCGGACGTCTGTGGAACGGCCTGGTAAGGAAAGGCTCAGTCCGGGACTCACGCTAAGTCACTAAGCGTGGACGCAAACAACAATGACGGGCGTTTACCTCAGGTGCCAAGTAAGCATCCAATCTAATCCACATTTTGCTCAACAATCATGCCTGTATGAGAGTCACCTAAACCCGCCAGCACGTTCAAGGAGTAAACACCCAGATTTAGTGAGCTGGTCTCTGCAAAAAATAGAGAGGTGCACTCTAGTCAGACCTGTGATTTGGTAACTCCATGGACTTGCCAGTGCACTTTTCTGGGCAACAACGTTGTAGTGCTTTACTTTTTTCTCTCATACGGTTTTTCAATTTCTCAGTCTTGCTTGGTCCACAAAAATAAACAAGTAATCCTTTATTCTTTGTAGTCTTCAATGTAGGATCTGCTTTCCTGTGTACTCCAGTCTCCAAGGCATTTGTGACAACAAGCAACCCCTGACAGAATCTGTGTAGGTTCCTATCTAACCCATATTCATCAAGCAAAGAAATTTAATTTTACTTAGAGGGCCTGAACTGTAGAGAAGTTGATTTCCAGATCATATTATACCATGATATAGTTTCTTTGATTGTGCTTTAGAGTGAATTCCATCCTGCTCAACTCTATAATTAATTAAAATGAAGCTAAATTAGATTTAAAGTAGTTAAATTTCTCCAGTGGAAGATTACATTTTGCAACAATTTCACAAAGTTCTGATTCATAAACTCTCTATGAAGAAAATTAAACTGCCACAGAAAACTGAACTGCCGCGTAAAGGAACATATGGCAGTTCTCTCCAAGTTTTTTCCTTTGAACAGGATTGAAATCTGGGGAGTTAGCATAACTGCAAGTCACTGGAAACAATAGCATACAATGAAAACTAAGATGTTCACACATATCCCTTGAGCACTGCTAACTAAATAAGAGAATAACTAAGAATATCATAGTCTACCCATGATAATTTCTTAAAAAATTGTGTTGAATAAAAATGTCTTCAAGTTAAATGAGAACTATTTAAAAAATGCAAGATAAGGTTAATTTGCTTGGTGCTAATAAAAACAATTCAGAAGTTTGAATTACTGTCACAAAAACTGTAATCTATGCCCTCTGGATCATCAAGAAGTATACAGATATGCCTTAGCTATTTGCATTGCACCATTGCACCAGTCTTATATGGCATTGTACCTGATGCAATGCAAATTTAATCTATTTAAAGAAAGAAAGCTTAAGAGACTCTTAATTATCAGTCTCTCTCCCCTCCCCCTTTCTTCAACCTGTTAGGCTTAGTCAAACAGGCCAGAAAGAACTAAATAAAGGTTTTTGACTTTTATAAGTTATCTATCACCGTAACTGTTCTTGGATATCACTTTAATGGTAAACTTATTTACCATTTTTTTATTTATTTGATTTGTCAATCGCTTACAAGATAATAGGTATAAGAATAAACGTGAGTATGAACACAGGAAATAGGTATGAATAAATGGGGACAATAGGACAGGGACAAACTTCAGTTTGTAATGGTGTATTATGTATTGTTATTGTTAAGATGTGGCACTCAGAAACTCTGAAGAGAGTAGTGCAAGAACACTAGATGAAGAAATTGATCTTGTTTATAGGGGGCTCCAAAGGGCACAACAATTTCCCTGTACTTCCTTTGGTTTGACAGATGGGTGCCCTTTAGGGGTCTCATCAGAAGATGCCTATACCCATGTAGCCTGGAGGCATCCCTTGCTTGTAATTATTCTTTCTCTCCAATTCTCCCTCTTTGTGAGGGTGCTCTGATTGTTTTGCTGCCTCATTTGCATGGCAGGTGCAGGCTTCAACAGTGATTTTTAAACTTCAGGCTGTTCCTCCCTCCCTTCCTCCCTCCTCCATTTAGGGCGGTTAGACTCTCTCCTCCCCAGCCTCAGGAGCCCATAAGCTCTTCTCCTCCATTTTCCCAGAACCTTGAAGATTTCCTGGTTGAAATGCAATGCTTCTTTCTTCTCTCCCCCCACCCCCCCACTGTCCCTGGCTAAAAGAACAGCCGATTGTGAGCAGAGATGGAATGGACACCCAAAAAGGGACACTGGGTAGCCTGCAAAAAGGGACACTGGGTAGCAGGCGAAGGTTGGAGTAAGGGAGCACTAATCGCTGAACCAGGAGACAAATACGATTACCAGCTCTGAGCCTTGAGTCAGAAAGTCTCATAGACTTTAAGATGTTAATCCCCAAGCTAATCCTTCCTTTGGCGTGTTGGAATAGTGCAGCCACAAGAGTTGTTTTGTTATTTATATTGGCGTTTAATAAAACTCAGGCAGTGGTGAATGGGTTGCCCACTCTCCAATGGTAATTAATTCCCTATTTCAGTGACCCAATTGTGCTGGGATAGAGCAGCGGGACAGTCCCACTGCCCCAATCCGCCTTTGTGCAGTTTACATGGCTCTCGTGCTTCAACAGCTATGGAAACCCATTCTTTTGATGTCATTGAAGGAGTTTTCCTTGGGTATCTTCTAAACTTCAAGAACTCCTTTCTTTTCCCAAACGCATGAAAAGCGGGCCTGGCTTGACCACCTCTGTAGAATTTAATGATTAGTTGAAAGGGTCCTGAGGAAGGAGGGGGCAAGAGAAGGAGTAGATATAGACAAACACATATCTGTAGAAGAGACAGGGGGGAAAAAGAAATCTGACAGATCCCTATTAAAATAAACTCTGTGCTTCAAAGTACAGCACAAAATTACCAAGTTTTATTTTGTTATTTATTTATTCAATTTCCAAATGTTGGAAATCAAGGAATTCTAATTCTAGAATACTTAGGAGTTCAGTAGGATGGAATTCATTTAGTAGTAGGAAGTAGTTTAAATAAAATCAATGAAAAGTGCATTGATTTTAATCAACCTAGGGAGCTCATGCAGCGGTAGCATTGAAAGACATCCTAACTCAAAATAGCAGGACTATGTCTTTATATTATGCACTTTCAGTGGAGGAAAAAAATCCTCTTAGCAAGTCGCAGAAACAATTCAGAATTCAAATAAGAAAATACAGAGTGAACCATATGGCCAGGGTAGCTTGAGTTGGCTGCGTTTTTTCTTAGACAAAGAGGGGATTGAGAGTTGAAGGAAAGGAGAAAAAAACCCCAACTTTCCGGCTGATGAAGCTGTTGTCTAGAGGCAATGATCCCAAATCTCAAGGCTTTATTCCAAGCTCCGACTGAGACGTGATATGTCATATGATTAGCATCTTTCATATTTACAAGAGAAGTATAGGCTGCCAGCCTTTAGAGAAAGGCGAGAGAAAGAAGGGACATATGCTGAAATGGATTTAGCATTTGAAAGAGAGAAAAGAGATTGGATAAATACACTTAAACGAGGATTTAGTTTTACTCCTGTTGCGTTCTAATGGATTGTTGATTGAGATTTTAGGGAGCTGGAACAGGGGTGTCACCAGTAATTTAAAAGATGCTATTCAGCTCTTGACTATTTCTTCCACACTTTGTGTATTAATGGGTTTAGTGACAGCTTGAGCTCAAAGAAAACCTTTTTAAGAAATAACCAAAATATGATAGTGAATCTCGCCTTCACTTTTGAAATGTAGATAGCTTTCAAAGTTTAGGGTGCAATTTTTGTTTGGCTGAAGAGAACTTCAAAGTCTATTGGTAAGAATTTTGCATCACATTTGAATAATTATCTTAATTCATGTGAGATTATGCAAATGGTCATTATTTCAAAGAAAAAAATAGATGACCTTTGCTTGTTACCTTCCTGCTGTGAAATGAGAAGCAGAGAGTACACTGGCTCCACCTAATGGACAATTTTTATTTCAGTTAGAATCTTAACTGCAAAAAACAAAATATTATATTTCTGTGATGCAATATTTTAAATCTGTAAATATTTTCCATACAATACTTTGAGAAAGCTGATAACAATTAGAATAGCATTGTGATATATTAGAATAGCATTGTGATATATTAAAAGTAATACCTAGCTAAACAACGGAGGGCTAATTTCTATTAGAAAATTAAATTCTTTCTATTCAACACCATTAACTTCAATACATTTGGATATCCACTTTCTAAAATATAAATTGAGCAAAATATAAATTGAACAAAAAATGAGAATATATGTTCAACTGATCATGCAACTACATCTTCTGTGCTGTTAGTTTTTGTAAGATGAATAAAACTGTATTTATGTACCATTATCAGCAAAAATTGTTATTACGTCTTCGGGGTATTACAATTTATCATGATTTCTTAGGAGTATGAAATAGGTTAATATTAGTTTAGCTTATTAAAATAACTTTGATTTTATTGCCTCCTAAAATCCCAAAGATGGCATCCTTGATAAAGTGAATGTTGTAGGATCAAAGTGAATATTGGTATTCAAAAATATATCCTGTGATATATTTTATTAATTTTTAAAAATATGTAATATATTCCAAAATAATTATAGAAGGTATAGCATGTAAAATTTATATTAATAGGATGTGAAATATAAGATGGCCTCTAAAGCAATGATTTACGCCTTTCTTTTATAAGCAGTGATACTTATCCTGAGATTTAGGATGTTAACATAAAGAGAAACTCGTCTAAGACTGTGAAATAGAGAACTCATGCAAAGAAAAGCCAAGCCAGGTGGACATTTTTTCTCAAATGAAAACATACTTTCCATTCCCTCTCAGCCTTGCCCCCACTTCTTGGTTTGGTTTATAACTTAGCAGTTACCAACAAATGCCAAGAATTATGACACTTTATTGGGCCTTATGTATTGCTTAGACACACACCTTGAATATCATGTCTTGTTCTGACAGTACACTTAAAAGATGGAACAAACATGATCAGGGATCTTTACATTAAGTCAGAAGTACAGAAATGTAAAGGATTTATTATAGTAAGTGTTCAGAAAAGAAAACTGGAGGAGATATGATGGCATTGAAATATATGACAGGTTATTAGATAAAAGGCGAAGCCATGAAATAGTGAATTTAAGTTACAAAGGCAGACTACTGAAAATATTTACTAAAAGAAAATGAGGTTTAACAGTGAAATCAATCACTTAGAGAATTAGTGGGTACTCATCCTGTGCATGTGTTCTAACTTAGCTATAGCTATTTGTAAGAGATGCTTAGTTTTAATTCCTGCTTGAAGTTAGGGACCTAGAATGGGTAGATGAGAGACAGTGATGCCAACACAGTGATGCCAAGTGATATAATTGTAAGAGAAAAAAAAAGCAAGTATAGACTTTCTTCCCAATTATCCTACACAAATTATTGCAGAAAGTAGGTATCTATTGTAATAGTGAAAACCGTAATCCATTATTTATGAATAAATGTGTATCCTATTGAAAAATCCATGTGAAATATTTTAAATAGGAGTTTATTTAATACCATGGTATTTATAGAGCAGTTCAAGAATTAAAACAGCTGTGTATGAAGAAAGTTTGTTGTCATGAAATGTACAGTTCCTAATAAGTTAGTTTTCATTAGAAATTACATTGTTATAAAGTTATTTATTATATTTAAACTTTTAAAAAAACCATTAATGTATGTAACAGTATTACTGCAGGCACTTAAAAATATAAAAACTGAAATTTTTGATTTTCAAGATGAAATTGGTGATATAATTCAGTATATTTATGCATTTGTTTTTTGAGAAAGTGATTCATTTTTAGATTTTTTCTTTTTCATGATGGCTTCTTCTTCCATCTTTCTCTTGAAATAAGATTTAACAATATCATTCAGTTGTTGTTCACATTGGTTAGCATGTTGAAATCCATTTTTTCTCCCTATAAATAGCGGAATAGGATATTTACATATTAGCAATTAAACTTTAAACACTCTGGCCTTTGTACATGATAGATCTGCTTGATATAGTGATGACTTTAAGGAGAGGCAATTTAAAGTTGTAAAGCAGGGGCCCCCAATCCCCGGGCTTCACAAGTGGTGGGAAAGTGTGCATGCGCATAGCTCTATATGGAGTTGCATGTGCCCATGTATGCACCGCTCGCTCGCATGGAACCATCCCGTCTCCCCACTCTCCCCCCCGCTCCAGTCTGCCAAGCTGGAAAGGTTGTAAAGGTATCACTGTTATAAAGGAATCACCTTGAGCCGAGAGAGCTTGGGTAAGTCTCTGGTGGATCAAAAAACTCTTAAAAACAAATTTTAGACCAGCCATTCCCTTTCTGATCAGATTATGTCGACAAATTACTCTTGTAAAAATTATATTGGGGTGCTTCTCCCCTGTCTTGCATTTCAAAGAACAGGCAAACTATAAGTATAATGAATAAATACATGAGTAAGTTATATTTTAAAATATCTTACTTTACCTGTGCAGTGCTGAATAACGCTTCCCCATAATTTGTTCTTTCTTAAACAATTTAGGTTTCCTACTATCAATAGATGTCTCTTTCCTCTAGTCAGAGCCACATTCACTCTCTTTTCTGAATCTATGAAGCCAACTTGTCTTGTCCTTACACAAGATAAAACAATTATTTCTTTCTCTGCTCCCTGAAAAGCATCTACTGTAGACACCTGGACAGTCTTTATTTGGGCAGCATCCATGTGTATAGCACCAAAAAAATTACGGATCTGCAAACAGAAACAGATGAAATCCATGAGAGTCTACAGCTTTGTATAAGACTGAATAAAATAAAATTATGGGTAATGAAATATGATCTTAAAACATCTACCATTGGAGCAAGTTGAATTTAAAAAAGGATTCATAAAACAAATATTAATGAAAAATTTTATGGTTATGGGAGAAGTAGTACATTCAAAATTCAGGCAAGCCAGACCCTTATTGAACTATAAAGTTTTGGGTTTTAATTTATAGTGTATTTTAAATAGAATTATCTCTGAAAAATTCCCAATTAATTTAAACTAAAGCATAATGAAGCTGAGGGTCCTTTGTTTGTAAAAAATCAAATTAATGATATATTTTTTAAAAAAATACTACATTGGAATTGTTTTGGTGACTAAAACATACCTTGCTCATTTGGGATTTGTAGAGAGTTATTACGCCAATCATAGATCCATCCATTCCACAGGCAACCAGAGATTGTATTAATTTGACAATGAAAAATGATTCTGCCATATTGTAGAAACTATTGTCTGCTTCAATCTGGAAAACAGATTTTGAGTTATATAATGGAAAAAAAGTCAGTGATACGGTAAATAGTTTGATAGCATAATGAAATGTAGTGCTATTAATTTAAGACTTTATCAAGTTACAGTTATCATAGGGCTGCCACTGGAATGTTCAATGAAATGAGACAGAGAAGTACGCGTTCTAGGAAGAAGTTCATTTGTACGGATTAACTATTTTAGTCATAAGTGTATGAAATGGAGAAGATCCATGGATATGTTACGCTCAGGATACAGTTACTTCATGGATATCTCTTCTACAATTTCTGTCCTAAACAATTTGGTTTATAAAAGAACATGAAAACCACAAGTTCTTAATTCTAAACCATTATCTTCAATTAATGCAATACTTACTTGTTCTGATCCATTAACATTATAAAAACACAGTGTTGGTAGCCAATCCAAGAGAGGACTTCGATCTATTTCAGAAATTCCATTCAACAGAATTCCTTCATAAAATAGCTCATTGGTTATAGCAGCAATAACAGGATGACAACGATACTGTGTTCTGAGTAATATAGGTGCATACCCCTGTGATTATAGTAAGGGAAAAAAGAAAGAGAGCAAAAATAATGGAAAACACTGTTAAATATCAATGTAATTATACAGTATAATGTAGGAAAATAGCAGGCAGAGCTGAGAGGAGGTGAAATTAAACACATCACCACTTTAGAGTCCTTGCATTTCTGCCCCCCCCTTGAATTCCTTTGATCCTTATCTATCACTAAATTATTAATTTGTGATGACCTACAAGGTCTCTTCCAACTCTGATTATCTGTTATTATCTGTTATCTGTTATCTGTTAGAGTTATAAACCCTTTATCCATAGCTATGGAGAACTAAGGTTATTTTTTTATGCACTCAGAAGGCTAAATCTACCTGCAGAGTAAAGTGTAGGATTGTTGTTCTTTATGATGTTTAAACTGTTTTTTTTTTTCCAAAAAGAAGTAAGGTAATTTGGTCACATACTTTTGTTTTGCTTTTCTAAACATATTTACATACTATCTTTTTATTTGTAATTTTAGAATATTTTCCCTGCAGCAAGTGTCTTGTCAGATTATTAATCAGCAACATTTGGAATGTATTTTTTATTTTAATAAAGGAAAAAATTGCAAAAGCCACCCTTCAAGGAAACAAAACCATAATAGTTTCATCTTATCTACAAATAGTATATCTTATTTTAAAGATCTAAAAAAGGAATGTTATTTGATAAAAACATTTTCAAAAATTAGAGAAGCACCAGTATTTGTGAAAATGTTACACTAGCATTACTGATTCAACACAGACACTGAAATTGATCCTGCCTGATTCAGAAATATAGAAAATATGATTTATTCTTTTAGGAGTGATTTTTAGAAACATTCTAATAGAAGCATTTCTTTAACTGCAGCAGTAATTCTCTATGAAAGCACTTTTAGATAACTAGTCCTTTTGATAATCTCGTATGTGAATGCCTATCTGTGCATCTGATCTGTATTCTATGTGTCATGTATTATGTAGAGCAGAAATATCTACTGAGTATGTGTACTACATATTTTCATAAAAAAGCAGGGCATATAACATTAAGAAAGCAACATTTTGCTGTATAAGATTTTGATTCACGTTCTAGGCTCTAAGTACTTTTAAAGTTAAAAAAACAAGTCTCTATCTCTAGATATTAGAGGTACATACCATCAAACAGAGTCGATCAAAGAGAGTTTGTTCCAAACCACTGTCATGTGCACTTTCCGATCCTTGAATGGTAGGTGGCAGCTGCTTAGGATCTCCAACAAGAATCAGCTTTTCACATTCAAAACTATAAATGGAAACATACTTCTGGCCATCACACATTAAACTTAAAAAATGGGAAATTTACTTTCAGTATAAGGCAACCATATATCATATAAACCATAATGTTAGGCAAAAAAAGGTCTAAAGACAAAATAAATAGCCTGACCAACTTCCTTATAAATTGTAACTGGTAATACAGAGCTGAAACTTCTTCGTGTCTGTTTACTTGCTATACAGTTTAAACTTATTAGGCTTCAGACCTCTGTGCTAAAAACAGTTAATTATCTTTAAATTTATTCCACATCAGAAAGTTCATTAAAACTTGGAGCACGGTTGCACGGTATGAAATTGTTAATACAGAAGCCCAAATAAAATTGACAATTAAAATATTACCCATCTTTTAATATTTAATATTAAATATTTAACATTTTGCCAACAGAATGTATAATATTTATTGATTATTTGTTCTCAATAAATATGTCTTTTAAAACAAATATATACTGTAACTTTTGTATTGTTTATAGCATTTCCCTATTTAAATTTGCTTTCAATCTGAACTCAGCTCTAATGCCTGGCCAGTATTTACTCTCTCTTAATTCCTTGGATAATATTAAAATGTTGCATTAAAATATTTCTTGAAACTGACCCAGTGTAAGGTGTCTGGTGTATTATACCCTTAAGAATCACATACTGAATCTTGGGATACATAAAGGGCTAGTCTACCTTAATCAGATATTTTGGGGAAATAAAAATAGCCATTCCTCTGGATTTGCCTGACCTAGCAGCTAACAGCAAACTGATTCAACAAGAATCTTTGAAAAAAATACTTCCAGTTTCTTGAAGATAAATAATACCTTGCTAAGGCCCAGTTTTGGAACTGTAAGAGTTTATCACCTTCATCTATATTGGCTGTCTTCACCATACTTGAACATCTCACTATTTCACCTTTAGTTTTCTACGTAATATATTGTATTTAAAACTTTATAAAAAACAGAAACCAGCTTCACACAGCCATTGTTGCTGTCAGTGAAGCCATCACAATTCCCCACTCCATTTTGAGAATTTAGTTACAAGGCTAGTCATTGAGTTGCTGTTTCTTGCTTACATCTTAAACTTAAAGCAACTTACATCATAAGTTAAAACAATCAGCACACCTGAATTTAATGGTAGTCCTGAATTTATGACCATAATTGAGTCGTGAATTACATCTCATCAGTCATGCTGATTGTTAAGTGGGTCACTGTGGGACCACACCCGATTTTGCAACCTTTTCTATAGCAGTCATTAAGCAAATGTGGCTATCATTAAGTGAATGTGACTGTTCTTAAGTGAATCCATTGTCTGGATTTTGCCAAATTTTGTCAGAAACTGAAAAAAAACCCTGTATATCATGATCATGTGACCATGGAATACTGCGAACAGCCTTAAATGCAGGGTGATTGCTAAGTGCCCAAAATATGATCATGTGACTGGGCGGGGGGATGTTCATTGAAATGTTGAGTCTAGATTATATGTTGTTCTGGGGAAGTCTATTGTAAGTTCGAACGATTGCTAATTGGCTGGTTATAAGTCAAGGAGTGTAATAATAAAGTAAACTGATGCCATACCTTGCAATTGGAAGTAGAGAAGATGGTTCTGTCATTTGACTACACTCATCTAGAATCACTATAGGAAACTTAAGACTTTTCAAGCATGGAAATGAGCAGGCAGCACAGGTAGATCCCACTACCTTCACCTGTATCAATAGAGGAAAAATAAAGCCATCTGTATACCCATACAAATAATGAACCACAAGTTGTACAATCAAAATTCAATATCTTTTTTTGGTAATTGAATGCATTTATACTCAGAAATGATGCGACTAAAAAAAAATCAAATTTATCATGAAGCCTGATGAGCAAACATGATCCCATGATGCTGATTTTATTACCCCTATGTTTGAAGTTTGCTTTAAAAAATTAGTAAAACATGCAAGGACTAAAAATACAAGTAACTGAATGTTCAATTTATTCATCTGATGCCAGGGTCCACTAACATATTTCAATAAAAATGATGGATAACTTTATAGCCCAGTCTTTTTCATAATTATAATAAATGCTTGATTTAATTATGTGTGGACTCTGGAGGCTCCAGAATTTGACAGCAGTGAGGCAGAAGAACAAGGGAAGCCTGTTCCCAGTAGGCATGTGCGCAGAGTTGCCAGAAGGCAAGAGCAGTTAAGACAAAAGGGGCAACTTGGGAGTAAGGCTGGGAGATGATTGCCCCTCCCCTAAGATATAAAGAAAATGCAAAGGGACAGGAACCTTTGCAGGAAGCAATGTTGTTCACTCTATTTGTATTAAACCTTGAAACTCTGTGTACACTTTGTACTTCGTTTGACTTTTTACAGTTAATTTGGCACTTTAGTTGTTGGCAGCAATTCAAAGGAGGTAAAAGTGGGTGCTTCTCTCAAAAGACTGGTACTCATTACGGGCTGGAAATGAACATAATTTCCAGTGTTGAAATAAAAAGAGAGTTGTTTGGACTAAGCGTGTGCTTAATTATGGTGTCAAGAAGCCATGGTCAGAACAGATTTAAGGGGCAGTAGTTTGGTGGATTTTGAATTTAATAGTCAAATTTTGCCGGAAATGAGTTTGTCCAGATTTCAGGCAATAACTACACAAAAAATTGTCATTTGACAAACTCATTACAAATGTATTTGAAATATATTGAAATAAATATTGGTCCTTTTATTTTTAAATTGTCATAATCTTTAAGCTGCATGACTTTACAAATGGACATGTTCATTTATAAATCAGCGGCTATGACATTGAGATATTCTTGGCTATTAAAAAATACCTGAGGAGCCTCCTTCCCAACATCCAACTCATAGTTTAAAATGGGTTCCATTGGCTTTACTCAAGATGGCTTTCTGTTGATTCTTTTATGATTTTTGTTATGCCACATTGTATTACTTAACTGGAGCATCTAAACATACTGTAACAATAATTTTAAAAAATCTATGCTACATATTGGCACATGCAAATACACTTCATCATTACCTTTCTCAGGGAAGCTTTATTGGTGCCCAGTTTATGTTGTTCAATAGTCTTCTTCACATACATTTTTTCCACTGGGCTCAAATCCTCCTTCATCAAGGCAAGTAATTCTTTCAGCTGTTCATTTTCAGATCTCAAGTCAGCATGCAAGCTTTAACATATTGTATAAGTAAAAATAAAGGTTTCCCTCGTACATAATACGTGCTAGTTGTTTCCGGCTAGGGGGCGGTGCTCATCTCCGTTACAAAGCCAAAGAACCAGCATTGTCCGAAGACATCTCCGTGGTCATGTAGCCAGCATGGCTAAATGCCGAAGGCACACGGAATGCTGTTACCTTCCTACCAAAGTGGTTCCTATTTTTCTACTTGCATTTTAAATGCTTTCGAACTGCTAGATTGGCAGAAGCTGGGACAAGTAACATAACTCCGTTATGCAGTGGTAGGGATCCAAACCAATGTATGGAATAATACTGACTAGAACACTCTATTTATGAAAAGATCCCTCTGCACAAAAGACTGCTCCTTCTACTTTAGGTAGAAGCTGGTATCTAAGGGAAGATCCCAGTCAGCTATGTCACAAAAGGTAGCAGAGCATGTTATTTATGGAATAAAGAACAAAAGGGATTATCTAGTCTGAATGAGCCTTGTGTAAAAAATTATTTTTATACCCAAATAATTTTAAGCAGTGACCCATGTTACAATTTACTTGTTCATATATGAATGTATTCAAACATTTTGCACAAGTAGTAGCCAGCAAGAATTTATTATTAGATTTATTGGGCTAACTATCTCAAACACATGGTTCTAAGCAGCTCATATGTTTGTTTTAAAACAAACATTTTACACCAGTTTCTTCCAGAGTAGCTTATAGACATCAAAACAAAATAAAATAAAAAATAATTTTAAAATGACCAAACAGCAGGATGCAGTTAACAATAAAATCATAGAAAAATTCACATGACTTTTTTAAAAGATCTGAAAAATAAAATGTCCTGTAACACAATAATATAGAAGTACTCAACACTTCAACCTCATTAAGAATCCATTTCAAATGCTTATTTTGATAATTTATGTCCCATACTTTCCAATACTTAAATGGCTTACATCCTTCAATAAAAGCTACTGTCAGAATGCCCAGTGTTCATTTATTCCATGTTGTCTTTGGAGGATAGGGATTAATGGTAAATGAATCTGGAAAAATATTTTATGATGAAAGCAATAAAGGAATAATTATTCTAATTGTATAAGTTGCTAAAAATTATTTGAATTTCCACCTAGCTTCTTGTAGTTTAAAAAAAGTCACACAACTGTGACAGCTGCTTATATGGCTCTCTCATGAAAATACTAGCTTATGCTTGTGCCACTACACCAAGGGTCTTCAAACTTGTCAGCTTTAAGACTTGTGGACTTCAACTCCCAGAATTCCTCCTCCAGTCATTTTAGCTCAGGAATTCTGGAGTCGAAGTCCCCAAGTCTTAAACTTGCCAGCTTTGAAGACCCCTGCTCTACACAAATGCTTGATCAAAGGCTCCTTGTAGACTCACAAGTGAATTTTGGACCTGGCTAAACATTTTCAGCAAGTTACCTGTAAGGAAGTATTGGCTTTGCAATTTTTTTAATGCTTCCCACTCTAATGAAGTCTTCAAATCCAATGTCTAGTAGACTGAAATAAACAATAATTCATTATTTGAAATACCTTAAAAGAAATATTGATCCTTTCATTTATATTTTTCATGGTCATTAAACTGCATCATTTTTCATGTGCAAATCTGAAGCTATCACACTGGGATATCCTTAACAAATTACAAGGGCTTAGGAGGTGGACCTTTTGTGTGTGTGTGTGTGTGTACATACACACACACCTTTGAGTCACTGTTGATTACTGGCAATTGTCCTGCAGTTTTCTTTACAAGATTTTGGAAGTAGTTTACCATTGACTCTTTCTTGAGACTTGAGACAGATTAACCAGCCCAAGGTCTTCCAACTGTTGGTGTGCCTGAAGCAGGACTAGAACTCATTGTCTCTTGGTTTTTAGTCTGATGCCTTAATCATTACACCAAACTGCCTCAGGAGGGCGAAGGAACATATATAAACAGTTTTTCTTCATTTGAGGGGTAAATCTTTCTACTGAATGCTTCAGAGACAAAGATACATTAATGCTCATTTTAATCTATGAAGGGACTGTGAATTGGAGGGATTTGGGTAGAAACTTGCTACATTAATCATTCTGTCATTATGTGGCAAGGTAGTTATGAGAGGACTCAGAAAATTGCTCTTGAAGCAGAATTTGGTTCAAATTTCCATAGGTTTTCATAGAATTGCAAGTTTCCAAAGAAACTCCAGTAATATTTTAGATTGCTATCCAGAAGAAAAACAAAAGGCTGCATTTGATTAGTTTGCAAAAACAGAAGAGTATATCAAGATTAAATTGTATGCACATACAGTATTATTGTAAAAAAAAAAACCAAATGCTATGGAAACAATTTAAGCATGATTTCTAAATTACTAACCTCAATAGTATTCTGTCTACAGCAACATTGGTGGAAGAAGAAACCAATATTTTCCATGGCACTGACCGTTTGTCATGAGCTGCTTCATGGATTTCAAATATTTGTGTCAGGAATAAAATAACAATAGCCAGCAATAAGCTTTTTCCGGATCCAAATACACCTACAATGTAGTTTAATAAATTAAGTATTCACAGAATCAAACATAATGTGTAGTATTCTTTCAAATAGATATTTTCTTTGAAACTGGACAGAACATTAAGGGGGTTAGAGAAATCAAACATTCATCATGAGAAAACATTAAGCATTCTTAGCTGTATATACAATATATTAATTGCATCTAATTAGTTGAAAAGTAATATTGGAATTAGAGTAGAAAGCTGACTAATGCTGATTGCAAATATAGGTAGTCCTTGACTTATAGCTGCTATTAAGCCTGAAATTTATGCTAGAATAGTGAGAAGATTCTGATAATATTCTTTCCTAATTGTGTAGATAGGACATATCTTTCCATTTAACCTGCAGGTCAGTGGATATTGAAGTAGATTGCACAGAAAACCTATTCAGTATAAAACCTCCTCAATAAACCTAAATAAAATTCTTAGTTTCCTCCCCATTGCACGCTTTTGCATATCCCAAATATGCTCATGGAAAAATCTTAACCTTCCAGAGAACATGGGAAGCTGCAAGATGGAACATGAATTTAGTACTGTATAAAGTTCAAAAGTTTGAATATAAATGGTTGCTAATAATAAAAACATCTAAATTAAAATCCTGAAAAAAGAAATGTTTAGAGAAGAAAGACAAAATTGAAGATGGTTCATTTAAAATATAGACTGAATATAGCAGGGGTCCCCAACCTGTGGACTGTGAGGGGTTTGCAATTGGGTGGAGGAAACGGACAGCAAGCGTGTGTGCTCCATTTAATCAAACAGCATGCATGCTTCCCGGCCCCTCACATGGAACCATCTCCCTTCCAAAGCCAGAAACATTGGGGAATTCTGGAATACAGGACTGGAGAAGGAAAAAAACCCGAAGCTCTTATGAAATAATTTACCATGTATTATTGTTATTGGAAACGTCAGATGCTTTGCTGTTTCTGTATTTATTTCTTGAGATGTCATCATGGCACCAATCTGCATCATTGCTGTGGCCTGATCTTTATTTAGCTGGAAAGCTTGAATAATCTTATCAGCAAGATTTATAACTATTTCTGGGCTGAATGCATCAGATTTTATTGCATTTGTACTTAGCCCTGGTGGTTTAAACTTTTGTTTTCTTTCTTTGGTTTTTGGAAATAATTCTTTCCTAAAATACAAAAAAAGATAAGATTTAATCTTAGCACTAGAATTAAAATATATTTCCAGTCAAATAATTCAAATGTATTTATATCAATGAATGTACAAATTTGTTTCTGTTTTTAAAAGATAGTATTACTACTTACTTTGTAAGTAAGTGTTGCATGATTGGCAAAGTGATTGAACTGACATTTTCCTGTATATTTCTCAAATTTGTGAGTTCAGTGCTAGCATTACACACAAACAATGCATGAACAATCACTAAGAAACAAAATATAATAAGAAATAGATATTTAGAGAGGAATGTGCTAAAAAAAATTGAATATTAAGTTAGGTCCAAAAGGACAAAACACTAATGTGCATGCCAAAACCAATTGTAACAATAGTTTTTAAGGTAAATAATAGACATGGGGAGATTCAATCGAATCTGTTTGCAAGACTCATGGATTAGTTAGCGAGGGTTGTTTTTCCTTGGTTTGAAAGCAAAATTTTTCAGAAATGACCTGCCTCTAAAAATTCTCATTCTGGTTTTGTTCCCTGGAACGGAACAGGTTTTTGAATTATTATTATGATTATCTAATTTTGTCTATATATTTGGATTTCCCCCCCATCTCTTCACATACCATGTAAATGTTTCTATAAGAAAAGCAGGTAATTGTGTTTCACTTCAGTCCATTCCCTGTACTCTAGCTCTGCTTTCCCTCTGAGCTTTTCAAAGTGTATATATTATGCCTTGAGTTTAATCAAAGTTGTGAAAATATTTAGCTTTCTCAAGCTGACCATGAACTAAGATAATTTTCAAGCAACACATTTCAGTTGCAGCAAAATATCCTGTGGATAAGTAAAATATTTTGGCTATTTACATTTTCCAACTTACCAAATGCCCTGAACTGAGTTTCCCACCTTCTTTGAAAGAGCTGATCTAATTCAATGATAATCTTTCCAGTAAAAGCTCTGAGAATTCCGTTTTATGGCATATTAGAGAGTTAGTCATATTTTGAATAATCTATTCTAAAAAAAAAACCCTCGAAGAGAAACTTACTATCTGTGTGCCAATTTGATGGGCTATAACCATTGAGAGGCTCCAACTCCACTTCATTATTAGAGGACGGTCCAAAAAAAACACTATATGCAATGAAAGTGTCCAGTGGTTCAAAGGTCAAAGTCTTGGAAACAACCCAAATATCATCTGTCAACAAAGTACATACATTTGCATAAGTTACACCAAGCAATCAATTTTACAATTCAGATGTAAAGCTACAATTGAAACTTTGAAAAAAAAAAAGTTATTTTCATTTTATATTTCCTATGGATTCTTGCTGAAAAAAATCCTGGTATTTTTCCTTCTCTTAACCAGCAATGCTTTGGGTAAATACCTATTTTCATATTAAGTAATTTCATATTCTTAAGAGTGCTATTTGAAAAACTATTCTCTGAGAGGTATTTTAGATTTTATCATGTACATCACTTAATTGATTATGAACAGAAAAAAAATCATTCACAGCTGTTTTATTATATAAGCTAAATATTAAATAAAAATATAAGAATATTTATTTATTTGCATACCTATAATTTCAATTTCTAAGGCCACCATTTTGAGTATTTTAAATAATTGGGAAATATATGTCTAACACCACTCATGCTGTATACTGAACCAGCTAGAGTTTCCAAGTGATCTTCAAAGGTAGCCCCATAGAGAACATATTGCAATAGTCCATAGATGAGGTGATTAAGGCAGACTGATTGTAAAAAGGGTCTCCGACTTTGGGAACAGGTGCAAATGATGCATAAGATAAGTCTATGCAAAAACTTTCCTGGCCACAGCTGCCAACTACTTTCTGAGTAGGAGCTACAAGTCTAGGAAAAACTCCAAACTATACACCAATTCTGTCTGTGGAAGCGCAATCCATCCAGAATTAAAATTAGAAAATCTTCAGAGTCATATAGTTCATGGAGCCATAGCCATTCAGCATTGCTGAGTGTTGGGCTTAACCTTCTTTCATCCAGAGCACAACAGAATTAGGAACTGGGACAAAACTGCGACAATGTCATTTGGTCAGTCAGGGAGTCAAGATACATAGCTTGGTATCATAAGAACTGAGTTAGCTTTGAGGACAGGAATCAATTCAAATCAATCGATCAATCAATTATTGACGATCTATGATATCTTTTACAATAATTATTTATTGACCTGCAGTGGTGGGATTCAAATTTTTTTACTACCAGTTCTTTCGGCATGTCTTGGTGGGTGTGGCATGGCTTGGTGTGCTTGGCAGGGGAAGGATACTGTAAAATCTCCATTTCCATCCCACTCCCGGGAGAAGATTACTGCAAAACCCCATTCCCTCCCCACCCCACTAACCTGCTTTCCAGCTGCGTTGTCCTGTGCAGAGCAACAAAAGAAGACCCAATCAATCAGCTGGGACTTGGGAGCACAGCCAGTCAGAGGTGGTATTTGCCACTTCTCCGAACTACTCAAAATTTCCTCTACCAGTTCTCCAGAACTGGTCAGAACCTGCTGAATAACACCGTTGATGACCTGGCTCAATTGTTACATACATGTTGACTAGGAGATGAAGGCGTGCCAGAATCATCATGCAGCCTCAAAGAAATGTATCACTTAGGGTTCCTTCTGGACTTCGGGTTTCTGCCAAACAGATGCCTGGATGGGTCTACTTCAAGATGCCTTGGCAACAATAACTCACAGCCTGATCACCACAGATTTGGTGTACTATTGTAATGTGCTCTCTATAGAGCTGTCTTTGGAGACAGCCTGGAAGCTCTGATTAGCCCAGAATACAAGTGCCCAGACTGCTGACTCCAGCATGACAGTTTCTTCATACTTGCATATTCTTGTATATTGTAAATGATTTATTACATTATTATTTGTATATTTTTGGTTGCAGTATGCTACCAGTCATTAGATTGAGTCAGTTAACAAATAAACATATTGTAACATAATGTAATATAACAAAATGCAACATAAATTTTCTTTAGTCTCAAAGATTTTCAAATTTATCAACCTTTGCTATATGTAGAGGAATGTTCCTTCCGGTTCAGTTTAAGAAATAATTTCCTCTTAGAATCACAGTCAAAGTTAGCCTTTGCCATATTACATTTCTTCATCTTACCAAACAGTTTTCTTTGAGTATCAAACATTTCCCTGCAAAAAAATATATAACAACCCTGTAATTGATATTATTGCTTTATAAGCAAATACTAAACATAGATTTTCATAAAATAAATAAATAAATAAAAAAAACTGGGGACACAAGCTTTAATATTATTCAAAATAATCAATAAATTTGATTCCTATATATATTAATATCAGTAACAGATATTGATTGAAAGTGGTAAATCTGGCAAAGAGCAAAGAATTGCTTAGTCTGCTAGAAATTAATTTGTAATATTGCGTTCATTATTACTATTTTTTACTTTTTAATTACTTTTTCAATAATTCTTTCTAAAGGAAACTTAAGTAATGTAGACATTATCTTCCTTATTTATTAGCATTGCTTCCTTTCAGTTATAAACTACTATTGAAGTATATCTAACATTTCAACATACAGTACCTTATTACAAGTTGGCATTCTTCATAGATAGAAATTCTTTGACATCTGAGATAAGTTCCAATACTCTTTATATCATGAAGTATAATACAAGGTTTACTCTCCATCTGTACAGGTTTTATATCTTCAAGCCACTTAAAGAAATCACATCGATCTGCTTTAGCAGCATCACAAGCATAGAAAAGACGACCCTGGAGCAAAATACAAGCCATACAATAAATCAATTTATGTTAGTGCGTGCTGCAATTGTGTGCATATAAATCTGATTAACGGACAACCTGACTATTTTCAAGAGAAAGAGAGAGGGAGGGAGGGAGGGAGGGAGAGAGAGAGAGAGAGAGAGAGAAAGGAGAAAAAAAAGCTTAACTTTATTGGTCAAGTGACATTGTATAACAAATCTCTTGGAAGATGCTGGTTCAATTAATCTGGTTCTGAGTTATATGGTTTTTTGGTCACAGGATAAAGTTGTAACTAAATATAATATCAGATTATTGAACTGATACATCGTATTCATTAAAAGAAACATATTTTTCCCACTGCTAAATTTGTTTAGTGACTCCCTATAAGTTCATACTATTTTCTATTTTTTTTAAAAATGCTAGGTTTTAAAAAACAATATTCATTGCACAGGGACAAAACCTCCCAACAGTCACTATTATACTTACAAAAACAAAACTTATACATAGGAATCCTGTCCTTGGCATTCAATATCATAAATGGGTCCTGTTGAAAGGGAAGCCATTCCCCTTTCCCTAGTGTGCAGAGCTGCTGTTTCAGCAGCTTAAGGTTAAAATGCTTAAATATTTTGTAATAGTTATTAATTTCCATATTTTTCAGCTACTGTATGTATTCTAACAAAATGCATAAAATATTTTATTCCCCAAGTACAAATTTTAAATTTCACAAAAATATGTACATCATACAATTCATGTGCATGTGCCATTCATAGATATCCTAGTAAAACTATGGTTTAAAAAAATCCCAATAATGTGTTTTAATTAGCCTCTAACAACATACCTTATTTCGGCCTTCTTTTCTAACCATAAGAAGCTTTGCTGCTATTTTGTGGCTGCAGAGAGGTGCAGAATTCTCTCGTTGCCCTTCTTTCACCGATGAATAGAAAGATATATCCACTTTCCCAAGAGCTTTATGTAGGTTTTTTGATAGTTCAAATAATAATATGTTTAAATGTTCTTTTCATAAAAATAGGAAATATGAAATGTTTTGCAATTAGACAGTGAGAAAACATGCATGTTAATATGCCATTCATATTAAGTAATATTGAATTGCTCGAGTCAACTTCCTTCTTTTCCAGTTTAATAATGTCTCTAGAAGGGGAAAAAACTAAATTAAAACTTTAAAACTAAGGATTTCTTAATTTCACTTTCATTCAATAAAAAGAAAGAAATAATATGTCAAGCATTTTAGTACTAAACATGGGCTACCATACACGATTCCTATGATGTCAACAAAAGGAAATGAAAGGTACTAATTGACTTTGGCAATAAGAGACAGGGTGAGAATTAGTATTTGTTTTTTTCTTTTGGAAACTATAATAGCTTTGTATAAAGCAGAAAGGCAAATGGCTAGAAATCTCACTGGTCCTATAAAATTTGACTTCTTGAGAAGTCTAATAAAAAATCTTGACTCAATGCATTTTTAAAACCATTTATTAATTTTGAGTACTAGTACTACCAGTAAAATGAGAAGTTGGACCATACCTATCAATGCAAAAGTAAAAACTTTCTTATAATGTGCTGGAGACTGAAATTCAACTGGGATGCGTTGTTGTCGTTTAGGTACATTCGTATTCTTTACCATATCCACCCTAGGGAAATGCAGTTCAGAAGTGTCCTATAAAACAAAATAAACAAATTCCTATTTCCATTTTTCTAATCTCATATGCACAGATTACCCATATTTAAGACCGCTGAATATAGCATTTATTAAAGCTATGTATATTCTTCCATTTTTTATGACCACATATCCTACTGGGTATTCATCTATTTGAGTGCCTAAATTGTAATCTTAGATAATCTGGAAATATCCTGTCTCCAGAATGTATATTGTAATGTGTAATTTTGGAATTTGATTTTTATAGAGTTTCATAAAAATCACCTAAGGACTTAAAACAATGTCTGAAGATGCAGGCTTGTTCTGAAGTTTGCAGTAAGAGTTTATGGTTAATTAGATTCCTTGCGTTACCACAGTTTGCAGCAAAAGGAGGAGTCATGGTTTCATGAATAAGTAAAAACTGTACATATCTTCATTTGATAAACTATGATTATGAAATTATCAAACTTAAATATTTTGAAACCTGTTAACACACTATTCCTGAAAACCTTGTTAAAAACTGTGAGAAAACATTAGGCTCATACAACAAAACTAATCTGCATGTACACATGATGTACAATATTTAACAGCATTTCTTTACATTGGGAACAATTACGTACCTTTCTATCTCTGGTTTTATTGAGGAAACTCAGGTGACCTAACTCACTTAGAACTTCCTCAGTGCAAAAGTGTTGATTTAAGTGCAGGGAAAGTTTCTTTCTTTCTGAAACAGAATCTTGAGTGATAAAGTTTTGCTGCTGTTTACAAAGCATGCTTTTTATTGTCTCCAGATGCTCAGAGTCCAGAGGGCTTTTATAGATGACATTACTCTGATTCTCTCTTCTGTATTCTAATGACATTCCTAAACAACTCTCTGCTTTGATATCAGAAGCCATGTCCACTTCGTTGCAATTTTGAGATCTCAAATCACAACCAGTTATGTTGTGGTATTTCTGCCATTTGCTTTGTTCCTTTTGTTCAGACACATTAGGCAGTGTACTCTGTACGGCTATCTTGTCTCTTATTCCTATGTACTTTTCACCCACAAAAAATTTACACATCCTGTCCTGAGGCTCTAACATTTCTGATTTGTCATATGTATTGACCACTGAAAAACCACAATGATGATGAATATGTTTGCAGAGTTTTGCACTGGAATAAAGCTGGAAATCAGAAAGTAGATTATCTATAAGTCCAGGAACAACTGGAGTTTGTGTTCCAAGGGTAGGTAAGAGGATAGACATATCATTTTCTGGATACATTCCTATAAAACAAGGTACAGTATGCAGACACTTGAAAACAAAATTCTATTGATAGTATAACAAAAGCATTAATATTATTATTGTTTTTTTGGAATGGACTGCCTTTCCCTAAATATTTTCAGAAGCAAAAACTTCAACGGCAGCCATTATTAATACAGCACAATGTATTTCTTACTAGATAGTTACAATAAAACTACACTAATGAGTTTGTTAAAGAAAAGCATATTAAAACTTTGGTTATACGTCTATACTCTTGAAAATTTGGAACTGCTATATTCTTCAAAACTAATACAGTTTAAGCTTTAAAGTAAAGGAGAAATTTTCATAAGAATAAATAATAAGAGTGTGTCTTTCTGTTATTTGAAAGTCAAATTTAGTTCCTAGCTACTTTTATTAATCTAGCTATACCTCCAAATAAAAACAATTGTATTATAAATTGAGAAGACATCAAAATAGTTTGCAATATGTCTCCATTTCTTAATACTGATTTTTAATACTTATTTCATAATTAAAAAATAACTGAAATGTGATAGGTAGAGATTGAATAAATTTATTTTGTTCATGTATAAAAAAATAACTCATAAGTGAAAAATTGCACTCAGAGATTAGGAGACAGAGAAGTTCCTTTTTATGAGCAGAAAAATCATGACCCCTGGCAAATAGGCAGGGGTGGGGGAAATTTCAGCAACATTTTTTAAAATATGAATTATTTGTTAGTGATCAATGTTTTTTGGAAACATTCCAAAAAATCTGGTACAACCATTATTTATATCATCAACAATCAAACCTTTCTTACTGAAAAAGGATTTTTTATTATCCATATACAAGTCTGGATAAGTTTTGGATATCAGCAATTCCTGCTCGTCTATTGTTTCTTTACTATTTGGAGTTGGGAAAAAGTGACAGCCAGTAGTCTGTGAAGAAACCCATTGTTTTGACAACAGCTGAACAGAAGGAGTGTAAAAAAGCAAAAATACAGTTACAAATAGATACAAATATCTGTAAGCATTTATTCCCATATTTTACAGAAAACAATGAACTGAACTAAATAAATTCTAATTCAAAATTAGTAACAGATGTACATAACAGTGTTCTTAAGATTACTATTCTACATATGTGTGCATGTATATATGTATGCATATGCATACACACACACACACACATATTCCTTTTCTAGAGAAAGAGAAATACCCTTTAAGAAAGAAAAGGGAGAAAAAGATACTTTTGAAGAATATTATGTTATTCAAAAAAAAATGAGAGGAAAAACATTTTAATATTCATGGACAGTATATGATCCTAATGGGCAGTATCTAGAATTAAGGCAGCTCTGTGGTAGGAACTTTTTGGTTAACCAAAATAATGGTAAAACAAAATGAGCCACCTAATCATTACCTTATTAAATTTCCCCGAAGCAGATTCTGCGAAGTCTAGATTTGAAGAATTTGTCACAATCTGACTGGGAGATTTAAAAGATGCTGTCTTTGTTACTATTAAGAGGGAGAAATACACAAAAATGTTGAAGAGTAATGCTACATTTTGGTCACTAATTGTTCATATTGATAGCCACTTACAAAATTTATTACTGCTTTTTTCTTCAAAAACATTGAATTCATTTCTAAATGTTTTGGTTCCGCTGTTACTGAGATCATCTTCTGAACCTAGAGACTGAGGATAAATACCCCCCACCCCAATAAACACATTTAATGCATTCCAGGGTAACACTGATTTTTTGATTAATTCTGGGCATTAGTTGCTGTATATTAGCTTGACAAAAAATTAATAGAGAAAACAAGGGCACTAAACAGGAGCCTCAGTAATTCCTCTTAAAAATTTGGGTAGCATAAAATATTTATAAAAATATCCCCCCTCCCCCATGAAAGGGATTAAACGATCTGATCCTTAGAAGCAATATCGTATCCTATGAATTTGTTGATAGTGATGATGATTATTCCTTTTATATACAGCAGTATTTTAAATCCTTATAACACTGACTTTTTTAGAGTATGTTTGTAGATTTAAAAATGTGTACATTTAAAAATCTTACCTTAACAAATTCAGGCCCCTCAGGACAGTTCAGTTCTTGCGCTAAGAAAAAAAATGCATCCTTTGAAGCACTTTCAGATTTGGTCATGTCGCTTTGTGGATCTTTTCTGTGATACAAACAGCCTTTTCTTGTCATCATCTTACTAGCTGCTGAGCCTTTCACCTGGTATCCGTGAAATTGAACTACCTTTATGCATTAAATGGAACAAATATTGTAAAGCAAAGCTATTCATTGACACCCCCCTCCCCCCAAAAAGCTGTAAGCACAATTAAAACTTCAGAATATGGGTATATTTTGTGTATCTTTACTAATCCTTATACCTTTTAAAGCATGAGACACTGAATTATTGATTTGTTCAATTGCAAAAATTATCAGTTGATGTTTATGTTAACCATTACATTCACTGGTGAGCCCTGGGCAACAATGATCTTACCCAATTTCATTTAACATCTATCACCACCAATGGCTCCTATTTTATTGAGGTTTCAGAGGGTTCAGACTTTTGACTAGGGTGTTTGAAGTTCCTTCTGAGTAACGTTGCTCAGTTTTGCTATCTTTTTGATCCTTGCTTGTTTTTTGTAATGCTTTTATTTTGTGATTCACCTACAATACATTTAATAAGTAATACTACTGAAATAATATCTATCTCTATCTGCCTGCCTGCCTGCCTGCCTGCCTGCCTGCCTGCCTGCCTGCCTCTCTATCTATCTATCTATCTATCTATCTATCTATCTATCTATCTATCTATCTATCTATCTATCTATCTATCTATCTCTTGAGTTGATACTTCTTCTCATATAGGAGACTGAAGATATTTTTCATCAACAAAACCTTGCTCTGGAGAATCCCCAGACAATAAATTGAGTTTTAGGATTCTAGAGGCCTGCAAGCATGAGCATAACTAGTTAGTAGGAAAAATGCAGATAGAAAAATCCCCTGTGTAACACACAGATTAAAGCTATTGTTGGTGGTGTTTGCACCGTCAGCCAGATATTTAAACTGGATTATGAATTTTTTTTATTATGATACAACATCAAAAGAAGATTACCAAATTTGGTGAGTCAGAATGTAGGCAAGGTATCTGCACATCTTCAGGACAATATGTTTCAGCAAAACTTTGTTTAACTATCAAAGGGGAGGGGGAAAGAAACAATGAACTTCAGTCATCAGGCTAAATCAATAGGTGTACGTCTGTGGTGGATTAATGATTTTGCATATATGAATATGTCAAACATGTATTCATTTTGAGATGGTCAGAATAGCAACAAATTAAATTGTTGAATTCAAAGTTATAGAAGAATTGCTGAAGCTAAAAATTAGAAACAGAAGAAATGAAAAAAATATTTTCAACAGTAAAATTTTAGAAAAAAATCTAACATCGATTATTAAGAAATTGTAATTATTATGTAAGAAAAACCAAATAGTGTAAGAATCACTTATGAACGGTATTATCAATCACATTATGCCAAGAGCAACTCTTTTTGAGTATATTTTTAAAAATCACTAGATTGGATATAAATTTGCCTTTGTAGTTTTGAAAAAAAATAAGGACTTCCTTTTTTTCTACACCTTGGACTCTCATGTTGTGGGTAATCTCTGGTTGAGATTATGATATAGGGCAGTGATGGCTAATCCTTTCGGCACTGAGTGCCCAAAGCCTGCGCCCACACCTGCATCCCCCAAATACAATGTGTACGCGTCCCCCGCATACGCCCCACCCCCGTATGCCATTGGTTTGCCATCACAGCTCTAAGACAATTCGTCTGCTCCTTTAAAAATATTCCTCTTCCAGGAGTAGAGATTGGAAGGCCTGCGACAGAAAAGCAGAAGCCAGGAAGTTCACCTCCACCAGTCTAGTGATAAGCATCTGAATTTAGATCAGCTCAGTTCTGCCACATAGCAAAGTAAAGCTTATTATCAACATCTTTTGGTGTTTTTGACATGAGACGAGCCTTTGAGAGTATAAATTTACTCTCCCATAAATTGAGATTTATATCTTATGATGACAAATTATAAGAACACTTTTCATATATACTGCATTCATGTCAAGAATCAGAGTTATATATTTTTCTTAGTGATCAACACAGAGGAAATCTGTGGGGAAAAAATGAGAAATTTGTTTCATGTGCTCTGCTTTTCAGATGAGACAAAGAAAAATGGTTTATATCATCTGTCTGGGGAGATGAGCGGCACTAGTAATTTAATAAAATACAACAGAAACTAAAAACTGAACTTAATCTGAGAATGTTTCATTTGTTCCTTACAGGAAATGTTTTGATAAGTAAGGCAACATTTCTATTTTGAAATTTAGTAGTTTTAATAATAATATTGTAGTCATTATTATGCCCCCATCACAAATAAAATGGTGGGGAAATAAGAAACATAGAATCTTGTCCAAAAACAGCACCTATAAACATTCAATTTTAGGCAAAAATTTGCACTTTTAATTTATTCCACTATTACAGATATTTTTATTTCTTAAGCAGATGTATGCCGCTTTAAGAATAATTTTCTGAAAAATATATAAAGCAATAATGTTCTTTTCCCACAAGATATCGTTACTGCTTTAAAAATTAGTAAAAGTAAAATTGTTAACTAATTAGTGAACATTTTAATTTTAAACATGTAATCAACAGTGCAAAATTGCAAAAATATTACACAAAAATATCTAATTTTCTAAAAATTAAAGCAACTATAGCTTCTCTCTACACAGTACATATTTTGCAACATTTTTTAAAATTCAGGTAAGGAAAGGGCTAGGTAAATTAGTAAAAAAAAATACTTCAAACTATATTATATTACAGAATTAAAAGCAACAACCTTTTTATGTTAATCTCATTCTGGGTACATTGGCTTCCTATGATCCAAAACAGACTAATAAATCTGAAGCCACTTACCAACTGAGAAAGACAAGAATCAACAGTTGAGGATAATATAAACTGAAATCTTTTTCTTCATCGGATTTTTTTATTTTTAATTGAAAATACATTGTGCATTATCTAATTATAAAGTTTACTCATGTTTGCTATATTTAATTAGTAATTAACTTAAAATTATTTTTTTAATGTTTGTTTGACATGCAATGGGAGAAACAGCAGTACTTTTGTTTTACAGAAGAATTATTTTATTACTTTAAATACCTGTTTCAATATCTGTATTTTATGAACATTATTTTTATTTGCAAATAAACAAAGCAGCAAAAATGTAAGGAATACCAGTATTACTTTTTCTATTCTAAATTAATGAAGTGTAATACTCACTATCATGCATTTCACAGTCCACATCACTTTCCATTATCAAGTTTCTGCTTGCACATGGCAATTGCTGGTGGATATCCACATTCTGATATAATGCATTTATGTCTACCTTCTCATTAATAAAAACGTCTGAACTTTGCCATTTTTTCTCCCAAATCGCTCTATTGTTTTCTTTAATGTTGACAGGCTTTGTAGAAATTTCATCACAAAGAGGTAATGGCTGGGATCCTGAGATCCTGTTCAAATCATGATCTTGTAGAAACTCTAATTGTACATTGTCTTTCCTTTCACTATTGCATGCTGTCACATCACAGTTTTTTTCACCACTGACCTCAACTTGATTTTTAATTTCTTGCTTTAGACATACAGAACTTTGTGAAACAATGCTGTTTTCATTAGGGTTATTATCTTCTGTGCCATTAAAATCCAGCATATTTAAAAGATTAAAGTTAACTTCTGTAAACTGTTTTCCTGGATTTGCAAAATCAGTAGCTGGGCAACTCCTTTCCAAATTACCATTTATTCCATGTCTGCTTGATTCTGATGAGTCTTCAAATGTTTTAAGTGCATTTCCACAGTTCAAATTAGCATGATCAAGTGAACTTAATTCAGAGTTATTGCTGTCATTCATGAAGGATTCACTTGGGAAAAAGTTATATGGCTGACTTCCAGTAGAACCTTTATTAACAGGAGAAATGTCAAGTTTCCAAGAAGGCGGCATTTGCGGAATCCCTTTATGATAATTGGATTGGCTTCTGTTTACACATTCACTTTCATTTAAGCTCTTTTCACTTGACTGCAAATTATGAATATTCTCATCGTTTTCTGCATTATGTACATCAGATAAACATGATGGCATGTAAACATCCCATCGGCTTTTTCTTTGCAATAAAACTTTTGGGTTGGATTCTGATTGCATCATTGTGAACTGTAGATTTTTCAGTGAGGCAGCAGTCTCATTTTCTAATCTCTTGGAAACATGTTGGTCATGACTCAAAAGTGCTATAATTTTAGCTCTGCTTCGAATGTTCTGTGGAGATCTGTGATATCCTGAACTGACCAGTGCATTTTCTAACTGAAAATTTGGCTTCAAATATTCAACAGCCAAACTATTGCTACTGCACTTTTTATTCTGCATTATTTCATGTTCATCATCTGAAGAGGTAGAAGCCAGAAATTTAACATGCTCAACATCTTTAATATTCTTTGTAGAAAGATCCCCCTTAAAATCTGTGAGTAAGGCAGCATCCTCCCTATTTTGGCAAGGAACGGAAAATAAAGGAGAAGATGCATAAAATTGGTGCGGGAAGGATGAAAAAGGACCCTCAGATGTAGATGGCAATGCAGGTTCTTCCACTAATTTTTTCTTTTCCACCTGACGTGGTATTTGGAAATCCTGGAAGAGCATTTTGTATGGATGGCAAGTTTAATAAATACAAAATCAATCATGGACATATCACTTATAACATGCTTATTCTACAATAAAGCTGTACAAAGCATTTAGAAAAGCTTTTTTTAAGTGAAAGAAAAACAAGAAAGTGCAGTTGCCTCTTGAAAAAACACTTTTGGGACAATTATGGCCTGGATGACTGAGAATTTTCACTGACATTTTTCAAAAAAGGAACCTTTCACAAAGCACTGAGGCAACAGCATTCTCTAGAAAGTCCAGCATAGCTACAGGAAAGATTTTCTTTGAATATTCAAAGACCATCTAGAAAAACTTCATAGCAATGAATTTTACAGGGGGAAACTTTCTCAGTGATTTAACAGGGAGTACTTTGGTTATGCCAATGTATTTTACAAAAGAACTTCAATTCTTTTGAGTATTTATAACTGAATAGTACAACTTAAATGGGGGTTTATTTTCTTTTAAAAACCAAATGCAATTCACTCATACACATTTCTATAAAGGGCAATTCATAAAAGTTGGGAGTATCTGTTTCAGCTGTGAAGCCAAATTAAGGTGACTGGAAATAATATTACGAATAAAATAGCAGCAATGATTGCATCAATCAATCATATGAAATTTATGTTCAGCTTTGTTCGGGTATTTTCCCACATCATTATAGTTGTGCTTTTAAAGTTGTAGCAACGTTTCGGCAGAATCTCATCTGCCATCATCAGGCTTCTGTATTGTGTTTGTCTGTGAGTCAGACAAACACAATACAGAAGCCTGATGATGGCAGATGAGATTCTGCCAAAACGTTGCTACAACTTTAAAAGCACAACTATAATGACGTAGGAAAATACCCGAACAAAGCTGAATACCATACATGTAAGTACTCTTTCCCACGTCATTATATATATATATATATATATATATATATATATATATATATATATATATATATATATAATAAAATTATATATTATAATTTTATATATTTTATATATATATATATATATATATGTATATGTATATGTATATGTATATATATAATAAAACTGTCAGCAATGTAGTTCAGATATCTGATTAATATTCACATAGCATCCATACAGCTCATAGACCATACTACACTTCGCTTTTATTCATTTTCTTCTGCAGATCTAACAGCATGTAGTATACCTGCTGCTATTAACACTCATAATCAGGATAGTTGCCAGTATGAAATGCAGTGGATGATTTGAATTATCTCATATCTAATATACATGATACTGCAGATGATAAAGGACACTGACAAGTAGTCCTCAAGTTAAGACTGTACTTGAATTATGGCCATAACTTGTGAGGTTTGTAAAGCAGACCCACTTTATGACCTGTTGGTGGTCATGTTTACTATGGGTCATTGTTTTTGTTTTGCTGTAAATGAGAAATGAATGCTGATTTCTGGCAAAAAAATATACTTGTGGCTATGTGATCACAAGGCAACACAAATGGCTGTAAATATAGGTCAGTTACCCAGTATCCAAAATGCAATCATGGAACTGCAATCGATCCCCAACCACTGGGGTCATGAGCCTCTTTTCCAGAGTTTGCTTTAACTTTAGTTACTAATGTGGGTATGTGGACGCACACATGGCTGATTATAGGTAGTCTTCAACCTATGATCATTCATTCAGCAATCATTCAAAGTTATGATGGCACTAAAAAACAATGCTTACAACTTGTAAAGAGTTTGGCTATCTTAGCATCAGCACACTGGCTACTTCTGCACCTCTGCACACCCTCCCCGCCACTCCTGCATCCCAACCTTCCCAAAGCTCATGCCTCCCGCAGCCAATTACACCTGTTTTCCAGTCTGCTTGCAAGCCACCTGAGACTTGCACTTCCTGCTAGCTTCTCCATCAACTTGATTTGGGAAAGTTGGCAGGAACTTGCCTGGCCTAATGACTGTGGGATTCATTCAGAATGGCAACTGGGAATGCAGGCGTTACTCTTGCTAAGTGATTCAGTTACACTTTACAAATGTATCACTTAGCTATGGAAATTCCAGCCCAATTGTCAAGAATTACCAATAACGACAAACACAAAATTTGCTACTGAATTAGAATTTACTTAAGTGATCAAGTTCCAAAGGGGAAAAAGGTGATTTGAAGTGAGCATGCGTGCCTACATGGCATACCTATTGGCATCTGCTTATAGCAAATATCTTTGGAGAGGCAACGCACATAGAAAAAGATTTAGGCAGTCCTTACCTTATGTCTACAATTGGGATTAGGACTTCCATCATCATTAAGTAAGCAATCTGGTCATTAAGTGAGTTCCACCTGATTTTATTACTTTTTTTTGCCATGTTCATTAAGTGAATCACTCAGTTGTCCAGCAAATCTAACTCGTCCCATTGACTTGGCTTATCAGTATGTCCCTTGAATGTCCCAAATGTTCATCACATGATTCCAGGACACTGCAACCATCATAAATACATGGTGGTTGCCAAAAGCCCAAATTTTTATCATATGACACAAGGGTGCTACAACAATAAGTGTGAAGATAGATCACCCACTTTTTACAGCATTGTCATAACTTGTTATTGTTGAGGACCACTTGTAAATAATTCCTTAAAGATCTGATGATAAGTACTAGTTGAATATTCCTGAATGATCCAAATCACCTTTTTTCTTTCAAACCCAGATCACTGTACAATCCTTTCAAATGTTAAAAGTATCAAAGAAAAAGAAAAGACAACATACATATTTTCGCTTTGGATGGCATAGAGATGAGGTAGCAAGGGATTTCAAGGAATTACTTCTTAATTTTCCCTTTTCTGTGTTCTTTGACTGATTATAATCAGTTTTAGAAACATTTTCACTTTCTACAGTGATTAAATATCGTTCAGATTGAAACTCATCACCAGGTTTTATCTAGAGAGATGGATAAAAATATTTTAAATTTCAGTACATTTATATAACTCCATGGTATATCAATACTGCTTCTCTGTTAGACTCTGAAGCATAGCTAGGTAAACTTGATTCCACATAAGATTAGCTGAATATTTTAAGCATTTATATCTTTTAGACCATTTTGTTTTCCTGGAATCTTAGTGATAACTAATGAAAATATACTTGTTTAAAGGATAGAGTTTTGTTGTTCAGTAGAACACTGCAAAATGTATGAATGAGAAAAAGAAAGTTTACTATGCATTGGTTGGTTTAGAAAATGTGTGCTTGATATTGCTCTCTTGTCCATGTTTTGTTCTCTTGACTGCTACCATCTTAGCTAGGTTTGGTATTGATTACCAATTACTACTCACTGCTTCAGCTGTCTTTTAGGAAAAATAAGGTTACTTTTGGGAGTGTCCTATTGTGAATGTCATCTGCAAGGTTTAATACTTGTCTCCACTAAGCTTACATCAGTTCTTGTAAGCTAAATCCCTCAAGTGACAACAATTTACTCCAATCTTCTTACTGGGAAGTACATATAAGATAAGAGTTTGTGGGTCAAAAGAGAAATGAATCAAAGGCTTTGCAATAAAAGTAGCAATGACATCAGCCAGAATGGTAGTCAAAAATGTCATGGGTGAGCTGACAGGACACACAGAATCAAGGATGTGACAGGCAACACTAATCATGCACTTTAAAGTTCCACCCATTTGACTGAGATAAGGTATAGACTTGATCAAAGTGTGCAATGACCTTAAAAAAATTATATCTCACTGTGCTAATATGAAACCTTTACAGAAAGCCAATTTGGATAGAACTGGGTGAAACAGATTAGTGTCTGGCCAGCAATGGTCACATGATCTTGACAATTGGCTTATTATCAGTTGCAAAGACAATTTGCAATGTTTTTTGCTGGTTTCCAGAAAAAAACTCCCATTCAAAAGAATAAATTTGCTTAATAAATTAATTTGATTCACTTTACCAGCCATATAATTTGTTTTATAACCATCATGAGTCACATTCATCATAAAAAAGATCATAAAATCAAATCTGATCATGTGGTGCCTTACTATCACAACATGACCAAAATTCTGGTCTCCATTGTCATGAGTTCAGAATAATCTGTACTAAACAAATAAAAACAAAAGCACGTACCTGAAATTTTATGAAAATACTATCCAAGAGCTGTCCTTTATCATCAAACAAATTTGCCTGTATTAAACAAGAAAAATAAAAGATGGTGGCTATTTCCTTAAGTACAGATATAAATAAATTAACAGATATAAAACTGCTGACACTGTACACCAAACCGAACCTACAAACTGATCCTACCTTATTTCCTCCAAATACAGCCTTCAAAATTCCATCTTGCCACACTTTAGATTTTTTAGTCTTTTGATGTGTGTACAAAACCTATATTGATATGTGAAAATATATTCTTGATTACTGTTTCACTATATTTATTTTTGTATTGCATGATATGTTTAATGTATGAAATATTATTGAAATAAGATTATAGACTCACAATAAATTCCTGATAAGCCATTATGTTGGCATGCTAAGATCACACCACCTGCTTTCACTTCCAATATCACATCACCTGTAAAGGGAAATGTCCTGTTAAAATAATATCTCTGAAATTCTAAGCTAAATATTTATTATAGTTTATAAATGTCATTTTATATTGTTTCCTTAAACAATATGAGGAATATGAATTCTCTAGTTCAAAGGGTGATTTACACATATGCATCTAGATATTCCAGTTTCAATGAAAATTAGTCTAGAACAAATTTTTTAAAATAAAACCAAGTAGTACATTACCATAAGCACATCTTCAGAAATTTAAATTTCTATAAGAATATAACCTTAGCTACATGATGCCTCTTAAATCACAATTTATTCTGAGGTTGTTGTTTTTTTAAAAATTGAATTTTATTTTTAAGAAGTGTAATCTAATACATTTCTTCAGTTTGTTCAATTCCATGTAATGACCACAAGATGCCTCACTTAAATCTTTCTCAGAAAAGCTTTGTAATTATGTAATGAGATTAATGATCAAGCTAATTGACTATATATATAAAAAATCACTGATCAATCCAGAGTTCTCATGACAGACTCAACTTATATTTCAGACATCTTCCCTTGATAAGTCCATGATGCTGGAAAAGGTGGAAGAAAAGAGAATTGGCTTCATGCAGCAGCAATAGTTATACCATGGGAGATCTGAAGATCCAGGCTGGGAAGATGTCATCCTGGAGAAAGCCTGTGATCACTATGTGATCATAAAAAGTCACCACTGACTTGATAGCATATAATTACTGCAGATCAGACTTGCTAAATGTAATATAAACATATCTATAATTCTAGTTGCAATCTATTTTTTTATTTTACCCTGAATTCTAAACATGCCTGACATTGTTTCCTGCTTTGTTAATCTCATTTTCACCTTCCCTATTAATAAATTATATGACATTAAACTACAATTCTGACTTACATTTCAACCATGCTTTTTTCCCACAGATTTATGGATTACTTTTATGTCATCCTTTTTTATGTCATCCATTTTATATCATGAGAGCCAGTTTGGTCTAATGGCTAAGGCACCAATCTAGAAAGCAAAGATTGTGAAGTCCACCCCTCAGCCATGAAAGCCAGCTGGGTGACTTTGGGCCAGTCCCTCTCTCTCAGCCCAACTCACCTCACAAGGTTGCTGTTGTGGGGAAAATTGGAAAAAATATGTTGAATATGTTCATTATCTTGAGTTATTTGGGAAAAGAATAAAGGCAAGGTATAAATAAATAAAAATGTCTCCTTTGCTGCAAAATGCTTGTGGAAGAATTGGGTTTATATAGAATAAATCCCAGAGAAAGAGGCAAGTTTCTGGCAGCAACCCTTTGTAACGGAATTTCTTTAGGTTTAGGGGGGATGAGTCTCAAATGCAACATGGGCATAACTATAACATGCTGCATAGATCACAGAATTTCCATTTTTAAAATAATGGAAGGCTTTTCAAACAAAGACAAAGGCATCTTAAACCGATTTATGACCCATGGCTATAGTGCTTAGGGGCTTCCTATCACACAAGAACAAGAAAGTGCACTGTTGCTTTTCAATAATTACTGAAATGAAATTCAGCAATGTAGTTGAATGGAGCTCGGGGAAGCATTTATTGTTCACTCCTGCTTCAAAAGACTGTGGTAACTGAAATAAGATAGAACTAGATGAACCTTCTGTCTCTTTTTCATTAGAGGATAAGAGAAAGAAACGGCACCCAAATCTGATGTTAATTTAAAAAAAGTATAAAACGAATTAGATATCACACCTACTGACAGATCCTCAGCCAGATTAGCCAAAGGGCGCCTATAAACCTGATAATCTTGTGGACCCTTCACACGCCGCGAGGATGGCACCTCCTCCTCTCTGTCAGCAGAACTTTACCTTACGAAAGTTCCCGCTCCACAAGCGCGATGACGTCTCTACGACGCGACAAATACCATAGAGACAAAAAATGCTGTACCGCCATAATCGCTGACTCCTGTATGGAGTACAGTATTGGAAGGTCTTTTTAAACCATAAAGTTAATTAAGGGTAGAGCGGTGCTATATCTTTAAACTTGGCAAGTTTAAGACTTGTGGACTTCAATTCCCAGAATTCCTAAGCTAAAATGACTGGATTTTGGGAGTTGAAGTCCACAAGTCTTAAAGCTGTCACGTTTGAAGACCCAATTTTAGATAGGAGGAGGCGAGGACAGCAGTTTTAATCATATATACTAGGGAAGGAGCTTTGATGAATTTAATGTAAAGTCAAGGTCGAGTCCTGGTGGCAGCAGCACGTTTTTATCACGGCCTTTTCCTGATTTTTCTCCCAGATCTTCTCAATCTAGTGAAAGCATGAAATCCCAGGCCGTCCCCAGCCAACTCGAGTCTACTTTGCTTAGTTTCCTAGATCAACCAATTCATGCATTTTTATCCGTGTGGTAGATGAAAATACTGTTTATTGTTATGCCTTTATTAATAAATGCTCAAGGCGAACATACCTAATATTCCTCCCTCTATTTTACCCACACAACATCCCTGTAAGGTGAGTTTGATTGAGGTAACGACTTCGGCCAGTCACCTTTTGGTCTTTTTGACCGGGATTTTATCCCAATTTCCCGGTGATATACAATCAACGCGCTAGCACTGTCGACGCTAAAAGCCATCTTTTTGCTACCGAGCGATTTTTAGTAGTATTTATCAAACTTCGCCACCTTAAAAAGATGTGGACTTCAATTCCCAGAATTCCGCAGTCAGCATGCCTCCAAATAAAAGTCGCCAAGCTTGAAAATCACTGAAACATCTTTGAAAAAAAACATCACTCTTCTAAACAGACACGCGCATGAGCGCACGTTTAAACTTTTTCTCTCTCTGTGGATCCGTAACGGGAAAGGCTACGAATCTTCAACGAGCCTCCATATAAACGGATCCTGGCGGGGTTGCCAGCCTTCCAGCCAGCCAATATAAAAAACCAGGAAGAAAGGGGATCTCCCGCGTGTCGCGCGAACTTTTCATCCTAAAGTTGTGGACGGGGCGGAGAATCGGAACTTCCAAGCGGCTTAGAGTAGACTATGACTAGACTATGACTTTGCTCTGAAGTCCTCATCTTGGTGCCTGGCGTCGGGTCCTTTCGAAAGCACGTGGGTACGAAAGGGTGTTTATGTATGTGTGTGGGGGGGGGACGAGGATTTAACACATCGCCTCCTTCGCGCACGCGCGCCTGAATCAAGCCCCACCCCCGATCTGCACGGCGCGTGCTAAGCGGGACGGGACGGGACGGGGGGGGGGGCTGAAGGAAACCTTTTCAACCGTCGAGATGGTGGCGCTGCTGACGTTATCTGGAGGCGCGCTTGCAACGGGGGCTGAGGTGGGTGAAAGCTGTCGCCGCTGATGTGCTCGGCTTTCCCTCTGAGCAGCTCGAGGGGCCGTTCGAGGGCTTTGCCCCGCAACCCGAAGAGCTGGGGAGATCCTTAGGTTGTTTAGACTTGGTACTCCTCGCTTAGTGTCCTCCGGAAACGTTGTGCTGTGGCTCCCGTCACTACTCGCAGCCAAGAAGCCTCCGCCGGCTGCACAGCCCGTTCAGTTCTGAGAGAGCCCCAAGGCCGAGGCAGGGCTCTGCAGCTTCTTTGGGATCTTCAAAGCCCGGCCCTGTCCTTGCTGGGGAAGAGAGCCACGGGCAGCTTCTCGTCTTCCCTCAGTCTGAGTTCGTGCTCTTTGCTGTATCCCAAGCAAAGGAAAAAATTTGCGAGATTTTCAGCCCTGCCTGGATAGCTGATTTCGTTTTCAAAACGCTTTCATTAATTTCTGGCTCTGGCATAGAAAGTGCCTTCCGAAAATCAAAGTAAGTCGGGATTAAACAGTAGAAACATTGTGTTTCCAATAGTTACTTGGCTGCTTTTTGGGGTTCTTGAAAGCGTTCCGGAGGGATAATTACGTTATCGATTGTGGAAACAGAGCTTTTTGATTGTTAATTTTTATACATTAAGTTACGTAGCGAGCTGCATATTCATATATTGAAAAGTAAAATATCTTAAGAAATGTTGCATCAGGATTGTATGTTTGCCCACTTGGGAAACGGTGGTCTTGTTTTCCTTTGGCATTAGAATTGGAAATACACTATCCTTAATAGCTGTGAATGGCCATCTCACAGCAGGAAGTATATTTTTGTAAATATTCTTTAGCACATGGTTCTAAAATGAAATATCTACTAATGTCTCATTGGCAGAGAGATTGGAGAAGGTTGTGTGGAATGCTTGCTTTTGTAACAGTTAAAACTTTTGCTGATGTTGAAGAGCACTTTTTTCTCTACTTAGAACATTTTTAAGATTCAAAAGAATATTTAATTCTCATGATGAAGCATATGGCAGAAATGGATCCTTCTTTAGCACAAGACTATCACTTTATATTTTACTTGGGACTGAGTTGTTGGGTTCAGTGAGGATTTCAAGGTGTAAATTGGACTTGTGCTATTAAATCTGTTATTTTTGATAAGTTGCTCTTTTAATATTTATATATTTGCTCAGATACTTGTATGTCTTGCAAATATAACAAGAATTGCTATGCTTTCTTTGTGTTTTCTAATGTAAATAAATGCATTTTCTGCTGAGTATTGCCATATTGTTTTGACAGAATGCTATATTTTAGAAATAAAAGAAAATGTAGTTATAGTGTTGGTCTGAGAAATGTGGAATAGCAAACTACTATTGAAAATTTCCAGGCTTCATATTTATATTTCCATAGCTTCATATTTGCAAATGTAGTCCTTTGTTTCCCACTGAACAGCCATCTCCAGTTTTGCTCCTCTCTACATATATTTTGTAAGAAAAAGATCACTTCTTAAAATTACCTTGTTAATTAACATATTCTGTAATGTAAGTATAAAGTAGATACATTTATGTTGAATATGACAATTATGATTTGTTTTCAGATGACAGTGTGATAGGAATGGAAACAGAAAATATAAGAAGCAAAATTATGGAGAAAGAAACTACTGAACAAAGAAAGGAACGAGAAAAAAAGAAAAGATCTAGAGTTAAACAAGTGCTTTCAGATATAGCAAAACAAGTTGACTTCTGGTTTGGTGATGTTAATCTTCACAAAGACAAATTTCTTAGAGAACAAATAGAAAAATCTAGAGATGGATGTAAGTCTGTTTGTTTTTAACTGGCAATTAAAAATACATAACTACTGAAATGCAGTTCATTTATTAAACAAATTTATATAACCACCCAAACATGGTAACTCCCCAGCGGCTTACAAATGTTCTTGAAAAATAGTTCCTGTTGGTTATATACACATAACACGCACATGCATATTATTACAGAGATCTATATCAACTACAGATTTAGTTTATTTAAAAACAATTGGCCCTTTGCTGCTTTTCTGACTGATTTAATTTTTGTGCACCCATATAATAGAATACCATACATTAGACTACACATTAGACTATTTGCTATACAAATAGGAAGTGTTTATGGTGGTAGAGTTCTTTTTATGGGAGTCCTTCCTGGAATCTCATCTGATAGTTATATTGCATTTATGTATAGTTATCTGAAATGTAATGAAGATTATAATGAAACTTTAAAATCAATTATGGAGTAATTTATGAATAAACTGAAGCATAGGCTTTATTGTAGAACTTAAATATGCAAGGCTTTTTCCCAAAAGGAAGCATATTGTATACAATTTTGCACTATTGTACAAAATCTTTGTTTCAGTAAACTAAAGTCCCAATAGTGACCTCACACTTATGGCTAATCAGTCACCCTTAAACAACTCATTTTGAGAGTTCAAATTTCACTAAAACCAGCTATTCTTTTCCCTTGTCCAATCATAAAAATTGAGCATTTCTATCAATCAGTTCCCAAGATTGGTACAGCAAGTTTTTTTCAATTCAAGTTACAATGTCCTGTGCTAATTTTAATTCTTTAAATTTTAGATGTTGACATATCACTTCTGATTTCTTTCAACAAAATGAAAAAATTAACCACTGACAGAAAATTGATAGCACGAGCAGTTAAAAGTTCATCTGTTGTAGAAGTGAGTATGAAAACTTTTTTATTCTGTAAGAGCAAAAGGAGGAAATATTTGGAACAGATTTTTGATTTAATTTTATACCTTATAGTTGGATTTAGAAGGAATCAGGATCAGAAGGCAGCAACCTTTGGGTGATGAGCCAAAAGATGTGGATAGTCGTACTGTATATGTGGTAAGATAGTGCCTATTTTCTTTCGCTTTATTATTTTTAATATTTCCTTAGAAACAGCCAATTAAGTATTGCAATGGTTTTTGTATAGATAGAATTTTAAGTTGTTTAGAACTTTAGCCAGTTGGCACAATATTTTGGCTCTCTTTAACATAATTATAAACATTGTCCAGCATAAGCCAGGAGAGTTTTGGTATGCCACCTCCTTCTCTCTTCTTTCAAGCAAAATCCTCAATTTCTGAGTGCTGACGTACAATATTTTTTTCTGTAGATAATTAAACAAGAGTTTATGAAAGAATAGGATTCATGGAGAGGGATTTCTCTTTTCTTAAAATCTTCTCTTAATCCTGTGAGAATGGGATAGAGAACAGTCAATCCATTGAATGAAATCAGAACTGGTGCTTCTTCCACTGGCACAATTATAAAAAAAAATATTTTAGCCATTATAACTTCACTTTTCAGATTTTCCCACGTCTTTAGAAGCACAACTACACACACACACACATACACACAAAATTATCATTTTATCTTATTACTTACCTTCTGTTACCACTTCTTTTGAGTACAATCACTTTTTCCAATTACAACTCACTAGCTGAATTAGAATATATGTTGGAGATGCCCAGATCAGGAGATTATTTTTAATTGAATTGAATATTTAGATTTGCTCTAAAATGTAAATATGGATATCAAGATTAGATATTCATGTTTTTGTTAGTTAATTTATTTTTTAAGTCTACCCCACTAACCCAGTTCACCTTATTTTCCTCCATTGAATTGTTATAATAAAGTTCCCTGGAACTATTGTCTCCTCTGACCTTTTGCAGCCTTTTTTTTTTCTATTTCCAGTTTTATACCTGAATGATAAACTGCAACCCATTTTAGAAGACCTTCAGTTGCAACCATATTGCTAAGCCAATTATAGATTTAAATAGATTCAGGCACTTTAATAGTTCATGGGTGCATATTTATGGAACAGTGCAGGGAAATAGGAAAATTTCTTCTGTATCAAGAAACATTATAGTCTTTTTAGAAACATTGAATATGCATATTTTGTGGCATTTAGTTGAATTAATAAAGATAATTCCCAATTTTTTACTTGGAGTTTTTTGTGCACAGGACAAAATATTACTGATTATGTGAAATACAAAATCATAAACCATTGCTGTCACCCTACAGCTGAGCATTACTATATGTGTGTGAATGTATTTATCTGCCAAATTGATTATAAATGATAGATGTCATATTTATTTGTGACACTTCTGGATTTGCACATCACTTAAATTGCTAGTTTTAATGATAAAATATTAGTATAATGGTCCATAAATGTGCAATCAAAGTTGGTGTTTTGGGGGTGTATACATACATAAAAATGTAGCTTTGTGTCTGTTGCTAAATTTTTTGCTATAGGAATTGCTTCCTAAAAATGTCAATCACAGTTGGATTGAACGAGTATTTGGAAAATGTGGCAATGTAGTTTATGTCAGCATTCCTCGCTATAAGACTTCCAAAGATCCTAAAGGATTTGCATTTGTGGAATTTGAAACAAAAGAACAAGCTGAAAAAGCTATAGAGGTGAGTTATAAGCACTTGAAAACATTGCCTTTCGTTAAGTTGTTTAATATATATAATTCTAGCTTTTGTAAAAATACTGTTTATAAAATCTTTTGTAGTGCAATGTGAATCTTTCAGTGGTTAAAATCTTTTGTAGTTGTAGTGTGACTCTTTTCAGTCTTTCAGTGTGAATTTTTCAGCCATTGAAAGACTCGCACTGCAATAGAACTTGAAAATACAGAATCTGTTATCTGAAGGAAGATATTGTGCTCTACTGAAAATGTCTTAATAGTGTCAATTAAACATTTAGAACTCTAAAAAAAATACTTTATGAATATTAGTTTCCAGTTCCTGGCACTGGCATTACAGAACTTGTTTGTCAATCCTTCTGGTGTTTTTCTCTTGCTGTTAAGAGGTCTGGATCAGTGGTGAGATTCAAATTTTTTGCTACCAGTTCAGTGGGTGTGGCTTTGTGGGTGTGGCAGGAAGGATACTGTAAAATCTCCAGTCTGAGGTGGTATTTACCAGTTCTCCGAACTACTCAAAATTTCCGCTATCGGTTCTCCAGAACTGGTCAGAACCTGCTGAATACCACCTCTGGTCTGCATGCCCTATCTGATGCTTCAGAAAGCTTCTGAAATCTCATCAGAACTGATTTCAATATGGTTTCAGGAAAAAAGGCCTGGTACAACTGGGAGCTATGTAAGATAAGCTGTGCAGACCTCTCAACAGCAGGAGAAAAATGTCTGAAGGTAAGTGACGTGTGGCAGATCCTGTTCTCTAAGGCTGATGAGCCTTGTGGAAAGGCGCAACTGGTATTTTGAATGGTGGTGGTGTTGCTAGGGCTGATATGGCCTGGGGTGGTGGCAGCTGCTGAGACTGCTGAAAGTCTTGGGCTTCTACTTCAGGCCCAGGTGTGGCGCTGTGTTTGAGTGCTGCTATGCAGGGCAGCCTAGATGCAGGAGGAAGTTCCAAGGGAATTCTGTGATTGCAAGGGAAGGCACATTGTCAAATGGCTGAATTTCTGTTGTGACCATGGTGGCACTGCAACTTTCATAACTTCAGGCATAGGTTGTAGCTCCCTTCATTCAGGGACATTGTAGTTTAGAATGGTCGCAGAATGAGTGGTAGTTAAGCGAGGACTATGTATATTGTATCACAGATTATGTGTTCAAATAGATAATATATTATCTGACTTTTGCATTTTTAGTTCTTGAATAACCCACCAGAAGATGCACCAAGAAAACCTGGTATGTTTCCCAAAACAATAAAAAACAAAGCTGTTCCCACATTACCTACACGTGATTCTACTGTAGTTGGTGAGTATTAACTTGATACGTTTAGTTTTGTCCATGAATTTTGTTACATTCCTTAGTCTTCATCAAGTAGAGGAGTTGTGAAAAATCATAGGAGGAAAAGATGCCCTTTGGAATATCTTAGCCCCCTGGGATGAGATTGGCTCCCATCCTCCTGTCTTTTTGTAAGAGCCTTAAAACCTGGTTCTGCCAGATGGTTTGGGGTCCCAGTGGGGGAATTTCACACTGGCGGTGGTTGACTAATTAAGAGCTAACCTCTCCCCCCCCCCCCAAATACCTGGCTCCCTCTTTTTCCATCCTGTGTTAATGATTTTATTTTGTCTTTTGTTATTTTATATTCAATTATTTTAATGTTTTAATGTTTATTATACTGTTTAGCTGCTAATGGGCTGCAAATAAATCTAATAAATGAATAAATAACCATAAACACCTCTGTAGACTCTTTGGAATCAAAGAGGGCAAAAATGTAATTTATTCAGACTATTGAGATAAATTTTCTTATTTTGCGTAGAAGAAAAGAAGAAGAAGAAAAAGAAAAAATCTAAAACAAAGAAGGAAAACAGCCAATCAAACACTGGAACAAAAGATGTATACATGACCAGTTCTACAGAATACACGAAAAGTCATAGGACGATATCAGAGAGTTCTGAAACAGACTTGTCAGAAATCCAAAGACACTCTTCAAAGAAAGAAAAGAAGAAACTTGATAAAACACAAAGCTCAGGCCTAGGAGAAACTAGATCAGGGAAGAGGAAACGGAATCGCTCTGGTGATGGAGAGATGTCAGTTGTGAAAGTGAAGAAAATTTCTCAGAAAGATAATGTTCACTCTGCAAAGGAGCATTCAGCAGGGCTGGAGGATTCCAAAGGTAGTTTTATATTTGTAATTTTTCCAACTGATTTTCTAATTGTGAACAGGGTTGGGAAAAACTTCTACTGATACTGATGTTTTTGTGTAACAGAATGAAAATTTGTTCTACTTTGAAAAAGGAAAGAAAATCCTATTTCTGGTATAACTCTTTCTTGGAATGAAGAAAGTAGGAAAAATAAAATAACTTTGTTAATTTTTTCCAGCATTATTTATAGGGTAGATCCACTGTTACCATTCCCTTGATGTTGTTCTGACAGTGGACCAAATGCTCAATGTTTTCATATCCATATACAGCAGAAGTGACAAACTTGCGCCCGCAGGCCAGATGCCTCACATGCTAGCCACCCCCACCACCAGTTTAGCGAAGGTGAAAAAAGTTGCAACACATCACTTGACAACAACATATTGTCACAAGTTTGACATCCCTGATATACAGCAATGTGTTTTATCTATCTGGTGGATAGGATGAAGTAGAGAAGAGGAAATCTTCAGAAAATCCCATTATGTGATCTAAAGCGTGCTTAAAAAGATTTATTAATGAGTACATATTTTCATTTCTATATTTCCAAATATGTACATGATGTTTTCAGGATGTTTGCATTAGGCTAGAAATTTAATGGGAGATTTAAAAAGGAGTTTAATGCTGTGTAGTGAAGAATGATACCATATATGTCTTAAAACTAATCAAAATGCCAGTTTGAGTACATCACTCTGGGTTGGAGAAACCAAAGTTCAGTCTGAAAATCATGGGGTAACCTTAATCAGTTACGCTACAATATAGAGTTATATTGCATATGAGAGAACCAATACACTGGCCTGAACTTCTTGCAAGCTGTTTATAGTAACTTTAATCCATTTTTATTTAGAAATTTCTACTGAAGAAGAGAGAGAGATTGGTGATAAGAAAGAAACTTCTCTTTCAAAGTCTAAAAGAAAACACAAGAAGAAACATAAAGAGAGACATAAGATGGGAGAAGAAGTTATTCCACTGAGAGTTCTCTCCAAGTATGTTAAAATCTATGCGATTCGTTTACCATATTAGAGACCAGTAGCTAGTATTTTTACTGTTTCTAATGACATGATAGCATGTTTGCCTACATTGTTGACCAGAAAGGTGGGATAACAAGTTTTAAAGACTTTTAATTAATTAATGTTTTTTTCTGATTTAATTAATGATTTGTAAAATGTTAGTGTTGAAGAGGGCCAAGCAATCTTAAGCATTTTCCCTGTTTTAACTTACCAGTTATTCCTGTAATTCCTATCCCATAAAATTTCTTATATACTTGTACAGTAACCTATTTTTATTGATTTTTTTTTTCTTTTTAACTACTATAAAATGCTCGTTTGATTTTTAAATGTATTTTAAATGTAACATTTTTTAAAGAAAGTGTTTTGGTAGCTAAGGAGAACTTGATAGTGTAAATATAAATTTATCTTTCTTCTACTGCAAATTGTGTCTTGTTCACTGTGTTACAAGAAAAGAAAATTGATTGTATTAAATAAAATATAGTTCAGTATCCCCTACTTCAATGATATTTTTTTCAGTCTAAAAAATATCTGCAATCCAGAAATCACTTATTTGTTCTTTAATCAATACTAGCAAATAAAAAATGGGACCACAGGTTAGGGACAGTAATTGGAATTGCTTAGTGATGGCAATCCTAGCACAATCATATCCTATCGTTGAGGATTGTGGGTTGTTAAGCATATCCCAGGTGTCTCACAAACATGCTGGTAGGCAGGTAAAGCACAGGGGTTTGGAGACCACTGCCAGGTGAGAATGAGTAAACAAGATGATGTGTGATGCAAGTGGGGCTGAAACATGGGTAGCTTTGCTAGATGGGGGAGAGTGCAAGTAACTTACCGGTTTGTAACCTTCCCTGCTGGCTTCCGCATTTATTTTGGTCATGGGAAGCCAGCAGAGAAGATGCCAAATTGCAATTATGTGATTGTGGAATACTGCAGCCATCATAAGTGTGAGCCAGCTACCAAGTGCTCATATTATGATCGGGTGACTGCAGGGATGCTGGGATATTTAGAACTTCAAGGACCTGCCATAAGTACTACTTATTCAGCACTGTATCAATTTTTAATAGTCACTGAATGAGGACTACATGTATTCAAGCTTTGATCTACTGCTCTCTAGAATGAGTGAATATCCAAGCAAATTTTAATATGGTATTTAAGTTTTCTTAAAGTTAATGCAAAACTAATCTTTGTGTACAAACATAAAATACGCACAGTTGCTTGTGGTATTAAAGTCAATCCAAAATCTATCTAGTCTGGCATCCCTAGAAACTAATGGATTTTAGGTGATGCTTTAGAAACTGAATTATATTTTTAGTATTTTAGAAACAAATTGAAAATAATTATGTAATTATTTTCCAAGAAATACACCAGTTTTCTTAAGTATATAAGCTTTCAGTTAATTCAGGTCTCTTCAGATAAATGAACTTCAAAAAGTCATATATATGCCTTTTGTATGAATGAGTGTTTTAGCCTGTCTTTTAAATCATCATAGAACCAGTTATGACATGTGGATAAATAGGAACCTTTCATCCCTGTATACAAAATAAATTCCATTCTTTTTACATGTAGCATTTTGTTTCCCATCATTTCCAACCTTTGTGTTACCATATTTCAAACTCCCTTCTATAGGAATGAATGGATGCAGCTGAAGCAAGAGTATTTGACCCTACAGAAAGCCAGCATGTCATCCCTGAAAAAAGCAATGACCAAAGCAAACACTGTGCCTCTTGGAACAATGGAAATAGATGTCTGCCCAGCAGATGACTCTGCAACAAGAAATGGCAAATGTAAACATAATTGTGAATTTTTTGTATTTCTTTTTAAGGAGAAGAGCTTATGGTTTAAGAAAGGATGAGAAACATATGCATTTAATTTTAAACTTATATTACAAAATTTGTTTATTTTAATAAAATAACACAGACTTCCATAGAGTGAAGGTTGATTTTGGATATGGACTACTTGTTCATCTTAGGACCTTCTGATAAAGATGTTCACGTTGCATAGAAAATCAACCAGTGCAATCTCCATCTTCGCTGGAGGTGAGATCTGCTCTCACCATTTTGTCCTTCCAAAAGGGACTCAAAACCTGGCTCTGCTGGTTGACTTGAAGCTCCCTATGGAGGAATTCCATGCTGAAGGAAGGGGAGCGGAGCCCCACTTCCATCCTGCTCATATACTGGTTCCTTGTTTACTCAATTTTTGTTAATGTTTTGATGTAATATTTTAATGTTTTTGTATTTGGGTTTTTATGATATAAGTCACTCGGAGTCACTCGATGGGTGGCATATGAATTAAATAAATAAAATAGAAAAGCATGGTATTTGCTGATAGGACAGGAAAGCTTTCATGTAATTGCAAAGTGGGGTTTCTAGTGGTTCTACTGGTAAGGAATGGAATCCATTGTAATCTACCACAACCAGTGGGCATCAGTCACTGTTGACTATTTTATGGCTTGGTATTGTCCACTCCCCTTAAATCTTGCTTTAGTTATCACATGGCTTTTGCATGTTTTAAAGCAAAATTCCTGAGGAATGGCCTAGAACGATCAACCTAAAACAACATTCTACAGCATTTGTATATGTTCAGAAGGACCGTAGAGGGAAATACTGATGTTTTGCATAAGTTGACAATATTTGTCTGCAATGCTTATACATGGTTTATAATCAATTAGCCAAGTGTTACTTGTGCCTCAGTAGAAATCATTAAAAATAAGTGACTATTTAAGCACTATTGATGACATCTAGAAAGTATTCAGTTTTGTCTGAACTTTCCTTTAAGTTGCATGGACAGTTTATTATTTACAATATGTCTTTAGCTTGTTGAACCCTAGTAATAATTTAAATTAGAAGATTCCCCTATTGCAGGGGTCTCCAACCTTGGCTCCTGGAAGCCTGGCGGACTTCAACTCCCAGAATTCCACAGCCAGCTTTGCTGGCTGTGGAACTCTGGGAGTTGAAGTCCGCCAGGCTTCCAGGAGCCAAGGTTGGAGACCCCTGCCCTATTGATTAAGTTAGTTTGAATGTCTACTTTCATTAGAATGGGTTGTAGATGAAAGAAGGAGATGCATTATGGTAATGAAAACAAATTCTTAAGATTGAGCATGTTTATCAAACTTTCCACTTTCCAGTCCACTTTCAAGTAACTAAAGTCTCAAATTTTTTGCTGTATTCACAGCAGTCTGTTTATATATTGGTTACACAAATAATTTTTTAACTCGATTCTCTGGTCATTTCATTTAAAAAAAAATCAAACTTATTCGCAGTCACTGATCATTCAGAAATGGCTGAGGGTCTCTCACAGATATATCTTTCCAGAATCAATTAACTTTAAAAAGTTAAAATTAGCTAAATTAATAATGTTAATAAACTTATTTGTTGAGATTTTTTTGGGGTAATAATGCATGTAAAATGTCTTTTAAAAAAGATTTATGAATACATACATGTTACTTAGTTCAAAAAATTATGTCACTACATAAAATTTTACGACCAGTTCTGTTGCCATAGCTTGGTGGGCGTGGCAGGGGAAAGATACTGTAAAATCTCCAGTCAGAGGTGGGATTTGCTGGTTCTCCAAACTACTCAAAATTTCCACTGCCGGTTCTCTAGAACTGGTCAGAACCTGCTGAATACCTTTGCACTACCAATAGTAATCTGTGTATGCCAAACTGTAACAAAAGAAGTACTTAAGTCTAGAAATATTATTCCATTACGAATATGAAATCATAAGTTTATTTATTATGAGACCAAACTAAGAATTTCCATTAATGTTCTTTTTCAAATTAATAGGTATCAGCAACAATGATTTAGCTCCTGCTGAAAAGATTCATCCAATGGGACCCCAGTTTGAGAGTGGAGTGATTGTGAAAATCCTTGGTACTGATCCACTGCCAGGCAGGAAACACATCAAGGTAGTGCTTTAGTGCTCTTAGAGAAGCAATTGTCTTTTTCTTGGGATATTATTTCTTTATTAATTTATTTTTCAAATTTATGAACCATCTCCTGGAGAGAGAACTGTGATTTTACTTTGTGTAGTCTGATTGTCAGCTACTATAGTGATACACATGATTTAAAGAATCTTTACATCTGGATTACATAACTGAAGAAGTAGAGTTCACTTTTTTAAAAAAGAATTCAATCTACGTAGCTATAAAAGAGTCTCGATATTTCTACAAGTGTACTAAGTCCAACCCTTCTTGAATTCTATTAGACCTTTTCTGGCACCAAAATAGTGCTAACCATTAGTTGACTAGATTCCTGTGCATTGGCATGACCAACAAATCAGTTCATTGGTCATAGGCATGTTGGTCATAGGCATGACCAACAATCACACTGGGCCATATTTAACTAAATGAAATTCAATGTGGAGAAAAGTAAAGTCCTACATGTAGGCAAGAAAAACCAAAAGTACATTTACAGACTGGGTGAAACCAGGCTTAATAGCAGTAACTTTGAGAAGGATCTTGGAGTCTTAGTGGACAGTTAAATATGAGCCAGCAGTGTGCAGCAGCAACCAAAAAAGCTAATGCAATCCTAAATTGCATTAACAGAAGGATGCAATCAAGATCAAGTGAGGTACTAATACCACTCTATAAACCTTAGTAACACCACACTTAGAGTACTGCATCCAGTTTTGGTTACCATACTGTAAAAAGATGTTGAGACTCTAGAAAAAGTACGGAGAAGAGCAACCAGGATGATTAGGGGACTGCAGACTAAAACATGAAGAACGGTTACAGGAACTAGGCTTGGCTAGTCTAGTAAAGAGAAGGACCAGGGGAGACATGACAGCAGTATTCCAATATTTGAGGGCATGCCACAGAGAGGAAGGGGGTCAGGCTATTTTCTAAAGCAGCCAAAGGCCAGACAAAGAATAATGGATGGAAACTGAACAAGGGGAGATTTAACCTGGAAATAAGGAGAAACTTTCTGACAGAACAATCAACCAAAGGAACAGCTTTTCCTCGGAAGTTGTGGGAGCGCCATCTCTTGAGACTTTCAAGAAGAGATTGGACTCCCATCTATCAGAAATGGTGTAGGGTCTCCTGCTTGGGTGGGGGGTTGAATTAGATGACCTACAAGGTCCCTCCCAACTCTGATTATCTGCTATTTATCTGTTGGTTTAATTGGAACTTAACATGTAACCCTGGTCTTTCATGCCAGACATTGATTAGAACAGTATATCTTGAAAATCTGTGTCCTAATCAATTGGATTTTAGAGAGCTACAACACTAAGTATGAGAGAGGTAGAGATGGAGCAAAGGAGGTAAGGATATATTTCACAAAGATAAAGATATAAATGGAATTCTTACTCATTTCTTGAGCATTATTGTATTGCAGTCAATTATATTTTTCTAAATTTGCAGCATTTGCTTTTTTTTCTGTGTACATTTTTTGTCCCCATTGTGTGATTAAAAAATATTGTTATTTTCCTTCTTCTCTCTTCTTAACAAGTACATAAGTTAAGAAGAGATTGTAATATAATGTATCTGCTGTGGTGCATCCATTTCATCACAGGACATGCTAACAACATTCGCTGATGTTGCTTATGTTGATCTGCTGGAAGGAGATACAGAATGTCACGTACGGGTTAAAACACCTGGAGATGCACAACTTTTAATAAACTCACATAAAGACCTGCAGACAAAGAACAACTGGAAACTTGAGATCCTTACAGGTGAGGTTAAGCATTTTACATTTATGTGGTGTGCACATGTAATATCAATTTTGGGAATAGTTTAACATTTGCTAAGGTTATAACTCTAGGTATTCTGGTACTTATCCCCCAGAATTTTTTTCCAAATCTAACTGGTATCACTTCTATGTTTGTGTCTGGAACATAAACCATGCATTTCCTTTGTTAAAAAGAGAATCACTATTAATAGGGATTACAATTTGTCTGGAATACCAATTGCTAGATACTGGTAGTCCTCGACTTACAGCAGTTCACTTAATGACCATTCAAAATTACAACAGGACTGAAAAAAGAGACTTATGACCATTTTTCACAGTTACGACCTTTGCAGCATCACCATGGTCACATGATCAAAATTCAGATGCTTGGCAACTGAGTCATATTTATGACCATTGCTATGCCTCAAGGTCATATGATCCCCTTTGGTAACCTTCTGACAAGCAAAGTCAATGGGGAGCCAGTTTCGCTTAACAGCAGGGTTACTAATTTATCAACCGCAGTGATTCAATTAACAGCTGAGGCAAGAAAGGGCATAAAATGGGACAAAATTCACTTAATAAATGTCTCGGTTAGCAACATAAATTTTGGGCTCAATTGTGGTCATAAGTTGAGAACTACCTATATAAACCCTTTTATATTAAGATGATGGAGAGCAGTCCAATAGTATATAAACAGGTAAGCTGATTAAAAATGCTGTGTTTCTTATTCCTACATTATAGTTTATTCTTTGACCCTTGACATTATTACATAACAAGGAAAAATTCAAGTCCTATTTTCCTCTGCTTTCCTTTAATTTTTAACTATTGTTTTCAAAATGTTAAGGCCCGTGTATACAACTATGTAAAAGTGGGGTCATTCAATAAATGATCTCTGATGGAAGGGCTAAAATAATTAAATATTTCATTTATTTTTTATAATGTTGAGTTTTCACATTTATGTACAAATGTAATGTATTTTCTCCCCCTCTCTCTTAGCCATATTTCAACAAATGTAAAATCAGGAACAGGTTTTGAGTTCTTATATTTGCTCTTCGCTTCTTCCTCCACTCCTTTTGATAGGATTTTAAGGCAATGTTTATACTAAGAGCTCTTATTAAAAATAAAATATTTATTTATTCATGCAGTACAGAGCCAACAGTACAGAATAGAAACAGAAGGAAGATGCATGTTGTATAACTTGAAAAGAATTGCAGTCTTTTCTCTCCTAAAATGTTACCTTTTTCAGAAGTAAGTTATGTCAGTCACTTTCATCCAAGTAGGAATAAATGGGGGAAGTGGCTGTACATGATAGTTTTACTTCTCATGTCTAATTATTTTGTGTGCTTAAGGTAGAGATTTAAATGGGTTTATCAGGGTACCATTTATACATAAGACTTTATGTGCTTTTGGATTAACATGCTTTCTGCCCATGTCTCCCCTCACGATTTAGTCCTATTCATGTGTACACATTTCTTTATTGTTATGGGTGTGATAAGAACGTATTTCTAATGCAAGAAGAACAACACAGCATGTTAAGTAAAATTGTATACTTTGGCTCAATGCACTTGTATTAAGGTGATCACGAACAAAGATACTGGCAGAAGATCCTGGTGGACCGACAGGCTAAACTGAATCAACCTAGAGAAAAGAAGAGGGGCACAGAAAAAGTAAGACAAGTGATCTGGGACTTCCAATTCATACACAGATATTAATAAAATGCCAGGTTTCATTTTTTCAATGGGAGATGCACAAATTCAGATGCACTGAGACTTTTGAGATCTAATGCCAATCAGAATAAGACCTTGTGAGTTAGCTTCTCTCATGGCTGCTTAAGGATGAACAGTCCATAACCACAGTGCAGGTGGCTAGATTCTGCACAGCAGCACCGGGGATTTGTAGGAAAAACGTGTCTAATCCACCATAGTTATTTTATACAACAAATGTGGCAAACCCATTGCACTCCTTTCCCTTTTAGTATTAAACTGACTACGGGCAACACAGTTTATGGATTGTAATTTTAGTATAGTTAGACTGTACACAATCTACAGACTGGATTTTATCATAGATTTTAGTTATTTATTATACAAGAATTTTTAATTGTATATTTACTGAGTGTTTTTATTTGTTCTGGTCTCTGGTCTATGACTGTAATAAACTAAATTGATCCATCTAGCACTGCTAAAACTACTTATCAATATAAAGCAGTTTTAATTTTTTAAGATAGTTCAGTGGTTTTAAGATAGTTCAGTAAAATTATGAACCATTTCAGAGGCGAACAAATTTGTTACTGCCCGGATTTTCCATCATCACATTCTGCTGCAAAATTATATGTAGTAATGCATTTGTTAGTCTTTAATACAGTTTATCTCAAGACTTCTTTTTGTTGAAACTGTTGAGGAATACAGGAAAAACTATATTAATACCAGTCCAATAACTGAAACAAAGAATCTTTATTGTGGTCATAAAGCAGCACAAGGGAATTGGTATTCAAATATCCAAAACTAAATTGACAATATTAAGGTAAAATAATTTTGGCTAAAAAGAAGTTTTAACCAATATTAATACAGGTATTCCTTGGTTGCCAACTACTTTTTACAACCAGTCCTCCAGGTTCTGGCCAGCTCAGCACCCTTGCAGTCATATACACTGCTCAAAAAAATAAAGGAAACACAAAAATAAGACATCCTAGATCTGAATGAATGAAATGTTCTTATTAAATACTTTGTTCATTACATAGTTGAATGTGCTGACAACACAATCACACAAAAATTATCAATGGAAATCAAATTTAGCAACCCATGGAGGTCTGGATTTGGAGTTACACTCAAAATTAAAGTGGAAAAAAACACTACAGGCTGATCCAATTTTGATGTAATGTCCTTAAGACCGGTCAAAATGAGGATCAGTAGTGTGTGTGGCCTCCACATGCCTGTATGACCTCCCACAATGCCTGGGCATGCTCCTGATGAGATGTCAGATGATCTCCTGAAGGATCTCCTCCCACACCTGGACTAAAGCCTCCCCCAACTCCTGGACAGTATGTGGTGCAACGTGGCGTTGGTGGATGGAGCGAGACATGATGTTCCAGATGTGCTCAATTGGATTCAGGTCTGGGGAACAGGCGGGGCAGTCCATAACATCAGTGCCTTCATCTTGCAGGAACTGCTGACATATTCCAACCACATAGCATTGTCTTGATTAGGAGGAACCCAGGGCCAACCGCACCAGCATATGGTCTCACAAGAGGTCTGAGGAACTCATCTCGGTACATAATGGCAGTCAGGTTACCTCTGGCGATCACATGGAGGGCTGTGCGCCCCCCTAAAGAAATGCCACCCCACACCATTACTGACCCACTGCCAAACTGGTCATGCTGGAGGATGTTGCAGGCAACAGAACGTTCTCCACGGCATCTCCAGACCCTGTCACGTCTGTCACATGTGTTCAGTGTGAACCTGCTTTCATCTGTGAAGAGCACAGGGCGCCAGTGGTGAATTTGCCAATCTTGGTGTTCTCTGGCAAATGTCAAACGTCCTGCACAGTGTTGGGCTGTAAGCACAACCCCCACCTGTGGACGTCGGGTCCTCATACCACCCTCATGGAGTCTGTTTCTGACTGTTTGAGCAGCCACATGCACATTTGTGGCCCGCTGGAGGTCATTTTGCAGGGCTCTGGCAGTGCTCCTCCTGTCCCTCCTTGCACAAAGGCGGAGGTAGCGGTCCTGATGCTGGGTTGTTACCCTCCTATGGCCTCCACCACGTCTCCTAATGTCCTGGCCTGACTCCTGGTAGCGCCTCCATGCTCTGGACACTAAGCTGACAGACACAGCAAACCTTCTTGCCACAGCTCTCATTAGTGTGCCACCCTGGATGAGCTGCACTACCTGAGCCTCTTGTGTGGGTTGTAGACTCCGTCTCATGCTACCACTAGAGTGAAAGCACCGCCAGCGTTCAAAAGTGACCCAACCATCAGCCAGAAAGCATAGGAACTGAGAAGTGGTCTGTGGTCACCACCTGCAGAACCACTCCTTTATTGGGGATGTCTTGCTAACTGCCTATGCTTTCCACCTCTTCTCTATTCCATTTGCACAACAGCATGTGAAATTGATTGTCAATCAGTGTTGCTACCTAAGTGGACAGTTTGATTTCACAGAGGTGTGATTGACTTGGAGTTACATTGTTTTGTTTAAGTGTTCCCTTTATTTTTTTTGAGCAGTGTAGTAGCAATCTGGGTACTTAGTAATCAGCTTGCAGTTACAAAGCAGTTACAATGTTGCATAATTGTTATTTGCAATCTTTCTTGCTGACTTCCACAAGCAAAGTCAATGGGTAAACTGGAGGTAAGATCACAGTACCCTTCCCAATTCAGAAGCCATCCCCACCACACTCACATTGTGCATCCCCACCTCTCTGACCCTTCACATTCCATCCCTGCACCCCTCGCTGTCTGGGAGCCACACATATCTAGCCATTCTTGTGCACACTCTCTGAACCTCATATTCACATTGTGTCTACCTCACTTTTCTCCTTCCCAAGCTTCATTGAACTCATGCTACATTTTGTCAGCTATCCACATACCATCGTGATAATAGCTTTTTGCTGGGTAGCCTGCTTGCAAGCTGCCTTCATCACAGTCTTTAGTTGTTGGAAGCTGGCAAAAAGTTGCAAAGAGGTCTTAATGATCCCTGAACCTCACTTAACAATAGCAATGGGGACTGCAGGGATTGCCATCATGAAGCGTTGTGGGCACCTGGTGTCATGGTTAGTAATAGAATTAATGAGAATTCTAATGGTAGTCAGAATTAGGCATTATTTCAAAAAACCATTATAGATTGTGTATAAAACTGAGGGATAACCTGGATCCAAAAGTAAATCCTAACTGTTTTGTTAAAAAAAATGTTTGAGACTACATCATCCAGAATTCCTCAGTCCTTGTGGAAGTTGTTAGGATTAAAGCCTCTGCACCAGAGACAAATTCCTTGTGTTTCTGCAAACACTTGGCCAAATAAAAGTATTCTAAACCATGGTAGACTAATTGGCACTAAATAAACCAAGTTTGAATTCCCATTCCATCATGTTGCTTACTAAGGTTTTCTCATTTGATAAGTCTATATTGCCCACTAAGTTTCTGCAAGTTTTTTTAAAAAATATTTGAGGATAAAATTAATGATTAAGTAGCCAACCTTTTAAAGGATTTTTTTAAGTTGGAGGTACATAAGAAGAGCAATTCAGTAAAATACATAAAATTGCCAAAAGTAAGCTATGACTAATTAAATAAAATTAATTTTGTCTACAGGCAATTGGGCTGTTCTTGTTCAAATAAAGTATATATTTTATTTTAAAGTTTTTTTGTTTCAAATGATAGTTTTATGGATAATGTTCATATTTTCTGAATTAAAATAGTAATACAATATATTTTTTTCTTTTTATAGCTGATAGCAAAAGCTGAAAAAATGAGATTGTTAAAGACTCAAGAAATAAGCAAGCATATACGTTTCTCTGAGGATGAATAAATTTACGACTTACATGAAATGCTTATAAGGAGAGGAAATAAACTTACGATAAAGTATCTCATTGTTTCCTAATGCAACCAGACAAATGAGATTGTGCTGAATTTGACAGAATGGAATACTACTTGAGCCTGTTTGGAAGGAATACATTGAACAAGCTTCTGTATGTATGTTTGCACAAATATTTAGTACACTGAATTTTTATAAACTGTTGTAAGAATGAAATAAAAAACTGAAATATTTGTTTCTTAAAATAAATGGAAATGAGACATCCTAAAAAGTGCTTAAAATGGGAGATTGGTTTGCTTTCTGATGATGGGGAAGAGGAGCATTCTGTCCTCTTTCTTGTGGTAAAGAAGGAAAAACATTTTTTTCTGGCTCCAACCCATAGATGTGTATTTTTACTTTTCCCGTGGTATATCCATGTACTCATGTGCTACCTATAACAGGATAATTTGTAGATATGAATGATGTAATTGGCATTATTTCTCATAACCATTAGGAAATATTTTCAAACACACTTAAACAAGATTTTATTTTGCCATATTGCAAAGCACCATCTTCCTGGACTCAGTCCGGATGGCTTGGATCCCACCTTTTTTATCTGTTTAAGAATCTATCAGAATTATATATGCAGTCCAGTTTCCCTTAAGCTCTCAGAAGGAAAGAAAGATACAGATGTTACATTACGTTATGCTCCCATGTAAGATTTTATGATATTTCACTGTTACTTTAGTGGCTGGGAATTCTCTATTTTTATACCCCAGATATCCTCTACAGCAGGGGTGTCAAACTCAAGGCTCACAGACCAAATCTAGCCTGCTGGGTTCTTAAAACTGGCCCACGGGCTAGCCTGGAAATAACAAAGGGCCAGCCCTGGTGTCTCTGCTAGCGAAAACAGGACACGATGTTGTGGCCTACTGATGGAACTGGCAGCAGAATCAGACAGTAGTGAGGAGGTTTGGGAGGAACCTTGGCCAGTCTTGGAGGCTGAGGAGGGCTCAGATGAGGGCTCTGAATCGGAGGCAGGGATGGGGTCAGGCTGGCAGTCATCAGCTGCCTTCAAACTCAGACAGGCAGTAAGGCAGGGGAGTTTCTGGAACCGGTTCCCAGACTGCGCATGCGCAGGGCTAGCAGAAGATAAGAACAATTGAGAAAGCAGGATCGACTCAGGAGTAAGGCCACACCTCGGAGATGATTGGCCCCTCCCGTAAGACATAAAAGAGAACCGATTACCTTTTGTGAAGGAAACAATTGTTAGACTTTATCTGGACAGAAAGTTGCTATATAATAGGCGGAGAAATGTTTAAGTACTTTGTCAGGAATAAGCTAAGAAATAAGTTTTGGATTTGGTGCAGACAATGCAAATACTAATTTTGGTGCTAAACTAATGAAGGGAAAATTAATTCTTTCTGCAGAATAAAAAAAGGGGGGCTCTAAAAAGTATTTGCAGTGGTGAGTGTAATCCACATTATCCAGAAACTACTGTTGACAGGCTCTCCTTGATATAGTTTCTGTTATCAAGATTTACAAGTACTTTCATATTTATATCAGTAAAACCCATATGAGTGAAAGAATTCAGTAATTTTGTTCATTTGGATTATCACAAGATTTCTATATATACAAAACTTGATTGGCTTTTTTCTGTTTGCAGTGGATGATAAAACTCTTTCTAGGTCTCAGTCTCATCATAATTAATCCCAGCAACAGCTCTTGGGTTACTTGATGATCTTTGTGTTGAAATATGGTTCTCAATAGCCCTTTCTATTTAACAACACAATAATGGCAACAAAACTTTCAAATTTTGAGACATCCTTATGCTCACAATGATCCTAACCCTAACAGAAATGATGGAAATAATTTTTTAAAAATCCTCTGCTTCCAGCCATTATTATATAGTTATAGTACTTTATTATGTTAAGCAATCATAACCTTTTCCTGATTTACATCTTTTAATGAAAGAACAATAGTTAAAAATAATTCCAGAGCAACAGCATTTCAAAGTATGCTAACATACGGAATTATTTAGCTCCAGATGAAATAGTCAATAGTTTTTAACCAGCTTTCCACAATTTGGAGTCCTGAAAATATACAGCTTCATTTCTTCTAATTCGTAGCAGTATAGCCAGAACCTAATAGGAGGGCTTAGATTATTGAGCATAAGAAAGGGCAACAATGATTTTCTATTATAAACTGGATTAAGTATTTAGAGTATGTTTATTTCTATATACCAGTACTTCTCTATCCTTTTAACATATACTACTCCTTTGGGTCTGTAGCTGGCCTACTGAAAGACAAAATGAAAGACTAATTGAAGTTTTTATCTGATCCAGTAAAACTTTTTTTATGACCAATTTTTAGTATAATGGCAACTGGTTATTGTATGTGGAAAATAATGTGTCTCCTTCCTCTTGTGGCCAATTCTATTATTCTACTTATTTAAAATGTAGCTTTTTTAGAATCGAGTTCAACATCTGATGATGCCAGATTGTGCAACAATAATATAGAAGTGATTTGTCATTGTTTTCTTTCAAATTCCCTGCCTGGCCTACAGCAGTAGAATTCCCTAGGGATTGGCCATCCAAGTACTTCACTTAAATTTTTCAGTGTCTGCCAAGACCAGCTAGGTGCTGCAAGTTGCTTGGATAATAATAATTTAAGTAAGTGTTAATTCAGCTATGCATTTCAGAATGTTAGGTAAAGGATTTCAACCAAGCAGCCTGGGAGTATTCTGAAGTAAATCCCCTGAATTTTGTGACCTTTACCACTGTCTTTAACTAGTATTTGTTCCCTTCCAAAGAACTTTTATGTTATCCTAATAGACGTCAATCAGCCTTAGCTTAAAATCTTCTTGCACAGAACAAGATTTGGACTCGGGGACCTTTCAGTCTATCATATCAACTTTTTAGGGCCATAAAGTGGGATGTACAGGTTGTAGTCCTCAATTTACAACCACAATTGACCTCAGAACTTATGTTACTAAGTGAGACATTTGTTAAGTAAATTTTATCCCATTCATGACTTTTCTTGCCACATTTGTTAAGTGAATCACTGCAGTTGTTAAATTAGTAACAAGGTTGTTAAATTAATCTGGCTTCCCCATTGGCTTTGCTTGTCAGAAATTCACAAAAGATGATCACATGACCCCAGAACACTGCAACCGTCATAAATATGAACCAGCTGTCAAGCATCCGAATGTAAATCCCATGACCATGAGGATGCTGCAAAGGTCATAAATTACTTTTTTCAGTACTATTGTAACTCTGAACAGTCACTAAATGAACTGTTGTAAGTTGAGGACTATCTGTATATATGACAGGAATGCTGGGCTTTTTTTCCTCAGAATATGCTATTTACCGTAATTACACCAGGCTGATCTAAATTGCTTCTGAAAAGTAATTTCAGGACCAGGGTGCACTTCAATTTTTCAATACAGATAAATCATGCTTCAACAAGTTTAGACATAGACATCCCTTCCTTTTCTTATCTCCAAATTATGGTTCAGTCTTAAATTGTCAAAAGTTGCAAAAGGATTAGAATATTTTCTCTACTTTATTCCAACACCATCTAATTTAAATCTGTTAGGTTATATTATCCATTACTTTAAACATCAGACAGCTAATTTGTTTGGGTGAGATTGGAGGTGTTTTATGGGAACATGAACAGATGTAAGCATGTTATGGATTTCTCAGAACTTAAAAAAAGGATTGGGGGTTGGGGAAAAAAAACTATAAATATCTGTACACTCTTTATCAGGAAAATATGCAACTCTCCTATACATTTTAAGGATAGTTAGCAAGAGCAAAAGAATTAAGAAAGCTTTGCCCTAGCAACAAGAACTAAGTGGGTTCTGAAAATGACAAATATCTAGTCAGTGGCATTTCTGTAATATCTCTTTTCTCTTTCAATAAATCTGATTTTACAAATGTCTGAAAAAATATTTTTTCTCTTAGTAGGGTTTGATATGTATCCCTTTTCTCTATAATCAATCTTTTTTTTTCCATACTCTTTGATTTCCCCATGAATGTATTGTTTTCTGAGCTTATTTTATATCCATGATCTCCCTATCTTTGTTTTTGAAATCAACTTTCCAACAAAGAGATAACGGGAACAGTCACTAATTTATTTGAGAATGGCTATTTTGCTTAAATGTAAAATTAACATAATTTCATTTATAAGTAATAAAATGGTTGGATAATTCTTTATTCCAATAGTGAAAATAGTATATTTGAGAAAGATCATTACAGTAGTAGATCATTTTGATATATATGCTTTTAAAGATGCAGACCACCCATTTAGCATTTATATTCCTGACAGGTAGCGTACAGGAAGAACTAAATAAAAAATAGAGTTTGAGGGTGAAGGTTTTTTCTCTGAGCTTGTAGGTTGGTTTCCAAATGTGTTGTTAACAGGCTAGGTAACAGCTTCCGCAGGGTTTAGGGAATGTCAGTGTTCTTCTGTTTATAAAGGCTTTGTGTGATCAGCAGGTCTTGTAATGATGAGATCACGTCAGGCCAGGGATGCATCAAGTCAGGGTCTTGTGATGAGTCTCGTGATTGGTCAGGTGTAGGTGTGTCAAGTGAGGATCCCAAATCGAAGAAACAAACCACCTACTCAATAACATATTCCCTGTGATTAAATTCAAACACAAAGAAGAAACAGGCTACCGGCGACCATTCCTCGACATTGATATAAGGAGACTAGACAATGGAGAGCTGGAAACCCGCATCTACTGCAAACCTCTGCACATGGACCAGATCTTCAGCTTCGCAAGTAACCATCCCACCACACACAAAAGCTGTGTCCAAACCCTCTTCAGAAGGGCCAGAGCACACTGCAGCACCACAACACTAAGAAAAGCAGAAGAGAAACAGCTGCTTGACAGTTTTCTCCATAAGGCCTATCTGAAAAATGTGTTCTAACACACAGCAGCCAAACCACAACATACCACACAGCCAACCACCACAAAAACTAACCCTACCATACATGAAGATGGAATCATACATTCACAGATTGTTTGATACTTGCTGTTTTTAATAAGAGAGGAATGATAATAGTTGTCCTATACGACCAGACTTTCTGATCAAGTTTAGTTTAGTTTAGTTAAGAACTGATCCCTAGACTCAGAAATCCGATTAATTTCAAAACAGCAAGGTACAATTTTTTATCAAAAAGAGTAAATTACTTCATTATTCACAGAAAAACAGAACCAAGAGCATCTTATTCCCAATAGTGTTTTTAGTACCTTCAAAATTTGATTTATTTTCTGCCTTTTTTAATCCTCAATGTAAGTTCAGAATTAATTTGATATATATAGATGGCAATAGGTATCTGTAAGTTATAGTTACTATGATGTTCTGCTTATGGTTGGCTTTTGTTGATATGGGTGAAATTGCAGTCATATATTACTCCATATATTCACCAGTCTGGCAATAAATACAATTTAATTAAAATATAGGTCTGAGAATTTGCTGAATCTATTAAAAATTAAGACATTTTAAGACAATTAAGACATTTTAAAAGCCTCATTAAGTTAAAAAGAAACCTCATGTTTACTATTCGGTCTGATTTTACAGTAAATGTATTTACATATCAATATTCTACAGTATTTCTTCCCCTTACCTCTGTTCCTTGTCATACTACTTCCTTGAAGTTCTAAAAGTTAAATCAAAATAGTATTACAAAATAATACAATTCACAAATAACTGTATGAGCCTAACATCGAAAATAAAGCAATATCCATAGCATACCTGCATACTAATATCTGTTGAATCAGGTGAGTTATAGCTTAATGTAAAAATAAGTAGTTGCATGAAGGAATAACCTTTACAACAGAGAAGTGGGGATTTCTTACACTGATTAAGCTAACCATTAAATTAAATCAGAATAAGTTCATATAAAAATCAGCATCATTACCATTTTAAACACACATATCCACACCTAATATTTCTTCCTCCATCTGTTTTCCCCATGAGGTGTGAGTGACTGACTAGTCCAAAATCGGCTGCTCCACATAGACTTCAATGCTCAGAATTCCTCAGAATTCTGGCTGGGAAATCTGGGGGTTCCATCTTAAAGTTGCCAAGGTTGAGAAACACCGCTTTAAAGAATGGCAGCCCATAAAGTATCCAATACTAAGCCCATATTTCTTGGCTCACTTTCCTACAGAAGCTAACTCAGTTGGACTTCATCCTAATTAAGGCTTCTCAAGATCATGCTATCAATCTTCATATAGATTTTATTTTTCAAAATCAACAGGAATCTGTCTCATTTTAATGTTTAAATTTTTCAAATCGATGTCCCAGAACTGTAGCTAGTTAACTCTTAATGGGGAAGCCTTGCTGAAAGACTTTTTAAAAAAATCAATATTAACAGCATAGTTCTATTCATAGACGTTCAGAACTAAGTCCCTCTGCATTCAGTGGAACTTGTGCAGATAGAAATATTATACAGAATATACAGAATATTTGCATTTATTAAGTTCATATCTCACCATTCCTCCAATGAACACATCTTTGTGAAGTAAATTGAGTAGAGCTACAGTTATTACCTAGAGTCACCTAAAGCAGGGGTTGCCAACCATTTGGACCTTAGGGACCACCAAACTCATAATTTTAAATCCCGTGGGTCACTAATATGAATTTTGACCGACGGTGGCTTGCTGACATTGGTTAGAGAGAAAGAAAGAGATCTGATCTAACCTCGGAGGTCTGGTGGTGATGCTCTCTCTCTCTCTCTCTCTCACACACACACACAGATCCCTCTCACACACACACACACACACACACACACCCTCTAAGGCAGCCATATTCCTAACCTGCTTTTCAGCTCCTTTCTCAGGGGGGCAGGGAGAGAGAGATCCGATCTAACCTCGGGGGGGGGGGGAGAAGTGGGAGTATTCTGCGATTGGTAGGAAAATGGGTGGGGGATTTTCTTGCAGCCACTTTCTGCAGAGACCCTGGGAAAATCCCCCAAAAAGTCTGCAGGAAAATTCCGCACCCTGTTTTCCTACCGATCAATCATTCTTTATTTGGCATCGCAGGATACCATTTCCAGCTCTGTTTTCAGGGGGGAGACAGATACACTTTTGGCTTCATGCAAGGAAAGCAGAAGCAGCGGAAGTCTTTCTTTCTCTCCCCCCAAACTCTGCCAGAAATGAGTCTTTGCCAATGCAGCAGGATGCCTTGCAGGGCCCCAAAGACTCATTTCTGGCAGAGTTTGGGGGAGAGAAAGACTTTTGCTGCTTTCCTTGCATGCAGCCAAAAGCAGAAGAAGAAAGAAGCAGAAAGAAGCAGCCTGGTGGCCAGGCAAGTTTCCCCCCCCCCATACCTCGTGTTGTTCCAACACAAGCCTTGTGTTCCCGCAGACCATGTGCGCAACGGAGCCTGGTGTTCCCGCGAACCCAGATCAATTGCTTTTGCTCTGTGGATGACATTTCTCTTTGGACCACCAAAATTTTCTCACGGACCACCAGTCATACGCAGCCCACTGGTTGGTAACCACTGACCTAAGGAGTTCTTGCCATGTATAGTTAAATCAAACGGCACAACAACAATTGTACTGTATATTGGTATTGAAAAGGCCTTTGAAAAGATGAAAAGGTAAGATGAAGGAGTAAAAATGGTTAATATCAGTAAAACATTAACTGTGTTATGTAAATATCTTTTATGCATGAAATAACTTGGCAGTGAGTAGATAGTAATGATGCAAGTGTTTTATGGACTGACAGTTGTAATATTTCACAGTAAATATGTTACATAAAACCTGAAGGCCATTTCTTCAGAAGGAACAACTGGAGCGTGAAATTGCTCTTATGGAAAAAAAGACTAAACTAATTCAAAATAGGCTAAAGCATACTGCATCTGGAGTAATATTTATATCAGAGTATTGGTAAACATTCCTGATAATCAGAAATTTGACACACCACTGTACACCTGGGTCTTATTCATTTGTTTACAATTTACTAGCCTGTTCTTCATCTTGATGGATACCGAGTAATGTGCAATAAAAGTACAATAAAATACAATATTACAACAATTAACCTTTACTGGAAACAAAAAGCAAGAAAATTATAACTTACTGGGAAAAATAGACAAATTTAAAATGCTTTGGAAAATAGGCTGTTGGATCTGGCATTGAAGCACTAAATGGTTACTCCACAGATTGTTAATGGCAAAATTACTGCATATGCCTATCAGAGAGTTAATTCACCTAGTACTGCTGGCACCAATGTATCCAGCAATATTTTATTCAGTGCTCATGCAGTGAAACTTCCAGCTGATACAGTATTTGGAGATTATTCTCCTCTTGTAACTGCTTAACATCCTACCCCTTTTACTTCATTTTTCTCCCAGTTTTCTGGAATTATCAACAGAATAAAAGCAAGGAATATGCTGGGTTTAAACATACGTGTGCTCAGTACTGCTCATCTATCCATTGATCCTCTCAGATGATCATTATCTCTCTGGAGTCTTTTGCTCCATCATTTCCCAGAGACTAGATAGACTTCAACAACAACTCCAGCTATCTGTAACCAGCCAGTTCTCTTTTTGTTGTCTTGGGTCTTAGATGAAGATTCTGTATCTCTGGGACTTTCCATCTCTTCCTCCAAGTAAGCCATGTGTTGAATTTTCTTCTCTCTCTACAGTCTGAGAATCGTGTTGAATTTTCTTCTCTCTCTACAGTCTGGGAATCAACAAATGCTCCACACATGCATGTCAAGCTTACTCTCCAACTTTTGTCTCCAACCGCTCTCTCCTAGAACAGTTCTTAGTCCTTATTTTCTCTCCCCCTTTTCTAATTTTGGATTAGACATGGTCGACATCTGCCCCGCAACAGTCCTCACTAGCAGCCAGTTCAGTTTATTGAATTGCACCTGTACTTCAAGTTTAGAATTGTCCAGTGCAAGCTGTTAAGCCTGTGTTTCCCAACCAGGGTTAGGGAGACAAGCTAAACAGAATGTGCAGCATTAGTCAGATAGGCACACAGATAAATGAGTGAGATATGTTTGTATGTTTATTAACATACAGTAAAAATAACAGATACGCTTGGGCTATCAAAAATATAGTTTATTCCATTTATAGCATAGTCAAAATAACAGTCCATTAGTCATGTATCATTTAGTCAGTCCATTCAGGGATATTCAGTTAGCAAAGTCCATGCAGAATATCCTATGTCAGTTCACTTACAAATCAGTCCTTTGTTTCTCTCCCGTTCGAGCAATGCAGTCTTGAGTCCATGCAGTAATTAGGGATCATCAAAGCCAGAGAGAGAACAAGCTGCCGTCTTGCTTCTTTTAAAGTGCTTTCACAACCACTCCCTTAATTACAGTCCTACAGTTAAAGTTGCAGACACTTTAACTAACAAACTATGATTACTTAGTTATTATTTTACCTAAACCAGTTAGGGTAAACAATGTTATCCCTAACACAAGCAACCAGAACAGCTTTAAGAATGGATCAGATATGTTTATTGTTGATCACCAATTTGCAAGGATGTAATTGTAGACTGTCTTGTTTTTCCTTGGGAAAAGCAGATATAGACTGAAGGATTTTACCTTAAACATTTCCTCCCCCAAATGGACTCTAAACTATAATATTTTAGCCCCTCCCTCCAAAGGGGCTCCTGTCCTTCAGCTGGTGGTCACAAAATTGAGTTTCCTTTCCTCTTTTTTCACCCTTCGCTGACTTACAGCAGTACAACAGCAGCTATTCCAGGCCATTAAAAACACAATCCACACAGATTGCTTATCCTGCCAGATATATTTTCTTCTGAAACCACTTTTGGATATACAGATGTTCTTCATTTAATGACCATTAGTTTAGTGACCATTTGAACTTGTAATTGAACTGCACTCACAACTGGATGTCAAAGTTCCAGTAGCTGCAGTACCCACAGGGTCACACAAATGTGATTTGGGCAGCCAGCCTATATTTCCATCTGTTACAGTATCCTGTGTCACGAGATTGTGACTTCTTTTGCCAGCTGCCCACAAAGTCAATGGGGAAGCTAACAGAAAGTCAAATGTTAGTCATGTGAGGTCTTTGCTTAATGATCCTTGGTTATTTTCTTAATGACAGTAATTGGAGACTGCAAGAATTGCTGTCACTAAGTAGTATGGTAATGTAACATTGCTTTTTAGTGTATTGCTTAGAGATGGAAATTCCAGTCCCAATTACCTTAGTAAGGACTACCTATAATGTGAAAGTCTTGAAGGTGACTGTATGCCAAATCAGGGGTTTTTTCTTGGAAGAGTCAAGAGAACTCTAGATTCCAGATTTCTGGGTTATGATAAAAACTGATTGGTCAGGGAAAACATTTCTGCTAAGCTTGATTCTGAACTGGCACCTTGCTATTTCTAAAGTCAGGGAAATTGATTTTTCATGCAAACCTTTACCTGGATTGATGGAGCCAGAAAAATGACATAGGGTACTAAGCGGTAATGTAGATAAAAAATTATAAATGGATAATACCATTTAATTCCCATGGAAACACAAATAGATGACAAAGATGTAGACTTTATCAGGCCATCCTGAGAAGATCTGTTGTTCAAATCAAGTAGCATTTTAAACTATTTCAAAAAGTATATATTAATGGTCAAATTGTTGCCCAGAATAAAAAGAAAACTGACAGATATGCACCTCTATCAATAGATGGATGATACAGATATATGCTCTGAATGAGAAATATGAGAGAGAGAGAGAGAAAAGAATCAAGTGAGCTGTCTGTGGAACTGAAGCCATTTACATCCCAATATAACCAAAAGCACCATAATGACTATTGATTTTTTTAGAAACAAGATGTGATCTTTAAAAATATCTTGATTCAAGTAATTCTGGGAACTCTTTTTGGTGAACCAAGTAGAGCTAACACTTTGCTCTTGCCTGCCTTTCTTTTTATACCTTTAAGATTTCAATTTTAAACAGATTTAACTGGAGGTACTTTTTATTTAAATCAGAAAAATGAGACACATTTGAGACAATACCCATCTATTTGTTTATAAGACTATTTCCCTATATTAAAGCAAATATATTAAAATTTCCATTTCAAATTATCAATAACTTTTGAAGAAAAAGCAATCAACAAGCTTGCATCATCTAATGTTTGGCCCTTTTTTCTTCTTTACATCTCTCTACTTGTCTGGACATAAAATGTCCTTGCTTGCTGGCAGAAAACCCTCAGATATGGAGCCAGCTTTCTATCTGTTGGCAGGAACAGCCATTGAAATGTTTCTTCTTTGTGTTTTAATCAGCTTTGCCACAGAAGACAGGATGGAAGAAAAAAAAACCTTTTATTAAGATCTGAAAATCAAAGCTCACAGTGAAAATGTGGTAGCCAGCCTAGAAGAATCTTGTTATTCTTACATTTTTCAGGGTGCTAGTTCCCTTTTTAAAATAATAATAATAATAATAATAATAATAATAATAATAATAATAATAATAATAATAATAATAATAATAATAATAATCACATATTCTGGTAGTTTCCAGAAGCCGGTGTAAAAGACAGCTCTTGCACTTTTCCGATATAGAAAAATATCCAACCATCACATATACTACTCTAAGATTAGAGATTCCTGCCTGTTGCTTCAAAAGAACAGATGTTGCATTTCTTTGATGCTTCCTTTGATGGCCGCTGTGCCAAAGGGAGACTTGAGTGATCCATTCTTTTATTTTGATATTCTAGAAAACAAGGCAGATTCTAAAATAAACTAACCCAGCAACAAAACGTTGCAACAAAATAACTGTAAAAGGCTGTCCAAACAAAACAAAAACAAAGACATGTTAAGCATCCTTTTAGATGGCCTTTAAAACCTTGTTTAAAGCCAGATTTATTACCCTGGATCAGGAAAGTTCCACTTTGCTAGTAGGTTTAAAAATTATATCACACAACCCTGTCCTGCCTGCTGATGGGCTGTGGAGCTAATGGGGCTTAGCCCCCAATAAATTGGCTGTGATGTCTTCGGTAAAACGTGCTTAGCTTTGGGGTGCAATCCTAGAGCCAAGGAAGGCTCCCAAACGGAGTTTGAACCAAGCTTCACAATCAAGCTCCAGCCACAGTGACCACTGGGGTAAAAAGGTCGCTTTAGCCTTGGGGAACCCCTAAGGTGACCTAAATAGGCTCGCTCCGCCAACCCCTCTCCTCCTTCGCTTTGGCTTTTCCTGAGACCGTCCTGCCGAGCAAAACCTGAAGCCTGGGCGGCGACCACACCTCTGCCGGCTTTGTGGCGAGCGCCGCCTGGCCACCACCCTGCAAATTCGTTGAGAAGAAACGCCGCTAAGGGACCTTACGGCCGCCTGGCGTTATTTTAGGCGGTGGGATGGGTGGATTCTTAATATCCGTTTCCCCGCCCTCCTCCTCGGTTTTTAGCCAGCCGGTAAAGGCACGGCCGCAGCTACCGGCCGTATTTCAAGGCGCTGTCCATGACCTCATCGCGAATGCAGCCTCCCCTTTTCTTCGCTCCAGCTTTTCCCACTCGCTCCGCGGATGGGTGAGGGCGCGGGCGCGCGCGTCGCGAGGGAGAGAGAGGGAGAAAAGAGCGCTACGGTATGCCCAGCGCTTGTCTCCCTTCTCCTCTCCTTCGCCTTCTCTCCCGTCAACCACGCACACGCACAGATAAAGCTGTTGCTGTTGCTGCTGCACCGCGACCCGGAGGAACAGATTGAGCACAGGCGCTGAAGGAGAGCCACGGCGTCCGTCGCCAGAGCGCAAGGAAGCAGCAGCAGTAGCGGCGGCGGCGGCTGCTGCTGCTGCGCCTCCGACTTTCCCGGGGAAGGTCATTCCCTGACCAGTCGCGCTTCCCGGCCCACGCTTGCACCCCATCGCTCCCCTCCCCCGCCCACTTCCTCGCAGGCGGAGGCGGCAAGCTGTGAGGAATTCGGACGTGCTTTCTAGGCGGCTGGGCCAAGTCTTTATTTATTTATTTTTGCCCGAGGCTGGAAAGAAGAAGGGCGACGGGTCATTGAGGAAGGTGAGAGAGACTGAGAAGGGAGAGAGAAGCCCGGCTAAACCAGCTCCGTGCTACTTTAAGGACTAGTAGTAGAGGGCGGCGGTTGGCGGCACTTGCCACCAGGCGATACTTCCGTCGGACTGGAGAGGCGAGCGGAGTGACGGATCGCAGACGCAGCCCAGGGACGGAAGATGGCTTCCCCCTCTTCCCCTGGCCCTCCTGGAGGCGGGACGTCGCCCCAATCCAGCCAGACACGCCTTCGGCAGGTGGGTGCGCTCTATGGATCCCGCGGAGGTCGAGGGTGGCAGGCGCTACAATCACCCACCCTTTTACCCAACTGGCGCGCCCGCGCGCGCACACACACCCGCGTAAATATGCGCGCTTCCCCATTCCGGGATTCCGCTTGTCTTTACACCTGGGAAGAAGCTACCTTGTGATCGGTGGGCATTTGGGTTGTGAGGTGGCGCGGTTGGGACGAGACCATGTCGGGCGGCAACTCGAACGCTAATACTAATTCTTTAAAAGGTCCATTTCATCAGCTGCGCTGGGGAATGGAAATGACCAAGTCAGGTTTGTGTGCGCAAGTGCAAAGGCACTGACTGCTTCACCGCGCAAGGTTGTCATCGGACAAGCTTGTTGACACCACTGGTTCCCTTGTGCTGTTGCACTCTGCTGTCCCAGACCCCTGCCAGACGATCGCCTTGTTTCAGCTCCTTGCTTATACCAAATTCCTTTAGGTTCCTCTCAGCATCCTCTCTTGTACCACCACATTTCATAATAATTAATGCCCTAATCCTGCCTTTCAGTCAGAACAAATGAGCTTCCTAGCCTTCATATTAGTGTATCCTAAGGAGAGACCGAACTCCATGTTGTTTGCTATAGATGGGGAGCAGAGAGAAGTTTTACCCTGGTAAAACCTGCAAATGTCATGAGCACGGGAACACCCAACATACAAGCTTATCTGCATTGCACAATATGCAAGATCACTAGACAACATGTTGCTTGTTTTTTTTAAGTATTACTTATTTTTCTGCAGAGGCTGATGTGCTATATGCAGGTATAGAATTTCATATAGCATACCACACAGCAATTGCTGCATCCTCCTTCCAAATGACATCATTTATCTAATATAACATTCATGCACATTTGCTGCCTAGCTTAGAGATCATGCAAAATACAGTAGAGGATCCATGTATATATTTTGTCATACTACCTACACCATATCACATTTAGTGATGACATATAAAAAGTTCCATTTATCTCATCAGTAAACATACATAATTCATATTACTACTGCTTTTGCCTTGCAAGCAGATATAACATTCTAGTTCATTTCTCCCAGCAAACAAAATATTGATAGCACATCTGTCAAATATGAAATGTTACATAATGTTTAAATGTTAGGTATAAAAACCATATTTTGAAGGTGATGCAGTTTTGCCAGAGTACAGTTTCAACCAATAACCCTAGGTGGGAAGGAAGGGAGGGAAGGAATGCAGGCAGGCAGGCAGGCAAATATAGCATTTAGTTGTCATAAACTCTGTGTGATAATGCAGAGATACATTCCATGATGTGTTACTGAATGATACAGAATGCAGTTTCTACTGTGTAGAACAGAATAGTGCTGCAGTTAGAGTCTTTCAGGATTGTGATTTTGTATGAAAATGGAAGAAGCACTCAGTTCTACTTGGATTACTTGGATTACTTTGATTACTTGGAAAATGCAAAGGAGTACCAGTTATGTTTTCACCTGAAATGTATTTTATCATGCATTTATAATACAAGGGAGTAAGAATAACTACATCTCAGCCTGTATTCAGTCATCAGTAAATAATGTGAAGAATGAGAGAGATGTCATTTAGTAAGTAGCTTGAGCTGCAACATCAGCAAAGGAAACTAAAAATATTGAAGTAATAGTGCTAAAAAGTTTAGCCCAATAATCTCAAAGGTTATCTGTTAATGCAATGACATTTCGTCTTTGTTTATTTTAAAAATTGAGCATTGAACTTTTTAGGGGGTTCTTTTAATTTTTATGATTGCAAATATTTTACATGTACAATTCATTGTATTTGTACATACATTTGTATTGTCTGTTAATTAGATTATGTTTTATATCTAAATTATGAGCTGAAACTACCCTTCTGTTGTCTTACTTTCTTTTTGGCTTTTTTCTTAGACTGATAAGCTGTGTCATGGATAAAGGTAATGTCTAGCTTTGTGATTTGAGAGATAATTAATTTGGTTTCCAGTACCATCCATTAAATTATCTACAATGAATTTGTCTGCTGCTGTGAGCAGAGCCTTGCAAATACTATTAAGATTCTAATTGGAACCACATGGCTTTAGCAGGTCTGTCTCCCCCCCCCCCTCTGCATAAGGATACCATAAAAATGTGCTATCTATCAAATTCTGAAAACAACTGTTGAACAATATATATCTATACTTGTACCATATATTAATACTTCTTATCAAAATGTATCTGTCATATGAAAAAAATGTTAATCAAATTGTATGCTTTTAATTAAGAAACAATTATGCAAAGTGATGCATGTTTGGAATTACCAATTAATTATTTTCATTTTGTATTGTCTTTTGTGGTACATGAAATTGGAAGACATATACGTTTCAGAGAATACCGCATTGCAAAGGGTTTGCTAGCATTGTTTGTCTGCCTGATCTCACTTGATATTCCAAAACTACTGCCAACTTCAGATTTAAGAAAATACACTGCCAGTTCTGATTATATCTAGATTAATTTAAAATATGGAAGATTCTGGAAATGAATAGAGATACTGTCCCTTTCCATATTCACAGGGATTATGTTTAATTTAGATTCACGAACTGTTTGTTTTTCATGTAAAACGTTTATAAAATATTTGTAATAAAATTTGTATTGTTATTCTGTCTGTTATGTGACAATAAATGATTAACAGTGTATAACTGCAAAGATTTGAAATGCAGATAGATACTATATTCAGATTGTTACTTGAATAACAAACATTTAATTCTATTAAAGGTCAAGCTGATAACTAGTCATTTTTTATTTGTTTGTCTGCCCTTCTTGTTTCAGTAGAAACTAGAAAGACTCCACGTCCAATAAGTCAGTCCCAGTTTATTTTTAGTAAGAAGACAACTGAATGAAAATTTATTCTGAGTTAGTTTTTCAGTGTCAGGACTTGTGAATAAAATATAATGAAGTTTACTGAGTTTACAGATCTTTGATGGTTGGTGTCTACTTAAGATTCATAAAGCTCACAGGAGAGACAGTTTGTATAATCGGTAATTTTTGAACTTTATCATTCTAAATTGCTGGTAGAGGTCTGTGCATTTGAATACTGCATGCATTTTTTTGTGTGTAATTAATTTTGCACTTCAGTAGTGCAGTATGCAGCAAATTTCAGATGGAACTCTGAATGGAACTCTTCAATATATATTGAAGTCCATACCTTGCAGTTCATACCTAGTAATGGAATGTACTATTTGTCCATTTATATTTCTGCCTCTTCTGCCTCAAGTGTGGTTGCTTCTTAAATTATTATAATCTGGGAAAGTCCTCTTACAGTCTTGCTCCAGTGGCGAATTATTAAAAATCTGGCAATTTGTTGAAGGTAGGTACATCATCTAGTTTGTTAGGAGGTTGGAGACTAGTCAACTAGCATTCATTTAGTATAGATAAAGATTCTGACCCAAACAGGACTACTTCCAGTTAAAATAAAAGTTTTGGAACTGATTAAATGACAACACAAAATGATAACACAAAAATGGCTGGAATGCTGCCAGAGAAGCTGCTCCCAGGATAACCTGGGTAATCTGAAATTTCTTCAGTTGCTTGGCAGTGGATGACTTGTTTATCCATAGCTGCTGTATTCTAGTTCAAACATCTTGTGTGAACATGCTGAATGACATCTGACTAGAAGGTGATTTTTAAAAAAATGTATTTCAAAGCATTTTTTACATCTTTTGGGAAGAATCAATTAGAATTTCTCTAAACCCTCTTAAGATTATGAGAATCTAAATTCATTTTTCTTTGCTTTTTTTAAGCCTATACCTGTTTTATAAAATAAAGTAAAATGTGTGGCTATGTAACCTTTTTTGGAGGTCACTCTATCCATGCAAACTTGTTTTGAATGGTGAATTCTTCAGGTGGCTGAGTGACAGTAATAAAGACAGCAAAATCAGGTGGGTTTTTGTTCAGGAACAAACCAAGGTAGAGCATTGCTCAAAAGTGAAAGTGGAGAGATAAGTCTTGTATTTGCTTAGTTAGCTTTTGGTGGCCCAATGTTAATGGGTGAGAATTGTGTAAGGATGACCTTGGCATTAAGGCTTTATTCTCTGTATTTGGATGGGAATGCTTGGTAAGTGTAAGGCATACTTGTAGGCTTCATACTGAAGTTGAAGCCGATGGCTATGGACTTGATCCGGGGGATCACTCCCAGTCACCCACCACTACTTGGTGGCAAGCGATGCATATGTTTATCTTGCTTGTTGATTAGAACAACTTGACAGCATCATCTTAATCTTTGCTTTGAATGAGACTTTGCATACATAGAGAAGTTGACATCACAGCAGAGTGGTATTGCTTGAGGTGCTACAGTGCTGACTGGGGTGATAATCAAATTGCTTTGATAAAGATTTGTACAACTCTACATGTACAATAGCGAGTAGCAGCAGATTCGGGCCAGGTACACAATTACTTTCACATGACATTCCTGCAAGCTGTTTGCAGAACACTGATGTGTTATGGAATATATTTAAGAAATACTGCTCTGCGTGTTCCTGGCTACTGCCTAATCTATGAACAATATAAGAGCTATCATTCATAAAGTAATTGCATAGTAAAATAGATGCTAAGGTTTGAACTAGTTATGCTCTTTAAGAACTGTATATGTATGTGAACCTTAGCTTTGATTCCTGGTGACTCTGTGGACAAGTTTGCAGTTTTTATGGCAAAAGGTTTTTTTGGAATTGTTTGCTCTTGTCTGACTCTTAGGTCTCAGAGAAAGTGACTGGGCCACTCAGTTGGTTTTATATCAAAGATGGGGACAGAATTCACATTCTCAGTTTCTAGACCAGTGGTGGCTAACCTTTTCGGGCTCCTGTGCCAAAAATTGCATGCACATTAGTACGCGCGCACTCGCGTGCCAGCACCCAGAATGCTATGTGCGTCCCTCCATGCCCCCTGCGGATGTGCACACAATCCCCACCACCTCCTTACCTACACTGCGCCTCACAGCTGATTTTTCGGCTGGTTTGAGACCTTTTTCGACCTCCCAGAGGCTTGGAAAAAGCCTCTACAAGGCTTTTCAGGGCGAATAATAGGCCAGTTTCATCACTTCTAGTATTATAGGAAGTGACGAAACAGGCTTATTTGTCCTGAAAAGCCTTGCAGAGGCTTTTTCCAAGCCTCTGGGAGGTTGAAAAAGGCCTGAAACCAGCCAAAAAATCAGCTGTGAGGTGCGTGCATGTGCAGTGAGATAAGTTTGCCTGCATCTCGCATGCTGGCACAAATGGCTCTGCGTGCCACTTGTGGCACGTGTGCCATAGGTTCACCATCTAGACTGATGCCTTAACCACTAAACTGGCTCTCTTTAAGAGATATACTGACTAGCAAATATAGAATTAGAAATAATAACTCAACTTAATCCTGCACTGGATTACATTTATGATTCACCAGACTCTTCAATTTCTTATTAATTTTTATTGAAAATAAATCTGAGCATTTGCTTTGAAGTTATATTATTGAACATAGTATTGGAAAAAATTGTTTTGCATGTGTGTACCTTGAAGCAGCCTTCATCCACCCATCCTTTTTTAAAAATTTGATTGTCAGTCTTCTTAAGAAGAGACTTCATGTAAGGAGTCTCTGGTACTGTTGATTGGGCATCCTATTACCAAATGGAAAAATCTCTGGAATGATAAATTTAGCTGAAGATTTTATTCTTTTCTAAAGGTGTAGGTGCAAATGAAACTGAAGATTTTTAAAAAAGAGTGTCAAGATGTATTATTTTTTAACAGTGTTGTGGGTGACTTGCCATGACCTCACTTGCACTTACCACAACACAATTATGCTCTGACAGTGCCACTCTTTTTTCTTAGTTATTGTCAGGTATACCAGTCGTTTCTTCTTAAGAGGATACCAGCTCATAATGGTTTTAAGGTGTGTAAAATCTAACACGTTGTTCTATGTTACTTGTAATTGAGGCTTGCTAACTTGCTGTGGGTTCGATTAGAGATATATTTTGCCAAATTTTGGAAATGGTGGGAATGCCTTCACACCAACTATTTCTTTTTCAGCATTTATATTATTATTATTTAGTTCTTTCATATCTATTGTCTGCTTTCATTGCTTTTGAAAGAGAACTATTTCCTGGCTTTTAAGAAAGGAGGGTACACTTACCATTTTATCTGGTGGGGGGGAGAAATTTATATGGGGTATTCCACTGTAATTGTTTTCTAAACTGTACCTTTACCTTAAAATAAAGCAGTACCACTCATTTCAACTTCCAGAAAATAAGGTGGAACATTGAATCAGACTTTTCTTACTGAATTGCCAATCTACTTGGCAATTTCACTTTCTGATTCTTCAGCAATAGCTAGTCAATTTCAATTCTCCAGCTTCTTAGGACTTAGTGCACCATCAAGTCAGGACTTAACTGTTCTTTCTTGGGATACTTGCTGTTGTGAATGAATAAATATCAAATAAAGTTATCTTGAGCTTGAAGTCAAGTGCAGGGTTCTGGCCCTGCACTTCTGATTGGCTGTTAAATGGCAAGATCAGATTGGTCCGTTCAGGAGAATCTGATTGGCCATTAACAGGCCGTTCTCATTGGTTAATGGAGCTAGCGCTCCTAGGTTGCTATTGGTTGAATAGTTAATAAGTTGCCTATATAAGGAAGGCTATAGCCTCCACCCAGTTTGAGCTGTCACACCATGTAAATAAAGAGTTTGAAGTTCACTGTTACCACCGGCTCGTCTCCATTATTCGCACCCATGCTCCATACTTAACACTGGCGACGAGGATGGGATGTGGAGACGTCAGAGCTGACTAAAACAATGAAGAAGACAACCAAGCACGTGGCTGAAATGCACAATGGCGGAACCATGGCCAGCAGCGTAGTACCACCCGCTCCGTTCGACCCAGCGCAAGAGGACTGGGAGTCCTACATGGACCGTTTCCAAATGTTCTTGGAAACAAATAATCTGAAGGATGCCACAACTGGGAAGAAACAGGCAGTATTCCTGATGCACTGCGGGCTGACCGTATTCAAGATGGCCAAGGCGCTAGCAAAACTGGCTGAAGTGAAGGCATCCTCGAACCGCTACTACGGGCCCACTATGCACCGACCGTTCCAACGCTCGTAAGACGACACGAGTTCTATCAAAGAAACCAGCGGAAAGGAGAGAGAGCATTGCCGACTTCGTTGCGGACCTCCAAAACTTGGGAGGCCTCTGCGATTTTGCCGACCTATAAGAGGCTTTGAGAGACCGAGTAGTTCTAGGATTAGATGCGCTCAATGTGCAGAGCAAAATAATGGCAAAGGGCGACATTAGCCTTGCCAATGCCATTGCTGAGGCTATGGCAGCGGAAGCGACCAAAAAGTCGGCTGCCAACTGCGCTGAAATCGCACTCCGACACACCAACCAGCCTGCGAACTCTCACCTAAGTCAGAAGGACAGCTTCCAACGGCCCACCATGAGGACCTCTCTTCGTCGTGAGACAGCGACGAAGAAGAGGTCCATCGACTGCGGTCCGATCGGGACCGTTACGCTGGCTGTGGGGCCAACCATTACTGGTCTCACTGCAAATTCCGCGACGTGCTCTGCCATGAATGCGGGAAACGAGGCCATATCGGACGGGTCTGCAGAAGTCTCCTAGGACCCAGCCAGACCTCGAAAAGGGCCAACTATCGCCAATCGACAGGAAACCGTCCTGTAAGGCGAGAACCAGCAAACCACTCCTACAGAAACCGACCCATGAATTGCCTAACGAGGCGAGAAGAGGCTCACCAAACTATCACTATCGGTCACGCCTCTTCATTGGATGCCAAGAAAATCCGAGTTAAAGTGGCTATCGAAAATCGGCCTTGCCAAATGGAAGTCGACTCGGGATCATCCCTTTTGATGGTTTCATGGAAGACCTTCAAGCAACTCATCCCTACTATCGGGTGCCAAGACCTTCAATTCCAAAGACTCGTACTAAAACATTACCAGGGGAACCGGATTCCAGTTGTAGGATCCAGTCGAGTCCGGGTTTCATTCAAAAACCACACAGCGTATTTACCCCTGACGGTGATCGACAAGGACCGGCCTAGCCTGTTAGGTCTTCAGTGGTTCGCACCACTCGGCATTGAAGTGGCGGGCATTAACCGAATCGGCGGCAGTGACTGGGAGGAGGACCTCACCCACGAATTCAAGGACATCTTCGAGGAACAGCTAGGCAAGTACAAGGGGACCCCGATATCCTTTAGCCTTAATCCAAAAATAGCTCCCATCCGCCTTAAGCCTCGTCGAGTTCCGTTCACACTAAAGCCGAAAATCGTCGAACAGCTTGATAAGTTGATAGCCCAGGGAGTGTTAAAGCCAACCGATCACTCTCCTTGGGAGACCCCAATCGTGACACCAATTAAGCCGGACGGCTCAATTAGAATTTGTGGGGACTACTGAGCCACCCTGAACCACCCCCTGCAGCAAAACCGGTGCCGGTTGTGCAACACCTCCTCCATTCCCTGGGGGGTGGAAAAGTCTTCGCTAAACTAGACTTAGCTCAGGCTTATCAGCAACTGCTGGTTGATGAAAAAACGGCACAGGCACAGACAATTGTAACACACCGAAGTGCCTTTAAATGTATGTGGCTCCAATTCGGAGTCAGTGTAGCCCCGGGGATCTTTCAGAGCCTAATGGAAAGACTCTTACAAGAGATTAAAGGTGTTGTCCCTTACTTTGACGATGTGTTAATTGCTGCCCCCACTCCAAAAATTTTAAGGAATCGTCTAAGACTAGTCCTCCAAAAATTCCAAGAAGCAGGCTTTAAGGTGAAGAAAAATAAGTGTAAGCTATGTACAGAGCGTGTCGAATTTTTAGGGTAGCTAATTGACAGTCAGGGTATTCACCCTACAGATAGCAAATTGAGAGCAATAAAAAACACTCCCAGACCCCGGAATAAGGCCGACCTCCAGGCATTTCTAGGCCTCATCAATTTTTATAATGTATTCTTGCCGCACAAGGCGACTGTCACTGAACCTTTACATCGCCTACTGGACAAAAAAGCAAATTGGGGATAGGGTCATAGAGAAGAGCAGGCATTCTGTAATGTAAAAAAGCTACTGACTTCTGACACTGTACTAATGCAGTACAATGAAACCTTACCCTTAAATATCACATGTGATGCATCGCCTTTCGGAGTGGGTGCCATTTTGAGCCATGTATTGCCAAACGGTAGCGATGCCCCTGTTGCTTATTTTTCAAAGACACTTTCGAAAACTGAGAGAAATTATAGCCAGATTGATAAAGAAGCCCTTGCAATTGTATCGGCTGTTAAAAGATTCCATGAGTACGTGTACGGCCAGGCTTTTACTATAGTGACTGACCACAAACCTTTGCTGGGGATAATCGCTGGGGATAAACCGACCCCCTATATATTATCTCCCAGGATGACTCGTTGGTCAGAATTCTTGGCTGCTTATAATTATCAACTGCAATACCGCCCCGGAAAAGCTATTCCCCACACCGACGCGTTGAGCCGTGCACCGCTTCCAGAGACTATCAACGATCCCGCGCCAACATTGCAGATCGAGACACTTCGTATGCCGCCATTAACTGCCCGTGATATCGTGAGAGAAACAAAACACGACCCCACCTTGGCACGAGTCCTCACGTGGGTGGAACGTGGATGGCCATTGGACCAAGTCTCAGACGACTTCGCACCATTCAAAACTCGGCAAACAGAGTTGTTTTCTTAGAAGGGCTGTATCATCTGGGGCGATAGAGTCGTTATCCCAGAACGACTCCAATAGGCACTACTAAAAACCTTGCACGATGGCCACCATGGCATCGTGCACATGAAGGCCCTTGCACGAAGCTACGCGTGGTGGCCAGGCATCGACAGACAAATCGAATCGTGGGTTAAAACTTGCCATAGATGCCAAGAAGTAAGCAACGCTCCACCAAAGACAATCCCAACCGAATGGGAGACACCGCGGGGACCCTGGTCCCATATCCATCTAGATTTTGCTGGGCCGACCAAAGGCCACACCTTTTTGTTAACCGTCGACGCCTACTCGAACTGGCTCGAAATCCACCGAATGAGGAACACAACCACCGAAGCGGTCATCAAAAGACTAGAAAGACTGTTTGCAACCCACGGATTACCAGACGTTCTGGTATCCGACAACGGGCCCCAATTTACTGCGCTGTCTTTTGAGCAGTACCTGGCTGACCGCAGTATCCGACATGCGCTCACTTCGCCTGCGCACCCTGCGGCCAAGGGTAGGGCTGAGCGCATGGTACAATTCGTCAAGAAAACGCTACAGAAACCAGGGATGGGAGTGAGTTCGCCTCAGGGTGACGCCGAAGATATTGGTGACAACGAAAATGCGAACTCTGAACCAGAGGCACCCCTTTCGCCAAATAACGCCCTACCTCAACAAGAGTGCAGCCAAATGCTGGGTGCACTGCGAAAATCAAAAAGACTAACAAAACAACCGTCCTACCTCAAGGACTACGTGACCGCGCCCCGTAAGCAGAAGCCAGGGGGAAGGGGTGTTGTGAATGAATAAATATCAAATAAGTTATCTTGAGTTTGAAGTCAAGTGCAGGGTTCTGGCCCTGCACTTCTGATTGGCTGTTAAATGGCAAGATCAGATTGGTCCGTTCAGGAGAATCTGATTGGCCATTAACAGGCCGTTCTCATTGGTTAATGGAGCTAGCGCTCCTAGGTTGCTATTGGTTGAATAGTTAATAGGTTGCCTCTATAAGGAAGACTATAGCCTCCACCCAGTTTGAGCTGTCACACCATGCAAATAAAGAGTTTGAAGTTCACTGTTACCACCGGCTCGTCTCCATTATTCGCACCCATGCTCCAGACTTAACACTTCTGCCTGATTCTCTTGCCATATTTTTACATAGTTGATGTTATTTTAGCTTGAGAGATACTAAATGAGATGCAAGAGGAGGGAGGAGACATAGATAAACCAAATGAAAGAAACCAGGCCCAGTCCAGTACTCCTGCTTTTTTGGATGTTTTCCTCATTAATAGGTGATGAAACCAGTATTGGAGCAAGAAGAAAAAAGCAATAAACTTTCCTATGATGTGTGGCACAATATCAGTCAGCAATGATTCAGGCACAAAAGAGACAGGATAAGAGTTTGGCAGTGGGAACAATACAAGTTATACTGGCATAGTTTGGGGTGACACAAGAATAGTCAGGCAACCCTTTAATTCTGTCCTGGGAAAAAGTCTACAACAAGATAAGCAGAAATATACTCCATATATAAATAATACATGAAATGCCTGTTGGGATCTTATGTACAATAAAACCTATTTAGCTTATTATTATTGAATTTTTTAAAAAAGAATCATTGTATTACATTTACATTTTTATTCTCTTTTCCATTCTGTTTTCTTCAGTTTGGTGTCTTTCTAATTAAAAAATTAAGATGAGACTACCTTTTTGAATGGAAAACACTTGTACATCTTTTCACTAAAAACAAAAGGATTAAATGCAAAAATTTCTCAAAACAGTTATTTAATTTTTGAAAATGGGTGTGGTCGAAGAGATTTTTGAAAGTGGGAAATTAAATCTTAAATTCCTTCTAGACAATGACCATAGAGAAAATTTACCAACTTCTGTATTCCCAATTTGAGTACAGGAGATAATCTCTTCCCATTTTATTTCTATATAATAAGTTTACACAACCCACTTTTATTCTGTTTTAGTTTTTAACTCTGGATTATTGCTTACATGCTTGAAAGAATTGTTCACAATTGGGAGAACCTGCAGTTTCCAATAATTACTCCCCCCCCTCCCCCCAAATTCCATGTTCTTAATTCAGGCACAAAAGAGACAGGATAAGAGTTTGGTAGTGGGAACAATACATTCTGTTGGAAAATCAGCTTTCAGTTGCATAGAGAGGTTTCAACGTTGAAGAAGTTGGGAAGCTAATTCATGAGTTCTTTTATATCTAAGGCAGACAGACCTCAGGTTTGGAAAATCTTTTAAAAGTTATTTTTATTAAATTGTAATGTACAGTAATCATACGCTTATGCAAAAACATAACATTAATGAATGACATCTGAGTTCAGAAATAAAACCAAACCATGTGTTCCAACTTCTTCTTGCTTTCCACATATGCATCCATCCTGGGTTATTTCTTTTGGGTATTATTTATGTTATTTATTTCAGCACTATAATGTAGGATAGAACCAATCATTACACTATTATACAAGACCTGAAAAACAAATATTTTCTGACATTTATCATTTAAGATATACCAGAAAATTCTGCTGTATTTTCTAGTTTTCTCTGGTGGGAAATAAAGTATTTTAAATATTTTAATTTTAAATATTTTAAAGTAGGAATATCTCTCCCCTCCCAGCTTGCACTATAGGAACAATATTTTCATTAACTCTGAATGAATCAAATGAAGCTCTTAATTACATTACCTTCAGAATTAGCTCTATACTAAAAGGATAAAATTACAATCGATAAGATGACTTGAAACTCCTGGTTAGTTTAAGGTAGAAATTGTGATAGAAACATTTGGAAGAACTAAAAAGAATCATGCAAAAATGTGAGTGTTTTGTTTGAATTTTGATTTTGTTTTGGCTCAGGGTGAAACAATTAGTCAAATTAGTAAAAACAATTAGATTTCACAGTAAAAAATATTATATCTAGAGATAGTTCAAATTATAGGAACCTTTTGGAATGATTTGTGAAAAGTTACATTTTCTTACAGTAAGTTTAAGAAACAATTTACACCTGTTTTTCTTCTATCTACTGCTTGTTATATTCCCACTGAGTTCAGTGCAGATCACTCTCATGTAAAATTCCACAGGTTTGCAGTCATAGCCATAAAACCTAATGACAAAATGTGAAATTTTGGCTTATTGAATATAATCCATAATCCATAACAACTATCAAAAATTTGGTGGGTGTTTCTAAGTTTTAATGCCATAGCAGATTATAGCCAACACGGGTTAATTCCTTTATGCATGAACTACTTGGAAGATCCAACTTTGCAGTTAACATACAAATATAGATTTCTCTGTAATTTGTCTGATAACATTAAAATAATAGCTGTTTTTGTTTTTCCTACCAACTGCTGGGATCAATTATATGTGACTGTTCCACATTTTTCTATCATTGGTAATCAAATCATGGCTGTGGTTGAGTCCAACAATATGGCTGTGGTTCCCACCCTAAGAGGAAAAAAGCTGACTACCCTGGCACTGTGCAGTCTGAGAACTTTTGTCAAGTATCTTGCACTGCATATTGTATAACTAATTTCGTTTTAAAAAGAGAAGTCTGCATGGTTGTAAACTACTCTGGCTTATCTGCATGCTTTAATTGCTCCCACAGAATATAGGAGCACAATGAGGCAAGGACTTGAAACTTTTCAATGCTAAAGGAATCTTTGTTTATGTAACAAAAGATTCATTCATCAGAAATCCTTGCAAAAGATTAGACATGAGTGTATGCTGCGTTAACCATTTAATTCCAGCTATACTGCTGTAACTAGGCTCTATGTATAACCACACCTCTTCTGTATATGTGAACAAATGTCACGTAGCATTTCCTTGAAGACTGATGATAAGCAGCGTACTAACTGGTATGTAGTGGTAAGTGTTTTTGCTTTTTCATTTGTGTCTCTGCCTCTGTCTCCACCAGTACAGTCTGTTACATAACTGAGTGCTTGAAATGTAGGCTGCCTGTCTTGATTTCTTTGCTATTTGTTTATTTATTTATTTGATTTGATTTGTCAATCGCTTACAAGATAGTAGGTATAAGATATAAACATAGTTATCAGTACATGAAATGGATACATATAAGAAAAATAAAAAGAAATAGGACAAGGCCGGTAGGCATGTTGGTGTGCTTATGCACGCCCCCTACAGGCCTCTTAGGAAAGGGGTGAGGTCAATAGTAGACAGTCTAAGGTTAAAGTTTTTGAGGTTTGGAGAAGAAACCACAGAGTCAGGTAGAGTATTCCAAACATTGACCACTCTGATTCCAGGGGTCTTCCAGAAACTGTGGGCAGAAGAGCAGAACTTATACTTGTAGCCCTCACTGTTCTAGGAGGTCATGATTTGCAGACTTAGTAAACTGTTCCATCTTCAGTCCTGGGAGGATTCTGGTAGACAGAGTGTCACTCAGACAGGTGCCAATATTGCTTCCAGAGCCCCAGTGGCTTCAATTGGCCATCTGGAGATTGAGCGGGGATCCCTGATCCGGAACTATCATTCCAGCAGAGTAATAAGAACTATCCAAGCCTCCAGGGGACCCTCCACCAACTGCATCTACAATGCAACCTGGAAGGCTTTCAGCGATTGGTGTTGTAAGTATGACATTGCCCTTTCTGGGGCCTTGCCCTCTGTTCTGTCCTTGTGGGGAGTGGAATCTTTGTCTAGACATCCCACGGTCCGCAGGTTTCTGAAGGGTGTGACAAACCTGAGGCCTCCAGTGGTCATCGAGATCCCATGTGGGACTTCTTTAAAGTACTGCAGTCGCTGACTAAGGCCCCATTTGAACCACTGAGGTCAATTCCCTTGCAGTTTTTTGTCTTCTATGGTGGTATTTCTGGTAGCTATCACCCCTTCTAGATGGATTTCGGTCCTGGCAGCCTTGTCTGTCAGGAAACACATCTAGACTCTACCTTTTGTATCTAAGATTAATACTGGGTTCCTCAGATCCCAACACATAGTGTTACCTGATTTCTGTCCCCTTCTGCTCCATGACTTAGAGTGCAAGTGGCACTCCCTAGATGTTAGCAGGGTGCTTTGAATTTACACCAGACATCCCTCTACATTTAGCAAAACTGAGGCCATGTTTGTGTCCTTTCCCCTTCCCATTGGGGGCAACAAAGTATCTCCTCCCACCTTGAGTAGGTGGATCACAGCATGCATCGCACAGGTCTTCTAACCAGAGCCCTTCCAGTAGCCCAGGGCCTAATGACACACTCTGCTAGGAGTGCCTTGACTTCAGCTGCCTGGGCCACCCAGACACCCCTAGTGGAGATTTGCAGAGTGGCTACATGGACCTCCCCGTCTCTGTTCTTCAGACATTACCGCCTGGACTCCTATGCCTCAAGGAGTGCGGCTTTTGGCAGACAGTTGCTTCAGTGAGTGGTTCCAATTTTGGAGAGACTTGCCAGACGAGGACCCTCCCGTGGACATGCGGGCTTTGATATGTCCCATCCTGGGCTCTTGCAGCAGCATTTAGGAGAATGGACGTTGGTAAATTTACATGAGAATGTCCTTTCTATGGATGCTGCTAGAGAGCCCAGCCCTTCCCTTATTTCGTCTGGACCATGGTAAGAAGTGTTAATGTTACAGATTATGTTTGGCTTGCAGAGATACTTCCTACAATCTGTCAAGTACCTTCGCCAAAGCTGGGAGGAAACTCCCACAGACAGTCCTTTATATACAAGACAGACCCAGCTTGATGATGTCATCAGGAGAAGTCTGGCCCATCCTGGGCTCTCTAGCAGCATCCATAGAAAGGGCGTTCTCAGGTAAATTTACCAACACCCATTTTATTGCAAAGTGGTGGTATGGCTTTGTGTTGCTCCGTTGCAGCCACTGTTCAAATGTCCTTGGAGCTAGAATTCAACAAAAAATGTCCATGTGCCTATTAGAGGTGCTTCCTTTCTTTGATCAAGAAAGTCAATTTAACCATCTGTGCAATACTTCACTGATACTTCATTATACACAGTCTGTATGGATAATGTTGAGCATATAATAATCACCGCCCCAGCCTGGGGCCTTAGCTGTACTAAACTGGCTGAAAAAACATCTCTCAGAGGGGATCCCCCTTTTCTAGAGTCAGCCAGATCTCAGTGATGCATGCCAGGCTGACTTGCTCCTTGCCAATAAGATCTTGGATAAGGAGATCTTTATTTTTGGCTGACCTAGCATTCACCAGCAGTAGCCAAATCCCAGAGCCTCAGAGTGTATGCTGTCCAGGTGCTGGAAATGAGCTCGAGGGGCCAGAACATGCCATCACTACTTGGGAGTAGCTCAGGAGTTTGTGGCCTGGTCCTATCTCAGATTATTTCAGGTCCAACCCAGGACAGTAGTCATGTACCAGATATGATCTTTTCAGGTCAATGGCAATGTGAATTGGTGAGAGTTATTCTTCCTGTTATGCCGCCGTGTCCCTGAAATTCTCTTAGGCTTACTCCATCTGCAGAGTGGCTAGACCTATTTGAGTGGTCTGCCTCTGGCAACTAATGGACCTCAATCGGTTGGGTTATCCTGGGACTTTGCTGCATGGTCCTACCAAAGCTCTGATCATGTCCTAGAACAAAAAGGCGACTGAAGCTTTGGATAGAATTGTGCCTGTGTGGCCTCTATTGACCCATTGCTCCCAACAATCACCATGGATCACAGAGGAGCTATAGGTTCTGAAAAGGACTAAGACATACATAGAGTATCACTGGAGGAAAATGGGGGATGAAGCCAACCAACCACAACTTAAAGCTAATATTATGGCAGAAATACCAGCAAAAAACCATTATTTCCCTCCATTATTACATTAGCAGAGTGTCACCTGGTAGTTCTGTTCAGGATTACAATGGGACCCTCTGGGATCTTCAGGGTTGTGCAGAGAAATTTGTGAAACACCTGATGAACAAAGTTACTACAGATTCATTCTCAGTTGGAACCCATGTGTGTGACAGGTTGATGTGTGATGCCTTGGAAAAGGTCTTACATGGTTACCTGGGAACAGTTCTATCCTGTTGGAGTTTATGATATGGGTAAAGTCCTCAGTGCTGTCTGTGCAATCACTTGTCAGTTAAATCCCACTTCCTCCTGGCTGGTAAAAGCCTCTAGAAAGGTGATAGCCAGGTGGATTCAGTCAGTGATAAAATTTATCACTGCAGGAGGAGATACTTCCAGGATCTTTTGAAGAAGACCTTGTTCACCCTCCTTAAAAAAAATCTTTTGATCCCACATGTCTGGACAATTTATGTTCAGTCTCCTCTTAGAGAAGATGATAGACAAAGAAACTTGCTTAGCAGTTTCAGAAGATCTTGATTGAAACAGATTATTTAGATTGGGGTATCAAACTCACATCATGGCATCGTTACGTGACATACTTGGACTTCCCTCCCTTTGCTAAACTGGGTGTGGCTGTGGCCAGTGCGTGATGCATCCGGCCTATGGGCCGGGAGTTTGACAGATCTGATTTAGATCAATGTCAGTTTGGTTTCATTCATAGTTATAGGACAGATCAGCATTGGTTACACTTGTGGATAATTTATTGGAGAGAGTGGGCCGAGGGTAAAGCATCCATCCTTGCTTTCTTTCACCTTTCAGAAGCCTTCAGTATAATTGAACATGGTATCCTTTTGGACTGGCTGCGGTGTTTGGGGGTGGGGGTAGAGTCTTGAGCTGGTTTGGTTCCTTTCTCCAAGGCTGGTCCTAATTTGTTTGATAGGGAGTTAGAAGTCCAGTCCATGGTTGCTCCTTTTTGGTGTGCTATAAAGCTTTGTTATCTCCACTGCTTTTTAACATCTACATGAAACTGCTGGGTAAGATTATTCACCACCGTGGTATGAGGTATCATCAGTATGCTGATACCAGGTGACACAAGTGATTTCACAATGCCTGGAGTCTGTGGGAGTCTAAATGGGGGACAACAAACTTCCACTGAAGCATAGGCTGGCTGGCTTTGGGTGTGTAGAGCTTCCCATTGCGGATTTTAAATCTTTAGCCTGAATGGGGTTGCACTACCTCAGACAGATCTGGTTGACAATCTGGGGTTCTCCTGGACTCAAGACTCCTGCTTGATGAGCAGGTGGCAATCATGGCGAGAAGAGCCTTTGCAAAACTTTGTGCACCAGTTATGCTCTTTCCTGGATTGGGAGTCCCTGTGCTCAATCACTCAAGCCCTGGTTATCTTATGGTTGGACTACTGGAGCATGGCTGGGTGGGCAGTTCTTGGGACCCCTGGGGTGGTCCATGCTATACTGCTGTTCCAGAAATTATATTGACTGCCAGTTTGCTTCTGGATCCAATTTAAGGTGTTGGTTATCACTTTTAAAGCACTGCTTGGCATGGAACCATCTATCTGAGAAATTGGCTCACCCTGATGGGATTAATCTGCCCCAGCCATGCCGGCAGAAGGGGCATGTTGTGGGCTCTGTCAGCCAAGGAATTTCAGGAAGAAAAGCTTTTCTGCCATGGCCCCCACCCTGGAATATCATGCCCCCTAAGATGAGATCCACAGTCACACTTTTGGTCTTCCAAAAGGCCTTGAAGATATGGCAGTGCCAACTAACCTGGGGCCCCAATGGGGGAATGGCAGTTTGGAGGAGGTAACACCCCACCTTTACCTGGTGTGCATTTTGCTTCCTCCCTCTCCATCCTGATTAATTTTATTTTAATTGAGTTTAAATTTATAACACTTATTGTTTTAATGTTTTATTATGCATTTTAATTGAATATCTATAAGACACCTTCTATAAGTCATCTTTAGTGAGATGGGTAGTATACAAGTTTAATAGCTTGTTTTAAACTATCTGAATTAATGCATATATTTATTTCCAATTTTCTTCATTTTCTTACAAGTCCATCAGAGATAATGTGTCCCTTCATAAAGTTCACATTTCCAGCATAGATTTGAGATATCTTTATACATTCTGGATAGTCTTTCTGTTGAACAATACCAACACTACATCATTTTATTAAAAATGTTTTTAAGACTAGAATATAGTGCAAATTTCAATCCTTTCAACTGCATATTTTCCCATTAATTCATTTGTATATTATAATAAAAGTTTTTATTCCATTTTATACTCATTGAGTATAAAATGGATAAATACAGAAAAGAAACGTAATTGAATAAGAGTAAAGAAATAATGAGAAATTTGCTAAAAGACATTTAAGTGGAAATGGGATATATTATAATTATGTTGTATAAAATAAGATAATGTTTTATCCATCTTATAAAAATTTATAATGGAAAGAGGTTTTATGTGTTCAATGTTTAATGTTGTTTCTAAAATTAATAAAATTTGTTTTTTAAAAAAGTTTTTATTCCATTTTATCATAAATTATTTCACCTATTCTTTCTCTTAAGGTATGAAATTTCAACAACAGGTGGCTGTTATGTGTTTATAAGTTCATCAGTTGTACATATTTCTGTTTCAAACTGTTTCTTACACTGTTCAAAGCCATAAAATATTTTATCTACTTTAAAGCATTCTGATACATGTACATAAAGAAAAATATTGATAATTATATCCTTCCATTATTAAATGTTTTCTTGATTTTATTTTACATTCTCCTTGAGTAAAGATTAAATTAATTATAGCTGTTTCTGGTTGATAACAAATGTTAGCAGGGGTAAGGAACGTTGGCTCTTTTATCACTTACGGACTTCAACTCCCAGAATTCCTGAGTGAGCCATAAAAGGTTCTCCATCCCTGGCCTACTGGTTTTTTCAGTTGTGAGGGAAATCAATTTTTGACTTGAATGGGACTGTTTAATATACAAATGTAGGACATATTTTTATATATATTCTTTGTATGTCCTACATTTGTATATTAAACAGTCCCATTCAAGTCAAAAATTGATTTCCCTCACAACTGAAAAAACCAGTAGGCCAGGGATGGGGAACCTTTTATGGCTCCCTCAGGAATTCTGGGAGTTGAAGTCCATAAGTGATAAAAGAGCCAACGTTCCTTACCCCTGTGTTAGGGAATAAATGATAGGAGATATCATTAATTGCTTTGAATCTTTATGTAATATTCTAGACCGGGATGTCAAACTCAATTTCATTGAGGGCTGCATCAGAGTTGTGTTTGACTTTGAGAGGCTGGAGTGGACGAGGCCAGGATGGGCGTGACCAGATCAATGTCAGTCATGTCGATGCCTGTAGTGGCCTGAACTCCTGAGCTCCATTTTCAGCAGCAACGACCTCCTGCAACCCTCTGCCAGCGAAAACGGAGCTCTGGAAGGACGCACTCAGCTCTACCGAGTTCTGTTTTCACTGGCAGAAGCACCACAGGCTGGTCCTTCACTGTTTCCAGATCAGCCCCTGCAGGCCAGATCTAAACCTTGAGTTTGACATTCTGATTTTAGACTGAGCAATCAAACAGTAAAAGTTCCAACTGGTTTCAATATGTTTCTGTAATTCAGACAACTAAGAATTAGAATACTCAACTAAGCATTCATACACAAACTCTAGGAAAAATACTGGAGCAGTGAGATCTTGTTGGGTGGCTAAAATGGGTTAAAACTTTTAACAATCCAGGGCTCTATAATAGAGGTTCAGACTAGTAGCCCTAAAAGACAAAAGACAGGACTAGAAGATGGGCAGTCAACAGTATAAAGGTCTAAGATGGGGTCTGCAAACTAGACAGCTTTAAGACTTGTGGACTTCAACTCCCAGAATTCCTTCTCCAGTCATGTTAGCTCAGGATTTCTGGGAGTTGAAGTCCACAAGTCTTAAATTTGCTAAGTTTGAAGACCCTTGGTCTAAGAAAATGGGATAAGAAAGTGGCAGGGAAACAAAAGCGGTCTTCGGATCAAGGCTTCAAGTACCAGAATGCTCTAGTCTGAGAACAAGGATAGAGGAACGCAGATCCAAATTTGGATAGTTGTTTCTAATTGAGATTGGTAGGTGCACCTAAGTAGCCACAGTTGAAGACATGGCTTATTTAGAGGTGTTGTTTTCTTGCTCTCTAAACTGAGCAGATTGCCTTTTGTTCTGTCCTTGGAAGTTGCTGGTGCATCATATGGCTAGGCCCCCTGCCAGACCTGCTCTCTCATTATCTGCATCTGCCCTTAGTTATTCCTTCTCACTGTCTCCTTTCACTGCTTCAGGTGATTGATTGCCTGTTGGCTTCCAAGGCTGACAAATTGTTGGATCAGATGGTTCAGCTTCTGACTCAATGGAGTCAAAACAGACCATAGCCCTTATGACTTTCTGTACTGTGAATCCTAAATTTCATCTGGAATATTTGTCTTGACTGGAGCATCAATTCTAGCAGTCTTGATCTTTTCTCTCAGATTGTTTCCAATGGCAGTGCTAAAGATATAATGCTGTGTTGCGGGCATCTCTGCCATGTTCCTCAGAACCTCCTTTATTCACCATCTCATGAAGTTGCTGGAATTATTCCATTTGTCCCCTGTTGTTGGTATTTAATTGGATCCAGAAAGAGTCATTTATGCCAGGAATAGAACATATGATGTCAGACAAACTGAAAGGCAGGTGTAATTTGTGTAACTGTTGATGGAGGATAGTATTTAACTTATATTGGCTAGATTGTCATCATTAGCAATGGATTTATGTCTTGTGGAATACTTTTTATTCATCTTGATCATTGGAAGTTCAATTTCTTTCTGTGGAAAAATGATCTTTCAGCAGTTTTCACTATCACTTATACCATCTGTGCCTTTTGTTAGAAAATGATGTTGCATAATGTTTTGGATTCAGCTTCAAAAGGTGTTTCAAGGCATGCAGATATACAAAAGTAGCATGTCTGGAACTCTTTGGCAGTTTCATCATGTCCTAGGACATCTAGTGGCTGCAGAGGAAAATATATTTGTTTAAAATTATTTAAATTTAAATTTGCTATGGCTGCCCACTCCAGTAGACACTGGATATCTTATACAATCTAAACAAGCAGTTAAAACAGTTTAATGTAAAAAAATATATACAATCTGAACTAAAAACAGCCATAACAATAAAAGATGGCAGGGGTCCCACAACACACTAACCCAAGGCCTGGGAACAGAGCCAAGCCTTAAAGGCTTTCTGGAACCCAAGGAGAATGTGCAGTTATTGCTAAGTTAGTAGATATTATGGTTGCTTTAAAGAATTGCATGTGGGTGCTATATCCATTCTGTTAAGCCTGGGTTCCATAACCAGGGTTAAGGAGACAAGCTAAACAGAATGTGCAGCGTTAGTCAGATAGGCACACAGATAAATGTGTGAGATAAGTTTGTATGTTAGTTAACATATAGTAAAAATAACAGATACACTTGTGTTATCAAAAATATAGTTTATTCCATTTAGAGTTTTATAGCATAGTCAAAATAACAGTCCATTAATCATGTATCGTTTTAGTCAGTCCATTCAAGGATATTCAATTAGCAAAGTCCGTGTAGAATATGCAGTGTCAGTTCACTTACAATAAATCAGTTCTCTCACAGTTGATAAATCAACAGTCCTTTCTCTCTCCCGTTCCAGTAGGGGAAAAACGCAGTCTTCAGTCTATCCAGTAATTAGGGATCATCAAGCCAGAGAGAGCAAGCTGCTGTGCCTTGCTTCTTTTATGGTGCTTTTACAACCACTCCCTTAATTACATTCTTACAGTTAAAGTTACAGACACTTTAATTAACAAACCATGATAACATATTTATTATTTTACCTAAACCAGTTAGGGTAAACAATGTTATCCCTAACACATTCTCTTGTATTTTCCAAAGCATCTTTTCTGAATCATTTCAGAAGTACTGTACTGTTCTAAGAATTAGTTTTCCATTCTCTTTGTGTGTTATCTTTTCAGTTATGCAACTGGAAAGGCCCATTTAGGCACTGGGTACAATGCCCTGCCAGAAGAGGAACCCAATCAAAGCATCTTCAGGTTCACCTTGAAAGATGGATTTAACATTGGCCCAAATAATGCATTTGTTATATGGGTGTTGGTGAAACGAGCACATTGCTCCCTTTCCTGAATGCTCACTCTGGTTGTTACTTTATTTCCAAATTCATTTTAAAATGTTAGTATCAATTTGTAGTGTTCCAAATAACTTGGTACCAATACATCATATGGTTAAGGAAGTTAACTTTTGTCCATTTCTTCATTGTTTTGTCAATCTATTGCATCTTTCTGAAAAGTCCTTCTGATGGCCCCACTTCCATACCAAATGAGTATCATGGTATTATGATTCATTTGGCATCAATGTAAATATTGCATTATTCTATATTAAATGTAAGTATGACCTCTTGCTAATGAGGTTTAACCCCCAACCATGATGAGGCATACTCACGTTGGTTACTTGGCAACATTTCAGCAGTGTCTTGCTTCCCTTTACTGATTTTAATTTTTTTTGCTTCTGGCCTTTCCTCCCAATCTCCCACCCAGATATTAACCAGGTCTCCTAACCATATTCTTCTATACTTTGACCAGCTAGTATTCTATATGGGTTGGTATTCCTGTGGTGAGGTAAATGTTCCATAAATGTTGGAGTGTATTCCATCTCTGATCATGATGATTAGAATTTATGGCAAGGAGTATATAATTAAAAATACTAAGAAGGCATTCTATTTTTATTGAAAATTGCTATCGAATCTAATTGTTTTAGTTGTAAATATGTTTTGGTGTTTTAAGTTGTAAAAGTACTTAGATGCTAAGAATAGAAAGATAAAATGAGAATACCGACACATATTTGTTCCTGAAAATATTTGAATCTAAAACCAGCATATGTTGAATAGGTATGAGTAGCAAGGTCTGGAGAAAAATAGTGCTATACATGTCCCCTACTTAGCTGTTGTGAAAATTTTAAAGTAATAAAAAACCACCACCCCACAAAAAATAAGAAATAAAAGAAAAGCACAAAGTAATTCAAATTTACAATCTACCATAAGGTTAAGGAAGTTAAGTGCACATTCTCAGAAAATTATTAATTTCATTATAAGCTGAATACTTTAGGTCATTTTATCTGTTGAGTAAGGTAGGTATAAATTCAATAAATGAATAAAATGTTAAAATAACAAATCATTATTCAATTCACTTTATATAAGAATTTCAACAACACGAATCATCACTGTATGAAATATACAGTAAGTGAAAGAGAAAAATTATATTTACCTAGTCTGGAAGGAATCTACCTTTAGAAATCATCCATAAATTAAATGTTAAAACTTCAACTAGAATATGTATTTTAATGTTGTATAAACCCACTAGTAGAATGCCTAAAATGTTTCCATGTTAACATAAGTTCTGAGTCAGATTTATATTGCAGAGTATAAATTAATATGACGTTAATTTAAACATAAAGCCTTGTTCAAACTTTACTTGACATTCTGTTCTTTCATGGCATGGGATCAAGTTAGGAAGAACCTTGTCCCAGTTATATTGACCCTCCCACCCAATCAAGCAGGAAAAGGATATGTTTGATTGATAGACCCTGCCTGCCAATTAAATAATTTTTAATTGGCAGGGTCTCAGAAGAAAGCCTTCTCTGCTGTTGCCATTGACATTTTGTTGTTGACATTTTGTCCACAGGGGGGAGGTTGGCATCCACTCTTCCAGGCATTCAGAATAGTGTAAAAACTAGTTCTGCCTAACTCGTCTGGGGATTGAAGAGAGCCATGCAGTATTGGGGGAGGTTGGTAGTTTGAGGGCACTTCCTCCACCTTTTAACTTGCCTTTTAAAAGTCTGTCTTTAACTTCATTTTTAATTGTTTTTAATGGTGTTTTATATGGAATATGCATTTTGACTGTAAACCACCAAAAGTCACTTAGTGAGATGAGAGGATATAAATTTGTTAAAACAAACAAAAAAACAAATATTCTGTTCCTCTTCCTGTCCTTCGTCCTTGTGCATATATAATGAACAACTGAACAAGACAGTCTTTTTCATTTGTATAGACTCTCATTGGGTAGATAATGTAAGGTTCTTCATTATGCTGATAGGTTTCTTGTCTCAGGATTTACAAAAGATTTGTAGAAAGTAATAAAATGGAAACTAAAGTTGAGGTGCTGAGCTAACATACATACCCTGTTTCTCCAACAATACGGCCTCCCCCAATAGGAAGTCCCAGCATGTTTTATAGGCATGAAATGAAATTAAGCCCCTCCCGCCTAAATTAAGGCCTATATTAAAACATGCGAAATGGGGGGGGGAATGGTGGGGGGGGTTTGCCGTTAGGAAGTACTTTTGTTGCACACCCGGATATGGTGCTGCCTGCGTTGACCCCGATACGAAGTGCCCCACCAACGCCGAGGTCAACATCCAAGCTGTCACCACCAGCCCACCCAAAGGTGCAAGGGGGAGGGGGGAAATTAAGTCACCCCCGAAAAGACGGCCTAGCCATTTTTTCGGGGCTCAAAAAAAAATAAGACCCGGCCTTATTATATGAGAAACATGGTATCATCCTCCTTTTTCCTTCTGTAAAGCTTCAGGGAGTAATCCTAGCAGACTTGAAGGCAAAAATATGCATGCGTGCACATATGCACACACACCAGTGGTGGGATACATTTTTTTTTACTACAGATTCTGTAGGCGTGGCTTGGTGGGCGTAGCAGGGGAAGGATACTGTAAAATCTCCAGTCAGAAATGGTGTTCGCCGATTGTCTGAACTACTCAAAATTTCCGCTACTGGTTCTCCAGAACTGGTCAGAACCTGCTGAATACCACCACTGACACACACACACCCTACAGTAACTAGATTTATTAAGTGCTTTTTAGAATATGTGAAGACAATATCTTCATAAAACAATCTGGGTCAAAGTATAGTTTCGGAAAACTGCAGAGCACAAACTGACAAGCTAATTAAATAAAATTACTTGTAAGCATAGTTTATTTATTTTGTTTAGAAAGTATTGTACATCACCCATAGTCACTTTTACATGAGAGTTGGCTATAGATATATGATAAATAAATAAATAAATAGATAAATAAATAAATAGATTTAAATATGCTACCTACACACTTGATAGTTTTTTGAGGTTAACAAAATAGAATAAAAACCTTGATAAAAATAATAGGAAAAGTGTAAAAACAAACCTAAAGCAATAACTAGGTTATAAAATTTCAGCACAAATTTTAAGGATATTTACATTAATTCACATTCATTACAGTGTGTATACACAGACTCTTTATCCATACTATCAGTACATTATCAATAAATCCCTTATTATAGCCTTTATGCTACAAAAACAATATATATCAAATATGTAAAATGTATACATATAAGGATACACACATTGTGATGACCCGGGGCATGGCACAGAGATAACACAGGTAGCTGGCAGTTCAAACCCCTCCCCTTTATTGTTCCAAATTTCCCCAAATGCTCCCACGTTTCTGGCAAGTCCTAGAGCAAAATGATGACAAACCCCCCATACCTCAAGTCCAGCCCAGCACTGTGTACACTAAGGCTGCACAACAATAAATCCAGCAGAGCAAATCAAGGAGTTCAGGAAGCAAAGAATCCAATTAATGAATTAATTCCAAAAGCCAAAAAGAATACAAGGACTCTTGGAAAGTTCAAACGTCAGCATTTAATCACTTCAGAAACTCAGCATTTGTTCCCAAGAAATGCCCCTTCCACAACGTCTCCTTCAGTCTCACTCCCCAAGTGTGTCTTGTGATGATGGGTAGGGCACTCTTTTCCCTGGTAGCCTGCTCTGTGTGCGCTGTTCTCACCTTCTCTCCACTCTCTGTGCTCTCAGATCAGGAGGGGGTGGTCCTTGCTCCTCGCATGAGCTCCATCTCTCATGTTCATCCTTCCCCTGTTCCTCCCTATCTACAAACTGTTCTAATCCTGAAAGACCCTGTCCTGACTGGTCCTGCCCTTCCCCATTTTTCTCCGGAGCCAACAAAGTTGCCCCCACAATCTTATGTCGGCTCAGTTTCAGCTCGTCTTTCCCCACAGATTCAGGCTCCGACGGGATCATGACACATATCAAAATACACAGAGACATGAATAAAAAGCATAAAATACAGTAAAATAACATAACAAATTAATAAACAGTACAAATAAGAATGGCAATCACCAATTAATACTAATTTCCATTCATAAATAAGATGAATGGTCAGGCGAAAAGAATTACGACCATCTGTTAGATTGTAGCACAGTACATTTATTGAAGTCTGTACACTAGAATCTAATCAAGTAAAATTCAACACTAAATTGGTACCAAATAAGGGTCAACATAATTCAGGAGGGTTTGGACTTGGATCGGTTGTGGTAGGGTAATGACTCTAAGCTTATGTCAAGTTAGCCATCCCAACTCTGCTTGCTTTTTTCCTACCTGAATAGAACAAATCAGTGTCACGGTTAGCTTAATTAAGATGAAGAAGCCCTGGTGAAATTTTAGATTTATAATGGAGAAGAAGGATGATAGCACATGCTCATTCAACACCCACCCCCAAGAACTATGGGATTGAACCAAATCTTAGACTGATTTGGAAATCAATATTCCAGATACTCTATTTAAGATGACTCTTGGCATTTTCAAAACCTAATGGCCAAATGCTTTCCAAAGAGAGACTTAAAGACTGGAGTTTGCTGTGAGCTTTTGTTATTCAAATTGATTTAAAATGGTCTCTGAGAATCAGTGAGGCCAGATATAAGGGGAACAAATAATTTTAACTAGAAATTAATGATTAATGATTATCAGGGTCTGGCACAGACATAGAAACCAAATTTGTCTCTAACTGAATTCTGGTTTCTCTTCATTTCATATTGATGTGATAATACTCCTTAAGGTAGACTTTTCCAATGCATTTTAAAAGTAGGTTTTATTGTTTTAGCCTTTATATTATGAGTAGTTACAGATGGAATTCTGCATATGTGCAGTATTCATGCTGCTACATTAGTGTATAGGAAGGCAAAAGATGCATTAGTGCAGGCTTCTTAAATGTTATCTGCTTAACATCCCATGGTTTTTGGATGTAATAAATATCCTAAACAAGATCTTGATATTAAGTATGACTATTTTGTAGTCTAATCTCATGTTAGTTTTTTCAGAAGCCCTAGATTTAATTATGCATAGAAAAATATCATCCCAGAATATTTATAGTTTTAAAAAGGTCTTTGACTTACCTACTGATTATTTTCTTCGTAAGTCTTGGACAGTAGCAATTGACAAACATATTTAATATTTTATGTGCATTCTATACTTTTCGTATAAAATAAGTGGATTGCTGGCAAACTTAATTTCAAGAGATTCAGAAAAAGAAATATATGTGTACCTTTAAATCATTGATTATAAATAAAATTATCTTGAGCTTGAAGTCAAGTGCAGGGTTCTGGCCCTGCACTTCTGATTGGCTGTTAATGGCAAGATCGGATTGGTCCATTCAGGAGCATCTGATTGGCCATTAGCAGGCCATTCTCATCGGTTAACGGAGCTAGTGCTCCCAGATTGCTATTGGTTGAATAGTTAATAAGTTGCCTATATAAGGAAGGCTATAGCAGCCATCCAGTTTGAGCTGTCACACCATGTAAATAAAGAGTTTGAAGTTCACTGTTTCTACCGGCTCATCTCCATTATTTGCACCCATGCTCCAGACTTAACACTGGCGACGAAGGTGGGATTGGGTGACATCAGAGCCAACTAAAACGACGAAGACAACCAAGCACGTGGCTGAAACGCACAATGGCGGAACCATGTCCGGCGGCGTAGTACCACCCACTCCGTTCGACCCAGCTCAAGAGGACTGGGAGTCCTACATGGACTGTTTCCAAATGTTTTTGGAAACGAATAATCTGAAGGATGCCACAACCGGGAAGAAACGGGCTGTATTCCTAACGCACTGCGGGCTGACAGTATTCAAAATGGCTAAGGCATTAGCGAAACCGGCTGAAGTGAAGGCCATGGACTGGGATGTCCTCGAACCGCTACTAAGGGCCCACTATGCACTGACTGTTCTAACGCTCATAAGACGACACGAGTTCTATCAAAGAAACCAGCGGAAAGGAGAAAGTGTCGCTGATTTCGTTGCAGACTTCTGGAACTTGGGAGGCCTTTGCGATTTCGCCAACCTAGAGGAGGCCTTGAGAGACCGAGTAGTTCTCGGGTTAGATGCTCTAAACGTACAGAGCAAAATAATGGCTAAGGGCGACATTAGCCTTGCCGATGCCTTCACTGAGGCTACGGCAGCGGAGGCGACCAAGAAGTCGGCTGCCCAACTACGCTGGAATCGCGCTCCAGCACACCAACCAGCCTGCGAAGTTTCATCTAAGTCAGAAGGACAGCTTCTGATGGCCCACCATGAGGACCTCTCTTCGTCGTCAGACAGCGACGAAGAAGAGGTCCATTGCCTGCGGTCCGACCGGGACTGTTACCCGAAATCCCAGCAACCATGCGCTGGCTGCGGGGCCAACCATTACCGTTCCGATTGCAAATTCCGCAACGCACTCTGCCACGAGTGCGGGAAACGAGGCCATATTGGACGGGTCTGCAGAAGTCTCCTCGGACCCAGCCAGATCTCGAAAGATACCAATCTCCGCCAATCGACAGGAAATCGTCCTGTAAGGCGAGAACCAGCAAACCACTCCTACAGAAACCGACCTGTGAATTGCCTAACGAGACGGGAAGAGGCCCACCAAACACTCACTATCAGCCATGCCTCTTCACTGGATGCCAAGAAAATTCGAGTCAAAGTGGACATTGAAAATCAGCCTTGCCATATGGAAGTTGACTCGGAATCGTCTCTTTCAATGGTCTCCTGGAAGACCCTCAAGCAACTCATCCCCACTATCCGGCGCCAAGACCTTCAATTCCAACGGCCCGTGTTAAAGGACTACCAGGGGAACCGGATTCCAGTCGTAGGATCCAGTCAAGTCCGGGTCGCATTGAAGAACCGCACAGCGTACTTACCCCTGACGGTGATCGACAAGGACCGGTCTAGCCTGTTAGGCCTGCAATGGTTCGCACCACTTGGCATTGAAGTGGCAGGCATTAACCGAATCGGCGGCAGTGACTGGGAGGAAGACCTCACTCACAAATTCAGGGACGTCTTTGCGGAAAAGCTAGGCGAGTACAAGGGGACCCCAAAATCCTTTAGCCTTAATCCCAAGATAGCTCCCATCTGCCTTAAGCCTCGTCGAGTTCCGTTCGCACTAAAGTAGAAAATCGACGAACAGCTTGATAAGTTGATAGCCCAGGGAGTTTTAAAGCCAACCGACCACTCCCCATGGGAAACCCCAATCGTGACACCAATTAAGCTGGACGGCTCAATTAGAATTTGTGGGGACTATCGAGCCACCCTAAACCACGCCCTGCAACAAAATCCATATCCGGTGCCGGTGGTGCAACACCTCCTCCATTCCCTGGGAGCTGGAAAAGTCTTCGCTAAACTAGACTTAGTTCAGGCTTATCAGCAACTGCTGGTTGACGAAAAAACGGCACAGGCACAGACTATCTTAACACACCGAGGTTCCTTTAAGTGTACATGGCTCCAATTCGGAGTCAGTGTAGCCCCGGGGATCTTTCAGAGCCCAATGGAGAGACTATTGCAGGGGATCAAAGGCGTTGTCCCCTACTTTGATGATGTATTCATTGCTGCCCACACTCCAAAAATTTTACGGGATCGTTTAAGACTGGTTTTACAAAAATTCCAAGAAGCAGGCCTGAAAGTGAAGAAAAATAAGTGCAAGCTGTGTACAGATCGTGTTGAATTCGTAGGGTACTTGATTGACAGTCAGGGTATTTACCCTACCGATAGCAAATTGAGAGCATTAAAAAATGCTCCCAGACCCCAGAACAAGGCCGACCTCCAGGCGTTCTTAGACCTCATCAATTTCTATAACATATTCTTGCTGCACAAGGCGACTGTCGCTGAACCTTTACATCGCCTACTAGATAAAAAAGCAACTTGGGTATGGGGTCACAGAGAAGAGCAGGCGTTCCGTCATGTAAAAAAACTACTGACTTCTGACGCTGTACTAATGCAGTACAATGAAACTTTACCATTAAATATCACATGTGATGCATTGCCTTTTGGAGTGGGTGCCATTTTGAGCCATGTATTGCCTAATGGTAGCGAAGCCCCTGTTGCTTACTTTTCAAAAACGCTCTCGAGAACCGAGCGAAATTACAGCCAGATCGATAAAGAAGCCCTGGCAATTGTATCGGCTGTTAAAAGATTCCATGAGTACGTGTATGGCTGGGCTTTTACTATAGTAACTGACCACAAACCGTTGCTGGGGATAATCGCTGGGGATAAGCCAACTCCCTACATACTTTCTCCCAGGATGACCCGCTGGTCAGAATTCTTGGCTGCCTACAATTATCAGCTACAATATCGACCCGGTAAAGCCATTCCCCATGCCGACGCGTTGAGCCGTGCACCGCTCCCAGAAACTATCAACGATCCTGCACCAACGATGACAACGTTGCAGATCAAGGCACTCCATACACCGTCATTAACTGCCCGTGACATCGCGAGAGAAACAAAATGTGACCCCATCTTAGCACAAGTCCTCACTTGGGTGGAATGCGGATGGCCATTGGACCAAGTACCAGATGACTTTGCACCATTCAAAAGTCATCAAACAGAGTTGTTCTCGCAAAAGGGTTGTATCATCTGGGGTGATAGATTCGTTATCCCAGAATGACTCTAATAGGCACTGCTAAGAACCTTGCACGATGGCCACCCTGGCATCATGCGCATGAAGGGCCTCGCACGTAGCTATGCGTGGTGGCCAGGTATAGACAGACAAATCGAATCGTGGGTTAAAACTTGCCAGAGATGCCAAGAAGTAAGCAACGCTCCACCAAAGGCAACCCCAACTGAATGGGAGATGCCGCAGGGACCCTGGTCCCGTATCCATCTGGATTTTGCTGCGCCGACCAAAGGCCACACATTCTTGTTAACCGTCGATGCCTACTCGAATTGGCTCGAGATTCGCCGAATGAGGAACACGACCACCAAAGCGGTCATCAAAAGACTGGAAAGACTGTTTGCAACCCACGGATTACCAGACGTTCTGGTATCCGACAACGGGCCCCAATTTACTGCACTGTCTTTTTTTTTTTTTAAACAAATTTTATTAATTTTACAGAAAACACAATACACAATCCAGGCATAACAACTTGAAAAGTCTTTTCTAAAAGAAAAATTAATAATAATTAAAGAAGAAAGCCAATAGAACATATAAAATAATTTCAAATTGTAATATCAATATTTACATTATCTATTTAACTTTATATCTTATCCAGACTTCTCCTTTTATCCAAATTATCTTTCTTGCTTAATAAAATTTTATTGCCTTTCATAAACATACCAAACACAAAACATAAACAAAACTAAAAGATCTTTTCTGAAGGCTGTCTGATCCCGGGTTGAAACTCTTCACACAGACACAAATTCAAACATCATATTCACTTTATATATCCTTCCATATCTTATTTTTTCTTTTTTTTTATCAACCAATTTTATCAATTTTATAAAAACAGTGCACAAAGAATCAAGGCATAACAGCTTATAAATTCTTTTCTAAGAAAAAATAATAAAAGAAGAAAACCAATAAAACATAATGATTCCAAATTATAGTATCAATACTTTATCTATTTAACTTCATATCTTATCCCAGCTTCTCCTTTTCATCCAAATTATTTCTTGTTAATTAAAATTTTATTGCCTTTTATCAATATACAAAACCCAAAAAAACATAACAAAAGCTTTATATATCCTTCCATATCTTATTACCATTTTCAATAACATTCTTTGTCTATTCTATTTCCAACTATCCATTCCTCTTTTTTCTTTTACTATACTTCTCCTATACACTAATTGGAGTGACGTCTTTAACTCATTACCCTAACTTAAAAGTACTTCATATAACACTTAATTTATCTTGGGATTCTGTTTAATAGATTCTAAAATTACACAATGAATTTTATACTCTAAATACACATATAAAAACACAATCTTATGTACCCTCCAGAATCCCTCTTTTATCCTAAATTAAATTCACCCATTGTCTCTGAATAAACTTTATCTTTAGATCTTGCTTCCCACCATTGAGGCTTCTCCTCCCCCCCTTTCTCTCTTGCTTATTCTTCTCCTTGCCCTTTTTACCCCTTTGTCTCTCCTCCTGCCTTTTCTTACTCCCTTTCCTTTGTTTTCTAACCTTGCATCCACCTTTCCTCTCATTTTTCTCATTTTTGGTTGTATTTTCAATTCTTAAAATCCCCTTTTTCTTATCCTTTTTCTCCTCCTCCCCGGAAAGAACCCATTGTTCATCAAAGATGGCTTCTTGTTCCTCTTCTTCTTTGTCCCAGTCATTCTGCTGCGTAGTCAACTTTTCATAAGTACATAACGCCATTTCTAAAAATTGAAACAAAGTGCCCAAAGTATCTTCCTTTTTATATTTTTGATATTCAGTCTTTAGTTCATCCACAAGCGATGCCATCATGAAAGGAGAAACTTTTCCCAAAACAACCACAAGTATTTTTAATCAAAAATAATTCAAAAAAAGTTCCAAAAATTAATACTTTTCTTCCTTCTTCTCTTTCTCTTTCTGGGGTTAATGTTTAATCAAAGAGGTCCAATTACCATATATCTTTCTTTGGGATTCTAGACAATCACCTCTTTTTTCAGCTTCTGCTCCAATTTTTTTTCCCTCTCCCTTCCCACTTGCAACATCAATTTTAAATAATCAGAAATCCATACCTCTAATAAGGGTTTTCCAATTTCTTAAGTTTTTCAATGTTCAAGAACCCTTTTGTCCTTTAGCTTCAACTTTCAGAATAATTCACCTTCAGTGCCCAGACATATTTCAAATCTGCTGTTTCCATGGGGTGGGAGAGTGAAGAAAAAAAAAAAGTTCCCTTTAACAGCTTCTCCACCGCTTTCGATCTTCTTAGGGATACAATGTATCCTCCAGCAATTCAGACAGCTCAGTTCCAACGAATTTGAAAGATGTTGATTGACCCAGCTCAGACAGCACTTTCACTCTTCTTGCTTCCTCCAGCACAATCTTACCCAGTTGCTGGCTTCTTCATGGCGGCCATTGCTGACCGCCGCTCCACTACCTTGGGAAAAAGGGGTTTTTCCGGATGAGGAGGGGGTCTGCGGCACCCCCAATCTCCTGTCCGGATCCCCTCTCTCTTCGGCTGTCCCTACAGGGCAGCCATATCCCCCTGACCCGTTTGGATCGGGGGTACCTCGGTGGCAAGCGCAGCAGGAATCACGAGCGGTCGCGAATTCCTGCTGCCACCGAAGCCACGTGGAACCAGAAACCCCAATTTACCGCGCTGTCTTTTGAACAGTACCTAGCTGACCGCGGTATCCAACATGCGCTCACTTCGCCTGCTCATCCTGCGGCCAGAGGTAGGGTTGAGCGCATGGTACAATTTGTCAAGAGGACGCTACAAAAAAATAGACTACGACAACATCGACGAGAAAATCAACCAAATTCTTTTCCTACAGCACATCACACCTCACAGCATCACCAACAAAACTTCCGCCGAACTACTAATGGGACGAAAGCTCCGCTCCCACCTCGACTGGTTACACCCAGCCTACGAACCAGAAAAACCACTCGGATCCAGTGGCCGATGCCGTACCTTCCAGGTAGGCAATTTAGTATTCGCTAAAAACTTATCGGGCGATCCGCTGTGGGTAGAATTGACCGTAATCCACGTAACTGGCCCAAGATCATACCTTGTACAGTGCCCTGACGATAGACTTTGGAAGCGCCACATAGATCAACTATGATCACGGCTGCAGTCACGCAATTCCGAACTCCCTTATGACCAAACGGGGGGGGGGGGGGGGAGATACAGAGGAAGACGAATTTCAACTAGAGGAAAATCTTTTTGAAGGGATTGATAACGGAACTGAAATGCAGGAACAGGAACCAGGGATGGGATTAAGTTCACCTCAGGGAGTTGCCGAAGATATTGGTGACGACGGAAACACGAACTCTGAATCAGAGGCACCCCTGTCGTTAAACAACGATCTACCTCAGCAAAAGTGTAGCCAATTGCCAGGCACTCTGCAAAAAATCAAAAAGACTGATAAAACAACCGTCCTACCTCAAGGACTATGTGACCGCGCCCCGTAGGCAGAAGCTGGGGGAAAATGGTGTTGTGAATGAATAATATTAAATAAAGTTATCTTGAGCTTGAAGTCAAGTACAGGGTTCTGGCCCTGCACTTCTGATTGGCTGTTAATGGCAAGATCGGATTGGTCCATTCAGAAGCATCTGATTGGCCATTAACAGGCCATTCTCATTGGTTAACGGAGCTAGCGCTCCCGGATTGCTATTGGTTGAATAGTTAATAAGTTGCCTATATAAGGAAGGCTATAGCAGCCATCCAGTTTGAGCTGTTATACCATGTAAATAAAGAGTTTGAAGTTCACTGTTTCTACCAGCTCGTCTCCATTATTCGCACCCATGCTCCAGGCTTAACAATATCCACTTTGCTCAATGTTATCATTAACAATATGCATGTAATTCTGTCATCTGCATAATAGCACAATCGATTCTGCCTACTAATAAATAATATAGTTCTAAATGTTACCTGGTTATTTCCTTAACATCTGCCAATGGGAAAGGCTGCATTGATGAAATTCCATGCTTTATCATGACATGTAAGGCAAGAATTTCAGGTTTATTCCCTTCTTAAGCTAGAGTAATGAACCATGTTTCGTTCTTAGCTATCATTTTCTGACTTGTAGAATCCTGATTTGTACATTTTAATAGTAAACCAATGGTGCAACCATACAATGCTGCCTAATTCTGAAAGCTTCTGGCTATGCTGATGTTTGGACATGTTAGTATTTTATCTCAATTTTCACTCATTTCTTACATTTTTTAAAACATGAAGTTAATGCTACTTAAGCTTCCTTCACACTTAATATATATGTATTATGTTCCACCTTTTGTATTTTTTCAGAACTGCAAATGACATGTACTAAATCTCTTTAAGAGAGAAAACAGTGGGGTAATACCAATAAAAGAGAATACATCCAGGGATCAACCAATACAACAGACCTACAAATTACCAATTTGAAAAAGTTGCTCTGAAAGTTAAAAATATGTCATCCTCCAACAATACTCCTATTGAATCAATTTCGTGGTTAAAACTTTCGAGGTTAAAGCTTCTCACATTTTCTTTGGCCTGTCAAGCAAGTTTGTAATTACTAGGCATCTCTTTTCATAAGCATCTGGCTGACCTTTTCTGAGGCATGAACTAAGCAATATCCAGTCTGATTATTTCTTAGATGGGAAACCATCAGGAAATTTTCAGGGTTGTACATTAAGTTGGAAAAAAAGCAGAAACTTTGAGAAGGCAATGGCCAATCACTTTTATAGCATTGCTAACATACTGGATGTTTGTTCCATGTGGTCACCAGAAATAAAGCTCTACCCTAGCTATCTTATTTCATCTATCTATATACGTTATATATAATATATACCCACCAGAGGGCGCATGGGTCTCTAAAGAACATGTGAGGATAATTTAAATTTATTATCGGTTAAAACAAGGAAGTCTTTAGCTTAAATTTTAATGAACAAAAATCCACGTAGAATAACAAGATCACAGAGATTAAATCTAAAAAATAATGGTGGAGAATATGTAGAATAAAATCATAAAACCTAACATTAGTGCATATGTGTTTTGTGTTGTTTCTTTATTTTGTGCCTTTACATCAATCTTGACTCTTTGATTGATGGAACAATTGTAGTCCCTGCAGTTTTCTTGTTGAGATATTTGGAAGGGTTTGCCCTTGCCTTTTTCTTGAGAGAATTTGGCTTTTTTTCAAGTAAAATTGTAACTTGTAGTGCCCTAGTTTCTAGCCTGGTGCCTATAAAATGTTTGAATTTGTAAATGCAGTGAAATTTAGTAATTCCTAGCCCAACCTGTGATCCATTCTGTCACACTGTGAGAGAAATGTGAAGCCCGATGTGATCAGAATGACATTAAATTTTAGCATGATCGTATTTCTTCTTACAGAAATGCTGGACAGTACTGTGATCATCTAAGAAGGGTATATATATTATAAATAGAAAAATAATTGTACTGGTAAACAAACTTCAACAATAAGCCAATATTCACTTTCTTAAACATATAACTAGAAGGTTCACAGGTAAACAAAAGCAGTGGGAGAAGGAACAACTTCTGACTTCCTGCTGCTTTCCCCATTGATTTTTGCTTGTGGAAAGATAACAGGGTGTGTCGTAAATCACAATCATGTTATCACAGGGATGCTGCAACAGCCATAACTTTGAGAATAACACTGGTCTGAATACTAAAAATTTCAATTCCACCAGAGTAATGAGTCCCACATCTTCTACACCCTCTGTAATGGGTTTTAGCAGCTTCCATTCAAAATTTGTGCAAAATCATTTGGGCTAACTTGATGGTACAAACAGACAAACACAATTTTAGTTGTACACAGATGAATGTTGGTTATATTTTGATAAAACATTCCCAAGAGATAGCAAACTCATACACAATGTTTGTGTATGAATGAAATTTAATGTAGCTCAGATTTTCTGTTGATGAAAGTCAGAGGCCATTCTCTAACCACCCCTATTATCTACTTAGTAAGCTAGAAGATATGCAAACAACAGCAACAAGAATGGTTTTTCTGGACATTGTTTGTATTTAATCTTTATTTAATCTTTAATATTTCATAGCGCACCAATGTGCCTACCGTCTCTGTCCTATTGTTTCTTTTATATATTTTTTATTTTTCTCACATATATCCATGTATTCATAACTGTGTTTTTACTTATATCTATTATCTTGTAAGCAAACTGACAAAAATAAATAAATAAAATAAATATCCACGGATGAAAGTGCTAAGTGAGTTTACCATGGGGTTAAGATAATCTGGATTGGCTTTTTTGAGTGAATATAATTTCTGCATTTCTCAGAATGCACTTCTTATAAATCAACTTTTTCCAGATTGATTCCCTTGAATGTCAGTTCCCATTGGCTTAGCCTGCTGACAATTCAAATTGCTATAACATAATTCAGTAAACAGCAAGATGCAGAAGGTTAATTTGAGCTTTAATTCATGCAAAATTCAGCATTTATTTACGAACTGCCCCTTATAGTTCCCCCCATTGAATTTTTAATAATTTCTGTAAGGTAAGTTCTTTTCTTCTTGGAAGAAAATTGTCTGAAATGTGTTTTCATAAATATTTCTGTCATAGGAATCTGTAAATTTGTGTCTGTAAATCTTTCTTTCTTTTTGGTAAGTAGTTACTTTTTGGAGCCTTCTGTCATTTTACTTGGCTTCTACCTCTTGGCATTGTTATTTTGAGAAAGAATGGAACAGAAAATCTGCACATTACTGACAAATTTGGATTTGTTTCTGTGTCAAACTATTCTAATTGGATATGTTCACAGCTGATCGTTTTAAAAAAAAATTGGCAACCACTAAGCAGTTGCTTGGAGACCCCAGCTTTTAAAATTTCTGATAAAAAAAATTGGCCTTGGACATTTCTATTTTGACTCTTGATTATCCATCATGTTTAATTGTCATATTGCATCCACCTTATGCTAGTCTATTATCTTAATAAAAAATGGATTTGATAGTGTAGGAAGTTAGCACCCACCCCTCTCCTAGAAAAATGAAATATTCTAGGAAATATTGAAAAGGCAGAACATTTCCCCTAAAAAGAGTAGAAACTCAGAAGCAGAAACTCACCTGAGAAGTAGAAGCTCACCCTCACCTTTGTTAATGGATGGACCATTTAGGCCTGGGCCAGAATACTTTACATAAGAAAGATTTCCAGGTAAGTTACAGCAATTGTTCAAAAGCCCTTTTCAGTGCATAATCATCCAGCAAGGCTCAACCAAGCCTGGAACTCAGGACAGCCTACAGAGTTGCCCCTGCATTACCCCATGGGAATCTGACAACCAGTCAGAATACAAGCTCCAATTCAAATCCCAACAAAGGTTATAAAACCCAGGCACTCTCAGCACCTCAGCCCTTTCTTGATCTCTTCCTTCACCTTGAAGCATGTGATCATCCTTCCTTTTCACTCTGGGGCTCCAAGCCATGTGGTCCTGCTGTCCACCATTAAACCTTCCAAACAGCCTCTATGTTTCCAGTGTCTTTTTCCCCGCTTGGAACTGAACCCAGAAGGATATTTCTTCCAACAATAGCATTTAAAAGAAAAGGTGAGAAAGACATAAAGCAAAGTCGATAAGGATCTATACTCTATCTAGACTGTGCTGAAATTCCAAAATAATACAATGAGAAAAATACAATGATTTTTTAAAATGCTAAAATAAAATTAAAATAATAACACACCATAAACTCGAATCAATAATAGTCAGAATTATGTATGCACTTGAGCAATCTCCTGCGGAATTTAATAAACTACTTAGGTTTTTGTTATTTTTAACATTAAATAGAACACTGGATAGTAAAAAAGAAATTTCATTTTATTGGATGTATTAAATATGCAAGCTTGTGTATGTACATGTGGAAGGATATGTGTAGAAGATTGATCCACTGCTTATTGGCTCTTTCCTTAGAATTGTTTTGTATTAATATAAGTTTAGGTATTTGAAAAGTCATATATAATTGGAAAAAAGAATGTCCAAACATTTTAACAATTGACAATATAATGTCAATTAACTATTTGACTGGGAAGCTTTAAATATATAGTACTGTATGTAAAACAAATTTTATTATTAAATATTTCACTGAAAAATTAAATGGAGCAATTTCCTTCAGAGCCAGATGCTACTGAATACTAATTGCTTGGGGAAACGAAACAGAAGACTGATTATTTTTACTCTACCTATGTATTTTTCAATTGCAATCTTGTTTTATTGAGACCACCATGGCCACTTTTTTAAAGCAGAAAAGAAAGATGCAAATTCAATAAACACACAGTATTTTGTTTTTCTGAGAAGTATCAGGAAAATATTCTGAGCTAGATAATATGTTGGGTCTCACACTTTTCAAACTTCTTGTAGCTGCATTTTACCTAATCCAACAGGTATTTGCTTTGTTGCTGTTCTGACTTTTAGTGTTGAACTGTTTTCTCCAATTTGGTGCCTTCCAGCTAGCCATGTTGGGAAATGGTAGCCCAACAGATCTGAAGATTACTATTTAAGAGAGGCCAGAATATGACTCCCCAGCTGACTTTAGCTGGTCTTAAAACAATGCCTGACCTCTTTAGTGATGGGAAGGGAGGATATAAGGGCATAAGATGGATTGGGAAATAAAGAAATCCTAGAAGAAGTTATGGTAAGGCAGATTACTTTAATTTTGTTGGTTAAAAAAAAATCTCATGAATGTGCCCAAGGAAGCACTAGGAAGTAAGCTTGACTGGAAAGAGACCTTTTTTATTCTATTATGAAGAATTGTAAAAGATTCTACAGGTTTTGATTAAGCTAACAATTCTTATTTCTCAGTTATCAAATTATAAATATACAAAACATTAATAGATTTTATTAGTTTGCTTTCAGTAAAAATTGAATTTTGTAGTAAATATTTAGCATTTATTTTTATTTTAAACAAGTATTTATAGGTTGCTCTATAACAGGGGTGTCAAACTTGCATCATCACGTGTCATCACGTGATGATTTTTTCTCCCTTCGCTAAACCAGGGATGGCCAGGCATGGCCAGCACATGACGCATCTGGCCTGTGGGCCATGAGTTTGACATTCCTGCTCTATAACATTAAATTTTCAGGATGAGCTATAAAATAAAAGTAAACAAAGTAAAAACAATAACAATACAGTGATGTGATAGTACATGAATATCAGAGGTTAAAGGACAACAAAATAGAGCTAAGTTTGTTTTGAGAGGTACTACCGGTAGAAGATCTAAAAGAAAATAAAACTATTTGCATTGCACAGTGAGGGTGCCACTAGAGAAAAGGTCCTTTCATTTCTACTGTACTTCATCTAATAGGGATGTCCAAAAAGAGATTCCTATGATAATTCTTTTATGGACCTTGGTCAAATAATGAAAAGCTCATGAAATTCAAATGTAGCACTTTGAAGTAGTAAATTTACACAATGCCTGAATTCACAAATCATGCTTAACCAATATCCAGTACACTTTTTCATGATTATATGTGAATTAAGTTCTATAAATTTCTATAAAGGCTATAGTAAAAAGCTAAGAAAGTCTAACCTTAAATATTATTGAAATCAATTAATGAATGTTATATTTTAAAATTTCATGAGGAATATTACTATAATAATAGGGCACAATCAAAAAATGTAATAATATGATTGGCTCTGCTTTAAGACTCTTTTCTGTTTACAGTCATTTCTAACACTCTGTTCATTCTTTTTACTGTATTTTTTGTACTGACAGCAAGAAATTCAAAATCTATTTTTCTATATTAACCTACCCTTTATTTTACTATATTAACCTAACCTTTCTTATAAGCTGCCTTGAGTCGCCATGTGTGAATAGGTGGCAATATAAATCTCCTAAATAAACAACATAATTTACAGTCTGTTTTAAAGTGGAGAGTCCTCTAAAAAAGACTGTGTTGTTTGTAAACTTATTAGAGAACAGACATTTAAATGATATAGCCCTTTTCTTGAAGGATTACCTATTCCATGACCAGCTTAAAGACAAAGATTTAAAAGAAAAAAAATTACTAGGACTGTGAAATTCTGATTACCACTTTACAATTTTTCAAATGATAAATCACAGTCTTCCCTGCTGTTGTAACATGTAGCTTTTCTTTACCAATTTTATTTTAATGCAAAAAACAAAACAAAACCCTAACACAAGGTGGTTACAACTTCTGCTAGAAGTACTTTATCTTGACACCAATTAGGGTCAACATTCCAACATGAACCAGAGCTAAAAGTAGACAGAACTATTAGACAGAATTACCTATTATTTCTTGTTCACATAATACCTTCTCTGTCTCTTCTCCCTTTTCTTTTTTCCCACACAACTGGTTGTCACAGAGAGAGTACATAACTTTTATTAGAAGCCTGATTTGCTTGTCTGCACTTTTAAAATTAAGCTGGGGATCACATGAAATTAAACCAAGAGCTACCCAACTAATATTCTATTTAAAGTAGCATATGTAAATTGGTACATACAACTATAAAATATTATTGTTTAGAAAATGCTTTCTTCTTTTTGGGACAAGTGACCAAAGTAAGCTAAGGCTTTCCCTTGTTTTAGAACTTGTTTTTATAAAGAGGAACACCAACAAACATCCATCCTTAGCCCATTATACTTCGGTAAATGGAATGGACCAATTTAGAGAGTTATATCTGAAATCTTCAGTGTATTTCTCCATAGCAGTTGTGCATAAATTGGCAGCATTCTGTACACTTCCAAACTTGTTCAGTTTGAATTTCTCCATTAAAGTGAGAAAATCTTTGCTTTTCAAGTTCAGTATTGTGGGTTTTCTTTCCCTGTTTTCTTTCAATTCTGTGAACAACCACAATCCAACATTATGTTACCAAGGAGAAAAACCTCCTAATTCTCAAGATTTATTATGTGGCTGCTTGGGCGTGTTTTGTCAAAGAAAATAAGCTTTCTTTGAGCTGTATTCAGCATACTCCTTTTCTCACCGGAACTATGCCAGAAGATGGCATTGCTGTGTGATGATTCTCCCATCTCCATTGCAACAAGTCATTAAGAACCTAGTGCAAAGGCTGCACTCTAAAACTCCATTAGCATGAGTCAGGCTAACAGGAAATGAATTTTCTTCCATATCTCTCATCAAGGACAATTCCATTAAATGCTTCAAAACCTGCAAGAAGTTGATGGGATTTTTGTTCTTCTTGTTATTGGTACATGAATAAAAAGCTCATATTACAAGATGCAGTTGAATTCTTAATAAGCTTTTAAAATCTCCAAATATGAAAAATGAACATAAGTGCAAATGCTCAGACATTATCAAAACCTCAGATATTGTTACTCCCCCCCCCCCTTATACACTATCCTCAGTGAATGAACACTAATTCAGGGATAGTATACCTAAAATCTGATAGGGTGTGGTCATACTTACAACTACATAAAAAGAAACATTTGATGACACTTAACTCTGTATAAAGGGACGGCAAATTGCTCTCTCTATTCCCCAAATATATTAATTAATCTACAATCCTGATAAATCAATTAAAAAGTAAGTTAAAGCATCAGATTAAAAACTAGGAGACCATGAATTCTAGTCCCACCTTAAACACAAAGATACTAGGTAACCTTGAGCCAGTCATTCTTTCTCACAATAGAAAGCAGGCAATAGCAAACTATTTCTGAAAATGGCAGAGATTAGAAAAGTAAATTGCCAGGAATCAAGACTGACTTGAAACCCTAGCCTCCCCTCCCCCACAAAAACGTCCTGGTACAAAGAAAGGCAAACTATATTTCTGTTTCCTGTTGCTTCCTGGAACTGTGGAGACAGAGTATTAGCCAGGAATTATATTTTAATTCAACTGCAACATTTTAAAATTCAAAAAAACACTGAAGAGTGATTTATTTTATAAAATATTTCTAGGCTTCATGGCAAAGCATTCTGAAAGCAGCTTACAAAACCAAAATCACCTTATTGTAAAAGGCATCCCAATTCCAGCATTTATTTTATTGTAACCCCATCTTTTATTCAAGAACTTAAGAAAATATTTTCTTCACAGCAGAACATCCGTGAGGTGGGTTGGGCTAAGGGAGATTGCTCCAGAATCACCCAATGAGTTTCCAGGACTGATAGTGTATGTCTCCCTGCCCCTAGTCCATCTGAATTACAAACCATACTAGTTCTCATTTAAAAGCAGTTTTCCCCAAAATTAAAACACATCTCCCAAATTCTAAAACCAATGGGTTTTATGGGTAAAAATCTGGGTAAATGGGTTTTCAAAAGATAGTAGTGAAAATATCTTAAAATGCCTATGGCAAGCCAATTAGAATTCAGTGGAATAATCCTTTTCTTCGTTTTAGGCAATTCAGAAGTTGCAAGAAAGCACAAGTAAAAGTGTATTCTTGAACTTAAAATGTAGTCAATACTTTAGAAATTGATCTTTTAAATTCTCAGAAATGTACCGGTAGGAATTCAGGTTTTGTGAGTCATATGTTCTACCATTACATCCTCATGAATACTTGGTTGAATGTTTTCTATATCACTTAAGATTGGGGCTGTTCTTAAAAGAGACCCCAAGATAGAGTTCATAAGTAGTTTTTAAGGTCTACTCCATGAAGAACTGTAGCTAATGTACTCAGCAAAATGGGTCTTTTTAACTTTCTGAGCTATGCAAATGAATAGGAGCTCTTCTAGACCAAATTAAAATGCAGTCAATATTTTAGAAATTGATATTTTAAATTCTCAGAAATGTAGATAGAAATTTAGTCTCCGTTTAACACTAGAAACATGTAAATAATATTACAAAAAACAAATTTCTGGAATTAAGCTATGTAAAGCAACTTAATTGGTCATACTTAGATAATTCTTTTAAATAAAGTGATGTTTGTTTTTCCAATGAAACTTGCATTAGGAAAAAAAAGTAGCATTAAATGTATCCGTATTTTTCAGTCTATAAGATGCCCCCATATTTCATGTAGTTTCTTGTAATAAGCACATTTTAAGCCATTGCTGTGAAGAAGCCATTTTGTTAGAGTGAGTAACACAAGAATAAGAAATGCATGCTATTGGATGGAATAATAGAGATGAAAGCTAGATTGGCAATGTGATATAGGAAACAACTACAATAAAGAGGAATGATAGAGCTGCATATTAGACAGAGGTTCATCAGGCATGTGTTGCCTTCTCCTCTGGCCTCCTGTGGAATAAGGTGCCCCCCCCCATTTTCAAATAAATATTTGAAAGAAAAAGTAGCATTTTATATACAGAAAAATGCAGTATTTTGGTCTACTGTTGAATAGTTAGAAGCGTAAGCATATTTCTCTTCCTCTAGTAAAATTCTATTAGGGAAGAATACCAATCTGCTTTCTATATGAAAATGGTTCATAGTATAGATGCTGCCAATGAAAACAGTGTTTACTATGTGCTCAGCCTAAATGTCTCTAAAAGAAATTACATCATGTAGGTTTTCTTTATGATTTCTGAAAAATTTGCACTGTTGATTTTATTTAACAGAAAACAAGTAACAATAAAAAGCTTTGCCATATATGCACAGATGCCAAAGGTTTATTTTTAATTTTAAACAAATTAAGCAAGCAGTTGCTTGACTCTTAATTTATAGAGCAGTTCTAAATTATGTTTAATGACAAGCTAGCCTTGCTGAATTCAGTCCTTACTGTCTTTTACTAGGATCCAGTTTTGAACACCGAAAATGGAAGCATCACCAATTTCATTTGGAGTAACAATACCCTGAATGTTTTTTTTTTTTTTAAATAGACATCCAACAAAGTTCTTTTCTTTGCTAGTCTACAACAACTTCAAACAGGAATAGTGATTTTCAAGCTTTTTGCCTTTTGGGAAGTGTTTTCTACATAGGCTTAATTGCTAAGGAAGCCTCACATATACTGAAGAGCAGGGGTCTCCAACCATGGCATCTTGAAGTCCACAAGTCTTCAAGTTGCCAAGGTTGGGGACCCCTGCTGAAGAGGACCCTGTAATAAATTCTTAGGGCCTGGTATCAAACTCACAGCATCACATTGCTCTCATATGATGTTTTGTGACATTTTCTCCATTTGTGGAGCTGGGGTGGGCATGGCCTGTGTGTGACACATCCAGTCCATGAGCCACCAGTTTGACACCCTTGTTTTAGTGCATGTTAGCATCAGCACACATGGCTTTGGTGAGATTATTTGTGACACTCCATAATAAAGAAAACAACCAACATGACTGAAATGTCCTGACACATTGTTCTCACATGGGATCACACAAAATTTGAGGATTAAAAATTGTAAAATCGGTGTTTATATATCTTGGCACCCCTATATATTTTACAAAATTGTACTATAATTCTGACATCTTGAATATATTCTATCCTCTGGAGTAATCTGTTCTCAAAGGGCACTTTCCTGGATCTGTGGTTTAGCTAAACAGTATATATATCTGTGTGATATTGCTGTGCATGGAGCTTTAATGAGTAAACTCTTCAACTGTTCAGTTTCACAAGCCATACAATTCAAATTCAGATAATCCTGGATACCATAGCATGCTCAGATTCCAAGTTTGAATTTTACTCAGTAAACATTTAAAAAAAGCAGTGTTCATCCAACAGCTTTATGTGGAAACTTGCCCAGTAAAAATCCACATGTATAATATATATGATAAATGGAAATTTGATTAGGGGGAATGTCTACCAGGCACCAAACTAGTATCCATGAAGCACTGGAGTCCATAAATATCCCTGTTTCTATCACAGGATTCCCCCCCCCCCCAATTGAAAACTGGAGAGAAAAGGAACAGCCTACTTGCTTTCTCATTCAGACAAGCTGTTTCCTCCCAGATGCAGTTCATCAGAGCCAGAATCAGTGACTGCCAAAAACTGGTGTGATTTGAAGGCATTCTTATATTCAAGGGAAATCATGCAGTGTTGTGTGGTCAGCAAGGACTGGCTGGAATGAAACACATGGATTACAGTAAAAAAAGAAAGGCTGAACTACAGAAGCTTTCTATCTTTGACATTGTTTACAAGAAAGGCTGAAGGACTCTTTTCTGTTAAGAGGTATAGCAGTGTGGGGAAGACTAGCCAAGCTCTTCAGTGAGTAGCTGTATTTTATTTTAAGTAACTGAATGATGCATTTTATGACTAGCAACTTTGTCTCTTTTTCTTGTGTATGTCTTTGAACAGATATACCACACAGTCTTGTAGAAAAATCAGATGTTTTGATTTCTATTATTTTTTTGAAGAAAAAACATTTTGATTTGGGAGATAGGTATTTATGCCTGTCTTTTGCTTCGGAAGGTACACTACAGCCAGTAATCGAAAGCTAATTAAAAAATACATCAGGGAGAGAGCGCAGAAAATGGTGACCAGGAAAGAAGTGTTACTTGTTTATTGATAAATAGCTTCATTGAATTCAGGGGTTAATCCAAAGTATATTCAGTAGATCATTTCTCAGATGGTTGCCATACCTGTATTAGCTTTTATTAATATGAATTTGAAAAAATATAGAAAAGCAACAGGTTGTCCTATGACATCATTATAAACAGTTTATAAACATAGCTTACAATTTCCATCCTATTTTTGGTTGCTGTTTTAAGACAGAAGTACAGAATATGATATGAGTTCAGTGATTTGGTAATTAATTTTGATTAACTATAGTTAAAATAGGAGGGGGGTGATTAAATCCTAATAGTCTGTGAGAGAAAAAAGCAATTGGAATGAACAAGATAATGACATTTGTCATTTTCAGCTGATGGATAAGAAATTGATGGGAGAAACTTGACAAGAGAATATGTTTATAAAAGGCTCTTTGTTATTTGGGAAAACCTGAAAAACAAAATCTTATGCAATATAGGAGGTTCCCTTCACATTATCTATTATTTATTGGCCCCATGAAGATTTACATTTTATTGTCAGTGTTTAATACTGGAATAAAAATGCCATTGTTGGATAAAATAACTGATAATAAGTATATCTTTCAGGCAGCTTTTAAATGAATAGAAATAAATCTTTAGCAGTAAATTTGAAGATATTTTATAATTCAAGACATTTTAGACTGCAAATCTTGTTTTTATGCTTGTAATTGTGGGATAGGGGTCCTCTGAATACAATTTACACAATTTATGTTCATAGGAAACCTATAAAACATTGGCTATATGTATGAGTAATGCATCTTTCATCTCTCGAGGGTTATTCAACACAGAGAAATTAATCATATCAACTGGCTGCAATTGTAGAACATGTTTAGAAGACTGATAGTTGTTTCCAACCAATTTCCTTTCTCTCATCCCATTATTTCTGACCTGTCTTTGAGGGTGGCTGATATAGCATGTCTACCTTTCTTTCTACTTTCTCAAATAATTTTTTGGAACAACTACATAAATATTCTTAGGGTACAGGAAGCTGTATTTTCTATTTTTATGAGACATGGAAAATATTTTTTCTACATTAAATCCTTAGGATTTAACCAATATTTCCATATTGCCAAATGAGAATTTTGAGCAAGAAACATTATATCGGGGAGTGATCTACTGAGGTCAGTAGAACTATTCAGAATAAATATGCATTGGGATAGGCAATACTTATTCTTCATTAGACTAGGCTATCATAATAATTCCTTCCCAAATGGAATTATCTGCCTTATTATTGTATTCTCAGAAAATCTGAGACTTCTGTCTTGTAACTTATTTTTAAAATTAGTTTTCCCAGAAAAAACTATTGTACAAAAGATTCAACTGTACAACACACACACACACACACACACACACACAAAATCTGATCTTTTACCTTAAAGGTAAAATACATGAAAAAAAACACAGACTGAATAAATAAAGGTAGCAGAAATTCAAGTTTACTTTCAATCTATATTAAATTTTGTTATAATTACAAATTTTGTTATAATTTAAAACATTTATATAACTTTCCATCTTCTAACCAACCAAATAGAGCTTGAAAATGAATTTTTTTGCTAAGGGGAAAACTGATTGATTTCATAATCTGGATTTGGAAATTTGAACAATCTAGTTAATGTTTGCTACAAAGGTATTTTTAAAGAAATCCTGTAATTTTACATATTCTTTATAGATAACATAGTATGTTTTTGGATAATTTCATTATGAGATAAATTCAGCTTATCTCTCAAAGCTTGAACAGTATTGTAGACTATATGCAACTTTGACTTTTAAGTGCACATTAAGTGACAATTGGGTAGTATGAAAATTACCACTTGCAGAAAATACTTGCTTGTAAAAATGCTATAATTATAGAACTATTCTAGGCCTAAATGTAGCTGCATTTTGAAAAAAGACTGACAAAGAAATGGATAATGCTTGTTACTCAAAGACTCTCCTATTAAAGACATGAATGATTTTTATATTGTATTCATCTCTCTCTCTCTCTTTGTATGTGTATATATAATCCAAAGTAGTTCACAAGAATCATGTAATGAAACAAATTGTTAAAAAGTTACGATATTTATGTAGTTACTTGCCAAGCCTGTCTAAATTATAATAAAGTAACCAAAATATCTTTACAAGCTCCAAGGCGTGTCACAACTTTTGAACATCCCTAATTTTTTGAAATTAAAAGTTGAAAAATTGGACACGCCCTAAAGATGGGTCACTTATCTGTAACCCAAAAATAAAAATAAATGCATGAAAACATAAAGGAAATAAAATCTGTCAGTTAATAGATCATGTACAGATTATGAACTGACACATCCATGACAATATAACTTGGTGTAAAAACTGAAAACAGAAGAATCAGAAACTGTAAGTCCAGACACAATATTAAAACAAATGGGAGAAACTGCCTTTATAACAATCAAAAAAGCCAGAATATAAATTTCATTCACGTATTGGCTAGTACACAAAGTTTAGCCAGCTTTATAATAACATTATACAGGTGGTAAACACCATTATAAAGGGGAAAAGTAACATTACTTCACAGTAACGCTGGAAGAATCAAACATCAGGTTAATAAAATATAAGTCATACATATTCATAAAATGTGCAAGCTTAAGAGCCATTTAGTGTTCCCCTGCCCATAGTCTTTCTACTGTTTTCATGGCAAAAAGTTACAAATTACAGTATAAAAGATGAGAAATTGCAATAGGCTTGACACAAAGTTAAAACTGTAGCTGGAAGTGCCAGTCTCAGGTGAATGTTCCTTCCAAGATGTCCTAGTTCCTACTAGTTAAATAACAAAAGGTCATTTCCACCAAGAGATTGCCATCTCCATCTTCAATGTTAAATAACCAGAAATCACAAGCTTGGTGGGATACCTGAGCACAGCACCCTCTCTTTTGGAAACCCAGCTAATTGCACTTTCTTGAAATTTCTAGAGCAGGAATGTTAAAGTGGCGGCTCATGGGCCAGATGCATCACATGCAGGCCACACTGACCCCTGCTCCGTGAAGGCAAAAAGTGTTGCGATATGTCACGTGATGGCAATGTGATGCAGCAAGTTTGACACTCGTGTCCTAGAGATAGTATTTGTGCTGACTTTTGAGGAACAAAGGAAACATTTTCTAGATAAGGGAATTGCAGGGGTGGGATCAGGTGTCCATCTTCAAACCAGCTGATTGTGCTCTTAGAATAAACTTCACCTGATTCAAGTAACTACCTGTGTTCTGCATTCTTTATTCTTGGCTTGGAAATGAACCTGATTTCTTTCTACATAGAAGTCTGTTTAGTAATTGGGATTGTTATACAGTGGTACCTTGGTATTCAACTGCTTTGAAACACTTCAAATTGGATACTCAACACATTTTGATGTGAAAATTTTGTCCTGGTACTCATCATTTGTTTGGTACTCAACTCACAGGCTAGAACTTGTCGATGATGGCTTTCTTGCGACTCACTACATTATTCCTTAAGGGAAAAATTGGTGTGGTAGTCACCATTTTTGGTACTCATTGTGCCTCCCAGAACTAATTAATGATGAATACTGAGGTACACTGTATTAACTTCAGGAAAGTTTATTTCTATTCAATTTAAAATAGCTTGGGATCAGTAACAAATCTAATTGGTATTCTATGCCTCATACCAGTCTTTAACCTGAATACCAAAAAGGCCCTGGGAGAATGATCAGAAAACTGAAGCCTAATCTTGTGTCACAATGAATTGCCATGATGGACTTGGAATTATGCAATTTAAAATATTAAAAAGTTAAAAGTTTTGTTTTTTTCTAGTGGATGAAAAGAAGGCTCAGCGTCATTGCCTAATTATAGTGTCACTTACCTAGGCGGTGTGATTGCCTAATTAAAGCATCTGTCTTTTCCTGTAAATAGATAAAAGATTAAAAAAAAAACATTGAGTAATGGAGGTGGAGATTTTTTTGGGGGGAGACATTCCTGCAAGGACTTTTCAATGCTGTAGATTGGCAAAACCATGTGCATCGAAGGGAAAGAATCTTCTGGAATCCCAGCAGGAGCAAGAAATAGAATTATCTGCTAAGTGAAATCATTGGTAGAAAGGAAACAGTCAAGATGCTGGAATCCCAGGTCCATAAAGGATCTGATTTATTTCATTCTTTCGCTCATGCAGTTTCTTTAGGAGGTTTTCTTTTCTGGGCTTGCCTCTATCCTAGAAAAGGGAGAAAAATGTCAAACACTTTAAGAAGCCAGTATTTAAAAATTATGATCCTTGTGCCTCCCTTTATAATTTTAGAATCAAGTTTCAAAATGACATTGCAAATACAGATAAGAACTCAAATTATGCCTCTTATGTAAATTTATAGAAAATTTTAAAATAACATTTCATCAGAAAAGGTTGCTTACATCACATAAATGACATATTAGAAGTTCTGTGGCTGTAGCTATCATTTTAGCCTGGTTAATTTTGTTTTAGCCTGGATGAGTTACTTAAGACACCAGGCTAGAAAGTAGAAGACGATGAATTCAAGTCCCACATTAGCCATAAAAGCCAGCTTGGGTGTCTTTGGGTCAATCACTCTCAGTCCAATCCACCTCACAGGGTGGTGGTGTGAGGCAAATAGGGGGAGGCAGGAATGTTGGATATCTTTGCTGCCTTGAGTTATACCTAAAAATAATAAATGTGAGATACATAATAAGTTATTACCAATGTTTATGGAGATTCTCAGTCATCCAGGTCATGTTGTATAGTGGTGGGATTCAATTTTTTTTTACTACCATACTGTTCAATTTTTTTTACTACTCTGTGGGCATGACTTGGTGGGCAGGGCAGGGTAAGGATACTGTAAAATCTCCAGTCAGAGGTGGTATTTGCCGGGTCTCTGAACTATTCAAAATTTCCGCTACCGGTTCTCCAGAACTGGTCAGAACCTTCTAAATATCACCTCTGAGGTAGTCCCAGAAGCTTCTTGGATGCGAGGTAAAACGTCTTCAAAGAAAAACCAGAAAGTCCAGTTGCCTCTTGAAAAAGCACCTTTGGGTATTACAAATGTTATTTGCTTGGATTATATGTGAAAGAATAGTAGACACAGAGGTTTCTCAAGCTGTACAGCTGTGTTAAACTTGAAATGTTTAATATTTTCCCAGTTCTGTTCTTTTACATTAGTGACAAAAATAAAAATTTCATTTACTTTTTGAATAAAAACAACTTCTCATGTTTGCTTTGCAAACACAAGGAACATCTCTAGTGCACATGCAATTTTGATTTCAAATATGAAATTTCAAACAGTAGTCTTCCGAGAAATATATAATAGTCTGAATCACTTGAACCTGTTGGATATGTAAGGAAGTGGATTGTTTAGTAATTTAATGACCTTTATGAATTAGGAGAAAGAAATAAGTGACAGTGTATTGTTTGACATTGAATTTGAAACTGCATGGCCAAAATTGAATCTCATTTTGAAAATGTTGTGTACGAGGGGTGGGGTGATATTGAAGGAACAGAAAGCACAAGCAGTTACCTCACATACACAGTTTTAAATTCATGCTAATGTATCCATCGTTGAGCCAAAACCTTTTCAGGATTATTATAGCTTCTGGGCAGGCTGCCTGTCCATTTAAATGTCTCAATCACATTTAAGTTATGGATTGCCCTTTTGTAGTTATCCACAGAAGGGGACCTAATGCAAATGCTTTCACTAACATCACAAGAGTACCCTGCAGCTATAAAGAACTACAATTCCCAGAATATTCAGCCAGCGGCGAGATAATAACAAATGGAGGACCTACTGGGTTGGAGAAAGACTAGCCATTGTATTTGGCATTTGGACTTTGGGAAAGATTGGATAGTTTGATTAAATAGTAAGGAGAAGTCTAGCTTATTATATAGATTTATTGAGAACTGCCTCATGCATAAAGTATATACTTTTGGATAACTTAGGTCTAAATAATGAGGATATTTATTTTCTTCTGGTTCCACTTTTATTTAAATATTAATTGAGAAAATAATGATTTTTTTCAATGCTTTCTTCTGTATTTTGCTTTCAGCCAAAAATTAAACTTGGTAATCTTGATAATATTAGTGCAAGTAAAATGTAGAAGCTGGCTGTTCTAGAAAATATAATTACTGTTTTCTTTGAAAATAGACATTACAGCAATAGTTCATTCGTTTATCTAGATCAGGAGTATCAAACTCGCGGCCCATGGGTGGATGTGTCATATGCTGCCCCGCCCCTGCCCGGTTTAGCAAAGGGGGAAAAAGTCCCTATACGTCACATGGTGCCACGAATTTGACACCCCTGATCTAGATTCTAGATCTAGGATATATTTGCTTGTTTATGAAATAAATGAAATGCAGCTTACTCATTAAAATAGATAGGACAAGTGATATGTAACAATATGCCATTAAGTCGCTGTCAACTCTTAACAATTATAATAATTAAACTTTTTCCAAGGATTTAGCTACAGTGAAATCAGTTATTATGGAGTAAATTATATACAGAATATTTGATTTGTTGCAGATCCAAAATAATATGATTGCAATGGCACTGAGCCAATACTACCTTATGGCCTACAGACTACAAGGTGACAGTTAGATATATTGTAGATAGAAATACAGTTAAATATACTATAAATAGAAGGATTTGGTCTGAATCTTACTCTTTCTTTAATAAATTGCTAACCTGAGCTAATTTTCTTCTGAAGCATACATACAAAGAACAAATATGCTTTGATTTTTCTCTCTTAGGATGCACTTCACTAAATACACTTGTCTATCCCTCTCGTGCATTTTCTGTAAATAAATATGTTTCCTGCTATAATTATAAAATCTACTAATCATTACTCCATATAGAGTCTTGTGTTTCAAAAATAAAATATTTTATTGATTTATTAAATATATCACTTTTGAAATGAAGGCCTCTATATGACAAATGTGAAAGAAGAAAACCAGTCACTTGCATTCCATCTACAAAAATAATATGATTGCTAGTTTTCATTTGCAGGGTATTCCACAAGTTAAAGTTTATCTAGTGCTTTATACAGCTTCTGGTTCCAGTTATAAAATATATATTTTATTCAAAAGTTAAACAGATGCTGAACATTCATCTTGGTACAGCGCTATAGCAATAACTTTAAAAAAAGAAAAGTAACCATAATGAAAAACAAATAGCAATGAAATTTTTTTTATGTAACTTGAGACTTTCAGGAATTTTCCATTGGATAAAATACTAAACAAATAAAAATATAAAACAAAAAATTGGGAGGGAGGAGTCAGGAAAAGTGACAATAGTTATTATTAAAGTCAAGCTAATAGCTGAAAGGAAAAACAAGGTTCTTATAACTAAAACCAAAACTAAAACTAAACTTTATACCAACTCCCCACTACAGTGTTTTCAGAAAATCAACGACCTAAAAGATAGAAAATGAAATTGTAGTTTTGTTTGATGTCACAACATTCTTTACATCCACAGACCTAGAACTACCAAATGAATCCATGTCAGCAGTACTACACAACACACCTGATCTACTGAAATATACGAAGATTGAAATATCCAGAATCATGGATTTCATCAGCTTCTGCCTCTCTACTTAAATTTCGATTAACAAATATATCAATAAATCAGAGTAACACCCATAGGATCATCACTTTTAGCATTTATAGCAGAGACTGTAACATAGTGTCTAGTAACTATCCACTCCAATGCATGCAACGAGAAGTAGGAATATTGTGTATAGCAACATCTTCATTATAATAACAAAAGAGCAACTAGAGAATCACATAAAAAAACAAACATCTTCCAAAGAACAAAATTTATGATTCCACCCCAAGATGGTTGCCGTACAGTAAGAAACTTTATTCTCTTGCCAATGATCTGCTGTTGTTGCTGCCAAAACTGGTTCTAATGCAGTGATGCTCTGTGGATTTGAATGGGAGAATTTAGGAATGGCAAGATTGGGCCCACTTGGGAAGGGGAGTCTTGAAGATTCTAGTTCCCAGTGGGAGGGTTGGAAAGTCACTGGGCAAATCCATCTTCTTTTCAGCAGTTTGTTTTCTAAGCAAGCCTGGATTTTTTAAAATTTATTGTTTCATGTTGCTTTTTGTCTTTAAAAATTGACCTTCTATACTTACCAAATCTGTTTTCAAAAACAGAAGGGAGAGGAAGAGGGAGAGAGAGATATCTATCTAAGCAGCTAGTTGATTCCTGTTAACTAGCTGCTATATTATTTATTAATAATATAGCTATTATATTTATTGGCTATTTTATTTATCTGAATACTTTAATTTTGTAAACCATGACAGTGCAAACCTAAACTCTCAATTGTAATTGAAATACATTTGAAATACAGCACATAAATACATTATATGTAACACAGTAGTCCTATACACATTTTCCTGAAATATGATGTTCTCACATTAATCATCATGCATTGGATTAGGCTGTCATCTCATAAAACATTTCTATGGCCATTTTATAGTTATCAATAGAAAGGGAGGGGGGAAAGGGGTTTGAAAGAACAGTGCAGTAGCTTGGAAATCGAAAGTGCATTCCATACATAGCTTTTCAGAGATTGTAACTAGGTGACAAGTTTCTGCCGCACAAAAATCTAACTGGAGAACATGATTGAAGACTTTTGGCTATGGATGTATCTCATTGGAGAATATGAATTATGATACATCCAGAGGGCTAGGGGAAAACCAGATCAAGGGTGACAGTGAATTATGTATCTCAGAGTCTGCTACACCCATTTAGTGCTGACATGTTAACTTCCAATAAATCCTGTTTAGTTTTGGAAGTTTGGCTTGAAACTCATGATTTAATTGGGGTAACTACCAGAATCCTGACACAGGCAGCATTTTAAAATACCACTTTAGTTTAAAATGTACTATTGATGAAGTTAAATTCTGGTATTAGTTACACAGAGCTGCAATTATGAATTAGTGATAAATAAATTTAAATGTATATTAAATTATTTATATATTTCAAAGGCTACACTACAGCACATTGTAGATCCAACTTATAGGTAGCACTTAGCACTTAGACTTGTAAACTGCTATATAGTGCTTTACAAGTACTAATACATACAGTTTTTGTACTTGCATCAGGAGATTAAATATTATATTTTTCAACCATCTTAATAGTTTTTAAAATGATTTGAAATATTTTATGACGTATTGTTATTCTTCATTTTAGTGATATTTCAAAAAGAAAGAATCCATGTTCTTCATTTTCCTGCCCATGATATTCCAAGAAAGGTTGGAGATTAAATGATGATCAGGGAAGAGTAGAATTAGGTTCCTCAATCCATGACCTGATTAAACAGCTAAAGGGAAACAGAACTAACTGAATGAAGAGAGATAATATGAAATACTGGAAATGTCAATATTCCCTGGGATCGAGAGGTAGGCTATGGAACATCTTGTAGATGCTTCTATAATTGATGTATGGAGTTGTCACTAAACATGACTACCAGTTTAGGTAGCTATGAGTAACTAATGGTTTTCAGGGCTGTTTGTTGCATCTGGGTTGCTAGGTAGGATGTTTTGCCTACTGTTTGATTGAAACTGTGGAGGAAGATGATTGGTTTCTGGTCTGTGTGAGCTTTCTAAATAAACTTGGTTGGACCTCTGGAATACACTGTCATTGGTCTCAACTGACAGAGAACTTCTCGTGTTTAAATATTATACTAATAGAAAAGAACCATATAACTGCTATTCCTTTAGTGAATTCCTATTGAGGTATTTTTACATTCAGAAGGATTTTCATATTTAGAACAATTAACTCTCCACAATTATTTCACCACTGATTCTTAACAATTCTCATTCTCAACTTATTACATATCATATACATCTTTCATCAAACCAGGCTGATTTCAATTAAACCTAATTATGTGCTAGAAATAATTTCAGCTGTCTATAGTAGAAATTTCTGGCTATTAATGTTAGGGTTGCACATTTTTGCATGCACGTTTGTTTGAGGCTGTAGAGAGCTGAGTATTTATGGAAATCCTGCTTTGCATCATGATAATTAAAGAAGACAGCAGAGATTTGAACCAAGGAAATTCTGCTTGATGGGCAAGGCCTGTAATGGCTTATAATATGTTTAATCAGACTGAATTGGCCTGCTTCATATCCATGGGTAAAATCTATGAACATTATGGACATCTTATTTCAAAATGTATGTTAAAAAGAAGATGCAGTAATAAACAGTTTAATTCTGTAATGGAATCACTTTAGGACAACTTATACCTACACAATTCCTTGAGAACAGATCACATATTAAAGCTAAAGAAAATTCTAAAAACAAAAAAAAAAGTAGAGATAGCAAAAGTAAACCAAAACCAAAACCTTACGAGCAGAAACCAAATATCCACAAGGATATTCCTGAATGGAACTGAATGAAATGACAATTCAGAGGGCTCTGCAGGATCCAGAAATAATATTGATAAAAGCAGCATTGCACCATTGCAATACAACCTATCAGTTCCCCTTTTGTATGTACATTCAATGTAAATATGCATGTACAAACAAGTCAAAACTTGCATTGCAATGTTGTCATTGCCTTCTTTTCCTTTATCTTCCCTGTGGATGAATGCCTCTGTCAGCAACACCAGTTCTAAGATGAGGTAGTTTATTCTTCTCTAAAAAGTTCAAAAATCATTACAAAAAAACTTTCATAAAGTTAACTATTCCTTTAAAATTCTCCTATGAAAATACATTTCTTAGCAGCAACTGAGTCATACAATTTTTTTATATCTTGATAAACAGAAAATGCTGAAGACACAACAATTAGTTGTAGAGTGAGTTTCATTGAATAGTTTTTACTTTTGAACTTTTCTGAAATCAGAGCTGAAAAGATTTTTTGTTGTTGTTTCCATTTGAGTGTTTTCAACTTTCATGACAAATATATAAATAGCCCTCAATGGTAAAGCATGGGTATCTCCAAAAACCCACAGTATTTAAATATGAGGTAAGTAATTCCATCAGCCATGAGACATTTATTTATTATTTATTTGTTTGTTTATTTATTTAATATTGCTGCCTATTCGCCCATGGCGACTTGAGGCGGCTTACACAATGTAAAACCATATTTAAAACAAAAAATAAGAACAAAAAACAATAAAATGGTATTGATAGATAAAAAAAATAGGTATCTGCTAGTATCCATCTGCTGAAGGGGGAAAAAAAAAGACTTGTTTTAAAATAAGTGCTATCTACATTCCATCTTTGTGGCTTTTCATAATGGATTACTGTATATAAATACAGAGTTAGTCCTTATCTGGAAGCCATGTTTCTGCTTGCCTAAAACATGTTAAATGTCAGAAACCTTTGACCATCTATGAGAGTTTAGGAATCTGGTATTATTTCTTATTTTTTTTTCATAATATTTCAGTATTTTTACATGAGATCTCAGGCTGAGACCAAGATCTTGGGTTGGCCATACCCAGACTCTCAAGTGTTGCTGATCCCAAATAGGAAAGCATAAAACAAGCACTGAATCAAACACATTTTTTAAGATATAGGGCATTTTAAAACCAAGCTACTAGAGAGAAATTGAGCTTTACTTGGCAGCAATAGCTATTTTTAAAGGCTTGACCAAATACAATTTTTTTTTCAAATGGAATAATGGGAGTTAGATCATTCAAAGCCTGAATAAGAAAGTCTTCCAGGCAATACTGCTTTTGTGCAGCAGGTGTGAAATTTTGGTTATTTGCATAAGAGTTCTTTCAATTTAGGAACTATGCCAGTCACACTGAGAACACTTTTTATGTTCTTTTATTTTGCCTGTATTTGTTCTCCTGTATTGCTTTGGGGGCAATTACAGATTCTTTCCTTCTTCCTTCCATTCTGGTCAAGATATCTGAATGCAAGATATATCTTGTCATCCCCAGAGCTGTCGCAGGGATAAACATTTTCTGGGGAGGTGTGAGTTTGTGTTTTCGAGACAGTTTTGACTCCAACTGGCAACTGACTGGACAAATCCATGAAGTTTCTTGGCTACATTTTCAGAAGTAGTTTGCTATTATCATCTTCTTAGGACTGAGAGGGAATAACTGTTTCAAAGTCACCCAGCTGGCTTTGTGCCTAAGACAGGACCACAACTCACTGTCATCTGGTTTCTAGGCTGCTGTGTTAACTACTACACTGGACTGGCTCTGGGGATGACAGGAAAGTATATATGAACATAGTCCTAGCTATTGAAATCTCATCTATGTAACTACTGCCATTGATGGTACATGCATTTGATGTCATGCCTCGATTTGAAGTGGCTGTACACACAGGCACAAGCAGTCAAGAATAGTTTTCAGGCAGAGCTGCTTTAAACTTTTTTGAAGAAAGATATTTATTTATTTTATTTTTATTTATTTATGTTTGTCAATTGCTTACAAGATACTAGGTATAAGTAAAAACAGTTATGAATACATGGATACATATAAGAAAAAAAATAAAAGAAACAATAGGACAGGGAAGGTAGGCACGTTGGTATGCCTATGCACGCCCCCTACAGACCTCTTAGGAAGATACTTCATCGGTGTCCTGGCATGCTATGAATCACTTTATTCAAACACTTTGCTCAACTGTATGGGAACATTGCAGGCGTGACGGTCTCCAATGTGTGGAGTGTCACAAGGTTCAGGTCCTTTTTCTCCCCTGCTCTGTATCTCCCAGTGGCTTCATATAAGGCTACTGCGAGAGACCATCCTGATGATTTGGGGTATGTTATCATCAGTGAGTGCTCAAGGGTAGGTGATGCTCCTAGGTCACATTTTACTGATGGCAACAGAGTTAATCGGGTAGCAGACAGAAACCATGCTGCTTCTGCCTACCAGCATAAGAGATCACAGGGACTGTGGGGCCATGGGGAAGGTGCAGCAGCCTAATGCCAGGAGCACATGGTCTCAGGCGTTTGTTAGGGGAACGAAGGGAGAGAGGGAGGGAGGGCCCCATCCAAGGCTGCAAGAAGTTCCCATCTCAGCTTCTCTCATCTCTCATTCTTTCCCTCCCCTATGTCACAGCTTGCCTGGATGTCTTCTCCCTCACCACCCATCTTGCAGCCTTTTGTAGGGATTTATTTTTCTTTTTTCAATCTCTTTTATTTTCTTTTTGAATAAACCCTACTTGTCAACTTCTGACAAGCAAAGTCAATGGGGAAGCCAGATTCACTCACCAGCCATGTTACTAACTTAGCAACTGCAATGATTCACTTACAACGGTGGCAAGAAAGGTCATAAAATGAGGCAAAATTCACTTGACAACTCTCACTTAGCTCAGGAATCTCAAAATTAGTTTTGGGAGAATTGGCTTGATGTTAACATTACCTAGGTGAAGCCAACTCTGACTTCACCCCCTTTGCGCCTTGCCTCTGACCCTGTTTCCCCCTCCCCCCAAAGTATGTCACCCATCACATTCCCCAATAAGGTAATTTCGTGGCTTGTGGAAGTTATTCCCTCCAGGCATTGCTGGAATTCGTTGGAGATGGCCTTGACTTGCTTGTCCATACTGCGTCATGTTATGACTGAAGAGTAATTACTTGGTGTAGCTATGAGGCGCAATTTCCCATCCCACTGCCAATGGCAACTCAGAAGCAGGTCAGGGAAGCTTCACAAGTTGACATAGCGACTGAAATTTTCAGCTCAATTATGGTCCTAAGTCAAGAACTACCTGTAAAACATTTCTTCAAGGGTTGTAATATATATTCATTGAGATTGAAGCATACTCTAATGAAGTTCTAAAGGTCTAATATGTATCTTTTCTGTTCTAGGTAAGTACTGAATGGAGATATGAAGAATTGGCATATTTCCAATGACCACCATGTTGCAAAAGGTACCCTGGTATTTTATTTCAACAGCCACTAAGTTTCATGAAGGAAACTTCAGCAAGCATGGTTGAAATTGTTGCAGATAACTGCTAATATTATTTTATATTCTGGATAAATAAATGCGATTTTCTAATTTGAATACCATATTTAAGCAATCATAACTGTTGCAATTTCCTGAACTAGTTCTTGTATTAATTTCCTTAATGGACTAAATTTAATTGCATTCTTCAAACATTATAGAAATTGTGAATTTTATGAAAATTTCTGTTTATGAAAGAAAAATACATTCTTGGCATCATACATTTCCAAATAAAAGGGAATGGTATTGATAGAAAATTGAAAGCATAAATGAGAACCATAGAAAAATTGTTGCTCAGACTCCAGAAGTAATGTATGGTTTACAAGGATATAGTTATAATGAAATAGAGATTTAATTGTAATTGTGTCTTTTATTATTTTCATTGTGTTTCAATGGCTTATAGCAGCTTTCTTCAATCTGGAAATGTCTGGGAGTCTCAATATTTTTCAAGAATGTCCAATAGGAGAAAGTTATAATATAATTTCTTTATTATGCATATAAACCAATACTTCAGAGTGTTTTATAAAATTAGCAGATTTACCATCATGCATGATTCCTTCAATATATTGCATCGCTATAACCTTGGAAGAACCAAAAGGTTTATTGGCTGTTTTCCAGATTGATAAATCTGTGTCAGCCAGAAAATGGCTTCAGAATGTAAGTGCTTGATGTAATATAACATGATTTGCAACTTTAAAAAAATCTTGACTATATTTTGTTTTCAGAATTTCTCATTCTAACAATTAAAAATACAGTATATATAGAATAAACATTTATTCAGCACTTTTTATTTTCTTATTCTGATAAGATAATAAAACAAGTACTTTGCAGACTATATATGAAAACTGGCATCCTGGTTGACACTCCAATAGAATATTGCATTTTAAGATGCATGAAAAAAGAACTAGGTTAGATTGTCAGTTCTGATATATTAAATTTCAGTCACAGGATGCTTTTAAGGAAAGAAGGAAAAGCAATTAAAGGGACATTGTGAGCAACTGTAATGACACAGGCGTCTATCTAGGAGGCATAAAGATACAAAAAAATAGTTTCTTCCTCTTCTGCTACTGTAAGCCAGGAAACAAAGAAGATTTAGGATATAACCTGTAGGCTATGCCTGCACAAAAGTATAATCTAACCCAGATTATTAATGAGCCTTGGTGGCACAGTGGTTAGAGTGCAGTACTGTAGGCTATTTCTTCTGACTGCCAGCTGTCTGCAATTTGGCAGTTCAACTCTCATCAGGCTCAAGCCTTCCATCCTTCCAAGGTGGGCAAAATGAGAACCCAAATTGTTGGGGGCTATATGATGATTCTGTAAACCACTTAGAGGGCTGTAAAGCACTGCAAAGCAGTATATAAAAGTTGCTATTGCTGTAAATAATACTGTACTAAGAATGAACTTTATTTGGCCATCCAACTTGTGCTTCTAAACTGTTTTCTTTTGGTAAAGTAACTAACAGACTAGAGTATATCCACAGTGCCCAGGCAGGTTGTGGGTGGGGCTATCTAATTTCTAGCACATTGAATCCAATCAATGTTTTTCTTCTAATCCCAATCATCAGAATTTTGATTAAGATTGGATGCTGACAACTTCGCATAGCCATCTGGGGCAGCTAGAATTAAGCTGCCCACTAATAACCTTGATAGCCTGCCTCCTATTCAAAGTGGCCATAGCATTTCCTATGATCTCAAAGCTTATTACATAACAGCTGCTATTCTTCTTTGATAAAGATTTCTTTAGGTTCTTAGAAATCTTGATGCACATAGAACATTAGTTGAGTTAAAATATCTAAAAATGATAATGTGACATTACTAAGATATTTTAAAGATATTCTAACTTATGTCTTAAAATCTTTAAAGATTTTAAAGATTTTTTTAGTTTTTATATGCAATATATTTTAGGATTTTATATATGGAATTTATGTAAAAATAGAATTCATGACTTGGGAATTGAACAAGGGATAGCTTAAATGATTAAAAATGAAATTATATTTATTTGTTTCAAACAATTTTATCCAATGCTCTGACATACTGCTAACTCTATGGAATCTAAAAAGCCTTCTTTTTGAAATGCATCATTCTGAAGTATCATATCTCACCATTTTGCAATGGTAATTAGTTTCTCATTTTCATTGCTGTGCTTCAGTTGAGATTATTAGATTTAAAAACCTGCTCACAGGATGCGATTGCAGAAATGGATGTTATTCAATATTGTTGAAACAAGATAGACAGATTACGTGCAAGCATCTGGGATTAGAGTAAATTTCTAAATGAAGAATTGAGAGTGAACCACTTCAGATTTTGTATGAAATTATAGTACCGGAATGGACAATTAATTCCATAGAGAAAGCCAATTTTGAATATTTCTAAAAAAACAGATATGAATATAATGGTGAATATAAATTAGGTTTCACCTAATTTATATTTATCATTATGTCTTTATTACACTTTGTGTAAAATTTGTGTTATGTTAGATATAAATCCGTCCTTGAGGAAATAAAACAGGAACAAAACGGCAAGATATATTCATGGATAACTTTGGTACTATGGGAGTCAGTAATCTGTGCACAAGTAGAATTATAATATTCCTCCTATAAATAAAGCATATTTTTATAATATATAAAAATACAAACCACATTGGGGAGAGATGGCTTAGATCAAATGGAAAGAAACACATAAACACTAGACTCCAACCAAGTTACTGATACTTCTCCAGTGTCTCTCTTCGTATTATTACATGACTACAAGAATTTAGATTCAATTGTGAAATGGATCACAAAAGACTTAAATTTTATAAATCTATACATAACAACAGAGGACCATCAACACTGCTAAAATCCACTGAGTGTTCAGTGTGGCCTTTACTTACAGCAATAAATACTCCTGATACCTTAGTTTTCTGCCTCATCATTATTCTGCATTTAGTCAGATTTGATATTTAGACATTGCTCCATTTCCCTGCAGTTTGTCTGTTATGAAATAGATTAATCTGAAAAAATGTTTCTACTTCCCATTTTACAATACGTGATTAGCAAAAAAAAATTTCTACATATAAATGATGACAACAAGATAACTTTGGATATATCTTGTAGCATTCATACTTATCAATATCTTACGCCAGAAATTGTTTTTGTCATCAGCTAAAAATAGAACTGCCCTAGGAGTAGCTATTTTTAATGAAGTCCTGACTCATTAGATTGCAGGCCTGGCTGCAAGGACAGGTCACAAATGGGTCTTGAGGACTTGTTACATGTCAACAAAAGCAAATTATCATGTTAAAATAAATTACAATATATATTACATGTTATTTTGTTTAGATGATTTAGTTTTCAAAACTGTAAGGTGATGATGACAACCTATGGGAGAGACTCCCGTGAATATTAGTTTGTGGTAGATGATGCATGATGATTGTTCCTTGTTGACATGAATTATTCAGAAGTTTTATGCTATTATGTCAACAGCTACTTTATTCACCTGGCTGCAGGTTGATAAATTACCTTGCGTATAGCATCTGAGTTCTCAGGCAGATTGCAATTTGGCTGCTTTTGGCAAATTTAGAGCTTTCAGAGAGTTATTACTGTTCTGCATAATGTAATGAGTCAAAAAGATCAGGTTTGTTTCCACTTTTTACCGAACAAAAATATTCATGTCTAGAACAGTTCATTTAATCTAGATGACCTTCCCAATGTTGTTCAGATCGAACATTTTATAATTAGGATTACTAGATTTGTGCTGTACAACTGTCCCTGATATGATAGCAAAAAGAATTCCTGAGTCAGAAAACACTTTGTGTTATTCAAATAAGAGTTTAGAATCTGTGTCACAAACAACCCTAGGATTTCTCAGGAACTAAAAACAAATTGCATCAGGTGCTTCCATGGTAAAAAAGCACATGTTGGAATGTTCACTTGAAGAATGGAGGAGCATGAGCAACCTGTTTTCCCGGGAAACAATGAATTAGATTTTTAAGAGTTTGCATAGTCCCAAGCTGGATGAAAGGTGGAGCAGGGTAGTCATACCCTAAACTAGATCAGGCTTGTCAAACTGGCGGCTTGTGGACTGGATGCATCACATGAAGGCCATGCCCACCCTGGCTCCGCAAAGGCAAAAAAATCATGATAAGTCACGATACATCACATGATGCAATTGTGTTTGACACCCATGTCCTAGAGCAGGCATGTCAAACTCAAGGCTTGATGGCTGGGTGTAAGCAAAGCGTTGGACTCACTTAAATTCACTATGTTGTCTTTGGGCCCGGTAGTGATGGTTGTCAGTGATATTTAGAATGGTCCTTCTTGACAAATTATGCTCATGATAATTTACCACTTTTCACTAGTGGGTTCCATGGCCTGAAAAAAAATTTAAAATTATCTAATCAAGTACGATGTCTGGATTTTTGTATCCCACAACAGTTAGCCCAGGCATAGTATATTCAGTGTTTTATTTGATATTTTTATTTTATCTATTTGGCTCTAATAAAGTAGCTAGGGACATTGGAGCTCTTCACCATTTGTATTTGATATTGCCTCTTCTGATTGATCAAGCTTTCTTGGAAGATGATGTGAAGCTTTTGGGGGTGGGATTCTACCTGGAGAAGTAAAAAGTTCTTTCTTGTCTAGGACATTGAGGTAATGAAAATTAATATACTTTAATAACATTAATATGAACATTCTATTCCAAATGACACTGGTTCAAATTTCAGACAAAAATTGTTTGTTATTTGTCTGGCAAACAACAATAGATAATAGAATTTGAAATGCTTACACAAAGCCTAAATCGCTTATTAGGATTATTTACAAATTGGTACTGAAAACAATGCACAGGAAGCACAAAGGTACATGATAAAAATGGATGCAAAACTTCAAAGAAACAATTACAATGGATCAATGAAAGGCTTATAGGACAAAAATCAATAAAATTTACTCCAAGCTACAATTTGAAGGAGGATGTGGCATTGCTACAATGCTATAAACAAATGATTGCCAAAAACAAAACAAAACATAGAACAATTGTAGAAAATGCCACAATAATCAAAAGGAACATTTTCTCACATGTGGTGGTTTTGTAAAAACCACAAAAGTACAGGAAAGAAATATATCAAAATATTTATAAAATGCTAAAAAGAAAATTTGAATTGAAACAATATATATATTTATTTGGTATAATTCCAAAAGCATCAATGAAAGATATAACAAATTTGCTAAGATACTGTAGATGTTGATAGCTGCAATATAAACTTGGCACAACACTGGAAAAGAGAAACCTTGTTGATGATATTTAGCTTAAACTAAAATGGAATATGCTGCTATGGCAAAATTTTATAATAGAGGTTTAACCAAATTCAAGCCAGAATGGGTCCTTTATATACAACATATCTCACAGCAAGACATGTTTATATAATTAGAATATGGTTTCTAGGACTTAAACAGAAATATGGTTTCTTGGAATAAGATTTCCAAGTCTTACGAACAGAAACTGCCAAGAATCTTTAAGTTAATTAATACTTCAGTGAAAAGTATTGATGTCCAAATTGCAGTCAGCAGCTGGGGACATAAATGAAAGGGAAGGAGAAAAATGTATTGTAGAAAGGTTTTTCATAATCCAGATTCAGTAGCTATTCCAAAAGAGTTTCCAGTACCAGCTTTGTCCAGAATGCTCTTCCACAGAAACTCATGGTCATATGATTTATAAGATACAAGTTGCATGGAATGCTGAATGAACACGCATGGTTTTCCCACTGGATCTTATTTTCTGCAAGGCCAGTAATAATTGGGACAAAGAAGGAATACTTTCATTTCACTGCTGAGTAAAATTACAGTTTTAATTTAGCCAACAAGGGCCCTACAGCATGATTATCTTTGCTATGACTGTTGAAGCAAGCCTATCTAAGAATTATAAATATGTATTTATTTTTAGTAGTTAAGATCAACAATTTTTGTTTAGATTAAGCACAGGTAATTTAACATGTAAGCTGTATTGTGGGAAATTTAAAAGCCACTGAAAGGCAAAATTTATTGCCATACTGGTAAACATCATTTATTATTGATAAAAAGTTATCAATAATAATACAGAACAGATTTATATTTGGACATGAAGATAGTGATTTTTTTTTCTTTTCTGAAGAAATAATAGTTCTTATTCAAATCTGATGCTAGTAGTAGTATTTTCTCTCTCTTTCTCTCTCTCTCTTTATAAAAAGAGCTATTTCTTAAGGACTGATTCTGATTTATAAGCATTTCATTTATAAACTCTGATTTTTAAGCAGAGCTATATCTTTCAAAAGTCATCTATATCTATATTTTACGTCAGTCTGAATACATTACTAATGCAGAACATTAGCTGAGTTTCCATTATTTCAACAGCATAACATTCAATCCATTACTTGTAAACTATAGAGGATACTACAAGGTTAGAATGATCTCACTGGCTTTGTTTTGGAAGAAAATGATGTAACTCAACAAACTGCCTATGAACATTTATCCAGAATGCCAATTAAACAAAATTTATGAACCTTTCCATGACTAGCACACTCTTCATCAATTTATCTTCATGCAACAAAGTGTCTGGATTTTCTTCAGAAAATTACCTATTGGTGGCATCATTAATCAGTCAACACATTTTACCCTTGATCTTGTAAAGAATGGTGTTTAAAAGCACCAAGACCAAATATTTTATCCTTCAGATTTCAAAGGATGTAATGTATTTTTCTTGCATCTCCCACTTTCCCTCACCTCTTTATTTCTGTACTTTAGTGAAGGATGCTGTTTTCCATTTCATTTTGAGATAGTTATGAAACATACAGCTGAGTTCCAAAGTCTGCCCAGTCATTCATCCATTTGCACTTCCAGTCTAATCAATTAGCAGATTGCTGACGGTAAAGACTTTGACATGAATATGATGTGTGGTCATTTTGGCAACAACTATGCAAGTGATTTACTATTGCCTGCTTCTGTGATTTTGTTTTTTGTTATTTCCCAGACTACCCTTCAATCCTGTTTATATCAAACAAATAGGGATGGAAAATAGGTAGAATGAAAAGCAAACTTCTAGGTTAGTTTCCTTTATATAACAAGGCAAAGTATTTTTATAACGCCAAAACATAGGCACAAGTAAACTGGACTAAATTATGGGAGAGACTGTAGACAAATGACAAAAGCAATAATTGTTATAATTGCCAGGTCTGCAGGAAAATAAATTATTAGTTGGTATAATCCAATCTCCTTCAACATGAGCTCCCCCAGGTTTGTAACAGTCAACTTATAAGAATTCCTTCATCACCCAAAATCATTGCTGAGAATTCTGAGAGTTGAAGCCTACAGATTTTGAGAATTGCCAAGATTGGGAAACACTGTCATAAACAGTAAACATCCTAACATTTTCTGCCCCCACAGAAGTGGGTGATATATAGATTATGAATGCCAGAAGGCACATGTAATGAGAAACTATTTTGAATATTTGTTTGTCATGATCATTTACATAGCAACATGAGCAATCTGTCTGGAAAAACTCCAAGATGATTCTAATTATCATAATTGTTTTTGCATACCCTAAATATTACTTACTGAAAGGTTTGATTGACTTTTTCAGCAATGTAGAACTATATGTATGTGGGGACAGACTGTTGAAACATGTTTTATTCCATTTAAAAGCAGTAATGAAGAAAGTATACATGATTTCATAATACATACAGCAACAAAGAAAGATTTGAGCAATGATGGTTCAGTGGTTAGAATAGAATAGAATAGAATAGAATAGAATAGAATATTTGTGTGATTTGACACACAAGGAATTTGTCTTGGTGTAAATACTCTCAGTATACATAAAAGATACATTCATCAGAAATCGAGAATCATAAGGTACAACACTTAATGATCATCATAGGGTACAATAAGCAATCAATCATACTAGGAAACAATCAATATAAATTGTAAGTAGACAAGCGGCAAAGTTATAGTCATACAGTCACAAGTGGAGGAGGGAATGGGTGATAAGGAATGATGACAGGATTTAACAGTAATAGTAGTGCAGACTTTGCAATAGTTGAACAGTGTTGAGGGAATTATCTGTTTAGCAGAGTGATGGCTTTCAGGAAAAAAAACTGTTCTAGTTGTTCTGGTGTGCAGTGCTTTGTAGCATCATTTTGAAGGAAGGAGTTGAAACAGTTTATGTCCGGGATGTGAGGGGTCTGTAAATATTTTCACAGCCCTCTTCTCGATTGAAGGCAGGTTGGTAGTATTTTATTTTCTGCAGTCTTAATTACTCTTTGAAGTCTGTGTCTGTCCTGTTGGGTTGCAGAACTAAACCAGATAGTTATAGAGCTGCAGATGATAGACTCAACGATTCCTCTGTAGAACTGGATCAGCAGCTCCTTGGGCAGTTTGAGCTTTCTGAAAGAACAGAAAGAACATTCTTTGTTGTGCTTTTTTGATGACATTTTTGATTTTAGGTGTCCATTTTAAGTCATGTGATATAGTAGAACCTAGAAATTTGAAGGTCTCTACTGTTGATATCGTGTTGTCTAGTATTGTAAGGGGTGGTAGTATGGGAGGGGTTCTTCTAAAGTCTACCACCATTTCTATGGTTTTGAGTGTGTTCAGTTCCAGATTTTTCTGGTTACACCACGAGGCAAGTTGTATAATCTCCTGTCTGTATGCAGATTCACCGTTGTCTCGAATGAGACCAATCACTGTTGTGTCATCAGCAAACTTCAGTATTTTAACAGATGGATCGTTTGAGATGTTGTGTCATCAGCAAACTTCAGTATTTTAACAGATGGATCGTTTGAGATGCAGTCATTGGTATATAGGGAGAAGAGAAGCGGAGAAAGTTTATCACACACAAGGTATGTTTATACAGGTAGTCCTCAACTTATGACCCCAAAATTACTTTTGCTAAGTTAGACAGCTGTTAAGCAAATTTTGCACCATTTTATCACCTTTTTTTGCCAAAGTTGTTAAGTGAATCACTGCAGTTGTTAAGTTAGTGACATAGTTGTTAACTGAATCTGTCTTCTTCATTGATTTTGCTTGTCAGAAGATTTCAAAAGATGATCACATGAACCATCATAAATATGAGTCAGTTAACAAGTATCTAAATTTTGATCACATGTCTATAGAGATGCTGCAATGGTCTTAAGTGTGGTCATTTTTCAGTGCCATTGTAACTTTGAACAGTCACTAAGCGAACTGTTGTAAGTCAAGGACTATCTATGTAGGTGCTGTTTTCATAATCTTAAAATATTGCTCTTATTTGTCTATTACCACATTCAGCTACGAAATATTAAAAAGAAAACAAAATCCACAACTGATAGGAACACTTGAATCTTAATAAAATAAACAGACTCTTTTTATTCATTCTCCCTCTACCCAGTCATCCACCCACAATGTCATGCATTTATGTCTAGGATCCTGAGAATTAATAACATCCTTATAATTAAAATGAACATTAAGCATTAAAAGCATTTGTTTTCAGGGAACAAAATCAGAGAACTGATGAATTTGTCTTTGTTTGAAGTTTCCTTGACCCAGTTAAATTTGTGAAAAACAATGAAATATTTCAAATGGGTGGATTCCTTTTCCCTCCCACCTTTAGGCTGTCTCATTTCTGCCTGACATTAACTCACTAGCTATTGCGAAGACAAAATATCCATTTGTTCAGGGAGAAATAGCCATTACATCAGAGCTAACGGTGAGGAAACTGAGTCAGCCTCAGGTACATCAACTGACTGGAAAAAGCTCTTCAAGAAAGAGAACATGTTCCTCACAACTGCTGCATTGAAGAAAAAAATGGTTTTTGTAGAAAGGTGGATCTGTGAGTAGTGTACTCTTTAGGAGTGCTGATTTATCAGCAGCTTATCTAGTACTCAGGAGACGAGTACTTTCCAGAAGCAAACAACAGCCAATGACTCAAGAGCTAGGCATCAATACCCCAGTCAACATCTAAAAAGCCACGTACATCATATAAATACCACACAGAGAACAGCCCAAAGCACACACTATACTAGAAAGAAGTTTCCTGAAGATGGGCTGCAGTATGGTACGAAAGCTCGGAAGACAAAACTTATGGTCCCGGTGACTGACCCAGATTGGATCCTGCAACATTATCTTGGGACACATATATTCGCCTTCATTTGTAAGTTTCTAAACTGCCGAGCAAAGGATATTACTACCTGTAGATGGAATCCTTGGCCTTTCACATGTATGTGCAAGAAATATTTCCATGCATGATTATATGAATTCATTCCACATAGGTTTGAGAACATGCTTACAAAAATGGTGTAAATGGTAACACCCAATTTTTCTATTTGGAATGAAAAAAGATCTGTGAAATCATCTATGAGTATTTTTACTATGAAAAAGAAAATGTCATATATACGTGATGATGTTATCTATTCAGTTATATCCGACTCTTGGCAATTCTGTGGCCAGATTTCTCTCATGTCTTTCAATGTTGCACTGCTTCGTTGAGTTGTTCTGTGCTCTGGCTGGTGTTAGCTTTGATGATGCCTATATAAATATTTAAGTGTATACACACTTAAATATGTATACTTTATATACTTTCCCCCTAATATTAGCAGACAAGGTTCACTACAAGATTAACAGAATTCTAATAATGCCAGTGGAGGTATACGGCTTACAATTGTTCACTCAACAATGGTTTGAATTAATAATGACTTGGAGAAGATGCTATATCCTGAAAAGCAATTCTGACCATCAGAAAATATCATACCTCCCCTCTCCCCCCATATCACATGATAGTCATTTGGGTGCTTAGCAACCTATTGGTACTCATGACCAGTTACCAAGCGCCCCGTGATCATGTGATTGCCATTTGCAATCTTCTCTGCTACACCCCTAGAAGCTAGTGGGGAAAGTTGCAGGCTGCTTCTGCCTGCCAGGAGTCCTCCCTCTTGTCTCTGGGAGCTGATTGAAAGAGCTCCCTGCCAAAGGATTTCAACTTCATGCAAGCAGGCACAGATCTGATCCTTCAGCGGAGAGTTCCTTCAGCAAATCCCCAGAGTTGAAAAGCAGCCAAAATCCAAGAAAAATTTTCAGCCCTTGACTGGAGAGGCAGTGTTGTCAGATAAAAAGCAGAGGATGCTGCAGAGTGTAGGTAAGGCCCAGGGCGGCCCGGCGCAGGTGCACGCCAATGTTCTTCCACTAAATGGCTGAAAATCCGACTTGGGATTTATTTACAGGTAAACCTTGATTTATCACAATTGAGACTGAAATCTCTGTTGTCCAACAAAGCAGTAAGTGAAACATCATATGGCTGCTTTGCTCAACAACAACAATCTTGACAGCCCCAGTTGTGGTTGTTAAGTGATCTCGTGGTCATTAAATGGACAAAAGTGCAATTGAGAGTGCCAAAATTGCAATAACTGAGTGACTCCAACTGTTACCTTCATCATATTATGTCTTTACTATTGCCTTTTTGACAAATCATATGCAATGATACAAATGATATAAATTAGAATATGCTTTACATAAAATCTGCTAAAAATGAATAATAGAACTAATCAATACAGAGTTCTGACTTGAGGATCATATGATGAGACTCAAATTATATTTGTTCACATTACATGAAAATGTAGGTCCTTTGAGAAGTCCATAAGGCTAATAAGAATGGAAGGAAACCCAAGTAAAGGATAACCAGCAATAAGGTAGATGTATTTAATTTAGCAGCAATGACTGCACCTTTGGAAGACTTGGGGGACCAGGTTGGGAACAGATAATTTTAGAGAAGATCCATCTGTGTGGTTGCTACCAACTCGATACACACAATCAACCAGTTTTCCGATAGTTTCAAGGATCTATTAGCCATTATATGTTTGGCTTCATTATGAAATGCTAACCTTATGCAGATGACTGTGGAGGTTGCCCTGAAGAAAATATGTAGCAAAAATTAAGAAAACATGGGCTTAGTTCAGAAAACAGAACAGTGTAAGAAAAAGATTGAATTCAACTGAATTCTCATTGGTATAAGGAAGGAATGAGAAATACTATCAGACTTTCAAGATTCTGATATTGTTATATCAGTAGAGTTCTAGTATTTCTTACTGCATCTATTTCCTAAATTTGCCTAACTCAAAGGGGCTGATACAGGGGTGGGATTCAAATTTCTTAACAACTGGTTCTGTGGGTGTGGCCTAATTTGTGGGCATGGCTTGGTGGTCATGTGACTGGGTAGGCATGGCTTGTATGTAAATATTATGAATATTTATGTAAATATTGATTTTTTTTTAAAAAAGAGCAACTTTTACCCAAAAGCAGGCAAAACAGGCAGGCAGATTGAATTGCTTACAGAATCACAGATTAACTTAGAGATCTATCTATCTGCAATCAGCTGAGTCTGTCACATAAAATTTGCTAGCAAGCAAACTCACAAAATTAACTCATAACATACCATGTATTGATTTTTTTAATATAAAAAAGCAACTTTTACCCAAAAGCAGGCAGCCAGGCAGATTGAGTTGCTCACAGAATCACAGATTAACTTAGAGACCTCTCTATCTGCAATTGGCTAACTGAGTCTGCACTGAAAAGCTTCAGTCCTAAGGAAGGTTCAGCTCTGCTTTTAGATTAGCTAGAAAGCAAGAAATCCAAGGATCTGAATCTCCTGGGAGAGCAGAACAGCTAATGGTTGGAGAAGAAAAAAAAATAGCAACTTACAAACCAGGCAAGTTGGATGACTCGCATGGCAGGTAAGGAGTGGGTGGGTGGGAAGAGGCGAGGCCAGCCAGTGGAGCGATTTGCCGGTTCTCTTAACTGGGGACAATCGTGTGTGCAGTGCTTGCAAGAAATCATCAGCTGTGCTGCCTCGACAGCTGGCAAGCACTGCACTCAATGCGCAGCATTTGAAAATCCTCTTGTTTCCTGATTTTCAACCTCAGCTGTGCCGTGCAAAGCAGCTGAGGAGGGAAAAGGAATAAAGGACAGCCTAGAGCCCAGGCAGGCGGGTGGGCCAAACACCAAACTGGTTTGGTGTCAGCTGCTATTCACAGCTACAGGTTCTATAGAACCGGGCCGAACCAGTAACATCCCACCCCAGGCTGATACCTTATTAATATATTAATCAAATGAAAACAAAGTTCTTTTCTGCCTACAGGATAAACATTAAACAGAGCAAGCTCTTCACATTCTAGTTTCTTCTGATATAAAGATGTATTCTTAATAAAAGAAAATATGAAGCAAAGAACTGTTGCAAATAGAGTTTTAAATTTTGTACTTTGACCATCTAATACAAAATGAAATAATGAGATTAATTACCCCCGATTTTCATTTTCTTCATTAAATAATCATTGGAAACACGTATAGAGAAGTATAGCTATAGAATGCCCAAAATTCTTTTCGTATTTGTAAAATGACAACACTATTTTTTTTAACTTCAGAATTCTAAGTTCAGAAAATAATTTTGAGTCTTACAAATAGAGTGTCAGAGCATGCATAATAGTCAGCCTTTTTGTTGTTCCATACAAGTTCCCAGAGGCTTAAAGCAATGTAAAAGCTTTTGAAATTGGAAGATATATACACCAAAATCAATCTTATACAGTTAGTGCAGAGGTCATACTTAATGGCCATGAAGGACAAGAGGAAGAGCCACTACCAAGGCAACAAACAGAGAAATGAGTCTTGAGCCCATTCCAAGAAACCATTGTAAATGTCTCAAACGTGTCGAGAAAGCAAAGGAGTGTCTACAGATTCAGCCTTGCAAGATTTTGTCACTATTGCTGTTCCTATAAAACTAGTTTAAGACATAGGTATCATTGGTTTATTGGTCTGATCTACCTTATAGGACTGACAGCATAGTACTGCATCTTCTGTGTGATGATGCATTTAATGTTAATTTAATATTTATCATGTTGTACTTCAGTCCCTAAAGTATGAATACTTTTCCAACCTTCATAAAATGAAATTGTATTTTTGGCCAACCATGAATAAGAGAGTCAATAATTAGCCTTAATAAATTATATATTTCTATCTTAAAAATTGATATCTTTCAAAAGATGTAGCAGTTTTCAAATAGATAGAATGTGGATATTTTTTTAAAAAGTACTATAAATTAAAAGGCAAAGCAATAGTGCCCTCTTATGGAGAATAAATAACTTACATTATTTTTCATACAAAATTCAACAGTCTAAAGTCTCATTCTCAGCATATAGCTATTTATCCATAGGTGTTTTAATATTAAATATATATTGATATATTGGAACCAATATTATAGTTTCTGGGAATCAAGTAAGGAATTAATTTTTTAAAAATTGAAACACCATATGAAATTGAAAGTCTAATCAGACAAATTATTTTCAATAAACCTTTAGGATATTTAACACACAGTGGAGACAGGTTCAGAGTAAAAAACTTAAGCAGGAAGCAGAGCTGGTATTCAGCAGGTTCTGATCAGTTCCGGAGAACCAGTAGCGGAAATTTTGAGTAGTTCAGAGAACCAGTAAATACCACATCTGACTGGCCCTGCCCCCATCTATTCTATGCCTCCCAAGTCCCAGCTGATCGGCTGGGTCTTCTTTTGTTGTCCTGCACAGGAGAACAGAGCTGGAAAGCAGGTTAGTCAACAGAGGAGGGAGTAACCTTCCCCTGCCACACCCACCAAGCCACACCACACCTACCAAGTCACACCCACAGAACCGGTGGTAAAACATTTTGAATCCCATGACTGGTAGGAAGCATGAATTTATACGTTCATTATAGCAGCTTATGTAGTCCACATGAAAAGCAGGTTTATGAATATTAGAAATTATGCAGATTATGCTTCCTTTAAACTATAATGGCATATGGCTGTAAGGTTAATTGGAACAAATGACTTTGCTCAGAACTGACAAGAGCAAGGGCCAATTAAGAGGTGGAGAAGGGGGAGAAAATATTAGTGGCATCACAGTCTCTGGCCCCTGCACAAAAAAACCCTTGCCAATTAAAATTTACAGTTTTAAGTACAACTAGCTCAACATAAAATCACACCTCATCTACTCAGATTTTGGTCATCACAAAACTGAAGGTGCATGTGTCCCATCAACCCGCAAGCAGCACCCACATTTTTATATAGCAAAATTTGGGATTGCCACTACAAAAACAACATTCTGTGAAATACAAAAGCCATGAATAGGGAGACCTGGCTGCACTGGAAAATTATAATCTCTGTGATATTTGTAAATCCTTTGTTTTTGGGTTGGTAATTTAGTGTTTCTTATCTTTGCCAGTTTGTTTTTTTGAGAGGTTTAATAAAAACCCATTTTAAAAAAATAAGTTGCCTTTTTTAAATAAACAAAAATGCATCTGCCCTATATTGTGAACACCTCATTGTGTTTCCAGCATTAGCCTTCAATGTGGAAGCAGGAGCTATTTTAATAGAAGTACAGATATGGTTAAAGTAAGAGCTTTTCTCCTTGATTCTACTGGGTAAGTTTCACTCAAACTTGAGATGCAGCAATACAATTGTGGTCTTATCACACTAGCCTTGTAATTCATAGATTTTGTAGTTGTAATTTCCTCACAGCTAAAGAAGCTGCATAGTAACAGATAATGAGTATTGATTTATGGAAAGACCCCTTTTTGCTTTGAGAAGGGAATCTATGTAAGTCTTTGCCAGGCTAAATATATGTATAAACTTGATATTACAAAATATCAGGACTTTCACGCTAGCACATTCCAGTAGTTTGCCTTTATCCTTACTAGAAGCATGAGAGTGAGAAGGTTCTAGCCATGTTGTTTAGGAACATTGGTGGGTCAAATTCTATTATCAATTTTATACTGATACTCTTCTCTTTTATATAGCTCCAATTCTAGATTTCTTGGTAAATATATTTAAATATTATATTTAAAATCCCCTGCAAATTCTAACGATGACATTATTTTTAATGGCAATTTTTATGGCAAATTCCATTTTAAAAATCTGTACTACTAGAAACAAATAATGAACCCTAGCAATTGTATCCAGTGTTTATTTTATTCTTTTGTCCATGAAAGCTGTTATTGTTATAAAAGAGAACAGATAGTTCTGATTAACCATGATGATGATGATATCTGTTCAGTTGATTCTTGGCGATTCCACAGGCCAGATTTCTCCAGCCGATTTGGTTTTTTTTTATGCCTAACTCTTCCAAACACAACTGCTTTCTCCACTGAATCCCCCCACATATTTTATTTATTTATTTATTTGTCAAAAGCTTACAATATAACAGAAACAAGAATAAACATAAGTTTAAATACAAGAAATAGGAACTAATAATTGGGGACAATAGGACAGGGATGGTAGGCACGATTGTGTGCTTATGCACGCCCCTTAAAGACCTCTTAGGAATGGGGTAAGGTCAATAGAGGTTAGTTTGAGGGTAAAGGAGTGGAGGTTTGAGCAGGTGACAACAGAATCAGGTAGGGAGTTCCAGACATTGACCACTCTGTTGCTGAAATCATACTTCCTGCAATCGAGTTTGGAGTGGTTTACATTTAGTTTATATGCGCTCTAGTATTGTTGCTGTTAACGCTGAAATATTCATTAACTGGTAAGATGTTGTAACATGATTTTATGTACTATGCTTAAGTCTAATCTTAGTCGGCATAGTTCAAGGTCTAGAATCCAGGAAATTGTAAACTCTAATCCCATCTTTGGGTACAAAGTCAAATGGGTGAATAGGGAGCAGTCCTTCTTCTAGTCTTAAGAAACAGACAGTGCCAACCACTTCTGAAATCTTGCCAAGAAAATTGTAGGATTTTCTTTAGGCAGTCATCAGGAGTCAACACTAATTTGAAGACACAAAACCAACGATCATTAGGAAAAAAGGAAAACAAATAAAAAATAGGAACGATCAATTACACTTATACAGTTACAGTGTGGGGTACAAAAGACGACTATGAACAATAATAGTTATTGTTATAGTTATGTTATAGTTTGGTTTGGTGGTAGCAGTGCCTCAAATAGAAAGTCCATACAGAGAGTGGTAAAGACAGCTGAGAAGATTATAGGAAGATCGCTTCCCATTACTCAGGATACTGCTTATAAGCCCTATGTCCTTAGAGTTCAAAGCATTTGAGCACACGCACTTTATGGTCTGTTTCTGTTACTCCCCTCTGTGAGGAGGTTTCAAAGTACTTCTAGCAGGACTAACAGACACTGTAACAGCTTTGTTCCCTATGCCATCCGTCTGATAAACTCGCAAGATTTGTTTTTCTCGCCATGTATATACATACATCTGAACTAGATTGTGTTGTTTCTCTGTATCATATAATATATGTGACTATGTGCATAATTTTGTATTTATTGATTGATTGATGTCTGAATCAGAATCTGACTTGGATTTTCCCAGTCATAATAAAACAGTCTAACAATCCCACTAATACAAGTTTGTATTGATTATGATTTGTTGAATTAACTAGAACTGACTTAAGTTCATATGTAATTTATTTTATAAATTACTGTTTATAAACAATGGCTAAATTCACAAAATATACTGGGCCAAAAGCAAACAAAGCAGATTATAATTTAGCTTTGATATGTGAACATTTTGTCTGCTCATAAATATGTATTTCACACTTTTAATATTAGTCACTTTCTGGGGTTATTTTGGGAAGAGAATAATCTCTTTTTACTAAGATAGTCCTCCACGTATGACCTTGATTGAGACAGGAATTTCAGCCATTAAGTCATGTGCTCCTTAAGCAAACCATTACATGATTGGATCTGATTTTATGTTCATTTTTACCACAGTAATTAAGCAAATCTGATTTCTCCATTGCCTTTGTTGGAAGTTGACAGGGAAGGTCACAAATCACAACCATATGTTCACAGAATGCTGCAGCCATTGTAAATGTGAATCCGTTGCCAAATGCCTAAATTGCAATCATGTGACCATGAAGGTGGAGCAAAGTTGTAACTTCAAGGTATGTCATAAGTCACATTTTGCAGCATTTTGTAACTCCAAATCATCATTAAACTAATGGACATAAGTTAAGGACTACCTGTATTAAAACTTGTATCAGTAATATTTCATAAGCTGCTTAAGAGATAATTCTTCTGTACAGTGTTTGGTGGCTAATTCATTGTCACTCTTTTTTTTTTAAAAAAAAAAAATCTTTCTCTTCTATTTCATGTTATTTTGCATTTTATCTTTTATTTTTATTTATTATTATTACTGTCATTTTTAATGCTTTTATTTGTAGTGCTGTATATGGTCTATAACCGTAATAAAAACTGATTGATGTTCATTTTGTTTTGCATTTTGATTTGTTTATTGTTTCTTATGGTTTGATTACTGTGTTTACCATGACACTTTAATTGGTTGCATCTTTTTATTGGATTTATGTAAGCCTTTATTGATTGATGATGAAGTATACAAATAGGATAAACCAACGAACCAAACTGAATTCTGCCATGCAGGATGTGCAAGTGATACTCTGATACATCAAGAGTGAATTAGCTCAATGGGGTTATGTCTTAATGCAGCAATTCAACTAAATTGGTAATAGGCTGGATGACAGCCAATTAAGGGAACCAAATTCAGAAAGGTGGAGACACTGTGTCGAGATGCAGCATTTTTTTCTGGAGATCTGCATATGTGTAGCAAGGGTTGTTTCTTGATTTAAATGTTCACAAGAAGCCCAGATGTTTTTGGTGCCTCACAATATTTTTTACTGTCTTCATTTCAATTTTTCTCTGAATGTTGGCTACTGCTCAGCCTTTACCTATCATTAACACAAGTCCTTTGCATAGTGCCAGAAATTGAACCCTTATATTGCAAATCACTTATTAAGATCTGTTTGCATTTATATAGGAAATTAACATATTCTTGAACATAGTTCATTTTGTGTGATTCATTTGTGGCCATTTCAAAGAATTTTGAACTTGCAAAAATCTATAAATCTTAAGATATTTAAAGACACAGAATATTTATTATTGGGAATGAACAATCTCTTTGGGGCTTTTTAATCTGAAAAGTTAAAAAATGGAAAAGTAAGAAGAGCAGACTCTTTTTTTTCCAAATAAGCAATAATGGGGGAAGAATTCCAATAATTGTTTCCTCATTATATTACATCTCAATAAAATAGGTCTGATAATCTATTCAAGATGGATAAAAGGAAGTATTCTGACATACAGTTTATAATGAAATTACAAAATCTACTGCTATAAGATGCAATAAATATTTCCATGTGTGAAGCATTATGGCTAAATGGGTTAGAATTCTAAGTGCTAGTTTGGGGAAAGCTTATATTGGGAAACACTCACTAACTATCATATAGGAGATATGATGTAAATAGAAAGGAAGGCAGATACATGTTTGTGATTGTTCAACTGGTTGTCATAAATCTTTCAAAAAAGTCAAGCCAGATAGATATCAAGGCAGGTTTTAGACAGACCACAACAGACATGAAAATATAAAAGTCAAGAGTTCTTGTGTAAATTATATCAGCTGGGTAAGGCTGTTTGCTCAAAGTAATTGGAGGCCAGAAAGCTGGGTCATTTAAGCACAGGCCATCAGTCAAAAACAGAGAAATTGCCAAAAGCCAATTCACAGAAAAACAAAGTTGTATTCACAAAGCAAATTATAATGTCACAGGAACACTGATCAAAAAGCAGAAGAGTTTCAAACAAAGAAAGGAGGACTGGAGCAGGTTTTAGAATTTCTGATTTTGTTTTCCTATATTATTTCATGCTTCTGTCATGTGGATGTTCTGATCTCCACTGCACAGTCCTTTTTAGCTGATGGTATGATTTAGAGCTGTATATAGGTATAAATTGTGTTAAGTCTGGAGCATGGGTGCGAATGATGGAGACGAGCCAGTAGAAACAGTGAACTTCAAACTCTTTATTTACATATTGTGACAGCTCAAAACTGGAGGGCTGCTATAGTCTTCCTTATATAGGCAACTTATTAACTATTCAACCAATAGCAAACCTGGAGCACTAGCTCCGTTAACCAATAGGAATGGCCTGTTAATGGCCAATCAGATGCTCCTGAACGGACCAATCCGATCCTGCCATTAACAGCCAATCAGAAATGCAGGGCCAGAACCCTGCACTTGACTTCAAGCTCAAGATAACTTTATTGGTATTATTCATTCACAACACCCCTTTCCCCTGCTTCTGCCCACGGGGCGCGGTTACATAGTCCTTAAGGTAGGACGGCTGTTTTGTTAGTCTTTTCGATTTTCGCAAAGTGCCTGGCGGTTGGCTGCACTTCTGCTGAGGTAGATTGTTGTTTATCGGTAGGGGTGCCTCTGGTTCCGAGTTCGCATTCCTGTTGTCACCAATATCACTGGCCACTCCCTGAGGTGAACTCACTCCGGTCCCTGGTTCCTGTTCCTGCGTTTCAGTCCCATTATCAGTTTCTTCAAAAAGGTTTCCCTCTAATTGCAATTCGCTTATCTCTGTATCTCCCCCCCCCTCAGTTTGGTCATAAGGGAGTTCGGAAGTGCGTGACGGTAGCTGCGATCGTAGTTGATCTATGTGGCGCTTCCAAAGTCTGTCGTCAGGGCACTGAACGAGGTATGATCTTGGGCTGGTTACGCAGATTATGGTTGCTTCTACCCACAGCAGATCGCCCGATAAGTTTTTAGCGAATACTAAATTGCCTACCTGGAAGGTACGGCATCGGCCGCTGGATCCGAGTGTTTTTTCCGGTTTGTAGGCTGGGTGTAACCGATCGAGGTGGGAGCGGAGCTTTCGTCCCATTAGCAGCTCGGCGGGAATTTTGTTGGTGACGCTGTGAGGTGTGATGTGCTGTAGGAAAAGGATCCGGTTGATTTTCTCATCGATGTTGTCGTAGTCAATCTTTTGAAGAGTCTTTTTGACGAATTGTACCATGCGCTCAGCCCTACCGTTGGCAGCAGGGTGTGCAGGTGAAGTGAGCGCATGTCGGATACCGCGATCAGCCAGGTAATGCTCAAAAGACAGTGCAGTAAACTGGGGCCTGTTGTCGGATACCAGAACGTCTGGTAATCCGTGGGTTGCAAACAGTCTTTCCAGTCTTTTGATGACCGCGTCAGTGGTCGTGTTGCTCATTCGGTGAATCCTGAGCCAATTCAAGTAGGCGTCGACGGTTAGCACAAACGTGTGGCCTTTGGTTGGCCCGGCAAAGTCCAGATGGATGTGGGACCAGGGTTCCCGCGGCGTCTCCCATTCAGTTGGGGTTGCCTTTGGTGGAGCGTTGCTTACTTCTTGGCATCTCCTGCAAGTTTTAAACCACGATTTGATTTGTCTGTCAATGCCTGGCCACCACGTGTATCTTCGTGCGAGGCCCTTCATGCGCACGATGCCAGGGTGGCCATCGTGCAAGGTTCTTAGCAATGTCTGTTGGAGTCGTTCTGGGATAACGACTCTATCGCCCCAGATGACACAGCCCTTCTGTGAGAACAATTCTGTTTGATGACTTTTGAATAGTGCAAAGTCGTCTGGTACTTGGTCCAATGGCCATCCGCGTTCCACCCATGTGAGGACTCGTGCTAAGATGGGGTCACATTTTGTTTCTCTCGTGATGTCATGGGCCGTTAATGGCGGCGTGTGGAGTGTCTCGATCTGCAACGCTGTCATCGTTAGTGCAGGTTCATTGATAGTTTCAGGGAGCGGTGTACGGCTCAGCGCGTCGGCGTGGGAAATGGCTTTACCGGGACGATATTGTAGCCGATAATTGTAGGCAGCCAAGAATTCTGACCAGCGGGTCATTCTGGGAGAAAGTATGTAGGGAGTTGGCTTGTCCCCAGCGATGATCCCCAGCAATGGTTTGTGGTCAGTTACAATGGTGAAAACCTGGCCGTACACATACTCATGAAATCTTTTAACAGCTGATACGATCGCCAGGGCTTCTTTATCGATCTGGCTGTAATTTCGCTCGGTTTTTGAGAGCGTCTTTGAGAAGTAAGCAACAGGGGCTTCGTTACCGTTAGGTAACACACAGCTCAAAATGGCACCCACTCCAAAAGGCGATGCATCACATATAATGTTTATTGGCAAAGTCTCATTGTACTGCATTAGTACGGCATCCGAAGTCAGTAGTTTTTTCACATAACGGAATGCCTGCTCTTCTTTGTGATCCCATACCCAAATCGATTTTTTATCAAATAGACAATGTAAAGGTTCAGCGACAGTCGCCTTGTGCGGCAAGAATACATTATAAAAATTGATGAGGCCTAAAAACGCCTGGAGGTCGGTCTTGTTCTGGGGTCTGGGAGCGTTTTTTATTGCTCTCAATTTGCTATCGGTAGGGTGAATACCCTGACTGTCAATTAAATACCCTAAAAATTCAACACGATCGATACACAGTTTGCACTTATTTCTTTTGACTTTCAAGCCTGCTTCCTGGAATTTTCGTAATATCAGTCTTAAATGCTCCCATAAGATTTTTGGAGTGGGGGCGGCAATGAGCACATCGTCAAAATAGGGGACAACGCCCTTGATCCCCTGCAATAGTCTCTCCATTAGGCTCTGAAAGATCCCGGGGGCCACACTACCTCTGAATTGAAGCCACGTACACTTAAAGGCACCTCGGTGTGTTACGATAGTCTGTGCCTGTGCCGTTTTTTTGTCAACTGGCAGTTGCTGATAAGCCTGAGCTAAGTCTAGTTTAGCGAAGACTTTTCCGCCCCCCAGGGAATGGAGGAGGTGTTGTACCACCGGCACCGGATATGGATTCTGTTGCAGGGCGTGGTTTAGGGTGGCTTGGTAGTCCCCACAAATTCTAATGGAGCCGTCCGGCTTAATTGGTGTCACAATCAGCATTTCCCATGGGGAGTGGTCAGTTGGCTTTAACACTCCCTGGGCAATCAACTTATCAAGCTGCTTGTCGATTTTTGGCTTTAGAGTGAACGGAACTCGACGAGGCTTAAGGTGGATGGGAGCTATCTTTGGATTAAGGCTAAAGGATATCGGGGTCCCCTTGTACTCACCTAGCTTTTCCTCGAAGACGTCCCTGAATTTGTGGGCGAGGTCTTCCTCCCAGTCACTGCCGCCAATTCGGTTAATGCCAGCCACTTCAGTGCCGAGTGGTGCGAACCATTGCAGGCCTAACAGACTAGGCCAGTCCTTATCGATCACCGTCAGGGGTAAGTATGCCGTGCAGTTCTTGAATGCAACCCGGACTCGATTGGATCCTGCGACTGGAATTCGGTTCCCCTGGTAGTCCTTTAACACGAGCCATTGGAATTGAAGTTCTTGGCGCCGGATAGTGGGGATGAATTGCTTGAGGGTCTTCCATGAGACCATTGAAAGAGATGATCCCGAGTCAACTTCCATTTGGGAAGGCCGATTTTCAATGTTCACGTTGACCTGAATTTTCTTAGCGTCTAGTGAAGAGGCATGGCCAATAGTGAGTGTTTGGTGGGCCTATTCCCATCTCGCTAGACAATTCACAGGTCGGTTTCTGTAGGAGTGGTTTACTGGTTCTCGCCTTACAGGGCGATTCCCTGTCGATTGGCGGAGATTGGTTCCTTTCGAGGTCTGGCTGGGTCCGAGGAGGCTTCTGCAGACCCGTCCGATGTGGCCTCATTTCCCGCACTCGTGGCAGAGCGCATCGCGGAATTTGCAGTCGGAGCGGTAATGGTTGGCCCCGCAGCCAGCGCACGGTTGCTGGGACTTTGGGTATCGTTCCCAATCGGACCGCAGGCAATGGACCTCTTCTTTGTCGCTGTCTGACGACGAAGAGAGGTCCTCATGGTGGGCCATCTGCAGCTGCCCTTCTGCATTAGGTGAAACTAATTAGGTGTGCTGGAGCGCAATTTCGGCGTAGTTGGGCAGCCAACTTCTTGGTCGCCTCCGCTGCTGTAGCTTCAGCGATGGCATCTTTAAGGGTGATGTCGCCCTTTGCCATTATTTTGCTCTGTACGTTTAGAGCGTCTAGCCCGAGGATTACTCGGTCTCTCAAGGCCTCTTCTAGGTCAGTGAAATCGCAAAGGCCTCCCAAGTTCCTGAGGTCTGCAACGAAATCGGCGATGCTTTCTCCTTTCCGCTGGTTTCTTTGATAGAACTCGTGTCGTCTTATGAGCGTTGGAACGGTTGGTGCATAGTGGGCCCTTAGTAGCGGTTCGAGGACGTCCCAGTCCATGTCCTTCGCTTCTGCCAGTTTTGCTAATGCCTTAGCCATTTTGAATACTGTCGGGCCGCAGCGCATTAGGAATACCGCCCGTTTCTTCCCGGGTGTGGCATCCTTCAGATTATTCATTTCCCAAAACATTTGAAAACGATCCATGTAGGAATTCCAGTCCTCTTGAACTGGATCGAACAGAGCGGGTGGTACTACGCCGCCGGACATGGTTCTGCCGTTGTGCGCTTCAGCCAGGTGCTTAGTTGTCTTAGTTGGCTCTGATGTCATCCAATCCCACCCTCGTCGCCAGTGTTAAGTCTGGAGCATGGGTGCGAATGATGGAGATGAGCCGGTAGAAACAGTGAACTTCAAACTCTTTATTTACATATTGTGACAGCTCAAAACTGGAGGGCTGCTATAGCCTTCCTTATATAGGCAACTTATTAACTATTCAACCAATAGCAAACCTGGAGCGCTAGCTCCGTTAACCAATAGGAATGGCCTGTTAATGGCCAATCAGATGCTCCTGAACGGACCAATCCGATCCTGCCATTAACAGCCAATCAGAAGTGCAGGGCCAGAACCCTGCACTTGACTTTAAGCTCAGGATACTTTATTGGTATTATTCATTCACAACAAATTGTATTTATGAAAACTTCAATCTTCTCATTTCTTAGCATTGTGTTAAGCCTTGATAAAGTTATGGAAAACTTGACTTTGTTCCTGTAGCTGCCCCCACATTATTCCTGGCAGCAGCCACCTCCGGGCCCAAAACTGCTTTCGCCTGCTGATATAGCCACCTACACATCCTCCACCCAGTGGCAGTTATTTACTTGCCTGCTAGTATCCTTGCCACTTGCATGGGACTTGCAGTTTCCTACCGTCTTCCCCACTGACACTCCTTGCTTAACCTTCCATCTGCTTTCCAACAACTGAAACTGCCTTGCTGTTGCTAAGTTATGCAGTTACAAGATAATGGACTTTACAATTAATCTTTAGTTATGGGAATTCTAGTCCCAAATACTGTCATTAAGTGATGACTACCTGTAATATGATATTTTATCTTGCTGATTTCAAAACGTCTGGCATATTTACTTTTCTAATTTTGGAAGTGGAATCCCAATAAAATATATTCCGTAGATTTTAAATGTTAAGCATCTACTAGGATGCTTAACATTTAGGACCCAGGTGTTTTGCCCATTTGCTTTCAAAATAAGAAAAAGATTCTGTGGCTTCATAAAACCTTTCTAATTTGGGCCATATTTAGTGAAAAAAATTATTTAATATACCAGAACAGGTAAATTCAAAGACTTGACTTAGGCTACATTGCACTGGATTGATATTTTCCATACAAGAGTCTTAATCACTATATTATATCAATTACAGATTGAGGTAGCCTTCCCATAATATTTAAATATTTTAAAATATTATATCATAATTTTCAAACTTGATTTTATTTTTCATTTCGGCAAATACCCAGTAAAAACAATTGTTAGATAAGAGTGACACAAATTCTTTCTTTCAATACATTTCAGACAAAAGTCCCTTGCGGTTCATTTATTCTCCTTCCTTCAAAACTAAGTAGTGTCCTTGTTTATTCAAATTTGAAACTGGGACTGTTTAATTCATTATTCTCATAGCTTTATTTTTTAAAACAAACCTTCAATTGTTCTTTCTGTAAGAATATATACTTTTCCATAAGCCAAGGACATTCTTTTTAGGAAGGGTATTGACTTCTTATTTTAATATTAGCCCTTGATTGCTGCTAAAAGTCAGGCTGTCTCAGAAAATCCACAGCAACTGTTCTTTCAGTAAAAAAAACAACCCTTCAGAAATAACATGAAAGATAATTCTATTCTTATGAATATGTTTTGGAAGTAGTAGTAGGAGTGAATTATTTCATGCACTGTGTTTCATGTTTTAAAGTTGGATGGAACTACAGAGGAATTATTAGGAAATTTATATAAAATACAATAGCATACATTAATTCCTAATGCTGCTTCCTGGATTACCAATGTCAAGACTTTTGCCCAATAAATAATTATATTCTCACTCTGTAGCAATAATAAAGGTAGTCCTCCTTTAGTGACCTTGGGAGCGACAACCCAGGCATTAAACAAAGCAACCACTAAGTGAAACCACTGCTGTGCTTACAATCTTACATCAGCTTCTCTTTGATTTACAGATTTGTGAAGCTTGTGAGGATTGGTTGCAAAGTTACATTTTCATCACAGCCATAACTGTATGGTCAATGTACAAGGTAATTGCTAAATGAGGCCTACTTGTGTATTGATCGATAGTTCCTGTGACTTTCATGCTCCTTAAGTAGGACATTTTCTATTACAGGTAGAATGAAGCTTTATATCATTACTGATTTGTCACGGCCTTCATCCTAATAGTTTCTTCCCATCTGCTACTGTTTGTCATTTAGTTGCTCTCCAGTTCTTTTGTTCTGACCTGCAGATTGGCCAGATTGGTGATGGAGAGAAGGTACAATAGCAGCAGCAATGAAATATATTCATTGCCTTATATTCTGAAAAAAGATCAGTGAAAGCAGTGGTCAGAAATGCTAGCAAAAATAGGAGTTGGGCAAATTATTAAGGATGATGCAGCACATTTGATATATGGCTTTGCAAGCCTAGAGATTAAATACCTTAAAGAAATAGAAGTTTTCATTCATAACAGAATATAAAGCAGAGCATACCTGTTTCTTAATATACTGAAAGCATTTCATATACTTTTAATCCTTCAACTCTGGATATACAGGTGGAACTCGAAAAATTAGAATATGGTGCAAAAGTTCATTTATTTCAGTAATGCAACTTAAAAGGTGAAACTAATATATGAGATAGACTCATTACATGCAAAGCAAGATAGTTCAAGCTGTGATCTGTCATAATTGTGATGCTTATAGCTTACAGCTCATGAAAACCCCAAATCTGCAATCTCAGAAAATTAGAATTTTACATGCAAATCCATAAAACAAGGATTGTACAAAGAACAATATCGGATCTCTGAAAAGTATAAGCATGCATATGTACTCAGTACTTGGTTTGGGCCCCTTTTGCAGCAATTACTACCTCAATGTGGCATGGAAGCTATCAGCCTATGGCACTGCTGAGGTGTTAAGGATGCTTCAATAGCGGCCTTCAGAGCTTCCGGTTTCGCGTGGCTTCGGGGCAGCAGGAATTCGCGACAGCTCGCGATTCCTGCTGTGCTAGCCGTCGAGGTACCCCCGATCCAGATGGGTCAGGGGGATATGGCTGCCCTGTAGGGACAGCTGAAGAGAGAGGGGAGTCGGACAGGGGGGTGGGGGTGTCGCAGACCCCCCCCTTCTCCGGAAAAACCCCTTTTTCCCAAGGTAGTGGAGCGGCGGTCAGCAATGGCCGCCACGAAGAAGCCAGCAACCGGGTAAGATTGCGCTGGAGGAAATGAGAAGAGTGAAAGTGTTGTCTGAGCCGGGTCAAGTAACATCTTTTAAATTGCTTGGAACTGAGCTGTTTGAATTGCTGGAGGATACATTGTATCCCTAAGAAGAGTGAAAGCGGCGGAGAAGCTGTTAAAGGGAACTTTTTTTTTTTTTCACTCTCCCACCCCATGGAAACAGCAGAAATGTTTGGATATATTGGACATTGAAAGTGAATTGTTTTGAGAGTTGAAGCTAAGGGACAAAAGAATTTTTGGACATTGAAAGATTTAAGAAATTGGAGAACCCTTGTTGGAGGTATGGATTTCTGATTATTTAAAATTGATATTGCAAGTGGGAAGGGAGAGGAAAAAAAAATTGGAGCAGAAGCTGAAAAAGGAGGAGATTGCCTAGAATCCCAAAGAAAGATATATGGTAATTGGACCTCTTTGATTAAACATTAACCCCAGAAAGAGAAAGAGAAGAAGGAAGAAAAGTATTAACTTTTGGAACTTTTTTTGAATTGTTTTTGATTAAAAATACTTGTGGTTGTTTTGGGAAAAGTTTCTCTTTTCATAATGGCATCGCTTGTGGATGAACTAAAGACTGAATATCAAAAATATAAAAAGGAAGATACTTTGGGCGCTTTGTTTCAATTCTTAGAAATGGCGTTATGTACTTATGAAAAGTTGATTACGCAGCAGAAGGACTGGGACAAGGAAGAAGAGGAAGAAGAAGCCATCTTTGATGAACAATGGGTCCTTTCCGGAGAGGAGGAGAAAAAGGATAAGAAAAAGGGGATTTTAAGAATTATAAAAACAACCAAAGAAGAGAAAAATGAGCGGAAAGGTGGAGGCAAGGTTAGAAAGCAAAGGAAAAGGAGTAAGAAAAGGGAGGAGGAAAAACAAAGGGGTAAAAAGGGCAAGGAGAAGAATAAGCAAGAGAGAAAGGGGGGGAGGAGAAGCCTCAATGGGGGGAAGCAAGATCTAAAGAAAAAAAGTTTATTTAGAGACAATGGGTGAATTTAATTTAGGATAAAAGAGGGATTCTGGAGGGTATATAAGATTGTGTTTTTATATGTGTATTTAGAGTATAAAATTCATTATGTAATTTTAGAATCTTTTAAACAGAATCCCAAGAAAAATTGTTATACGAAGTACTTTTAAGTTAGGGTAATGAGTTATAGACGTTACTCCAATTGGTGTATAGGAGAAGTATAGTAAAAGAAAAAAGATGAATGGATGGTTGGAAATAGAACAGACAAAGCATGTTATTGAAAATGGTAATAAGATATGAAAGGATATATAAAGGTTTTGTTATGGTTGTTTTTTTTTTTGGATTTTGTATATTGATAAAAGGCAATAAAATTTTAATTAACAAGAAATAATTTGGATGAAAAGGAGAAGTAGGGATAAGATATGAAGTTAAATAGATAAAGTATTGATACTATAATTTGGAATTGTTATGTTCTATTGGTTTTTTATTATTATTTTTTCCTAGAAAAGAATTTATAAGCTGTTATGCCTTGATTCTTTGTGCATTGTTTTTATAAAATTGATAAAAATGGTTTATAAAAAAAGAAAATGATAATAAGATATGGAAGGATATATAAAGTGAATATGATGTTTGAATTTGTGTCTGTGTGAAGAGTTTTAACCCGGGATCAGACAACCTTCAGAAAAGATCTTTTAGTTTTGTTTATGTTTTGTGTTTTGTATGTTTGTGTATTGTGTTTTCTGTAAAATTAATAAAATTTGTTTAAAAAAAAAAATAGCGGCCTTCAGCTCTTCTGCATTGTTCGGTCTCATGTCTCTCATCTTTCTCTTGGCAATGCCCCATAGATTCTCTCTGGGGTTCAGGTCAGGCGAGTTTGCTGGCCAATCAAGCACAGTAATCCCACGGTCATTGAACCAGGTTTTGGTGCTTTTGGCAGTGTGGGCATGTGCCAAGTCCTGCTGGAAAACGAAGTCAGCATCCCCATAAAGCTTTCTGCGGAAGGAAGCATGAAGTGCTCCAAAATCTCCTGGTAGACGGCTGCGTTGACCCTGGACTTATTGAAACACAGTGGACCAACACCAGCAGATGACACGGCTCCCCAAATCAACACAGACTGTGGAAACTTCACACTGGACTTCTTGCAGTGTGTGCCTCTCCATTCTTCCTCCAGACTCCGGGTCCAAATGAGATGCAAAAGTTGCTCTCATCAGAAAAGAGGACTCTAGACCACTGAGCAACAGACCAGTTCTGTTTTTCTTTAACTCAGGTAAGATGCTTCTGACATTGTTGTTCAGGAGTGGCTTGACAAGAGGAATATGACATTTGAAGCCCATGTCCAGGATCCGTCTGTGTGTGGTGGCTCTTGATGCACTGACTCTCAGTCCACTCCTTGTGAAAGTCCCCAACACTTTTGAATGGCCTTTTCCTGACAATCCTCTCCAGGCTGCAGTCATCCCTGCTGCTTGTGCATCTTTTTCTTCCACCTTTTCCCCTTCCACATAACTTTCTATTAATGTGCGTTGATACAGCACTTTGGGAACATCCAACTTCTTTTGCAATTACCTTTGGGGGATTTCCCTCCTTATGAAGGGTGTCAGTGATGGTTTTCTGCACAATTGTCAGGGCAACAGTCTTTCCCATGATTGTGATTCCTACTGAACCAGACTGGGAGACCATTTAAAGTCTCAGGAACCCTTTTCAGGTGTTATGGCTTAATTAGCTGTTTAGAGTGGGACACTTTGAGCCTAGAATATTGAACCTTTTCACAATATTCTAATTTTCTGAGATTGTGGATTTGGGGTTTTCATGTCTGTAAGCCATAATCATCTCAATTATGACACATGATGGCTTGAACTATCTTGTTTTGCATGTAATGAGTCTATCTCATATATTAGGTTCACCTTTTAAGTTGCATTACTGAAATAAATGAACTTTTGCACGATATTCTAATTTTTTGAGTTTCACCTGTTATATGTGTTGTAAAAACAAATGCATACAGATACATAATATTAAATGGGTATATACATAATTGAAGCATCAGCAGCATGAATTTTTACTTCCTGCTTTTCTAATATCTTTTAGAGCTATTTTTTTTCTATGAATGCTTTAAGAATGGCTGTAAGTCTTGCCTTTTAAGTAGAAATGCAATAGAATTTTCTAATATTTTTTGCCCATTTCTCTGAGCTCCTTATATTTTTCTCATGGTTTTTGTTTTTAAATTCAATGGTGCACTGTTTCATGTTTTTCCAGCCATCTGAGGTTAAAAGGATTTTACACCAACTCTCATATAACCTACTTACAGTAAATAATTTAGGGTGAAACCCTCTTATTTTAGCTTGTTGGACAAATAGTGAAATTATTGGACTGTAAAGGGAAAAAAGAGAGAAGAAAACGAGGAAGCTAAGGGTGGGGGGGAAGGTGGATTGTAGGAATAATTGGTTCTGAATCAGAAACTTTCTATTTGCAAGTCAAAAATTACAGCTTATATGTCAGGCATAAGCCCAAAGAGGAAATCCAATTGAATCTAGTCCTTTATTTATTTACACCTAACGGACACAGTTTTGCTAAACTTAAAGTAAAAAAATCCTCTATTTTAATAGATACCGTATATTCTTAGAGATTCTAGGGTCCAAACCTGTTCTCCCCTTCCCATCCAGCTTAGGCTTTTCTCTGGAATATACTGCCTGCTCCCTGGGAAAGCTCTTTGCTCCCCAAACTCTTCTCCTGTTTCTCCAGGTGCGCTTTCCATCAAATTGCAGCTCTCATAATAACTCTAGCTCTAAAATTGTGTTATGGACAATTGAGATATCTGCAGAGGGGAGAATATCTGAAAAGCTAAGAAGGTGGTTCTTGGTTGACCTCACATGGATCATATATATAAAAAAAAAGCCTTGCGGTGTTCATAACAGTTATTTTGTTTCATGGTTAATGGACAAGAGTGCTTAAAATGATGACATGAACATCTGTTGTTTGAAAATGGAATAGAGGAACATGGCCTGACATTGCCTTGATGGTATGTGAGGAATTAGAATAGAGTAACATCTGTTTCTGCTCTCCAAAAGCAGTTGTCTGGGCAGTGGAGATAAACCATTAGAATCTATTAAATGTCTAAGATTTTCTTGTGGATTATGAAGGAATATGATTTGGTGAAATTGGAAAAACTGTACCAAATTAACATATTGATTTACAAGTTATGAATTAATATAAGTGCATTCTTTTTAAAATCTTTTTCTCTTAAATGTGGTTTTAGAATTATCTTTATAACAGAAAAGTTGCTTAAATAACAGCATTGCAATTTGCCTCCCCCCTCTTTTCCCTCCCCCCTCCCTCTTTATACAAGGTCCATAAAAATTACTATAAATAGTAAACTTCTGATCCCATGGACATTTTACTTTTAGTAAAATCAAAATTGCAGATATTTTGGAGTTATAATAAGAAATGGGTACGTAAAACTACATACCTTTAATCAAATACTTATGTAGTAAGTAGTGCTACTGCAACAAATAGCAAAAGAATTTTTTTAAAATAAATATTTTTAATTGGAAAAAATCCAGTGTTTTTCAAATAAATGATCACAATTGTTTTGGTAAAATATAAAATCTATGGACTGGAAAGAATCCAAAAGCCCCATCTGTGAAAAGAGGACCAGTTTTATAATTACAATCTACTGAACAGACCTGGGGAATAACAACATACGTTCCCTCTCAGATATTTTCATGTCTCTTGAAAAAAACCTCAGGAGACATCTCTAGTTTATTTATTTATTTATTCACTATATTCACGTATTTTCATGTGTATTTCAAAATCTAAAATAAATCCCACACAACTGTTTAAAATATAGTAGTTTCACGATATAACATCAAAAACATAAACATGTTATAAAACCAAAAACATAAGTATAAAACCAAGAAAAATACGTAAAATAAAATAAAGGTAAAGGAATCCCTGTGGATTTTACTCTGCTAGTCTAGGCAAAGGAATACTAATACCACTGTAATATTTAACCTCAAAGGTGTTTAGCTGTAGTTGATAGGAAATAATAAGTGCTGTTCATGACATTCAGTGTTATCTTAAAACTATTCTAATTATTTTTTTAAGAGGAAAGAGTGCCTTTCATAAAATATTTTTGTCCAAAGACTATTATATTATCATATTACCCAGAAATAAAGAGTGTGATACTTTAATGTAGAAGTCTGATTCTTAGCTTTTATAAATAGATGTATTAATATTTCTTTTCCTTTCTTTCTCTTTTTAGTATGTTTTCATTATAAGAGATCACTTGATAAATTTATTTAATTGGTTAGATTATAATTAATTAGTTAATAAACTTATTTTTAAAATGTATTGTTTAACTTATGTACGACTATGTGAAATATGGTAACAATAGAACTTTACCATTCAGCTTAATAATTTATTTCATTGCATAATTTGCATATTTCCTTTAATGTGCTGCTGAATAGAATTTCTATATTATATTTTCACTTAATTTAATACATTTTCCCTTCAGTAGGCAGAATTATTACTGATAAAAATGATTTTTAAAAAATCTTGTAAGAGTTTTCAACAAAAATATCTTTTATAGGTTAGGTTTGTGTATGTACATGTGTGTGTGTGTGGATGGGTGTAAAATAATCAAAAATCTGGTTTATTATTTTAGTAGAATAAAGGAAGAAATGCCATCGGCTTTATTCCTCCCTCATCCTGGCATTTCAAATAAGTGCTACCTCCCCAATTCCCAATTCTCATAAATATTACACTAAAGAAATAGGAGGACTCTCATTCCCTAGCACTTTGCACAAAGGTTATAATTTATTTATTTTGCACAGATAGGGTTTCCCCACTTCCCACCCCCCAAAAAAGATTTAGAATATAGTTCAGAGGTGCTGCATGCTGACAAATTGTAAATGGGTTACAGTAAAATAGCCTTATTTACTGGAATGAAAGCTTGAAGGAAGTCTACAAAGCTATGTATAATCAACTTTTTTTCTTTGTGCTTCATGCTGACCAGACCAAATTGTTTTGTTCTTTTTTAAAAAGCAGACACAGCTGTAGTAGAGCAGTTGGCAATCTTCTTTTGTTAATGGACCCAGTTCTTAGATCATATGGACAGATAGCCTATTTCTGTCTCAGCAGGGATAATCTTGACAATTCCTATGCTTAGCTCCTTCCAAAAGGTTATTTTGAACATAGTACATCTGCATGGTTTCATTTATTTGCCACTAACTAACTAGATTACTTAGGTAGATTCAGTACAAGAAATATGTTAGTGACACATTGGATAGAATAGAATCTATTGTTATATGTGTTGTGTATGCAATAAGATTAATAAAGTGTGAGCTTGGAGTAAGTGCAGGGTTCTGGCCCTGCACTCCTGATTGGCTGTTAAGCGGCCGGATCGGATTGGCCCGTTCCGGGGAATCCGATTGGCCCTTAACAGAGAGTTCTTATTGGTTATAAGAGCTAGCGTTCCTAGCTCGTTATTGGTTAAACATTACAGGGTTTGCCTATATAAGGCGGGTTTTACTGCTGTTGAGCAGAGAAGTCACTATGTAAATAAAGAGCTGAAGTTCACCGTTCAGAGGCTTGTCTCCATTCTTTCTCGCCCATGCTCAAAAACTTAACACTGGTGACGAAGGTGGGATTTGGAGATATCTGAACCAACGAAACTTCAAAGAACATCAAGCACGTGACAGACGACGCCAACAACGGAACCATGTCCGGCGGCATCGTACCACCCGCTCCGTTCGATCCAGCACAGGAGGACTGGGAGTCCTACATGGATCGCTTCCAAATGTTCTTAGAAACCAACAACTTAAAGGACGCCACACCAGGAAAGAAACGGGCGGTGTTCCTAACGCATTGTGGTCCAACTGTATTAAAGATGGCTAAAGCACTAGCCAAACCTCAAGAAGTGACGGCATGGATTGGGACGACCTCGAACCTCTCTTACGAGATCACTATGCCCCAACCGTGCCTACGCTCGTGAGACACCATGAGTTTTATCAGAAGAGCCAGCGAAAGGGAGAAAGCGTGGCCGACTTCATAGCAGATCTCCGAAACCCGGGAGGCCTCTGCGGATTCGCCGATTTAGAAGAAGCACTAAGAGATCGCATAGTTCTGGGACTAGATGCACCAGGCGTCCAAAGCAAGCTGATGGCGAAAGGCGACATCAGCCTTGCTGACACCATCGCCGATGCTACTGCAGCAGAAGCAACCAGGAAGTTGGCTGCACAACTATGCCGAAACCGCGCTCCGGTACCTCCACCGACAGGCGACATTTTATCCAAGTCGGAAGGACAGCTCGTGATGACGTACTACGAGGACCTCTCTTCATCGTCAGATGAAGCGACGAAGAAGGGGTCCATCAACTGCGGTCCGACCGGGACCCTTGCCCGAAGCCCTTACGCCCTTGCACTGGCTGTGGAGCCAACCATGCCAGGTCCAAATGCAAATTCCACGACGCACTCTGCCATGAGTGCGGGAAACGAGGCCACATCGGACGGGTCTGCTGCAGCTTGCCAGGACCCAGCCAGGCCTCAAAAGGGGCTAACTATCGCCAATCGACAGGAAACCGTCCTGTAAGGTGAGAGCCAGTAAACCACTCCCACAGAAATCGAGCTTTGCAGAGAGAAGAGGCTCACCATACTATCACTATCGGTCACGCCTCAGCCTTGGACACTAAGAAAATCCGAGTCACGGTAGCCATTGAGAACCAGCCTTGCCACATGGAGGTCGACTCGGGATCGTCCCTCTCGATGGTGTCTTGGAAGACACTCAAGCAACTCATCCCCACAATTCAACGCCAAGATCTCCGTTTCCAACGCCTCATCCTCAAGGACTACCAGGGGAATCAAATTCCCGTCGTCGGGTCCTGCAGAGTCCGAGTCTCCTTCAAGAAGCACACAGTGTACTTACCTTTAACGGTCATCGATAGAGATAGGCCTAGCCTACTGGGCCTCCAATGGTTTGCGCCACTCGGCATTGAAGTGGTCGGCGTAAACCGAGTCGGTGGCTGTGACTGGGAGGAAGACCTTATCTCTGAGTTCAGGGACGTCTTCGCAGACAGCTTAGGTGAGTACAAGGGGACCCCGATCTCATTCAGCTTAGATCCAAAAATAGCTCCCATTCGCCTAAAGCCCCGTCGAGTTCCGTTTGCCTTAAAAGCGAAAATCGACGAACAACTCGACAAACTGATAGCTCAGGGGGTGTTGGAGCCCATAGATCACTCCCCATGGGAAACCCCTATCATAACACCCATTAAGCCAGACGGGTCAATCCGAATTTGTGGGGACTACTGGACCACTTTGAACCACGCCCTGCAGCAGAACGCGTATCCAGTTCTGGTGGTGCAGCACCTCCTCCATTCCCTGGGGGGCAGGAAAGTTTTCGCTAAATTGGATTTAGCTCAGGCATATCAGCAATTACCAGTAGATGAAAAAATGGCACAGGCCCAAACTATTGTGATGCACCGAGGTACCTTTAAATGTACTCGGCTGCAATTCGGAATGAGTGTAGCCCCGGGGATTTTTCAGAGCCTTATGGAAAGGTTATTGCAAGAAATTAAGGGCGTGGTCCCCTATTTTGACGATGTATTAATTGCAGCCCCTACAAAAAAAATCTTACAGGACCGGTTAAAATCAGTCCTAAAAAAATTCCAAGAGGCCGGTCTTAAGGTTAAAAAAAACAAATGTAAATTGTGTACTGACGGTGTTGAGTTTTTAGGGTACCTGATTGATAGCCAGAGCATTCACCCTTCCGAAAGTAAATTAAAAGCGATCAAAAATGCTCCCAGGCCACGAAACAAGGCCGATCTCCAGGCGTTCCTAGGCCTCATCAATTTTTATAATGTATTTTTACAGCACAAAGCAACTGTCGCTGAACCGTTACACCGATTGTTAGATAAAAAAGCAAATTGGTTATGGGGTTACCGTGAAGAACAGGTGTTCCGAAATGTTAAAAAACTGCTCACTTCTGACTCTGTACTCATGCAGTATAACGAGACTTTGCCGTTAGTTATAACCTGTGATGCATCGCCTTTTGGGATGGGCGCCATTTTGAGCCACGTACTGCCTAATGGGAACGAAGCCCCTGTTGCATATTTTTCAAAGACTCTTTCAAAAACGGAATGGAACTATGGACAAATTGATAAAGAAGCCCTTGCCATTGTCTCAGCTGTGAAAAGATTTCACGAATACATGTATGGTAGGGTTTTTACTATTGTGACTGACCACAAACCTTTGTTAGGGATAATAGCCGGAGATAAGCTGACTCCCTACATATTATCCCCTAGGATGAGCCGATGGTCAGAATTCTTAGCTGCTTACAACTATCGGCTGCAATACTGCCCGGAAAAAGCCATTCCCCACGGCTTCCAGAGACTCTTGACGATCCGGCACCAATGGTAACCACATTGCAAATTGAGGCACTCAACTCGCCGCCACTGACCGCCCGAGATATCGCAAGAGAAACCAAACGCGACCACACCCTAGCACGAGTCCTAGGCTGGGTAGAACGCGGATGGCCATTGGACCAGTTATCAGATGACTTCACACCATTCAAGTCTCGACAGACTGAGCTCTTCTCCCAGAAAGGCTGTGTCATCTGGGGCGATAGAGTCGTTATCCCAGAACGGCTCCGAAAAATGCTACTGAGAACTTTGCACGATGGCCACCCCGGCATCGTGTGAATGAAAGCCCTTGCGCGAAGCTACGCATGGTGGCCAGGCATTGACAAGCAAATCGAACAGTAGGTTAAAGCTTGTCCCAAATGCCAAGAAGTCAGCAACGCCCCACCAAAAGCCATGCCTACTGAATGGGAGACACCATGTGGACCCTGGTCCCGAATTCACCTGGACTTTGCGGGGCCAACTAAAGGCCACACTTTCCTGCTTACCGTCGATGCCTACTTGAATTGGCTCGAAATTCATCGCATGACAACTACGACCTCCGAGGCGGTTATCAAAATTTTAAACAGACTATTTGCAACCCACGGATTACCAGACATCCTGGTATCTGATAACGGCCCACAATTTACTGGGCTAGCGTTTGAGCAGTACCTCGCTGACCGCAGCATCCGCCATGCGCTCACCTCACCTGTGCACCCTGCGACCAATGGCTGAGCAGAACGCATGGTCCAATTTGTGAAGAAAACCTTGCAAAAGGTAGACTACGACAACATTGACGACAAGGTCAATCAAATCCTCTTCTTGCAACACATCACCCTACATAGCGTCACCAACAAAACTCCCGCTGAACTGCTAATGGGACGAAAGCTCTGCTCCCACCTCGACCGCTTGCACCTGGCTTATGAACCGGAGAAACCACTAGGATCCAGCGGCCGCTGTCGCACCTTCCAGGTAGGAGACCTGGTTTATGCAAAAAACCTATCAGGTGACCCATTGTGGGTGGAAGCAACAGTAGTACATGTAACCGGCCCCAGATCCTACCTTGTGCAATGCCTTGACGATAAACTTTGGAAACGGCATATTGACCAATTACGATCGCGGCTTCAGCGGCCAGTCCGCAAATCTCCTTTGACCAAACTGAGGGGGGGAGGTACGGAAGAAGATGAATTCCTAGGAAACCAGTTCGAAGGAAAAAATGGTTTGATAGAAACTCAGGAAGCGGAGCCGGAGGGAGAAATGGTTGCATCTCAGGGAATTGCAGAAAATGTGGGCAACGACTTAGAAGTGAACTCTGAACCAGAAACAGCCCCACTGCCAAACAACGATCTACCTCAGCATGATGGCAACCAGCCGATACAACAAAAATCAAAGAGACTAAAAAGACAACCGTCCTACCTAAGGGACTATGTCACTGTGCCTTGAAATAAGAAGCCAGGGGGAAGGGATGTTGTGTATGCAATAAGATTAATAAAGTGTGAGCTTGGAGTAAGTGCAGGGTTCTGGCCCTGCACTCCTGATTGGCTGTTAAGCGGCCGGACCGGATTGGCCCGTTCCAGGGAATCCGATTGGCCCTTAACAGAGAGTTCTTATTGGTTATAAGAGCTAGCGTTCCTAGCTCGTTATTGGTTAAACATTACAGGGTTTGCCTATATAAGGCGGGTTTTACTGCTGTTGAGCAGAGAAGTCACTATGTAAATAAAGAGCTGAAATTCACCGTTCAGAGGCTTGTCTCCATTCTTTCTCGCCCATGCTCAAAAACTTAACAATATGAACTGTTATTGCTTGCAAAATGTAGGTGAGTTTAGGTGATATCAACTGAATAATAGCCGGATATTTCTTATGTTTCATGATATAAATAGTAAAAATTATATAAATTAATAATAAACTTTCGTAAGATGGTTGTGAGATAAGCAAACCATTTTTGATATTCAAAAGATTATAATTAAGATTATATTACAGTATATTTTGATAAACTGAGGTATTCCTATTTAAAAAATAAGCATAGATTAGTTGCCAATTAGTTGCACATTTCTATTTTTACCACTTTCTTTGATGTTATTAGTGGCTGTGGTTAAAATAATTACATTTATGTTTTTTAAAATAGTAAATATTTGTAGTAGAATGTATATCAGTTTAGGTCATTGTTCATAACACAGACTATTCAAACAAATCTTAGAATTATGTTCATAACACAGACTGTTCAAACAAATCTTAGAATCATGTACACATGTGATTCAGTGGTGGGATTTAATTTTTTTTTACTATCGGTTCTGTGGGTGTGACTTGGTGGGCATGGTCTGGCTTGGTGGGCATGGCATGGCTTGGTGAGTGTGGCAGGAGAAGGATACTGTAAAATTCCCATTCCGTCCCCACCCCACTAACCTGCTTTCCAGGTCCGTTCTCCTGTGCAGGACAACAAAAGAAGACCCAGCCAATCAGCTGCGACTCCAATCAGCTGTGACTTGGGAGGCAGCATATAGATGGGGGTGAAGCCAACCAGAAGTGATATTTACCGGTTCTCCAAATTACTCAAAATTTCCACTACCGGTTATCAGAACCTATCAGAACTTGTTGAATACCACTTTTGACTGTTAACTAAATCTGAATTCAATACAGTGTCAAATTTTATTTTCAGATCTTTCCTTAATTGTCCCTAAAATGGGTTTCATCTTTTTCACAACTGCCACACATTGAGTTGGCATTGCTTTAACCTGAGATTAGTGGTAGATAGCTCATTTGTACATATTTGAATTTTGGATTTTGTTTTTGTTTTAAATTGAGTTGAATTTGTCATTTGAAAATTCGTCCAGTTTGAAAAGATCCCAGAAGCTCTTTTCCTCAGCATGAAGAATTAACTACATCTACCTTATGATTTACCCCAGGTTAAGATCATTTATGAACAAATTAAAAAGCATTGGTCTCAACACAGATTCTTTATGGACTCTGCTTCTTGAGAGAATTGCCATAAGCCAGTTAGTAATCCAAAAAAAGATTTTATCTTTTCATCCTGTACTATTTAATTTACTCATCAGTCTGGGATCGGGAATTATGCCAAGGGCATTTTTTTAAAATAAAAAATTACAGTGCTTGGTCACCTCCAATCATATTTCTGTTCATAAATTCAGATAAAAGGCTGGTGAAAGCAGGACGTATATTTGCATAATTCATACTGACTTTCTTCCCTTGAAGGCGTTTTCTCTTTTATGATAGTTTTATTAGATTACTAGAAAGATAAAAACTAACAGAAACTAATAATTAAAATAGGAATGAGAAAAAAAATGAATAAAGTGAATAGTCCAAAATGCAGAAAGGAAAGAAAAGAAAAGAAAAAGAAATGCAAAGAAACGACTTCCAGTTTTCTTTTACAACTGTTAAAAGTATGAATTTAAATTGGCCTCTTAGGTTACAATATAATTTTAATTATTTTTATTATATATTTTATTATTTTTTCTAATAATCAAGGCAATATATAATTTCATTTTTTCTTGTTCCATGCAGAAAGTCCAGGTGGGGTTTCCAGTCAGCATTAAAATTAATTAATGTCTTTTCTCTAATCAAAGCTAGTGAAGCCTTTTCCTCAATGTTCATAGTTTTTTCTTTGGTATTGTTTCTACTAACAGATGTAGATAAAATGGAATGAAATAGAATAGAATAACAGAGTTGGAAGGGACCTTGGAGGTCTTCCAGTCAAACCTCCTGCTCCAGCAGAAACTCTGTTAAACTGACTGTCCTGTAATTTCTGGGCCCCTTTTTGAAAATTGATGTTGCATTGCTAATCTTCTAGTCCTTTGGTATTTGAGAGCTAAATTACTTTTTTTGGGGTGGGGTGGTGGTGGTGGTTAGGCAGTTGATATTGTTACATTTGAGTCCTTTTACGTGTACTTGGTTGAATGCCACCGGGACCTAGTACTTTCTTATCGCGTAATCTTTCAAGATGTCCTAGAATAGTTATCTTCCTGTCCTAAGTAAATAAATACAGGCTTACATACAGTGCTACAACTTCAGTAGTAAAGACAGATGCGACTGTCTTGGGCATTCTTTTCATTTTAAAACAGTGGATCTTGACTTCTTTTCTAGAATTAAAATTCCTGCCACCATTTTATCAAACTCATTTTTTAATATGAGTCATATTGCTCCTTTCATCTGATATCATGAAAGTACCAATCAGACTCAGAATCCTACATTTTGTTCCATAAAATACTTTGGGTGGGGAAGAGAGAATTATTAAAACACATTTCTGATTAATTTCAAAAGTATGCATTAACCTTGGCCTATAGTCATGCTGGACACACGACCACAGAACATATCTTTGGAGCTGGCAGTTCAAACCACCCCTTTATTGCTCCAAATTTCCCCAAATGCTCCCAGGTTTCTGGCAAATCCCAGAGCAAAGTGATCACACACACGTACACACACACACACACACACACACACACGCACACACAGGGCCAGCAGCCTCTGACTGCAAGTAGTCCAGCTCAACACTGTGAGCACAATGGCTACAAAGCAAGAAATCCAGCAGGGCAAGTCAATGAGTCCAGAAAGCAAAAGAGCAAGGCAATTAATCCAGGAAGCCATGAAGAAAGCAGGAAATCCAGAAAACTTCATCTGTCAGCAACAGCATTCAAACTCCAAGAATTCAGCATTTGTTCACGACAAATGCCCCTCCCCACAGCATCTCCTTAAGTCTCAGTCTCCAGATGTACCTTGTGAAAAGGGTGGGATGCTCTCCTCCTGAGTCGTTGGGTCAGTCTGCACCGTTCTCGCTTTCTTTCCACTCTTCGTGCTAGAAGATCAGGAGGGGATGGTCCTTGCTCATTGCCTGAGCTCTGTCTCTCATGTTCACTGCTTAGTCTCTCTTGGTCATTCTGCCCCCACTTCCTCCCTGCCTACAAGCCATCCCAATCCTAAAAGGCCCTGGCCTGATTCAACCTGTTCCTCCCCACACTCCTCAAAAGCCAATAAAGCCGCCCCCTCAATCTATATCGGCTCCAGTTCCGGCTTGTCTTTCTCTGCATATTCAGGCTTCAATGGGGGCATGACAGTTGGACACAACTGGAAAGGGGAAACCTTTATCTTTAACCAAGGTAGAAAACTTGGATCCAACAAATGAAGTACATATTTCTCTTATGTCTTAATTTTACAACATATATTTGTGATTTCATATGCAGTATTTTTAAGCATTTTAATATTTTAAATGGAATTTATATTTATAATAATGAAAGAAGTATGATATGGATATAGTTTTATTTCTTAATGTATCAGTTATAATTGTCGGGCTTCACTGATCATACCCGACACATTGCCAGCCATCTAATAGGGAGTGGGAGATGAATCTCCGAATCTTTGCCTCCTACCCGACTAGCTGTTCCCCTCGCTGAAACAATACGGGACTGTTGGCTGTTCCAGTTACAGTGTGTAACAATGTGGATCCATTGCAAGTTCCTGCCAAACTATCTTTAATTGCAGGGCATAAGGATTGAATTGCATTCCAACAATGAGAGGGGGAACTCATCTTATTGTGGTTTCCTTTTCTTTGGCTTATGAGTCAACACTTCAGGGTTAGGTATGTTCTGGGCATTGGATATAGTTGCGATTAGGATTGCAGGGCGGCGGCGCATGGAGTTAATTAGATAGGCGGATGCTAGTTTGGGAATGGGAAGGGGATGGGGCATAAAAGGCACTGAGAAGCGTTTCCTCTCAGGCTTTGCTCAGGATTATCATTGTTTGCCCACTGGAAGAAAACAATCTACAATAAACTACTTTTCCCCAAACCTGTGAGTAAATGTAAACTGAGTTTCCAGATTTCCGAAATAGGGCTTACAATAATATTGCTTTGAATAATATAACAAATAAATTAAAATCTATTAATTTGTTGCATTCTTTGTTTTGAATAAGACTATCCTATCCATATATTTACCAATACATTATTTGAATCTGAACTTTTATTTTTAAAATGATTAACCCATGGTGCCTGTTGATTTAAGGAACCACTTATCTCTGTTAGTGTTTGCTTCACCAGTAAGAGATGCAGAGGTGGTATTCAGCAGGTTCTGACCAGTTCTGGAGAACCGGTAGCGGAAATTTTGAGTAGTTCGGAGAACTGGCAAATACCACCTGACTGGAGATTTTACAGCATCCTAACCCTGCCATAACCACCAAGCCATGCCCACAAAATCAGTAGTAATTTTTTTTTAATCCCACCACTGAAGAGATGGTAGAGGGTGCACTTCAGATACTCTCAACTAAACAAGTCACCTATTGCAGCCTTTTATTCTCAAGGATTTTGCTTGATTTTCATTGAGAAAGTGCAATTCTTAACAGTAAATTACCTTTTATTCACTTTTGTTTGAAGTCTTTAGTATTCTAGTTACCAGGAGCTATTTCCATTGCGTACTTAGTATTGTCCCAAGAGAAATAGAAGAACCAACTAAAACTTACTTTTCCCCCTCTTTGATTTAAGTTTCAGATAGTTCAACCACTGTAGATCAAATCTAAGAGTTAACAATACAGTTTAAAGAAATAATACATGACAAGAAACGCTAGAAGAAACAGACAACACTAAGTATTTTAACTAGTAGTTGATTGATTTTAACTAATTGATACTAATAGTATTTTAACTCATTAATGCTAATAGTATCAATAATAATTCTCCGTATCTTAAATATAAAAAAAACAAATACTTTTAAGTAATTGGATGGAATTGGATGAAAAAAATCAATACTGAATAATCACCATTAGAAAAAAAAAAGTAAGGAAATAATTTAAGGAAAATAATATTTGCACTTTTTAGTTTTTGATAAAATCTGTTAATAAGGGAACAAAATGCATCCACAAAAGCTAGAACTAACTGGCAAGAAATGAGATTGCTGGGTTTTTTTTTTTAAAAAAATACTTGTTAGATATGAAAACTAAACAAAATATGTTGCTGTGGCATAACAGAATAGCTTATCCATTTGTGTGGAGTCCTGCATTTTAGTATATTCTTTTCTAGAGTACTAGTTATAATAATATGTATTGGTATATATTATACATTTTGAAAAAAAATGAGACCTTAAATTTGATAACATAAGAATCAGTATGTTGTGGTTGTTTTTGTGTTGGAAGCACCAAAGTGCTTCTGATTTGAAAGGATTCCGTGGTGAATCACTGTTGCCTGGGAAATGCCCAGGTGGGGGCTCCCTTCATGCCCCATTTAATGAGCCCACTGAAGTGATACCTTTTTATCTACTCTTGTTTGCATGCCTCCAAACTGGTAGATTGGCAGGAGCTGGACCAAATGATGGGAGCTCACCCCTCCACACAGCAGGGACTCAAATATGGGCTTGCAAATTGTCAGTCCTTACAATGTGAGCCATTGCACCCCCCCAAATCAGTCTTAGTGAGACATTTTTCTACATTGTTATAAAGGATGTTACATAGAAGATGAAATGTTATATTATTGATCAATAATTAGTCAATGAAGGATCAAGAATACTTAACTGGAATGAAAGTAAGCATTCAAATATTATTCTTTTTTTTTTTTTTTTTTTACTGTACAGATATTCAGAGACTGTTGAATACAGATCTATTGATAAAAGGAAACAATTGATTCACTAAATGAATGTCTTAAAACTATAGTTATATATACTAGCTGTAGTATACATATGATGAAAGTTCCCAGGAATCTTACCAACTGTATCTAAATCATGACCAAACCCTGTATTGCCACAACAGTTAAAAATGAGAAAATAGATGAGAAATTTTGAAATGATGCAATGCCATAATTGAAAAATGTATTTGACTACAACACATGGTATTTATAGCTTCAATCTTAGGTCAAGATATTTATTTTGGTTATTTGAAAGTAAAATATTTCTCACAAGAACATTTATTTGCAAACTAGCTAGCCTCCCAATGAGCTAAATATATTTCCTACTTGTAGTAAGAAACAACAGAAAGTCTTATAAAATTTTAAACAGAAATCCATTCATTAAGGTTTTGCAGTAATTTTTGTTATCGAAGCTTATGCATTTTCTGCTGAAATCACATGCTATGTGGATTCCCCTGTCTTGTAAGACGTTGAATCTCTGCTGATTGCTTCTTTGTTGTACTGCATCTACAGTATCCATCAGTCTTAATAACCTTCCAGTAACATTTGAAGCTAGATCTCTGTGCCCTAATGGACTCTCTAGGGAGGCTACTGTGCATATTTTAAATTGGAGAAGCTTTGTGGTTTGTCATAAGTAGCAAGACAAACTATTCAGGCGAAAATAATTGTTGGGTCACATAGAATAGAAAAGCCTTACATCGGTCTTGCTCACATAATTTTGATGTGCTAATTGGTTAATTTTTGTCATGCTTGAAAAATTCACAGCTAGTAACATTTATTTTTGCATTTGTCTATGAAGAGTGCATTCTTCTTGAAGAAAAGGGTGCTATGTTTGTTAACTGATAAAAAGAAAAAGACAACATAACTCTACTCAGAGTAATCACAGTCCTATTCACACTTCCTCCTAGCAAAACTAATTTTTCATCACCTATTTATGAGGGAGATTTTATGGGTAGGCAATAAATGCTAAAACTCTTGACTGAAAAATATGATCCAAATGGCAAAGAGTTTACAATAATTATGAGAAGAAAAGAACAAGTGACTTTGCAAAAGCAAATAACAGAGCTACTTTGTATTGCATCAGATAATGTTCTATTATGTTGCCTTGCAAATCTGTTTAATTTATTTCTTTTCCATATGTATAATTGATCTAATCTGAAAAATTTAAGGCAGTGGACAAGTTAATCTATCTAAAAAGAATAGTAGAAAGAGCCAGACCATAAACAACACAATACTGCTATTATTAATACCACTAACATCTGCCTATTCCAGGTTCTTGGGAAAGACTTGATGGGTGGATAAAAATGCCAGAACCAGTCTAAACATCTGACTGACTGAGCAGCCAACCATAATAAATATTCTATAATCATTGATGGGACCAAAGGGCCATTTTAACATCTCCTCTCAATATTCCAAATGCATTGAGAGCCATGCCATAGAAGAATTTACAGTGCTCTTTAATGGAAGCTTAATGGTAGCCAATGTAGCAAATGCAGAATAGGTGCATTACTTCAAATGTGAGTTACCAAATATGAGTTACTTCAAATGTGAGGACTACTGTATATATAAGCCCAAAAGTTTAATAGAAAGAAAAACATACTAAAGCCTTTTAGGGAAAAAGTATATAATTAGCTGGTATTTTTAGTCTTAGAAAAATCTCAGACTCAGAATATTCCACCAGCATTCTCAAAGTTGGCAACTTTCTTAGAATTTTTTTTTTTTTATAAAGCAATGTGATAATAAAAGACATGCAGCCTTCCCCGTAAACTATGTATAGGGAGCACAGTCTATGAGGAAGGAACCCAAGGTGGTACCAACTACATAGTCAGTTGTCAATTTCCACGATCACTTTTTACAACATATTTTTTAACTGAAAGGATGGGATATGGGTTGATTTGAATAGCAAAAGCCTGATACCAGATACTGAATCTCTTCTAGATAACATGCTTCTACGTAAAATGTCTTCTTTTCCAGGTTTTCTTGTCATATTTGCCAATGGATTCCAGTTTAATGAATGTGCTTTGGAGAACTCTTTTTAAGCTCCTTTGTAAGTCTCTTTGGTCTGTTATAGAATGTCTATGAGCTTGAAAACATCCCTCACTGATTTTTTTTTGAAAATTTTATTGATTTTTAAAAACAAACATAAACAAACAAAACATAAAACATAGAAACATAAAACATATTTTTTGAAAGCAGTATGATCCCGGGTTACATCCCTTCATATAGACACAAATTCAAGTTCATGCTCATTTTTATATTCCATTCCATATCTTATTACTATTCTATATTTTCTATATAGCTTCTCCCTCTTTTAACTTTCTTAATTTTATTTCATTTATTTCATCTCAATTCAAATCATTGTACTTATATTCTTTGTCTATGCTGTTTCAACTGTCTACTATCTTTTCTTATTAAACAAAATTTCTCCTGTAATCACTGATTGGAGTATGAGCCTTTATATCTTTCCCCTAAAATTATAACACTTAATATAATACATAACTTCAGTTTGGATTCTGCTTGGTACATTCTAAAACTACACACTGTATTTTGAAAAGAGAAAAAATTATAAATATATAATATAGTTAAAACAACAATCCATACCAATTCAATTCTATCATTAATATTAATATTCATTTAAATCTTAACATTTTACACATTACTTTTCAAATAAGTATCATACTTCTATGGGAACACTTATAAACTTTCCATAGTTAATTCCCTCCCCCACTTCACTTATATTTTATAAAACATTGAGTAATTAAAAAGTTCCCATTCCTTCCTAATTCAATTCTCTCATTTATTTTATTCCATTTATTTTGTTCACAAAAGTTTCACGAAATTACACTGACTATTTTATCCCACTTTTTAATCATATGTTGTTTCCAATTTTCTAACATTGTTTCTATTACCAATATAACAATACAATCTTATGTACCTTTACAGAATCCCTTTTTCAGTTAAATTTTCACTCATTATCTCTGAATAAGTCCTGTTTCTTTCCACCTTGCTCCAAACATTTATAGCTTCTCTTCCCTTCCTTCTTCCCTTTCTTCTTCTCTCTCCCCTTTTTATCCCCCTGTTCTCCACCTCCATTTCCCTCTTCTGTATTCTCATTTTCTGTTGCTTTCCAACATTATATCCACTTTTCACATTATTTTTCCCTTTTTTGGCTGTTTTTTTAAGTCTTAACTTCTCCATTCTCTTTTCCCCCTTTCCCTTTTCTTCCCCAGATAGAGTTACTTGTTCATTAAAGATGGCTTCTTCTTTGTCCCAATCTTCTTGTTGTGCAGTCTTTTCTTGTTGTTTCTTGTAGACGCTGATCGCCATTTCTAAGAATTGAAAAACGGAGCCAAAGGAGCCCTTCCCTTCTTGTGCCTCTTCTTTATATTTTTTAAATTCCATTTTCAGTTCATCCAGAAGTGATGCCATTGTAGAATTTTTTAAACAACCACCCAATTGTTTTTATTCATTCAAATATAATTTCCAGAAATCCCACAGTCACCAAGCAATCAAATACACACAAGCTGTTTCTTTTTATACTTTCTTCTTTTTTCACTTTCTCTTCCTGGGGTTATTATTTAGTTACAAAGTTCCAGTTAAAATGTATCTTTTAGAAGTCTTATTAAGATTTAACTTTAAATTCTTTTGAATTCCAGGCAGTCTCCTCCAAATCCTACCCTTATTCTTTTCCTCTCCCTTCCCACTTATAGCAAAAAAAAAAAAAGGATTTTTAATGTCCAGAAATCTTTATTGTCCCTTTGGCATTTAATTATATTTACAGCTTAACTACCTATTGGTGCCAAAGTGGATTTTTCCGATTTCTTATTCAGGTCTCTTCATTGTGAGGAAGGAGAGTAAAAAAAAAAAAAAACCTTTCCCTTTTCACTTTCTTTTGCTGCTTCCGACTCTTCTTTGGGAGCAATGTTATCTTTTATAAAACTTAAATTCCAGGTTACCTTAGTTGTTGCTTTTTATCCCGGTCAGCCAAAACTTTCACTTCTTATCTTCCTCCTGCACTTTCTTTTCTGGTTGAGTGCTTCTTTGAGGCGGCCATTTCTGACCGCCGCTCCTACTGCCTTCGGGAAAGGGAATCCTTCACTGATTTTTGAATAATATCATTTTAGTGTCTGATTGTTCTCAACTAATATGCTTGTAAATATATTGATTGTAAATATATTGTATATATATTGTAAATATATTGATCTGCCTATGTAAATAACAGAAGAATATATTTCACAGTTGATGGTATAATTTATATTAGAAAATGATCAGGTATTTACTTCAACTATTGATCTAGCTATGCCTGCTCATCATCCATGGGGCCTAGGATGAGTCATAGCCATGAATATTGGATTTTATGTTTGATATTAATCATGCCTCCACAGATTACTATGTATCTTAATGTTTTGAAGGAAAACTTTGTAAATATTCCTTTGTTTATCATTATCAGCTTATCTCTCTGTAGTCCTCAACTACAAATTTCAAATGGAGTTAAAATGTCCATCATAAATCCTTGTAGTCATAAATCAAGTGAAGATGAATTTGATTTTATCACAATTTTTATCTTTAAACAAATCACAAGATTGTTAAACAAATCCAGCTTCCCTAATGGGCATTTTTTGTGTGATCACATGACTTCAGGACACTGCAACCAGTCGTAAATGCAAGCCAGTTGCCAAGCCCATGAATTGTGACTGTAGGAGGTGGTGCAGTGATCATAAGGGCAAGCCAGATCCTAAGTCACTTTTTTTCCAAGGCCATTGTTTGACTCATTGTTAAGTGAATGGTGGTAAGTCGAGAACTGTAGCTTTACATCTATATATTTAGAGTTGCACATCTGATGAAAGAAAGTGTGATCCCTGAAATTCTCCTCCTCCCTGCCCCTTTTTTCATTAGAGTTGCTTTCTGTGTGATTGTCTTTTTGCTGCAACAAATACCCTGCACCTTAGTGTTGTATTTAAAAAGTTTTTGGAAATGCTGGATTTGGGTCTTACCATTGAGTATCTCAAAGCATTGAAGTGAATGACTATGCTATGCCATCTCAATTTGTTTTTGTGTCTGAATCTAAACTGATGAGGATGGAACGTGTCAAGTTAGATGTCTCTAGTATTGTCTTCAGAAATTTCTACACGAGAGAGGCTGGAATATAGTGAAAGAGGAAGACATCTGTTCCTGAGGTTTACCCATTGTTGACTGGTAAAGGCATTGTTTTCCCCAGTCTATGAGAGCCACAGTATGCATGTGGGCATTTTGGAATGAGATCAAAGAGTGAAACTGAGTTCAACAAAAGGGCCCTATAGGTGGCACAACACTTGACTTAATAGCCACCACATGTCTAGCGGAGATAAATTTGTGAATGTTACATGCATGTGTGTGCACAAATAAAATGTGCATTTTACTCTGCTCCTCATAGCATTTTCCCCTTATAAACCTTTGGTGCCAGATATCCTGCCCATTAGGGTAGGAGCAGCTAGCAACCCATGTGATCAGAATCCTAAATAACTTTTAACAGAAAGACCTTTGCTTTTCTTCATCTCAAATGAACCTTTATTAGAAGACTCCATAACACCATGTAATCATGGATGAATGCAGATAAAGCACTTCAAGGAACTCTTAAGTTCACAGCCATTTGACCAGTGTAGCAAATGCTTGTTTTCTCAGTACCCTTGCCCTGCTGTGATTCCATCAAAGTCAAAAGAATAAAAGGCTTTTTTCCCCACAAAAGAGGCTTTTGTTGGTGAAGAGAGCATTCAGAATGTTCTAACAGTGTCTGAGAACATGCCATTCTTTCCAATCCCATTATTGTCTTTTCTAAACCAGTGTTGGATTTTATTTTTTACTCACTGTTGAAGCTTGAGATCTTCCCAGATTTTAAAAACACTTTTTAATTTTTAAATATATTGCTAAGAAAAGAAGAGGCCCTTATCTAGCCAATAATGTTAAGCTGTTCTAGAGTAAGGTTATATTTCTTGATGGATCCGGAAAGAAGAATCATATTCTTCTTTATTATTATATTCTTTATTTACCCTGGCAGTAGCTGATGACAGAATCTTCATATTTTAGGAAGGTTCACTGAAAGAACATTGTGTAAGCCTTGCAGAAAAGACGATCCTAGGCTTCTTTTTGAAATAGGACAGAATTGAACCATTGTGCCAAGCTTTTATTTTCTAATGGTTTCAGGATGAAGTTTTCTCATCTTACTTGAAAACTGACTCAATATTTCTAAGACACTCCTAAGTAAACATTGTTTACAACATGTTATTGCTAGATTTGTAATATGAACATTAATTGGCTCAGGAAGAGATGCTTAGAAGCAGGGGTGGGATTCTCCTGGTTCGGACCAGTTTGGGTGAACCCCTAGTTGCAGTGATCAGCTGGCTCTGATTCGATCCAACGATCATGTGGGTCCATCCCCCCTGCCCCTGTGCTGTACTCACCTATATCTGGTCAGCTGATTTGAGTAGCAGAGTGGATTTCCACGCTTTAACTGTGTTACTTCCCTGAAATAACATTGAAGGGAAGTAATTGCAATAGCGATGCAGGCAATTAGCAAACCGGTTGTTACACCAGGGGAATCGCACCCCTGCTTAGAAGTGACCCCTTGGGAGATAAAAGATGGAAATAACAAGTCTTTTCATTGGAAGTCCTATTTTTATGGATCTTACTGCATTCTGGAATCCATAGGTTCCCACACACTTCTACTTTTCATAAGGAAATGAAGACCTGACCTTTTAACAGACATTTAGAACTAAAGATCTTATGCCATGGTTATTTTTGACCCTTACATATATTTTAATCATGTTTTGCCATTTATGTTTATATTTTATGTTAGTCGCCCAAAATCATAGAAATTGGGCAGGGTATAAATTTTAGAAAAGAAGCAAACAGAAAGGTCAGCAAGTGTGAAAATAAATAGTTTTTCAGATGTTAGAATGCCTCTGCTTCCCGTTTCTCCTTGGTACAATAGTTGCTTCCAAGCAATACTTTTTCAGGGAAAACAGTTATTTCTACAAGGCTGTCCTTTCATCTCTTTCTTCACTTCAGGTCATTGGAATAGATATTGGTTGTATTCACAGAACACAGTTCACTAAGCCAGCTATTCCCTTGGAGAACAGATTTATGATCATGTAATGGCAGCACACAATACAGATGTTCAAATATGAAGTGGCATCTTTGAAAGCCTTCTAACCACACATGGCTGTTACTTTTTCTTTTTCTTTTTCCCAGAGACTCATCTCCAACATTCAAATATTTGCTATGCCCCAATCAGAATCATTTACCTCTTATTGTTTCATGTATTTGTGATGGAAATTAAATAGGGGTAAAATTAGAATGCTTTTAGGTCATGTTGTCTGGGATTGTTCTAGGGATTTTTTGGACATGTAGATGAAAACGTTACCCCATTATTAACTCTTGATATGGATCAGTTGTTTTAGAGTCGAACACCCACTAATGCCATTTTCAGCTATAACTAATTACTTCCAATGCCTTCTGTGTACTTATTGGTTTTTGCTGTCCCCTACATGTTATTCTCTCCTTTTGTTGTACCAACTAGGTGTGTTTTCAAAGGCAGCTTCTGATGATGGAGAGAGAGGCCCAAGGTTAGGGGTCTCACAGCAGAATGATGGACAGCTATTAGAGCTGGAGATCTTTGTAATTCCCAAGAGTTCAGGAGAGACTTTTAAGGTGCTTTTAAGAAAAGAATAAAATGTAAATGTGAGCAGTATAATTTAGTGTTTTGTCCTAATTTTGGAAATTGTTCCAATAAATCTTAGTGAGACTTGGTCGAAGGGTGGACTTTAAAAACCTGACTTGTGTTTGTAGTCCCTTGTGCTGATATGAATAAAAAAAATGATATCTTCTGCTCTTATCTATCTATATTTCTTAAAGGTGGAACTTTAGCAGACAATACTGTACTTGGCATGACATATGACTCCTTTAGAATTGATACTGAGGATATCTGCCGTTTTTGGCCAGCACTCTGCTGGAGGCCAGGGAGATCGAAAACAGGTGACAAAGGGGGGTCACGGGGCCTCCACGTAGCCTGTTTTTGGTGGGCAGAGTGCTGCATGAGCCCCCCCCGGCCAGCCCATTTTGGCCGGCAGAGGCACAGTTCTTTGATATTTCATTTTTTAAAATATACGTATAGGAGTTCCTTTATTTATGATCAGTCGCATAGCAACTTTTTGAAGGTCCAATAGATCTACTGGAAATACTTATGATCTGGATTTAAAGTTCTGAAGGTCACTGCCCCCCCCGGTCACATGATTGCACTATGGGCGCTTGGCAACTCAGCCAGATTTTCAGCTGTTAGCAGCATCTCACATGACCCTTTTTTGTGACATTTACTTCTGTAAATCCCTATCCATAGAAAACCATTAGTTCGTTTAACAACTGCGGACTTGCTTAACAACTGCCACCAAAAAGTTTTTAAAATTGGGCTTGTTATATGACTGACTTGCTTTATGACCTTCATAAGTTATGATCATGATGGGCAGGCTTCATTGTGGTTGTAACTCAAGGACTACTCGTATCTTGTATTTATGTAAAGTATCTAATGAAATTATACACACACATACAGAGATATTGTGTGTGTGTGTGTGTGTGTGTGTGTATGTGTGTGTATACCCATATTTGTAGAAAGAAATCTAACTTGTGTTTTACCATTTTAAACTTTATACTTCATGATAATGAAAGATTGTGTAGCATTTCCTGGTCTTTTTTTATTACCGATTTCACTAAGTGTTATGGAACAAAACATGATGTAATGATGAATTTTATATAATACTGATAAAAAAGCTGGAAAATGTTCAGAAATATTTTCCAGTCTAGTACAAGGACAGTGGTGCTATTATCGAAGGTTGATAGGAACACTATCTCTTCTGCTGCTGACATATAGATAAAATGGTCTCCCTTCTGTATTTACTATTTTCCATTAAGCCATCTTTGTTTTCAATAGTCAATATTGAAAAGTCTTATGGGACTACTTACTTCTACAGAATGAGAGATAAATTCTGCAAAGTATTTTATTTCATTAAATGCTAGCTTGCCTTAGTTAAAAAATCTTCTCTTTCAGGCAGTGGAAGAAAGAATAAAAGATTCAGTTGATTTTTTCTTCCAATCAGTAGAGAAAACTTAAGTTGCCTTTTCAGTTTATCTTGCCATGACTGTGGGCCATCAACAGTTTTCTTGCAAATGAGAAGGGATGTCTTCATAACATCCCCTGCCCCTCTTGCAAATGCAGATTCTAATGGTGTTTTCCTGTTTCATATTCAAATGTACATTTTGGGGCTTGTCGGGTTCAAGGATTGCAGTCTAGTTTTCCTGATATACCTTAATATCTTCAAGGTAAACTGTTGCCTGCGTTGGCAATTATATGAAATAGCAGGATATATTATAAATAATAATACTTATTATTTATAATTTAGTGTATGACGTACAATGTCATGGAAATCTACACATGCTAGTCACACAATAATGATAGCCCAGAGTGCTGCTTCATTCTGTGCAGTACTTATGTGCCTATCTTTGCTGTACCATGGGGGTGCATTAGCTTTACACTAGCTACCTAGTGGTGCTTAGGTTGCGAGTCTCACCTCACCTCATCCACAATACCTTTTATCTAGCCAGATTCAATGCCAGTTTCTGCTATCTGTGCACACAAATGCAGCTTGATTTTTCCTACTGAAGTGATACCCATTTATCTACTCACAACATTGCATGCTTTCCAATTGCTGGATGGACGGGCTAGGAATCAAGCAACAGGAGCTCACTCCGTTTTACAGAACCAATATTCTATCTTGCAATTCCAGCGTCATTAACCCTCTGTGCCACCATGCCCCATAGGATATTAGTATAACAACAACAACAACAACCTGGACTGGAAAATGCATAAATGTTTGAATATGTACCACGCTTTACATCCACAAAGCGACATTGACAGGTTCTGATTGCCAAGAATAGGGGGCAGAGGGCTATTGCAAATTCATCAAGCTGTAGAAGAAAAATGAAGCTTGAATGATTATGTAAACCAAAGTATAGAAAAATTGCTGCAGGCTGTGAAAATGGAGAACATTATAAAAACAACAGAACAAAGGGAGAATATAAAGAAAAATGGACATGGCTTAAGAGAGGAACCATCAAGAAAGAAACGGAAGGTTTAATACTTGCTGCTCAAGAACAAGCACTACAATCTAATGCCATGAAAACGAGGATACAAAAATCCACTGACAATCCAAACTGCTGACTTTGTGATGATAAAGTCGAAACTGTTTCACACTTAATATGTGAGTGCAACAAAATCATGCAAACTGACTACAAAGTTAGACATGATCGAGTTGCTAAATTAACTTAAATTTATTTAAATTTACTTAAATTAAATTTAACCTTAGACTTTCTACTATTGACCTCACTCCTTTCCTAAGAGGTCTGTAGGGGGTGTGCATAAGCGCACCACCGTGCCTACTGTCCCTGTCCTATTGTTTCTTTTATTTTTCTTATATGTATCCATGTATTCATAACTATGTTTTTACTTATACCTATTATCTTGTAAGCAATTGACAAACCAAATAAAATAAAAATAAAAAATAAATAATCCACTTGTCATTATGTAAAAAATATGCCCGACCTGTATCTGAAAAGTCATGGGAACATAAAGTGGAAAAAGTTGTTGAAAATGAGACAATGACAATCCTGTGGGACTTTCAAATATGGACTGATTGCCATTTGGAACACAACACACCAGATATTACAGTTGTCGAGGGCCAAAGCATACAATTTATTGATATCGCTGTACCAGGAGACGCCAAAGTTGAAGAAAAAGAACTGGAAAAAAAAATCACAAAATATCACAACCTGGCCATCAAAACTACATGGTTATGGATGAAACTTGTAACAGTGATACCCATTGTCATTGGAGCGCTTGGTAGCATGTCCAAGAATTTTACAAAACACATAAAGAAATTGCAGCTTCTTGCAAAAACACCAGCAGAACTGAGCAACTCAGAACATCATATATTTTAAGAAGATACTTGGACACTGGCAGCAACCTGTATCAACTATTAGCACCAGTCACTGGTATTTGTGTACATTTTTAAATGTTCAGTTGACTGAGTTTCATATTTTAGTAGTAGTAGTAGTAGTAGTAGTAGTAGTAGTAGTAGTAGTAGTAATAATAATAATAATAATAATATACAAAGACCTGCAAATAGAAATAGAATGACCATGGCAAAGGCAAGCAAGGATAGCACCAATAGTAATAGGTGCCTTGGGTGTAGTCCCAAAACAACTGGAGCACTACTTGAATACCATCGGCATTGACAAATTTGCCATCAGTCAATTGCAGAAGGTTTCTTTACTTGGAACAGCTTTTATCCTGTGGCGATATCTATAGCACCATCAAACATCCAGATTTACCTATCTTAGGTCCTTGGTAAGGACTTGATAGGTAGACAAAAATGACAAACCCAGTCTGAAAATCTAGCTGACTGTGTGATTAACAGCAGCAGCAGCAGCAGCAGCAACAACAACAACAATAATAAAGCCTGTACAGTCCAATCCAGATAAAGGGAAGAATGGAGAAAAAGTACTCAGACTTGCAAGATTGTGTTCCTATAACATTATAATAAATGTATTAGAATTTATGTCGTGTCGTTGGAAATGGTGCCAGGAGTCGGTGACTTAGTATCAACCTCTTTTATTGAGTTAGGAACCGAACTGGGGCTAAAGGCAAAACTCGCGGCTTTTTATTTCCAAGCCGCCGCGGCCGCGGCCAATGGCACCGCTTTAAATCTCCCGCGATCCGAATGGACCAATCGCGGGAGATTCTTAGCGAGCCAATCGGCGCAGCTTGTCTAGCCAATCAGAGTGCCCCGCGCTTTGGCCAATCAAAGCTCGGGGATCTCAAGAATGCTAATGAGGGGACAGAACACCCCTCCCCTCTTGGTTCAGTCCTTACGTTGCGTAGTCCCGTAGGTAGGCGGGGCTCTGTCTCAGCCTACTGGACCTGCGCAGGTCAGTCGTACGTTGGATCCCGGCCGGTTCGGTTGGGGTCTCCGCTTCTCTGGACGCCGTCGTGGGAACCGCCTGGTCGGTCGGGCTGGGCCGCTCTCCGCAGCTCCCTCCTGGGCTTCCCGGGTTGGTTGAGCTGGCCTGGCTGTCTCTTTCTGGCGAGGTTTTGTGCTGGCTGCTTCCAGGTGAGTATGGCTGGTTTATTCCTTCTCGGTTTTGGTCCCCTGGGTATTCCCTCCCCTCTTGGTTTGTGTTGTGGGGGTTGGTTTTGCTTGGTTGTGCATCGGTGGTCTCTTGGGTGGTCGTCCTCGATCTTAACTGGTCGATGTGGCATTTCCACGCTCGTCCGTCGGTTGTTTGTAGTTGGTACGAGCGTGGGCCTGTTAGTTGTGTGATGACGGCCGGTACCCATAATGGGTCTCCTGTTAGGTTTTTCGCGTAGACAGCGTCGCCTGGTGCGAAGGTGCAGTGTTTGCTGGTTGAGTCTGGGGGTTTCTCTGAGTTGTACGTGGGGTGTAATCTATCGAGTGGGGACCTTATTTTCCTCCCCATTAGCAGTTCAGCTGGGCTTTTATTTGTTGTGGTATTTGGGGTTATGTGTTGGATGAAAAGTAATTTATTAATTTTGTCCTGGATCTCCCCGTGGTCTATTTTCTGGATGGTTTTCTTTGTGAATTGAACCATCCGTTCCGCCCTACTGTTCGCCGCCGGATGCCCCGGTGCTGTCAGCGCATGTCGTATGCCCCTTTCCGCTAGGAATTTTTTGAATTCTAGCGAGGTGAATTGGGGCCCATTGTCGGAAACGAGGACGTCTGGGAGGTCGTATGTTGCAAAAAGTTTGCCGAGTTCTTTGGTCACAGCCTCCGTGGTGGTTGTTCTCATGTTGCTTACCTCCAGCCAGTTGGAGTAAGCGTCTACGGTTATTAGGAAAGTGTGTCCTTTTGTGGGTCCGGCAAAATCTTTGTGGATCCTAGACCAAGGTCCCCTGGGGGTTTCCCACTCTAGGACGGGTGCTGCGGGTGGGCTTGGCCTAGTTTCCTGGCATCGTTGGCACCTTGCTACCCAGGCCTCGATCTGTTTGTCCATCCCTGGACACCAAGCGTAACTTCTGGCCAGGGCTTTTGTCCAAACGATGCCCGGGTGCCCCTCGTGTAACAGTTCCAAAACCTTCCCTTGTAGTTTTTCCGGGATGACCACCCTATCCCCCCATAGTATGCACCCTTTTAGTAACGAGAGTTCCGTTTGCCAGTTCCGGAATGCCCTGATGGGCTCGTCGTTGTCCCTTTCCGGCCACCCTTTCTCTACCCAATGCAACACCTGCGCCAGACGTTTGTCTTTATTAGTTTCTCGGGCAATGTCTGACGCGGTTATGGGTAGGTTGGGTAGAGTCTCTATACTGAGGGTGGTCGTCGTGGGTGCTGGGTCAGTGTCAGGTTCCGGTAATGGTGAGCGGCTTAAGGCGTCCACATGGGAGATAGTCTTACCCGGTCTGTGTGTGAGTCCGTAATTGTAGGCAGCCAGGAACTCGGACCACCTTGTCATTCAGGGAGACAGAATGTTCGGGGTGGCCCTGTTCCCTGCAAGGATTCCCAGCAGCGGTTTGTGGTCGGTGATGATGGTGAATGTCCGGCCGTAGAGGTACTCGTGAAATCTTTTTACTGCGGCAACGATAGCCAGAGCCTCTTTGTCCAGCTGGCTGTAGTTCCGCTCCGGTTTGGTGAGGGTCCTTGAAAAGAACGCGATGGGTGCATCTTTTCCGTCAGGGAGAGTGTGGCTGAGTACAGTGCCGACGCCGAAGGGTGATGCATCGCATGTGATGGCTAGTGGTAGGGTCTCGTTGTATTGGATAAGGACGGCATCCGAAGTGAGGAGGTCCTTTGTTTTCTGGAAGGCAGCTTCCTCACGTTTCCCCCAAGTCCAGGTTGCCACCTTGTCCAAAAGCCTATGCAAAGGCTCCGCCGCCGTCGCCTTTTGGGGCAGGAAGACATTATAAAAGTTAAGCAGCCCCAGAAACGCCTGCAGTTCTGTCTTCGACTTGGGTGTGGGGGCTTCTTTGATGGCTTTGATCTTTTGGTTGGTGGGGTGAATGCCATGACGGTCTAGGAGATATCCTAGGAATTCAACCCGTTCCGTGTATAATTGGCATTTTTCCCTCTTTACTTTGAGCCCGGTCTCTTGAATTTGGTTAGGACCTCCCTTAGGCGACTCTCTAGTTTGGCCTGGTTGGTTGCCGACACTAAGACATCGTCGAAGTAAGGTACCACTCCCTTGATGCCTCGTAACAGCCTTTCCATTAGGCTTTGGAATATTCCAGGCACCACGCTGACTCCGAATTGGAGCCGGTTGCATTTAAAGGCTCCCCGGTGGGTGACTATGGTTTGCGCTTCTGCTGTTTCCTCGTCGACCGGCAATTGTTGGTATGCCTGGGTGAGGTCGAGTTTAGCGAAAACCTTGCCCCCTCCCAGTGAATGTAGTAGGTGTTGCACTACTGGGACGGGGTAAGCGCTTTGCTGCAAGGCGCCATTTAGGGTGGCCTTATAGTCCCCACAGATTCTCACCGACCCATCAGGCTTGATTGGGGTGACTATGGGGGTCTCCCACCGGGCGTGGTCTATGGGTTGTAGGACCCTTTGCTTGACGAGCTTGTCAATTTGCTCGTCAATCTTGGGTTTAAGCGTGAATGGTACCCGCCTTGGTTTTAGGCGTTTTGGGGGGATGTTTGGGTCTAGGCTGAATGATATGGGGGGCCCTCAGTACTTGCCTAGGTTTCCGTCGAACACCTCTTGGAATTCCCGGGCTAGTTGTTGCTCCCAGTTGTCGTCGGCGATGTGGTCGATGCCCGTGACTGCGATGCCGAGCGGTGCGAACCATTGTAGTCCCAGTAGGCTTGGGCAGTCGCGATCGGCGATGGTCAGGGGAAGCCTTTCAGTGCGCCCTTTGTAGGTTACCTTGAACTGTCCGGTTCTGACTACAGGGATGCGGTTTCCCTGGTAGTCTTTCACGATTAGTCTCTGGTTGTCTAGGCCTTTTCTCTGGATGGTAGGCACCAAGCGTTTTATTTCTTGCCATGCTACCATGGAGAGGTAGGACCCAGAGTCCACCTCCATTCTACATGGCTCGCCTTCGATGCCTACCTCCACGTAGACCTTCCGGGCGTCGTTGGTTGTGGTGTGGCCGATGGTGACCGTCTGATGGGTCTCCTCTCTTCGCTGGGTCTCGCCGCCTCGGAGGGATCGTCCGTTCGGGTCCCATCTGTTGTCAGTGGGGCGATCTCTGGTCCGGGGTGGTGTGCTCTCTCGTCTCCATTCGCTCTGGTCCCATCGTGTAGGGCTGCGGTTCTTTTTGAGATGGCAGACGCGGGCGATGTGTCCCTTCTTGTCGCAATGCCGGCAGATTGAATCGAAGAACCGGCATTCAGACCTGGGGTGGTCGCCTCCGCAACCGGCACAGGTGGTCCTCGACTTACGACCCCGCCGGTTCCATGGGTCGCGGCCTGCCTGGAGACGGTGGATTTCCTCCTCCTCGTCAGAAGTGCCCGATGCTGAGTGGACATTGCCCTGGTGGGAGGTCGTCTCGGGTTGGGCCTCGGTCGACCTTGCAGGGTGGTTGTCCCCGGCGTTCGGTCGGCACATGCGGTCGGCGGATTTTTGGGTAGCTTCGGCGGCTGTGGCTTCGGTGAGGGTATCGGCGAGGGTGATGTTGCCCTTGGCCATCAGCCGACTCTGGAGGACGGGGTCCCAAAGGCTGAGCACGATTCGGTCTCGCAGGACTTCGTTCATGTTGTCGAATTCGCACGGCCCCCCTAGGCGCCGTAGTTCTGCGACGAAATCGCTGAAACTCTCACCCGACCGTTGGTCCCGACGGTAGAACTCGTGTCGGATGAGGATGGGCACGGCTGGAGCATAGTGTCGCCGGAGTATTGGCTCGAGGGCGTCCCAGTCCATCATGGTCACGTCGGCGGGTTTGGCAAGCGCTTTGGCCATCTTAAACACTGCGGTCCCGCAGTGGGTCAGGAAGACGGCTCGCTTCTTTGGGCCGGTGGCGTCCTTCAGGTCGCTGCATTCGAGGAACATGTGGAATCTGTCGGACTACGATTCCCAGTCCTCGCTGGCGGGGTTGAAGGGTGCGGGAGGCGTGATGTTTGCCATCGTGGAGTTTCGTTTGGCTTCCGTCGGACACGTGCTTCGGTTCAGGATCAGTATCCCATCCTCGTCTCCAGTGTCGTGTCGTCGGAAATGGTACCAGGAGTCGGTGACTTAGTATCAAGCTCTTTTATTGAGTTAGGAACTGAACTGGGGCTAAAGGCAAAACTCGCGGCTTTTTATTTCCAAGCCGCGGCGCCCACGGTCAATGGAACCGCTTTGAATCTCCCACGATCTGAATGGACCAATCGCGGGAGATTCTTAGTGAGCCAATCGGCGCGGCTCGCCTAGCCAATCAGAGTGCCCTGCGCTTTGGCCAATCAAAGCGCGGGGATCTCAAGAATGCTAATGAGGGGACAGAACAATTTATACTTTTGGTTTTCCAATCTGATCTAATTTGAAGGACTGACACGTTGGGACAGATTGTACTAATTCAGAACTGGGTCAGTGTATTTGCTTCTCTGAATACTTATCTTTTTTTTCTTGAAGAAACCAAGATCTGGAGAAATATTACCAAGTTTAAGAAGAGACCAGCTATTGAGTGGAACAGCAGAAGTTACTAGCGAAGCTGTCTTCAAAACCAGCTTCCACTTTTATTTTGGCATCATCTTTCAGAATTTCTAACCAGCTTTCTGGAAGGTCATAGAAACTACAATTACAGTACAACAAATTGGATCATAGGCAGCTTTTCTAGTTATTATTCCTTTGCTAAAATAAAATGAAAAAGTACCTAAAAGTAAGAATGTTCCCATATTATTTTAATCTTGGAGGAAGCACAGAAGTAATTGCTCAATGTGGGATTTAGAGGACTTAAAAACCAAAATAAAATAATTATTTCGGTCATATACTAATAACATAAAACTATTACACTAGACCAGTTCTACTAATTCAATACAAATTTAATGTACTAAAAGTTATTTCAGTCAAAAAGAAATAGGAAATTTATTTTTAACAGGTATAATAAGGTAAAATATAGCAAACATGTAATTTGTTTTATAAAAATGAAAGAAGTTGCTATAGTGTCCTCAGTAATGTGATAGATTTGTATGAAGGTTTTAATCATATTTATCTATATATTTCTCTCTCTCTCTTTCCCTCTATTGTCAAAATACTTATTTCTCAGTTCCATTCTGGATTCTGTGAATTCAATTCAAACATTTTGTACTGTAAGAGAACCAAGATCTTATGCTAATTGGATAAATCAGATTTAACAATGCAGTCAGATAAACAGTTGTGGTAGCTGCTACCATAGCAACGTCATCATGTTCATGTCTTCTTTCCTCCCACCCTCCCTCCCTCCTCCCTCCCTCCTCTCTACCCCTCCCCCTATCCAGTAAGTGACATATTTGCTGATAGTCTGTATGTTTGCAAGGGTTTAATGGCACAGCTCTTTGCTCTGAAGAAGGATTCAAAATGATGAATGAAGATGCAGCTCAGAAGAGTGATGGTGGGGAGAAGTATAATGGAAGTAATCAGAGGAAGAAAAGACCCAAGAAGGTAATGTAGATGGGAAAAGCAAGATGTGCAATAGAAGAGTCAGGCAGTAGGAGTGGTCTGAAGTCTTAAGAACGAAGGTGTAAGGTCTAGCAGCCCTTCAACCTTTGTATTTTCATACCATTAGTGATTTTCATGTTGTGTAAAACATGATTATGTTTTTGGTGGATGGTCCTGTGTGGTATTTCCGCAAAAAGAAAGCAGTAACAGTAGTGTAATCATTAAAGGCATTATGGCGGGTAGAAGTCTCTGGTGTGTAAAAGCTGTAGTAGTGGTTTGTTGTCATTGCTGATAAATAGCTAATTTGCTGATAAAGAAGACAGATTTTGAGTGTTGTTAAACATTAAACAATACAAACATTAATCCCAATTTGCAGTGAACAAAAGGGCTTTTAAAAACACATTGGTGCCCATTTCTTTAATTACTATTGTTATGCTTTGCAATCTCAGTTTTGTGGTTTCATGCTCTGTGTTTTTAAGAAGATAATAATACCGTTGTGATGGAGAATACTGTGAATGAATGGTTGGGCATGGCACCTTGCTTTTTCTGAATTTGACAGCAGATATTTTCTGATCTTTTGAGATTTATCTCAAATATATTTAATCAGACAGGTAAAAGGCTACAGAAAGCTAAATAATTATTCCTCCCCCCCTTTTTTAAAAAAGCATGTTATTATAAGCTGGTGATAGTAGGCTACTACAATACATGGCCACACCCAGCTTTCAGCCAGTATCTCTGGGAAAGAGTACATTTATTAAACCATTTTCAGACTATAAGTAGAGATGCATTTTTACTCAGAAGCAATTGTATTATATTTGGTGAGACTGACTTCTAAATATTTCTGAGTATGATTGTATGCCCGGTATTATTAAATTAATGTTTACAGAGCTTCATCTGTCCTTATATTGAGTTATTTTTAAACCTGTTTCATCTACATGATTACATTTATTGGTGTGTAAATATAGATTGCAAAAATGAAAATTAACTTCAGAATAAATATCAGGTTGCATGCTGCCTATCAGCACATATCTTCCTACACGAGTAGCTATAATGAAACTCCCTAGTTATATCTTGATGAAGATGCTCGGTTTTGGTAGAGACTATATAATCCACAGGGGGGAAATGCAGCAAATAACCACTGATACATCTTACAGTCATTTGTTTCATGTTTGGGTATAATTTATATAATGCAATAACATAGATTTCCAAAATATAAATCTCTGTATTAAATAGGAACTTGAGAGGAAATCAGTACATCAGGATATAAGAAAAAACAAACTTGTCAAAACCCTTGAAAATGGGAAGATAATTTTTTCCATGCTTATGTATCAACTTTCTAAATTTAAATAGACATTTAAATGTATATTATAGAAAGAATACCTATTAGTCCAACTGAAGAAAACAAAAGTAGCGAAAGATATGGTAGTCCCACCCTGCTGTATAGTGAAGATTATTGTAGTGTACCATAGAATTACTGATTTATATCTAAGCAAAATGTATTTATCCCATGTTATTACAAATTATAGGTTTACCCCTTTACAAAAACTAGGATCCAATTTATTTTAAAGTACATTTGTAATCCCAACATCAATGAAAATATCTTTTAATGATCCAAGTGGGATTTACTTTGTTAAATAAGGGTATTTTTTGCCATTATAATTCCTGATAATTTTAGGCATACAATGTTGCCCTTGATGTTTTAATATCAGTAAGTTCAAAGGTGCTAACAAAGTGTATTCCTTAGCTGTATATGTAAATGTCTGGCTATATTTCAAAAGATACACATTATATTATTTATATATCACGATTGGCCAGATAGTCCACCAGATGTTTAGATTAGACTTGGCATTTTTATTCACAAGGCACCTGGGATAAGCAGATGTTGTTTGATGATGTTAAAATTATTGTCACAGGATATCAGCTGTTTCAGGTAAAGGTGTCTTTTGCAATTGATTTATGATGATTCTGTCAATCATGATGGTGTTAAAGTGCTCCAGATGTTTTGGGATTCTATCCAAGATGACTATGACTATTGGCACTATCTTTGCTTTCTTTTCCACAATCCCTCTACTTACAAGTCCTGGTATTCTAGCAGAGACTTCAGTACTTCAGAAACTTCTGCCATGTTGTTGTCAATCTGTGTGATTTTAAGAAGCTGACTAGAGGGTTCACTGTTTCTTCAGTTCCTTTACAGAGGCATTATTTGCTATATATTCTCAATTTTTGCTTTGTATGCATTTGTTCTTAAGGCTTGGTCTTGTGCAGCCAGAACTGACTCCTCTGTTTTTTCAATTTTCCTGTTCTTATTTATTGCCAGTCATTGTTATCTGCTTTGCCTGGTGTTTTTTTTGTACTGGCCATGCAATACTTTGCCTTGTCATGTCTCTTTTCTATTTTTCCTTTGGTCTTTTTTGTAGGCCAGTTTCATCTCTTGAGTATTCAGTAAGCCTTCATGGTGTAACTAGCTCAGTGCATCTTCTTCACCGTCCTTCAGATTATTATTATTTAAATTTATTGGCCACTCAACTGCATTGGACTCCACATTGTTATTGTAATTATTGTAAAGGTTATTCCAGTTGTGTATACAACACACATGAAAAGGGTGGGGTTTCAATCTTACAACTATGGATGCTGTCTTGACTTTTTTGACTGCCTTGAAGAAACTCCAGTATCATTCCAAGAAAGGAGAAAGAAATATAGGCCAGTCACTCTCTCTCTCAGCCCAACTGACCTCATAGAGATGTTGTGACCTTCTCCTGCTTTGTGCCCTCTCTAACCAAGCTGACATTTCAAAAGGCAGAATTTGTGATTTCAGGGTAACAATAGTGTTAACTATTATCGCTTTCAGCTCTGTTGAACTGTGGCCACACACCCTGAACTGTTTTGCAAGAATGTCCTGGCAAATGGTTATAGTCAGTAAGCTAGCAAGTGCACCTATTCACACACTCACACAATGTTTAAAAAGTGAGTAAGGTCTTGTATGACAGACAATCCACAATTTGAAAGTGTACAATTCAATATGCTGCAGGAGTACAGGCATCACAGAGTTTAGGCAGGTTTGGGGTAAACAAACTGGCGTTTGTTTAAACAAACAAGAAGCAAACAGGATTCAGGAACATGAGAGCACAAAACCAGAGTTTGCTGCAATTGTTTCTAATGGAAAAGTTGGTTTGGACATTGGCAATTTCATTTCTTGAAATGTTGTGCAGAACATCTCTGCAGTGCTCATTAGAGCTCCCTGTTTGTTTTCAAGAGTGTTCATAAAAGGTATGTTTGATTTCCAGACAGAGACTGTGGTATATTATGGTTATGTTCATACAAACAATAATACTTCCTGGCTTTGTCTTCATTCTACATGTGAAGGTGTGGAAGCACCAAGAATTTCTTGTGGGATGAATGTACTGAATGGAATGTTTCAAGCTGGAAAAAGCAGTCTTTAACTTGATTTCAGGCAGCACCCACGCAGCCTCTTTTCATCCTTCCTGCTGTGTAACTTATAATAATGCTTACTATTGCCACCTTGTCAGATGCCTTCCTCCAGTCAGCCACCATTAAGTTCTAGGCAATAATTATTTTTAACTCTTCTTTCCTGTTGCCTTTCAGACAGTCTACTGAGAAGCTTACTAAGAGAGTTTTTGGGGTAGGCAATACCCCTGTCTTTGCTCCAGATCTAATGCCATTTGCAGTCCTGTTAATAATGATAACTACTGTACATGTACTTGTCATTTTGCACATCACATAACCAAGTTATAGTAATATCTACCATGGAACACTACCTCCAAATCTGATTTTAAATTGACTGTTCCATAATTTTTGAAGAAGTCCATTAAGAAAATTCTAAAATTCTTGTCTAAATTCATAATTTATGGTTAAAGAATAAGTCATTTGGGTTTGGATGTAAGAAGCAATTTATAACAGGTAACCTCAAACCCATCCAAGTGTCCTAATGCATAGTGTAATATTTGTAAGATTTACTAGGTAGGGTTGTGTAACACCAGTTTTTAAAAATCTGTTTGTTGTTCTGTGAAATAGATTTAGCTAGGAATGGTTGCTTGGACAGTTTTGTCCATAATACATAGCTACATGTGATCATTTTGTTTTTACATTTGAATATTAAATCTTCATTATATCTTCAAATGTGCTGTAAGACACATTTGCTATTCATGCTATTTAAGTAGCTGTGTTTATGTGACTATATCAACCTATAAGAACTTAAGGTACAGTAAAATATGAATGTAATATTTGGGAAACCTTATAAATACACTTATTGGAAATTCAACAGTCTTTAGCATAGCCCTGATTCAAACTAATTGACTTTAAAACAATGAAAAAGATGACTGATGAATTGGCAATTCCATTAAGTTTTAAACAGTTTACTCCAGTTGATAAGACTGTGGTGACTGCCAGCGAGTGAGAATGCAAGCAAAGATTAGAAACACATTCTGTTCCTACTCCAAATGTCACTGCTTCATCAGAGGCATAATACTTAGAGAACACAGATCTTCTATTCAGCATCATGAATAGAAAACCATCAGGATATTTTATGGGAAATATGTCAATTTCTTCAGTACAGGGATTGGTTGCACTTGGAACAGCTGTAGGAAATTTGAAAACCCAATGGTTTTTAAAAGGAAAGTTTCCCATGCTGTAAAGGTCAGTAGATAATACTATTGTCTACTTTTTGGATACATAAGTTAGACAGGTTTCTTCTCCAAAAACAAAGATATTTGGGGTCATTTGCAATGGCCGTCCTAAGTCTTTTCCCATGGCTGAATTGAAGTACTCTCCCCCCATTCTTGAGCTGGCAGAAAACAATACTAGCATAAGATGTGTTGTTATTAATTATTAATTAGAAAAATAGAATAAAATGTTTTCCAAAGCCCAAATCAATTAGCACTTTATAAATATATCTGGCTGTTTTTTCTATAATTACTGTTTTGCATTTTAGAAATCTAGACAGAGTTTTTATTTAGCCTAATTCTTTAGCTAAATAGTAACTATTAAAAAAGCCTCCCTGGTTTTACAGAAGTAGAATTCAGGGACTTTTCTGCATTTTGCTTTTGGGTTGTGCCTTTGTATTTCAAAAGAACCGAAGCAAATCTGATGCTGGAGTGTTTTGCAATGTCACGGGATATGAGTATAGCAAATAAAATGGAAGATTATTAAAATGCATTTTTATCTGCTTCTATTTTCTACATTCATGTTATTGTAGGTTAATTATTGTGCCAAACTAGGTATATGAAGGTGAATCTGATTTGATTTAGTTAAGCTTAATCAAAAGTAAACATTTCTTCTGAGAATTCCTGAGCCCATCAGAAAATCACCCAGTTTCAATAAAGTAATGAAAGGTTAACTGCCTCATTTAAATGTTCTTCTAAATACATTTTGTGGCACCATTAAATATCAGAATTTTAAGGGAAGAATTCTTGTCTTGCTTATGTTCTGAAGGTGAAAGCAATGAATTATTTATTGAGAATACCATTAAATCATGTTCTTCTGGGAAGGCTTGATTCTTCTCATTGATTTCTTAAGAAGAATAGGTTACTTCTTTTTTTTAGCAACTATAGCAATTGTGTGAAGTTTTTTTGATGCCATTATTTGCAATTTTTAAAATTATTTCTGAGTTCTTGAAATGTTTTGTTTGTGTAAGTAAATAAGAAAGAAAGAAAGAAAGAAAGAAAGAAAGAAAGAAGAAAAGAAAAAGAAAGATTTAAACTACAAAAGGTACTTATTTAACTGTTTGTTTTACATATGAAATGCCCAATATTACAAGTTGTTGGATGGATTAAAATTTACTAAAACATTTTAATGCCTCATTCCAGTCCAACCTCAGAAACACTTAATTTATGCAAATTTGTTTCATCAGCTGCACATAGAGAAAAAGAGTTATAATTAGGCATAGGTATCTTTTGATAATCACAGTGATGCCAACATTTTGAAAAATGTATCATGATGTAATGAGGAAAGCTCCATTTTTTTATATTTGTGTTACAATATGGAGATAAAGTTGTGATGCATGTTTTGTTACTGTCCCCCTTGTTCCCATTGTTCTTCTTCTCAAGAGTAGCTACACGGTAGTTTTCCATTTTTCTTTTTCCATAAATGTTGTAAAATATAATTCATTTAATTTACAGTGCTATTTAATTTGGATAAATATGTATCAAGACTTATTAAGAATCAATAATACTTTTCATAGGTTCTACTGAATATGTGAGTAGAAGGTTGGGACCATATCTGCTGGCATAATCAATTTTTCTCACAATTGAGGTAAGCCAGGAAGGAGATATGTTGAGTCTCATAGAGTCATAGATTTTGTGATTATCAGATGTTGTGGTTGTTTGTAGCCATGTTCAAGGAAGTGTGTACATAGTAGCCCTCCAGATTTCCTTCCTAGATATGAGGATGAGCAAAGGGAGAGATACAAAAGTAAACAAGTCTTATTTAATGTACATATCTCTATCCTTTCATCCTGTACTAGCCTCTCTGCAGATAGTTCTATTAATTTAGTAATTAAATTGTTGTAAAGGTTCCCATTGTGGATTTACTCATGCAGAGTTATTTAAAATTTAAGTATTTAAAATTGAATTAAAATTTTGTGCTATTTATATCACATGATATGTTTCAGCCCCTTAATACTAAATAATCAACAATTAAATGCCCCTAAAACATTAGAAAAGAACATTAAAAATGTAAATATATGAAATTTAAATCCTAATAAAATTGCAGTTGGTTTTAAATCTTTAGTAGGCAAAGATTTATAAATCTCCACATATTTTGATTGTGCTGTGAAATTCAGACCTGGAGAATCCATGACATTAGGCAATGCATTAATTGGCTCAAACTTCCAAAACATGGTCATTTATCATAAGAGGCTCTCTCTTATAGGTCTGAGTGCTGAATCACTATTAGAAGAAACATCCAGTTTATCATCACCAGTGATATTTCATAAAACACCTAAATTTTATTGAACAGTTATTTAAAATGATAGTGTGGTTTGTGTGCCAGAAATGAAAATGATTTGGATCCAACTTAGTTATAATGGAACCTCACAATGCCTTTACTTATTATGTAGTATGGATCACAAATTTCTAAAATGGAATCTCATCAACATGCCTTTTAAACCCTGCCAAAATCAACATTGAAGATAAAAAGTTTTAGCTTTTGAAAACTATGTTTTCAGGGTGGCCCAAGTGTATTTTCTCACCTCTGCGACATCTACAGTCCAATTTTCTGTCAGATATTTTCTGTCAAACAGCATTCAGATCTGACTTGGCCATGGAAAACAAACTGAGCCAGTTGGCTGGTAGGAAAGATCATTATTTTTTTGCTGTTAGAAACAGGAAACCATTGCTTTTGAAAAGAGTGACTGAAGAAGAGAATTTGTCTTCTTTGCCAGTGATTCTGTAGAAAATCAATGGTTTCTTACAATGGGAAACCATCAATATACCAGAATGGCTCTGGGCATGTGGCATTCATTCTCATTCTCCCCTCCCCCACTATTTCTGCTTGGATGAAGGAAGGGGCAGGAGATAAGTTTTTTTCTTGACTCCAAGTACTGATCCAGGAACTGAAGTGACTTTTTAGGCTCTGCTCTTGCAAACATGCAAACTCACACTTTTGCCAGCTGAAAAAAAGAGGACTCTGGGTCTACAAAAGCTTATGCCATAAAGTTTTCTTGCTTGTCACAAGTGGTGTATCATGTGTTCAACTCTCCTCAGGATAGCACCCTTGTTTTGATTTGTCATGTTATTTTGGCCTACAAACTAGGAAATTTCTACAAAGGACTAATATTAACTATCTTTTCTGGAAACCCAAGTCAGTTACCCATCATTTTGTGTAACGGCAGGTCAGGTCTAATCTTCATGATGCTACAACAGGTTTTTGTCACAAGAGGGTAATACAGTGGCCTTTTTAATATAATTTACACAAGACTTTCACATATGCCCTTGATTGGAAAGGACTCTTGGAACATTTTTGTTAACTTTTCATTAAGGTTTCCAAAACTGTTATCAATCAAGTATCCCTAATGCAAGAGTTGTGCTTCCTGTGCACACAAAGAACAGTGGGAACGGGAAGCCTGGATTCTGACAGTCCACCCTCTCTGAATTAATGAGCAGTATCTCAACTGACAATGGCATTGCATTTACCTTTTCTTCCCTCTGTGACAGAGAGTCCCTTCCTCCATTGTAACCCAGGCCTCATAGGCTGCAAGATTTCTCCAACTATAGAGGTGTATTGTTTCCTGCGTATTCAGTTAAACTCATTTTGTCCAAACATATTTAATTGTGGAATTATATTTTATGTACACAGTGCACTTGGTGTAAAATTTTTGTTAGCCTTTATATTTTTAATGTCTTTTTTTTTTTTTTTTTTACAACAAGTGGAATTGCATTAGCAATAATAAGCCTTGTCCTCTGTGTTATTACTGCATCTGTTGTGGTGCTTGCTTCTGCATGAAGCTGGAATTAAATAATACTACTGATTATACCAATGACGGTTCCTGAAAGGTGCCCAGGAATCCCCTATTGCTTAGCACCTCTCAATCTATAAATAAAGGACTGATGCAGAGAGCTCCTTAGCAAGTATCTGCCCTGGGGACAACCCAGTCAGTTGGTCTCAATGTCTCTTGCTGCTGGAAATGTTTCATCTCATTTGGCTGCAAAATACATAAGAGCAGGGGTGGGATTCTACCAGTTCGCACCTATTTGCTAGAACTGGTTGTTAACATTCTAAGCAGTTCAGAGAACCGGTTGTTAGAAAAAATTACTGGCCTAATCCTGTAAGGAAGGCAGGAAGGAAACATTCTGGTGTTGCTTACAGAAATTGCCTCTCCATTAACCCTTATTACATTCTTGGCAGGACTAGACTTCCTGTCTCACGAACTTCTCTGGAGTTTTTTTTTTCCTCCTTTGCTGGTACTTTGCTTGTGTGGAGTGACCATTCAAAGTTACAATGTCACTGAAAAAAGTGACTTATGACCATTTTTCATACTTATGACCGTTGCAGCATCCCCACAGTCATGAGAAGCCAGGGGAGGTAATGCGTGCCTCGATGTGAGTGATATTGAGTTGGCCACACTCAGCCAATAACATGACCACCAAGCCATGCCCACAGAACCAGTTGTTAAAAAATTTGAATCCCACCCCTGCATAAGAGTGTTTCAAATTCCTTTATGAATCAAAGCTAATTGGTTCTACTAGTTCCTTATAGACTGCTCCCTCATTTAGGATAATGATTATATATTCATAAATTATTAAATTTATATGGTGCCTCATTCCCAGGCACACTGGGTGGTTTTAAGCATTGCACTGGATATATGTTACCATATATATTCACATATAAATATAGCTGTAACTCTCTCCTTTAAGGGGAAACAACAGACACATTAAAGAGTTCCTCTGTGTTTCCTCTACCTACTTCCCCACAAGCAAAGCATGTTGAATTCTTCATAGCAGCCCTTTGCTTTTTGTTACTGAGAACTTGGATAAAGTTATTATTACTTGTAGTATCAGACAAGAGACCTGGAACAAAGACCACATCTTATGACTTCATTTTTGTTGCCGGATTCCTTCCATGGATATTTTAGTGTGCCTCCAAACTGTCATGCCTTGTCATTCTTTATTAGTTATGGCTTCCTCAGCTTAGTGCCTTCCAGATCTGTTGAGCCACAGCTCTCATAATTTTAACCAGTGCCTGCAGGGTAGGAATTACAAGGGTCTTAATTTCAACACTTCTAGAGGATACTAGGTAGGCAGGAGAAATTTAGATGAAAATAATGCTGGGAAAATACGTTGTGAAAGTCTCCATGCTTCATCTTCATGGACTGACCACTGACGGAAACATTTGCGAGCTTATAATCAGGTCTTAACTGATTTTTTTTAAATCAAAAACATTATATTGAGCACAACCTATTCACATATCATTGTAGTTTAATTCATTTACCGACAGGACTGCAAGAGATCCATGAATCAGAAACCAGGAACTTACAGTTCTTCATATACAGTAGGATAGCCAAATAGCAAACAAATGGTTGTTGGACTGAAATCCAGCGACTCCTGATTAGGTAATTAGGCTTAATTAAGTACAGATACTTGCATGGGGATACTTTAATCAATTTAACTGCAATTCATCTCATGCAGAATAAAATTGCCTTTTTAATGGCTTTTCGAAAGCCTACTAGCTTCAAATGGCATAACTAAATCACAATAAAATATATATCTAACATATTCATCACAGTTGTTTTCTTCTGTTTAATGTGAGGATTATTTATGCAGCATGTTTTATACAAACCTATAAATTTCCTAAATGGATTTTTTTCCTAGTCTGTGTCCATTACTTAATGTAGTCCTCTATAAATAATGTAGAATCATTTGCACATTCTTCTTAAGGTATCTCTATTGGTTTTGCAGCCATATTTCAGTTTCAAAACACAAATATTTTGCAGTTACCTATTAATGACTTATACATGTCTTCTATAAGAAAATTGATTATATTTTGTATTGTAAACAAAATAGCATTTATAGATCAGAAGTACAAGACTTGCTTATTAAGTCGTCTATTGAATCCCACAATTCTAATACTCCTTTTTCTTCATCTTTTAAAGCTTGTTTCTTATTTCTGTAGTTTCTGCAAATCAGCCTTATTATCACAAATTATATATAGCTTTTTATATATAAAGACTGTTTTTAAAGACTGTTTGATAGAAATAGAGGTGTAGATAGAATTTAATTGGGCAGGACAATAAATATTGTGCACTTTATTGACATACTGTTGAAATTGTGGGAACGAGATAATACAAACAGGCATTTCCAGTTGAGTTACATATCCAGAGTTTTTTAAAATGGGCAGCAGTTTCTACATGATCGTGCTAAATTGAAATTAAAAGCTTTGTATGTATCTATTTTGTAGTTCATGCTCTTTGTTTCAACACTTCATTGTAGCTTTATAATAGATTATCTTTATGTAAGAGCTGTGGAAAATCTAAGCCAGGACTCCGAACCATTTCAGCTCATGCTTATTTGGACAATTTATTGGAGATGATTCAACTTCTCATAAAGAAACTTTTGTAACAGAGTTTTAAGCTGGTTTATTGATAAATAAAGGCAAAGGGACTTATACACTCTAGTACATGTATTTGATTCTGCAATCAAATGGTTAAAATGAGGCCATGCAAAACCTATATAGCCTATTAACAATTAAATTATTCTTGCAAGCAATAATATGTAGATGGTGGTCAGAATTAATCTTTTAATGGGAAGGAAGGCTTGGTGTGGTTTCATCATTCCTGAAATGTGGGTTTTACTTTGAACAAAGCCTACTTATTAATTTGAAACAGTGTTTCTTTACTGTAAATCAATTTCTCTTAAAATTAAACTTGTAGTTTGAAATTCACTAACAGGCTCTAAGTTGTTTTGGCTTCTATTTATCCCAGCACAGTCATACTGAAATAACAGCCAAAGCATTCCTATTATTTCCATTCAGCTTGCTTGCTTGTTCTGTCTGTCTGTCTGTCTGTCTGTCTGTCTGTCTGTCTGTCTACTATCTGATTTATTGGCCACCCATCTTACCGTAAGGTAACTCTGGGTGGCTTACAGTATTAAAAAACAAAGCTATATAAATGAAATACTATGGAGAGTTAGTATATTATGTCTTCCAGACATGCTTGAAAAGAGAAACGTTTTTAAAAATGGACTTCATAGAGGAAGTCCATATTATTATACTAGAAGTGAAATCTGTGTAGAAGGCACTCTTTTAAATGCAGCGTTATGTTGTAGAAGTAAAGAAAGGAGGAAAAACAAGGCAAGAGCTTTTACAGAGAGGTAACGTTTCTTTCCTTGTATCTGTAAAGTAATATAATAGTGGAGAACTGAACACTGATTAGAAGATCAAACACCTAGTTACTATGGTAACTGTGGCCTGCTGCAAGAATAATTAATAGCAAGAAGTAATAGTGTCAGAAGGGATACCAAACTGCCCAAAAATCCTAATGTAGTTACTGATCTGAATCACTTCCATCTGGTTCAATCAATGTAGACATATGATAGGGAAATTCTTTGTTCCTGGGGTTTGCCAATATATTTCTTTGTGTGATCTAACACTTGTGTTGTCCTTTTCTGTCTTTCCCTTGAGGCTATGACTGGAAAGCCTTGCATGTTTTGAAGCAGAACACTCTTGTGAATTGCCTCTGATGATATAATAAGAGGATCTGGCAGTTTATTCATAGAAGATGAGACTACATAGGTAGCATATCATGACCATTTGTTATTATACTGAAGCATAAATTATGCTTGGTTGTATACTGTATATCTGGACATCCTCATATTGATCATTTGGAAAATAACAATGCTTTAATAATGGGGTCTTCAAACTTGGCAATTTTAAGACTTGTGGATTTCAACTCCCAAAATTTCTCAGCCAACTATGCTGGCTAGGGAATTCTGGCAGTTGAAGTCCACAAGTCTTACAGTTGCCAAGATTGGAGATGCCTACTTAAAAATGATGTCAGTAATAAAGAGTTATTGGTAGCATTTGAAGCTTAAAAATGATGTCAGTGAAAATATTAAGCTTCAAATGCTACCAATAACTCTTTATAGCAAGAGCTAATAGTAGGGAAGGGGAGCTGAAACAGTTGTACAATTTATTATCAAAGAAACATAGTTTAATGAAGAAAAATAAAACACAATTTATTGAGTCCCAATATTTGAGGGGCTACCACAGGGAGGAAAGGGTCAAGCTATTTTCTAAAGCACCTGTAGGCCAGACAAGGAATAATGGATGGAAACTGAACAAGGAGAGATTCAACCTGGAAATAAGGAGAAACTTTCTGACAGTGAGAACAATCAACCAATGGAACAGCTTGCCCTCGGAAATTGTGGGAGCGCCATCACTTGAGACTTTCAAGAAGAGATTGGACTGCCATTTGTCAGACATGGTGTAGAGTTTCTGGCTTGGGTGGGGGGTTGGACTAGATGACCTACAAGATCCCTTCCAACTCTGATTATCTGTATCTGTTATCTGTTATCTGATTTAATTCACAATTCATAATCAAGACCCATCCTTCCCTCCTAAATGATCTACTGTTATATGGTATTGTAGCCTCACATAGTAAAGAACAACATGATGACAAATTTGATGGTTGCAAAAATACAGGACAGATAGAAGCAAACCAGCCAAAATAAAAAGGAGGCAAATGGTTTGTTTCTTGGATAAGATAAGAGAGAGAGATATTAAATATTGTTTTATAGACAGTTTTTTTCTTGAAAAATTAACAGTTGTTGAAATTGTTAGGGTTATGGCTTCCTAACTTTTTTCTATTAGTTGTCAGAAGTTCCTGGACTTGTGCACTTGTCTAAGTGGCTTAGGCTTGTAAGTATGGTGAGGTATGATCGTGGGAAGAAATCCACTAAAATTAATCCAAAGTTATACAATGAGTCAATAGCTTTAATTATCAGAAACAACAGCTGCTGGAAATAGTGTCCAGACTGGTATTTCAATAAGTATTGACTTCCAACAGTTTCTTGGGAAACTTCAGCTAAATTCAAGCTTGTCTAGAACTTGATAGATTGTTGTCTCAGATTGTTGCCTCCCTATTCCTGCAAGAACAGGAGGAGGAAAGCTTGCATATCTCCAGAATATTGGTGATCTATCTTGCAACCCATTAGGAACTCTGCTGATAAGTGATTAGCAGGCAAAAGCATTTTAAGGTAGTAGAGCAGTGTCAACTGTAAGGCATAACGACTGAAAATAGGTTCTGTGCTATTGTAGAATCAATTTACAGGTAAGGTAACTGCCAGCATTTTACAACAAAATAGGAAATGGAGAAGTCCAAATATATTGAACAGATGTAAGTCAACAGAAAGGATTAAATATGAATAAGATATTGAATCAAGATAGAATTAAATTAGCTAGATAAAATAATAGCTTGCTTTGCCTATTTGCTATCTGCAAGTGGAGTTCAAAGCTCAGGCTTAACAGACAACTGGAATGAGAATGAAAGGAATTATGTGGCAAAAATGGCATTGAAACATAAGCAGGATATGTTTGGGATTTGAGCTTTCAGAGGAAAAACATATGAACATTGATCACAAGGCCTGTGCAGCTTTAGTGTCAAGTTTGTAGGCAAAAGAAATAGTCCTTGACTTATGATCACAATGAAGCTCCAAATTTCTGTTGTTAAGTGGGACATTTGTTAATTGAGTTTTGCCCCATTGTACAACCTTTCTTGTCACAGATGTTAAGTGAATTGCTGCAGTTGATAAGTTAGTAATCCGGTTGTTAAGTGAATCTGGCTTCCCAATTGGCTTTGCTTATCAGAAGGTTGCAAAAGGTGATTACATGACTTCGGGACACAGCAAGGGTCATAAGTATGAACCAGTTTACAAGCATTTTAATTTTGATCACATGATCATGGGGGATACTACAAAGGTTGCAACTATGAGAAATGGTCATAAGTCACTTTTTTCAGTGTGGTTGTAACTTTGAACGGTCACAGATGAACTGTTGTAAGCCAAGGACTACTTGTATTTATATATCGCTAAAATCAAAATCAAGAAGAACAGATAAAATGGACATTAGAAAAGGCCCTCAATGTTTAATGGGAAGGCAAAAGACAGAGAACAAGAACTGACAACCCTGAATTAAAAGGAAATCTGGGACACCAAGCTACACTGATTGGCACAGAGCTAGAAATAGCAACACAATGTAAAGCAGAGCCACAGAATTCCAAGCATTTGACCTGCAACACAGTTATCAGGAGGATGGGATGGGATTGTTTCATAAGGAGAGATCTAAATCAAAGCCAAATGCACAAACACAGCTACGCTTTTCAGATAACAGATAATCAGAGTTGGAAGGGACCTTGTAGGGCACCTCGTCCAACTGCCTACCCAAGCAGGACACCCGACACCATGTCTGACAAATGGCAGTCCAATCTCTTCTTGAAAGTCTCAAGTGATGGCGCTCCCACAACTTCTGAGGAAAAGCTGTTTCATTGGTTGATTGTTCTCACTGTCAGAAAGTTTCTCCTTTTTTCCAGGTTAAATCTCTCCTTGTTCAGTTTCCATCCATTATTCCTTGTCTGGCCTACAGGTGCTTTAGAAAATACCTTGACCCCTTCCTCTCTGTGGCAGCCCCTCAAATACTGGAAGACTCCTATCATGGTCCTCCCCTGGTCCTTCTCTTTACTAGATTAGCCAAGCCCAGTTCCTGTAACCGGTCTTCATATGCCTTAGTCTCCAGTCCCCTAATCATCCTTGTTGCTCTTCTCTGTACTTTTTCTAGAGTCTCAACATCTTTTCATAATGTGGTGACCAAAACTGGACGCAGTACTCTAGGTGTGGTCTTACTAAGGCTTTACAGAGTGGTAGTAGCATCAAATTGATTGTATCCTGTTAATGCAATTTAGGATTGCATTAGCATATTTGGCTGCTGCTGCACACTGCTGCCTCATATTTAGCTGCTTGTCCACTAAGACTCCAAGATCCCACTCAGTTACTGCTATTGAGCCTGGTTTCACCAGTCTATATGTGTACTTTTGGTTTTTCTTGCCTAAGTGTAGGACTTTACTTTTCTCTATATTGAATTTAATTTTATTAGATATGGCCCAGTGTTCTAGTCTGTCAAGATCCATCTAGATCTTGAGCCTATCTTCTTGCCAGCTTGGTATCATCTGCAAATTTGGCAATTTCCCTTCTATTCCCTCATCTAAGTCGTTAATGAAGATCTTGAAGAGTACTGGGCCTAAGAGAAAGAGAGAGATAGATCAATTCAGAAAGAGAATGATAGATCAATCCTTTTTTTTGAAGGCAAACATTCCAAAGCTGTTCAGTGTGATGTTTCCATATGTATTAGAGATTCCAGTTGGTTATCTTTCTTATATTCATATAATTTTTGGCTTTTACTGCACACAGTGATTTTAAGTAAAGATAAACAGGAGAAGCAGGTAACTCCTTGTCACGGAGATTCCTTTGGCTACTGGTTTACATACAAATAATGTGTTGCATTCTGGTATTTTTAAATTTTACTTTCATTTTCTGCTGGGGATTTTTACCAATTGGGGAATATTTTTTTTCGTAATTCTTTGATTGGTTTATTTATTTATTAGATTTATGTTTTCTACCTGAGATTGTCAGTGGTTCATAATAATAACAATAATAAACAATTAAATTATCCATAGTCTGGAATTGGATATGCCTAATTTAATGAAAAGGACTAGGGGAGAAATGGTAGTAGGGTTCTAATATTTCAGGGGCTGCCACAAAGAAGAGGGAACCAAGCTATTCTCCAAAGCACCTGAGGGCAGGACAAGTAGCAACAGGTGGAAACTAACAAAGGAGAGAAGCAACATAGAACTAAAAAGAAATTTCCTGACAGTTAGAACAGTTAATCAGTGGAACAACTCACCTCCAGAAATTGTAGATGCTCCAACGTTGGAAGTTTTTAAAAAGACATTGGATAACCATTTGTCTGAAATAGGGTTTCCAGCCTAAGTAGTAGGTTGGACTAGAAAACCTCCAAGGTCCCTTCCAACTCTGTTATTCTATCCTATCATATAGTAAATACATTCAAGTTAAATAAAAGCATTTAAGAGTAGGAACTCTGCTCTTCATACCACTACATGATATACCAGAATAACAGGAACTTTAAAATAGATGGTATTCAGTGGTGGGATTCAAATATTTTTACCACTGGTTCGGTGAGTGTGGCTTGGTGTATATGCTTTGCATGTGTGTACACACTTGGTTTGCGTGTGCATACCAAACATGCACTTTGTGCAGATGCAGAGGCGTTCTAACTCACCTCCTGCAAGCCTGCACCAGACAGAAGATATTAGAAGCAGAACACAGCAAATTCCAAGACCAATAAACACAGACCAAGACTCTCAACCAATCAGGATGAAGAAAAAACCATTCTGGCACAGCAATAGGCTGCCCCAAATTTAAATCTGAAACCACTGTAAAAGTCTAACTCACAGACGAACACTATACAGAAGCCTGATGATGGCAGATGAGATTCTGCTGAAACATTGCTGCAACTTTAAAAGCACCACTACTATGACGTGGGAAAATACCCGAACAAAGCTGAATGCCATACATGTAAGTACCCGCGAAAACTTAAGAAAACATACACACACACACACACACACATATATATATATACCTATCATAGAAATTATGTCAGAATTTCTGATACACAAATGCAGGTCTACAGAAAGGTTTAAACCAGGATAGCAGCTGATAGTGTAGAAAGCTTGACTTATAAGACTATAGTACAGATAATCCTCTCTTAACAATCACTTGTTTAGTGGCTGTTCAAAGTTATAGTGGTGCTAAAAGAGTGGGTTTTACAACTGGTCCTAAAAGTTGTAACCATTGTATTACTCTTATAATTACATGATTGTTATTGGGTCACTTAGTAACTAGCCTGCATTACAGACCATCGCAGCAGCCTGGAGTGACGTGATTGTCATTTGCAACATTCCCTGCTAGCTTCACACAAGCACAGTCAATAGAGAATCTGGCAAGAAGTCACAGCCACATGACATCCTTGCTTAATGATCATGTAAGTTCCATAAACTGCCATCATAAATTGGTGCATTTGTTTTCTCCTTTATGAGCCTGTTGTTTATTGATGAAGTTGCCAGTCCCTATTGTCAGAGCATTTGGCAGTGTGACTACTTTTATGAGATAACCCAGGAACAACACACAGCACGCAGAGACTTAAATATTAACAGTGGTTTAATATACAACAGGGTTATACAGACATTATACACGTGGTGGCAAAATACCCTTACAAGCAAGCTTTTCTTCTTCTTAACACATGGAGAATGAATACTGGTCACAAAGAAAGAGAACCACACTCGCTAATGGCTACCTTTTATATGCACACCTCTTAAGTGCTCTCTGCTCTCCAGTCTTTAAGGGAAATACCCATATTATGTTGAATCACTCTTGTTACATCAGCCTACATCTGGCAGCTATTCATTGCTGGTCAGTTTCTAAATCTTAATACCTTAATACCTATTACTGTCATTAACTAAAGACTACAAATGCGAACTTATATACTCCAATTCTGTGAGATTCATTCAGAAGCTTTTCTGAGTTGAAAGAAATTTCATCTCAAATTTATATAAATTCGCACATATGTCAAACAGTTGAATACATATTTGCATGTTATGCTTACACATTGCACCATAACAGTTCATTTAGTTACCATGGCACTAGTTCATTCAAAGTTACCATGGCACTACCTGTATTTTAAAAGTTTGACTGGCAGAGCTCACATGATGCTGTTTTTCTTCTGAGAAATGATAAAAATGAACTACTACCTTTCCTTTGAAACAAGTCCTATACACTGATATAGCAATGTCCATAAGTGCAGAAAATTTTGTGATTTTTTTTTTCCCCAGATATGCAATTTTTAAAATATTTATTTTGGTCACACATGGATGTTTAAATTTACAGTAGGTGTGGTAGTTTGATACCATTGCTATGGACTGAGCGACATCTAGTGGTGGTAAAAAGAGGTGTTTTTATAATATTAAAAAAAAACTTTACAAATGATCTACTCTCACTTTCATTATTCTTAAATTTAGAGTTGTTACTAGAACATGTAATTATAATATGGCCCTAGCATGTGGTTTTCCTTTATTGTTCATAGGACTTTTTACTATAAGCTTGAGTGTAAAAATAGTGCTTCTGTATTGATATATCAACTTTCCTTTAGACGGGAGATGTTTCAGGCTTCTCCTACTACATGCCAGGAATTATTTTATTTTATTTTAATTATTTTATTGATATTTCTTATTTTTTAATCACCCATCTTCCACAAAAGTTTGATTTTATTAGCATGAAAAATAAATAATGAAAAAAAATGATGTTAACTGTCATACTATTGCATGCTTAACTTTTATTTAGATATGTCATTGGATATGACATATTCAATGACCTATCTAAATAAGTATAGGACATATTCACCTAAGATAATAAGAATGAAACAGCAAGAATATAAAACTCTTGGCAAATTGTATCAGCAGTTTTGAGCTCATAGATTAGGAATCCATTTTGTGGTAAAAAAGAAAGACTGCCTGCATAAGATTTGAATTAACAGTGTTTTTAGGTTTCATCTCAGTTCTTCTGTACATTTGCAGTCTGCAGTGACTGGATAGGTTAAAGAATGGTAGTACCTTTTTAAAGTTTTGCTGCCTGAAACACTTTTACACTTGTATCTTTTGGACTTGGATTATTTGTTGCATCTAATCTGTTAAATTGAATATCATTTTGTGAGTTATAATTTAACAACTGATTATAAGATTTTTTTTAACCTGACATTATATTGTAACTTTACTGAATATGGCACATATCTATTTATCATCTGTGTGTGTGTGTGTGTGTGTGTCTGTCTGTCTGTCTGTCTGTCTATCAAAACTACACTGAAAAAAAATGGAAAATATATGATTTGGAGAATACTTATTAATTTAGGAAGTCTATCTGCATTTTCTTAATGAGTTGGTTAATTAATCACTCCATCTTATCTCTAGCATCTCTTCATGCACATAATTAAATTAATTAGATTTAAACTATTTAAATCCAGAGCAAATTTAGGAAATATATGATTTTATGAACATCCAGAAGTTCCAACCCACATCACATTTATTAGCCACCGTAGAAGAAAGCAAAGTCAAAGTCTAGCAAGATTCTGGAGCTTCTAGAGACTGCATATATGAAAATGATGGTTTCTATATAAGAAACCTTGTGTGTTTGAAAAAACAAAAGACATTTCAAAATATCTTTAATCTGGACAAAAAACTTTTTTGATTTATAAATCAAGTGTTATTTCAAACAGTAAGCATGACCTCTTGTGGCAGCTGGGGTGAATAGCTTTTACTTTAAATCATGAGAGAGACAAAGAGATCTATTGTCTGTGTTTACAGAATATGGTTTAAGGAATAACTTTATTGTATGGTAATTATACTGAGGAATCATAACAGTTTCTAATAATGGATTAAATATTTACTATCAGAAAATTGGTAGAATAATTAAAATAACTGAAAACAGAAATATGAAATTAAATAATTTATCCAAAAAGTAATACAAATACTTAAAATAACAACTTATCCTTATAGTGGAATTTTCGAGAAACTGAAAAAGAGCTGTGTTCTAGTTTAAAAAACAGGTACTTGTTCACCTTCCTTAACCACTGCCTTTCTCCTCTCTTCACTGTGAAAACAAACGGACTATGATCTCATTATCACTCTACCCAGGATATTATTCTTTCACTTCAGGAGCAAAAAATCATCCTTACTCAAATTAGAGAAAAGTTTCTCTGACCTGTGAATATTTAGACTCAACCTGGTTTACTTGAACCATCTCTTTAGAATTATGGTTTTAGTTGTGTCCCGCTTCTCTTCATTTAAACATTTAGCAACCAGTATTCCAAAATCACTACCTCCTATTGGTGGGTTTAGTAATGCATAATTTATGATACAGTACCCGGTTAATCCTAATTATGACAATTTAAGAATCTCTATATCACATACCTGTCCAAGTAAGCTGGAGAGCTGAATTTTTCTACCTTCTTGCCATCTCTATTGCTGCTTCTATCATCTTGGATCTCATTAGGAAAACTTATCATTTGGTTCAATATATTTTTTAGGTTGCATTAGCTCAAGGGTGTCAAACTCATGGCATCACGGCAGCATCATGTGATGTATTGGCTTTTTTTCCCCCTGTCGCTAAACCGGGTGTGGGTATGGCCAGCATATGACACCTCTGACCCATGCATTATTAGCTCAATGAGTTTCTAACAGTATTGGCTTTAAAACATTTGCACCAGTTGGGTGAAATTTTGATAGGAATTGGTTACTTTCTGCCATAAAGACTTCAAGTTTCTTCTATTATTTTCAGGTGTCAGTCCTAGCTTATGTTTTGAGGTTGAATAGTGTAGACATTTCCCTATTCTCTCATTATATTTCATAGGTCATGAACAACAGGAGACTCTAAGAAGATGCATGTGTTCTTTATCCCTCCACCTTGTGGTAATTGTAATTTTATTTTCTCCATTTTATGAAAATATGTATCTTTCAACAGGAGTTGCTATAAGTATTGAATTCAGCAGTGGAAGAAAACACTTCTTCAACTCCATTATAAATTGGATGACTTCTTTCTTTTTCTTCTCTCTCCTTCCCTCCCTCTCTTCCCAGCTTCAATTTTTTAAAATATTTCTCTCTAAAATATTTTCCTCCTATATACCCTTTTCATTTTTAAAGATGAATTGGCATTCCAATACCTTGAGTCGCAAGTAGGTCAATGAGTCCCATTGAATGTGTTGGTCTCTGAATGGATAAAGATGGCTTCCCATTGTTCAGTAGCATTCAGGAAAGGCACCAGTCAAAACTGATGTAACAACGGATTTCTTTCTCCATAAGCATTCAACAATTCCCATATATTATTTCTAGTGAGGACAGAGCAAAACTGGATATGTCAGCAGGTAATCTGTAAAGGAAATTTAGCGCGATAATGGGAAAGCACGGTTTTAAATCTGACCTGTAGCTCGGTTTTTTAGCTGCAACTTAAATCAGGTGTTTCTGCTTTCTTGGAATTCTTTTCCTATCCACAATTCCTATCCTGCCTATTTGGATGTTGTTTTCTAGCACGTCATTTTTAAACTGTACATTGAGCAAAATAATCCCATTACATCAGTATCTTTTAGAATGCATTTGCTTTGTAATTGTTGGTCAGCAGTTCTATTTAAAACTTCAAGATACGATGGAGATTTGGAATGTGGCTCTCTTAAAAATGTGCTTAGGGAAGTTTTTTTTTTTTTAAATGATTTTTTTAAAATGTCTTCCAATGTACAGCAGATAGATTTCTGCAATGACAGTCTATAAACGTTTGTGCCATAATAGAGTTTTGCTCTACTTATATATACCAGTAAGTCTATAGATTTTTGATAGAGAGGGAAGATGTCTCCAATTAAATAGAGTACTGTTCTGCTTTATTGACATGAAGATAAAACAATTCTGTCTGCATATGGAATCCCTGCAGATCAAATAAATAAGGATTAATCATTTCTCACCCAAGTAATCATTGGTCAGAAAAAATAATGCCAGATTTTATAATGGAATGCTAAGTGGCAGAAAGGAAAGACTGTGTGGAAAACAGTGAAGTGTGCATAGCAACAGTGCCTACAATTGCTGTTGCTCGTATTGTTGACAAGAATTTCAGGTGCCAGATTACTAAATTTGTGCTGAAAAAGATCTCTGAGTGTTTTTACTATTTTAATTCAGTCTGGTACAAAAAGAAAAAAGTCCTCAATTTCTTCTTCTTTTCTTAAAACATCCCACTGTGCTTTCCTAACAAAGGCAGTATCTGTTAACATAAGATGCTTTGCATCCATTTGGTTCTGCTTTGAAAACTGCCTAAGATGTTACTTTTCCAGAAGGGTGGTTTTCTTAATCTTTAAAGAAAAAGAACAACATATTTTCTGACTTATTACAGTTATTAATTAATGTTTATTACTTCAACATCTCCCAATAGCAATCCTCTTTTAAACTAAAATATTGGGTCTTTATTTAATGTTTGCCCATAGCACTTGCTACATATGGCTTCTCCAGCAGGAGGCTACAAATTGCTATTAATTTTCTTGGGCATAAGAATACATTTTTTCTTTATTTGAAGCCATCCTGCAATCAGAAATGAAGTGGAAGGATTTAATAATGGCCCCTGGATTGAAATGCTTAGTGAATATATGAATAAATATACATTTATTAAAATTGGCAATCAATCTTTTTGGACCATTTTTTTTGAGCAGTAAACTGAAGTAGGACAATACTGATAAGTTTTATTTCTTTTTGCAGGAATTAACAACATCTGCTTTTCCATCAATATTAATATATTCTGTTGCTGCATTAAATTAAAAATAAATCCGGACCTTGAGTTTTAAGTAAATGCTGTCCATGGTGCTAGTTTTTTCAAGTCATTTGAAAAGAAATCAGTGTTCATTACATTTACAGTAAAGCATATCATATTGTGTGTGTGCATATTTGTATGTGTGTTACATATGGGAATCTATGTGAAACAAAATAAAAATCATAAGGTGATAAACTCAGTAAAATGTGCTGCTTACAGTATTTAATAAATCTAGACAATTTTCCAGGAAGCTTTTTTTTCAAGAAGTGAGGTTCCTGAAAAAATTAATAATAGTTATATTCTTGTTATTCATGGCTGCTCTTCAAAATTAATAGGCTAAATATATCCCTTAATATCTTATATTAAGTTGCTAGTGTATAAAAAAATAGGGTGGGTAGAATGGGGCACATAATTACTACATAGTTAATTTACTCCAGTGTTTATATTCAACTTTAGTGTGATAATAATAATTGGATGGAAATACAATAATTACGTTAAAATTGAAACAAATTGATTTGGGCTCAGAGTCCTGCAGTCAGAACAGTTTAATAGTATCTGTTTCAATTTATAGAATTGATTTACAGTGTGATCTGTTTTTAGAAGACAAATGAAATGATTTACTTATTACTGAAGATGTTAGGAATATATTTGGAAACTCAGAAGGAAGCCAATAAAAACCTTAAAATTGTTACCACTTAAGAAATGGGATTTGAGACAGAACCATTAAAACTGGTCTGAAATAAGTTTCAGATATAGTGAACTCTTAAATATCATTTTCTACTGCATGGGAATAAAATACTGTGAGCTTTGTCACTGATTTGGGTGAAGGAATCAGATTTGTGGCTCTGCTTCAACTCACCAAATATAGGTTTTCTTTCTATGCATTTAATATCATGAAAGTATTAAGGATCATTTTGAGTTTTCATATTTAGATGCTGAAGAATTAACTGAAGAGAATACACTGGTGGAAGCTGTAGGCTGGATCGGTTGACCTAGAGCACAAATTAAGGTTCCAAACTGAACAACATGTCAGGGCAAAGAAAACCATGATTTCTACTAGAAAGGAAGAAGCAAATTAGTTAAATTGGTAAAGTTAAATCTATAAAGGTATAAATATTTGTTGTGGCAAACAAAATTCTATCGCCCACTTCCCAAAGTTCCATAGCTGTGCTGAAGTTTTTATCTGACTTGTGAATTGTAAATATTGACTATAGCTTTGTTTTCTGTGCAAGAAAAGTTATGTCTGAAATGTGCTTTATACTATATGAACCAGAGATTTAAATCTACAATAAACATCTTGAGTTTGTAGCAAAATTTGGTTGTACATATAATTGGCAGCATAGAACAGTAAGCCATACATGTTAAAAGAGGTCATGTATATTAGCACATTGTCTTTATTCTTCTCTAAATGTTGAAGGAAACAGTCAGCAATGTCAAATCTTCTCTGCCCAGAGGCCACCAATTTAGTTAAATAGTTTTTAGGAAAAAAGGCACATAATAATGGATTTGAGAATGATTCTCCCAAATTGCTTTCTTCTCTTTAGCTTCTTGTTTAAGATTAGGAAATAAAAGAACCACTTGTATTACAGTGCATTTTGCTGAAATCTTTCCTTCCATCCTTCCTTCCTTCCTTCCTTCCTCCCTCCCTCCCTCCCCCCCCATCTAATTCTGCAAAGCAATTCTGAGGAGCTTACATTTAAAGTAAAAATATTAAATGGGGACAGGTAGCAAAAAGCAAGATCAGTACAGTGGTCACATCATTTCTGTTAGTCCACCAGCCATCTCCAACATAGAGGACCTCTGTCAGAGTCCAAGGCCATGTTTTAATGCCCTTCCAGAAGGCAAAAAGGGTGGGGAAAAGGTGGGGAAAGGTTTTATCTAGGATATAACAATTATTCTTCCTACTTTTAGAGAACCTGTCATTGTGGAATAGTCTAGAAAGTAACATTGTGAAGCAAAACAGATGATGTCACTTCACAGCATGCCCCAAGAAATTAGAATTACAATGCTTTTCAATAGAATATGTATTGGACCAACAAAAAGAAGTATTTCTTTTAAGATTGATAAAAATCAATCTTTTTTTTTCAAAGTACAAACTTTAGATATAGACTTTACTGCTATTAGATGTGATGGCCAATGGACACTACTTTAGATGGTTTCTAAAGTGACTGGACAAATCCACAGAGGCTGTGCTTTCAATGGCTATTAGTCTGGATGGATGTGTATATCTGAATTAAATACAGCATATGTTAAATATCTGGAAAGTGCCATTAGAAGAGACAGTTTGGTGTAGCAGTTATGGTACTAACCTAGAAATAGTATAATGTAAGCTCTAGTTCCTCATTAGTCATGAAAAACAGCTGGCTGACCCTTAGGCCAGTCTCTTTCTCTTACCTAACAAGGTTGCATTTTGGGATAAATAGAATGGAAAGAGTATTGCCACTTTAAGTTGTACGTGGAAGAAAAAGATGGGATAAAAATATAACCAACCCCCCCCCCATCTGCCATGTTCAAAGTTTTGATCTTTGTGAAAGCATCTGTTGACCATATGTGACACAGAATGCTAGACTAGGTGACTTAACTTCATTCAGCTGTGATTTTTTTTTGTTCTTAATTGTTTCTTTTCTCAGTAATTCATTTATACAATAAATGTGATGTTTAGCATGAGTTCTACAGATCCGGAACACAGTTCTCATGTATTTGACCTACTTAAAGTATCTAGAATATAGCAAATATATATTTTATAAGGGCAGAAGAAACTCATCTATAGGATACAGGTTGACTTTGCTTATTGATCATTTGTTCAGCAACCATCAGCGCTGAATGAGGAGACTTTTGATTGGTTCTTGAAATTGTGCCCATCACAACCTGCAATCATATCAAAACAATGAGAATGCTTGACAACCAGGGTGCAGTTAAAACAGTTCAGTGTCCCATAGTCACATGGTTGCCATTGGTGGGATTTCACTTTTTTTTTAACCAACAGTTCTGTGGGCGTGGCTTGGTGGGCATCGTAGGCGAAGGATACTGTAAAATCTCCAGTCAGAGGTGGGATTTGCCGGTTCTCCGAACTACTCAACATTTCCGCTACCAGTTCTGCAGAACTGGTCAGAACCTGCTGAAGACCACCTCTTAAATAAAGTCATTGGGAAAGATAGCAGCAAGTTGCAGTCTTGTGACATTGAACTTAATAGCAACATGTGATTCGCTTAACAACTGAAACTGCTGATGTAAGTCAGTATGGTACATGATTTTTTTCATTTTACAACTGCGCTGCTTCGCCATGAAGTTGCCAGTCCCAATTATGGTTTTTAATTGAAGACTATTTGAATATATCTAAGTTGCTGGAAAGATGAACCTCGAATCATAGTATCCTTGAAGGAATTATGTTGCATTTCATCTTTTCTTTCCACAATTAGTTGCAATAAGCCAATGTCAGAAGAGGCATATTTTCTTCTGTTCTTTTGAGCTCACTGTGCATCTGCTTCCTCTCCCACTCACCTCCTACATGCCATTTGTACAAGAATTTCAGCTCCACAGTGCACTGAAACTAGAGAGAAATAATTAGAAATGAGAAAAATGATGTACAAAATTATATTTTTTCCCAAATAGGATGTTGAATATCTGGTCTTCTGATTGTTACTACTTATTTCCTTAAATCCTGTGAGGGAGCACTTAATAACTGTCCACTTGTTGATGTACTTTGATAAATCAAGGCCTGTTTTTTACCAACATTATGTAGAACATCTTAAAGCCAATATTAAACAAAGCCTACCATCTTCTTTTCAATTATGTTTGCTTGATTGTGATGGGCTATTTAGGGTTTTTTTTTTTCAAATAAAACTACAACCACAACTCTGCAGCAGTTGTTATTAGAAAAGTTGAATTTATTTCTAGTTTGCATAGCTTTCAATATGCATTGTGTGTGGTGTGTAGTACATAAAATGTAGCTTAAGTCCCATATCTGGACTCATAATATTGTTTCAGTGGTCTCCTACTGTAGAATGGAGCTCAACTTTTGTTTCCTTAACAAACAAAGAAACCTTTGGAATGGTTAAGGTGTCAAAATGAGTATTTTGAACCTTATAGTTGCTCAAAGTACCTATTTTAACCATATAAACCCATGAATTCCCTTTCCAAAACAGTCTGGATACTATAAATGTGTCTCTTGAAGTACTCCTTAAAATGATGGAAGGTGGATATTCTTACCTGCACAAAGGCTTGATTTTAAAAGCATTTATGTGTTCCCATATAGTACTTTAGTACTTGAATACTACCAAGAAAGCAAGAACTGCTAAAGTGCCAATCCAGAATAATCTCCCAGAACAAATTAATATTACATGAACTGTAGACAAATCACCAGAATGGTTATGGTACACAATGATTATCAACTCAATTCCTAATGAATCTGAGAACTAAGCTTCACTTAAGTTCAGTGACACAAAATTCCAATCAAGCAATAAAGGAAACTGAAATGAGGTTTTCTATTCTGTTAAGTCTTTCTTGGCAATATATTTTCCATATTTTCTATATCACTATATTTTCCAAGTGTTGTTGCCCAAGAGCTGAAGTGGAAAATTTTCCGGTCCTATTGTGGAATCTCAAGTGATCTTCTGCATGAAATAATGTATATTTGCTGAACAATAGTTTAGGGCCTTCTCCTTCCAGAAAACATTCAGTACACAGCTATACACATCAAAATCAGCATAAAAATAAACATACCCACTCATAAATCTAATTGTTAAAAGCCTGTGATTAATACCACCACAGTAAAACAGCAAATTCATGTTTTTTTAATACTTTAGTACTTTTAATACTTTAACACCTGGAATCTACATCTAGAAGAAGGAAAGAAGAAGGAAGAACCTACACTCTTATAACAATTAGCTCAGAGCCTCAAAAGCCCATTAGGAGATTGTTATAAAGTGTGAAATGACATGGTACATAGTCTTTTTAAAAACCATCTTCTTATTTCATGTGGGATGTAATGATTTTCTGAGCTCTCATGCTGCAATATGATATATGCACGCACACAAACTCACACACAATGTACACACACACACACACACACACACAGGCTTATGAAAAAGCACTTTATGGAAGGCAAAGCTAAGAGCCATTAATTTTCACGCTGCCATGGCATATATTGTATGTTGTTTGGTTTTGCATACCACAGTACATGGTGGAAAAACTGGAGGGACTTAGCTGATGCAAGTAGAAGATCATGAGTTATGACACTATGATATGATTTAGGAACTGAAGGAGAAAAAATAAGTAGTAATGAAAACATAAAGAACAAATGACTTGGTATATGCAATTAGTAATGACAATTAAACATCCTAGTGATGACACAACTCCAGCTGAATTGGTGAGAAATGAAAAGAAACACTTTGAAAGGTAGATATGAATATATTATCTGCTTAGATTAATACAGCCTGCCTTTCATGAATATGTAATATTTTTTCTAACTATGGAACCCAGAAAAATAGCAATAGCAATATCACTTAGACATAAATTACTTCATAGCCCTCTCTAAGCGGTTTACAGAGTCAGCATATTGCCCCCAGCAATCTGGGTCCTCATTTTACCAACCTTAGAGGGATGGAACTTGAAAACTGGTGAGATTCAAACTGCCAAATTGCAATAGTAGTCAGCAAAAGTAGCCTGCAGTACTGCATTCTTTTTTTTTTAAAACAAATTTTATTGATTTTAAAGACAAACAAAACATAAGACATCAAAGTATAAAACCTCCTTTCTCAAAAATTACTTATAAGTTTTAACAAAGCAAATAAGGCATTATTTTTTAAAGCATAGTTCCATATTATCACATTTCCATTTAAACACATATATATCTTTTCCAATTTTCTCATTGTTTCTCCCTTCACTTTTATCCAATTATATTTCATTCTATCAAGGTTTTATTAATTCTCCATCAAGCATAAACACAAAATACAGAACATAAAACAAAACATAAAAAGATAAAACCTTCTTAATTATTATTTATACATGTCTTTTCCAAATTTCTCTCCCTTTTTTTTAATTCCTCCAAGGTTTTATTAATTCACAATCAAAACATAGCTAACCAAAACACAAAACATAAAACATAAAACTTCTTTTGAAAAGTGGCTTAGCCCCGGGTTACATCTTTTTTGACAGACCTAAATCAAGTTCGTGCTCACCTTATATATCATTCATATCTTATTAACCATTCTATATTTTCTATATAAATTCTACCTTCTTTTCACTCTTAGTTATATTTTGTTTATTTCATCTTATTTCAGAATTATTATATTTGTATCTTTTATCTGTTATTTTCCAGTTATCTATTTATCTCTTCTCTTTGGCAAAAGAATTTCCCCTGTAATCACTTTTAAAGTGTGACGCCTTTCCCTAAAATAACACTTAAAATAATACATAATTTCTATCCTGATTCTGCTTAGTACATTCTACATATTGCATTTTGAAAAGAAAAAGAATAATAAACTTATAATATAATTAAATATATAATTTCCATTCTAATTCTATTAATAGTATAACTAAACATTAATCATTTTACACATTCTCTTTGATATTTTGTTAAATATTGAAATCTATCATTATAAAACATTTTAATATTTTAATATTTTAATATTTTGTTAAATCTTATAATATTCCAATAGACTATTTCAAATGCAAATACTACAATACTATCTTATGTACTCTTGCAGAATCTTTCTTAAGTTATACATCCTTTATCTCTAAAAAAAATATCTTGTTCCAGACCGTGGCTTTTTTTCCCTTTTTCCCTCCCTTTCTTCTCCAATCTGATCTTTTTGCCCCCCCTTCTCCTAAACTCCCCCCTTTTAGCTTTCCTTCTCTGTTGTAATTCTCTTTTCAATTGCTTTCTAACATTGTACCTTTTTTTCACCTTATTTTTCTTTTTCTTGGTTATTTTATTAAATCTTAAATTCTCATTTTTCCTTCCTCTCTTCTTATTTTCTTTCTTAATCAAAATTTTTTGTCCATTAAAAATGGCTTCCTTTTCTTCTTCTTCTCCTTCTTCATCAAGTATTTGCTAGTACATAGAAACCGCCATTTCTAAAAAGTGGAAGACAGCTCCCAATGAATTCTTGCCATTTGATTCTCTTTCTTTTAATTTTTCATATTCCATTTTTAGTTGATCCAGAGATGGTGCCATTGTAAATTTTTTTAAAAACAACCCAGATATTTTTAGTCTTAAGGTAATTTGCAAATGTCAAAGTTATCAAACAGTCCAAACAGCCAGAAATTATTTCCTCTTCTTCTCTTTGCAACTTTTCCTCCTGGGCAAAATCCCAAATATATTTTAAAGCCATATTACAATGAGTTGTTGGTCTTATAATCTTCAAAGCGTCTCCTCCAACCAGTTTTAAAAGATCTTTTTTTTTTAGTCCTCTCCTTCCCACTTATAACAATGAGCTTGTTTTTACTTTAAAGCAGCAGGTTTTTCAGTGCTCATTTGCTTTCTCCGTAAGGAAGGGGAGTGAACTTTCCTTTCAGCACTTTCGCTGTTTTAACAACTTTTTTTGGAAACAAATGTATCAATCCAAAAGTCAGGTTTCCAGGGTGTTTAAAAGTATCTTAATGACCCAGTTCAGCCAAGAAAACTTCTCCTTCTGATTCTTCCTCCTGCACAACTCTTATCCGGTTGAAGATTCCTTTGAGGCTGCCATTTCTGACAGCCGCTCCACCACCTCAGGAAAAAGGAGTCTAGCCAGCTGGGGAAAGGGGGTGTAATATCCCCAGACCCCTGCCCGGATCTCCTCTGTCTTCCGCTGACTCTTCGGGGCAGCGACAACCCCCAAATCCAATTGGATCGTGGGTACCTCAGTGGCGAGCGCAGCAGGGACCCGCAGAGAAGCGGATTCCTGCCACCGCCGAAGCCTTGCAACCAGAACTTCCCTGCAGTACTGCATTCTAACCACTGTGCCACTGCTGCTCTTAACAGATTACTAGTGTCCTTCACTAGCTATTCATCCTTCTCTGATAGAATTTCTAACTTTTTCTCTTATTTGGGCAATGAAATGTATTTGCATTGATAATTCTAATGTTGGTATCCCACTGTACCTGTTGTGGAGTGGTGGAATAACCTGAGGCAAACACGGAGCAAACTTCAGCTTTTACTTTATTGTAACAATAAAGGGTTGCTGCGGCTGCTGCGCTAACAAGGTAGGCAGCCGGCAGACAACAGCTGATGCCATTTGATCCCTTTTATAACCGGCTGTCAAACGGCATCAGCCAATAGGAAACATGGACCAGAGTGAAGACTTCAGCTCAGTCTTTTCCGAACACCACAGTACCTATGAACTTGCAAGCAATTGCCCTTTATTAAAACATCCAACTTTGTGGCTCTGTTTTAGTTAAATCAGTTAGTTAAGTCAGTTTGCCAGACACTTTTAGGTTTCTTTTTAAAGTTGACTGTTAATTTATTATTAACACATGTGTCTTATAGTCATAAACATGCAGAACAACAACCATAAACATACAGATGAAAACCCCCCAAGAAAAAATAAAAAACAAAGTCCCCAAATTTTGTGTTTCTGTTTTCTAAAATTTTGTAACAGATTAAATTAGTAAAAAAAGATTAAAAGATTCCAATATTAATTTAGCAAAGTTTAGAAAGTTTATTTAGCATTTGACAGGATTCATACAAATTGCCAACACTGGCTATGAATGTAGAGTATTAACATAATAGATCTCCTTGAAACATAAACAAATTAAAAAAGGTATAAGTTTGCAAGGGAGCTGGATAGAGAAAATACCTTCAACATAACTTTGCTTTCCCTGTTTTAATATTTGCTTAACTGTTCATACGTAATAAATGGGCAATAATTTTTCATAAAAGGCATAATAATCTACTTCTGCTGAAGCCAGCTGCCTACAATCTGGTAGTTTAAATCCCACCAGGCTCAAGGTTGACTCAGCCTTCCATCCTTCCGAGGTGGGTAAAATGAGGACCCAGATTGTTGGGGGCAATATGCTGACTCTGTAAAACGCTTAGAGACAGCTGTAAAGCACTATAAAGTAAATATAACTCTAAATGCTAAGTGCTATAGGCTAAGTAATAGACCATCACCATCATCATCTCATCCAGATTGTAATCTTGTATCAAACATCTGTCTGTCAATATAGCAATATTTTTTATTTCCTGTGATAAATTTATATACGTGAAATATTCCTCAAATGTTTGCATAATACATTTTTAAAAATATTTTCTGTCGCTGATCTCTGCCTTTTTAAAATTAAACCATCATTTATTACTAGATAAATATCTTGATTTCCATTGTTATGATATCATCAAGGTATCAGAATCTGAGTTAGGGTAAGAATATAGGATACATTCTGTCAAATTAGCTTTTAGCTTCTTTCAGGAATCCAAAAAAATTCATTAATATATGACTCAATGCTTTTTGAGGAGATATTCTATATTAGTGATTTACTAACGCTTATCTAAATTAAACTGTAAATAACTACTTCTTCTTACATAAAATCCCCATGGGTCTTTTAACTTAGAAAGGAGGTGCCATAAATACTGTGTCCAAATGCCACATGATTAATTGTGGGAATACTCTTTTATTTTTAAATCTAAATCAGAGGAGGAAAAGGAAAGAAAGGCTTAAGGCTTCACTAGTATTGTGCAGAATGTGTAAAACGTCTCACTGTTCTGGTGATTTGAGAGAGAAACTATCTACTTACCCTGAGTGATAAGGAATATAGAATTTGGGGCTGATAAGCTGCACTTTTGGTGAACAGATGCACTCACCACTGGCACCCTGGAGAACATAATCCTTGTCTTAGTGGTATTTCCATTCACTTCGCATATCTGTGTTTTGCTTTCTAAAGCAGTATTTTCAATTTCAGCAACTTTAAAGAAGTATGGATTTCAATTCCCAGAATTCCCTGGGCTGAACGCTTGCTAAGGAATTCTGGTTGAAATTCACTCACTTTAAAGTTACTGAGGTTAAGAAATACTAATCTAAAGGCTATCTAATCTCCTTTACAAATGGTTTGCCATCCTAATAATTAGAAAGTAATGACACAGAAAAATATCTTCCACATAAATTAAATCATATTGGTTTACATCCTAGTGATGATATAAGTTCAATTCTATTTTAAAATGGAAAACAGCTTTTAGTACTTTGAACATTATTTTAAGATCTCTAATTTCTGCTTTCGAACATTGCATAGTTTTAATATATACTGTAAAATATATACTATAATATACTGTAAAATATATACTGTAATATATATACTGTAAAATAATTTCATTTTTAAGTGTACATTTTGGATAGGTTTAATCAGTTATTATCAGCAGCTGTCTGATCAATTTCACATCAACCTGTTTAGGTAAACCTAGAAAACAATGGCTCTGCAATTTCAAAGTAGCAAATTTTATTTTGGAATGTCATCTTTATATTTTGCTAGGCCACTTTTTAGCTATAGATTTTGCCATTGAAGAGAGATTCCACCTATCTAAAATAAAAACAAGTGACTGTATCATGAAAACACTGAGGAAGAGAGGCAATTACAGTTTAATTATAGTTTAAGGCACCTTTTTAAAAAATTGCTTTTACTGTCATCCTGCTTTTTCATTCCTAACATAAGCATTTCACAATTTTGTTTGGAATAATGATACAAATCATGATTTCACAACAGATGATGACACTCTTCAGCTATGTATAATATAATGCAGCCAAAGATACTCTATGCTTTAGTCTCCTTTCCTTCTAAGAGTCCAGCTGAGTAGCATAATAGAAGCCCGGATTATGCTCTGGTTTTTTTCCTCCTTAAGTCCCTTCTCCAACCAGAAGCAGGCTGACTGTTTAAGCAGGCTGGCAGTTCCCCTCGGTGCAGCCTCTTTTGGAGTTGAAAATGACACAATAAGGTTCCGACTGTTCCCAGACCTACCCCCTCCCCTGCTTAGCTCCAGCACAGATTTAGACAGAAAGCTGCTTTTTGCAGACAGAACAGACTGCAGCTGGTCTGCTCCGAATGTAGCAGTACTGGCTTCTTTTTATAACTACGTTGCTTTAGGGTGGAAGGAATAGCTCTGGTAGAAATGTGGAAAGGGGGGAAAACCGGAGTGGTGGCTTGTGTAGCTTGCCATCCGCTTCAACAGAGATATTTGCAGCAGTAGCAGCGAGTAATTAAGTCAGACTGCACCATTTTCTTCTCACCCTGTAAGAGGGTGATGGTGGCAGCAGAGGCAGGGAGCTGTCCACCCCCGTCTACCCACGGACCCACCCACTTCCAGCGGATGTACAGAGGTGGGTTTATCTTGGCTTTCCTCTGAGAGGCATAGTCCATCTGGAGGAATCCCAATAGATCTTTTCAATGTGAGGAAACTCTCTTATATTGGATGGTTTTTACCTGTCAGAGAAATTTCCAGATGCTTCATGCTTGCTGCAGGGAATTCTTCCTATGCCACTGTGTGCCTATTCTGTGTTCATACAAGGAGATCACAAGCGACTCTTAATTCAGGGTATCATATTGAATTATGGATGCTGCAGAGACTAGAGCACAGCTGTGACCTATCACTGACAGCTTGAGGAGGAGGAGGAAAGGAGAGGGTTGCCCAGTGAATATCTGGCTTCCAGCATTACCTCGGCAGTGTCCTTGTAAGATAAACAAACCTTGGATTCCTGGGTACAGGAACGGAGACCTCCAAGCTGATACCCCTTTTCCAAAATGGCTCATGCCGCTGCTTCTATCAAAAAAGTTCGAGAGGCAGAAATTGATGAAAGGGAGAAGGAGAAAGAAAAGGAGAGGAAAAGGCAAAGGAGAATATCTAGAGAAAATCGGAAGCGCAAGGTATGAGCAACAACCATTTCCCCATCATTTCCCTTTATTGTACTGCATAGTACAGGATACCTTCAGCAAGATAATAACAGCATTTTTGTTATTTCGTTCCAGAACATCTGCATGCCTTTGCTTTTCAAAAATTATTCTATGCTTTCAGTAGTCTTGCTGCACTAAAAGCAGCAGTGTAAATAAAGCTAGTGACACTAATACATTGTTTTTTCTTTATCTTCAAACCAACCAAGTCTGCTTTGATCACTTTTATGGCAGATATTTTTCAGGCCTGAACTAAAATTGTTTACTGGCAGACAAAAAGGGACTTTGCGCTCCATTTAATTAGGTTAGGTTTTGAGGTTTGTGGCACTGTTTCTCTTCTTTCTTATTCTTTGCTTCAAATCGCATGCAGTTTCACATCAAACCCTCTAAACAAACTTAAGTTCTTCTGCTTGCAGTGATGACATAAATGTGCTATTAGGTTTTGATATTCTGGTAATATCTACTCTTTGTATATTCCTACATTTCTTAAGCCAGGCATAGAAAAATGATGTATAGCGTATTTTTGTTTAAACTAAATTCAGTTGAAAATAAAATTTGGCCTTATTGTCACTTACAGGTTAACCATTCTTGGATTATTTCTTTCTGAAGCATTGTAATTCAGTTGATTTTGAATTGTGACTCAAACAGGGAAACAATTGACAGTTGATTTGTTTTTTTTTTTTAAAGTAAACATAGTCACAAATATCAGCCAAACACTAACAAATGGTTCGTTTTGCTGGTTAACAACAGTTAGCTGTTTAACTATTTCACATATTGAATGAGAAAATAATAATTCTGAGTATATGCAGGAAGTACTTCTGAAATTATATTGCTTAGAGACATTTCATGTAGAGAATATGTTAACGGGCCTAGAGATTTTAAAAATGTACAGTCACAGGTATCAATCACACAAGTATTTTTATTTCTCTATTTTACTAGTTAAGTAATGCAAACTGAATCTCTCCGTAGGCGTTGAAATAGATATGAGCGTTTATTCCATCACATTCTATTTATTTTGCACAAATGAAATAGTATAATTTCATATGGAAAAAGCAAATTTTTATATGTGAAACAACATTAATATATAAGAAATTCCTGCCTATTTTATTTCTTCTTTATTAATAATACCTTACCTTTTATACATGTTGTTTGTATTCTATAACACTTCATAGCAAACTGCACACACATTCCATCATCTATACAATACTTAAGGTTAAATAAATATGTCCAGTCATGCTTCATTTTAATTTAGAGATCTTTTCACAAATAACTAGAATTACTCTTCTTGCTGTTCTTGTTTAATGCTAGTCTGTTTATCATTTTCTTATACTGGCATTGTGAAATGAATTAATGAATTAATGTTAATACTTTTTTCTTAAACTGCCAATTTATTATGCTGCTAAATACCTTTGTGTTACTTGAAGTGATATATCCAACTCTTTAAAAGCTTTGTTTACTGTATTAATTGAGTTGCAATAGAATTTTCTATAGCATAATATGAGTATAATTTTAAGTATAGCCACAGCTTGATACTCCCAGACAGATTGTGTTCCTAATTCTTCAGACAGAATGTTACAGAAATGGTTGTGATTTTGTTTTAGTCGACAGATATACTAACATATAACACACGAATAAAGCTCAAAAATGCATGTAGGTCATGTTCAAGGATTGCACAGTTTGTGGTGATAAGATATTGCAGATCTCTGGTTTTTAAAATTAGTTTTAAATGTGATGCTAGGCTTTTAATTAAATTGGATATAATTAAATCAGTATCTTCTGACATTTCCTTTTTATATACTGCTCTATAGCCTTGATTAGAACTAGAGACACATAGAATTGGCCAGAAGTTACTAATATAGTGGCCACAGAAGATGGAAAGATCAGGATGTTCTGGTATAAGAATAGGCCTGTGTTGCTCAGAATATTCAAGGAAAATATTATAGTTACGTTTGTTTTGTTCCATTTCATATTCTGCCATCAGCTTCCCTACGCCTGTCTTTTACTACAGCAATACAGTATTACATAAATAGGTACCTTAGCTGTACAATACACTTGCTTTGTAATAAGGTGAATTTGGTTTAAATTTATTGTTTTTTTTCCTTGCCAGAGGTATATGTTAATGAAAGCACATGCATGATAATTGCCATAATAGTACATATGCTGTATATGTAGTTAAAAGTTGTAAACACTGTGAAAAACAGGAAGTGTCTTCAAAAATTGGAATGAGAAATGGTCATTGTTTGATGGCTTCTTTTTTAACTTTGGAAAAAGATACAAGTTTTCTATATAGATATTTATACATATAAATGTGAGTTTAAGTCTGATAAACTGGATTAGAGATACTATCGTGCACAGAAAAAAAGTTTGGTGCATCATTTTGTTCTGGCCACCAAAGAGTGAAGTCACATGTTTTCTCTGAGTGGTTCATATAAATACTGGGGTTGTAATTCTTCCAAAAAATTCATATTGGAGAAAGGAGGAGGCAGGAAATGCATATTGAGGGAGGGACATAGAAGAGAAAGAGATCTCAAATCTTAAAATTTATGGAGCAAATGAGCATGTGTAGAAATATGTGGTTAGACTGACACGGGTATTGAATCCTTTATGTTCCCACTGCATGTCTGATCCTGATCATTATATTTGCAAACCATGATTTATCTCTTTATACAATAGCAAACCAAACAAATCATGGCTTAACGAAAATTATAAGAAATTTTTATTTCTTACAAAATGAATAAACAGTGAAGTTCAGTAAGAATGTTAAATGATATATGATTACTGAAATAATATTCACAATGTTAGGAGATGGATACATTTCAATGTTTCAGTTTGGAACTTATTTATAAACTAAGATAGAGAGGAGAAGGTTCTGGCTCTCTAGTTGAGCTTTGGTCAGCAGGATCAATAGTCATAAATATGCAAATTTGTAGAAATGTGGTTTCTGAAAACATTAGAAGGCTGCACGATTCCTACTGCTGACATAATGGAAGATACTTATTTATTCATTTAATTTATTAATTCTTTATGAATCAAACCAAAGTCGTAAAATAAACAAATAGATTTATCAATAGATTTCTGAGAATGACAACCAAGAAAAATCAAAAGACAAATAATTACCTCAGCTAGTGAAGGCTATTGCTGAGTTAATCAAGTGTTAGAAGAGCAGCTGAATAAGAAGCCTTAAAAATTGTAAGCCAAGAAAAGAAGAAAAAGCTAAAAAAATGAATTGGAACATGGAATCCTGTGAAAAACAAGAAAAATACAGCACATTCGAATGTTTTCAACATGCTACATTACCTTTCCATTAGAAATTATATAGAAGCCCATATCTTTCTCTGTAGTAATTTTTACCCTAATTACTGTAGGGTAATTTTCTGTATGCATTCTAAAATGAAATAACCCAGATATGACAGTCTCACTTCAGTGACTTTTGAAAAAATTCAACACAACACAATTTCTCAACACAAAGAGCAAAATATCATCATTCCCCATTTCAAACTTAGGATATGGATAACCCATTGTGTTCAATATGTTGGTTTGAGAAGTATAAAACACAGAAAACTCCTAAGGGTATAGCTTAGTTGGAATAGCTATTTAATTTTTTTAGCACTACCTCTAAAGCCATTCCTTTTATTCTGCCTAGTTAATTTTACTCTGCTTTAGTGACAATGCTAGAATGGACAAGGAAAATAAGAAGACAGAATAGATAGGAACGAGAATTATAGGTAGCAGGAGGTTCAGGAGTAAGGAAAATATGTTGATTTGACATAACAAAAAGTTTTGCTGCAGTTTTTTTGTATCTGCTCATAATTTTGTATTAAAAACATCACAAAAGACTGTGGTGAGTGTAGAGCATTAGAATAGTTCCCCCTTTTTGTGATCTGATTGTGATTCAATAGTCCATGGCTCAAGGTTTTTTCTTTTTTCTTTGCTTCACTCCAACACCTTTTAAAAATCATTTCCAGATCTATCTAAACGCAGCCACACATGGACAGTGTTCTGACCCAGCTCCCCAAACACGACAAACCCTCTGAAGTTAACTCAAAGATTCCCTTATTAGGAGCTCCAGCAACCCCAACAAAAAGTTTTTCTCACAGGTCCAGCCGGTATGTATAGTGGTTTGTCACATCTATTCCCCTGCCTTTTATCCCCAGAGCTAAGATGGGGCTTCATTAGCAACGGTAGTTCTTCCTTCCCAAGGATCAGCCCATGGATATCCATTGCTCTCTATCCTCTGCCTTCTGTGCATCCGCACATCAGGCACTGGAACCAGATGTTTTGCCTTTTCCTCATTAGCCACTTTCAGATCTGGGGGCTGTTGACTTTCCATCTGAGGGCTGACAGACAACCCAGGGGCCACAACAGACTGTTTGCCAAATAGAGGCATTTTTGTAGAACCCTTTCATAATATTTATACATGAATTCCAAATCTCTAAATTGAATTTGAATTCTTTGAATTCAAAGAGGATGTGACATGGTCTCTTCACAATCTGGCCAGAAAAGCTGGAATTATTGTTTTTAAGCACTTGAGAATTTTACTATTTCATGTAGTTCCCATTATGTTTCCAGTCATGAACATCTTAAGATGTTTCATGTTTAATAATGCACATACTGCTTAATTATTTAGTCTTTTTATTATGTTGCATAACAATTTTATGCTGCTTGACATTTATGAACTTTGAAGCAGACAGTTGGATTCACAAATAGTTTGTTCCACCCATGAAAAAGTGAGGTACACATGCAATATCATGTTGTGATAAAACTGTGTAAATTCTTAATTATCATATTTCCTCAGTCATATTAATGTATTTGGCTGGGTTAGTTAATAATGTGTTTATTCTCATGATAACATTGTATTGGTGTGACATGATTATGAGTCATTCTATGTGACATAAATACTGTATAAATAATAGTACAAATAAATATTAGGATGGAGTGTTTTTATGTTTGAGTGCTGAATATAGAGACATATGTTTATGTCAGATAAAAGCTTGCTCTGTCTCTGCGACTAGCAAGAAGGGATTACTGTGATTAACGCACTGATGAATTCACATATAAGAACAGCCTTCTGGGGATTATTTTTAAAAGATGACTAAAAATAAGCAGTTTTTATTGGTTGAGTATTTAATTATTAAACATTAATGGATAGTTTGGCTCAGATCATTGTCCACAAGATAGTTATTTCATCTTTATTGTCAAATCATCCACTAGATTTATGGATATTATCGAAAAATGAAATGGATCAGTTTTCACTAAATGTATGTCAAGTATACCAAAGCTAATGGGAAATACTGCTGTTGCATTTTACTTTATCTATACGGAAAAACTCATCAGTAGAATAAGAGCTCCAACCTTTTTTCTGTAGGAAATAATTTTGCTGTGAGAGGATTTGTAGAAGAGATGAGATCAGTGGGATTTTGCACATATGGATCAATGGAATATACTGTTGGATTGCCTGCCATTGCTAAGTAAATGGTTGGTTTTAGAGAAGAATAACAGTTTCATACATTTTAATGTAAACAATCTGAGCTTATTCTTAAATATCGTTAGATTACTTCTGATATTTTTTTAAAAAAAAAATAACAGCAAATCCATAATGCAGATAAAGAGGGAGGGAGTAGGATAGATATCTCTCACCTCTTTTTGTTTTTTTGTTCCTTCAAATCAGTCTTGATTCCTAGAGACTGGGCAAGTCCCTAGAGTTAATTTGGGGAGATTTTTTCATTATTTACTTCCTAAGACTGCAAGAGAGTGACCAGCCTGTGGTAACCCGGCTGGCTTTGGGTCTAGACTCTTCAGAGACTAGAACTTGCAGTCTATTGGTTTCTAGCCTGATGCCTTAATCACTACCAAACTGGCTCATAGATATACCTATACTATATATCTTGTTCTATAAAGTGAAAAAAGATTGAGGAAAGCAGAAATGGTGCTTGTTGTTACTGGTTGTATTTGATAGAAAAAATAGAAGCTTTCAGTGCTGCTGAAATTTGGTAATGAAATCTGGGCAAATGCTTGCAGGAAGTGGTACTTTTGGCAGGCTGAATGCAATCCGTGATTATGAACCTACGTATTTGGCACGCTAATACATTTGGTCACTTCTGTTAACAATAATTAATAGTTCTCTGGTAGCAAAGACATCTCTATTGTTTTAAATGATACATTGATGTAAACAATTGACCAAATGCCACAAATAGACAAAAATTATATTTTAAGAAAAAATAAATCCTTTTAGCTCATTCAAATGATTCCATGATTCTGTTATAAAATTGTGCTTTAATTGGTATATAGCAAGTGATGTAATGCATTTACTGTTAATAAAGTTGTCTTTGAGGATTTGTTTTTACATTTTTTGTCTTTACTTTGTGTCGTGTGAGATCAATATAAATAGATTTCCAGTTTAGAAAAATTAGAAGGGAAATAAATGTCAGCTTTCAACAAGATAAATATTGTGCAGGTACCTCAAAGTTTGCTAGAGAGAAGACCATTCCAGTAAATAATATTTCAGCCTATGAATGAATCCCTGCAGCCTGTTCCTTTATAGTATATATATTTATTTTTGGACAAGAATAGGCCATTTCTTCTACTCCCAAAACCTGGTTGACTGGCCAGTTCACATTCAATGCCAGAAGTTCATGCATTAGACATCTAATGAGCCTTCTTTCAATAGAAAAGGATTCAGGGGACATGTAACGAAACAAAATGTATACAGATAGTGTTTGAGTTAGGACCATAATTAAACCTGAAAATTCAATCATAAATCATGCCAGTCATTAAGTGGGTCATCACATTTCTAGCAAAAATGACGTAAATTATCATCTGACTGCAAACAGCTATAAATACAGGCTGGTTGCCAAAAGTCCAAAATGCAATCACATGACCATGGAGGGGGGCAGTTATCAGAACTTCAAATCTGGGTCATATGTATCTTTTTTGTGTGCCTGTCACAGCTTTGAAAAGTTGCCAAGTGACTAGTCATAAGTCAAGGACTAACTAGAATATTTTTCAGTAGACTTTGAGCAGATACAGTTATGTATAATTGAGACAACACATGAAATTAGCTTCAAACTTTGTGTTAGCCATCCTGACTACAACTATTTGTGAAAATAGTAGTACAAATTCAGTAAAGTTTCAAATGGAAATAAAGCAATGGTAAAGCATAAAGCATCTTCTAATAATGTTTTTAGAATTCCTAATGCATGTTAATTTTTAAAACCTAATGTAGAACTGGAACTAGATTAGTTCTCCAAAGGTACAGTGTTTACAAATCCTAGGACCAAATCATTCATGGCACAACCAAACCAATTAGGTCAAAGATATCCTGCACTTTTTCATTAATGCCCTTTAGGGTATTTTGAAAAAAAATTCAAGAAACTTCGAAAGTGAAAGACTGTTTTGCATTGTTTGTGCTTTCATTGTATAATGGATTGATATACAATGTAGATTACTAGAACAATGGCCTTTTCTTGTTCCTTAGCTACCATTGGATATTAGATATGATATACCAGATCCACAAAGCTGTATTAATAACACAATCCTGGGAAATGTCCACCCTTCTATAAAGACTTTCAATCTTGAAGTCCTTCATTAGAACTTCAGGGTTGGAATGCTGTTTACTCCTTTAATCAGGCCAACAAATGGAATTGTTTGCTGTATGAAGTATTGTCTTTGATAACTTTGAAACTTGGAAAAATATGTATCGCTTTGTTTTGGAAATCTATAGGAGTGCAAATAATCTGTATTACAGATACTACTAAGTATCCTATCTTTCTATTTTTCCGTGTTCTATAAGGATATTTATGTACATCTCTATATTTATATATTGCAAATTTTAAAAAAAGTAAGCAAAAAACCAAATAACCAAAAAACTTCTAATACCATAAATTGCTTATGCAATTGCCTGTGTAAAACATGTTTCTCTTTAAATTTAAGATTATATAATAATGAGAATGGTTGGAGTTTGCTAAATACTTCAATTATATAACCAAAAGTGTCTGAATATCTCCTTATTAATGTTTAAATACAGATAAATGGAAATGTAGCAAAAATATTGAGATTAATATGATATTCTAAATTGCCATAATATTACTAGTTGCCATAAATTGGATTTGATATATCAGAATTGCATAAACAGAAAATTAACCTGTTATATTTATAAAATACATTCTGCAAGACTTTGAGATTGCCAAATGCCAAATACTATATCCAGAGATACATAAAATATAGGTAAAAATAATCTATACAAGGATTACAACTCTGCTAAATAACTGGAGTTGCATTTTGAGGAGTAAGTTTAAAAATAGGTTGCAGGATGTTATTGTGAGGCAGTTTCATCTATGTGTAGAAGTTGCATATATACCTGCTAATATCTCAGAGGTTTTAAAGAATGAGTAGAACTTCTAATTCCTGAAAATAAATTTTTATTTTCTTTTTTCTTTCTGTTCAGGCATTTCTTCCCACTTCAAACACTTATGGCAAACGTTTTTGTTTTGTTTTGGTTTTTTTAGTAGGAAACATCGAGAGGTACATTGGATGTAATAAACATGGAGAAAGAAATGGAAGTGATGAAGGGGTTTCAGCCTCCATGCCTTGGGTAGAGGAGCCAGCTATCACAAGTATGAACGAGCATAAATAATTTTGCAGGATCCAATGTGGGTCAGTCATCAGAATCAAAGGTTTGGAATCAGAGCCCAGCTCCAGCATGAGTCCAAAAGCTCAAAAAACTTAACCTCTGGTCCGGGTGACCGACCCACATTGAATCTTGCAACATTATCCTGGGACATGTATATTGGCCTTCATTCAATAAACAATGTTAGTTAGTTTTGCTCATTGAATTAGTTAATGGGTGCAAATCAGAGTGCTGATCTTAGCTCTCCATTGTTGCACCTACCACTCCATCTCTATAAGATTCTGCTTATTTTATACATTCTTTCCAAAATGGGATACTGAGTGTTACTGCGCTATGTGAAATAAAGATGATGACAGTCTGGAGGTGGATTTGATTACTCCTTGCAGTTTGTGGACTCTGGTTCAGTAGCCTTTCAAAAGATTTTTGCCTCAACAACTTCAGTTGCTAATTGTCTCCGCCTTTTTAATACATTTTATAAAAATTACATTTAGTTTCCTTTTCAGTTTGTTTGTCTCATTAAAAATAATGCAGTCGTTATTGTAAGTATCTGGAGTTTTTCAAACAGGTGGTATAGATCATAGAATGGGAATTATTTTGTATAAAATCCGCATGCTTCTAAAAATGTTTTCAAACTTAAAACTAAAGTCAAATTCCAATTGTATTCATTATGCTGAGATTATATGCTGGATAGTTCCTAAATATGCTATTATTTGTTTATTGCTCTAGTTGCATTTGAGTCTGACTGGCTCTTTGGAGATTAAGTACATATTTCTAAATCAATAATTACACATCAAACAAGATTTCAGTTGCTTACTTTTAATGCATGCAATAAAATTATAAGACAGCACTGCTCTTTCTGAAAAGTCTTGATGGATTGATTGAGAAAATGCAACACCCCAGTGTGAGTGTTCCACAGCTCTTCTTTGAGTTAAATGGCTAAAGAAAGCATCTCTCTTCCTCTCTCCCTCCCTCTCTCCCCTCTCTTTCCCTCCCTCCACTTGATCTTAGCTGAAAGGTCAAAAAGCAAGAAGCTAAGAGATCTTTATTTTTTATGTGTTTGAGAGATTTGGGGAAATGATGCATTGAAACTCTTAAAGATGATATAGACTCAGCCTGCTCCAAGAAAGTCATCACATCATCAATTACACCTCCCCAATTTAAGGCAAGAAAATGTGTTCTCAGGCCCAAATACTGTACTTCCCTATATTAGTAGAAACAACAATTACACATTGACGGTTTTAGTATATATCCCTTTGCTTGATATTCTAGACAAATATTCAAGGGTATGGTATTTGTCAAAAAATGGTTTACTGACTCCTTCAGCCTAGTCAAAGTATTTAAACTGCCTTGTCGATCTATAGGATCCCTTATCAGGGTAAGGTTGCATGGGATGGGGAGATCACAACCCTGCAGACTTTTCTGGGGCGCAGATAACTAACAATCTGAATTGATCTCTCCAAAGGCACAATTGAGAGAGTTTTAACAAACTGCACCACTGTTTGGTTTGGTGGTAGCAGTGCCTCAGATACAAAGTCCATACAGAAAGTGGTAAAGACCACCAAGTGGATTATAGGAAGCTGGCTTCCAGTCATTTAGGGTACTGCTTATAAGCACTATGTGTTTAGATCTCAAAGAGAGAGATCCCACACACCCATTTTACAGTCTGTTTCTGTTGTTCCCCTCTGTGAGGAGGTTTCAAAGTATTTCTAGCAGGTTTACCAGATTCTGTATCAGCTTTGTTCCCTATGCCATCTGTCTGGTAAATTTGCAAAATTCATTTATTTTTCTCACCATGTACATGTATACATCTGAACTAGACTATGTTGTTTTTCTGTGTCATATAATATATGTAGGCATGTGGCAGTGGTGGTATTCTACCTGTTGGGCCTGGTTTGGCTGAACCAGTAGTAAAAAATCAGCTACTGGTTCAGCCGAACCAATATTTCTTTTCTTTTTCTTCCCAATGACCAGCTGTTCCAACAATCAGCTGTGCTGGGATCCCCCTCGCTGTCTTACTGCTTCGCCTAAGAGGCTTCCCTGAGGCTCAGGAGGCAAAAAGAGGCACACGGGGGGGGGTGCTGCGTGCTTCCCCCATACTCCATTTTTTGCTTCCTGGGCCTCAGGGCAGCCCCCGAGGCCTGGTAGGCAAAAAAACGGAGCGTGGGAGATGCTTCAAAAAAAAAAAAAAAGCCATACCCACCCAAATCATGGCCATGCCCACATAGCCACGCCCACAAAACTGGTAGTAAAAATATTTGCATCCCACCCCTGGTATGTGGCTATATGTATAATTTTGTTTGTTTATTTATTTAGTCATGTTTATATAGGGTATATTGAAGGTGGTGCCTCTTTGAGAGCTGTATGCAATTAAAATTTCATTTTAATGTATGCCGATTCATATACATTCAAAGTGACAATAAAATTATTCTGTCTAAACTTTCAGCAGATCTTGATGACTTCCTTCATGGTATTCTAGAAATGTTTCAAATTTGGGTAAAGATAGACTTCTTATTGGTTTTATTCACTAGATTAACTGGAGTTTTCTTTAAAGGTCCATCGGGGAGATGGAAGAAAGTAGTTGACTAAATAAAAATTCCAGCATCCCTTACTTTTGTATAGTAGTTATGTTTAGGGCTGTTCCCAAAACACGTTTACATTACATTAATCAGATTAGAGTTATTGTGTAGTTTAATTTTTAGAAACTACTCAAATGTCATAGTCTTCCAAATTGTAAAAAGAATTCTGGGCAGTATGACTCATAAATGCTATGAGAGGGGGGGGGAAACCACAGCATGAAGGAATATATTATAATTGCATGAAATGTCACTTTTTAAAAGGTTCTCCATATACAGTAGTTTAGTATGGTTGGAATGATAAATTCCTAATAGTTATCATTTTACAGTAAAAGGTTTTCGGCCCCTCCTCTTAGAAACGAGAAGTATTAATGTAATGCTGTAAGCAAGCATTGATGTATAATGTAGTAGGGAGAGAAAAAAATCAAAACATTCAAAGGCATGCAGCTGAGTAATTCAATAACCTCCGTATGTGAAGGCATTTCACACAGTAGGGCCTTAACTCAGAGCTAGTCAGGCTGCCTCCCTCCCATTCAATTTACATGCATAGCTGGGCCAGTAGGTGTAAAAATAGACAGGCAGAGCCTGAATTGGAAATTATCACTGAATGCTGGCTATAGTTGTTAAAGTTTCTTTTTAACCTAGGCCAATAGAGAGAAACCTCTGCCAAAGAAAACTCAGGAGAGCAAATAAATAGAAGCTACAAATATCATTCTCGATTTTCAAAACTTATCTTCCCTTTTGGAATATTCTGTACTCTGTGAGGTCAAACCCACTACAGGAGTTAACAGAAGGATATGGGCAATGCACCCATATGCCAAGCTTGCGGCACAGACAAGGGTGTAAGAGCCCAAGGGAATGTACAAGATGCTGATAAAATTCCAGACTATTATGGATGCAATAATGGAGTGAATAAAGATCCTGAGGGGTTGGTAAGTCTAAAGAAAACACAGTTAAGAGAACAAGGAACTTGTTATAAAAAGATAATGTGGAAATACTGAGTTAGTGTTGCCATTTGGAGTCAGTTAATAGCTTCTGAAATATAGGTTGGTTGTATTTTAAGATGCTGTTGGTATCTGGGATTGAGTAAAATAGCTCATAGAACATTTTGATGTGTATGTAAAATCTATGTGTAAAAAGTATGGTTGAAATGTAAGATGGCATTTTACACTTAAACAAAAAGAGAGAGATTAGCACAATTGGAAACCTAAAAAATTGCTTTTGATAGAATACATATATTTTTGATAAATATATTTTCTTGTTTTAGAAGATTAAAGCAAACTTTGCGTTTATAAGTCAACCTTACCAATGTTTATAGTTACTAGGAACAAGACAGACTGATGACTTTGTTCTGTACAGTTAACAGATAATGTTATAGATTTTGCTTGGAATTAGATCTCAGTAAATTAAGTTAGATTTAATTAAAAGCAACATTCTGCTTGAGGCTACAATCTTTGTACTTCTAGCAGGGATAAACATGAATATGAATCTATTCTGAGACTGAATAGCTTTGCAGTATGTCATAATAATCATCTTTATTCTTGTTCTTTTAAAACTGAAATAGAATTTAATTGAAATGTTTTTATCTGTAGTTAGAAACTTTGCCTTAAATTTTCACATGGTTTATTTGTATCTTCATTGTTGAAATTTTACTGTTGCTTCTCTCCTGCTTTCTTTGCAGACACTTGTTCTCAAGTATAATTTACCTCAATTAGTAAATGTTAATTTCCTAGGAGATTTTAATATTCCATTTTTACCATAATAAAAATAGCTCAACTATTTATCTGGAGAATTTTTTGTAGACATATGAAGACAGAGAAAACAAAACACATGATTTTTACAGATTAGTTTAAAAAATCCAAACACCATCTGTAACAGATGAGCTTTGAGCTTTCTTTAATCCAAAGGTTAACATGAAACATGGTTCACTGAATCAAAGATTTCTTATGAATTCTAAAAGTATCAATATTTTTTTTAAAAAAAAAAACAATTAGTATTATGATTTCATAATTCCTAGTAATTTCACAAAAGTGAACAACAAATGAATGTATACTATAATTACTAACTTATAGATATGCAGTCCTGAAGATTAGACATTCTTTTATTTTAAATAAAGCAGGTTATATTGTTATTTTAGTATTATTGTTTTGATAAGTAGAAGAGTAGCATTAAATATGGAATATACTATATACTATACTATACTCAACCTTACAAAATTAGTTTCTCATAGTGTCTGGTGCAATTCAGGGATTAATCCATGTTGTACTAAGAAGACATGTAATTAACATAAGCTAATACAATGTCTTTTGGGAGCCAAGAACTACATAGTATATAGATGTCTCAACCTGCCATGTGGTATATTATTACTCCTCAAGTGCTTTTGTGCATTTGGTCAGCATCACTATTATCTGTTTGCCATTGAAGTTCCAACCCTTGTTTTTCATGTCATGAATATGCTACTGCAGAGTCCTTGGTGCTCTCTGAACTTGGTTGTTTTTAGACATTTAGTTAGCAACTCAATAACACCTTCAGTAGTGGGAGTGGGATTTACTGCCTTTTTATATACAGTATGCTGCTGTGCTGCAGAAACAAAGATGTAATTGATTAAGTTATTAGTAGCAAAATATATGAAGATGAATTGAAGATGTTGCCTATGCAATTGCATATATAAATGGCTGGACTGTTTACATTCTGTACATAGGAAGTGCATATAGTATTTAAATGCAGAAGATTCTTCAACATCTCAAATGTCTTATGTACGAGAAAGAACATTAGCAAAAACAATTTTCCTTGAATGGATTGATCCTTGTTCCATTACAGGTCAGTTATGAAATTATGAAATCATAGGATTATTCTAATCCTTTAGTTTAACGCAGATGGAAATAGTTGATTTAAAATGAATAAAAATCAAAGAATCTTTGGACAAATTCCACAGGAACTTCCTCCTATATTTAAAAACATAAAGCTTCATTATTGACAGTCACTTTCTACTTTACAAACACATGGAATAGCCATTCCTAATATATGATATATTTCTGTTTTCAAGAACATCCTTTGTAAATTTGACATGAGACAATGCAAATTCAGTTAACTCGAATAGCTTATTTATGTCTGATTTATATAAAGCACTTCTTGTCAAGAAAGTATCCAAATGACATAATTAGTTTGGGTATAATACCTTTAATTCTGATGTAGAATAGCACCAATTGAATTCTTAGGAGATTTCTTTTAATATTTGCCTAAATCCTGCTGCTTTACCACTTCTACCCATTGGATGTATTGCCACCCTATGAAGAAACACATAATTCTGCAGTTTCATATTGAAAACATAAGAAATCTTAAAGTTTTGCTAAAACCTTAGCTATTAGGAAGATCAGTGCTTGGTTTTTCAATCACTATGATTTTTTAAAATAAAAAATAGCATTGATTGTAGTTTTCCTGGAAAAAGATCTTGAAACCACAATTGTCCCTGAAATTTAGCAGAAAAATATGATGAATAAAGTAAACAGTGAAAAATTTCTGCTTAACCCCCCCTCCTCCCCAATTGCCTTATCTTTTTTTTTTAAAAAAAACTGTCATTATAAATTGCTAAAGTTATGGTCATGTTCTTTATAATATATCCTTGCAGTTGCTGTGATATGTAAACATAGTTCTTTAACTTAGTCACATATTTTCACAGTAAGTGAATGTCAAACTGTAGCAATAATTGGGCACATCTATATCCACTTTGATTAAAATCTTGATCTTCTCCTACGGAAATATGTCTTTCACTTTTCCAATGCTGCAGAGAATTCCTAATAATTAAAAAGTAGTTTCATATTTTCCTGATCACTTCATGTTTATTTCTATTCCTTCCTCCAGTTTCCTGCCAAATGCAATCCCCACTGCATTTTTTGAATTCTGAACAGCTACTCAGCTGACAGCTGAAAGCTGCCCAGCCAACTTGGCTTCACAGCCATGGTCCCTGCAGGTTTGGTCTTTCAACACAAGTCAACCGGAAAGCAAAATTTCAGTGGATGCCATATCTTTGTTTGTTTGTTGCTGTTTGTAGCACAAACATTTCATGGTAGCCACAAGTACCCTAATTTTAGTAAGCCTTTCTCTTCTTTTTACCACTGCAATTTTACTATCTTCAGTCTGATACTATTTATTAAATGTAAAAAGCTTACGCAGGTTAATGGGATTTGACAGCATTGATTGAGACATAAAATTACTATATTTTAAAAGTCTAGTGAAAGGAAGTTAATGTCTGGTTGAAAAGTACATTATTGTACTTTTTACCAAGAAAAAAATATACCTTTAGGCTTGAAAATTAATATAATTTGAACAACAATTTTTAAAATCATATTAATTTTTCTTTTCTTTTCTTGGTGATTTTAAATAATGTGATTCTGTAGAGAATAAAATGAGCATCATTTTTTTTAAAAATCAAAGCTAATTAGCATTTGCAGTTTGTTTTCAAAGTGACACCTTAATAACTTCAAGGTATCCTTTGACTGAAAGCAATTCATAATCTTGATTCAGAATATTATTGGCTAAGTATTTTTTTATCATCATGTTATGCATTCTGGCTACAAGTGAACTGACTATTTGGTAATATAATATGCATCCTGAACATACAGACTGAAAACTAATTTGAGTTAGATGCAAGGCTTCATGTCCACTGCCAAATCCAAAGGACACCCTAAGACATTCCAAAGATCCTTCAGGGCTGCCTGACCTCAGTGCCAGGCACACACCAAGAGATAAACATGTTAAGGTGGATTAAGGACAATTTTCATGTTCAACTACAGACCTCGTTGATGAATTAATGCCTCAAGAAAGGAAGCTGTTCAGATTGAACGAGGCACAAAAATACATTTTTCGATTCTTTATCAATATTAGAAATATATAGAACATTAGAAATATTTAATATATTAGAAATATATCAAAAAGGAAGCATACAAATGAAAATATCAATAGCCATTACCAAAAGGAATAAATAACAGCTTGTTTTGGCTGTTAGTTAACTTAAAGTCACCTCTCTCTCTCTCTCTCTCTCTCTCTGTGTGTGTGTATGTGTCTCTTTCTTTGTCCCTCTGCCTCTGTCTCTTCCTTTGCCTCCTTTGTCTTCTGTGTCATCAAACAAATTTTTTTTGAAAGGGTTAAAGTACATGTGTATATACTGATTCTTTATACTGGTTTGTTCAAATTAATCCTGCCTTCTATAGACCCAATGAGAACTCAGAAAATAGGAAGGAAGGGCAAAGAGCTGTAGCCTTTCTTGCTATGCGTATTTGTCCTACTTTTTCGGTTTTAGATGTTGCTACTAAGAGACGTAGACATGTTATTACTGGCTGTAATATATACCTAGAATGGAGGCAATAAACTTTTATTGTCACTCAATTTTTTGACACTCTTTCAGTATTATTGGGTTAGGTTTTTTTGATGTAAGTTAACAATTTGTTCCATAAGTAGAGGACATGTGTTAAACAAGAAGTGAATAGAATGAAATACAAACTTGTTGAAATAATATGGGAAAAATTGGATGAAAATAGCTAGTGATAATGTATGAGTTTTGTATGGAGAACGTACTATTTTGTCAAAGAATGGAATTTTTTTAAAAAAGGATACAAATATTAGTGTCCAAGAAAATAAAGATGAAACAAAACCATTTATTAAAATGTTGAAAGTTTAATTTATTCAATTTAGACAATGACCAACTTTAAGTTGAAACTGGGCAGCTTAAAATAAAATTAAACAATGTAAATAGAATGATTAAAAAAAGAATAAAGAAGGCAAGTTTGACCAACAATACACACACCTGCAAATATATCCAACAGGGCCCACTCTAATCTGAGACTTAGAAGAACACATGAGTCTTTATGGAATGCCTTCAAGGTGGGGAGCCACATGAATCTCAGCAGGTGCTATAAGGGAAAAGTATGCTTTCTCTCCTCATAGATGATACTGCTTAATCAAAGGGACCTGGAGCATGCCAATCCTGTCAGTTCATACTGAGCAGACACCATGGCAAATAAGCATTCTGTCAAATAATCAGGACTTACATAATAAAGAAATGTATAGGTAATAACCAGCTTCTTGAACTGCACCTAGAAGCATACTAGTAATCAATGCATCTCAAGAAACAGGGCTGTCACATGGATATACCGAAGTATGCCTATCACTGTCCATGCCACTGCATTCTGGACCAGGTGAAGTTTTCAAATGGTTTCAAAGTCTCCATTTAGAATGCAATGCAAAGTCAAGCTATAAGATAACTAGGGCATGTGTGAGTGTCTGAAGAGCCTCCCAATCCAGAAATGAATTTTACTTTACTTTTTATCTATATGTTGAACAAGAGGGAAAAGTGTGAATCTATAGCACCTCATAAAGGAGGTGCCAAAACTTACTGCAATGTAAGGAAGAAAACAAATTACTATAAATTGGTGCAACCAAATCCCAATATCCTCAGAGCTAAATCACAACAATATTGTAAAAAGCTTATGAGAGATCAAGCAGCAGAAGGATATGTCTCTTGGCTCTGCCATATCCATATCCTTCATGTGACCAAGGCTGTCTCTGTATTATATTCTAGCCTGAAATCCAACTAAAATGTGTTTAGACAATTTGCTTTCTTTCACAACAGCAATAGCAAACTTAGACTTATATACTACTTCACAGTGCTTTCCACCCCTCTCTAACCAGTTTACAGAGTCAGCATATTGCCCCCAACAATGTGGGTTCTCATTTTACCAATCTTGGAAGGATGGAAGACTGAGTCAAGCTTGAGCTGGTGAGATTCAAACTGTCAAACTGCAAGCAGTCAGCAGAAGTAATCTGCAGTACTGCATTCTAATCACTGCGCTACTGTGGCTCATATCCAACTAATTTTTCAATAACCTTCCCCTTTTAAGAGGCCTTAATCATAACATGGATCCAACTACAAGCCATGTCTCTGGCCACTTTATAGGAACCTGAGTCAAACAAACAAGAGGGTGGGGTGGTGGTGGTAAAAAGTGCAGAATATTCTGTCTCTTTCCCCAAGAACTAGATCCTATTTGAGATCACAGCCCAAGAGTGAAGCCCAGTCAGTTTAGCCAGACATGCCAATCAGAATATAACTTGGCATGGGATTGAATGACTTTATTCACTATTTAGCCAGAATAATCCTCTTAGTAGTCCTGCAGAAGATCCTGTGGCCTCTACTGGCCACTAAATAGCTATAAGGGTGGAGAAATATTCACATTTTTTTACCTTAATCATCATGAGCTAATCTCTAATACTGGTGTTCTCTCAGACTCACTTTGTGCCTTCCTCCAATAGCATTTTATATGTGTGTTCTGGCATCTCTTAGAAAATCTCAATAAAACAAGACCTAGGAAGTAAAATGTACCTGGAAAAGTGTTTAGCCGAATTCTGATTCAAAGTGTAGGAAAGATAACAAAGTGTAAAGTTTGGGAAGCATTAATGTGCTGCTGAATGTAATAAGAGTAGTAAACGTGTATGAAAATAATTGAAATGCTAAGTGAATGGTTCAACGATGATCAGGAATAAAACTGGGTCGTGTGATTCTTCTTGTTTAATGCCTTTGCTGATATTCAAATTACATGTACATATGATGATTATACTGTGTGTTGGCCAAGAGCTCAACTGATTCATAATGTCAGATTTTATGAGTCATCAAAAAGTATGAATCTGAAAATTACAATACTAAAGACCAAGGAGTTTACATTTGATAAAAAAATAAAGGAAATGATTGTTAAGTTAATAGAAATTGGTCAAAAAGAAATAAGGAAGTAGATGATTTGTGTATGTTGGTAGACTTCTAATAATGTAAAAATAAAATGTGCAGATAAAGGTAGTGGGTAATACTTTCTTTTACAAAGTATAAATGCCTATAAATATAAAAAAAATAGTATAAGAACATGCTTTCTCTGTTTTTTTATATGAAGGTAATCTATGTCAGAGGTGTCAAACTCATGCCCCATGGGCCAAGTGCATCATGTGCTGGCCACGCCCATGTCTAGTTTAGCGGAGGGGGGAAAAGTCATGATACTACACATGATGACACTATGACGGCATGAGTTTGACACCCCTGATCTACGTGGTTTCTAAGAGTTGAAAATGATTTGATGGAAGATAATCAGATAATCATATGAAAACAATAATTGGGTGTGTCTGATAAAACTTCTAAAAAAAGAGGGACTAAGAATGCATAGGTGCTCGGTGAATGTGGAGTGAATAGAGTGATCAGTAAGAGTATATTATTAGTATAGTGTTGTTACAGTAACCAGGACACCATAATGATAATGCAGGGTAATAGTTTGGCTTTCCAAGGTACCAGCTCTGTTATAACTGGCTAGGGAATTTGAAGTCCGTCCATTTTAAAGTGCACAAGGTCGAGAAACAGTGATTTGGTTTTGTTTTCCAAGCCGTTTTTTAATGATTGGCTGTTTTTCTGTTTCCTCTGTTGCTTCAGCTGTATTCACTTGATAATATTCAGATTCTGAAAAATGAAAATTTGCTCCAGTTGAAACTAACTGAACAAGTTAGTTTTCTAGATTCAAGAACTTCAGTGCTCATGTGCCAGAAATAATTCAATTTCAAGTTACTATATTAAAAAATACTAGCTGTACTAAAGAATAACAATATATAAATATGTACTTTTATTACATTCATCATCCTAAAAAGTATTTTGTTGTACATTTTTAACATTTTCATTTCCTCTGTCATAATTTTTTGTGTTATAATCTGAATTTTCACACATCTAGCTAATCTTAAATTTAAGGTCAGTTTCAAAAAAACACATCCGGAATGTCCAGAAAGCATAACAAACAATATTTTTGTTGAATTAATCTTCCCTGTATTTAATGCACATAGCTAATAATCTTTTAAACCATTATGAATTCAATAAATATTCCAACTCTGTTTGCTGGATATTTATGAAATAATTAGTTTATATTTTACTTTAGAAATAAATAATAATAGTGTTGGTTTTATATACATGCTCAAGAGATCTTTAAGTTATTTTATCCTAATTTTTCTTCTTTAATTTTTCATTTTTCCCCATAAAGTAATTATACAACTATTTAAGTATCTTTTGAAGGCATTCCAAATAGCTAATACATTAATATTCTGTAGAACAGAATATTCCTCAAATTTTGGTTGCTTTCGTATAATTAAAAAAAGTAATTTCTTATTTATCAAGTCTTCTCTTTATTTACCGGCAATAGATTTAACGGTAGTCTTCTCATGCGGCTACATATATATTATGCATTTTATGGCATGATTTTGAGTCTAGTTGTGGTATAAGAAATGTGAAGCAAGAATTAAACAATTCATAATTAAGGTTGACAAACAATTCCCTAATTCTGCTGATCTGCAGAATGTGTTGGCCAGATTGCCGGATAAGACTGCTTCTGCTAGACCTCTGCACAATCTTCAACCCCAAGGATTTCAAAAAGATGCCTATAGTAATAGTGGTAAAAAAATCATCACAAATGTGATTGAACACTAATGTGAGTTTATGTTCAAACCTACACAGTGGTGATAAAACTGGTGAAATAGCTATTCTTCTTTGCATTTACAGCAACTGCTAGGGAAAGGTAGGCTGAAACAGTTCCAGGCACGCAACAAAACAAGTTGGTTGCTTTGCAACCAAAATCATTTGTGATGTGATCTGGCATTACTTTCTACTTAGGAAACCCGAGGAAGTCAATAGGGTCCTTTATAGTCCTAACTTGTGCATTGGATCCATGCCCCTCGCATAATCAGGCTGCTGAATGGGACAAGAATGATTAGATTTGGGAGTTTATTGATGCTCCTTTAGAAACATAGTGATGCTGCATATTCTCCTGAGAGCTGCTCAGATCATCCAGATAGTGGGTGGAGCTTCAGTCTCTGCTGTTGTAGGCTGAACTTAATTTCTGAGGAACGCTCCTCCTTCCATCATGTGGTTTGCCACAGCGTTCCCCAGTTTATGCTCAGCCCTCGTGCAGAGTAGGTAGTTTTGGATTGTGCTCTTGGCCGTTTCAGGAAAGCCCTATTTGATTCGTATTTCTTCTTCTCCAGGTTGTTGCTGCAGCGTGCATAATTAAAGCAGCAGGACCAACAGGCCTGCTCAGGAGCGTCTTACTTTCTAATTGAATTGTTCTGTTGGAGGCTTGATTTACCACCTCCCTTTGTTGGCTTCCCCCACAGCCAGCCTTACCACTTCCGCCCGGTTCCGCCTGGGTCGACAGCCTGGTACAGGCCTGGCTTCGCCCTTAAGGCCTCTGTCGTGCCCTGGTCATCCTGATCATTCTAAAAAAAAAAAGGAGATCTTCAACAATTCAAGATCTGTAGAGAAAGATGGCCTAATTGAATAAGTTTACAAAAATAAATAAATAAATAAATAAAAAGCTACATAAATAAATAAAAATAAATAAAAGCTAAATAAATAAAAATAAAAACACTAAGAAATAAGAACAAATAGGGCAAAAAGATTAATCATAAACGATTAATAATTAATAAACAGGGGGGGCGTAAAAGACTTTCCCAGGGTTCCCGGCCTTTGTTGTAGGTCGATCCCTAGGCGCACCAACCGCCTCATATCTGATCCTTTATCCTCCTCAATTATCTAAAATGGCAGAAGGCAATCCATCAAGAGGCCCTTCTTTAAAGGCCAAAGCAAAAACTCACCACCTGCGCAGCCAGGCTAAGGAGTCCTCTAAAGCCTCCCAAAGGGACGCCCTAAGATGACACAAGGCGCTAGAAAAAGAAATAGACAAACGCACCAGACAGGCAGGCTCAGTGCCTCCAGCACCAGCCACTCCTTCTTCCTCTGCGCTCCCCCCCTCCTGTAGCTTTTTCCTCCCTATCCAGGGACAGCTCCCCCTCCCCAGTGCACCAGGCCCCTGGAACACCAGCCAGGCGAACTCCAGAGGCTACGTTCACACCCACAGCCGCCGGCCTGCGCCAGGAGGAACCTCTCATTCAGGTGGTTCTGGAGCAGCTCAGAGCCTGGATGGAGATGGCGATCCGCCAAGGAATTGCAGAAGGACTCCAACAGATGGCTAGGCCGGGGTTGCCTCCGCAGGCCACCGAACCCGTAAGATCATTCCCACTCATTCCAGAACCATCTCATGGTCAGGTACCTCTTCAGGGGGAGGCTTCCCCCTCAGTCAGGGAGGATGAGGAGGAGGCGGAAGGGGACCTAGATTTGTGCAGGGAGGAGGAGGAGGAGGAACAATTTGATCTGGGGTCCTTACAATACAACGAACCCCTTTCTGACTCAGAACCATCAGAGGCGGAGATGTCGGAGGACGAAGGGCTCACCCCCTTTGTAGGGCTCTTCAAGCCCCAGCTATTCAAATCCCTCCTCTTCAAAGCCAGGAACATCTCAGGTCTAACTACTCAGAGCCCCTCTGATCCCACTCCTCTGGCTCCGGAAGGACTAGAGGACTCCATGTTTAAACAGCCTGTAGTGGAGGCCGAGGTCATCCCAACCACCCCATCTTCCTGGATCTGGTGTCCAAACAATTGGCCTCTTCAGCTGCCCCCCCGGCCCCTTCGGCCCATGACAAAAGATTCTTCAACCTTGACCCAGAGCTCTCCAACCTGCTGAGCACCCCGGAAGTGGATGAGCCCGTCATGAGCCTGGCCTCTTCCTCCACCCTCAGCGACCCCTTAGAGGCTCTGAGGCTGGAGGAAAAACGGTCAGAGCTGGCCTTATGGCGAGCTCACCAGTCGGACACATGGGCGATTAGGGCAGCCATGGCCGCTTCCTTCTTCATCAGGTCATCCATTCACTGGCTTCACCAACTTAAGCAACATGTCCCGACTTCCAATACCCGTGCCCATCAGGATATAGCCAAGATTACAGCCACGGCGGAGTTTGCAGCAGACGCCATCTTTCACTCAGTAAAATTCTCCTCCCGTACCATTTCCTCCCACGTCTTGGCCTGCCGCCTGCTCTAGCTAAGGCACTGGCAGGCGGATCTCAAGAATAAGGTGAAACTAGCCTCTGCCCCCCTCGCGGGATATAAACTGTTCGGACCTTCCCTGGATCCTTTCCTAGTCGAAGGAAGGAACAAAAAGAAATTCCTCCCATCCCTCACCCATAAGTCAGAACCAAGATTCCTGCAGCCCTTTCGGAGGGCCCCCTTTCGTCCCTATCCCCAAACCCCCTTCCCTCCCAGGTACCAAACCCCCCCCTTTGGCTCGGGACAGCCCCAGGACAGGTCCGACCCCTTTGACAGGCACAGGAGAGGCGGTATCTTCAAGAGGCCCTTTTGCGGCTCTGGCAGCAGGCCCTTCCGGCGCTCCAGATAAGCCACCTGACTCAATTCCCATCGGCGGGCGACTTAAAACCTTCGCCAGCCAGTGGGACTCTTCCACTTCGGATGCCTGGGTCAGGGACACCGTCAGGTTTGGCCTTGCTCTTGAGTTCCTCTCCACCCCCCCTGATTTCTACATGACATGTCCCATCTCCAAGAACCACACCAAACGCAACCTCATGGATTCAGCAATCCAGCACCTACTTGACATACAGGCCATCCAACCCGTTCCTCCGTCCCAAAGGGGACAGGGATTCTACTCACACTTATTTGTGGTTCTGAAACACTCGGGGTGATGGAGGGCGATTTTAGACTTAAAGCGGCTAAACCGCCATCTTGTATACCGCAAATTCAAAATGAACACGCTGCAATCCACCCTCTTAGGAGTTAGACAGGGAGACTGGTTGTCATCCATTGACCTCTCTGAGGCATACTAACATATCCCAATCCGACCCTCCCACTCCAAATTTCTGCGTTTCAGCTATAATAACTGCCACTTCCAATATGTGGCCCTCCCATTTGGGTTGGCCTCTTCCCCCAGGACCTTTACCAAGGTCCTGGCCGCTCTGACTGCCCACCTCAGAACCATCCCGGTGAGACTCCACTGTTACCTGGATGATATTCTCATCCTATCCTCCTCCAAGGAACAAGCCGTCAGGGATACCCAAATTACCCTTACTGCCCTCCAGGAACACGGGTTCCTCATCAATTGGAAGAAAAGCCAATTGGCCCCTTCCACTAGGTTATCCCACCTGGGGACTGTAATAGACACGGTCAAAGGGAGGGTGTTCATCTCTCCGGAGAGAATACTCAGCATCCAACACTCAGTCAAACTCGTCAGACAACTTAAGAGGGTTTCCCTCCTCGAACTATCCAAGTTGCTAGGTAAAATGATCTCTTGTATCTCCGTTATTCCCTGGGCCCGTTTCTACTCCAGATCTCTCCAGTGGTTCTTGCTCCCGTACCAAAGGGCTGGATCCAGCAACTCAAGGCGCAAGGTCAAGGTCTCGCTGAGGATTCTCACCTCCCTCCTTTGGTGGAGCAGGGCGTTGATCAACAAGGGCTGCCTCCTCAAGGAGCCCCCAAGACTCACCGTCACCACAGACGCCAGTCTGTCCAGATGGAGCGCCCACCTACAATCCCTTACAGCTCAGGGCAGATGGTCAGCATCAGAAAGGCTGCACAATATAAACTGGTTAGAGCTTCGCGCCATCCACCTGGCCCTCTGCAGTTTCCTCCCTCAGGTACAGGGCTGCCAAGTTCTCATTCTCACTGACAACATAACAGCCAAAGCTCATGTCAACAGGCAGGGGGGCACTCAGTCATTAAGCCTAATGAGGGAGACTGAGCACCTCTGTCGGTGGGCAGAGTCTCACCTCCTTTCACTCAGGGCCGACCACATTTTGCGTATCGACAACACCCGAGCAGACTGGTTGAGCAGGGCCACCATAGACCCGTTGGAGTGGCGCCTCCATCCAGCCCTGTTCAGGGAGGCAACAGCAATATTCGGTCTGCCAGTAGTAGACCTGTTTGCCTCCCCCCTCAATACCCAACTTCCAAGGTTCGTTTCGAGATTCCCATCCCTAGGGGCAGAGAACCACAACGCCCTCCGATGCCCGTGGCCCTCGGGCCTCCTTTACGCCTTTCCCCCTCTGGCGCTGGTGTCCAGAGTTCTTCAAAAGCTACTCCTCGAGAAAGCAGAATTGCTTCTTGTAGCTCCTTATTGGCCCCGTCGCCCTTGGTTCATGGATCTCTGCAGCCTATCTGTAGCCCCTCCCTGGAGGATCCCAGCAGACAGGATATCCCTGTTGCAGGGCCTCCTCCTTCACCTGGACCTCCAATGGCTCCAACTAGCCATCTGGAGGTTGAGCGAGAACGTCTGAAGAGGGAAAATTTATCCACCGAAGTCATTGATACCATTTTAGCAGCCAGGCATCCCTCCACCAGAAGGATTTATGACGCCACTTGGGTCATTTTCCGCAAATGGTGTGCCAATCTCCTCATTGACCCAACCGACCCAGCTATTGCCCAAATTCTTGACTTTCTTCAAGAGGGTCTCAGCAAGGGACTGTCCCCCAACACACTAAGGTGTCAGGTGGCAGCTTTATCCACCGTCATTGCCTGCGAGGGGGTCAGCTCACTCTCTCATCATCCCCGCATCCAAGCATTTCTGAAAGGGGCCACAAACTTATGGCCACCGTCCCTTCACCGGTATCCGACCTGGGACCTCAACAGAGTCCTGATTTCTCTCACTAAGCCACCCTTCGAACCCCTAAGAGAGGTCTCTCTCCAGTTCCTATCCTCCAAGGTAGTGTTCTTGGTGGCTATCACATCAGCCCGCAGGATTTCAGAGATCGCTGCTCTGTCAGTCAGGAAGGATCTGTGTGTCTTCCATCCCGACCAGGTGGTCCTCTGACTTGACCCTTCCTTTCTACCCAAGATTAACTCGGTTTTCCACAGGGCTCAGGAACTTATCCTCCCCAATTTTTGTCCCAGGCCAACTCATGAAAGGGAGAGATTATGGCACACTTTAGATGTTATACGGGCCTTGCGGATCTATATTAAACGTACTCAGACCTTCCGCAGATCCGAGGCCCTGTTTATATCCTTTCAACCAAAGTTACAAGGGCTCAACCACCTCAACCACCATAGGCCGTTGGATAAGGGTGGCCATTTCCAAGGCCTACCAAGCCCAGGCCCTCCAAGTACCCAGGGGTATCATGGCTCACTCCACCAGGAGTGCAGCAACTTCAGCCACCTGGCCTACCCAGGCCCCAATACTCGACATTTGCTGGGCAGCAACGTGGGCCTCCCTGTCGCCCTTCATTAGACATTACAAAATCGACAGGTATGCCGCAGCGGAGGCTTCCTTTGGTAGAAGGGTCCTCAGAGGGTAATCAGGGAACCCGAGGAGTCTATAGACCAGACGGTGTCCCCCCTGTAGGACAGGCCCCAGCTTTGGTATGTCCCACTCTCTGGACGATCCGAGCAGCTCTCAGGAGAATGGGCGTTGGTTCTTACCTGACACGCCATTTCTATGAGAGCTGTGAGGATCGTCCAGTCCCTCCCTTTTCAGTCTTTCACCGTCTGGTGGGGTCTTGTTTCGGCCAATGCACCTTAAGTCTAGTAAGAGGTGGGCATGAATGCCTGTTTTTTCCTCTCGTCTTCGCATAAACTGGGGAACGCTGTGGCGAGCCACGTGATGGAAGGAGGAGCGTTCCTCAGAAATTAAGCTCAGCCTACAACAGCAGAGACTGAAGCTCCACCCACTATCTGGATGATCCTCACAGCTCTCATAGAAATGGCGTGTCAGGTAAGAACCAACGCCCATTTTAAAGAAGCCATTTGGAAATATTATGATTTTTTTTTTTTAAAGTTCATGTTGTAATTTTTCCAGAGGGGTAACTGAATCAATAAGAATTGGGGAAAACATCAGTAACATACCAAAACTTTCCTTTTTTTCCTGTTCCTTATGGTCAGAACATTCAGTAATATTATTCTGTTTTGCTTTTCACAGTCGGATAGCAATGCAAGCTTCCTTCGAGCTGCCAGAGCTGGCAATCTGGACAAAGTAGTAGAATATCTAAAAGGAGGAATAGATATCAATACATGCAATCAGGTAAGTAAGAAGTCATATGTGGGCTCATGTTGTGCCAGCTCCAGATTGTAATGTAATATTGAAAGATAAATGGAAACTTTTCCAGTGTTTTCCAGTGTTTGCTAGTTGCTAAAGAAGGCGATCACAGATAAAATTACATGAACCTGAAATGATGGTCTTCTGAATTGTTCATTATATGTAGAGATTGAAGATAGGATATTGTTACAGCCAGATTGTCAATTTTTTGGAATAAATCTACAAATGTTTTTCTTATTGATTATGCTTGTTGATTAATGCCAGTTCAGATGATCAGTCTATATACTGTATTTCCATCTACCGTACACAGCATCATAGAGATAGAATATTAGGAGTGGTTTAATTATATTTAATATACAATAAGTTACTGATATGCAGTGAATGTTCTTTATTATATTTCAAATAAAAAATGTTTAAAATGTTGTCATATGTATGGACTTAAGCAATTCCTTCAAATCTTTTTTGGAGGTTATGATACTGCCAAAAGTTACAATTCCTATAATTATTACATATTCCCTTTTACCACAGTGCTCTAAATAACTTTTATATCTATTTTGTTTTAAATACAAAATCGCAGAGTTGGCATTAGCTCTTTTCCAAATTTTCTGCAAAATCTAGGACCAAATGCTAAATCCTTAAATATTATTTTGTTGTTGAATATTTTGATAGAATTTTGGAAAAATTTGCAAATTATAATGCATATAAATTTAGTTACCATAGCAATTACAGATCAATGTCAGAAGTTTATATATTGTGTGACAAAGAGGATGTTGCTTGAAAAACTATTAGAAATTGCACAAGTTAGGATTCATAGAACGATTTAAGGAACAGTGAAAATAATATTGAGAAATATGTGTCATTGGGAAAAGTAATATTTTTAATGTAGATCTTAACTATAAAGTGTTCTTTGATTGGATTCTATTTCAAATGCCCATGCAGACCTTCAAAGCAATTATAAATAAATCTTCATTCCTATATGCAGTTGCTGCAAAAAATGCAGTCCCAAATCATTTTTATTATAATTTCACTGAAGAAGTAATATTGAACTTCTTTAGCTGAAACTTTTCTGTAGGCTAATAAACTCCTATCAAGTGAGACAGCTTTACTATGTATATTAGAATCTATATTTAATATATGTGTAAAATCAGAATATCTTTTTAAAATGAGAAATTATCTGTCATCCATCTCTCTCTCTCTCTCTTCTATCATCTGTCAATCTAGCTCCATGCATGTATCTAATAGTTATAGACCAGAATTAAATTTTTTTAAATGGAAAATTATGACATTATTTCAAAGAGAGGGGACATCCGGAGAACCACATAATAATAAATAAAAAACCAACTCCAACCTTCATAGTAGGTCATACCCATCATAATTTAATGGTCTCCCTATTTGTTTCAATAAAGTAGTCTCACATTAATTGATCTACAATTGCTGATTGATGCAGTTGGGACAACATCTTGACAAGTGAACCAACTGTGAGGCTACCAGTGATCAAATGACATCTTGGTATATACTTGTGCTACTCTAATTATGTGCTGGCACATATAAATGAATAGACTCCATCTTTATTTCTTTCCTGTGCCAGCTTGATATCCTGTTTTTCTAAGAATATTTTACCTCAAAATGGAGATACTCAGCAATTGTAACGAAAATGTTTATGACATTAAAAGTAATGTAACTCATGCTTCAACTCTAAGATATAAACCAGCCAGTTGTAAACATATATGATAAAGGCATTTAAATACAACTTATTTATGTAGTAAATTATTTACTGTTATGAAAGTAAAACAGATTCTCTGCATCTTATGGCTATCTATAAATATAAGTATGTAAAGAAAAAAACAAAGCACAAATGGGCAGATAGTCTATAAAACAGCAACATGAAGTCAGCATAGAAATATTTTAGAGGCAGTAATATTTTATTAATTAGGTCAGAGTAGTTAAGTGAGGTAGCATAATGTGTAATCTTTGGCTTTCTACTCCTCAGATGTATCATCTCCCAGATCTTCCTCCACAATGGACCTGGTTAGAGATGGTATTCAGCAGGTTCTGACCAGTTCTGGAGAACCAATAGCAGAAATTTTGAGTACTTTGGAGAACTGGCAAATACCACCCCTGACTGGATATTTTACAGTATCCTTCCCCTGCCATGCCCACCAAGCCATGCTCACAGAACCATTAGTAAAAATATTTGAATCCCACCACTGGACCTAGTGTTTAGCGATCTCACATGTGGAAGTTTGAAATTCTTTCCAATTTAATGCAACATCAGGTCATAAATTTTCTTTTAGAAAGGCCTGAAGTATGATAGATAGAATAAATTTGAGGAGCTGATGTTCCTCTGTGGCAATCAGAATAGTGACACAAGTTCTTCATTATAAAGCATAGTGTATGTAACATTAATAAAACACCAGCATTTTAGAAGCATGTTCTACTATAACCCTGAGTATGTGTATATTCTTATAAATTTTATATACATGCTATGAAATAATTTTTAAAAAGGAGGACATAAACAAAATGATTAAATAGATTATTTTAAACCTTCATACTCTTCTTCAGGATGTGGAGGAATCCACCTAAACAGGATTTCGACTCATGCAAATAAGGGGAAGGTTCATTTATTTATAGGTATGTGTGGAAGCAAAGCCTCGGTTTTTCAGTGGACAGTAACAACCTTAACTGTGAATCATACTCCTAAAAAAGTTCTGACTTGTGTACAATCTGATTCTTCTTGAAGGTGGACACCAAACTTATTTTTTCCTTGTCCATCCATTTACTTTTGAGATTATGTTCCAAAGATAAAAGAAAGATTAACACAATCTATATTAAACATTGTAGACTCTTAGGCCTTTACCTAAATGCTTTTGCTAAGGTCTTTTGTACAGATATTCACTATATATGAAGCGATTATAGCTCCAAGGGTGCTAGTTTATTGCTAATTCTTATTGCTAACTCAGTAGGTTAAAATCAAAATTTGGTCCCATCAATAGAATCAGGAGAGTTCTGCTCAGATTATGTCTTCAATGGAAGGATCTTTTTCTCCTTTTGCTGACCTTCTAGTTCTGACCTCATTGTTGCTAATGAAATAACCTTATAGGATAATATCTTGACCTGTTAAATATTTCTACTGGCTCAGAAAACATCTATTGAATGTGTTCTTCCATTCAAAAGAGTATCTAAAGCCAAAAGATACATACTACATTTGGAAGGCCACTTTGAGATTTATTGAGAGCACATTAATGGAAATAGGCATGTTGTTTTTGACATGATTGTCCTAAATTACATAATCTCTTTCCTTTTGGATATACAGGTGAAAGTTGAAAAATTAGAATATCATGCAAAAGTTCATTTATCTCAGTAATGCAACTTAAAATGTGAACCTAATATATGAGATAGACTCATTACATGCAAAGCAAGATAGTTGAAGCCGTGATTTGTCATAATTGTGATGATTATGGCTTACAGCTCATGAAAACCCTAAATCTGCAATCTCAGAAAATTAGAATATTACATGCAATCAATAAAACAAGGATTGTACATAGAACAATATTGGACCTCTGAAAAGCATAAGCATGCATATGTACTCAGTACTTGGTTTGGGCCCTTTTTTCAGCAATTACTGGCTCAATGTGGCGTGGCATGGAAGCTATCAGCCTGTGGCACTGCTGAGGTGTTATGGAAGACCAGGATGCTTCAATAGCAGCCTTCAGCTCTTCTGCATTGTTCGATCTCATGTCTCTCATCTTTCTCTTGGCAATGCCCCATAGATTCTCTATGGGGTTCAGGTCAGGTGAGTTTGCTGGCCAATCAAGCACAGTAATCCCACAGTCATTGAATCAGGTTTTGGTGCTTTTGGCAGTGTGGGCAGGTGCCAAGTCCTGCAAGAAAATGAAGTCAGCATCCCCATAAAGCTCGTCTGAAGAAGGAAGCATGAAATGCTCCAAAATCTCCTGGTAGATGGCTGCGTTGACCCTGGACTTATTGAAGCACAGTGGACCAACACCAACAGATGACATGGCTCCCCAAATCAACACAGACTGTGGAAACTTCACACTGGACTTCAAGCATCTTGCAGTGTGTCCCTCTCCATTCTTCCTCCAGACTCTGGGTCCTTGGTTTCCAAATGAGATGCAAAAGTTGCCCTCATCAGAAAAGAGGACTTTGGACACTGAGCAACAGACCAGTTCTATTTTTCTTTAGCCCAGATAATACGCTTCTGACATTGTTGTTCAGGAGCGGCTTGACAAGAGGACCTCATGTCCAGGATCCGTCTGTGTGCGGTGGCTTTTGATGCACTGACTCCAGCCTCAGTCCACTCCTTGTGAAAGTCCCCAACACTTTTGAATGGCCTTTTCCTGACAATCCTCTCCAGGCTGCGGTCATCCTGCTGCTTGTGCGCCTTTTTCTTCCACACTTTTCCCTTCCACATAACTTTCTATTAATACAGCACTTTGGGAACATCCAACTTCTTTTGCAATTACCTTTTGAGGCTTTCCCTCCTTATAGAGGGTGTCAGTGATGGTTTTCTGCACAACTGTCAGGTCAGCAATCTTTCCCATGATTGTGCTTCCTACTGAACCAGATTGAGAGACCATTTAAAGGCTCAGGAACCCTTTGCAGGTGTTATGGCTTAATTAGCTGATTAGAGTGGGACACTTTGAGCCTAGAATATTGAACCTTTTCACAATATTCTAATTTTTTGAGATTGTGGATTTAGGGTTTTCATGAACTGTAAGCCATAATCATCTCAATTATGACACATCGCAGCTTGAACTATCTTGCTTTGCATGTAATGAGTCCATCTCATTTATTAGATTCACCTTTTAAGTTGCATTACTGAAATAAATGAACTTTTGCATGATATTCTAATTTTTTGAGTTTTACCTGTATATGGCAAATGTTTGTCATAAAAACTACGTTTTAAGAACTGAGGGAAAAATTATCTGCTTAAACTCAGTTATTTCTCTCTCCCTTCCTCCTCTCCATGTCCCTGTCTGTCATAACATTAATTAAAAGATAAAGAATGTTAGTAATATTATATAACCCTTAAAATCACAATAAAATCAGATGCTCTGATAATTTTGTAAACAAAGAAGTTTACAATTTTCTGAATTTAGAGATTGTCGCTAGCTACCATAAATGATAAAGAAAGAATAAACAATTTCATTTACACATACGATATTTATTTACACATGATAGATAGTAATGGGACATGGTAAAATAAGCACTATTTAGTTGTGTTATACTTTAATGCCTGTCACACTTTTCTATGTGACCTCTTTTAATTGTGAATCTGTTTCTTGGTTGTATAAAGAAATGCAATACTGAAGTTTTAAAAAGACAGTCTTAATGCTAGACACAACTGTCATTCAACCAGGGCCTGCTTTTCTATTTTCCTTTCATAAATATCACTTTCCTGTAGGTTCACAGCAGTATTTTCTTAAAATAAAATAGGACACTTTAGTGTAAAGCTAAAACCCCCCCACTGATCTTCCGTTTTCTGATCCCTAGAAAAACCTCTGGATAATGAAAAATCAACATGAGATTTTTTCATCAATGTCTTTTTTTCCTGCTTTGATCCATTAAATCAGTTAAGCAGTATTTGGTTTCTAGCCAGTCTCTCTTCTAAATAGATTTGATTGTGCTCAACTGACCTTTTGCAGATTCCACTGACAATTGCAACTAAATCTTACGTGTAGTGTTGTGTTAGTTTATTTAATGCTCAGTACCTTTGTATATATGTATAATTTCCACATAACTGTCTCAACAGAATGAACTATTGTATCTTTTCAATATATTTGTTGCATGGTGCCTTGTGTCATATTAAATACTAATAAATGTATTAGCAAGCTTGTGATCTATATACTGTAGCAAATCTATGCAGAGTTCTATAATCAAAGGAGAAGATGTGATTTAAAGCATGCAGACTGAACACTTACATTTATATCTTTTCATGGACTTGCATGTCTGCAACTGATGAAGAATAAGTTAGTTTTCAAGTATTCTCTGATAGCCCTAAAATTCCAATGAGTGCATGCCATACTATTTAAATTACTAAGCAAAGGGTCTGGTGTTTATCCATGAGCTGGGCAAGTGATTTGGGAACACACAGTTTTTGAAACCAATTGTTTTACTTCAAAGCTTCTCATGATACCTTGTACCAACAAACTAAGTGCTCTAAAATTTAAGATATATATGCAAACTATTGGGAAATCACACCCACAAATTTGAATGAAAAGTCATCAGTATTCTGATGTCACTCAGATGTTGCATTAAGGATGCTTTGGAAGTCATTATCTAGAAAAGCCTATATGGCACAGCACTTATATACCTGAAGACTTGATGGATTGGATCAATTCAAATCAAATCAGTGTCAGTTCTTAATGAACATATAAATAAGTTATCCCACCTACGCTGCAACTGATCTGGTCCTTTAAATCTTCTAATGGTGTACCCATTGCTGTTGTAATTAAGTTCATCCATCTCTTTCAATATATTTGCATTCACTTTTCCTTGCAATACATTTAGGAATGCCTTTTCAAATATAATTCTGCCAATCCTGTTTTAACATCTATAAGGTACAAGTTGTGGGTGTATATGTAAGGCATTACTGATGAGAGCGTTTTGTCTGGAGGTGCATCTGGGCCAACTCTCTTCTGGTTCTGAAAAACTCTGAAGACAATTTTATTTCCAAAGGACTTTGGCCCTTGAAAGGATGGTAGGCAACTAATGAGTTGATTTCTATGTGTTACATAGATGTTATCTATGTTTATATTATTTTTCTTGGTTGAATTCTTCAGATTCTTGTAAGATTGGAAAAGGTAGAAAAATGATAAATTAAATACACACACCTAAATTATAAATTATTATTTGACTGTTTTCTTTATAGTTTTGGACAGTACCTGCTCTATGCTGATTTAATCGTTTTTCCACCCTGGGAATTATTCCTCCTGTCTTGTTAGGTCTATGATTTACACTGAAGTTGAGAAACGATGTGCATAATATGACATATTCTGATGTCACTGTAACCTCCAAATTAGCAATATAATTTATTTGCTTACAGAATGGACTTAATGCCTTACACCTGGCTGCCAAAGAAGGCCATGTAGGTTTGGTTCAGGAATTGCTGGAACGAGGATCTTCAGTTGATTCTGCAACAAAGGTACTATTTATTGTCCAGGTGCTTAGAAAAATATCATTAACCCAAAGGAGTGAATGGTAAAATCTATTAGTAAATGTTTTAATGATTTAAAGTTTATTTCTAAATTATGGCCTTCGTATATTCCATATAATTTCCCAAATAACGTTGCTTTCTCTTCCTAATCCTGAATGAAATTTCATCTGCACATGAATCACAATTTTAATTCTGTGAAACTTTGCAAGAATTATTGCAAGTAATGATTGTTTTGGATTCATTATACTAAAATCAGGACTTAATATTTAACTAAGACAGGCAGGGCAAGTCTGAAACAAGTATAAACTCATTTGTTTTCCCATTTCCTGCTCCTTCTTATGTGCAGCTTGTAGAATTTTTAATTTCTATTATTTTTTAAAGAAACCAAGAATTGGTTAATTGCTAAATAAGCCAACAGTAAATTTTGAATTAATTTCATAATTCCTTTCATTATGGATTAGAACCTTTGTTTTCTTTCAGCAGCTGTTCTAAAGTAGCTCAATTCTTCTGATTTATTAGGAATGGTTATGTATAACTATATTTCAACGTTCATGTTGCTGACAGAATTTCATAATTGGAAACAACTATTTAAGTAAATTATTCCCAAATTGTGGTGCTTCCTAATGAAAATGCCTACCAACAGTATTGATTTTATTTTATTTTTAGAAGAATAAATATAATTGCTTTCCTAGAAATGTGTTTGGATAATCTTAATTTAAATCCAGTTATAAAAGAAATGGAAGATATTGAACATTTTGTAATGGAAAAAAAAAATCAACATTTAATTCATATTTTTATTAATGTTACAAAGATTGTACAGTATATTGCTCTGAATTCTAGGTGCAATTTAAATTAATGTGTGCATTTTTATTTTGTGCAAAGCAGAAGGGAAATACTGCACTACATATTGCTTCCTTGGCGGGACAGGCTGAAGTGGTCAAAGTTCTAGTTAAGGAAGGAGCTAATATTAATGCACAGTCTCAGGTAAGTTGACATATATGTGCAACTTTCTGCATTTATATGTGCACTTTAATCTAAGTAAAAATTGTCTCAAGGTTAACTGATGACATATACAGTGAAGTACACAGTTTATTCAATATCCATATAGATATTAACAATTTCCAGCAGATGCAGCTAAAGAAACTGTTTTATAAATGATGCATATTATCATCAATAATATCAAATAATCATTTCTGGATTATTTAAGCCATCCTTTATAATCTGGTATTCACATAGCCTTTTGCAAAAGCAGTCACCAAACATAAAATAGATTTCTCCCCCTAAATTTTCGATGTATTGCATCTTAAAAATACCCTAGTGGCACAATAACATTTTTAAACATTCCTAAAAATATTACAAATTGGTTCATATACAGCTGTATGTCTAATAAACAAGGAACTACCAATAGAAGTGACCAATTTTGCTTAATCACTATATCTTTGCAAATGTAAAATACAGAGTTAAAATACAGCGTTATTATGTTTTTATTTTCTCGAAAAGTCTGAAGTTTTTACCATAATAATGAGCAATGATTATTCGCAAGCTATAACTACAAGGTAGCATCTGGAATAATTCTTTCCTACTCACCCAGCCCCTTATATTCAGGAAATGCCTTGGTATCTGAGACAGTATTCTTTGATCTATTTTTGTAATTGCTGACTCACACCAGCAAAACAGAAGAGGCCTCCTGTTCTGGAGGGAGAGAAAGAACAGAAAGGAACTGACAAATTTTTAAATAAAGGGGCAACTATTAATAGATGAAAATTCTTAATCTCTGCATGACGCTATCGAGGTTCATCACACAAAAGGCCCTCAAGGTATAAAAGGTATAAAATATGTATTTCTATTGAAGTATATGAAGGCATTTCTATATGCATCAATAGTTTTACAATATTTTAATGTCCAATGATCATGATCGCGTGTCAAAACAATCTCAAATAATCCCATATGGTTGGCATTTACTTGGGAAATTTAGCAAACTCATTTGAATACAATACATTTAGAAACAAACATACATACATCCAATTTCATGCCTGCATAATATTAGTATGGATAGTCTAAAGAAGGTGTCCCCCTTCTTGACCCCCTCCTGGGTCATGACCCACTATCGGGCCACAGCATCTTTGGAACTGGGCCACATAAGTGGCAGGCAAGCATGAGTGCAGCTCCACTTACATAAGTAGTGGGCACTCACATGAAGCTCTATTTGTGCAGTGGCAGGCACTGATACGTGAAACTCCAAAATTCCACCACTCAATGGAACCATCCCCTCCCCCAGTCCTCTGTTGATCCACCAAGCCAGAAAGGTTGAGAACTGCTGGTCTAAAAAGTATTAAACTCTAAGAGCTGAGGCCTCCCCTCTTATAGTTGATAAGCTGTTTCAAAATGTTGGAATAGCTGGGAAGTTAAGGAAGGTTAATTTCTAAAAGCTGAATCAGAGTTCTTTCAACAAAAAAACTGCATACATTATTTTGACTAGATTCTGGTTAGCCTACTTGGAGATGGAGAAGTTGCAGCCAAGGTTTATAGGTGGCTTCTTTTGTATTATCCTTGGAATTCTATCCAAACCCACCAGTGTAATTTTCCAAAAATTATCTGGGATGGCTCTAAAATTAAATTAAAATTAAGTAGCTTGGGGACTATAACTTTGCCGAACATTGTGCCAGTAATTATAACTAGCATGCTTCATACAACATTAAGGGCAGCTTTTGGCCCTAAAAATGTTGGCCATGGTACCAGTTTGGCATAGCATTATAAAAGAAAGCAGAGACCATGACTTCTAGTCATGCCTTGGGCCACACCAGATGGGTGACCCTCATCTCTAGGAAGGAAGCGGTAGCTAAGCATCTCCAAACAAAGCTTCCCCAAAAAAATTCAGGGATTCTTCAGGCAGTCACCAGGAGTAAACACTGACTTCATGGCTCAAAAACAAGTGAACAAAACCCCACATTATCCAGCTGGAATCTATCTTTGAATAGTTAAACAATTGTAAGATATACTTTCATAAAATCTGATAGCTAGATTTTGGTCGGGCATTATAATAAGCAATTCCCAGCTTGGATGGTTTTCAAACTGCTATTTAGTTACTAAATCCCTAAATCATTTGTTGCTGGAATGCTAGAATTGCATCTTCCATATTTGTGAAGTGCTGTCTAATTTATTGTTAGTGATGTTCTACCATTAATGGAAACTAACTTAGTAGGTATTCAAGACTGAGATCTCTCATCTTAGGAACTTTGTTACTGTGTTGTAAATTAGGCTTTTAAGGCTATGTTATATTTTGTCCCATTTTAATGTGGACAAAATTAATGTTCTGTCATTTTACATTGTTTCTTGATTTTTATGAGCAGGTTCTTTAAAATTGTCTAGATAACTTTCAGATAACCGTGAGATTTAAAAAATAATTTTTAATGAGTTATCTATTTTTGAGCTTAAACTGACATAGTATATTTAGTATGTAATGTATACTATGTACAAATAAACATATCTATAAACAAAGTATATTATAAAGTATATAAATATACACCTTAATGATATGTTATTAACATGCTTGTGGTCGACTGGACTACCCTAAACATCATCAGTAGCTGACTTTGACTTTGCAAATAAGTATGAGTATATGCATTAAATCCATGTTGCTTAGATTTGGATCCTATATATTTTTTGCTGCATCACAGGCAGCAGTGTTGCATAATAGAAAGGCTCACTGAAGATTCATATTATACAAAGGAATTGAATAACAAAGAGAAAAGAATGAAAGAACAGAATAGCATTTTCCAGATACATAATTTTACTTGTTTCCTGCAACAGTATATTAATGGCAACATATTGCATGCCTACACATTAGTATATGTAAATATTATGAATAAATTCCATGGTATAGTATCATGGAGAAAAGAAAAAGTAGAAAATGGACTATTAGATGGGGTAGACACATCTACTAATATTAGTAAATGTATCTACTTTTATTCCAGATCCTAATTTTATGTATGTATGTATGTATGTATGTATGTATGTATGTATGTATATATGTATATATGTATATGTATGTTCTTTGCTGGATCACTACATCATACCTGTGGTCCTACATTAATGTTAACACAAATGTACATCAATAATAGTTTTTTAAATTTGCATGCCACTCGATTCCCAGTGATTGTGGGTGGTTTATAAATAGTTAAAAAACATTTAATTAACAATGCAAACAAATCCCTCCCACAAAAACAGCACACAATAAAAGGAGATGGCAGAGAAAACAAACCTGGATAAGAACAAGAAAAAGGAAGAAAAGGGACATTCATCATATTTACCAAAGGCCTGCATGAAGAATATGATCATTACCAGTGATAATGTTGCCTAGTTTGGTTTACAAAATGTCTGCAGAGAAACAGCCAAGCTCAGAAAGCACCAAGGACTCCACATTTCAGCCCTTTGAAATAAAGGGTGTGTGTGTGTGAGGATTTGAATCTTGAATGAAGGAGGATTTGAATCTTGAATGAATCCAGAGGATAAGTGTGCTACAGAGAAGGGCTGCTTCTGGGGTCACAAAAGATAACATTGTTTAATCAGTGGATCCTGAACACACCAATCCTGCCAAAATAAATTACCTGGGGGGAAAACTATGGAAGACAGTAATACAGGCTCCATGCACTGTATATGTGGTAGCCAGCACCTTCAATGGCACTCAGAAGCAAATTGACAACCATTTAAAAAATGATAACATAGGATGTCCATCAAAGTGGTTAATTTATTTTGTTTTCGTTTTAGATTTTGGAAGTAAATGTGGACCAATTTTATCCTTCTGTTCTTCTTTCTTTCATTGGGGAAAGTTATTATAAATTTACTGAGGCTCAAGAAATTTGCATTTCTTTTTCTAATTAAATAAACTTTAATTACTAACCTTTGCTTACTGTATGCCAAAAATACATTGAACTTGAATATATATTCAAGATATAGATACAGATATATAGAGAGAAATATAAAATAGTCAATTAACTTTAAAATGCATTTTAAAGAAAAATGGAATTGTAATTCCATAAAAAAGCAAAACAAATCTTCCCCAGATGAAATTATTCCATTTTTTTTTCAGCTCAGTTATTGGTAGCACTTAATTTTCTATCTAGGCACTGCTTGTAGTCATTATTACAGATGTTCAGTTTTTGAATTTTGATCCAGATACAGTTGATCCAGAAAATAATCATAGTCTGGCTCATACATTAAATGGCAGGCATTGTAGAACATTATTACACCTTTGCAACTGAAATTTAATGCAGATTTATGTTAGAAAGAAATCAATAGGTAAATGTAGCTTGGTTTTGGAATTTACTGCCTCCTGATTTAATAGTAAATCATTACAATTTCTTTTGATTATTTTTGGTAACAATTAAGCTTTCCAAAAATGTATATATTATTTTGGAAATCAATAATTTGAGAATTCAAAGATTCTCAAAGAATTCAAAGAATGTTTTGGTTTTTTAGTATTTAAATGTGGGGATATTATCAGTTTTCACAGTCCTTTTAAGAGATAATTCATACAGGGCCAAGCGACCAGGTAGCCTCAGAGCCATGGCCTTATTCAAATGTGATGATTACTTAGGATGTATATCTGTGTTCTGCATATAACTAAATTTCATTAAAATGGTCTCGTGATGCAAAATTAGAATTTGTAGTTAGATATTATATGTACAATTATGCAGAATTCATTATGTTTTAAAATAAAGATTAGCTTTTTAATTTAAAAAAAGTTCTCCAGGGAATGGAAGACATTTTATTTATGGAAATAATGTGGTTGGTTTGATTCTATGTTTAGTTTATTTTATTGTCTTTGCACCTCGTACAACGAAATCAAACACTATCTTCAGTGCACATCACAACCATGACCATGAAAATAAACACAAACACACATCCTTCACTCTCCACACATTGAACTGGAAACCCCCCCAACACCACACCAACACTGCACTATACAGCAGAATTCAAAAGAGCTACTGCCCTGGCATAGAAGCTGTTTTTCAGCCTATTTGTCTTTGTTTTTGTTATTCTGTACCGTCTGCCAGATGGTAATAGTTCAAAAAAAGGGTTCCCAGGATGAGATGGATCTTTGAGGATGTTTTGAACTTTCTTAAGGCAGTGGGAGCTATAAAGCTCTTCCAGAGAGGGGAGAGGGCAACCAATGATCTTCTGGGCAATGACATTAAACCTCTGGAGTGCTTTCCTATTTGCCACTGTGCAGTTGGCAAAACATACAGAGGTGCAGTATGTTAAAATGCTCTCTATGGTACAGCGGTAGAAGATCACCAGAAATTTCTCATTCAATTGTTGTTTTCTGAGAAGTCTCAGGTAGTATAAACTCTGCTGGGCCCTTTTGACCAGGGCTGCAATGTGGGCACCCCAAGTCAGGTTCTCTTTTAGGGTAACACCCAGAAACTTAAAACTGGCCACTTGCTCCACTCGGTCACCATTGATAAGCAAGGGCTGGATGTCTGATCGGTTCCTTCTATAATCCACTATAAACTCCTTGGTCTTATTGGTGGTTGAGGACCAAGTTGTTGTCTCCACACCATGAAAACAACTGGTCCACCTCATTTCGCTAGGCAGACTCATCCCCCCCAGAGATAAGTCCCACCACTGTTATATCATGTTCAAATTTAGCAATTGTATTACGAACGTGACTGGGAATGCAGTCATGAACATAAACAGTATAGAGTAAGGAACTCAACACGCAACCCTGTGGTGTACCAGTGTTAAGAATAAGGGCTGAAGAGGTATGATTACCTAATCTGATCCTCTGTGAGCAGCCAGACAGGAAGTCCATAATCAAAGGCAGATTGAATAAGAAAGTCCAAGGTCCAGAAGATTAGACACTAGTCTATGTGGAAGAATTGTGTTAAATGCAGAACTAAAATCCACAAAAAGCATCCTCACATAGCCCTCCCGCTGTTCTAGATGAGTCAGAGCAGTGTGAAGGGTGATGACTATTGCGTTCTCTGTAGATCTATTTCTTCTGTATGCAAACTGGTGTTTATCAAATGTATGTGGAAGACCAGAAATGATGTACCGGCAGACCAATTTCTCAAAGCACTTCATGATGATAAGAGTGAGTGCCACTGGTCTGTAATCATTGAGGTTATTGATAGGGAACGTCTTTGGCAGCGGAACAATGGTGGAAGCCTTCAGACAAGATGAAATAGTGGACTGGGATAAAGACCGATTGAAGATCCTGGTGAAGACTCCAGCCAACTGATCAGCACAGTCTTTAAGCATTTGGCTAGAGATACCATCAGAACTGGCAGCTTTTCTAGGGTCCACAGGCCTCAGAATGCTCCTCACCTCCTGTTCCTCACAATGAGGTGGGGGCTACAATTGGCTGGTAGTTGTGTTTTATCTGTCTCTGATGTCTCCACTTCAAAGTGAGCAAAGAAATGATTCAGTTCCTCTGCCAATGAAGCATCCCCCTCAGCAGGAATGACATTGGTCGGTTGATGTTTGTAATTTGTTGAATCCCTCGCCACACCTGCCTCATGTTATTGCTATAGGAATTATCCTCAATCTTCCTCTTATAATCAGTCTTGGCCTTCCGAATACCTTTCTTCAGATTAGTTCTGGCAACACTGTATCTTGCCCCATCACTGGACCTAAAGGCCTTGGTCCTGTCATGCAAGAGGTGCTGGACTTCCTTGGTCATCCAGGGTTTCTTACTGGGATAGATCCTAACATGTTTATCCACAGTGATAGTATCTGTGCAGTGTTTTGATATAGCACAGAACAATTGCAGTGTGCACTTCTAGGTCAGGGTGGTAAAAGATGTCCCAATTTGTGTTCTCAAAACAATCCTGAAGTTGTTGGGAAGCATCTTCTGGCCAATATTTCACTGTTTTAATTATAGGCTGAGCCCATCTCCTAAGAGTAATGTAAGCTGGTGCTAAAAGCAGTGACATATGGTCTGATTGTCCCAAATGTGGTAATTGTATCAACCTATGTTTGATGTTGGTATATACTTTGCCCAATATGTTTGCTCCTCTAATAGCACACTTAATATGCTGATAGAATTTAGGGAGCACTTCTTTTAAATCAGCTTGATTAAAGTCCCCCGCTATGATATGCACAGCATCAGGATACTTATTCTGATTTCCCAATTTATTCTTAATCCCAAAGCTATGGTAGTATTGGCATCAGGTAGGATATAGATTGCAGTAATCAAAACCATGCTGAATTCCCATGGAAGATATATGGGTCGACATTTCAGTGTCATATACTCTTCGAACTTAATGGTTGAGATATACCATGTCTACTTAGCATTTGGTAGTTGTTTTGAATAGATCTTGGATTTGATGCATTTTCATATTTGAAACAGTTTGAACTCCAGTTTGGTTGGCAAGTACATTTTCTTTGCATGCATGTTTTTAATTGATATTTTATATGCTAAAATGAATGTCTGTGTAAATCTGTGTCTTTTCATATTGCATTAAAGTTGCACTTCATATCACACATGCAATGACTGGTTGAGGATTTTTTAAAATTGAGCTCATATAGTAGCTAAAAATGAAATGGCATGACAAACAAAATTTGTTTAATGATGAATTCTTATTACCATAATGTTATACATTTCCAGAAAATGCATGCTGACCTCAAAACAGAAGTGAAGAACTATGTAATAATCCTGAAATAAAAATAGCAAGACTTGATGTTAAAAAAACCATAACACAAAATTCATCAAGCTGTTCTGAATTCTTATGTTATATGCTCTGTACACAGTGAATAATTTAAAACTATATTAATAAAAGGTGTATTGCACATATTTCTTTGGGTTTTATTCTTGGATGAATTAAACAAGAAGAATGAAAGTTACTTCGTTTCTATTTTTAATTAATGAGATGCTTCAGTGTCATTTTCAAAGATATACATAAAATGCAAGCAACAAATGTTTTATTTGACTCTGCTAATAGCCTGCTCACAACTGTATTTTGTAATCTGTGGCATTATAAGAATTAAATCTGATACTTAGAATGAATTGTATTATTCTTCAAGGCATTCCTTGAAAATATGAACCTTGCACTTGCCTTAAGTCCTGAGTTTACATTTTTTGTCTCCTGATTAGGATATCAAGTTGTAAAAGTTCTTTTGCAGTCCTGTTATAATCAAAACAGTTTTTCCTTATATTACAGTGCCATGGAATATATATTGTTCCAGCCCATAAATCTGCCATGATTAGGGACACTGTTCTATGTTGGACAGTGAGTTACTTTTAATTAAATACAAGCAATAAATAATGGATTTCTTCTTTACTTCATAAATATTGTAACTTTTACATTATTTATTTGAAAATCCTATTTCTTGCAGCATATGCTAAATTAACAAGTGCTGCTGCATAAAGAATCTGAAGGGTATATTAAGCTTTACCGAACCACATAAAGTCGCTAATTCACTACAATCTCATGTTTCATGCTTAATACATATTTAATAGGGCTCACAAGATATTTACTTTAATAAATTAAATGTTTAAAAAGGTACAAGCTTTGAAATCGTTTTGCCAAAAGAAGATTTTGTAAGAACCTGATATTTCTTAGAGTTGAGTTGTTCAGTGGAATGTTTTGTTTGTTTTTCCTTTGGATTCTACTAGACCTTGCTTCATGAATCACTTTATTTTGTGTGTTATTTTGTGTGTAATTTTATGGTTTGCATATTACTTTATTTTCCCTTAGAATGGCTTCACACCTCTCTACATGGCAGCGCAGGAGAACCATGTTGATGTAGTAAAGTATCTTTTGGAAAATGGAGCCAATCAGAGCACTGCTACTGAGGTACAGTATTCAGATCTTCCTCTTCCTCCTCTGCTTGTCCTTTTCTTTAAAATCATGGTTCCTACTTTATCCTGGTATTCTGAAAACACAATATATTTTTGTCTTTGCAAACTATCTTGTTTTCATTATGTCTTCCAAATTTCTAGGTTAAATATTTCCCTACTGTTTTGATACTGCAGTGCAGTGATAACATAACATTGCAGAAGTGCTCATTCATGAATAAATTTATCTACAAAACAATCTTCTACCTTTAGTATTTGCATAACGTGAAGCAATCCCTTATCAATTTCTTAATTTGTCACCCTTCTTGGTATACAGTAATCCCACTGCAGGGTATCCAAGATAGTACGGTATTTAATAGAGGAGCCAAGCTGTATCAACAGCTGTTTTGCTATCCTTTCATTGGATGGATACTGTTCCATTTGACAGTGGCTTTTAAAATAATCTTTTCTGCTTCTGGAATGGATTGAGGTCATGTTACATTGCAGCTTTTTGTTGCTGGGATGGACAGAAGCCATGATGTTCCCATTGTAATTTTGCTGGATGTGGAATATCATGTGGTTACTAAGCAACTGGACAGAAACAACAGTGCAAATGAATGAATCACTTAGATAAGCTTGGTGCCTACATTTCGCTATTTGATGATGATGATGATGATAACATATTAATTCATTTCTTGTGAAGATTTGAATTGATAGCACACTCATATTATGATAGGAATGAGTAGCAGTTGTGTTATTCTATTTTAAGTGAATGCATGTAACAGGATGACATGAATAACACTTTTTCTCTGTTAGTTCTAAAACCACCTACTATATTAGCAGGCATTACTGAGTGTTTCTAGATTTGGAATGAAACCGACTTTTTAAACAGAAGAAAGTATGTAACCCCAAACCAATAATTCATTATTAGCTTCTGTTGTCCCTAAAACTTCTTTCACTATATTGCAGCTTGTTTCGAATGGCAGTATAAGGAAAGATTTACACATATTGGTATTTGCTGGGCCATACCAACCAACCAACCAAAATTGTGGCCTAAACTAGGAATCCATTATTAGCTTGTGGTTGTCCTTATGCTTCTTTTTGGCTAGATTGCAATTTGTTTTAAATGTGTGTGGAAAGCTTTGCAAATAGTAATACTTGCTGGGATGTTTGTATATATCAAAAAAGACAAGTTACAGGTAATCAAAGCAGCATTGCAGTTCAATCCCTATTGTTTTTGTAATTGCATCAATGCACATTAAAAAGGGCTGGGGATTGCATCATGATGATGCTTCTGTCATGTTTCTATTTCTGATCCCACCTTATGGGTCCCAGTGTTTGCACATGATTCCTAGGTCTCTAGTCCTGTTTTAATATTCTGTTCCCAGTTTCCAGAAGAAAGAAACCCATCTGATGATGAGAGACAATATGCACTCTTCTTTATCACTTTGGCTTCAATCTTTTCTTATTGTCTCCTTTTATGTGTCACATGAATTCCAACCATGGCAAATATTATATTGCCTAATTCAACATATTCATGTTTTCTTATATGCTCTGTGTTGTGAATGTATAAAGTTTTAATAAAGCGTGAGCTTGGAGTAAAGTGCAGGGTTCTGGCCCTGCACTTCTGATTGGCTGTTAAACGGCCGGATCGGATTGGCCCGCTCCGGGGAATCTGATTGGCCCTCAACAGAGAGTTCCTATTGGTTATGAGAGCTAGTGCTCCTTGTTGGTTATTGGTTAATAGTTACGGGGTTTGCCTATATAAGGCGGGTTAAAACTGCTATAGAAGTCACTATGTAAATAAAGAGCTGAAGTTCACCGTTCAGAGGCTTGTCTCCATTCTTTCTCGCCCATGCTCCAAACATAACACTGGCGACGAGGATGGGATATGGAGACATCTGAACCAATGAAACTTCGAAGAACACCGAGCACGTGACAGACGACGGTACACAACGGAACCATGTCCGGCGGCGTCGTACCACCCGCTCCGTTCGATCCAGTACAGGAGGACTGGGAGTCCAACATGGATCGCTTCCAAATGTTCTTAGAAACCAACAACTTAAAGGACACCACACCAGGAAAGAAACGGGCGGTGTTCCTAACGCATTGTGGTCCAACCATATTTAAGATGGCTAAAGCACTAGCAAAACCCCGAGAAGTGAAGGCGATAGATTGGGACAACCTCAAACCTCTCCTCGAGATCACTATGCACCAACCGTGCCTATGCTCGTGAGACGGCACGAGTTTTATCAGAGGAGCCAGCGAAAGGGAGAAAGCGTGGCCGACTTTATAGCAGACCTCCGAAATTTGGGAGGCCTCTGTGGATTCGCCGATTTAGAAGAAGCACTAAGAGATCGCATAGTTCTGGGAGTAGATGCACCAGGCGTTCAAAGCAAGCTGATGACGAAAGGTGACATCAGCTTTGCCGATGCCATCGCCGATGCTACTGCAGCAGAAGCAACCAGGAAGTTGGCTGCACAACTATGCCGCAACCGCGCTCCAGTACACCAACCGACAAGCGACATCTTAACCAGGTCAGAAGGGCAGCTTGCAACGACGCACCACGAGGACCTCTCTTCGTCATCAGACAGTGATGAAGAAGGGGTCCATTGACTGCGGTCCGACCAGGACCACCACCCGAAGCCTTTACGCCCTTGCACTGGCTGTGGGGCCAACCATGCCAAGTCCGAATGCAAATTCTGCGACGCGCTCTGCCATGAGTGCGGGAAGCGAAGCCACATTGGATGGGTCTGCTGAAGCTTACCAGGACCCGGCCAGGCCTCAAAAGGAACTAACTATCGCCAATCGACAGGAAACCGTCCTGTACGGTGAGAACCAGTAAACCACTCCTACAGAAATCGAGTTTTGCAGAGAGAAGAGGCTCACCATACTATCACTATCGGTCACGCCTCAGCTTTAGACACCAAGAAAATAACGAGTCACAGTAGCCATCGAGAATCAGCCTTGCCACATGGAAGTCGACTCGGGATCGTCCCTCTCGATGGTGTCCTGGAAGACCCTTAAGCAACTCATCCCCATGATTCAACGCCAAGATCTCCGCTCCCAAAGACTTATCCTCAAGGACTACCAAGGGAATCGAATCCCCGTCGTTGGTTCCTGCTGAGTCCAAGTCTCCTTCAAGAAGCACACAGCGTACTTACCACTAACTGTCATCGATAGAGACAGGCCTAGCCTACTAGGCCTCCAATGGTTTGCGCCACTCGGCATTGAAGTGGCCGGCATCAACCGAGTCAGCAGAAGTGACTGGGAGAGAGACCTCATCCATGAGTTCAGGGACGTCTTCGCGGACAGCTTAGGCGAGTACAAGGGGACCCCGATTTCGTTCAGTCTAGACCCAAAGATAGCTCCCATCCGACTTAAGCCCCGTCGAGTTCTGTTTGCCTTAAAGTTGCAAATCGACGAACAACTCGACAAACTAATAGCTCAGGGGGTGCTAGAGCCCATCGATCACTCCCCCGGGAAACCCCAATCATAACACCCATTAAGCCAGACGGGTCGATCCGAATTTGTGGGGACTACCGGGCCACTTTGAACCACGCCCTACAGCAGAACGCGTATCCAGTGCCGGTGGTGCAGCATCTCCTCCACTCCCTGGGGGGCGGGAAAGTCTTCGCTAAATTAGATTTAGCTCACGCATATCAGCAACTACCTGTTGATGAAAAGACAGCACAGGCACAAATGATTGTGATGCACCGAGGTGCCTTTAAATGTACCCGGCTTCAATTCGCAGTTAGTGTAGCCCCGGGGATTTTTCAGAGCCTTATAGAGAGGTTATTACAAGGGATTAAGGGCATGGTCCCCTATTTTGACGATGTATTAATTGCGGCCCCTACAAAAAAATCTTACAGGACCGGTTAAAATTAGTCCTAAAAAAATTCCAAGAGGCCGGTCTTAAAGTAAAAAAAAACAAATGTAAATTGTGTACTGACAGTGTTGAGTTTTTAGGGTACCTAATTGATAGCCAGAGTATTCACCCTGCTGAAAGTAAACTAAGGGCGATAAAAAACGCTTCCAGGCCACAAAACAAGGCCGATCTCCAGGCGTTCCTAGGCCTCATCAACTTTTATAATGTATTTTTACCGCATAAAGCAACGGTCGCTGAACCGTTACACCGGTTGTTAGATAAGAAAGCAATTTGGTTATGGGGTCACCGAGAAGAACAGGCGTTCCACAACGTCAAAAAACTGCTCACTTCTGACTCTGTACTCATGCAGTATAACGAGACTTTGCCGTTAAATATAACATGTGATGCTTCGCCTTTCGGAGTGGGCGCCATTTTGAGCCATGTACTGCCTAATGGGAACGAAACCCCTGTTGCATATTTTTCAAAGACACTTTCAAAAACTGACCGAAATTATGGACAAATCGATAAAGAAGCCCTCGCAATTGTGTCAGCCGTTAAAAGGTTCCACAAGTACGTGTATGGCCGGGCTTTTACTGTCGTGACTGACCACAAAACATTATTGGGGATAATAGCTGGAGATAAGCCGACTCCCTACATATTATCCCCCAGGATGACTTGCTGGTCAGAATTCTTGGCTGCTAATAATTATTCGGCTGCAATACCGCCTGGGAAAAGCCATTCCCCACGCCGACGCATTGAGCCGAGCACCGCTTCCAGAGACTCTCGATGATCCTGTACCAACGGTAACCAGGTTGCAAATTGAGGCACTCAACTCGCCGCCATTAACCGCCCGAGATATCGCGAGAGAAACCAAACGTGACCCCACCCTAGCGCAAGTCCTAAGCTGGGTGGAACGCAGATGGCCATTGGACCAATTATTAGATGACTTCACACCATTCAAGACTCGACAAACCGAGTTGTTCTTCCAAAAAGGCTGTGTCATCTGGGGCGATAGAGTCGTTATCCCAGAACGATTCCAGAAAGCGCTTCTGAGAACCTTGCACGATGGCCACCCCGGCATCGTGCGAATGAAAGCCCTTGCGTGAAGCTATGCATGGTGGCCGGGCATTGACAAGCAAATCGAACATTGGGTTAAAGCTTGTCCAAAATGCCAGGAAGTGAGCAACGCCCCACCTAAAGCCATTCCTACTAAATGGGAGACACCACGCGGACTCTGGTCCCGAATTCACTTGGACTTCGCGGGGCCGACCAAAGGCCACACCTTTCTACTAACCGTCGACGACTATTCAAATTGGCTCGAGATTCACCGCATGACGACTACAACCTCCGAGGCGGTTATCAAAACCTTGGAAAGACTATTTGCAACCCCCGGACTACCAGATGTCCTGGTATCCGATAACGGGCCCCAATTTACAGCACTGTCGATTGAGCAGTACCTCACTGACTGCGGCATTCGACATGCACTCACCTCGCCTGTGCACCCTGTGACCAATGGCAAAGCAGAACGCATGGTACAATTTGTGAAGAAAACCTCACAGAAGGTAGACTACGACAACATTGACAAGATCAATCGAATCCTTTTTTTTACAACACATCACATCGCATAGCGTCACCAACAAAACTCCTGCTGAACTGCTAATGGGACGAAAATTCCGCTCCCACCTCGACCGGTTACACCCAGATTACGAACCGGAAAAACCACTAGGATCCAGTGGCCGCTGTCGTGTCTTCCAGGTAGTGAAGCGGTGGGTAAAAGTCTTCTATGCGAGAAAAATTGGTTGTGAAGTTTAAACGAACGCCTTGAAAGTCAGTTATAGTCCAAGTAATATTGTATCTTCTATGAGGCTTCTGCGGATCGTCATGGGCAGTTCTTTTGAAGCGTCGTTTGTTGACAGGATCAGAGTTTGGGTATATAAAAGCATGACAGGTAGGAGAAAGGGCTATGGATAAGTTAGTTGTGGAACATTTACGATATGAGGAAGGAATACAATTAGTAGAAAAAGGATAATAATTACAATAATGACAATGAAGATTAATTTGATCATTCATCAAGGACGTTAAATGGGGTGGGGAAACCCATGATACAATATAAGGACATTTAGGTCCCCCTATGTTTAGATTGAAAAGAGGAAAAGATTTTAAGGTTCCTTTCCATAGGAATAGTAAAGAAGGAACAAAAGAACGAGTGGTAGAGTGTTCAGTAAACAAAACAGAAGTGACAGAATGAAAGCTACGGGTAGCATTTTCATGACGTACCCTCATGGAACAAGTATAATAGCCTTCTGTTAAAGGAGTAGCTTTAACACGAATAATCTTTTGACAGGAAGCATGTGTTTTGTTGAAATATGTGTGAATATAAGGAGATAGATTTATGGGAAGATTATTATGCCAACAAACAATAGGACAGTCACTATCATAATTAATAAAGCGAAATTCTAATGTGGTCCAATGACCATGTTGAACAAAGGTATAAGTAGGATATGAATAAGGTAGAAATTGCAAAGAGGATATAGGCAATAATATCAGGAAGAGTTTAAGATGCAGATGTATCGGAGGACTTCCCATGATAGGGTCTTACCGCCCGACCAGGGATCCAGCAAGTGGTTTTGTCTGGCAGTAAGATCGCAGCGTATCCTCTCCCCCAAGTGAGAAGCTCAGCGGGACCCTGCCAGGCAGGATCTGGCAATCTGCGATAATATACCAAAGGTCTGTTAGGAGGGGGAAAGGGGGAGGAAAAGTGGCGAGAAGCAGCAGAAGTAGGAGGAATGCCAGTCAAATTAAGAAAGTTTAGAGTAAAAAGACAAATGTTAAGAGAATTTTGCAATGCTGGGAGGTTCAGGGTTTTTTCCCGCAATGAATATCTATCAAGAGCACTTTTCAGAGATAAATGAGCCCGTTCTACAATGGCTTGCCCTTGACTGTTGTAGGGAATCCCAAACTTGTGGATTACATCCCATCTGTTACAGGAGTCCTGAAAAGCAGAACTTGTATAGGCAGGTCCATTGTCTGTTTTTATTTCTTTTGGACGTCCCAGCGAAGCAAAGGTACGAATTGAATGATTGATGACATGTTTTACAGCTTCTCCCCTTTGAGGAGTAGCCAGAATAAATCCTGAATATGTATCTATTGAAACGTGCAAATATTTCCATGGGGCAAAAGGTGGATACTGAGTTACATCCATTTGCCAAATTTCACAAGCTTTTAATCCTCTAGGGTTAACCCCTATGGGAATGGAATGTGCTTGCTTGCTACATGTGGGGCATTGTTGAATTATTGCAGTAGCCTCTGCCTGAGTTAAGGAAAATTGTTTTTGTAATGCTTTTCTATTTTGATGGAAATAGTCATGACTTTGTGATGCTGTCAGATTACAAATTGATTTACCTGATGCAGCTGTTGCAGCTGCATCGGCCACCTTGTTTCCCTTCTGTAATAAACCAGGAAGAGGTTGATGGCTCCTGATGTGTGCTACAAAAAATGGATGTGTGCGATCGTTGATACATTGCTGTAGAGAAAGCAATAACTTTAACAAAGAAACAGATATGCTAGGAGATAAATAGGCTTGATATATGTTTTTCAAAATCTGAGAAACATATAAGGAATCTACTATTAAATAAAAAGGAGTCTTTTGAAACTGTTGAAACGCAATAAGAGATGCAGCAAGTTCTGCCTGTTGAGCAGAAGATTGCGGAGGGGTAATTTTAGTTTTCCACTCTCCCTCCTGGTACCATGCACAAGCACCATACATTTTCCCCCCATCGGCATAAAGCGTAGGTGCATCTACTAATGGAGATAATGAGAGGGGGGAATGCCATTCAAAAGGGAGAGTTTTAAGAAAAGTGAATCGTGGGTCAGCTGGTAAATGGCAAGAAATTTGCCCTGGCCACTCTTCTAAAGCATATTGCAGTTCTTCTGAATTACACCATAGCATTTCCCAAGTAGTCAATGAACAAGGAGTGAATATACAAACAGGCTCAAATCCCATAAGTTGTTTACATCTTTGTCGACCTTTAAAGATCAACTGAGAATATGCAGAGGCTTTATTAGTAATTGTGGTCCGTGGGGTGTGAGACAAATGCAGCCATTCTAAAATCAGAACCTGTGTTTGATGAATTTGCATAACGACAGCTGTTGGTCTCTAAGCAGTATTTAGTAAAGCAATTGATAAAGGACAATTTTCTATAGCCCGATCCACCCATCTAGTAGCCATTAAATGGGAAATGTCTTTCAATGCCTGCAATTGCTCTTTATCTAGAATGATAACATCGGACGGGGCTTTACTTTGCGTGAGAGCATTAAAGAGAGGAGCTAATGTAGCTGTAGTCAAACCCAAATAAGGACGTGCCCAATTTAAGGTTCCCAAGAACTGCTGTAAAATCACAAGTGTTGGTTTCGGGGGAAGTGTTGGGAGGGGAAGAGAAGGAACAGCAGCCGAAGCAAGTAACTTGTGACCTAAATAGAAAAAAGGTGGTTTGAACTGAACCTTTTCTGGGGCTATAGTGAGACCTGCTTTACCTAAAATGGAGTTCAGGCACGGCAGAGTTTTTAATACCGTGCCCTTTGGACCAGGTGCAGATACCAATATATCATCCATGTAATGATAAACTAAAAAATGAGGATATTTGTCTCTGTAGGGTTGCAAGGCTAAATCCACAAAAAATTGACACATAGTTGGACTGTTTGACATGCCTTGCGGTAAGACTTTCCATTGATATCGTTTGGTAGGTCTCTGATTATTTAAGGTTGGTACAGTAAAAGCAAATAATTTTCTATCTAACTGGTGTAATGGAATGGAGAAAAAACAGTCTTTTAAATCGATAATGATAAGGTCATACTCTTGAGGAATTATGTTAGGATTTGGAAGACCACATTGCAGGGGTCCCATTGGAAGGAGGACCGAATTCACAGCCCTTAAATCCTGAAGGAGGTGCCAAGCGCCGTTTTTCTTTTTGATAACAAAAACTGGGGTATTATATGGACTCAATGAGGGTTCTAGATGACCTTTATCTAATTGTTCTTGAACAAGAGAATGTAAGGCTTCAAGTTTTATAGAAGGGAGAGGCCACTGATCAATCCACACAGGGTTATTGTTAGTCAAATATAAGCGAAGCATGGTTAATGGAGAGTAAGTTGCGCATTAAACTGTGACATAAGGTCTCTTCCCCACAAATTAGTATACAGAGGAATTACAGCTGGTTTAATATAAGCAACACATTGAGACTCAGGGGAATGGGCTTTTACCCAGTTTCTGCTAATGCGAGTCTCCTGAAGTCCCCCCACTCCTCTCACCGCTGGTGCCACATCTGCAGGCCAGGTGTCCGGCCACTCAGCGGTTCGGATGACGGAAATATCCGCTCCAGTATCTAAAAGACCAAGAAAGGATCGACCATTCAATAAGAATGTCACCGTAGGTTTCGGTTGACTAATTGGTCTTTCAATAGCATAGAGTTGCTCTTGTTGTTGGTCTAAGAGCACAATCATTTTAGCCACAACATCCCCCTCATTTATAGTAACTTCTGTATTAGCTAGTACAGACAGACAGACATCAGACAATACAGTGGGGTCATGCAGAAAAGGAGAGGCAAGAATACCTTGTTCAGCTAAATCCCTTACAGGAAAAACTAGCACTGGGATATCGGGGGGCATACGAAAAGGCTGAACAGGATGTACAAAGAGAAAGTCAGCGACACCAGGAAAATAAGTAACAGTTTCATTAGCAACAAGATCGTAAGCGAAAGAAGAAAAGTTGCAAGTTTCAGCAGCCTTTGTTGTGGGGCTGGCTGCCTGCCCCGTTTCTAGTTTCCCTGATTCAAAAAAGGTTTTTGAGTGATCGCAGGGCTATTCTGCTGTCCATTTTTTTGGACTCTGCACTGACTAGCCCAGTGATAGCCCTTTTGGCATCGAGGGCATGGTGTCATTGGGCGAGCTACCTGGTTTCTTGACATATTTGCTCCCCTGCCCAGGACCCTGCATTGGCTCTTAAAGTGACCTGGCTTGCCACAATTAAAACAATTGCCCATTTTGCGAGTATTTTGTTGGGAAATGGGAAGAAGAGAGCCCATATTCTGCTGCATGCCTTCAGTAATGGCTGTAGCCAGCGTAGACATGGAATGGGATGTGGTTCCTATGATTCGGCAGGCTGTAAGATAATCTGCCATGGTAACATTTTTCTTTTTAATTAATGGTTGCAAAACTTTCTGACAATCAGCGTTTGCGTTTTCATAAGCAAGTTTCATTTGTAATTCATTACAAGCCTCCCTATTATCAATTTGTCTCTCTAAGGCTTCTGTGAGACGGTTTATAAAGGAGGAAAAAGGCTCAGAAGGTCCTTGAATAACTTTAGAGAAAGAGTTGGGCACGCATCCCGCATTATCAACCTTTCGAGCAGCTGCCAAAGCACACTCCTGTATTATAGGGAAAGCAGCTGGGTCTGTGGCAATCTGCTGGGCAATGGTAAACATGGTGCCAGTACCGTTAAGCATATCCAAAGTGACAGCTGCCAGCAAGCCTCTAGCGGCTGCGGTACATTTAAGAAATTCTGATTCCCAGACCAAAAATTGTGAAGGCGTGAGGATCATGTTAAATAACGTACGCCAATCAGCATTTATCAAGTCAGCACCTGATTGGGCTATTGATCCTAAAAGACCCTGTACATAGTGAGATTGAATACCATTTTCCTTACAAGCTGCTTTTAAGTCCTTAATTATTTTGTACGGCATTGGGGTATACTGAGGAGCTGGAGGATTGCCGGCTTGAATGATAGGATAAAGGGAGGCAGCTGCAAGGGTGTCCTCATCTATTTCTCCTTCATAGAAGGCTTGTTGAATGGCTTTTACAACACACACCCCACCTCGGGGGGGGGTGGAGGACACGGAGGCTCTACATTTAAGGAAGTGGGTTGAATGGAAAGAGGCTCCCGTACTGATTTATGATCATCGGGAGCGGAAGGTTGAAGGATAGAAAAGTTATCATAACTTGGTGGGGGAGATTCAAACACACTCCCTGCTTCTATTTTATAATGGACTTTTAAAGCCTCCATAATTTTCCTCCAAGTGACCAAAATGCCAATAGGTGCACGAGGAGGATTATGGAGATATTCACCAATTTTTTGCCAATTGGAAATTTTTAAGGACCCTCTCTCTGGATAATTGGGGCAATGTTGCCACACATAAGCCAATAATGTAGCAATATGTTTCTTTTTTATGGGAGAGCCCTTTAAATTAGCAGAGTATTTAGAAGAAGAAGCGACTAGCTCTCTCAATTCCTTCAGATGCTGCGTCTGCTGTTGAGAAAAGCCTGCACCCATACTTACTAAAGTCGAGACCATCTTTCAGATCCGATGAGGTGCAATTCGCTCAGGCGCCTGGCGATGCACAGCTCCCACCGAGCTGATAAGATATGGGCGCGCCGCTGAGTATCCCCCTTAGGGAATCACGTCGGGGTCACCAAAATGCGGTATCTGCTATCCCGCATTAGATGGGCGCCTCATGAGAGGGAGCGAAGGAGGAAGAAACGACACGAGATGAGGTTTCTTGGGATGAACGCGCCCCGAATGCCTCGGCACACGCTCTTTTATTATGCTTTTTCACAGGGGGGTGAAATTTTTCAAAGCCCAAGGTAATCAAGATATACATGAGTTATAATAGTTTAGGTCAGCAGGATACATATGATTAATAATAGCTCAGGTCAGTTAAGATACCAGGTTAACAGGCTGTGTGTGATTTATAACAGTCCAGGTCAGTTAGAATACCAGTTTAACAGGATGTGTGTGATTTATAACGATCCAGGTCAGTTAGAATATCATTCTGTATTGACAGATGCTTAACTCCCCTTCTCTTATGCATGCCTGGCAAAGATCACTGAAGAGACAGGAGTCTAATGTTTACACGAGAAAGATACATTGTTCCAATGCTTGAATGATACTTAGTTGCACTGATACATAGTTGCAATCACATGAATGATTCATAGTTACAACAAGGTAGGAGATTTGGTATACGCTAAAAACCTATCGGGCGACCCATTGTGAGTGGAGGCGACAGTAGTTCGTGTAACCAGCCCAAGATCCTACCTTGTACAATGCCTTGACGATAGACTATGGAAACGCCATATCGATCAATTACGATCGCGACTACCGGCGGGCATTCCTGAACTCCCCTATGACCAGACTGAGAGGGGGGGAGGTACGGAAGAAGATGAATTCCAAGAAGAAGAAAACCCATTCGAAGGGTACGACGGTATAATAGAGACTCAGGAAGTGGAACCAGAGAGGGAAACAGTTGCACCTCAGGGAATTACAGAGAACATGGGCCCCACTGCCAAACAACGATCTACTTCAGCGTGATTGCAGCCAAATGACACAGCGAAAATCAAGGAGACTAATAAAACAACCGTCCTACCTAAAGGACTATGTAACTGCGCCCTGCAAACAGAAGCCAGGGGGAAGGGGTGTTGTGAATGTATAAAGTTTTAATAAAGCGTGAGCTTGGAGCAAAGTGCAGGGTTCTGGCCCTGCACTTCTGATTGGCTGTTAAACGGCCAGACCGGATTGGCCCGCTCCGGGGAATCCGATTGGCGCTTAACAGAGAGTTCCTATTGGTTATGAGAGCTAGCGCTCCTCGTTGGTTATTGGTTAATAGTTAGGGGTTTGCCTATATAAGGCAGGTTAAAACTGCTATAGAAGTCAGAAGTCACTATGTAAATAAAGAGCTGAAGTTCACCGTTCAGAGGCTTGTCTCCATTCTTTCTCGCCCATGCTCCAAACATAACACTCTGCTTATTTTCTATCAAATGTCCTGAAATTTCAGTATTTTAAAATTAAGAATTATGACAAAACTACATTCTGTACATTTAAAATGAATTACAATGATCTAATATATTTGTTCCATCTAAATGATAAATAGACAGGGTGGCTATACATTTTCAATACCTGATGTACTACCACAAGAAATGTAGCTGTGCCTGATACTTTATTTTCAAATTAAGTTTGCTATCTGGAGAATCAAGGATATAATGCAATCAACAATGTGCTTTGATGTGGGATTCTGCAAGTGAATATTCACCCTGAATATAATAAAAATATTGTCTATTGATAAAGATATGATTTGTGTGAGGGCTCTTTATACCAAAAAGGGCCATGTGGATTTTGTCTTTCATTTACTTTTAGAAAACTTTTTTCTAAACTTAGATTGAATAGTCTGATAAAGAATACTGTGTTTAAAATGGTAATATTACCTCAGTGATAAGCCAACATTGATGTGTGGTAGCCAAAAACAAGCCTATTCCACTGAATGGAACTTGAGACTTTTCTTCCAAAGTCATGTCTAGATACCAACAAACTTTAATGTATCATCTCCTTTCCCCCCATTTTAACAGGATGGGTTCACTCCACTAGCAGTTGCATTGCAGCAAGGACACAATCAGGCAGTGGCTATTCTTTTGGAGAATGACACTAAGGGGAAAGTACGACTGCCGGCACTGCATATTGCTGCCAGAAAAGATGACACCAAATCAGCAGCACTTCTTCTCCAGAATGATCATAATGCAGATGTTCAGTCTAAGGTAAAAAAAATTACCTCTTTTTCCAGGATGGTATCCAAAATATATTTCCAAGGATTACTGTATTTCCCCCCGATGAGCAGGATAAAAAAAATGTTTTTTTTAGTGAAATTGGAAGTGCAACCATTTGCAACATATTATTCATATATTTATTAATTTATGGTTTATATCATATTTATAAAATATCTTAATGTGGATGATAAGCATTCAGCACTATAAAAGTTACTAACATAGCTGCTGAATCATATATATGCAGCAAACCCTCCCCTTCTTCTTACAGTTGCAAGAAAATTTGGACTTAAAGGCATAATTCATTCTTTAGATTCCTTTTCCTTGAGTTGATTTCCTGTGATTCTTCAAAACTCCCTATCTTTGAAAATACAATCCAATTAATACTGTGCTTTAGATTCTGAAATATAAAATTTAGACTTTTGATTATTTACTGGGGGGAAACAACTGTTAAAAGTGTTGTTGTTAAATAGTTTTGGGTTGTGTAATCCATGGAAATGTGAGATTCCATACACTGGCATTAGAAATTACTTATGCATATCAGTTTTTTTCCCCCTAGGAACAAGATTGTAATTTATGTTAGAAAACAAGTGAGCTTTCTTTCATTCTACCAATCTGTAATATCTTTCCTCTTTTTTCCAAAACACGCCTCAACAGATGATGGTGAATAGAACAACTGAGGTACCAAAACCCAACAGTTTTGTTAACCTATTCTTGCCAGCCCTTTACTGAAAATCATTTCATCCCCCTGCCATCACGGCCGCCATTTCATTCAGTTCAGAATGTGTCACATTTCATTTTTATGTACTCTTGGCAGAAATATACACTGTCTCATCTTTTTTATTTTGTTTCTTGGCTTTGAGATACTCAAGATTTTTGTATTTGTTTTTCATAGTAGAGTAGGGAACTAAAATAATGGGCCTGCAGAGGACAGAATAATTGCCTAGAACATGAATTTATTTCTGTAGCAGTATAAATCCGTTCCAAAATATCCATCTGGACAATTGGTTTGGATTGTTTGTTACTTACAAATGGCATTTTTAAATTTCTGAGATTCTTTCCCTCTTCATAATTTATTATGTTTTCAAGTGCTGGGCAATTTAATATACTGAAATCAGTGGAACTCTGTTCCAGTTTAAAGTATTCCCAGCTCAGCAGAGCACAGATTCTATTTTCTTGAAGGAAAAATGATAAAAATGTCCATAATTGGATGTTAAAAGCACTTTACAGAAGCTACCCCTTAATTTCACAGAATTGCTTTCTGTAGACAACTATGGAAATTTGCGATAGAAGATGGATAGCTAAGCATGGACATCTATAGTTTTATCAGCGCTTAGATCCATATTTTGTTCACAACATCCCTCACTTTCTAAATTATATGGAGAGTCAATAAGTAGCATGGCAGAATTTGATACAGTACCTAAAAAATATTTTCTCAAAAAACAAAGAAAATGAGTTTTGCATCTGAACTAAGAAAAATGAATAAATAATGGAATGAACAAATAAGAAGCCATAACATTTAATTCTTGCACAATTAGAGTAGTCCAGAAGTCGGAAAGCAATTCTGGCTTATAGTGCTCAATAGTGGTCAATTTAGTTAACTATTGTCTTGTGGGGGAAAGAAAGAACTGGATTTTCTAATTAGGACTGTTTTATTTTTACAGAGTGGCTTCACACCTTTGCACATAGCAGCACATTATGGAAATGTTAATGTAGCGACACTTCTACTCAACCGAGGAGCTGTTGTAGACTTCACAGCAAGGGTATGCTCTCTCAGTTTCGGCACTTAGAATTTTCAAGGAAATATACTGAAAGGGAAAGAAGAAAACACGGAAAGAAATAAGGAAGGAAAGGAAATAAGGAAGGAAAGGAAATCTATTCACAGAGTATTTAAAGGCAATGATTTTCCATACCCCTTTCCCTTAGAAATAATATCATGTTTCATAGTTAGAAAATAGTTGACTATAATGCATTCATTATATTTTTACAGGGTACCACTGTAAATGAGCAAAAAATATATTTAATACAGGTAATTCTCAATTTATGATCACAATTGAACCAAAAATTTATGTTGCTGAGACAATTGTTAAACAAGTTTTGCCTCATTTTACAACCTTATCACAGTTGTTAAGTGAATCACTGCAGTTGTTAAGTTAGTAACAAAGTTGTTAAGTGAATCTGACTTCCCCATTGACTATGCTTGTCAAAAGGTCACAAAGGTCATCAAATAACCCTGTTGTGAATGCATAAGGTTTAATAAAGAGAACTTGAGCTTGGAGTAAAGTGCAGGGTTCTGGCCCTGCACTTCTGATTGGCTGTTAACGGCAGGATCGGATTGGCCCATTCCGGGGAATCTGATTGGCCATTAACAGAGAGTTCTTATTGGTTAAGGGAGCTAGTGCTCCTCGATTGTTATTGGTTAATAGTTATTGGGGTTGCCTATATAAGGAGGGTAATAACTGCCATTGAGTTGAGAAGTCACTGTGTAAATAAAGAGCTGAAGTTCACCGTTCCCGAGGCTTGTCTCCATTCTTTCTCGCCCATGCTCCAAACATAACACTGGCGACAAGGATGGGATATGGAGATGTCTGAACTGACGGAACCAAGAAGAAACATCGAGCACGTGGCTGACGGCGCTACACAACGGAACCATGTCCAGCGGCGTCATACCACCCGTTCCGTTCGATCCAGTACAGGAAGACTGAGAGTCCTGGATCGCTTCCAAATGTTCTTAGAAATTAACAACTTAAAGGACGCCACAGCCAGGAAGAAACGGGTGGTGTTCCTAACGCATTGCGGTCCCACCGTATTTAAGATGGCTAAAGCACTAGCAAAACCTAGAGAAGTGAAGGCGATGGATTGGGATGATCTCGAACCTCTACTAAGAGATCACTACACACCGACCGTGCCTACGCTCGTGAGACGGCACGAGTTCTATCAGAGAAACCAGCAAAAATGAGAAAGCGTTGCCGACTTCATAGCAGACCTCCGAAACCTGGGAGGCCTCTGCGGATTCGCCGATTTGGAAGAGGCACTGAGAGATTGAATAGTTCTGGGATTAGATGCACCAGGCATGCAGAGCAAGCTGATGGCGAAAGGCAACATCAGCCTTGCCGATACCATCGCCGATGCTACTGCAGCAGAAGCAACCAGGAAGTCGGCTGCACAATTACACCGCAACCGCGCTCTGGTACACCAACCGACAAGTGAAATTTTACCCAAGTCAGAAGGGCAGCTTTCAACGACACACCACGAGGACCTCTCTTCGTCATCAGACAGCGACGAAGAAGAGGTCCATCGACTGCGGTCCGACTGGGACCACCACCCAAAGTCCCTACGCCCTTGCGCTGGCTGTGGAGCCAACCATGCCAGGTCCGAATGCAAATTCCGCGACGCGCTCTGACATGAGCGCGGGAAGAGAGGCCACATCGGACGGGTCTGCCGAAGTTTACCAGGACCCAGCCAGGCCTCAAAAAAGGCTAACTATCGCAAATCGACAGGAAACTGTCCTGTAAGGCGAGAACCAGTAAGCCACTCCTACAGAAACCGAGCTTTACAGCAAGAAGAGGCTCACCATACTATCACTATCGGTCATGCCTCTTCCTTGGATGCCAAGAAAATCCGAATCACAGTAGTCATCGAGAACCAGCCTTGCCACATGGAAGTCGACTCGGGATCGTCCCTCTTGATGGTGTCCTGGAAGACCCTCAAGCAACTCATCCCCATGATTCAGCGCCAAGACCTCCGTTTCCAAAAACTCATTCTTTTTTTTTTTTTTTTAAAAAGTTTTTATTAATTTTCTACAAACAAACAAGACAAACAAAACATAAAAACATCAAATCTTATATATACATCCAGTGTGTCAGTTGGTTCATCATTTTTGTGCATTCATTCTGTAGTCTCAATTACAATTATGTTACATAACAACTCATATTGTCAATCCAAACTTATATATCCTAATATCACTAAAAAAAAAGAAATTTTTGACTATATTTTTAATCATTTATGCTTAATGAGCTAACAATACTTTAAACCAGTTTACTCTATAACAAATCATCTAGTCATATCAAATCAATCCTAAAAAATCCTTTATAAATATAATATCAAATAACAAAATAATGACAAAATAAAGATATTCCTTACTATCTAGCATTCTAAATATTCTATTATCGTATTTTATCATCTAGCCATTTATAAAAAAGATCCCAAATTTCATAAAATTGTTTATCCTCTTGCTCTCTAATTTCAAATGTCAATCTGCTCATCTCAGCACATTCCAATATTTTCTTAATAATTTCTTCCTGTAATGGTATTTTCTCATTCTTCCAATTTTTAGCAAATACAATCCTGGCCGCTGTTAATACATTTACAATCAGGTATTTCAAATCTTTACTATATATATCAGGTAAAATTCCCAATAAGAAGATCTCTGGTTTCAAATCTATATGTTTCTTTGTCATTTTTTCCAACCACATGCGAATTATAGTCCAATATTTTCTAGCATCCTCACAAGTCCACCACATATGGTAATACGAGCCGGGTATCTGATGACATTTCCAGCATTTTTCAGATTTGTTCTTAAACATTCTTGCTATTCTTGTCGGAGGAAAGTGCCACCTGTGAAACATCTTATACAAGTTTTCTTTATATGCTGTTGACATTGTCATTTTATAATTTTGAGACCACAATTTCTGCCATTTCTCCAAATCAATCCCATATCCAAAATTCTTCCCCCAAACAATCATAGTTTCTTTGACTTGTTCTTCCTCTAATTTCATTCCCAGTAAATAACCATATAATTTTTTAATCACCTTCTCATCAGTACCCATCAAGATCTTATCTAAATCAGTCTGTTTATCATAAAATCCCTCCGTTTTAGAATCTTCATCATACCTTGAGTGTATTTGTGCATATGAAAACCAATTCATCCTTATACCTTGTTCTTCTAAGTTTTGGATCGATTTAAGTTCACCCTTTTCATCCAAAAGTTCCCCAAATCTAACTGTTTGTTCCTTCTTGTAAATTATAGGATAGGAAAATGCTTCAATGGTCGATAACCAAACTGGAATTTTCAAATAACATTGTCTTTTTATCTTCTCCCAATTTAACCACAAAGACTCCCGTACATAATGTCTTCTAAAATAACCCTGTGTTTTAGTTCCCTTATACCATAAAAAAGCATGCCAACCCAACAGCAAATCATGCCCTTCTAATGTCAACAACCTATGTTTCCTTAATGTTATCCATTCTTTGACCCACATCAAACTTGCAGCTTGATAATACAATTCCCAATTAGGCAGACCAAAACCTCCTCTAATTCTAGCATCTTGCAAAAGCTTTAGCTTTATTCTCGCTTTTTTACCTTGCCATATAAACTTCAACATAATTTTATTTAAATCTTCAAAATAGTCTTTTCCAAGCCTTATTGGTATTGTTTGAAACAAAAATAAAATTCTAGGTAAGATATTCATCTTAATTGTTGAAATTCTCCCTATTAATGACAATTGCAAGTTTTCCCACTTCTTCAAATCTGTAGTTATCTGTTGTTTAAGTTTAATATAATTATTCTCCTTTAATGTGCTACATCTTGTCAAATATATCCCCAAATACTTAACCTTATTTGTAACTTGAATTTTCAAAAGATCTGCCAATTCTTCTCTCTGTCTCAATAACATATTCTTTGTCAAAATCTTTGTTTTATCTTTGTTTATTTTCAAACCAGCCACCTCTCCATATGACTCTATCCTTTCCAGTAACTTTGGAGCTGTTTCAATCGGATCTTCCAAAATAAAAGCTAAATCATCAGCAAAAGCTTGTAGCTTAAATTCTTCCTTCTTAATTTTCATTCCTTTTATGCTTTTATCATCCCTAATATTTCTATTCAAGACTTCCAAGGTCAACACAAATAACAAAGGAGATAGGGGGCATCCTTGTCTTGTGCCTTTTCTTATATTAATAAAATCTGTAAGTTCCCCCTCCATCATTACCCTTGCTGTCTGTTTATTGTATATAGCTTCTATTGCTTGAATAAATTTTTTAGCAAAACCCATCTGCTCCAATAATAATAACATAAATCTCCAGTTCACGTTGTCAAATGCTTTTTGAGCATCTAGGAATATCAAAGCCATTTGCTTTTCAGGATGAGCCTCATAATATTCCAAAGTGTCCAAGATTACTCTCATATTGTCTCTAATTTGTCTCTTTGGCAGAAATCCATTTTGATCTGAGTGAATAAAATTATTTAAATATTTTTTAAGTCTTTCTGCTAAGATTGAAGCAAAGATTTTATAGTCTGCATTCAATAAAGAAATAGGTCTATAATTCTTAATTTGCAATGGGTCAGTCTCTTCCTTTGGTATAAGTGTAATATAAGCCTCTGACCATGTTTTAGGTATCATCTTTTTTAACATAACTTCATTCATAACTTCTAACAATGGGATGCTCAATAATTCTTGAAATGTTTTATAAAATTCTACTGGAAGCCCATCTGGGCCCGGAGCTTTCCCATTATTTTGTCTCTTAAATGCTTCATTTAGTTCCATCATTGTTATATTGCTTTCTAGCATTTCTTCAGTCTCTTTAGGTATCTTTGGTAGATTAGCTTCCTGTAAATACTGTTTGACTTTTCCTTCATCAATATTCTCTTGTTTATATAATTGCCCATAAAAATCTCGGATAATTTCTTTTTTCTCCTTATTCCCATAACAAACTTGGCCTTGTTCATCTATTAACTTCAATATTTTTCTTGATTCCTTCTCTTTTCTCAATTTATATGCTAGCCATCTACCTGGTTTATTTGCATCTTCAAAATAATTCTGTTTAGAGTTTCTAATTTTCTGTGCCAATTCTTCTTTCTCTATTAAATCCATTTTATGTTTAATTACATCCAGCTTCAATTTAATATCCTTTTTCTGTGGCATTTTCTGTAATTCTTTTTCAAGAGTTTTATACTCATTTTCCAAGGCCTTAGAAGCTTGCCGTTTCCTAATATTCTTTTTTCTTGTATAATCTATTATCAAACCTCTAGCATATGCCTTCATAGTGTCCCACACATTTTGCGTTGAAGTATCCTCTTTTTTATTTTCTCTAAGGAAAAAAGCCAATTCCTTCTCCATCCATTGTGTAAAATCTTTCTCCTTTAAAATAGTATTATTTAATGTCCATCTCGATCTTTTTTTTTGTCCCTTCCATTTAATTGTCATTGGGCTATGATCTGCCCAGGTACTTGTTTCAATGCTTGTTTCTTTAATATTAGATATTAGTTCTGTTGAGATCCAAATCATATCTAATCTGGACCATGATAAATGTCTATTTGAATAAAAAGTATATTGTTTAGCTTTAACGTTTCTTTCTCTCCAAATATCTTTTAAAGTTAATTAATCTGTCATTTTAAAAAAGGACCTTGGGAGAGCCTTTCTATTTTGCTTTGTTGTTGTTGCTATATAGTCCAGTTTATTGTCCACAATTCCATTAAAATCTCCCATCATAATTATATTAACATAGTCCAGTCCAATTATTTTCATGTGCAGTTTTTTATAAAACTCTCCTTGTTTATCATTCGGAGCATAAATTGCAATCAAGAGTATTTTTATATTATTATCCATTATTTCTACCATTAATACACTTCCATCTTCATCCGAGTAAATCAATTTTGCTGGAATAGCCTCTTTAATATATAAAACCACACCTCTTTTCTTACATTGAGTCAAAGAGGTAAATGTTTTCCCTAATTTTGGCTGTAATAACAATTGTTCATGTTGTTTTTTAATGTGAACTTCTTGTAAACAAATTATATCAAATTTTAATTTCTCTAATTTATGAAAAGTTTTCCTTCTTTTAACAGCTGAATTAAGTCCGTTTATATTCATTGTAATCAGTTTTTTTTCCTCCATGATTATGCTTTATATTTAGGTCTAACAGCTCTCGTGGATCTCACTTCACGCTGTTCTTTACTATCAATCTGTCCCCCTATTGCTCCTTTCTCTTTTTCAGTCTCCAGTTGTTCATCTTGAAACTCAATTAATGAAGCCTCTTTCTCTGCTTCCTCTCTTCTTCCTCCGAAAAATTCTGCATGAAAAAGTTCTGCTTTCTCAATTGAGTCAATTCTATGTCTCTGCTCTTGCCACGTAAACATTAATCCTTCTGGAATCAGCCATCTATAATTCACTTCGTTTTCCAATAGTATTTTGGTCAGAAATTGATATTCTCTTCTCATCTCTCTCACTCTTCTAGGTATTTGTTTCAAGACCACAACCTCTTTACCCTTGTATTTCAGTGTTTTCTCTCTTACTACTTGTAATATTTGCGTTTTAATGGATTTTTTGGTAAATCTAATATGAACTTCCCTGGGTAATTTATTTCTCATCGCATATCTTGTATAGACTCGGTATATCTCATCTATTCCATCCATCATCTTTTCCTCTGTAATTTCCAAAGCATCTGCCAAAATTTCTATCATTACCGCTGCCAAATTTTCTCCTTTTTCCTCCTCTATATTTTGAAATCTGAGGTAAAATTCTGACCTTTCCATCTCCCACCTCAGCATCCCACCTTTTTCTTGTTCGACCGCTGTTAATCTGCTGTCAATATTTTCAATCTTCTTCTCTCTTTGTTTTCCTTCTTCCTCAATTTTTTGGAATTTCTCCTCATACTTAACCATCATTTGTTTAATATTTTCCACTTTTTCATCAGTCTTCTCTATTCTTTGTTCAATATTTTCTGTTCTTTGTTCAATAATATCTGATTTTGTCTTAAGTTCTTGAATTCCTTGCATAATCATCTGTAACTGTAAAGTTATTTTTTCTTGTTCCTTATCTTGCTTCAACATTGTCTGAATTAAACGTTGTCCTCCAGCTGGTGGGGAAGCAGAGGTAGAAGCAGCAATGCCAGATGGTATTGGTTTCTTGCTCATTTCAATGTTTGCAAAACTTCAAATTCTTCTTAACTTTTAACCCAACTGGTAGGGCAGCCAATTATAATCCAAAATGGAGAACTCCAATAGTAAAAAACACGAAACCAAAGAAGAAACAGAAAAAAAGGAAGAAGACAGATCTTCGGGTTCTTCTAGACCCTAATCCAATTACGAGATAATCCACCATAAAAAAGGAAAAAATAAAAAGGAAAAAACAAACAAATCCAAAAATAATAATATTGATTAAAAGAAAAAGAAAAAGCAAAAAGCAAAAAGGGAGAGAAGAAAAACAAAAAACAAAAAATTCCTTCAGGTTCTTCACACCTTAATCCAATTAAGAAATCTCAATAATCCAAAAAATAATCCAAAAGAGGAAGAAGAAAACAAAAAACAAAAAAAAATCAACCACAACAACAGAATAATCCAAAAAGATAAATATGAAAAGCAAAAAAGTCCCAATAAAAAGGAAAAAAAAAATAAAGAAGAAAAGAGAAAAAACTCTGAGGCTTTCCCTTTAAAATAAAAGGCAAAAATAAAAATATTACTAAAAATTAAGATTAAAAAAAAAAAGCTAACAAATGGGGTCCATATAAGAAAACACACTGCACTTTGTTATTTATCCAAGGCTCTTGTTATGACTCTCTTCTCCAGCAACTTCAAAGCCAAACCTCAAGTGTTGATAACAGTCCAGGAAAGCACCTGCAATAATATTTTGCTGTGCTCTCCCTCTATCTTATCACATTAAAAAGTCCTTGAGATGAGGTCTTTTTGCAATTCTCTCCAATTCAGATAGAATACTTTCAAGCCTCTAGTTGGCAGTGTTACAAAGTTTCTTAATGCTCTTTCTCAGCCCCAACCGGAAAAAAGAATTAATATATACAAAAAAAAGAAAAAAATGACCAAAGGAAGCCTCTATCCTAAAAAAAATAAAAAAGTCAAAGGGAGCCTAAAAGTATATATATAAGAAAATTCAGTCCGGTTACCTAAGTCACAGTAAAATCTTTCCCAAAGAATATAGAAAAAAAAGAAAAAAAAAACACCCCAAGCCTCAATTTGACAGCACTTTAAAAACGCCGCTCAAACAATTTCAGTAAAAAGAAAAATCCCACAGCTTCCTCCTCTCTTCAGAATGAACTTTCCAATCTCAGCGAATTTTCAACACAAAAGAGTTTTTCTCACCCAACTGACACACTTCAATCCAGTCACTTTCTTTTCGGAGCTGTCCCGACTTCAGCAGCTATGGAGGCTGCCTCTCCGCCGCCAGCAAAAGGGCTTCTTCCGAATCTAACCAGAGACTTTGCGATGTCTCTGGGATCCTGGAACAGTGCCCTTCACAATCACCGTCTCTCCGGGACGATTTAGGTCCGTTAGGACCGACCAGGGGCGAAAATATCAGCTGCGATCTCAGAGCCCCGAGATTGCAGCTGTAACGCCGGCACGAAGCTCCGCCTTCCATTTCCAAAAACTCATTCTTAAGGACTATCAAGGAAATCGAATCCCTGTCGTTGGTTCCTGCTGAGTCCGGGTCTCCTTCAAGAAGCACACAGCGTACTTACCATTAACTGTGATCGACAAAGATCAGCCTAGTCTGCTAGGTCTCCAATGGTTCACGCCACTTGGCATTGAAGTGGCAGGCATAAACCGAATCAGCGGAAGTGACTGGGACGAGGACCTCATCCATGAGTTCAAGGACGTCTTCGCGGAAAGTTTAGGTGAGTACAAGGGGACCCCAATTTCGTTCAGCCTTGATCCAAAGATAGCTCCCATCCACCTTAAGCCCCGTCGAGTTCCGTTTGCCTTAAAGGCGAAAATCGATGAACAACTCAACAAACTAATAGCTCAGGGGGTGCTAGAACCTACCGATCACTCTCTCTGGGAAACCCTAATCGTAACACCCATTAAGCCAGATGGGTCGATCCGAATTTGTGGGGACTACTGGGCCACCCTGAACCACGCCCTACAGCAGAATGCATATCTGGTGCCGGTGGTATAGCATCTCCTCCACTCCCTGGGGGGCAGAAAGGTCTTTGCTAAATTAGACTTAGCTCAGGCATATCAGCAACTACCTGTTGATGAAAAGACGGCACAGGCACAAACGATTGTGACGCACCGAGGTGCCTTTAAAAGTACCCGGCTCCAATTCGGAGTCAGTATAGCCCCAGGGATTTTTCAGAGCCTGATGGAGAGGCTACTACAAGGGATTAAAGGCGTGGTCCCCTACTTTGATGATGTATTAATTGCTGCACCTACAAAAAAAATCTTATGGGATCATTTAAAGTTAGTCCTACAAAAATTCCAAGACGCCGGTCTTAAGGTAAAAAAAAAAAAGTGTAAATTGTGTACAGATAGTGTTGAGTTTTTAGGGTACCTAATTGACAGTCAGGGTATTCACCCTACCGACAGTAAACTAAGAGCAATAAAAAATGCTCCCAGGCCTCGGAACAAGGCCGATCTCCAGGCGTTCCTAGGCCTCATCAACTTTTATAATGTATTTCTACCGCATAAAGCAACGGTCGCTGAACCGTTACACTGGTTGTTAGACAAGAAAGCAAACTGGTTATGGGGTCATAGAGAAGAACAGGCGTTCCGTAATGTGAAAAAACTACGGACTTCTGACTCTGTACTCATGCAATACAATGAGACTTTGCCGTTAAATATCACATGTGATGCTTCGCCTTTCGGAGTGGGTGCCATTCTGAGCCATGTACTGCCTAATGGTAATGAAGCCCCTGTTGCATATTTTTCAAAGACACTTTCAAAAACTGAGCGAAATTATGGCCAAATCGATAAAGAAGCCTTCACAATTGTGTCAGCCGTTAAAAGATTCCACGAGTACGTGTATGGCCGGGCTTTTACTATCGTGACTGACCACAAACCGTTATTGGGGACAATAGCTGGAGATAAGCCGACTCCCTACATATTATCCCCCAGGATGACTTGCTGGTCAGAATTCTTGGCTGCTTATAATTATTCGGCTGCAATACCGCCTGGGGAAAGCCATTCCCCACGCTGACGCATTGAGCCGAGCACCGCTTCCAGAGACTCTCGACGATCCTGCACCAATGGTAACCATGTTGCAAATTGAAACACTCAACTCGCCGCCATTGACTGCCCGAGATATCGCGAGAGAAACCAAACGTGACCCCACCTTAGCGCAAGTCCTAAGCTGGGTGGAACGCGGATGGCCATTGGACCAATTATCAGATGACTTCACACCATTCAAGACTCGACAAACCGAGTTGTTCTCCCAAAAAGGCTGTGTCATCTGGGGCGATAGAGTCGTTATCCCAGAACGACTCCAGAAAGCGCTTCTGAGAACCTTGCACGATGGCCACCCCGGCATCGTGCGAATGAAATCCCTTGCGTGAAGCTACGCATGGTGGCCGGGCATTGACAAGCAAATCGAACATTGGGTTAAAGCTTGTCCAAAATGCCAGGAAGTGAGCAACGACCCACCTAAAGCCATCTCTACTGAATGGGAGACAGCACGGGGACCCTGGTCCCGTATTCACTTGGACTTTGCGGGGCCGACCAAAGGCCACACCTTTCTGCTAACCGTCGACGCCTACTCGAATTGGCTCGAGATTCACCACATGATGAACACAACCACTGAAGCGGTTATCAAAAACTTGGAAAGACTATTTGCAACCCACAGATTACCAGACGTCCTGGTATCCGACAACGGGCCCCAATTTACAGCGCTGTCGTTTGAGCAGTACCTGGCTGACCGTGGCATCCGACATGCGCTCACCTCACCTGCGCACCCTGCGACCAATGGCAAAGCAGAGCACAGGGTCCAATTTGTTAAGAAAACCTTGCAGAAGGTAGACTGTGATAACATTGACGACAAGATCAATCGAATCCTTTTTCTACAACACATCACACCTCATAGCGTCACCAACAAAACTCCTGCCGAACTGCTAATGGGACGAAAACTCCGCTCCCACCTCGACCAGTTACACCCAGCCTATGAACTGGAAAAACCACTAGGATCCAGCAGCCGCTGTCATGCCTTCCAGGTAGGCGATTTGATATACGCTAAAAACCTATCGGGCTATCCGCTGTGGGTGGAGGTGACAGTAATTCGTGTAACTAGCCCGAGATCCTACCTTGTACAATGCCTTGACGATAGACTATAGAAATGCCATATCGATCAATTACGATCGCGGCTCCCGTCGGGCATTCCTGAACTCCCTTATGACCAAACTGAGGGGGGGGGGAGATACGGAAGAAGATGAATACCAAGTAGAAGAAAACCCGTTTGAAGGGAACAACGGCATAATAGAGACACAGGAAGTGGAACCAGAGAGGGAAACAGATGCACCTCAGGGAATTACTGAGAATAATGGCAACGACGAAGAAATGAACTCTGAACCAGAGGCGACCCCGTTGCCAAACAACGATCTACCTCAGCGTGATTGCAGCCAAATGACACAGCGAAAATCAAAAAGACTAATAAAGCAACCGTCCTACCTAAAGGACTATATAACTGCGCCCTGCAAACAGAAGCCAGGGGGAAGGGGTGTTGTGAATGCATAAGGTTTAGTAAAGAGAACTTGAGCTTGGAGTAAAGTGCAGGGTTCTGGCCCTGCACTTCTGATTGGCTGTTAACGGCAGGATCGGATTGGCCTGTTGCGGGGAATCTGATTGGCCATTAACAGAGAGTTCTTATTGGTTAAGGGAGCTAGCGCTCCTTGATTGTTATTGGTTAATAGTTATTGGGGTTGCCTATATAAGGAGGGTTATAACTGCCATTGAGTTGAGAAGTCACTATGTAAATAAAGAGCTGAAGTTCACCGTTCCCGAGGCTTGTCTCCATTCTTTCTCGCCCATGCTCCAAACATAACAACCAGGACACTACAATCATCATAGATATGAATCAGTTGCCAAGTGTCCAAATTTTGATCAAATGACCACGGGGCTTCTGCAACGGTTGTGTGAAAAATGATCATAACTCACTCTTTTCAGTGCCATTGTAACCTTGAACAGTCAATAAATAAATTGTTGTAAATCGAGGATTACCTGTATTAATATAATAGGTGTATTGCTTCATTTTAAAATAATTTCTATTTAAATTAAGAATTGCTGTGAATTGGGCATTCAAGAAAAAAAATGTATGGTAGAAAAACCAAAAGCTTTATTATTTATTCTTTAGCATGCTTACCTTGACAGATTTTAAGGCACCAGCTGCTTTCTCTCAATCATCAAGGTATTGCTTGTTCCACCCACACCTCTGACAGATTAAGATGGAAGCAGAGTTTTTATTATGAAAGTTTCCTTTAAAGTTTTATATAGATGTTGAAGCACATGTAGGACAATATGTGAGAAAGACCTTGGGAGGACTTGATCAAGGCATCATGCCAAGGGAATGGTCAGATAAGAATCAATATTGCCCACACCTGGATAATGAGTGATGCAGGAGGTTTAGAAGGAACCTTCCATAGTGTCTTTGTCTCTAAAGCAAGCAGAGATGGGAGGATTGCACTTTCAGAGTTGAGAAATTACCGTATATACTCAAGTCGACCCGAATATAAGCCGAGGCACCTAATTTAACCACAATAAACTGGGAAAACTTATTGACTCGAGTATAAGCCGAGGGTGGGAAATGCAGCAGCTACTGGTAAATTTCAAAAATAAAAATAGATACCAATAAAAGCTTTCACTAGGACAGTTGAGAATAAGTTTGATGTTCACAATTTCCTCTTTGAAAGAGACCAGTAAATAGGGAACAAGAAGATGAAGAAAAAGAAGTGTGTTTTTTCACACTTTTCACACTGCAGTGAACAAAAATGGCATCATAGGAACAGGCTTATTCTCAGACCAAAGGTTTGTTTCTGATTTCTTCCCTGATTTAAGGGAAATTTGGGAAACGATCTCACTATCATGAAAGGTTTAATTGATTCACTAACCCAAAAGATGATGATGATGACAATGGGAGGCAGGAATCACTCTCTCCCTTGCAAGAAAAAAGCAAGAGCCGTTCTTATGATCTCTCCCTCTCTCTCTCTCTCCCTTTAATACAGTCAAGCCCTTTCCAGCACACGCGATCTGCCTTCGCCACTTTGCACCTTGCAAATGCAAAATCCTGGGGTTTTTGCATTTGCAAGGTGCAAAGCGGCAGGGGCGGATCCCGCGTGCTGGAAAGGGCTTGACTGTATTACGGGGAGAGAGAGAGAGAGAGATCATAAGAACAGCTCTTGCTTTTTTCTTGCAAGGGAGAGAGTGACTCCTGCCTCCCACTGTCATCAACATCTTCTTTTGGGTTAGTGAATCAATTAATTTGGGAAATGATCTCACTGTCAGGAAACAACGCGAGCCGCCACCGCCACCTCCTCCTCCCCCTCCTCCCGAGTGGACTGAAAGCAGCTGGAGCTGAGGAAACGAAGCTGAGTGGAGCGACCTCGGCTCGCGTTGTTTTCTCAGCCTAGAGCTCAGACAACAATGCGAGCCGCCGCCACCACCTCCTCCTCCTCCTCCCGAGTGGACTGAAAGCAGCTGGAGCTGAGGAAACGAAGCTGAGTGGAGCCGAAGCAACCTCGGCTCACGTTGTTTTCTCAGCCTAGAGAAAGGGGAAGGGGGCTTATCTGGACCAAGGGTGAGTCTCCCCCTCAGTTTCCCCTGAAGGATCTTCCGTCGCTTTTGCCTTCTCCCTACATCTTCCCTCTGTTAAAATCCCCACACACACACACACTTATTTTCGGTCGGATAGATTTCGTGTCTGAGCATTCTCACACGGCGGTGGGTCTTCCCCCCCTAAAAACAGTTAAAAAAAGAAAAAACAATATATCCTCAAGCAAGAACTTTTCTGCTTCCGATTACCCCCATGCTTGAAAGTTGCAAAGGAAACACGGAAGCAGGGAAGCGGCTGCCCAGCTTCGGAGCTCCACACCATTTTTTTTCAGAGGGGAATCTGACTCGAGTATAAGCCGAGGGGGGTTTTTTCAGCACAAAAAATGTGCTGAAAAACTCGGCTTATACTCGAGTATATACGGTACCATTGAATCACAAACAGACAAATTCATTCTACCTTATTCTACATTGATAGAATCTAGCAGTTTCCCAGTCTCCCAAGATCTTTCCCACATATCATCATGGCTACAACAATTGTCTCAAGTTGGTAAATTGGGAAATTTTGCTTTATTAATTCATGTTCCCCACATAGATCTTCATATGGATCATGTTACTTCTCTAGAGTCATGGTACTGTCACTTCATAATTTGCTTTGTTCTCACTCTAAACTATACAGTGATTGGTTTGTTTTACATCAGCACAAGATACACTGAAGTTTATACTTTGTTGTGAGGGAAACAATTGAATCCTTCATTTATCTCTATGAATCATTTCATGATGATCAAATTTACCTCATTAGGGCATCAAAATGAACTCATATTTCAGCAAGGACAAACATTTGCATATTGCAGCAGCTCTTAGAAATTATTGAATTATATTCCTGTGATGAGCAGGGTGTTTATGTTTTAACTATTCTTGATAAACTGGTTTGCATTTGTTTTAAAACAATAGATATTGGCCTCTCAAATAAATTTAGAAATATTTTGAACAAGCTATATAAGTATTTATATAAAGTTACTTTGTCTAATTCTTGAAATCGTACAAATAAAACCTTACTTTAAAAAAAAAACAGTACAGCTTTTCAGCTGTAAGTCACTTGCATCCTACATATTCTTTCACAGAAGTTTTATTTGATTCAGTAGGATTAATTTTGGAGCAAATATAGTATACACAGGATTGTGCTGTTAATTTTGAACATCTTATAACTCACCATCTAACTATTTTATTTATTTATCATATTTAGACACTACTTATATCTCTCTCACAGAGTAGCTATTATTAACTGTCTGATAGCTCAAAAGTTTTCCCCTGCTTAATTTCTACATCTTATTAGGATTGGTTTTCTTCATATATTTAAAGTGGTTTTTAATGTTTTTTCCTTCTATTTCCTACCATCATACCAAATCCTTATTTACTATTCATTAATAGGAAATGAAACAAAATCTTCAGACATCTTTAAGACATTTAATGTGAATAATTTGTTATGATAATTGGCTTCTTCTACTTAGATATTTAATAGAATATAAATATAGCTGTGAAGGTCATTTTGTCTTTCATATTGTTTGTTTGTGTATGTCTGCAGCAAAACTTTTGATATTTTGATCTTTTAAAATTTTAAATAGGAGTGCACTGCAACACCCAAATTTATATTTAAAAGAATATGTAAAAGAACATATTTAAAATAATATTTTACACACGTGATAATTATGGGTTTACTTGCATGAATCAATAGAAATTTTGACATATATCATTGCTTTTATTACATTTAATCTAGGTTACTCTAAGCCTTAATGCTAAATGCTATTATTTCTTTACACATCTAATTAATTTTACACACTTAAATGACACAATTATCATCCTTTTCTAGTTCTCAGGAATTATTATTTTATTGTTAAGTTTATGAAGCTTCCTTTCCAATGCTTGTGGCTCTGGGAGGTACACACCATTAAAATAACAACAACAAAATCAAAACAATTAAAAACAACAATTAAAATACAATTAAAACAGCTGAAACTATCCTAAAATAAAAACCATAGGAGAAAGCATTCCAAACTTACAAACAATATCATTCAGTGGACTCCATAGTTCTTGGAATCTCAGCCTTGATGACAAAATAATATTTTAAGGGCTTTCAAATAGACAGTAGGGTTTGGGCTTCAGCTACCACAGGAGAAAATGCTTTCCTTCTAGGTCATATCGTTAGGGATGGAATCTACCCTCCTGCTGGTTCTGAGGGAATGGGGAAGTAACTGGATAGAGATGTCTCTCAAAGGACTTGGAAATAGGTGAAATACTAGCAGGTGGCATCATTGATAACCTGCACATTATTTACTGAAGTTAAAGGAACTTGTTTCCTAATGGAAAAGCTACCCTGATCGTTTTTTATTTATTTTAAATAATAACAGAATAACAGAATTGGAAGGGACCTCGGAGGTCTACTAGTCCAGCTGCTTGCTCTAGCAGGAAACTCTATATCTTCTTAATTGTTAAGTTGTGTGCCTTATTCATAACCCATGGCTTATCCAGAAAGAAGTAGAGGATCTTGTTCTTGTTGTACACTGTAATAAAGGAGGAGGATGTTGAATGACCTCAATCGATCTTGCAAAAAGTTAAAAAGGTTTGGGCCTGGTTGGACTTGATGGGAAGATCTGAGGAAATCCCAGGGCTAGGGATTAGAACTCTGATCATCAAAACACAACGTTTATAAACCTTCATTCAGTATGCTTGGATCCAACATTTTTTTCTAACCAAGCATGCAGTGGCAATCACTTCTGCTACATTGCTTAGAAAACTATCCAGATCTGTTCATATCATTGCCATGATCTGAGCGATGATACAAACAACTTGAGAGTCTTTTTACCTTTATTAATCATCTGTTCATTCTAATGAAATGCTAAACATCACCCATCATAAATGTGTTTCTAATGCACATCTCTATCAGAAACATTTATGTTGTGTCATATTTAGATAGTCATACTATATACCTGGAGTCAGGTTTTGATAGGTGGTCTTTATGAATCAGATATAATTGTTTTTAAATGTTTAATGTACTCTGTGATACATCTGTGTTTATATTCTGTACTGTTTTGTGTCAAAATGCAAAACCATTCCCATTGAATGTCTCCAACCCCATCATGCTTTTGTTTGTTCTTTTCATGGTGTAGAATGGAATCACCCCACTGCATGTGGCTTCCAAAAGGGGGAACACTAACATGGTGAAGCTCTTGTTGGATCGTGGAGGGCAGATCGATGCCAAAACCAGGGTGAGTGTTTTATTCCCTGAATATATGTTCTTATGCATTTAAAATTTTTGCTTGGAAGGGGCTAGAACTCTAATCATCAAAATACATTCTTTTAGAAGATTATTTTGTCTTTGTGAGCAGAAGGAAATTCACACAGTGTTATTTATTCATGGAAGAAATCCTTCTATGAGAATATATATCCTTCCATTAGTGAAGACTCTTTTTTTGAATAGATACTCTTTCTGTTTTGGTTGCATGTACTTTGAAAATGAATTTGGGCCTTTTGATTAAGATCAAATGTAGCATTTGCTCTTATCAGAAAACCATTCTGAAAAAGTGTTTGTACACTCCAGTTCTCTATTATTCATTAAAATGGCCTGATTTTTTTCTTCAAGCTACTCTCTGAAAAGATGTTACTGGTTTTTTTTTTTTAAAGCTTTAATTTTCAAAGTGCACAGAACCTTTCTTTCAGTTTATAAAGGAAAACTTTGGGTGAAACTTCAATCCATTTGGATTACTGCAATGTGCTCTATGTGAGACTCCCCTAAAAGAAGTTACAACTAGTCCAGAATGCAATGGTGCATGTAGTGATATATTGTACCCCTATCAAAAGCTGCACCAGATCCCTGTTTTCTTCTGGGTGCAATTCAAAGTGCTAGATGCTATTTTTAAAGTCCCACATTGTGTGGGACCAAGTAATCTGAGGGACTCTCTGTCTCTGAGGCTATCTTTCTGTACAAGATAGGAACACTTTTCCCTTAAACATTGCCAGCTTGTGAGATCTTGGCAGTATGCTTTTTCCATTTCAGCCCCTGCTTTATGGATCATTCTCCCTGCTAACATTCAATGGACCTCACTCTTCTGTCTTTGCCTAGAGTACTTAAAATTTGACTCTTTCCCCAAGCTTTGTGATAGAGTGAAGTCTGGGTAGGATTAGAATATGGATGTACCAGGGATGTGTGGCTTGATGACAAGATCTGATTTTTTTTCCTGTTTGTTTTTAGTTTGTTGTTGTTGGCTTTACATGATTTTATTGATTGAAAGCTGGCCAGAATTGTTTTATGCACGTGTTTTGCTTTAATAATACAATTCTGCTAAAATTTGGGTTTACTTTAAACTCAATTATGTTTAAATTATAGAACAGGTTAATAGAACCCATTGAGGAAATGATCAGGTCTTTAAAGTTTTCCTAAAAGCTGATAGTGAAGGTACCTTCATGAAGTTGTGGGGACAGTAAGCTCAAGAAGAGCTTTCTATAAAAACTCTGGTTAACTTGTGCTACCCAGCTAAACAGCTAATGAAAGAGAATGGAAAAGAAAACCAAGGGAATATCTACATCTATAATGAAGGCAAAAGATTTATTTAGGCAGCTGATATAGTAACTATCAATGGCCTTTCTAATTCAAGATTCTGGGATATGATTACGGATAGAAGTATTCTAACAGATCTTACATTCCATAGTCTATTTTATTCTTTCTTCCAAACAAGGAACAATACGATGAAAATATAATCACAGATTCTATGATTTCCGAAGATTACTCTTCTGAAAAAGATTTTAAATGACTTTATTGTTTAATTTATCACCCACATCAGATGGGAGTATTGCTCTGAACTGCCAGCATAGAGACATTGACATCTGAAAGGACTTGCAATCCAATTTGCATATAAATTCTTATTTTTCAAGACATTTTTCAGTGTGGGAGATTCCAGACTTTTGGTTTCATTTGTTGGCGTCATGTGACTGTGCAATATCTTTGTGTCCAACTTTGATTCAGCTTGCATCATTTTTGTTCCTTGCTTTGTCTATTTTGTCATAGTCATATGTAAGTGAATAATATTTGCATAATTTATAATATAAAAGCCTTACAGCTAAAGATATGACTGTTGAGTAGAAAAATAGAATATGTATTGTCAAAATGGATTGTATTAGTATCTACAGGAAAAACAAGAAATCATATCTGTTTTATCATTATTGTTAGGAGCCCCTGAAATCCAGTATAACTCAATCAATCAAGTCAGCAATGCCCAAAAAGTATGTGTGAGGCACAATCAATTGTGCCATGTCACTATGCAACCTCCCTCATCCCAACAACCTAAACTTAGAAAACAAGAAAATATTTTATTCTGTAACAGGAAGATATAAGGTTGCTAAAACAAACCATAAAAACAAGACAGTATCGATATTCTATCATTAAGGTAAAACCTAAGAAATTGTGAATATATAGGGACTTGGCTCAGAAGGAAGAAAAGAACATGAATAATTAAAGGAGGAGAAAAGAATATTCAGTCAGGAAAAAGGAAAGGGTGAGCAAATCAAAAATAACCTTTGATATTTTTGAGTTTAAGATATACTAGAGAGAAATTATTTCAAGCAATTTGCAATTTTACCAGAAACTGAGAATTAGTTACAGATAGTCTTTGGATTGCAACCACTATTAGGACCAGAATTTCCATTGCTAAGCAAGGTAGTTATTAAATGAGGCTCATCCAATGTTATGCCCTTTTTACCATAGTTGTTAAGTGAACCGTGCAGTCATTAAGCAAATCTGGCTTCCCCCATTTTCTTTGCTTGTCGCAAGCCAAATGGGAAGCTCTCAAAAGGCAATCACATGACTTCAGGCTTCTGCAACTGTTATAAATACACGATGATTACTGTTGTGAATGAATATATATACTTAATAAAGATCATTGAGAGCTTGAAGTAAAGTGCAGGGTTCTGGCCCTGCACTTCTGATTGGCCGATAATAGCGACATCGGATTGGTCCGTTCAGGAGAATCTGATTGGCTATTAACGAGCCTCTCCTATTGGTTAACGGAGCTAGCGCTCCCTGTGTTTTAATTGGTTAAATACTTAAGAGCTTGCCTATATAAAGGGGGCCATTTCAGTCATTGAACTGAGCTGTTACACCATGTTAATAAAGAGTTTTGAAGTTCACTGTCACCGGCTCATCTCCATTCTTAGCGCCCATGCGCAGAACATAACACTGGCAACGAGGATGGGATTTGGAGACGTCAGAGCTGATTGAACAACGAAGAATGATAACAGAGCACATGGCTGAAACGCACCAACGGTGGAACCATGTCCGGTGGCGTCATACCACCCGCTCCATTCGACCCAGCGCAAGAAGACTGGGACTCATATATGGATCGCTTCCAGATGTTTCTGGAGACCAACAATTTGAAGGATGTCACTACCGGGAAGAAACGGGTGGTATTCCTAACTCATTGTGGGCCGACCGTATTCAAGATGGCCAAGGCACTAGCGAAACCGGCAGAAGTAAAGTCTATGGACTGGGACATCCTCGAACCTCTACTGAGGGCCCACTATGCACTGATCGTGCCAATGCTCGTTAGAAGGCATGAATTTTACCAGAGAAGTCAGCAGAAGGGTGAAAATGTTGCTGATTTCATAGCGGACCTCCGGAATCTGGGAGGCCTATGTGGGTTTGCCGACCTCGAAGAAACCCTGAGAGACAGAATAGTTCTCGGACTAGATGCACCACATATCCAAAGCAAGCTGATGGCGAAAGGTGACATCAGCCTTGCAGATGCCATTACTGAAGCTACTGCAGCAGAAGCAACCAGGAAGTCGGCTGCCCGAATGCGCCGCACCCACACTCCGCTTTGCCAACTTTCACCTCAGTCAGAAGGTCAGCTGTTAACAGCCCACCACGAGGACCTTGAATCATCATCAGAAAGCGACAAAGAAGAGGTCCACCGACTTCGGTCCGAATGAGACCAACGCCAGAGATCTCAGCACCAATGCGCTGGTTGTGGGGCAAGCCATCCCCGATCAGAATGCAAATTCTTCAATGCGCTCTGCCATGTGTGCGGGAAAAGAGACCATATTGGATGGGTCTGTAGAAACAAGCTAGGACCCAGCCAGCCCTCAAGGGGGGCTAACTATCGCCAACCGACAGGAAGTCCTGCAAAGCGAGAACCCGTGAACCACCAATGGAACAACCACTCCTACAGAAACAAACCCCTAAACCACTCAACAAAGCGAGAAGAGGCTCACCAAACTATCACGATCGGTCACGCCTCATCTCTTGATGCCAAGAAGATCCGAGTGAAAGTGGCCATTGAGAACCAGCCCTGCCTGATGGAAGTCGATTCAGGATCATCCCTCTCGATGGCTTCCTGGAAGACCCTCAAGCAGCTCATCCCTACTGTCCAGCGGCAAGACCTCAGATTCCAAAGACTCATACTCAAAGACTATCAGGGAAATCGAATTCCAGTCGTTGGATCCAGCCGAGTCCGGGTATCGTTTAAGAACCGTACAGCATTCCTACCCCTGCCTGTAATTGACAGGGATCGGCCTAGTCTGTTAGGCCTCGAATGGTTTGCTCCACTCAGAATTGAAGTAGCCGGCATTCACCGAATCTGCAGCAGCGACTGGGAAGAGGACCTCGTCCAAGAATTCCAGGACGTCTTCACAGAAAAACTAGGCGAGTACAAGGGGACCCCGATATCATTTAACCTCAATCCCGAGATAGCTCCCATCCGCCTTAAGCCTTGTTGAGTTCCATTTGCCCTTAAACCAAAGATTGACGAGCAGCTTGATAAATTAACAGCCCAGAGTGTGTTAGAACCAACTGATCACTCTCCCTGGGAAACCCCAATCGTGACACCCATCAAGCCGGATGGATCGATAAGAATTTGTGGGGATTACCGAGCCACCCTGAACCATGCCCTTCAACAAAACGCTTACCTGGTACCGGTGGTGCAACACCTCCTCCATTTCCTGGGGACGGAAAATTCTTCGCTAAACTAGACTTAGCCCAGGCATACCAACAACTGCCTGTAGACAAAAAAACGGCAGAGGCCCAAACAATCGTTACGCACCGAGGTGCGTTTACATGTAACCAACTCCAGTTCGGAGTAAGCGTAGCCCCGGGAATCTTTCAAAGTTTGATGGAAAGACTATTACAAGGGATAAAAGGCATTGCCCCATATTTTGATGATGTGTCAATCGCTGCCCCGACTCGAAAAGTACTAAGGGATCGCCTGAGGTTGGTTCTCCAGAGATTTAAAGACTCAGGTCTCAAAGTTAAAAAGAACAAGTGTCAACTATGTACAGATCGTGTAGAATTTTTAGGATATTTAATTGATAGTCATGGCATTCACCCCACCGATAGCAAACTTAGGGCAACCAAAAACACCCCCAAACCCTGAAATAAGGCCGACCTCCAGGCTTTTCTAGGCCTTATCAATTCTTATAACGTTTTCCTGCCTCACAAAGCAACCGTAGCCAAACCCCTACATCGTTTATTGGACAAAAAAGCAATCTGGGTATGGGGACACAAAGAGGAGCAGGTGTTTCAAAATGTGAAAAAATGATTGACTTCTGATGCTGTTCTGATGCAGTATAATGGGATTTTGCCTTTAACGGTCATGTGTGATGCATCACCATTCGGAGTGGGCACCATTTTGAGCCACGTTTTGCCAAACGGTAGTGAAGCCCCTGTTGCCTATTTCTCAAAGACGTTATCAAAAACAGAACGCAATTACAGTCAAATTGATAAAGAGGCTCTTGCAATTGGGTCTGCTGTTAAGAGATTTCATGAATATGTGTACGGCCGAGCCTTTACTATAGTGACTGACCACAAACCTTTGCTGGGAATAATAGTGGGAGATAAGCCAACCCCTTATATATTATCCCCCAGAATGACTCACTGGTCAGAATTCTTGGCTGCATATAATTATAAGTTGCAACACTGCCCGGGGAAGGCCATTCCCCATGCCGAGGCACTGAGCCATGCACCGCTTCCAGAGACCATTGATGACCCTGCTCTGACAGTTACAACACTGCAGATCGAGACACTTCAGACACCGCCACTAACAGCCCGAGATATCGCAATAGAAATGAAACGCGACCCCATTTTAGCACGAGTCGTCAGTTGGGTCAAGCGCGGATGGCCATTGGACCAGATACCTGACGACTACACCCCATTCAAGAATCGACAAACGGAACTGTTTTCCCAGAAAGGCTGCATTATCTGGGGTGATAGAGTTGTTGTCCCAGAGCGATTACGACGAGCGATACTAAGGACCTTGCACGATGGCCACCCTGGTATCGTGTGCATGAAAGCCCTCGCACGAAGCTACACGTGGTGGTCGGGCATGGACAAGCAGATGGGTAAAAGCTTGTCACAAATGCCAGGAAGTAAGCAACGCTCCACCGAAAGCAACCCCAACTGAATGGGAAACACCGAGGGGACCATGGTCCCGTATTCATCTGGACTTTGCGGGACCTACCAAAGGCCACACATTCTTATTAACAGTGGATGCCTACTCGAACTGGCTTGAAATCCATGAGATGAGAAATACAACAACTGAATCGGTCATCAGGAAACTAGACAGACTATATACAACACACGGATTACCAGAGGTTCTGGTATCCGACAACGGGCCCCAATTTACCATGTTGTCCTTTGAACATTACCTGGCAGACCGCAGTATTCGCCATTCACTGACTTCGTCGGCGCATCCTGCGGCCAACGGAAGGGCCGAGCGCATGGTACAATTCGTCAAGAAAACCTTGCATAAAATGGACTATGGCAATATTGAAGACAAGATTAACCGGATACTCCTTTTGCAGCATATTACTCCGCACAGCATCACCAACAAAACTCCCGCCGAGTTATTGATGGGGCGGAAGCTCCGGTCCCATCTCGACTGTCTGCATCCATCGTATGAACCTGAAAAATCATACGGATCCAGCGGGAGATGCCGAAACTTCCAGGTAGGTGACTTGGTTTTTGCGAGGAACCTTTCGGGCGATCCGTTGTGGGTAGAGGCAACTGTGATTCAAGTAACCGGCCCCAGATCGTACCGCGTGAGATGTCACAATGATAGAATATGGAAGTGCCATATTGATCAGCTGTGTTCAAGGTTACAGTCAGGGATCTCCAAGTCCCCTGATTTCCAAACTGAGGGGGGAGGAGATATTGAGGAAGGTGACTTTGAAATGGCAGAAAGCTTAAGTGGAAGTGATGACCGTGCAGAGGCAACACGTGAAGAAGGATCGGGGATGGGGGTGAGTTTGCCTCAGGGATATGCCGAGAACATTGGCAACAACAAAAGTTTGAATGCAGAACTAGAGGCACCCTTTTCACCAGATAACGTCCTACCCCAACAAGACTGTAGCCAAATACCGGGAGTCCAACGTAAATCAAATAGACAAACAAAACAACCTGCCTACCTCAAAGACTACGTAACCGCACCCATAAACGGAACCCGGGCGGAAGGGGTGTTGTGAATGAATAAATGTATTTAATAAAGATAATTGAGATCTTGAAGTAAAGTGCAGGGTTCTGGCCCTGCACTTCTGATTGGCCGATAATAGCGACATCGGATTGGTCCGTTCAGGAGAATCTGATTGGCTATTAACGAGCCTCTCCTATTGGTTAACGGAGCTAGCGCTCCCTGTGTTTTAATTGGTTAAATACTTAAGAGCTTGCCTATATAAAGGGGGCCGTTTCAGCCATTGAGCTGAGCTGTTACACCATGTTAATAAAGAGTTTTGAAGTTCACTGTCACCGGCTCGTCTCCATTCTTAGCGCCCATGCGCAGAACATAATTACCAAGTCCATAATTTTGATCACGTGAACATGGGGATGCTTGATGATCATAAGTGTTGGTTGCAAGTTACCCTTTTTCGGTGCCACGGTAACTTTGAACATTTGCCAAATGCATGGTTGTTAATCAAGGACTGCTTGTACACTATACCATGCATAATAAAATAACAATAAACAACTACTTCAGGTGAACAGAATCCAGCCACATAAACTTTAAATTGTGTCGGGACATTCTCAGTCATCCAGATCATGGTTGTCCCAAAGGTGCTTTTTCAAGAATTTCCTTGTTTTTCTTGAAGACAATTTGCTTCTCATCCAGGACGCTTCAGCTAAAGAACCTTTTTGGATGAGAAGCAAAACGTCTTCAAAGAAAAACCAGAAAGTCCAGTTTAATTTAAATTATAAATTTACATTTCTGAAAATCAGTTCTGTTTTTTTCTTGCCGAAAACTGCCAAAAAGTACTAGCTATTTCACAGGAATGGAACACAGACAGAAGCTCTTTGTCTTCTGACCCTCTTTTCCTAGCTTGCAAGGAAGGCAGGCCCTCAGCATCCTAATTTGGAATGCATATGTCCCGAACTGATCCACCCACACTTCAGAAATAATTACATGAAAAGATTTTTTATAATTTTCTATTATATAGACAGAATGGATATTTCTGAAAGAGACATATTCTTAATGGTTCTTATTATTCTTTTCATTGCTAATAAATTACAGTTGGCACATAGAAATACATATAACTATCTCTCCTAGCAGTAATTTTGTGCATTAGTGAGATTATCAAAAATACCTGTAATTTAATGCCATTTTTCTGAGCTGCATAAACTTATTAATGCCAGTGCTATTGCTCCCTGACTAATGATGGAGAAATTCTATTGGAGAAAATCTAAAGCAAATACTTCATCATTGCCACTAAAGATCTAATTTTGCTGCAAGATTTTATTAGCAGTATAGTCAAATGATTGTTTGACTCCAAGATAAAAGAACATGGTTTCTGTTTTTGCTGTTTTCAAAGGATGGGCTGACGCCACTGCATTGTGCTGCACGGAGTGGACATGACCAAGTTGTAGAGCTTCTCCTGGAACGAGGTGCCCCACTGCTTGCCAGGACCAAGGTGTGTTCAGTCAAGTACTTTAAGGGAGCTTGTTTGCTATTGAAACCAATAGCAGTAAAATAAATAATAACTAGTAGAGCAATTGATAAAAGTATAATCAAATATTTTAAAATTCATTCTTCTTTGCTCTCATATGTGTCATGTGGTTATTTATTTTCTCATTCACTTCTGTTTCTGTACTGTTTCCATTGCTTTTATGTAAAAATGCATTCATAAACTTATACAAGCAGAATATATGCAGACAAAATAAAGATATCAACAAACTAGATATACATTTAGGCAAAGCAGTATTAATATACTACAATAGACAATGGATTGGATCCAAAGCACAAATGCATGAATACCCATTTAGTTTCTAAAACAGAGTGAGGTTTCCCAAGTGAATAAACAAAATCGTAAGTTTCTATATCTTGAAAACCAACTTTGAAATATAACTAGACAATGCATTATTGTAACTTGATGGATGAATCTGTAAATGTTATAGGCTGCTTTTCAAGATTTAAATTTAGTTTTGTTGTATGCACGTGCATTTACAGATTGTCACTGCATAATGTTTTGCATTGTTTGTTTCAGAATGGACTGTCTCCACTTCATATGGCTGCCCAGGGTGACCATGTGGAGTGTGTCAAACACCTACTGCAGCACAAAGCTCCTGTTGATGATGTTACATTGGATTACCTGACTGCCCTCCATGTTGCTGCACACTGTGGTCACTATCGTGTCACCAAGCTTCTGCTGGATAAGAGAGCAAATCCAAATGCCCGTGCTTTGGTAAACTTTTCATGGATTTCTGGTGGACCATAAAGGGAACTGAGATACTGATTCCACATATTCAGTTCAGTGACTATATAAAGACAGAGGGGAGAATTGCTGGCCTTTTCAGTAGGATACTCTATAACTCTGCCATAAATCCATGTAGTTAATTAGTCAATTGAAGATTAAAAGATATCTAATGGATACAGTGGCATGTGATAAGTATGTGAGGCAAACAGAATGGTCAGCGTACATGAGAAAGGGGAGCTTCTGCACAGAATTACAGCCATAGACTTTTTAAAACATTAAGGGTTTCCTCATCACAGTCTACATTAAGATTATACTCTTCACCATAAGCAGTATGTTATAATGAATAATGCAGCCTTCTTCATGGGTGCTATGAAGTTGTGTTGGTGTAGAAGTCCTTCATGGTAGTTTCTAGCCACTATATTTATGCTGCTTGCAAAACCTGAGTGTTGTAGTCCCAACATCTTTTCCATCACTTGGGGAAGTTTGAGCTAATATATGTTTGGTAGATGGTCAGCAATATTTATTTACTAATAATTCTGATTTGTTAGATATATTTGATTACCCGAGTTAGCATTTTCATAGCTTTTTTCTATTCAGAGTATGAATACTAGAGTTTACTCATCTTATCTGTTTCAGAACAGGAGAAGTTCTTCTTCCAACTGCTCAACTTGAACCCATTCCATTTCAGGTTCCTTTCCTTTGCTTTCATGCATTCATCAACTTCACAAAATCGGACCTCATTCATTCATTCATTCATATCCATCATCTTACGTGGCCACCCATTTCATATATATGGCTAACAATTAAAACAAATTAAAAAGAGACAAAATTTAAAAATGAATCAGTGGTATAAAAATAGCTGCATAGAGAACATCAATAATATCCAATATTTAAATCAGCCATGAACCATACTGTTATGGTCACAGCCTAGATGGCAGTCCCAAGTAGGGTTCAGGCAAGTGTAATCTCAGGGGGAATAATATTCTAGGGGATGGGTGCCACACCTCCCCCCTTTTTTTAATTTCACAGATACCCAGTGTATGTATTTTATTCAGTTTATTCAGTAATTTCTGTTCTTTACCATTTACCATTCACTTTACATGTTATAGTCTTCTATACCTTGCCATGATTATCATCAAATGGATGATATTCACAGATACTCATTTTTTTCTGCCCCTCACAAGTTTGATCAATCAGGGTTTTTTTTTTTTTAGCAAAAGAAAGGAGATATTGACTAGATCACTACTTTGTTATATCAGCGCCACCTGCATCATTCCTAGCTAATGATAAGTATATTCCTGGTTAGGCAAATGTTGGCCAATATGCCATAAGATAACCAAAGCAAGTTTTACTCCAAAGATATTCATGCAGTACTATAGAAGCTAAAATTCTCTTCTAGAGATTGCCTTGCAAGTCAGTGTAATTTTGCCTGCACCCACCACTAATGAAGTATAAGTAGTTTATGTTGATATAGCTGAGAAACATGACCTTCTTATCGAATATACCTTCATATAGTTGGTTGTACATGTCTCTTGATTTCACAGCATGGTTAAATGTATAATGTATAAAATCTTCCATGAATCTTTAGATGCTCAAAATTACTAAGGAAGATTAAACTTTGGTGGAAAACTATAGATTGGATAGGAAGGCAAGGAAATACCCAAACTGTTGCTAAGAAAAAAAAATGGATGTGTCCATGTAATAACCAAGTTACCAAAAATCAAGCTCTACCTAAAGGAAACTTACTTTTTATGACACATAGATTCACTCATACACATTGTATGATTCATGTTTTAACCTTAAACATGATTCTTGATTTGATGTTGCCTGGAAAGATACTGTGAAACATTTTTAGGCAGAATTAACATTTCAAATTATCAGGGATTAAACAAGATACCAGACAATACACCAGAGCTTAATGTCAAACATAAGTGTCTTAGTGTCAGTGGACAGGGGTAAAGGGTGAGATTGCCTTTCAGCCACTGAACCAAAAAGAAAATTGAAACTTGAGAAAACAAGATTTTGTTACTGATTTAAAGCTATGATATGATATGATATGATATGATATGATATGATATGATATGATATGATATGATATGATAATATAGTATAGTATAGTATAGTATAGTATAGTATAATATAATATAATATAATATAATATAATATAATATAATATAATATAATATAATATAATATAATATAATATAATATAATATAATATAATATTTTCTCTGAGAATAATTATGTATGTATAAATGCCCTTACTTAATCATGATAATGACCTAATAATGAAATGTGCAATATAACATGCACATGACATATGTTTTCCCCTTCCATATTATCAGTACAGTATTCCACACAAGTGTACAAGGAATGGAGTTTGTGTTGTAATGGCAAAACACATCCATCCTTTCCTATGAATGCCTATAATTTATATGTTTCTGTTTTAGACATTGTACAGGTCTCCCCATGAATTCAGTTACCATATATTTGTTTTCTCATGACTTGCCTATGTTGTAGAAATAGTGCAGTTTTGTAGCACACAAATCACACTGTTTTTTAGCTTAGTTAATGCAGTTCTGGAATGCAATCTATTGTGATTGTGTTCTATATAATGTGTTTTGGGGTATTATGGATACAATTTAGAAATGACCTGAAATAGTATCCTCAGTTTATTCCCTTTATTTGCAGATTGCAAATGGAGGAGAGAAAATTTGGGGCCAAGAATAGGATGAGCCAAAAGAGGATGGACTGTATTAGAAGTGAGACAAGAAAGTGAACATTTCCTTTCTTTTCCATTTATTCTTATAATTTAGAGATTGCTAAGCATTCCAACAACTTAAAAAAAGATTAAGGTTTTATTTGTGCCAACACATATGCCACGTTTTTGAGCTGAAAAAAATCAATCTGTGTCTATTTTTTCTTATTCCCAAATGTCTCCAAATGGTCAATAGTATCATTGTAAATAACTTCATTTCAGGAGCATCTTGGGAGTGGGAAAGATGGCCATTGGTGCTTTGTTCTAATTAGAATTAGAAATACTTGCATCATTAAAAATTATTAAAAATTCAGGCTATAAGTAATTGGCAAAACTAAAACAAATAGCATTTTTAAAAATTGAAGAAAGGGCATTTATTGCTTTCACTGTAATTTGCATCCTCCAAGTTAGGAGAGAATCTGTGATTTTCCACTGGATAATGAGAACTATAAATATCATAGGGATTAAGTTAATTTCACATGATTCTCTATCCCAGCATATCACTCTGCAAAAGTACTGCTAAAGTACCATAAAGTATGTTGTGTCAATAATAATTCAAACCCCATTACAAAATTTGTATTTTCTGTTCATAATGATGATTAAAGTGATCTGTTTTTAAAAAATTATGCAGACAGGGAAATTCATGGATGTTGAGTTTCCTACTTGTCTTATCCTTTTGGGAATCCAAGGGGCTTTTCTGTGGCACACAATTTTTCTGGAATAATGTCATATGGTCAGCCCTGGCTTTCTACAGAAAAGGGTGTTGGGCGCTAGTCATAGAGTTCTGTCCAGTTTGGAACAAATACTGTCCCTCAGTGGAGCTTCCTCTTATCCCACCCAGAACGTTCAATTCTGAACCTTTAGAAAGTTTCTTGGGAACAGAGAGACTGTAAGAGTGAGAGTAGGATCATACTTATTTGCGTTTCTTGTTAAAACCAATAAATTACAAATTGACTGATACTTCTTATGGTTGTCATAAATGCCATTATTCAAGTCTCATAGGGTTTTTCAATAATTGTCATAAATGCCATTATTCAAGTCTCATAGGGGTTTTCAATAATTAATCAGGGATCTCTTATTCTGTTTCTTTGCAAAAAAAAAAAAAAAGGTAACATTTCAGCATTGTCATACAATTGTTCAAAATTCATGGATTTACAAGTAGACTTTTGTACAAGATAAGGTCAAATTAACTACCGAAGTAATCATTCTCTTATAGTTAACATAGTCTAATATTAATTGGAAGCCATTTTATGTTAAGCCATAGAAAATGGTGGCAATATAAACAGAATGCTCTTACTCTATAATGTCCTTCCTCCATACTCTAAGCGGCCTGGAAGCTCCTTCAGTGCAGTGCACTCCTATAATTGATGTTGGTGATTATGAGTTTGTTTTATTTATACATGGTAATGCTACATTAATGTTGTCTTTGTAGCTAGTATTATAGCAAAAAGAATGAAGAATATCACACACATTAAACTGCCAATTTTGTCTGCTTAAAATGTCCATTCACAAATTCTCTTTTGGAGTAATTACTCCAGCTGCTGCAGTGACCCTGGTATTCCTATTTTCTCAGTATGTCAGAATCTGACTTTTTTCTAAAAAAAAAGAGGATAACCTATCTATTTGACAATGGAAGGTGCATGCTTTAACTAACATGACTGTTTTTTGCACAGAATGGTTTTACTCCACTGCACATTGCTTGCAAGAAAAATCGCATTAAAGTAATGGAACTGCTGGTGAAATATGGGGCTTCAATCCAAGCTATAACAGAGGTAGAGAAATTTCACAAAGAGCCATCTCTTATGGCCATCTCTTCTTTCTCTTCACACCCTCCTTTTTATACATATATCTATATATCTATATATATATACATATATAAATCCGGAAGAATTTAAAGGCATTTTGCAGAGGAGTAAAATTGCTATTGCTTTGTTTCACAGTCGGGCCTGACACCAATTCATGTAGCTGCATTTATGGGGCATTTGAACATAGTTCTTCTACTACTGCAAAATGGGGCTTCTCCAGATGTCACTAACATTGTGAGTATGGCTTAGATTTGAATAATCTTAGGATAGCTGAATGTGATGTTTCTTAACCAGAAACTACACTAGATATTAGTATTTTGTAAACTTTTTTCTATCTAGCCTTCTTTCTGGGATACGTTCAAGATGGAATATGATCCTTTTTTTGGTTGTCTGCTTGTCTTGTAAATACTTTTAAAACACTTTTATTTCTGAAATCTCAAACTAATGTCTAAGCAATTTTCTAAATAAATAATTTCAGGATCTTTTGTTATCTACTCCTCAACCTTCCTATGTCTTCAATTTTGACTACTATAATAGCAGAGTTATGCCAGTGGTGCCCATATATGGAAGAGCATGCTCAGAAGTTTGTGCTAGTAAATTTCCAATGATAAACAAGTATTCCAAGTTTAGACTTTAGACTAAAATCTAAATCTTGCACAATTGTTACAAATTAGATTTATGTTCGGTAAATAAATATAAATAATTTTTCCCAGCCATTATGTTCAAACATAAATAATTATATCTATAGTATTTACTTTTTTTTTCACTGTTGAATATATTTGTCAGATTGACAAATAAGTGTCATACAATGATAAGGTTTATGTTTGATATTATAACCCAAGGATTGAGTCTAACTACTTGTTTTCTGTTTAGAAAATTGTTCATTTTCTAGCAATTTTCTGCTATCTAGGAACAGCAGAAACACAGAGGATAATTGTTGCTGTGGTTCCTCACATTTTCATTCCAAATTAGATCTTGCAGCATGTAGGAAAAAGTTCTATCAGAGGAAAATTGACATTAAATTTCTCTCTTGGATTTTATATATTGTCATTAGAATAATAACTTTAACTCACACTATGTGGAAAGTAGGTACTTGTGATATACAAGAGTAACACATATGAAGTGAGTTTGAAGATTTAATTCAGGTGGCTAGCAAATTTGACCCATTCATTCTTTTTCAGCGTGGGGAGACTGCTTTACACATGGCGGCTCGTGCAGGACAAGTGGAAGTGGTGCGCTGTCTCCTGAGGAATGGTGCTTTGGTTGATGCACGAGCCAGGGTATGTGTTCACGTATGTCATACAATTTTTTTTTTAAAGCTAGAAGAACTCTAGGTATACTATGATGAACAGGTTTCATTTTTTTTCTAGCAATCTTCTATAGTGAGAAGAACACAAAGATACATGGATGGATAGATGGATGGATAAGATAGAGTAGATAAGATAGAGTAGACAGACAGACAGACAGATAACCCCTTTCCTGTTTTGAGTTGTAGGAGGAACAGACACCACTGCATATAGCTTCTCGCTTGGGTAAAACAGAAATTGTGCAGCTACTTCTGCAACACATGGCACACCCAGATGCTGCAACAACCAATGGGTATACACCACTACACATCTCTGCCCGAGAAGGCCAAGTTGATGTGGCATCAGTTCTACTGGAGGCAGGTGCAGCACATTCTTTGGCTACCAAGGTAAATTCTCAAGTTTTGGTTGCTAATGTTCCAATATTAGCCAAGTAGCACCAACATTATAATTTTATCAATAGATTGTTGTGACTAGCTTGTGTAACTAGAAGCAATGATCTTGAAATTATATTGGTCCATTGTAGTAACAATGCATGGGGGTCTTGTTATGAATGTCCAGAAGAAAGTGGCCTCTGTGTGTATGTGTGTGTATGTGTGTATTCATATATCATATATTTCTATATTTTGCAGAAGGGATTCACGCCACTACATGTGGCAGCAAAGTATGGAAGCCTTGATGTGGCAAAGCTCCTCTTGCAGCGTCGTGCATCTGCTGATTCCGCTGGGAAGGTAAGAATTAGCATTCCAGTTTGAATTACAAATAACCAAGACACTTTTGTTTTAAGCATTAAGTATCCTAATTTTGATGTTGCATTCAATATTATATAGCAAGTAGTTGATATTGAAATAAAAATATCATTCATAATACTACACAAATACTATGCGTATTCTATTTTTACAGAAGCTTTCCCACTATTATTTGTTACAGATACTGCTTATATTCTATTGTGAAAGGCAAATTTCAATGGATTTCATTGACTGACTTTTTATAGGTTTATCACATTAAGGCTTCCTTTTTATATGGTTGTTTCCATGTCATAAAAAGGGCAAAACATTATAGTTAGCACATATCAATGTTTCTACACATACTTCATAAGATCTTCTAGATCTAGTATGATTTAGTCTTACATATACATGCCAATTATAGTTAATGACTTGCAGTCAGACAAGAAAAAGTGGAATAAAAGCGGGTATTATAAAGGGAAGATGACAAAATTGATACATTTGGCAATAGACTGTTCTTTGCAATGTGTCACTCAGTGCCAATCTCAATGTCAATATTCTGTTACCTCATTAGATAATACATATTTAATTTTCTAACTCAGGGTTAACAGGGAGGAAAATGTATTTTCTTTAAGCTAACATGGAATAAATGATAATTACATGTTGGATATTTTGTTCAGATAGGCTAGGAGAGGCACTTGGTTGCGCATAATTCCTTACAAATTCAACCTTGATCAACTTGATGCTTTGACATGAGCTTGCTTTCCTGCCCAATCAATATAGCATTTCGAGATTCCCAGTTTGGTTTCCTTCTTCTGTATAAACACTTTGGGGATTTATTTGGCAAAGATTTAAATAACCTTGCAGCAATTTCCTTCCTCACATTCCTTCTGCTTCCCAGTTTGACCTAACCTGCAAGTTTTTGGTAATTCTTTCAGCAGCAATGCAACTGCTTGGAAATGAGGCATTTTCCTGACAAATGATTAACTTTTGCAGTTATTATACAGTGAGTGGGATTAAGGGACCCCACAATTCTTTATTTTCTATCAATACACTTGGATGTAATTCCACCATGACTATATTTGTAAATAACAATAAGAAGAAGAAGAAGAAGAAGAAGGAGGAGGAGGAGGAGGAGAGGGAGGAGGAGGAGGAGAGAGGAGGAGGAGAAGAAGAAGAAGAAGAAGAGAGAGAGAGAAGCGAAGAAGAAGAAGAAGAAGAAGAAGAAGAAGAAGAAGAAGAAGACAGAAGAAGAACGAAGAAGAGAGAAGAAGAAGAAGAAGAGAAGAAGAAGAAGAAGAAGAAGAAGAAGAAGAAGAAGAAGAGAAGAAGAAGAAGAAGAAGAAGAAGAAGAAGAAGAAGAAGAAGATATTTCAATGGCTATTTTCCAGGATTGCAAGAAATCCCATAGATAATGGAAGTGTTTTATTTTACTTTTTGCTCGAAGTACTTGAAGATTGCAATTTCTTAGTAAAAGTATATGATAAGAATTGCAATATATTAGGGCTTTATAAATATTTTGAGTTGGAAACCTGCTGCCCCTTATCATAGTGAAGGACATCTTCTGATAATAGTCTGACCACTTTGAAAAAGTCTTTTTTGCTAACTGTCCTCACTCCAAATACTCTGAGCTCAAAACATCTCTAATTTAAGCAGAGGATGCTTTTATGACCATTGGAAGAGTGTCAGAAAGCTTTCAATAAGAACAAAACACCTGGTATGAGTCAAAATAGGGTATTTCAAGCTTGAAACATTTTAAATCCAAACTATTTTGTGCTCTGCTACATAAATATCAATTCAGAAAATTTATTGAATTTGAAATGGCTTGTTTTTTTTTTTTTATAAGCAATATTCTTTTATCTAATATTGATTTAATACTATTTTTAATATTGTTATTGATTTAAATAACATGTCTAATATGGACATAATTCACTTTGAATTAAACATGCTGTGGGTTTTTTTTCCTGCTTTTTTCTTGCATATTTAATCTATACTGTTGTTTTGTAATTAATGTTACTTTAAACCAGGGTGTCCAACCTTGGCAACTTTAAGAGACTTGTGTACCAACTCCCAGAATTCCTCAGCCCAGCTGGCTGAGGAATTCTGGAATCTGGAGTTGATGTCCACAAGTCTTAAAGTTGCCAAGGTTGGACACCCCTACTTTAAACAAAGCTAACCATCACTTAATGCTTTAACATAAACCACCCTTTCCAGAATGGCCTCACTCCCCTTCATGTTGCTGCTCACTATGACAATCAGAAAGTGGCACTACTATTACTGGAGAAAGGGTCTTCCCCTCATGCTACTGCCAAGGTGAGATTTACCATTCTACTCTAAATTTGTTGTGGTTGTTCTAAAACAGTGTTTTTCAAACTTGGCAACTTTAAGATGTATGATCTGTGGAAGTTTGTATGTTGGGGAAAACTTCTAAAATAAACAAACTAGAACCTTCCAGACAAGTAGGCTCCTAAGTATCTTTCATCCTGGCTGCCACATATCCAATATGTCTGGAAGGAATCCATTTAAGGAAGGCAACTATAGATGGTATTAGAGGTGTCATTTGGAGTATTGTTCCAACTATGCTGACCTTGTCTGATCATGGAAGGCTTGGTTAATACAAGCACAGAAGAATACGAAGAAATACTAGGACAGCAGGCTAGCTAGAGAAGTAAAAAAGCTTTGTGGAAAAAAAAACAGTAGCAATACACCTCTTTGTTAGTACTAGAAGGTGTATGGATGTATCCAACATGTCAAATTATTCTTAAAGAAGACTTTATTTTCACCTTTGATTCTATACAAGTTATATGAATTCCAACCAAGAACTATTAACTATTCTCAATAAAGGTTACGTATTCTATAATTAAGATTGGACATTTGAAATATCAGTGCCAACATATGGCTTACCTGGATTGCATCTGTGATTTTATACAAAAAATCTACGGCTAATATTATTATTTAGGTGAAAGCTACAGAAAATAATGGCTATTCTCTGAAGAGGCTATTTATTGATATTTTATTATGAAAGAAAGGAAAAATTAAAAGCTATATTAATACAAGGCAACTGGTTTTAGAATGGGTACACTCCTCTACACATTGCTGCTAAGAAGAATCAGATGCAGATAGCCACAACCCTGCTGAATTATGGAGCAGAGACCAATATTTTGACTAAACAAGGAGTGACTCCACTTCACTTGGCCTCTCAAGAAGGTCATGCTGACATGGTGAACTTACTTCTGGAGAAGGGAGCCAATATTCATGTGGCCACAAAGGTAACACCCTCCTTCTATTAAGAATTAATTTTTAAATTGTGATTTAGAAAATGATGTAAGTGTTCAACGAATCAATACAAAATATTAATTTATATTTGAGAATTAAAAGCAGGAAAATGTGTAAAAATAAGGCTAATACCTTATCTAAAACAAACAAATTGCCACATTGGTGGGATTTGCTTTTTTTTTTAATCTACTATTAAAATAGTAGATAATAGTAGATAATATTAATAGTAGATAATATATTCATAGAGGTTTGTGTGAGTCTGATCTCTGCTTAAATGTTAATTGGAAATTAACACTTAATTTGCAGTTAAATATGTTAGATTATTTGAGGTTTCCCTGCTGAAATAGAGAGTGCGAAATTTAACCCCAATTTTATTCGCTTGCAGAGTATTTCATTTTTTTTCCACCTTTCTTCTCCAGCATGTGTACGAGGTCACTATCCATGGTGTTCAATTCTTTTATAATACCAAGTTTTATTTCTTCCCTCCCTCTCTTGTCTTGTTCCTACCTATAACCTTTGTGTTCTCCAATATGTAACAGGAATTGGAAAGATACTGTGAATGAACTGACAGTCCAAAGAGTTCATGATAATTGTTAGAAAGAAGTTGTTTGAATATAAAGCCAACTGAATTTCATTATGCTTACTTCTGAGATGACATATTTAGGAATATAATACTACATTACAGCCTTTGCTAGGTTTGAGTTCCATGAGGCAATGTGGTCTCAGCTTGTGATTATTTATTAATTTTAATTTTCAGAGTGGACTGACATCTTTACATTTAGCAGCTCAAGAAGATAAAGTAAATGTAGCTGATATGCTGATAAAGCATGGAGCAAACAAAGATGCTCAGACTAAGGTATAACAAACAATAACTTCCAAGACAATAAAATAACTTTCCAATGCCTTATCACATTCTCTACTTACGCTTTTGGGGGGTCCTTTTCATTTAGCTGGGTTACACTCCACTAATTGTGGCTTGTCACTATGGAAACATCAAGATGGTGAACTTCCTTCTGAAGCAAGGAGCTAATGTCAATGCTAAGACAAAGGTAAATGTTAATAGTTTCCTTCCATTCTCATTTACAAACAAGCACATCGATATTAATTTATATTTAACAGATTTACAACATTATATTTGTAAGAAATTTGAAACAAGAAGAGTCAATTTCTCAGTGCAGTAGTTTGTGAATAATGCAACATTAATAATGTACTTGACTAAGTACAGAAAATAATGCACAGTTAATCATTATCATTGTGGCCATGGAATTCTGAAATTTTGGACGTCTAAATGACAATGCTAATGCATTTCATTGGCATCAATATGATGAAAACTAGACTAAAAATGTACAGTTAAAATTAAAAAATGTTGTGAATGATACACCAAATGGTACAGTTTTATACTTATTTTAAAATAATAAGTGTAAAATGGTAGTGCAATCCTGTAAATACTGTACTTTCATATTAATTTATTAAGCTTATATGCTACCCATCTCACCTCGAGGTGATTCTAGAGAGCTTACAACCCATGCAAACAGCAAGATAAAACATTAAAATAATAAATACTAATGCTCAAGTTGATTAAAAAATTTAAAACAAAAAGATGGCAAGGAAGAGAGAGCAAGGTGCATACAGGAGCAGGTGAGGTCTTATCTCAGTCCATTAACCACTTCAAGTATAACCCATGCTCATGTATGACCCACCCCCACACCAACTGTCCAAGCCAGGTCTTCAAGCTCTTTCAGAAGGCCAGAAGGGTAGGTGCAGATCATACCTTGGGGACATAATGCGCCAAGAGGGCAGGAGCCATGGCAGAAAGGCTCTTCTCCTGCACCCTGCCAGTTAAAATTCCTTGACTGAAATTCCTTGACAGCATGTCAGTGTGGGTGGGGCAACATGGGTGAGATAATTCCTCAGATAATACATATTAATGACAGAAAAAGATCTGGGCATCATAGTACATGAAAAGTGAACAGCACTGTGAAAAAGGCATATTTTATGTAGAGATCCCTAGGAAAGGCACTAATAATGAAAATTCAAACAGAATGCCATTATACAAATCTACAGTATGTCCAGGGGTGGGATTCAAATTTTTTAACAAGCGGTTCTGTGGGCATAGCTTAGTTAGTGGGCGTGGCTTGGTGGTCATGTGACTGGGTTGATGTGGCTTGGTGGTCATGTTATTGGCTGGTTGTGGCCAACTCAATATCATTCACATCGAGGCAAGCATCTCTTCATCTGTCCTCTCATGACTGGGGATGCTGCAACAGTCGTAACTGTGAAAAATGGTCATAAGTCACTTTTTTCAGTGCCATTGTAACTTTGAATGGTCACTCCACACAAACAAAGTACCAGCAAAAGAAGGAAAAAAACTCCAGAGAAGTTCCTGAGACAGGAAGTCTAGTCCTGCCAAGAATGTAATAAGGGTTAACAGAGAAGCAGTTTCTGTAAGCAACACCAGAATGTTTCCTTCCTGCCTTTCTTACAGGATTAGGTCAGTAATTTCTTCTCACAACTGGTTCTCTGAACTGCTTAGAATGTTAACAACCGGTTTTAGCGAATAGGTGTGAACTGGTAGAATCCATCCCTGAGTATGTCTGGCTGTAAAATACCAGGTACAGATCTGGCTGCTATACTTGAAAAAGATTATAACATACCTGGGGAAAGTGCCAAATAGACCAGCCAAAATGATCAGAGCCCTTGAACATCTTCTGCATGAGAAAGGGTTTTAGAAAGTTTGAGTTTGGAAAAAAAAAAGTGGAGAGATGTGACTGAGGTGTATAAAATTCTGAATGTATAGAGAAAGTCTCCACAGAAAATATTTTCTCCTTCTCTAAAACTCAAGACCAGGCGCCATCAAAAAAGCTGATTTGAAGGAGATTTGAAATGGACAAAAAAGACCTTTCTGTTATGAACTAATGAAACACTTAAATAAAGTTTATCAAAAGCTTTAGAAAATAGCAGGATTCTAGCCCTGCATTTCTCATTGGCCGATAATAGCGATATCGGATTGGTCCGTTCAAGAGAATCTGATTGGCTGTTAATGAGCCACTCTCATTGGTTAAGGGAGTTAACACTCCACGTCTCTTATTGGTTACTAAAGCAGCAGCTTGCTTATAAAAGGGCTGCTGTTGCCCTAGGGTTTTGCTCTGTTCAGAATGATTAATAAAGAGTTGAAGTTCACTGTTCACCGTCTCGTCTCCGTTCCTTGCGCTTATGTGCAGAACTTAACACTGGCGACGAGGGTGGGATGCGGAGATGTCAGAGCTGACTGAACACTACAGAGCACTAAACAGAGCACGTGGCTGAAGGCGCATCAACGGCGGAAACCATGACCGGCGGCTCCATACCACCCGCTCCATTCGACCCGGCACAAGAAGACTGGGACTCATACATGGACCAGTTCCAGATGTTTCTGGAGACCAACAACTTGAAGGATGCCACTACTGGAAAAAAGCGAGCGGTATTCCTGACTCACTGTGGACCTGCCATTTTTAAGATGGCTAAGGCACTGGCGAAACCGGCGGAGGTGAAATCCATGGACTGGGACGTCCTCGAGCCCCTCCTACGGGCCCACTATGCACCTACTGTACCAACGCTTGTCCGAAGACATGAATTTTACCAGAGAGACCAGCGGAAAGGAGAAAGTGTTGCAGATTTCATTGCGGATCTCTGGAACCTGGGAGGCCTCTGCGGGTTCGCCAACCTCAAGGAAGCTCTAAGAGACCGAATAGTTCTGGGTTTAGATGCACCACACGTGCAAAGTAAGCTGATGGCGAAAGGCGACATCAGCCTTGCAGATACCATTGCTGATGTTACTGCAGCAGAAACAACCAGGAAGTCGGCTGCCCGAATGGGCCGCACCAACGCTCCGCTCCACCAACTCGCTGGCGAAACCTCACCTTGCCTTGAGGGACATGCAATGGCAACCCACCACGAGGACCTCGAATCGTCATCAGAAAGTGATGAGGAAGAAGTTAACCGTCTCCGGTCTGAACGAGACCAACGCCACCAGCGTAACCAGAGACTGCAGTATCAGTGCGCAGGTTGTGGGGCAAACCACCCACGATCAGACTGCAAATTCCTTGACGCGCTCTGCCATAATTGTGGGAAAAGAGGCCACATCGGAAAGGTCTGTAGAAGTAAGCTAGGATCCAGCCCACTTCAGAGGGAGACCAACTACCACCAACCCACAGGAAGTCATCCTGTGAATCGGGAACATTCGAACCACCAATGGAACAACCACTCCTACAGAAATAAACCACTAGCCCATTCAACAAAACGAGAAGAGGCACACCAAACCATCACGATTGGTCAAGCATCATCATGAGATGCAAAGAAGATCCGAGTGAAGGTCGCCATCGAAAACCAGCCCTACATGATGAAGTCAATTCAGGATCATCCCTCTCAATGGTTTCCTGGAAGACCCTTAAACAATTAATCCCTGCCGTCCGGCGGCAAGATCTCAGAATCCAAAGAATCATTCTCAAGGACTATCAAGGAAACCGAATTCCGGTTGTTGGATCCAGCCTAGTCCAGGTCTCATTCAAAAATCATACCATTGACCATCATCGACCGTGATCGGCCTAGCTTGTTAGGCCTTCAATGGTTTGCTCCACTTGGGATTGAGGTAGCCGGCATTCACCAAACCAGCAGCAACGACTGGGAGGAGACCCTTGTCCAGGAATTCCAGGACGTCTTTGCAGAAAAACTAGGCGAGTACAAGGGGACCCCGATATCATTTAACCTTAACCCTGAAGTAGCCCCCATCCTCCTTAAGCCTCATCGAGTCTCTTTTGCCCTTAAATCAAAGATTGACGAGCAGCTTGATAAATTAAGAGCCCAGAGTGTTTTAGAACCAACCGACCATGCTCCTTGGGAAACCTCAATCGTAACACCCATCAAACCGGATGGATCATTAAGGATTTGTGGGGACTACCGTGCCACCCTGAATCACGCCCTTCAACAGAACGCTTACCCGGTGCCGGTGGAACAACACCTCCTCCATTCCCTGGGGGGGCGGAAAAGTCTTCGCTAAATTGGATTTAGCACAGGCGTACCAACAACTGCCTGTAGATAAAAAAACAGCAGAGGCACAAGCGATCGTTACTCACCGAGGCGCCTTTAAGTGCAACCGACTCCAATTCGGAGTTAGCGTAGCCCGAAGGATTTTTCAAAGTTTGATGGAGAGACTCTTGCAGGGGATCAAAGGGGTCGTACCATACTTTGATGACGTTTTAATTGCTGCCCCGAATAGAGAAATACTAGAAGAGCGTCTTAGACTGGTTCTCCAGAAATTTAAAGATTCTGGCCTTAAAGTTAAAAAAATAAATGTCAACTGTGTACAGATAAAGTAGAGTTCCTGGGGTACCTAATCGATAAACAAGGCATTTACCCCACCAGTAGCAAGTTAAGAGCAATCAAGAACGCCCCAAGACCCAGAAATAAGACTGACCTCCAAGCTTTCCTGGGGCTTATTAATTTTTACAACACCTTCCTGCCCCACAAAGCGACCGTAGCCGAGCCCCTACATTGGCTTCTCGACAAAAAAGCAACCTGGGTTTGGGGGCACCGAGAGGAGCACGCATTCCGACAAGTGAAAAACCTATTAACTTCAGATGCTGTTTTAATGCAGTATAGCGAGACTTTGCCTTTAACAATCACATGTGACATGTCACCATTTGGAGTAGGAGCCATTTTGAGCCATGTGTTACCAAACAATAGTGAAGCCCCTATTGCCTATTTTTCAAGAACTTTATCAAAGGCTGAACGTAACTATAGTCAAATCGATAAAGAGGCTCTTGCTGTTGTATCTGCTGTTAAACGGTTTCATGTATATGTTTATGGACGAGTTTTTACTATTGTTACCAACCACAAACCTTTGCTGGGGATTATAGTGTGAGACAAGCCAACCCCCTATATATTATCACCTAGAATGACTCACTGGTCGGAGTTTTTGGCTGCGTACAATTATAAGCTGCAACACTGCCAGGGGAAAGCCATTCCCCACGCTGATGCATTGAGCCATGCACCACTTCCGGAAACTGTCGACAACCCAGCTCCAACCCTTACAATGCTCCAGATTGAAACGCTACATTCATCGCCGCTAACAGCTAGAGATATCGCAATCGAAACAAAACGCAATCCTATCTTAAAGCAAGTCCTTAGCTGGGTCGAACGAGGATGGCCACTCGATCAAACCCCTGACGACTTCATCCCCTTCAAGAATCGGCAAACAGAACTTTTTTCACAAAAAGGCTGCATCCTGTGGGGGGATAGAGTCGTCGTCCCAGAGCGGTTACAATGAGCGGTATTAAAGGCACTGCATGAGGGCCACCCCGGCATCGTGCGTATGAAAGCACTTGCATGAAGCTACGCGTGGTGGCCAGGCATCAACGAACAAATCGAAACCTGGGTAAAGACTTGTTATAAGTGCCAGGAAGTTAGCAATGCCCCACCAAAAGCAACTCCGACAGAATGGGAAACACCTCGGGGACCATGGTCCCGCATCCATATTGACTTTGCGGAACCTACTAAGGGACATACGTTCCTATTAACAGTGGATGCCTATTCAAACTGGCTCAAGATCCACGAAATGAAGAGTACCACAACCGAGTCCGTCATCCGGAAGTTGAACAGATTATTCGCAACGCATGGACTGCCAGATGTTCTGGTATCCGACAACGGACCCCAGTTTACCACGCTCCCTTTTGAAGAATACTTAGCGGACCGTGGTATTCGCCATGCGCTAACTTCGCCAGTTCACCCTGCGGCTAACGGAAGAGCCGAACGCATGGTACAGTTTGTGAAAAAAACCCTCTACAAAATGGACTATGGGGACATTGAAGATAAGATAAATAGAATACTCCTTCTCCAACACATCACTCCACACAGCGTCACCAACAGGACTCCAGCGGAACTATTGATGGGATGCAAACTCCGCTCCCACCTCGACCGGCTTCACCCGTCTTATGAGCCAGAGAAACCCTGTGGATCTAGCGGAAAATGCCACGAGTCCAAGTTAAGTGACTTAGTTTTCACCAGAAACTTTTCGGGCGAACTGTTGTGGATTGAGGCCACTGTTATTCAAGCCACTGGACCCAGGTCGTACTGGGTGAAAACCTGCGACAGAAAAATATGGAAACGCCATATAGATCAGCTTCGCTCGAGGCTACAACCTAATTTCCGCGACTCCGGTAACTCCCAAACTGAGGGGGGAGGGGATGTCGAAGAAACCGATTTCGAGATGGTGGAAAGCAGGAACGAAAGAAGTCACCAATCGGGCATAACTAATGAAGAAGGATCAAGGAAGGGCGTGGCCTCGCCACAGAGGAACACCTCAACAGAGGCAAGCCCGCAAGGGCCAGAGGACAATGATGAGAACATTAGCGGCACCGAGTCTTCCAACGAGGAAGGCACCCGACTTGCCCGAAAACGCCCCGCCAAAACAGGCTTACGGACAAGAACCGGTGGGACAGCGTAAATCCAATAGACAGTCAAAGCAACCTTCCTACCTCAGAGATTACATCACCACACCCCCCAAACGGAACCCGGGGGAAAGGGATGTTATGAACTAATGAAATACTTAAATAAAGTTTATCAAAAGCTTTAGAAAATAGTAGGGTTCTAGCCCTGCACTTCTGATTGGCCGATAATAGCGATATCGAATTGGTCCGTTCAGGAGAATCTGATTGGCTGTTAACGAGCCACTCTCATTGGTTAAGGGAGTTAACACTCCACGTCTCTTATTGGTTACAAGAGCAGCAGCTTGCCTATAAAAGGGCTGCTGTTGCCCTAGGGTTTTGCTCTGCTCAGAATGATTAATAAAGAGTTGAAGTTTACTGTTCACCGTCTCGTCTCCGTTCCTTGCGCCCATGCGCAGAACTTAACACTTTCCACACAGTACAGCAATCCCCAATCTTTATAGCTTAGCACAGCAGCAGTGGTGGTGGCAGGAAGAAGGGGTTGGTTTCACATACAGGCCTACTATATACACAAATGGAGCTTCATGTGCTTTCTCACTACTTCTATGGCCCGGTTCCCTATGGGCTGCGGACCAGTACCAGTCCAAAAATAAGAAGTTGGAGACCACTAACATATTGCATAAGTAATTTATACTATACTATAAAGTTTAGTAATGGCCATTAACCTGGATGGCTTGAAAGGAGATAGTATAAAATCATGGAGGATACAATTTGAAAAGTATCTTTATCTTAATCATGCTTAACCGAGGGTTACTTCTGGGTTGGAAATAGCATGCTTTCAAATATCAGCTGTAGAAGAATAACAGTAGGAAAGGTATTTGTAAGTACCTCAGGGCATCACTGTGAGAAATAAAATGCTGGACAATGGCATTGGTAGAGTACTTCTAGGGAAATTTATGTTTATTTCTGAATTTTCCATACCGGTGTTATGTGTGGGAACCCTTAAAAGATAAGCCTGGTTGAAAAGATTTACAAGAAAAAAATTAGGAAAACAACTGTATGACTGTAAAAAATGTACTGTAAATAAATATAAGTAGATATAATTTAAAGTAATTTAAATGTATCTTAAATGTACAAGAATCATAAAATTTCACTTTCTTGTAATATCTAGTTAATATTATTCTACCTCTGTATTATGCAAACCTGGTTGCTTCCTGAGTTAAGAAGCAGTCCAGGAGGGAATACAATTGGCTATTTGCATAGGAAAACTAGAATTAAAAATTCTGGGTTTTTAAAGTTAAATTTGCTCCAGAGCATGTAGGACCACCAAACTATCGTTGCTCACTTCCCCATTTGCTCATTTGAATCTTTTTCAATATTATTTAGAATAAATTCAATGGTGTTACAATAGTGAGAATTTAACAGGAATATTGTTGGCAGGCTTAAGACAAAAAAGCTGTGAAAATTACAGGTTGTATGTAAGCAGAATATGTGTAACACGGAGCAAAACATATAAATGCTTACTTTAGTTTTCCTATCTCTCTTCCCCTGCTCCAAGTGAAACATTAGCAACTTGAAAGACAGTTACATATGCCAAAATAAGAGATATAGTTTATAATTTTACAGAACATCAACACAATCAAATTTCATGGTAACTTAAAGTCTTGTTTTCGTTGACCCATTGATTGCTTTTTTAAAATCTTAATTTCTAAAAATTAATAGGGATTTGATCAATGTTAGCCTATCTTCTATCATTAATAATGTATGAAAAAATTGGTCATTGGTGTTCACTGCCTGATGAAAACAGCTGGCATCACTGTGGTTAATACTTCTGTGAAATCAGGAGAATATTAAAATAACTGCATTTTAGGATTTTTGTCCCCTTTATATTCTTAAACATGCTAACTACCACTAATTTCAGAATGGATACACTCCTCTGCACCAAGCTGCCCAGCAAGGTCACACTCACATCATCAATGTTCTTCTTCAACATGGGGCCAAACCAAATGCAATCACTGCGGTAAGATTGTGAAATACTTACTTATATACTTGCAATGATTTGTTTTTAAGTTTTGAACTCCAAAATGTATTAAAAGGTAAATTAGATTAGTCAGCTGGGATCAGATGGAGGGATGTGACTACTTGGAGAACTTGTAGTATGTCAGCTAAAAAGAAATTATAATTAATAAGAAAAAAATGGTATATATTGTAAACACGAAGTCTTTAAACTATAGAATGATATTATTGCACATACAATATATGCATGTCGTCATAGTTTATGATTAAACATGCAGCTGCTGAAAAACAATATTTGTCAATGGTAATAGTGAAACACGAACTTTATCACATGAGTCATGGTGGCGCAGTGGTTGTAATACAGCACTTGCAGGCTGACTCTGCCCACAGCCAGGAGTTCGATCCCGACCGGCTCAAGGTTGATTCAGCCTTCCATTCTTCCCAAAGTTGGTAAAATGAGGACTCAAATTGTTGGAAATATGCTGACTTTGTAAATTGCTTAGACAGTGCTGTAAAGCTCTATAGAGCAGTATATAAGTGCTATTGCTATTGCTACAGACTTATTTTTGTCACTCATTCTACTGCAGCAGAGGCAGATCTGATTGGTTTCCTTTACCTGATCCTTCTATAAACATTGATTCAATACAGTATAACATTTTTTTTAATTCATAGAGAATTAGTTAAAGGAATTCAGATTGGTTAGATCAGGGGAGGTTAAACTCGTGGGCCACAGGCCGGATGCATCACATGCTGGTTTAGTGAAGGGGGGAAAAGTTGCAATACATCATGTGACAAAGACGTGGCCATACAAGTTTGACACCCTGGGTTAGATAATATTGTGATAGTATGTTGACTATTCTTTTTTTTTAAATTAACAACGAGGAAACAGCATGATGCTGAAACAATAGTACAGATACAAAACAATAGTTATCACTTCTGTATTAACTTATTACATTACTATATTGGCAATTAAAACAAAGTTAGTTCTTTATTTCCTAAAGTAAAAAAAAATACAATTTAGAGTCTGAATAGTGTGTATTTGAGGTTTTTTTTGTAAATGAAAGAATGTATATAAACACGTTTAAAATATACTGAATCTGTTGTGAATTAATAAAAGTACTTGAATAAAGATTATTAAGAGCTTGAAGTAAAGTGCAGGGTTCTGGCCCTGCACTTCTGATTGGCTGATAATAGCGACATCGGATTGGTCCGTTCAGGAGAATCTGATTGGCTATTAACAAGCCTCTCCCATTGGTTAACGGAGCTAGCGCTCCCTGTGTTTTCATTAGTTAAATACTCAAGAGCTTGTCTATATAAAGGGGGCCGTTGCGGCCGTAGAGCTGAGCTTTTACACATGTAAATAAAGAGTTTGAAGTTCACTGTTCATTGGCTCGTCTCCATCCTTAGTGTCCATGCACAGAACTTAACACTGGCAATGAAGGTGGGATGTGGAGATGTCAGAGCTGACTGAACGACGAAGAACTATAACAGAGCACGTGGCTGAAACGCACCAATGGCGGAACCATGTCCGGTGGCGTCATACCACCTGCTCCTTTCAACCCGGCACAAGAAGACTGGGACTCATATATGGATCGTTTCCAGATGTTTCTGGAGACCAACAATTTGAAGGATGCCACTACCGGAAAGAAACGGGCAGTATTCCTAACTCATTGCGGGCCAACCGTATTCAAGATGGCCAAGGCACTAGCGAAACCGGCAGAAGTAAAGTCTATGGACTGGGACATCCTCGAACCCCTGCTGAGGGCTCACTATGCACCGACTGTGTCAACGCTCGTTAGAAGGCATGAATTTTATCAGAGAAATCAGCGGAAGGGCGAAAGTGTTGCAGATTTCATAGTGGATCTCTGGAATCTGGGAGGCCTATGCGAGTTTGCCAACCTAGAAGAAGCCCTAAGAGACCGAATAGTTCTGGGATTAGATGCTCGAGGCAGACAGAGTAAGCTAATGGCGAAAGGCGACATTAACCTTAAAGATGCCATCGCTGAAGCTACTGCAGCAGAAGCAACCAGGAAATCGGCTGCCCAAATGCGCCGCACCCACGCCCCGCTTCACCAACTCGCCCGCGAAATTTTACCTCAGTCAGAAGGTCAGCTTACAACAGCCCACCACGAGGACCTCAAATCGTCATCAGAAAGCAATGAAGAAGAGGTCCACCGACTTCAGTCCAAACGAGACCAATGCCAGAGATCGCAGCACCAATGCGCTGGTTGTGGAGCAAGCCACCCCCGCAAATTCCTCGACGCGCTCTGCCATGTGTGCGGGAAAAGAGGCCATATTGTTCGGGTCTGTAGAAGCAAACTAGGACCCAGCCAGCCCTCGAGGGGGGCTAACTATCGACAACCGACAAGAAGCTGTCCTGTAAAGCAAGAACCCGTGAGCCACCAATGGAACAACCACTCCTACAGAAACAAAATCCTAAACCACCCAACGAAACGAGAAGAGGCTCACCAAACAATCACAATCGGTCATGAGTGAAAGTGGCCATCGAAAACCAGCCCTGCCTGATGGAAGTCGATTCAGGATCGTCCCTCTCGATGGTTTCCTGGAAGACCCTCAAGCAGCTCATCCCTACTGTCCGGCGGCAAGACCTCAGATTCCAAAGACTCATACTCAAAGACTATCAAGGAAATCGAATCCCGGTCGTTGGATCCAGCCGAGTCCGGGTATCGTTTAAGAACCGTACAGCATTCCTACCCCTGACTGTAATCGACAGAGATCGGCCTAGTTTGTTAGGCCTCAAATGGTTTGCTCCACTCGGAATTGAAGTAGCCGGCATTCACCGAACCTGCAGCAGCGACTGGGAAGAGGACCTCATCCAAGAATTCCAGGACGTCTTTGCAGAAAAACTAGGCGAGTACAAGGGGACCCCAATATCATTTAACCTCAATCCCGAAATAGCTCCCATCCGCCTTAAGCCTTGTCGAGTTCCATTTGCCCTTAAACCAAAGATCGACGAGCAGCTTGATAAATTAATAGCCCAGGGTGTGTTAGAACCAACTGATCACTCTCCCTGGGAAACCGCAATCGTGACACCCATCAAGCCGGATGGATCGATAAGAATTTGTGGGGACTACCGAGCCACCCTGAACCACACCCTTCAACAAAACGCTTACCCGGTACCGGTGGTACAACACCTCCTCCATTCCCTGGGGGACGGAAAATCTTCGCTAAACTAGACTTAGCCCAGGCATACCAGCAACTGCCTGTAGACAAAAAAACGGCAGAAGCCCAAATGATTGTTACTCACCGAGGTGCGTTTAAATGTAACCGACTCCAGTTCGGAGTAAGCGTAGCCCCGGGAATCTTTCAAAGTTTGATGGAAAGACTATTACAAGGGATAAAAGGCATTGTCCCATATTTTGATGATGTGTTAATCGCTGCCCCAACTTGGACAATACTAAAGGATCGCCTGAGGTTGGTTCTCCAGAGATTTAAAGACTCAGGTTTCAAAGTTAAAAAAAACAAGTGTCAATTATGTACGGATCGTGTAGAATTTTTAGGATATTTAATTGATAGTCAAGGCATTCACCCCACCGATAGCAAACTTAGAGCAATCAAAAACGCCCTCAAATCCCGAAATAAGGCCGACCTCCAGGCTTTTCTAGGCCTTATCAATTTTTATAATGTTTTCCTGCTTCACAAAGCAACTGTAGCCGAACCCCTACATCGTTTGTTGGACAAAAAAGCAACCTGGGTATGGGGACACAGAGAGGAGCAGGCGTTTCGACATGTGAAAAATTTATTGACTTCTGATGCTGTTTTAATGCAGTATAACGAGACTTTGCCTTTAACGATCACGTGTGATGCATCACCATTCGGAGTGGGCGCCATTTTGAGCCACGTTTTGCCAAACGGTAGTGAAGCCCCTGTTGCCTATTTCTCAAAGACGTTATCAAAAGCAGAACGCAATTACAGTCAAATTGATAAAGAGGCCCTTGCTATTGTGTCTGCTGTTAAGAGATTTCATGAATATGTGTATGGCCGAGCCTTTACTATAGTGACTGACCACAAACCTTTGCTGGAAATAATAGCGGGAGATAGGCCAACACCTTATATATTATCTCCCAGAATGACTCACTGGTCAGAATTCTTGGTGGCATATAATTGCAAGTTGCAACACTGTTCCCCACGCCGACGCATTGAGCCGTGCACCACTTCCGGAAACCATTGATGACCCCGCTCCGACAGTTACAACACTGCAGATCGAGACACTTCGAACACCGCCACTAACAGCCCAAGATATTGCGATGGAAACGCAATGCAACCCCATTTTAGCACGAGTCCTCAGTTGGGTCGAGCGTGGATGGCCATTGGATCAGATACCTGATGACTACGTCCCATTCAAGAATTGACAAACGGAACTATTTTCTCAGAAGGGCTGCATTATCTGGGATGATAGAGTCGTTGTCCCAGAGCGGTTACGACGAGCGATACTAAGAACCTTGCACGATGGCCACCCCAGCATCGTGCGCATGAAAGCCCTCGCACGAAGCTACGCGTGGTGGCCGGGTATTGACAAGCAGACCGGGTAAAAGTTTGTCACAAATGCCAGGAAGTAAGCAACGCCCCTCCGAAAGCAACCCCAACTGAATGGGAAACACCGAGGGGACCATGGTCCCGTATTCATCTGGACTTTGCGGGACCTACCAAAGGACACACATTTTTATTAACGGTGGATGCCTACTCGAACTGGCTTGACATCCATGAGATGAGGAATACAACAACCAAATCAGTCATCAGGAAACTAGACAGACTATTTGCAACACACGGATTACCACATGTTCTAGTATCTGACAACGGGCCCCAATTTACCGCGCTGTCCTTTGAATAGTACCTGGCGGACTGTGGTATTTGCCATGTGCTGACTTCGCGGGCGCATCCTGTGGACAACGGAAGGGTACAATTCGTCAAGAAAACCTTGCATAAAATGGACTATGGCGATACAGAAGACAAGATTAACCGGATACTCCTTTTGCAGCATATCACTCCGCACAGCGTCACCAATAAAACTCCCGCCGAGTTATTAATGGGGCGGAAGCATCATATGAACCTGAAAAACCACACGGTTCCAGCGGGAAATGCCGTAACTTCCAGGTAGGCGACTTGGTTTTTGCTAGGAACTTTTCGGGTGATCCTTTGTGGGTCGAGGCAACTGTAGTCCAAGTAACCGGCCCTAGACCGTACCGCGTGAGATGTCGCGACGATAGAATATGGAAGCGCCATATTGATCAGCTGCGTTCAAGGCTACAGTCGGGGATCTCCGAGTCCCCTGACTTCCAAACCGAGGGGGAAAAAGATACCGAGGAAGCTGAATTTGAAACGGCAGAAAGCTTAAGCGAAAGTAATGACCGCTCAGAGGCAACACGTGAAGAAGGATCGGGAATGGGGTGCTGTGAATTAATAAAAGTACTTGAATAAAGATTATTAAGAGCTTGAAGTAAAGTACAGGTTTCTGGCCCTGCACTTCTGCTTGGCCGATAATAGCGACATCAGATTGGTCCATTCAGGAGAATCTGATTGGCTATTAACAAGCTTCTCCCATTGGTTAACGGAGATAGCGCTCGCTGTGTTTTCATTGGTTAAATACTCAAGAGCTTGCCTATATAAAGGGGGCCGTTGCGGACATAGAGCTGAGCTGTTACACATGAAAATAAAGAGTTTGAAGTTCACCGTTCACCGGCTCGTCTCCATCCTTAGCGCCCATGCACAGAACTTAACAGAATCTTTTTTTTGTTTTGTTTTCTGGGTATGCATCAGCTGTACCATGTTCATATTTAATCTAATATTTCTGAGTTGGAACCTCTTAAACTTCTGCTGTATCTGGGTTCTATTAACACTACCATCAAAATCTCTGCTAATTAAAAGCTTTTTGTCAAAATTATTCAAGAACACACGTAGAAAATAAAAAAAATCTAATGAGATGCAGAAAGCTGTGGGTTAAATTATTAAAAAGTGTGCACTTTTAAAAAATACAGCATAACAGACAGATGTTCTGAGTTTATGTTTCCATGGCAATTGCTGCTATAGTCTGAGCAAAGTTGCAAAGGTTTTTTTCATAGTGAATGACTTCTTTTGGTTGGAAATGTTGGTTCATTTAGTTCTGGGTGTGATCTCATTGGTTCATGTCACAGTATTCCTTTCCCTTCTCTCCCTCAGAACGGCAACACTGCCTTAGCGATTGCTAAGCGTCTGGGATACATCTCAGTGGTAGATACATTAAAGGTTGTAACAGAGGAAGTAATCACCACTACAACTGTGAGTACAACAGACATGTTTTTTTTCCATTATTTTATTCTGGTTTTGTTTATTTCGGGTATCTTTTAAAAGGAGTAAATTAATTACGTCCAGTGTAATTCAATACTTATCGGTATATCCATATGGGAGAAGTGTTATGCGGTATCTGCCATCCCGCATCTGATGGGCGGCTCATGAAAGGGAGTGAAGGGAAGAGAAACGACAGGAAGCGAAGTTACCTCTTGATGAGCGCGCCTCGAATGTCTTGGCATTCGCTCTTTTATTGTGCTTTTTTAAAAGAAAATGATTTAATTAAAAAGCTCAAGTCAAACATGTTAATCTCATCAGGATGTGCATGTTTACAAAGCTGCATACCGGACAGATTAGTTACAAAGTGGATAAGCTTATTTAACAAACGTCTATCTCCTTGTCTCTTGTACGTGCCTTGCAAAGGTCACTGAAGAGACAGAAGTTAATGATTACACGTGAATGATACAATGTTGCAAATGCTTGAATGATACATAGTTGCAATGATACATAGTTGCAATCACATGAATGATACATAGTTACAACATGTTAAGCATATACATAAATGTAATAAAACATAGCTCACAGTGATATTTGAATTTTATGCTTTTTCTACAAATTTATAAACATTTCCAGTTAAATTTCATGTCAATTGTGCATTGCCTTTAATATTTAGTTATTTGGGTCATATTTCATTATCATTATGATATTGGGGAAGGGTCCCTGTGGGCAGCCAATATAGGAACCTATACTTTCTGTATCCCTTATTATAGAAAGGTTTTCATATTGCAACGAAGAAGTGAACAAACATTTTGTAACTAGGAAGGTAATGGAGGTGCAGTTAAATCATACTTTAGATGTATTTACTAGATGCTTCATTCATTGTTTACTTTGAATATTTTATTTATTAATTAAGAAAAGGCAATTTTATATCACTTTTAAAGCTTTGATTCCATCTTCCACATTATATTCATTTATTTAGTTAATGACTAACTAAATTTCATATTTACATATTTACATCAAATATGAAAGTGAGCTTGGATTTATTAGATATCCAGCTTAAAAACGATAGTCACTTGGTATGAACAAGGGATTTGAGGCAGAAGTGGATGGGTTAAAAACAGAAATGTTCCTCATCTTATACTTGTTAGTATTTTAAAATATTGAAATTATTTGGTTCTCTACCATCAAGCTTATACAATGGAGCACACTGAAGCCTGCTATTTACAAATAATTTACCAAAACTAACCTAATCCTTTTAATAGTAAATGCAAACATGATCCATGTGCTTGGCAGTGACAAGACTGTTGATATTTGTAGAGAAGCAGAAAAATATAAAGGAGGAACAGTTTTAAATAGAACAGACTTTTAAGGTTCACAAATATCTTTAACTTTGTGATTAAACTTACTGTATCTTAGGGAATAGGTATTCAAATGGAGGGACATTTTTATAAATATGTTTATAGTATTTATATTTATATATTTTTATAAAAATATCTTGCTGTGTAACTTTTAAAAAAAACATTCAAACAATTAAATTAATTCTTTAAAAAAAGAAATTTCAGTTCTTAAGATGAAGTCTAAAGAGTTGCTGTTTAGGAAAAGAATTTACTGTGACATGAAAATGTCATATTTGAACAAGTTTACTGCTAACTTAAATATCTCTTTAGTGTGGCTTTATGCATAGGCAACTGAGTATCTGTAAATCAGGCATCTCACCAATTAATACTTTTGTTAAAAAAAGAATTGAATTTAAGCACAATCTTCCTTTTTGTAATCATCTAGACAAAGATAGAGAGAAACAAATGACCTCTCTTTTTTCTTATTACAGACTGTCACTGAAAAGCACAAGCTCAATGTACCTGAGACTATGACGGAAATTTTGGATGTTTCTGATGAGGAAGGTGAGTTCATTATGGTTTCTTTATGAATGTATTTATAAAATGTATTTATTGCTTTCATCATGGGTAGTTGTTAAAGTTGTATACTTACATGTATGGTATTCAGCTTTGTTCGGGTATTTTCCCATGTCATTATAGTTGTGCTTTAAAAGTTGTAGCAAGGTTTCGGAAGAATCTTATCTGCCATCTCATAGATGAACACAATACAGAAGCCTGATGATGGCAGATGAGATTCTGCCGAAATGTTGCTACAACTTTAAAAGTTGCTACAACTATAATGACATGGGAAAATACCTGAACAAAGCTGAATACCATACATGTAAGTACCCGTGAAAACTTGTTTCAGATATCCCTGGGCTATGGCATGCAAAATTGGAAAAAAAGACAATACTGATTCAGAGGTACTAACAATTATCAATTATAGGAAAATCAATTATCCCAATGCCATTTTCCTTAGTGTAAACTGCCTGCAAGTATACACACATTATTGTTTCTTAATGTGTTCTCAAAATGGATCGTATAGCTTATGTACGTCATGATTTTCAAATAAAGCATATTACAGGTCATCCCAGGGGTGGGATTCTACAGGTTCGCACCTATTTGCTAGAACTGGTTGTTAACATTCTAAGCAGTTCGGAGAACCGGTTGTTAGAAGAAATTACTGGCCTAATTCTGTAAGGAAAGCAGGAAGGAAACATTCTGGTGTTGCTTACAGAAACTGCCTCTCCGTTAACCCTTTTTACATTCTTGGCAGGACTAGACTTCCTGTCTCAGGAACTTCTCTGGAGTTTTTTTCCCCTCCTTTGCTGGTACTTTGCTTGTGTGGAGTGACCATTCAAAGTTACAATGGCAGAGAAAAAAGTCACTTATGACCATTTTTCACACTTACGACTGTTGTAGCATCCCCTCAGTCATGCGAGCCAGGCGAAGAGTGCATGCCTCGATGTGAGTGATATTGAGTTGGCCACACCCATCCAATAACATGACCACCAAGCCATGTCCACTCAGTCACATGACCACCAAGCCATGACCACCACCTAAGCCACGCCCATAGAACTGGTTGTTAAAAATTTTGAATCCCACCCCTGGGCCATCCTCATTTAGCAACTGTCTCAAGTGTGACTTTTTGAAATTATGAAGCTAATGGTAATGTAACTTTGTGGACATTGCCTGTATTTAAGCCCTTCACGGTGTCTGTTTTTCAGACATGTATTCACTGTTAGAGTCAGTATTATATCACGGTGTTGTCCTGTCTCTGATGTGTTGCTTGTCCTGTTCCTGAGCTGCTTTTGTCAGCAGTGTGGCACATCCCTCAGTGTGCTAATTGCAATAACAAAGTCACGTCAGTGACCTTAATTGGTTGGCTAGAAATTTCTGCTTTGCAGCTGCTGCCTAAAACTGACAAGATCTGATAATTTCACACTGAAGGCCTTTGATTGCTGAAATAAAATCATAAGTATAGTGTGGAGAAGTAATTTCATTTAACAATTGCTTTGCTTAATGGCTGAGTCACTGGAAGCAATTGTGGTCACTAAATGAGGATTACTTATAATGTAACTTTGTTCCTTATACATTCCTTTGTAAACAATTTCCCCTAAAATTAATGTATGTATTATGCAGCTTTAAAACATTCTGATTATGACCATTCCACTGATGAGGAAGCCTTTAGTGATGCAGGTACCGTGGAAACGACTGTTGGAGAATAAAAACATATTTTTAATCTAGCTTAAATGATTTCCTTGTTTAAAAATAGATTTGAGCACCTAACACTTAGACATTAAATTTGATTGTGCATCTGTGCATGTTCTTCAAATGGAGAAAAAGAGCTTAAACTATTACTAATATGAATTTGAGTTATCATTTTGGGAATGTCTTACAATGTTAATTAAAAGTTTAATAATCCTATAATTACATGTTATTAATTTAAAATAAAATGAGACACCGTAACATTTCTTATACATCAGCATTTTCTAAGCAGTTCAGTATTATTAATTTGATTAATATAGAAGAATGAAGTTATGAGACAAGCCTGTCATTAAGAAGAAAGTTGACTTAATAAATATTGTCACATTTGAAGTAGGAAATTGCCCATCATAGTTGCTATGCTTTACACAATTCTGCAATCCATAGCACATATGCTACTGTGTAATATGCAAAACACAGCTTTGTATATATAATTTGCATCAACTTATTTCAGTAACGGTGGATTTTATGATTGAATGTATGTTTGTACATGGCCAAAACATTTATTTTTTTATTTATTGTAAACATGTTATACAGCTTAAATCCCATAAGCTGTCATTATGAATCCAGAATGATGCTAAAAGTAAGGAACGAAGAGAGTAATATCCACCAGCAGTCACCATCTTTTGATGTACAGCATGTACTTACGCACATAAAAAGAGGTTTTGATCCTATGATCCAATTCACCTTTTTTAAATCAAGGATGCTGAGGCTTCTGCTAAAAAAATTGTCCATCTCTGTGTTAGAAAGTTGAAAGGACAGAAAAATGGAAGAATTTAATGTAGTATTAGGAGTGTGTAGCTCCTGGAGACTCTTAATTTGAGGGTGAATGTTCGTTCTCCAGGATTGGTTTCCAAATGTTTTATTACCAGGCTAGGTAACATAAGAGTGTAGTGGATGTCAGTGTCAGTGCTCTTCTGTTTATAAGGGCTTCAGGTGTGGGTGTGTCAAGTGATGGGCAGGTAACGCCCAAATCATTACAACACAACAATCATTACAACACAACCAACCACCATGCAAAAACTAACTATACCATACACAAAAGGGGGGTTGGAAATGACAGCCAGAATTCTCAAACACCTAATAATAGGAATAGCCCACAAACCCACAGCCACACTTCAGCAGGCATTATCCAGAACCAAACACAAGAGAGAGAATGATGAAAGAAACAATGTAATCCACAAAATCAACTGTAACCATTGTAACCAGACTTCACACCAGTTAAAAACCAGGACCCATGAACACTAGCTGGCAGTCAAATGCCATGATCCCAAGTCCTCAATCTCTACTCACACTGACACCAAACACCACCAGTTTGATTGGAGCAACAAAAATCATCGGCCATGCTACCACCTGCCAAGTTTATGAGTTCATCAAAGCCTGGCACTCTACAAGCAATTCCATCAACAGACACATTGACCTACAACCATCCTATGGACCACTCAGAATCCAAATCAATCACACTGCTAACCAGAGAAAGCACCAACTCTCAACCAACCTATGCAACCTCTCACCAACAGTTCACCTCCCAGTGACCTGAACTGATGTAACTCCCCATCACAAGACCCTCACTTGACCCATCCACACTTGAAGCTCTTATAAACAGAAGAACATTGACACTGACATCCCTTAAACTCCACTGAAGATGTTACTTAGCCTGGTAATGAAATCAGGGGTGGGATTCTTCAGGTTCAGATAACAGATAACAGTTAATCAGAGTTGGAAGGGACCTTGTAGGTCATCTAGTCCAACCCCCCCACCCAAGCGGAAGACCCTATACCATTTCTGACAAATGGCAGTCCCATCTCTTCTTGAAAGTCTCAAGTGATGGTGCTCCCACAACTTCCAAGGATAAGCTATTCCATTGTTTGATTATTCTCACTGTCAGAAAGTTTCTCCTTATTTCTAGGTTAAATCTCTCCTTGTTCAGTTTTGCACCTGTTCAGTAGAACCGGTTAACATTCTAAGCATTTTTCACACTTATGACTGTTGCAGCATCCCCACAGTCATGAGAGGCCAGGCGAGGAGATGCGCGCCTCAATGTGAGTGATATTGAGTTGGCCATGCCCAGCCAGTCATATGACCACCAAGCCATGCCCACCAACTAAGCCATGGCCACAGAACTGGTTGTTAAAAAATTTGAATCCCACCCCTGAATGAAATGTTCACAAACAACCCACAAGCTTGGAGAACAAACCTTCACCCTCCTCCTAAATCTAATCTACATATATTCACCACTATTGAAGACTTAATTTGATAGATTTGGCATTAAAGCAGGTAAACTATTCACACTATTGAGATTTTCAGAAAAATAGTTTTAAAATTCTAGAGTTATCACATGTAAAGTATTAGAATATGCAATGCATTTATTTAATATAGACAGTTCCTAAATTTATTACTTTTCAAAAGATTCAGATGGACATTTGTAGCTGTGGCCTTTGACAGCTCCACTTCTCATCATGAAGTAAAAGCACATGTTGGTGTTTTTATTTTCCTAGCTTCCTGATGTGCTTTCAGAGTTATACTTGACTAACAAAATATGATGTTCATCTGCAATTACTTAACTCCTAATTCTTTGAGTCTTTAACCAGACAACATGACTCTTTAAAGCAGCGGGGTAACATTTTCAAAACTTTGACCTGAGTAGTAACCATGGTTACAAAATGAAGAACAACACTATAAAAAGACTGAAAGTAGATATACCCAAATCCAGAGCTACTGCTTTCTGTAATGTTTCCAATAAAGAAATCTCTTCACTGTCTTTAAGGTAATGCCTACTTAGTTGTTAATTAATATCAGTTACTTGATGGGCAAGAAGATAATATGATTATCACATCAATCCAGGGATGTTAATGAGTTGACAGTGAGACTATTTTAATTTCTCCCAAAATGCAAGTAATATATATGTTAGGAATGTAAGTCACCTTACAGTTGGGTTACACTGCTAGGAAATATGAAAATATTTCACAGAACCCAAGCTATTTCTCTCTGGGACAGGCCACAGTGCAGTTATACACATGGCGCTCTTCATCATTCCAGGATGTGTCAGTGACCTTTGAATTCAAATCATCAGATAGCAAATCATGGGAAAGACTACTGCCTGTGATCTTGGATAACCACTATTAAAACAGATAATACAAAGCCAATTGTGTGTTTATTATTGTGGCATTTATTACAGTGTTTTTAACTGTAAGCTGCTCGGAGTTCTCAAAATGAGATAGATAGATGAAATCAACCTATCAATAAATAAACAAACATATATGGATTCGTCTATAGCCTGAATTAGTTTTTCTTCAAATCAGTCTACATTTCTGATATAAATTTTATTTGCCTAGAATGTTCATATCTGTCCATTCTGCATTTCTACATTAGTCTTGAAATTCTTATACATAATATAAAACAAACATTGATTTAAATAATTCATTCAGATAATTTTTGCAACTAATAAAGCAATGGTTAAGATTTACATTTCCTACACAACAAATATCTTCCTAAAAAAACAAAAACAAACAGATTTTCAGAGAATGAGTCAAGGCAGAAAGTTCTAACAGGAAGACAAAAGAATAATATGGCAATAATGATTGAGTTACGGTATTATAACATTATATGCCATATTTCAGTCATTATTGTCATATCATTTTTGATTTATAGATTTATAGAGACACAACATTCCCTTTTCTTATATTGAACATATTCAGAGATTTTTCCAGAATCCCAGAAGTAAAACTCAGGGAATTAGTCCTACTAATACTATGCACTCTGGCACAAGACGAATGATTATATGTGATTTGTAGAGATCTTATATTAATTTAATCCTATGAAACTGACTAGAGTTTCCTTAAGATATATTAACTCTTTGTGCTTGCTGTGCTTTAAGAGTGGCAGTAACCATGTCTATTTTATATGTGTCTCATTCAAATTCTAAAAGAATTCTATTGATGACTGGTTTTGGGAATTTGTGTATTGAATGAAGGTGATGACACAATGACAGGAGATGGGGGAGAATATCTGAGACCTGAAGATTTGAAGGAACTAGGTGATGATTCCTTACCTAGTAGCCAGTTCTTAGATGGCATGAACTATCTGAGATACAGCCTGGAAGGAGGCCACTCTGACAGGTACCACAATACAGGAATTTTCCTACTGTATTATTTTTTTCTGAGCAGCCACTCAAAACTCAGATGATTATTAGGGAGGAAATAGATCTGTTTTATTTCTTAAAAGGCGTGAGGAAAAAATATTCAGGAGATACTTAAACAAAATATGCTTTATTTAGAAGAAAAATAAACTCTGCCGGAAAAGATGTTAGCAGTAACAATTGTAAAAGTCTATTTGTTCTTTTATAAGTTTCTGAGAGCTCTGCTTTTTAGGTATTCGGTTATAAAAGAGCATTTTTCACCATAGAACAAAAGAAACATCTAAGGAGTACAACGTGTAATGCAGTTCTTGCATTGTAAATTTAGAAAATGTATTTGTCTTTTGCATTAGTAACATATGGTTAAATACAGATCTCTTAAAACAAAGTGGTATAGGGATTTTAATTTCAGAACTCTAATGACACAGTATAAAAACAGGCTAGTTTCTTCTTTATGTGTCAGTAGATTCTTTAATTTAAGAATTTAGACAATGCAATTATCAAAAATATTCAGAACAGAGGACTTTAAAATAAAATTCCATCCTTTATTATTAAAAATGAAAGTACAACATTGACTTTGTTGTATAAATAAAAACAGACTCATAAATGAAGATGCGGTTGTGCAACCAGAAAAACATTTATAATAATTACATACATGTTTAATAAGTTCTAATAAGTTCTGTTGGAGTAAATGTATAACATCTACCTACTATTGTATAAAAAAAGATGAGAATAACATGAATAATAAAAATTCATCTTGTCAGCCTTCCTTCACATCAAGGAACAAAATTACATCAAAACAAATCATGTTTGTAGGTATTTAAATGATGCTCCAGGTTGGAGAAGACTAGAAAAAAAAAACTACTTAGGACAACTATTTTAAATACTTTTTAGGCAGTTATTACGGTAGTTAAAATCAGCTTTCCAGTGAAACACAGTGATTGTGTGGAGACAGACAATATACAAAAGGGCCTTGTGAGTTTCGCAAAAGATGCAGCTAGTTTAACCATTCTAAAATTGTTTATGCTACTGCATATTGTGAAGGATCTCATTCAAATGTTTTGTACAGCCCAAATATATTTATCTAAGCACTTTCACAGGCTCATATATACAATACAATATACAATCCTTTAATTTTCAGCCAAGATTGGCTTCCCACAATTTTATATTAGTCCTAGACAATCTATGACCCATTGTATCATTGTATCAGAAATACTTCCTTACCTAAACTTACCTAAGTGAGAACAGGTAGGTTAAAAAAAAAAAACTCAGTGGAAGCTGGGGTGACTTCTGATTTCCTGTCAGCTTCCCCATTGACTTTTCTTGTGGGAAGTTGCTAGGGACTATGGAAAATGATGATTATGTGGCTATGATAATCATTTTCCAAATTTTAATCCAATAGAAGATAATTGTAGCTCAGGATTGAAATAAGGTGTCCTTGATACTCTGAGCTTGATTGTTGTTGTTTTTTGCAGACAATTCATTACCAAACTACATTATCAATGCTAATACGAAGAAAGGTTTGCTCTTATTTTATATTCTAATGACTTGAGCCACTAGAATATAAAATGAGGGCAAACTGCATTCTCTACTAACATTGATGATGTTACCTAGTTTGGTAATGAAGCACCTGCAAGAGAACAACCAAGCTTAGAATGCCTCAAGACCTCCTCAAATATCAATCCTACAACTGTAATGGCCCCCAGATTTTAGATGCATTCTTTAAGTTGCACATTTGAGGTTTAAAAATTGTTTCCCTATAATGCATTCTTTCATGCAATTGAAGGTTACAGACCAAAATGTTTTAATAGATATGGATATGTAGCCTGTACATGACAAATGACCTTGCTTTCAAAATGGATCATCATTATAGAACACAAAGCTTGTTTTCAATGCCACTTGATTTCTGCTATGGGATATTTCAAACTTACCATCCATCTACACCAGGGTTGTCAAACTCGATTTCATTGAGGGTCATATCAGGGCTGTGTTTGACCTTGGGGGACAGGGATGGAAGTCCATATGGCCAGCTCAATATTGTGTTGGGGGTGCTTGTAGGCCCGATTGCCGTGCCAATAAAAATGGGCTCCCAAGTTCCGTTTTTGGCTGTGACGGACTCCTGCAATTCTCTGCCAGTGAAAACGGAGCTTGGGAGGGCTGCATGCAATCCTCCCGAGCTCCGTTTTTGCTGGCAGAAGCACCACAAGCCAGTCCTTTACTGTTTTGAGGGTGGACTGGTGTGCTGGATCTGTCCCCCAAGCCTTGAGTTTGACACCCCTCATCTATACAACCACATTTCAAGAACTGTTTCGTTTTATTCATTAGAATCTCAGAGGGCCTTTAAAAGTGTTCCATGTTTTTTTTATTTCTATTTTCCTTCCTTTTTACGCTTTCAATAGTACTATGCCCAGGTAGGTATTATGAGGCCTAGAAGCAATGCTTTCTGTCCTTCTTTAAGGCATCCATCTTTTCCCCCCAAATCCATTTTGCAAGCTTGCCAAGGAAAAGCTTTTTAGAGTTTGTAAAGTTTACAGGACAACTAAAATCTGTTCTGACTACAGTTAGTAATTAGCTCAACCAAAGTTTTATCACACTCCATAATGACATCTAGAAAAATGCTAATTAAAAATCAGCTTAGAAAATGCCACAATGTGAATGCTTATTACTACTAGCTAAATTTCTTCTTACAGCAGGAAGTGATGGGTACTATACTATGATACTGCTCTTTCTGGCCATTTTCTGTTCTGATATAGTTATTTTTATTTTTCTTAATCAAATGAAGTGTATCAGCAAATAATAGAATAAACTGCTCTGTGTACGATGTAATAGGAATGAATTATTTGGGAAAACATTGATGACTGCAGAAAAAAAGTCCTTGCATCAGACCAGGAGTAAATTATGTTCTTTTTTGTGCTGCTTCAAAGCTGGAAAATCCAGCTTTGAAAGATATTGATAAAGTAATAGTGGGTTTTTAAGCAGATAAAATAATAGAATGAAGATTAAATTTATCTTAATATGACAACATTCTTGATTTTATATCTAAAGAAGAAGGCACTTTCATTTTTTCTACAAATTCATCACAAATTTCTACTATTTTTCTAGTGGCAAAATCCTTATTTTATACTAAGAATCCTGTATTTAATTACATTTCCCATATTATAATATGTATTGAACAGATAATGTGGGCTTTGTTTTACTACTACTAGAATTAGTCAAATGCTGTCCCCCAAAACTCATAATTTTAGTTTTATAAAGTCCTTATGTGTGAATGCTTGTTACTTATACATCATTAAATGAGAAGTAATGGTCACTGCTTCTGGTATTTAGAGAAGTATAAAAGTACAAAAATGGACCAGAATTTGCTTATTTAAAGGGTAAATATTATTACAGGCAATTTAACTACCCAAGTTTTATACATTTAGGAACAATGATCAGATATGGTTCATATCTTTTATTTTAAAGAACAGCAGAAAGTCATGGGGACTTTTTAACTGTATTAGGATCATAGCATGGGGACAGAAAAAAACAATCCTTTCTCCCTATGATTTCTGACTGGAATTAGCCACAGTAATGTAATAAGCCACACTATTACTCCTGTTTAATCTCCTTTTGTTACAAAATAATATTTCAGAGAAAAAAATGATGAAGACAAGAGAACAGTTACACTTTGCATTGGCTCAAGTCAGATTGTTATGTAACTTGCCATTCTAAACTTATTTAGCTGGCTTTATTACATAAGGAAAAATTTGGTTCATGTTAGCAGCCATTTCCCATATGCTATCCAATATGCTGGAGTGAGAGATGAGAAAAGAAAACTTGGTTCCATGAACATGAATTGTGTTCTGTTGTCTCTGAAATCAATCCACTTCTTAAAATATAGTTCTGACTAGTTTCATTCAATCAAAATGAGAAGGATGATCATACATATTACTGGCTGCAGAGTTGGCCAACTGATGCAGTATAAGAAATATTAAAATAGAAGCATTATACGTATTTTCTGCAATTTATGCGATATTTTATTAGTCCTCAAGAATCTGTATAGTTCAGCATGATGAAGTAGTAAATTGTATTGCTTAGGTAATATTTTAATGCTTATCAGTATTTGTAACCCTAAGTTTTTAATGATTCCAGGGAATTAGAAAAATGAAAATTATCATCTGGAAATTACTCCTGTTCAAAAATGTCAAAATGAATATCTGAAATATATATTTTATAATTTTGTGGAAATCATAGAGGCCTTAATATATTTGTAGCTTGGTTTTGACAAAACTTAGGGAAATTAGACTCAGACTTTAGTTGTGTGTAAGTCACTTTTTTTTGCTTTGCATCTCTCATTGCTTCAGCAAATGGTTTCTATAGTTTTGTTTGTGTGTGAGAGATAAGTAATGGTTGTGATTGCAAACTTTTAAATGCTGTTGGCATATAAAAGAAGAATCTTGCACTGTAGTAATAGCAGTTGGCTGGCCATTTTCTATGTACCTTCCAGGGGATTCTGTCTGTTTTTCTTCTAGAAAAATTACCTCACGTTTGAAAGACAAATAATGGATTTTTCTGTCAGAAAAAAAAGAACATGTAGGACTGATTAGTCACACAGCATGCACGATGTATTCGTAAGCAGAAAATTGAATTTGTTGTAATTCTGTTCATGTGCATTGGAACGGAAAATCCAGAAGCATAACAAACTCCAAGGAATAATGGAGGTATATTAAAATAATTTCCCCTGGAAGTTACACTATTTGCTAACAGCATGCTTTTTTCACCCCTGTGCTTTTGCTCATAATCCTACCTACACTACTGCATCACAACTGCTGAAAATGTTGCCCAAATACCAGCCTGCGATCCTTCAGTTCAGACAGGTCCCGTACACTGAGCCATACCTCGTATTTGAGGGACAGCACTATGATTGATGACACCATCATTATCCCAAGTCACCAGGTAAGATGTCTCATATTATTTTTCAGATTTAATCAATATGTAGTTTTATAGTAATCCTTGTTCTGGAGAAAAGGATTTGAAAAGGAGTATTAGAATAAGATTAGATAGGAAATAATAGAATACTAGAATATTAAAAACAAATTTACATTAAAATTGATACTTTTAAAAATATTTTATCAAGAGAGTCTAAAAGAGGACTTTTCTGAAGGCTTCAGTCTTATGTACATTTATTTAGGAGTAAATTGCATTTGGTTCCTTCTAAATAGACATGAAGGGTATTGCATTGCAACCCTAAGGTTATTGTAATCACTCAATACAATTTATGTTTTTCCTAGTACTCTATCTCATGAGTTTTTAATAATTTAAAATAATATATATATTATTCAAATGTAGAAACATTTTAATGGGTTGATTAGAGACAATGCAAAGAAGGAAAAAACATATTTCTCTGCTCTTCCAGATAGCTGCATTAACTAAAGAAGGTGAAAGAAATTCATATCGTTTAAGTTGGAGTCCTGATAATTTAGACAACATAACTCTTTCTGCTAGCCCTATTCATTCTGGGTAAGTAATCTGTTCAAATTTTTTATTCAGATGTATTTTTAAATTAATTTATTTCATTAATGAAAAATAATAATAATCTTAATTTTCAACCATATTTTGAATTTCAATCATGTTTGTCATGACATCTTCGTTAAAAATGTTGAAAAGCCTTTTTTGATTATTGCAATGGCTTTATGGTTACAAAACATTATTTCTTATTATCATCCCATTTAAATCTATTTGAAATGGATTTAAAATTTTAATTTGAACATACATTAGGAGACATCAAACTTCTAAATATTTTTATTAATTTCTGAAATTATGTGGTATTGTTATTGTGGCAATTTATGTTTCACGACCTATAGAATATTAGATAATGAAAATATTTGGAGTTAAATTGTCAATAGGAATGATACAGTTTTATGCTAGCTTATAAATAGTATCCAGTTTTCTGGCTCTTTTGTTGTAATACTTGTGGATGTTGTATTAATTATTCTGCCAGGTTTAATCAGATCAATTTTTAAATTTAAATTTCAACACAGGAAGTACCATGAAACAATTCTTTAAGATAGGAGTTCTCAACCCCCGGGCTATGGTCTGGTAGCAGCCCTCAGCTCATTTGGAACTGTGCAAGCGGTGTGCAAGCCTGTGCAGCTCCATTTGTGCAAGTGGTGGGCATTTGCAGTTGCATGGAAAGCTCCATTTGCGCAAGCGGCAAGTATTCATGGTCACACGCGAAGCTCCATTTGTGTGAACAGAGGGCACACCCACCCACCTCTTGCTCAAAGGGAGCTGCGTGCATGAGCTTGCATGCCTGCTGCTTCCACAGAACCATTCCCTCTCTGCAACTCGCCAATCTATAAAGCCAGAAAGATTAGAGATCCCTCCTTTAAAACATCTTCATGCAAAAAAACAATAAACTAAACTCAGTGGACTTGTATGACACAGGTTCCATCCTCTGAATATCTAGAAGCATCCTACATGTGATAAACATTTCAGATAGAAGCTTTTATTTGACAGGAGAGTTATACCAATTAGTTTCATCTGTAGGACCCATATTGTGCATGGTGGCATTGCGTAGATGTAGACAGGTCTCATGATAAGGTGAAGGGTCAATGAAGCAAGATGAATAGAAACACAAAAGGCTAAGGTTAAAATGTATGGTTCTAATTCAGCAGCTATTAAAAGTTCTTGAAACCAAACCAACTTTTTTCATTTCAGCTGATAAAATAACTTTATAACTTATATCTGTGTGGAGGTGAAATTCTTTCTAATGAAGTGAAAATGAAACCCGTTCTTACTGGGTTTTAGTATAAGTATCACAATGCTAACTTTTAGAATGAGATTTAAACAAAAAAAGTTAAAAGATATATTTTAAGCTAAAAAAATTTAAAATAAAAATAAAAAACATTTTTATGAATAGTGTGTGATAAAACATTAAATTTAATGATAAATTTTCACCATATATTGGAGGTGAGGGATTGTGAGAAGCAAATATCCTCATGGCCTTTTAAACAAACTTGTAAGAAATCTTCAGATTGCAACTATTTGGAGAAAAAAATCATTTACATTGTTTATATTACCAATTCCAGGTTGATGTCTTGCACATTTTGTTAACAGGTGCGCCCTTATAATCAATTTAGACAAATGCCTGCTTTGAAATGACTGACAGCAAAACTTAGGGGCAAAAGCATTACTGACATGCTGAATGTGAATGTTTTCATGGTTTTCTCTCAGGGCAGCATGACAGTAGCTAGCCTTTCGACTAGCCAGTCTTTTCTATGCGTATTTAGTGTTAACATACTGGAAAAGATGTATGGAGAATATTTTGAAGGATAGGAAATAGGAAATAGGAATACAAATTCAATGTATTGCACTGATTTATTTATTCAATTAAAAATTCAATGCTGTGGGAGAAGAACATTTTCTAAGTATTTAAGCAGCATTCACATAGTATATTTTATATTTAGAAAAAATACTGAATCAAAGAAATCTTATATTCACGTATATTAAAATTCATTATTAAAATGTAGGCAATTGGTATATTATAGATAGACTGGGATTGCTTCTACAGTATTGTCTTCCACTTTTTGGAATGGTAGTCTATAGTTTATAACAAACTGTTTAAGCCTGGGCTTTGCCCATGCAATCTGTCCATATACATGGAAAAATATGCACAGTCTCTATTATACAGATATTCCTGGTCAGTTCTTTCTTGCAAGAGGATTCTGAGCTGAGAGGTCCTAATTCAACATAGATAACATATACATACAGATCTATAGCGGTTATTATAATAGTAAATTTCAAATAGTGTATACTTTTTTGAATATATTTAGTTGTAGAAAAATTAGCCCACAAATTTTTTTATGAGAGAATTTTCTAATTTTAATTAGGTTTTTTTGTCTTACTTTTTTTTCCTTCTTCTCCTTTTTTTTTTTTTTTTGGTGGGAGGTATATGGAGGGACCAGTACTTAAAATTGACAAATAATTAGAGTTGTTATTCTTAGCTGCCTGTCTTCCAAAAAGGATATTGGATCATTGCTAACAAGGTAAATGCTATTTCTTGCTTTCAGCTCATATAGTATCTTCACAAAGATTGATAAGAAACAGGACCTAGCAGCTAGAAACCAGGCTTTATAAAAAAAATATTAAATCAAACAAATTTACAAAGTGGTAATATATTTATAAAGTTTCTGAAACCTTTTTTTAAAGTTAGTCTTGTCAGATAAGTGAACAAAGTATACATGACAAATTTGTTAATTTTAGATCAGTACCATGGAAGAAAGAAATGAAAATTTGGTACACTTCTCTACAAACAAGAAAAATATGTGTTGCAATAAACCTAGATTGAAAATGGTCCAGGAAATAGTGACAGCATTTGAGCTAAACATTTATGGAAAAAAAACACTTGGAAAACTAAATGCAAAATATTTTTAGATTATCATAACTGGAAAAGGAACTGATATGAGTAATTAAATAATATTAGTGAGTAGATTTTGGTGTGTGGGGGAATTAAAAAGGGATGTAAAATTGAAGGTATTTTTTAAAAATCCACTCTCACTAATATCCATAAGTTGAGAAGTTGCAAGCATATATAGCTACCTAGAGGTAGCTTTAATTAAACTTAATTGATTAATTAATTAATTGAACTTAATCAAACTTTGAATTTTTAGCAGATACAGATAGAATTGTATTATAAGTTATCTGTGTAGTCAATGTTAAAGTCTTTGTAATTTGCTGCTGCAATATTATGCTTTGTTCTTTTTTATAATTTGTTTTTTTTAAATGCAGAACAATTTAGTAAGACACATCATGCTTAATTAAAAAATTGTTGGCTTATCATATGGATGTAAATGATTATTGTTCACCTGTATAATGGTGATATCATAAAAGCTGTATAATTATATACATACATACATAAATACATGCATGCATGCATGCCAGCAAAGTGGACTGAAACATGTCTACAATAAATACAGGTAGTCCTGGATTTATGACCACAATTGAGCCTAAAATTTCTGTTGCTAAGTGAGACATTTCTAAAGTGAGTTTTGTCCCATTTTACACCTTTGCTTGCCACAGTTGTTAAGTGAATCACTGCAGATGTTAAATTAGTAACATGGTTATTAAATGAATCTGGCTTCCTCATTGACTTTGCTTGTTAAAAGGTTGCAAATGGAGTTCATATGAATGACCCCAGAACACTGCAACTGTCATAAGTACGAGTCAATTGCCAAGTATCTGAATTTTGATCACATTACCACGTAGATACTGCAATAGTTGTGTGAAAAATGGTTTTTTCAGGGCTATTATAACTGAACAGTCACTAAATGAACTGTTGTAAGTCAAGGACTACCTGTATGGCTAGCCAGCATATTCTTGACATCTGTTGACTTCCTAGAACATTCATAGGGAATGTTCCACATATGAAAGTCCTTTTAGATGATTTTAGGGCGAGACTACCATTTAAAAGAGGTTACAAAGGAATATATCTTCCATCTTAGCTACCACGTATACTCTTCATACTGTATGTTTAACGTTTTCATCTTTTCCATTTGTAGATAGATATCTTTTCTGATTTTATTTCATTTGTTCATTCATTCTTTTTTGTTTTTTGCTAAATTATCTCTTCTGTTGCAGCCACTCCTCTCCATATTTTGACCATGAAAACAGCAGGTGAACTTCTATATAATTTCATGTTAATGCTAACTTCCTTTTCCCTTCTTTCTTCTACCATCTGTTTAATTTACTCACTTTAAGATGCTCTACTACTTCCTTGATCCCATTCATTATTTAGTGTAGGAGATTCATCCTCTTATATTTACTATTTGATCTAAGGTTTTGTTTCATAGAATAGCAATGCAATTTATCAACTAATATTCCTGTAGGAAGCCTTCCAAAGGACCAAAAGGCACTCTTTTTAGTTTTTATGTCTCTACTGCAAAAAAAATTGTGGCTACTGGAATTTGGCAATTTAAAGTAATTGATTTTTTAAAAAATATATATTTGTTTTGAAACATTTCTGAAGGAACAAATTAGACCATCAGGTAAATATTCAGTCAACTAAAAGAGGTGATTTTGAAGTGTGTGAATTACACACTTAAGCTTTTCCAAAAGCTCTAACATGCATAAGCCTTTATCTAATAAGTTTAGTAAAAACTTTAAAAATCTGACGTATGTAAAAATAAATGTGAGTATACACAGAGTGCATATTTATAAACTGGAAATTCAGCTTAAACAACTTGAGTTATATTCAGTTTTTTAAACTGCTCTCATTAGGTTTTAATTGGGCACTTTAGTGGTCTTTTCATTTTGATGTGTCTTTAAATGCAGAATATCCTGTTTGACGGCTGCTAGTTTTTTATTATTATTATTATTATTATTATTATTATTATTATTATTATTATTATTATTATTATTATTATTATTATTATTATTATTATTATTATCATCTGAAGCCATTACTCAAACTGTAGTTATTTCACACTCTTGACTAACTGGTTGCTGCTCCTTCCTTTTTTCCCTGCCTGACATGGTCAATACAATGCAATTTTGGTACAGGGGTATTTTGGAAATACCCCCAAAAGGATTGTCCTTTCCATATTTATGGCAATGAGCATGTTTACTTGTCTGACTAACTATTGTACCTGAACTCATTATGCATATAGTGTTTTATTCCCATCTCCCCCAGTAAAAATACACATCCACAGTTAATTGGCTATGGTTACCTTCACATGAAAATCATATTTAGACATCTAAAACATCTAGTTTAATATAAATTAATATAAATCTTTTTTATATTTTTTCATATGTCCCATCCTTCTCAAATATCTTTTCTAAGCTCAACTGTGCAGAGTTTTGCTCTTTCTTTTGATGGTCCTCCCAGAAAGTTACTTGTTGGAAAAATGTAGTAATTTAATTTAAATATTTAATTGTATAGGTGCTTTGGGGTATATAATGAGATACATTTTTTTAAAAAAGCCCATGTTTTGCAAATTTTAAATTGAAATTTCCTGAAACAATCTCAAATCATTGGTAGAGTTTTTTTAAAAAAATATCTTTATCAAAAGTGTGCCATTTATGTAAAATGTATGGTTTTATCAGAATTATTCTGCCGAGAATAGTCTTATCATTTCTTCCTTTAATATGAGCAACTTAAAAAATTAAGACAAATGAAAAGATATACATCCAAAGAAATCGGCTCGTATATCTAGACTATGAGCCAGAAATATGAAATGTAAGCATTTCTCTTGATCTAAGAGTATAGTTTTCAAGGGTGTTTGAATACTTGCTACAAAAATGGGGAGAAATGATATGATTATTAAATATTCTGAAGCACTCTGCTGATTTATTGTTTTAGGATTTTAATAATATATTTGTATAGCATGAAAAAGGCCTTTTTGTCTCCTGGCAAGAAACCATTCTGCTAAAAACCAAAACACAGGGACAGATACAGAGTCTTCTTCCAATAGCTATTGAATTGATCTATTTATGATTAGTCTTTTCCAGACTTTGGATATTATAAAATACTCTGCAATGACATAAATAATCTGAAATATGAGATGCAGTAAAATGTCAGATTTTTGTGGATTTGTATAAGATGTGGTGTTTTCAAGCAGGATCTTGGGAGATTTTGAGATTTAACAAACTTTTGAAATCTTTTAACATTATTTTATTTACTGGGGGGTCAGTGGAGTATAAAAGATGGGTTGGGACAAGTGCATCATTTATTTTCATCCTGTAATTGTCAAATAATATTTGTTAGGATTATTCAGAAAAATTTACGAATTACTAAATCAAAGGTTTGATTATACGCAATTTTGATAAAGGTCTATAACTAATATAACTTTGATTTTTAAGAAAAGATAAGAGATACACATTTAAAAGTAAACATGGAAATCCCAGGCAAATTTATTAGGAATTAAGTTTCATTAATCAAAATGGGCCTTAGTTCCCAGTCCCCCAAAGTCCAAAACCCAATTCAAAACTCTTAAACAATAAAAAAAAAAATGAAAATTAAACTTTAGCTAACATATTACTTCCTTGTTGAAACCACCAATGCATGCACTCTTCCATAACTTTGTGTTGCTTGTTCTCTGTGCAATTTTATACTACAAAACTACGAATTGTTTGTCTACAATCCATTTCTCTTTAAACATTGAAATAAAATGTCCTTTCTGGCTCCCTGATTGCATTTGGTAAGATCTGGAATTGGCAAGTCCCCACTTTGCTTTGGGCAGGCTAACTCTTGTATATTTGATAACCATGAATTAGAAAGTGTGATTAGCATTGCAGCTGTAAACATGGAGCATTGTAACTGCTAATGTTTTTTTTTACTGTTAGTGAGGAACACTTTACCCCAACAACACTTTGGGATAAAGGTACAGAGGAGGGATAGGAAAGACTTTAGAATGCATGGCATGTTTCAAAAGGGCAGATCATGGTTCTTCATCTTCATCCACATTGATTTGCTTATTTATATTTTGCATGTGATATCTGTTGACTTGGAAAAAATAAAAATGTAATAGATGCTTTAAAAGAAATAAATTCAGTATTTATTTTTTATACAAAATATTTATATTACCTATTAGTTTTAAGAGACAGAATTTCAAGAAGATCCCAATGAAAAATGTGTAAGCCACACATAGCCACATTTCCTTACATTTTACATTATATTTGGTTAGTTATCAAACTCATTAGTTATTCTTATTACATTTAAACTTCAAATGACAAAAATAGGTATTGTGCATCAGGTGCCTTATATGAGTAGGAATTCCAATAATATCCTAGAGATTTTTGTCCTTGCTAGGATACAACATTTAGAAAAGTTGACACTGAGAAAACTTCTTCCCATTTTCCATATTTTCTTTTTTGTTGATAATTTTGTTGTATTCTTATATTATTCACAATTTTCTAATAAACGCATATATTGTAGAAGTGGATGTTACTACAGCACTCTGTGTAGTATCCAGGACAACTTGTACAAATTAATCGACTGAGTTCTTGTTACTATCATGCTAATTCGTCTGACTCCCTAAAAGTAATAAAAATATTTCTGATCTTTTTATGCTATTAATTAAAAGCTCCAAGTACAGCTTAACCATAAGTACATAATATACATATTAATTTTGATCATTAAGAATGTTTAGTACAGATATTTAAAATTTGTTGCTTCTGAAATATTCTTGTAATATGCATTATAACTCATTTTCATGCCTAATTTTTCTTCCCAATTTTCAGTTTTCTGGTCAGTTTTATGGTTGATGCTCGAGGTGGTGCTATGCGGGGTTGCAGACACAATGGGCTTCGAATCATTATTCCACCTCGGAAATGCACTGCTCCAACTCGAGTTACTTGCCGGTTGGTCAAACGCCATAGACTCGCCACAATGCCTCCAATGGTGGAAGGAGATGGTCTTGCTAGTCGCCTTATTGAGGTTGGGCCTTCTGGCGCTCAATTTCTTGGGTAAGGATTTTCTTTTAATAATCCCAAATACTAATTAACAAGAAAATAATAATTTCACTTGTGTCAGTATTGGGATGGCTTGGCATTTTAACAGTAGAAGTGAAAAGATTTGCAGTGCAAAGAAAGGAACTGATAATTAAATAAGCCTGTGTACCTCTTAATTTAAAGCAAGTCAGGTTTGCTGCGCTTCCTAAAATCAACTGGTGTAAGCCATGCTGAGCTGTAAAAGAAAACCCGTTTTGTTATAATACCATCAATTAATTACCTATTCTCTTTTAAGGTTAATTAATTAGGTTAATTAGCTAACCTCTTTTAAGGTTAAATAAAAATAGCAGCAGAAATATTGTCGATACAGATGTAATACCTGTTGAAAAATGCAACACAAGCTAATGCTCCCTTTACAAGGAACTTGTGTTCTCTCACTAGGTATTTTGTCAGTAATTGAGACCTCCCGGGAAGCAGAAACCGGTGATTTTTCTGGGGCCAAGCAATAGAACCACTTATCTGACTGTAATTTAGCCTTATATTGCAAGGCCTCCCAGAAAGATCAAACTTGCTGCAAATGTTTCAGCAATTTTTGTTTTTGTTTTCCTTCTGTTGTTCTTTTTTGTGCTGAAACTATCATTTTCAATACTTTTATTTTTACTGACATTTTCCCTTATCAGTGGTGGCATCCAAAGGTGGATGATCAAAGGAAACCCTTCTATTGCTTAGAATGAATGAATGGCTTCTGCTGGAAACCAAAGGATGAAGGCATGAAAGGAAAGCTTAAATCTGTTACAAAGCAAATTAGACATACCTAAGGCCGTTAACCAAGTTTTAAGTCTGAGTTGTTTTCTTATTATATCTTGTTTTAAAGGTTGGGGTTTTTAGAAGAAATTTGGTATGCATTATAACTAGGCAAAGTATTAATCTCCTACTATCTTATTATTTTGTTATTGCTGTAATTTAGCAAGGAAATGAGAATATCCCTACATTTAATAAATAAGGGCAAATTTGTAGTGAAGGATTGCTGCTAGAATTTCAATGAAGCACCATTCAAAACTACATACAGGTTTACATTAAAAATGCACCAGATCCAAATCAAGTGCCTATGCACATCATGTATTTTAAGTTCTTATCTTAATTCCAGTGTAAAAATGACCAAGATTAGTTTATTTTCTCGGCCTTGTGAGGATTGCCTATGAAAACTGGCACAGGTTGAAAAGTTGTGATATAATTTCCTAAAGGCTGCATCTTATACCATGGCATTTTCCTGGGTGGTGTCCTGGCAGTGAAATCAGAGACACTAAACACTTCTAGCCAAACCAAATCTTGTTACCATATTTTCATGCAGTTTTTCATCAGTTCTTAGTGGCTCCCATTAATTTCAAGAAGTGATGCTAATGTATCATTGGACCTATTAATAAACTATAAGGTTCTCTGTTTTGGGAGAGTTATTTTGTAAATTGCTGCGGTAAGAGGGTCATTTTCAAACAAGCAAACAAACAAACAAAAAAGGCAGAAACCTGTTCAGTATAAGCCTAATTCCACTCTGAGCAGACAGTGGCACTGGGGTTCAGTTAAAAAAAATAGTACATAAAGGTATTTTTTTTATTTCTTTCTTTCACTGCTGCTTTGGATGTACTCAGTAAACTTCACCTGCCTACGGCTCCTCCCCCACTTAATGAGGGAGAAAGTTTGGTCAGCCGAATCCTACAGCTGGGGCCTCCAGGGACCAAATTTCTTGGGTAGGAGAGACTTAAAACAAATTGATGGATGCCGGCCTTCCCATTCTTCTTCTGCAATATTATTTTTTATGTCATTGTGCCCATGACATTGTCCTTTCTATGATTTTATAGTATGTATTCCTAACCTTTAGTGGACCATTTCTAGCGCTTGTGATATGTGGTTGTTGTTTTGGTGATATGTTTCTACTTTTTCTTAAAGTTCCTTGACCTCACCTTTGATTTAGCATGAGAAAATATTAGTTGTAGAATGTACCAGTCACTTCTGCTGTTATGTGCTTGATGTCTGTAGCAAAGCAACCTGGACTGAAAGCAAAGGAATCTGTTGGATTATTACTATCATTATTTTGCTACCATAGTTCCCAGTATGATACATATCTTATATATTGAATATAACATAACATTTAGCATGATCAATAAATACGGCTGTACATAATTCAATCCTTTTTGTGAAATTATTAATATAACAATGTATGTACAGAGTTTACAAAAGTAGAACATATGTTTTAAGGCAGTGAATTAGAGATATGCATAATAAACATTTTTAAATCTTTGCATTTATAAAATAATCTGAAATGAATTATTTCAATATATTCACCATATTAAAAAAAGTTTCAAAAATGTCAATTAAAATAGCCAATTAAAACCAATGCAAATAAAGCACAAAAATATCCTGTTACTTAAAGTGGTTTCTTTTATCCTCTACAGGTAGTCCTCGTCTTACAACCATTTGAAGTTACAACAGCACTGAAATTTTTTTGTCACACTTATAACAGTTGCAGCATCCCCAAGTGATCCAAATTCAGATGCGTGGCAACTGGTTCATATTTATGATGGTTGCAGGGTCCCAGGGTCATGTGATCCCCATTTGCGACCTTCTGACAAGCAAAGTCAATAGGGAAGCCAGATTGTATTAAAATAACCATGTTCCTAATTTGACAACTGTGACAAGAAAAGTTGCAAAATGGAGCAAAATTCACTTAACAACATCTCGCTTTAGCAACAGAAATTTTGGGGTCAATTTTGGTCATAAGTTGAGGACTACCTGTATTATAAAACATAATTTTTCTTTAACATTTATACACGCAGTGCATTCTTTATAAGGATTCCTGCCTACAATTCCATACTTCAAAATAACTTTCAATTTTATGGATTTTATCAGCGTTTAAAAACAAAAGATATATATTCATATCTGTTTCTTTTTTGCAAGGTTCTATTTATATAGAATAAAACTAGACACTCACTGATCATAATCCTTAGTTACAGTATGACGATACTATTACTTTAGTGTGCTTTTTCACAATCATAGTAAGAAATAACAAGGCAGAATTCCAGGTCTTTTTGTTACAGGCTTTAAACAAAACTATCTGTTTGTTTCTCTATTGTCACAATCTTTTAACGTGATGTATTGCTGTAATAGGCCTGTGATTGTTGAAATCCCTCACTTTGCGGCATTACGTGGTAAAGAAAGAGAGCTGGTGATTTTGCGCAGTGAGAATGGGGACAACTGGAAAGAACATTTCTGTGAATTTACAGAAGATGAGTTGAATGAAATACTAAATGGAATGGATGAAGGTACATGTTTTTATAAACAAGATCTTAAAGCTACAATAAAAAGAAATCAAAGTAGCAATCCTAGCTGGAAGGTAAAGCAATTCTAATTTGCCTTATAGTTACTGTAAATTACTTATACACTCAAAATAATGAAAATAATTATATAGTAGAAAGTTAACAGATTTTTGGAAAGAGAGCAAAATGCAATATAAAATAAATTCCAGTGTTTGAAGTTCAGTGTTTCCGGTGTTTGAAGGTTGTGTGATTGCAATTTGAGTAATTTCAATAATACTCAATATGGTCTTGAATATATGGATGAGGTCATCCATTATCAGCTTTTAAATGGAACTGCTGTAACTATGTGTTACAATTAATGAACCTAAATCTATTCAGAGCAAACTTTAAGAAAGTTATTCTGGCTTCACCTCTTAGGATTAGAAGCAAAATTAGCAAAAAAAAAAAAAAAGATGTGTAAGATTATGCAAGCTTTGATAATTATTTTGAAAAGGCAGTTTGACCTCATAAGAATACAGCATATCTCTGATGTTCATTATAATGAACATATTTGTTCAGCTTCTGTGTGATCCTGGAAAGAAAAAAAAATGGCCATTCTAAGATGGTGTTACTGTTAATGAGGTACTTTCAAGGAACTATAACTTTTATAGAGTATCATAGAAGCTTGAACTGAAATTGTTACCTAAAAGAGTTTTTATTCATTTTAAAGTATTTTTTGAAGCATTAAGAGGTCCATACATTAAAACAGGGGTGGGGAATGATGACCCCTTTATGACTTGTGGACTTCAACGCCCAGAATTCCTGAGCTTGGCTGGCTCAGGAATTCTGGGAATTGAAGTTCAAAAGTCATAAAAGCACCATTGTTCCCCACTGCCTGCATTAAGAGTATTAATATAAAGACTTTTTCTAACAATTGCAGTGTATACTATTTGAAATAATGCTTGCTTTTTTCACCCAGTGCTCGACACCCCAGAAGAGCTGGAAAAGAAGCGTATTTGCCGTATTATCACCCGAGACTTCCCACAGTACTTTGCAGTGGTTTCTCGGATTAAACAAGACAGTAATCTCATTGGACCTGAGGGTGGTGTACTAAGCAGTACTGTAGTACCACAAGTGCAAGCAGTCTTTCCAGAGGGAGCATTAACTAAGAGAATTCGTGTTGGTCTTCAGGTATGAGAAAACAAATCAAAACATTATAAACCTTTTTTTAAAAAAATTAAGTTTTATTTGGGTTTTCACACATACAAAATACAAGTAAAACATCTTTTTTGAAAATAGCATGGTCCCGGGTTGAACTTCTTTATACAGACACAAAACTCAATTTCATGCTCCTTTTTTTGTTCTATTCCATATCTTATACTATTCTACATTTTCTATATAGTTTTTCCCCTCTTTTAATTTTCTCAATTTTATTTTGATTATTGCATCTCAATTCAAATCATTATATTTATACTTTTGTCTGTTCTGTTTCAATTTCATATTATCTTTTCTCATTAAACAAATTTTGTCCTGTAGTTACTAATTGGAGAATGACACCTTTATATCTTTTAATTACATCCATTCAACTCTTATTTAAACTTCAATATATACCTTAAGGTTATGACCTTCAATATAATACATAATACATAACTTCCAATCGAATTATGCTGGTACATTCTTATAATACACCCTATATTCTTTAAAAAAAAGATTATAAATATATGTAATTATAAACCCTCATTCCATTCCAATTCAGTTCTATCATTAATAATCATTAAAATCTTAACATCTTTAACACTTCTTTTCAATTAAATATCATACTTCCTTAAAGACACATATAATCTCCATAATTAATTTTTCCCTTATTTCTCTTCACATATGTTTTGTAAATCATTAAATATTCATTTTGTTACATTTATTTATTGACAAGCTTTCCATTGAATTATGATAGCAATTTTATCAAACATTTTAATCATACATTGTTCCATATTTCCTAAAATTATTTCTGTTTCTAATATAACAATACTATCTTATGTACCTTTGCAGAATCCCTGTTTCCATTAAATCTTCATCCATTATCTCTAAATAGGCCCTGTTTCTCTATATTTTGTTTCTGTCCTTTATAACTTCTTTTCCTTTCTTTCTTCCTTCTCTTCTTCTCCTTCTCCTTTTTACCCTCTTGTCTCTCTACTTCTAATTCTCTCTTCTGCATTTCCCTCTTCTGTTGCTTTCTGATTTTATACTTATTTTTCACTCTATTTTTTTTTTTGGATTTGTTTTTCCCAATCTTAAATTTTCCATTCTCTTTCCCCCCTTTCCTTCTCCCCCCCACCTAATATTACTTGTTCATTAAAGATGGCTTCTTCTTTGTCGCAATCTTCTTGTTCTGCAGGCATTCCTTGTTGTATCTCATTATTCCAAATCTCCATTTCTAAAAACTGAAATATGAAGCCAAAAGAACTTCTCCCTTCTTGTGCATCTTCTTTGTACTTTTTAAGTTCCATTTTCAGTTCTTCTAAAAGTGGAGCCATTTTAAACAGTTTTAAACAACCACCCGATTGATTTTAGTCATTCAAATACAATAACCAAAAATCCAGAAATCATCAAGTAATCCAAATAGTCCCAAATTATTTCTTCTTATTTCTTTTTCCACTTTCTCTTCCTGGAGTTTTTGTTGCGATATTTCAATTAAAATGTATCTTTTGGAAGTCTTGTTGAGATTTTTCTGTAAGTTCTTTTTAATTCCAGGCAGTCTCCTCCCTTCCAGATCCTGCCCTTTTATTCTTTTTCTCTCCTTTCCTGTTTTCAAAAGCTTTTGATTATCCAGAAATCTTTATTATCCCTTTGACTTTTTATTTTCAGCATTAAATGCCTATTAATGTCAAAGTGGATTTTTTTCCAATTTCTTGCTTAAGTCTCTTAGCTGTCAGTATAGGAAAAGGAGAAAAAAAAACCCAAATATTTTCCCTTTTCTCTCTCCTTCGCAGCTTAAAAATCTTCGGGAACAATGTTATTGTTTTTTTTTTAATACTTTCAATTCCAGGGTACCTTATTTGTTGCTTTTGCTGTTTGACCCAGTCAACCAAAACTTTCTCTTATCTTCCTCCTGCACATTCTTTTCCAGTCGAGTTCTTCTTTGTGGTGGCCATTTCTGACCACCACTACAACCGCCTTCGGGAAAGGGAGTAATGGCCAGCTGGGAAGGAGAGATGTGGCTCTCCTCAACCCTGCAGGCAGTCTCCCCCCTCTCACCACCTCTATGGGGTGGCTTAGCCCCGAAACCAGCCAGCTCGGGGCGCTCCAGCGGCGAGCACGGATCGAAGCCTCGCAGAAATTAGGTTTTGGTCTGTCGCCGAAGAAGCTCAAACCTGAAGTCCAAAAACATTGTAATCCTTGAAGCCAATATTTCTGTTGAGGATAAGAGTGGTTTCCTGTAATTCTATTTCATTATAATTCCTCTATGGTGTTTTTTTTCTTTTTTCCCAGAATTTTAAGTCTTCTGAATTCCAGTTCCACCGGAGGAAACTGGCCCCATTATAATTTGTAAAATGTTAGCTAAGTATATCCAAAATTTGTAGCAAAAGTTTGAACAAAATTTCTCCATAATTATATTTAAAACTGATAATGCATTCAAAACATTTATTTAAATAAAGTGTCCTTTTTAAGAGGCAAATTAAAATGGTTCTTGTCAGGTTTGTTTGTTTCTTGAATTTATATGGCCACCCACTCAAGTTTCAGTGACTCTAGGCGGCTTACAAAAAAAAACCCAATATAAAAAGAGTTAAAGCAATAACTGCCCACCTCATAGTGACAAAGAATCATATAAGCTGCTTCTTTGACTCCATCCCACTCTGGGTTCCCGAGGTCTGTTGGCAAAACCAAGTCTTCAGGGCCTTGCAAAAGAGTGTTACTTTTGAAAGTTCCTTTCATCCCATAGCACACAAACATTAAACTTTTATGTAGTGCTTTTTGTAAAAACTTATTGTGTAATTAATTACCTACTAATTCTTTTAATGGCTACCAGCTCATGGTGGCAAAAATCTAGATAAATCACCCAAAAAATTATCTACTGCCATCTAGTAACTCTCTGGATTTTTTTAGTCGTCTTTTGCTATTGTCCATTTTTGTAATATGTTCTGAGTTTTAGTGTTATACTGAATTTAGAAGAAAAACAAAACAGAGAACACTAAAGTATAGGTTCAACTTCAGTATGTCATTAACTTTTAGTAAGTCATTTATTCAAAATTTAGTGAGAAAATCTAATGAAAAGGACTGGTAACAATCATCTCGATTTTATAGCCAAGATATACAACAAACAGTAATGTATTCATTGTTGTATAAGAAAAAAAACCTGTCTCAGAGAAAGTTATTTTGAGTTTATAACAGATGTTTAAAACTAATGGCCATATATGTAATATATGTATCTGTGCATGCATATTATATAAAAACTATGTGTCTCCTTTTTAAAACATTTAGGCTACTGATTGGCCCACTTTTCATGAGTTGAGTCTTATTAAACTTACTAAGATTCCTAAATGTAGAATTGAATTGCGAGCAATAACTTAGGTTCATTTCTCCCACCTTTGTCTGTTACCAAATTTATGATCAGTATGCCAGAAGTCTAATTTAATTCACAAATAATCCAAAAGAATTAAACTTTTCACTAGAAGAATTCTGTATACAAAATATAATAGGACTTTGTTATAATTTTATCATTTTCAGCAAATAATGTAAGAATATGAAGATATTCAGTTTGTACTTATCAAATGGCTAGAGATAAGTGAATTTATCCCATCATAATTCAAATGGATTGAAAGATTTTTCAGAGTATTGTCACAGTTCTCTTTTCTTGAGAATTCTATGAAACCATAATAACTCAGAGTTTTGGTAAATGATAATTCCTAGCAGTGACCTCATGGCCAACAAGTAAGGGAGGAGGTATCAACAGAAGATATCAGTTAGCAGCAAAGCAAGAGAAATCATCACCACATAGGACAAAGTGTATTATTGTAGTTAATCATAATTCAAGTAATTTTAATTAAGATAAATTTTATTTTCTCCATATCTTTGAAAAGGCCCAACCTATGCACAGTGAACTTATAAAGAAAATTTTAGGCAACAAAGCCACATTCAGCCCTATTGTCACACTGGAACCTAGGCGAAGAAAATTCCATAAGCCAATAACTATGACCATTCCTGTTCCCAAAGCTTCCAGTGATATGATGATAAATGGTTATGGAGGTGAAACTCCTACTCTAAGACTACTATGCAGCATAACAGGTAAGCTCTCATATGTCTCTGCAATTTCATACATGATGCTGAAATAAAATATTGGTGGTTTAAGTCATTAAAATTTTCATTGAAGCTTTGTTACAAAATTATGTAAACTGACCTCCCTAGATCATAGTTAAGAGCATTGGTTTACAGCAAAAATGTACATTGTCTAACCAAACAATGAATACTGTCATTAAAATAACCAATTAATTGTCATTTTAACTAAAGTATATTCTAAAAATATGCTCAGGAACTAGAATAGGTAGTTTAAGAATAGAAGCTGTCCTATGGAAAGAATCATTGATAATATTATTGTGAAATAGAGTTCTGGGGAAAAGTAGCTTTTAAACATTATAATACCAGCCATTATTTATAACATTAATATAACTGCTTAATTGGTTTTGTTTTATAATTTCTTTGCCTTGTAAAACAAAGGGCAGACCTATTTTTCCAGAATTTTAAATTGTCAAAATATAAGTACTTTGATGAATTGTAAGATTTATGAAGAGATTGGACAACCATTTTGTTGTGAATGAATAATACCAATAAAGTTATCTTGAGCTTGAAGTCAAGTGCAGGGTTCTGGCCCTGCACTTCTGATTGGCTGTTAATGACAGGATCGGATTGGCCTGTTCAGGAGCATCTGATTGGCCATTAATAGGCCATTCCCATTGGTTAATGAAGCTAGCGCTCCAGGTTTGCTATTGGTTGAATAGTTAATAAGTTGCCTATATAAGGAAGGCTATAGCAGCCCTCCAGTTGGAGCTGTCACAATATGTAAATAAAGAGTTTGAAGTTCACTGTTTTTACCGGCTCATCTCCATCATTCGCACCCATGCTCCAGACTTAACACTGGCGACGAGGATGGGATTGGATGACATCAGAGCCAACTAAGACAACTAAGCACGTGGCTGAAGCGCACAACGGCGGAACCATGTCCGGCAGCGTAGTACCACCCTCTCCGTTCAATCCAGCTCAAGAGGACTGGAAGTCCTACATGGACCGTTTTCAAATGTTTTTGGAAACGAATAATCTGAAGGATGCCACACCCGGGAAGAAACGGGCGGTATTCCTAACGCACTGCGGCCTGACAGTATTCAAAATGGCTAAGGCATTAGCAAAAGCGGCGGAAGTGAAGGCCATGGACTGGGACGTCCTCGAACCGCTACTAAGGGCCCACTATGCACCAACCGTTCCAACGCTCGTAAGACGACACAAGTTCTATCAAAGAAACCAGCAGAAAGGAGAAAGCGTCACCGATTTTCTTGCAGACCTCCGGAACTTGGGAGGCCTTTGCGATTTCACTGACCTAGAAGAGGCCTTGAGAGACCGAGTAATCCTCGGGCTAGACGCTCTAAACGTACAGAGCAAAATAATGGCAAAAGGCGACATCAACCTTAAAGACGCCATAGCTGAAGCTACAGCAGCGGAGGCGACCAAGAAGTCGGCTGCCCAACTACGCCGAAATCGCGCTCCAGCACACCCACCGCCGGTGAAGTTTCACCTAACGCAGAAGGGCAGCTGCAGATAGCTCACCATGAGGACCTCTCTTCGTTGTCAGACAGCGACGAAGAAGAGGTCCATCGCCTGCGGTCCGTTCGGGAACGATACCCGAAGTCCCAGCAACCGTGCGCTGGCTGCGGGCCAACCATTACCGCTCCTACTGCAAATTCCACGACACGCTCTGCCACGAGTGCGGGAAATGAGGCCACATCGGACGGGTCTGCAGAAGCCTCCTCGGACCCAGCCAGACCTCGAAAGAAACCAATCTCCGCCAATCAACAGGGAATCGCCCTGTAAGGTGAGAACCAGTAAACCACTCCTACAGAAACCGACACATAAATCGTCTAGCGAGACAGGAAGAGGCCCATCAAACACTCACTATTGGCCATGCCTCTTCACTAGATGCTAAGAAAATTCGGGTCAACGTGAACATTGAAAATCGGCCTTGCCAAATGGAAGTTGACTCAGGATCATCTCTTTCAATGGTCTCATGGAAGACCCTCAAGCAACTCATCCCCACTATCCGCACCAAGACCTTCAATTCCAACGGCTCGTGTTAAAGGACTACCAGGGGAACCGAATTCCAGTCGCAGGATCCAGTCGAGTCCGGGTTGCATTCAAGAATAGCACGGCGTACTTACCCCTGATGGTGATCGATAAGGACTGGCCTAGTCTGTTAGGTCTGCAATGGTTCGCACCACTCAGCATCGAAGTGGCAGGCATTAACCGAATCGGCGGCAGTGACTGGGAGGAAGACCTCGCCCACGTATTCAGGGACGTCTTCGAGGAAAAGCTAGGCGAGTACAAGAGGACCCCGATATCCTTTAGCCTTAATCCAAAGATAGCTCCCATCCGCCTTAAGCCTCGTCGAGTTCCGTTTGCTCTAAAGCCAAAAATCGACGAGCAGCTTGATAAGTTGATTGCCCAGGGAGTGTTAAAGCCAAATGACCACTTCCCATGGGAAACGCTGATTGTGACACCAATTAAGCCAGACGGCTCCATTAGAATTTGTGGGGACTACCGAGCTACCCGAAACCACAACCTGCAAAAGAACCCATATCCAGTGCCGGTGGTACAACACCTCCTCCATTCCCTGGGGGGCGGAAAAGTCTTCGCTAAACTAGACTTAGCTCAGGCTTATCAGCAACTGCCGGTTGACAAAAAAACAGCACAGGCACAGACTATCGTAACACACCGAGGTGCCTTTAAGTGTATGAGGTTTCAATTCGGAGTCAGTGTGGCCCCGGGGATCTTTCAGAGTCTAATGGAGAGACTGTTGCAGGGGATCAAGGGTGTTGTCCCCTATTTTGACGATGTGCTCATTGCCGCCCCCACTCCAAAAATCTTATAGGAGCGTTTAAGACTGGTGTTACAAAAATTCCAGGAAGCAGGCTTGAAAGTCAAAAGAAATAAGTGCAAACAATGTACCGATCATGTTGAATTTTTAGGGTACTTAATTGACAGCCAGGGTATTCACCCTACCAATAGCAAATTGAGAGCAATAAAAAACGCTCCCAAACCCCAGAACAAGACCGACATCCAGGCGTTCTTAGGCCTCATCAATTTTTATAATGTATTCTTGCCGCACAAGGCAACTGTCGCTGAACCTTTACATCGTCTATTAGATAAAAAATCGATTTGGGTATGGGGTCACAAAGAAGAGCAAGCGTTCCGTAATGTGAAAAAACTACTGACTTCGGATGCCGTACTAATGCAGTACAATGAGACTTTGCCAATAAACATTACATGTGATGCATCGCCTTTTGGAGTGGGCGCCATTTTGAGCCATGTGTTACCTAATGGTAATGAAGCCCCTGTTGCTTACTTCTCAAAGACGCTCTCGAAAACCGAGCGAAATTACAGCCAGATCGATAAAGAAGCCCTGGCAATTGTATCAGCTGTTAAAAGATTTCATGAGTATGTGTACGGCCGGGTTTTCACCATTGCAACTGACCACAAACCATTGCTGGGGATCATCACTGGGGACAAGCCAACTCCCTACATACTTTCTCCCAGAATGACCCGCTGGTCAGAATTCTTGGCTGCCTACAATTACCGGCTACAATATAGTCCCGGTAAAGCCATTGCCCACGCCGACGCACTGAGCCGTACACCGCTCCCTGAAACTGTCAATGATCCTGCACCAACGATGACAGCGTTGCAGATCGAGACACTCCACACGCCGCCATTAACTGCCCGTGACATCGCAAGAGAAACAAAACGCGACCCCATCTTAGCACAAGTCCTCACATGGGTGGAATGCAGATGGCCATTGGACCAAGTACCAGACGACTTTGCACCATTCAAAAGTCGTCAAACAGAATTGTTCTCGCAGAAGGGCTGTGTCATCTGGGGCGATAGAGTCGTTATCCCAGAACGACTCCAACAGACATTGCTAAGAACCTTGCACGATGGCCACCCTGGCATTGTGCGCATGAAGGGCCTCGCACGAAGCTACGCATGGTGGCCAGGCATCGACAGACAAATCGAATCGTGGGTTAAAACTTGCAGGAGATGCCAAGAAGTAAGCAACGCTCCACCAAAGGCAACCCCAATTGAATGGGAGACGCCGCAGGAACCCTGGTCCCGCATCCATCTGGACTTTGCCGGGCCGACCAAAGGCCACAGGTTTTTGCTAACTGTCGATGCCTACTCGAATTGGCTCGAGATTCACCGAATGAGCAACACGACCACTGACACGGTCATCAAAAGACTGGAAAGACTGTTTGCAACCCACGGATTACCAGATGTTCTGGTATCCGACAACGGGCCCCAGTTTACCGCGCTGTCTTTTGAGCAGTACCTGGCTGACCACGGTATTCCACATGCGCTCACTTCGCCTGCGCACCCTGCTGCCAACGGTAGGGCTGAGCGCATGGTACAATTCATCAAAAAGACTCTCCAAAAGATTGACTACGACAACATCGATGAGAAAATCAACCGGATCCTTTTCCTACAGCACATCACACCTCACAGCATCACCAACAAAACTCCCGCCGAGCTGCTAATGGGACGAAAGCTCTGCTCCCACCTCGATCGGTTACACCCAGCCTACGAACCGGAAAAACTACTCGGATCCAGCGGCCGATGCCGTACCTTCCAGGTAGGCAATTTAGTATTCGCTAAAAACTTCTCGGGCGATCCGCTGTGGGTAGAAGTGACCGTAATCCGCGTAACCAGCCCAAGATCATACCTCGTTTAGTGCCCTGATGACAGACTTTGGAAGCACCACATAGATCAACTACGATCGCGGCTACTGTCGCGCACTTCCGAACTCCCTTATGACCAAACTGAGGGGGGGGAGATACAGAGGAAAGCGAATTGCAATTAGAGGGAAACCTTTTTGAAGAAACTGATAATGGGACTGAAATGCAGGAACAGGAACCAGGGACCGGAGTTAGTTCACCTCAGGGAGTGGCCAGTGATATTGGTGACGACGGGAACGTGAACTCGGAAACAGAGGCACCCCTACCGATAAACAATGATCTACCTCAGCAGAAGTACAGCCAACCGCCAGGCACTTTGCGAAAATCGAAAAGACTAACAGCCGTCCTACCTTAAGGACTATGTAACCGCGCCCCGTGGGCAGAAGCCGGGGGAGAGGGGTGTTGTGAATTAATAATACCAATAAAATTATCTTGAGCTTGAAGTCAAGTACAGGGTTCTAGCCTTGCACTTCTGATTGGCTGTTAATGGCAGGATCGGATTGGTCTGTTCATAAGCATCTGATTGGCCATTGGTTAACGGAGCTAGCGCTCCAGGTTTGTTATTGGTTGAATAGTTAATAAGTTGCCTATATAAGGAAGGCTATAGCAACCCTCCAGTTTGAGCTGTCACAATATGTAAATAAAGAGTTTGAAGTTCACTGTTTCTACCGGCTCGTCTCCATCATTCGCACCCATGCTCCAGACTTAACACATTTGTCTGAAATGGTATAGGCTGTGTCTCCTGCTTGAGCAGGGGTTGGTCTAAACCAGGGGCCTCCAACCTTGGCAACTTTAAGCCAGGCGGACTTCAACTCCCAGCTGTGCTGGCTGGGAATTATGGGAGTTGAAGTCCGCCAGGCTTAAAGTTGCCAAGGTTGGAGATCCCTAGTCTAGAAGACTTCCCAAGTATGTTGCAACTCTTATTCTGTTCTGATAGAAGAATATCCCTGTTGGATCAGGTCAAGAGGCATCTTTGTCCAGCATTGTTTCCAACCCCACAGGTTTTCTGAGGAATTCACAAGGAGTAAAGGTGGTGACACACTGTATATTCTCTTACTGTAATTCCCCTCAACAGGTTTTTGGTAGTGATGCTTATGTGTAAATTTCTGTTGTTCTGAGATTTCTCAATGACAATTTTAATAAGTCAGTGTTATATCTGCATCATCTCATTGTGAAAATTATTCTAAAATACAATCATTACTGTTCTTGTCTGTTAAAGCTTTGCATAAAGACATTTGAAATATACACAAACCTGTTTTTTCTTATAAATTCTAATTCATTTAAACAAAAAAGGAAGTTTTTGTCTTTCAAAGGAGAAGAAAGTACTGGAAAAACAATGTAACAGAGAGGAGATAAATATTTTCTGTTCTACAATCTGTTCTACGATTTGTTCTTCAATCATCTAGCCAGAAGCTACAGTCTCCTTAGCTTCTCATGCCTGAATTAAATGTCAAAGAAATAATAATGAGGAAATTCTCTCATCAACAGTTTTCTGCTTAGGTAGTGTGGGTGAGAAAAGTAGCTTTGAAACAATACATATAATAAGTAACAGAAAACAACAATGCAGTCTCTACAACCCGTAATTCAAAAAATAATCCCAAAACTACTGTCAAAATAAAACAACACAAACTCTAAAGTATCCTAAATAAAACCGAAGCTACTTTGCCAAGCAAGAGAAATTGAGTTTGCAGTGCAAATTTTTGCACAGTATTAATGTAAAGAATTTACTATTTTTTTCATTTTGTACCCTAAAATAAATTCTGGATTCCAAAGATCACAGACTTTATAATTGTATATTAATGGAGATACAAATTTCTCCTATGATTTGAATAATATATATTCTATACCAGGACTCCTAACCCCCAACCCTCAGACCAATATCAGGCCTTGTTAGGAACTCGGCCTTGCAAGCGAGTGAAGCTTCAACTGCACATGTGAGGAATCTAGGTAGAGTGTGAAACCACACCTCTGGTCTGTTAAAAAAATGTTTTCCATGGAACCGGTCCCCAGGCCCCAAAGGATGCTGTTTTATATTTGTCATTGAAACCTTGGGAATACTCTTACGTCAGACTTTGCATGATTGGGAATTTAATTAAAAGTAATTTTATACATTCAATTCTACAATTTTGCAGGAATGTTTACTGTTTATTCCTATTTATTTCAGGTGGAACAACACCTGCTCAGTGGGAAGACATAACAGGAACAACACCATTAACATATGTAAATGAATGTGTTTCCTTCACCACAAACGTATCTGCCAGGTACCACCATACAGAGCAGTACCCAATAATAAAATTGTAAAAAGCATTTCAGAATCTTAAACTTAGTCTGGCAGTAAATTATGCATATGAATCTTGTCCATAAGTCACATACTAAATTAAGGAGGATCCTTCCTTAATTTTGACCTAATCCTGAGATAAACTAAGTTATAATTAACTCTAAATGCTACATTAAATAAATACATCTAATGCCAGCAGTGCAAGTAACCTTACTGTTCTCTGGTATCTGCTCCTATGTCAGAGTTCTAAACAATTGTTTCCTTGGGATTTCATAGACTGAAGGTGTAAGAAACTTCTTGTTCTGAGGCATAGAATGTGGCCCTGATTTAAAAAATTGAGCACTCTAATAAGGATTTTCTTCTTGACTTTTTTTTAAAGTCTGTTGCTTTGAATAGTAATGAAGAATTCAGAAAGAGGGGAACAAAGTACAGTGGTTTGAGTAGCAAGATGGGTGGCATATCAATTTAATAAATAAAAAATAAACAATTGCAAGAGATAGAATGGGAAAAACAAGGTATAATGTATGGGGCAAAGATTGTTCATACTTTGATTTAAATTAAGGTACAAATGTCATTAAAGACATTCTATAATCCCAAGTAAACTAGCAATACATTCAGATCCATTTCAATTCTCACATTAAAATCTAGGGGGCAGTTCAACTTCTGTCAAATCTGAATTATTAAGTAAATATTTGGATTTGTCTGAAATCAGGGCTAGTTCCTAGTGTTTTAGAAGTTTCATCACATTTATCATTGCCTTCACCCACTTGTTAGATTTTTTTGGCAATAATTTAATATGTTTGTTTATTTTCAGATTTTGGTTGATAGATTGTCGACAGATACAAGAATCTGTAGCATTTGCTTCCCAAGTCTATAGAGAAATTATATGTGTACCTTACATGGCCAAATTTGTAGTGTTTGCCAAATCTCATGATCCCATAGAAGCCCGACTAAGATGTTTCTGCATGACCGATGATAAAGTGGATAAAACACTAGAACAACAAGAAAACTTCGCTGAAGTTGCTCGAAGCAGGGATGTAGAGGTATTATTTTTATTTTTGGGCATGTTAGTTTAAAACAATTGTTTCGATTTTCTTATGAATTAAAAAATAGAGAATAGGGAAAATACCTTATTATTTTACAGAACCTAGGTGACATGTGAATATTTAATTCATTAATTCAAAATCACAGCATGGTGGAAGGGATTAAACTTTTCATTTATGCTGTTTTCTTTCCAAAAACAGTTACTATCTGGTAGCTTAATTTGCTCTGAGATGAAATATGCTGTAAACATAAATAGAACAATAAATGTTAAATGGGAAAAGTGTAATTAAACCAAACGATGGATCCTTATTGCATAAAAGCATTTTCAAATTAAATATTCTTACACATAACTATATAATCACCTCTCTTTCCTACAGTTCATATTTTTATTCAGATTGAGTTGGAATTGTATTGGTATTATGATTTGGGTTAGTTCAAAAATACCAGAATTTAGACTACTTGAGATATTAAAAATGATAAGAATTTCAATTAAATAGATTAAAATATTGTTTTTGTTCTTTCAAAATAAGAGTACTCAAAGAGGAAATGGGAACTACTGGCTAGTTTTTAAGAGCAATCTTGGTAGCTAATGCTAATAATACAAACAAACAGATGTCTCAATTAAAAGCATGATCAAATATAGGAACCAAACTTACAAAACCCAAAAATCTTTCTAAAAATCCTACCAACTATAAGATGAAAGGGGAAAATTATTAACTATATAGTAATAATATGAAGAATCTGAGAGTGTAATATTGCTACAATAGAGCCTAGATTATTATTAAGAATCTTTGTTTTATGGTTAAGGGTGTATATTACTTTTTAAATACACTACTGACATAGCTGACTATTTTGTTATAAGATGTCATAAAACCATTCCAACATAATCTGCTTTATATCAATTTCTTGCAAAAAATCTCTGTTAACTGTGGGGTTTAATTAGACTGATCTGCTCTTAAAACCAAACTTATATGTGGCAGGACCTTATCTACCAAGAGGCATATTTTAGAAAACAGGTGTATAATATCAAGTTAACAAATCACTGAAATCAAGTCAGAATGCTAACTTTTAAAGAGTTAAAATTCAACTAATCAATTAGCATTTGGTGTGTTTTCAATAGCTGTATTTAAGGAAAAGATAATTCCATAGGCTTTCCATCTTTTTTCATGTGGAGTAGATATCAGTAAATTTTCTTTTTACTTTTATACTGTGATTTTTGTAAAGATTATTCCAAATTTTAATTAAGTTCCTATCAGTCTATCCTTACTATTTATTGCTGAATCCAAATCTCTTTAAATGTTGCAAAATCTGTTGTACTGCATGTAGAACCCATCTGAAGTTGAATATTTTATCTTAGTTATGTATTTTTGACAGTTTCTTTTTTCCTTTACTATGGTTTTTTGGTTGTTGTCCATTACAAAGCAGTTCATGAATTAAAAACCCAGGGAGGTAATGCTATTAAGTTTTTAAATTTAATTTAATATGGTATTTTGTTTACATTTGATTTAACCAGATTTATATAAATTGCTTCTTGCTCTGATATTTATATCAAAGATTTTTTTTTTTTGACTGTGTAAAAAATTAGGAAAAAAAACCACAAAAATTCCTAAAATGTTTTAGCATTTTGCATTCGTTTGAAGACATATTGCATATATGTAATATTTGATTTAATTACTAAGAAATGTTGATTGTCTGGAAATAATGCATTTGTATATATTTAGAATTTCTTGCATACATGTTAATCTATATTTGCTGTTGCTGTTTATTTGTAATTGCAGTGGGGTGAGCTTGCCCCACTACTGCTAAGGTAGCAGTTTGAAAGCATGAAAATGTGAGTAGATAAATAGATACCACTTCAGTGGAAAGGTAACAGCTTTCTGTGTATGTTGGCATATAGTATGCTGGCCACATGACCATGAAAGAGTCTTTGGACAACACTGGCTCCATCAATTAAAACATGGAGATGAATCCCACTCCCTAGAGTTGAAGACAACTGGGACAGGGGAAACCTATTTCTTTATATTACTAATGTTTTTAAAAAAATAAGGGTAACAATATATTCTAACTTAACCAAAATAAAAATAAGAACAAAATTAATGAACATTTTATTTTCTTATTAATTATATGTAGGTATTAGAAGGAAAACCTATATTTGTGGACTGCTTTGGGAATTTAATACCATTAACAAAGAGTGGCCAACATCACATATTCAGTTTTTATGCTTTCAAAGAAAATAGACTTCCATTATTTGTCAAGGTAATTTTTACATAAATATTTTATTTTAATACCAATAATAAAGTTATAGTGTGTTGATCTATGTTATTTACCCTCAGGAGAAGGGAGAGGTAAGTGACAAAAAAAACCCTGCAATACCATGATAATTAAATTTTTAAAGGTGGATTGTCTATATATTCCATTTAGATGCTAACAAATAATGTCCTGTATATAATATTAATTACCTGTTCTGTGTTTTAATTTTTTTAGGGGTCTGCAAAAGCTTCAGTACTTTCTAGAAGAAATAATAATATAATGTTCTTATTTACACAAGCTCTGACTGAAAAGGATAGTATGGTTTAATTTAGGAATATTGTGGACATTTCAGCCCAGTTTATATTATTATACATTTGTTGTCCCCTTTAGAAACTTGTTTTCTGAATTGGCAATCTGTAGGCTACCTCTGAAATGGGCATGTGTTCCCCATTTCAAGCTATCTTTCTGCCAGCTTCTCTTCTTCAGTCTCAGAATGATACCCTGTTCCTCTTGAATAATTACCTTTTCTTTCATCTATTGCTTTGCAGTTTGATCTACAATCATTGTCCCTTTATGACCAATTTATTTTATTTTTTTCTATTGGTCATTCATTATTATATTCCGTCCATATTCAATCAACATCCATATATTCTGTATCTCATATTTTTATCCCACAGACTACTTAAGAATCTTATTTCCAGTATGTTCAGCATATTGTGGTTTTTGTGGCACAAAAGCTCACTTTTGTGGCTCACTTTCATATCACAAAGTAGGCTGAAACACTCCTTATACTCTTTGCTTCTTTTAATAAATATTCATTCATCTATTACCGTATATTAGTTATTATCAGCATTTGTAGAGTTTATAATTTTCTGTCCTGGTAGCATTCCATCAACATATACAAAACCACTTACCTGTTTTAGTTTTTTTACCATTTATTGGTAAAATAACTTGCAATTATTCATTCCATTTTCCCATCAAATTTCACTGCCTTAGTCTTTGATACTATACTTTGCTATACTCAGATCTATCATGCTCTGTACAGAATCATATAATCATTAAGGTTCTTAGTCAACATTTGATTAATTTCCACTGTTTAATATGTTACTCCCACTCTAACCTGTAAAATATTCCACACACATTTTGGCACTTTGTAATATGATTATTTTGATTTTGTCCTAAACAGTTTCAAATCCCATATATCCACTTTCTATTTATTCTGTTGGGAAATTAATCTGTCTTTTAACATTGTTTCATGTAGAACATAGATTATATCTTCCTGTAATCTTTTTTTATGTTTACATATGTTTCTTTCCTTTTTTAGCATATCCATTTTTCTACAAGATCCAACCTTGACATTTCTGTCCCATATACACTTTTTTTTACTCTTGTATCCTTTGTTAAGAACTTTTTTAAAGCAGATATCCACTGAACAGATATAATACTCTTTTGTTCTTGAATATATGAATGGCACAATCACTTTTTGGAGTCTCTTGACTTGTTTCTGTTCAACCAATAATGGAACCTAGCAGAGTTCCCAACATATTCCTCTGAATTCCATTGATTCCTAGTATTGCATTATTTTTTCCAGATTTCATCCCTAGTTCTTTCATTATCACCATTCTTTGGATATGCCTCTATTGTCAACCCATGTATTTGTATTTTCAAACCTACTCATAGCAAGCTGGATAACTCCAGTTTGATTCATAATTAAACCTTCACCTCCCCCTTGTTGTAAATATTCATTAACTAAATTTCAAATGTTGCATAATTTTATTTCCAAAGATCAGCTATGTGGATGACCAAATTAAATCAGAAAAAAAAAGTGTTGTCAGGTTGGGTTGGAAGTTAACTGTTGCCTCTTTTTAATAGCTACAATATTACATTTGGCTACATTTGTAGGTAGTTTCCTGATATGAGTTTGGAAAAAGAAGGTGGACATAAAAACCAGACATTTTCTCAGATGCAGTTCATAAGAGATGGTCCTTTTGAAGATCCCTATAAAATTTAGGAGAAAAAAAGGATATGTAGCATCATACTGATCGAATTCCTTGTGATTGAAGAATGTTGGTATATCTGTCATGTGATAATGTGGATGGGAGGATTTGCCTGGCCCTGAAAAATACTTTCCTTAGACTAAAGGAAGTTAGGGTGTGGAAATACTTTATGGTTCTCAGAAGCCTATCTCCAGCAATATCCTAAGTCTGACAGAGTTAACTGACTTTGGGCATAATTTGATACAGCTCAATATTTTTAACACTAGCTTTTTGATTGGAGCATAGTCAAAGTTAATAAGGAATCTACAGCCCCGCAGATATTCTTAATTCCTGTTCTGTTGCCTTTGTCCATAAGCAGCAGCTAAAACTAGCAATAGCAACTCTAAGTCCAAGTATTTCCAACATGCTACCCTTCATCTCCCATTGTTTATCCAATTTTGGGTATCTCCAACTCAAGCCTGAGTACAATGTTGGAGTATCCACAGTATGGCAAATAATGACCTTAAAACTTTTTTTTTTTTTTTTTTGGGGGGGGGGCATTTTTCTTCATATGTTGGTAAACTTGAGCTGCATAAAATATTTAGACTAGCATTTTAGCTTTAAAAAGCTTTATAATGAGAAGTATCCGTTCATATTATTTGGAGTAAAGTAAACTTTATCTAGTCTCTTCAGATCATGACTTCATTTGCTGAATATATTCATGATAGACTTTCCATGGTCTGTTGTCATGAAAAACTACTACTAAATATTTAAAGCAGTATATCTGTTCAGTCCTATTCTGGTAAATTATACAAGTTTGTTGTGTTAGGGTTTTGACAAAATACATGAATGTAGATCTCTGGTAATCTATGTCTAAACTGATTTTGATACAGTGATGTACAAATGTTCTCACTACATGGTCAAGTATAATAGTTTACAAGAAATAACTGTAGGGATATCTGTATGCAATAATATGAGGGCTGTGACCTGCAGTCTTCAGCGCATGAGAATTTGGAAAGCAACTCTGCTTAATAAGATTAGACTATTTTCCTTCAGATCTATAGTATTTAATTCTGCCTGGTTCAAATGCATGCTTTTTACCCTTTTCGTTCTAAGACACAGTAAGTGACAACTAAATGACAACACAGTAACAGTTGTCATCAGATGGGTCCTCCACTACTCAACATGCTTTGGTCAACTGAAGATTTTACCTTTAATTCTATCTGTGACATGCAGTAATACTTGCTGAGAGTAAGGAAAGTACTGATTATGTCTGGCACATTTTTTGTCAGCATATCACAATTAAAACCCAGATGTATTCCTTGCAAGTTAGGATTTCTCCTTAAGATATTACTTTGGAAGCCAATACACTATTGCCCATATCCCGCCAACAAAGAGATATAGGCATACTGACATGTTCAGAGTGTTGAGTTTGAACTCCTGCTATTTTTCTACACTAGGTTCGGGATACAACACAAGAATCTTGTGGACGTCTATCATTTATGAAAGAGCCTAAATCTTCAAGAGGTCTGGTACATCAAGCTATCTGCAATCTGAATATCACATTACCAGTGTACACAAAGGTACTCCTCAGTTAAAATATAACCTGCTCATATATTACACTAGTACACTGTAATTTAAGATGTACTAAACTTGTTCTATGGTTTTGTATTTTTCACAAATTCACAATAGCATTATGTAAATATCCATGATTTAATACCGCATATTTGGGGTGCATAAATTATGTAACATTCTTTCCTGTCAGAGGATCTCTAGCTTCCCTAAGTGTTGAGGGTCATATATATGGATTACTTTCAACACTATATGGAAGCAATGTCTCATTAGGATGAGTTAATGTTTGTCAATAATTCATAACAACCAACATTGTTATCACTCATATGATAATTAAGACATTTTTGTGTGCATTTACATACATAATGCACTTGATTAGCAGAGCAATGCTGGACAACTTTAAAGTAGATTTGGTATCTGGCATTTTTTATTTATAGCTTTCTTGCTCAGCCCCAAACAGTCTTATTTTCAACATTGTGTCGTTCATAGATGACTCATATAGTTTGTTAAATGAACAGGAATACCACAAATATTCTAACTTTCAATGCAATTCAAACATAGCAACATTACATTTGAAACTTAACTAGTGACATAAATATAAAACTATCCAAAAGCTTACATTTTCTTGTTATTTTTAAGAAGATATCTTAAAGAAACTTTTCTACACAGATTAAATTTTGGCATATTTGAGAAACAGTGTTGTAAGTTTAATACATAATAATCAAACAAAAATCCCAACCTGAAATAGCTTTTCTTCTTTGAACTTACTTAAATCCCCACTTTTCTTACCTTGAACCAACTTTCCTTTTCTCTTTTCTTTCCTTCTTAGGAGACAGTGCAAAAATTGTATTCATTATGTATTCTTACCAATTAAATGTGTCCAGAAATCATACTTTTCCTTTAATTGCACCCTATCTTTCCTTGCTCTGTTTTTCTTTTCTTGCATGGCATGTTGGATTAAAGGAATCAGAATCAGATCAAGAACAGGAAGAAGAGGTAACTTTGCTAATTATGCTGTAAAATTGCTAGGATATGGATTTAAATTGGGAAAGAGCAGTCAGTTGAATGCCAAAAGACTTTATGTCAAGTATAAACAACTTATTGCCTATTGACCAGAAGTGGCCCCATCTCAAATTAATTATTTCATGTAGATATTGGCCCAAGTTTCATAAGCCCTTTGCAATCAATGTAGTTATAAACTCTCTATAATCCATATTTATTCTGTTACATTTTATGTTTTGGAAAGAAAGAAGAGATTAACTGAAAGAGAAAAAGAAACATATATATATATTTATAAGCACTAAATGTTAATTGATAATTTGAACCAATATATATTACCAATGAACGAGACACATATACAATAGTAAATTATCTAAATATATAAAATGTATATCTGTAAGTTAGCTAAACTACTTTAATAACATAGCTTATATAACAACTCCACTCCACTACTTCTGATGTGAAAGCTTACATATTTATTAATGATATCCTCAAAGGATAATGAAAGTTCAAGCTACAGCTGATTTAACTTTTTATATTTACATCCTTGTAGTTGAGGTAAGTTTGTTCTTTTAGCAATTTTATCCAGAAATAAATGTCAAGCAAAACAATAATTAGAAAGAAAGGATGTCTTTTCTTAAGTTCTTAGAATCTTTTATAATATCTAAAAATAACTGCAATTGTAGAGTTTTTTCAGTTAATTGGAGTCGTTCTGTTGTAATTTGTCTCCATTATAATTACGTTCGCAACAGTGCAAAATGATCTGAATTGCAGTAAGCAAAAACTGTTCCCTGTTGAGTTATTTTGATGAAATAGTTTTTCTCATAAGGTTTTTCTAGAAACATGCAGACAATGGATAATTATTAAAAGTTAAAAAAGTTAAAAAAAATGTAGAAGAAAAGTTTTAAAATTCTAGTGGGAAATGATTCTCTGTAAATATAAAATCATGAGTTAGTTAACACTTAACATCTTCAGTTGCTGACTGATAAAGAACATATAAATAAATAGGTGTATGAATAAAAATAGAACTTTCAAATGTAATTATTTAGAAGAAAATACAAATACTAAAAATATAGAAGAATAAATACCATGTAAAATATAGTATCCTACACTTAAAAATACTTTAATAAAATAGATTATTCTCTGGCAAAACATGGCAAAAATATAAATATAAATGCTTTAAAGACTTTAGACTATTTTTTAGCTGTATTGTATATTCCCATTTTTGCTATTAACTTCTCAAAATACTTTCCTAAGTGCAAGTTAAAAATAACCCACTTTCCATTTCTGTATTATTTACCATCTCACCCTGTCCAATTCAATGGCTTTTGCCCTCACTTTTTAACATCTAGTATAAATACAGACAATTAACCATTAGCATTGTGTGTATAAATTGAATTCATGACACTAATGACTTAAAAGCATGGCTAATTCTACCACTCTTAAGTAACTAACTTAACTGCAAACCTAAGAACATTTATCAAGAAAAATTCAGTTTGGTTCTTCTTTGTATGAGAATATTTAGAATTGAGCTGTTAATTTCATGTGCATTTGTAAAATGATAGTAGCCTAAAGTATAGTTCAGGATAATAGTTTCCATTGGTTATTGTAACATTATATTCCTATAACCCATTCATTTTTTGTTTTCTTTCAGACTGACATGACATCAGAAAAACGTAAGATTTTAATAAAACTATTATGGTCTGCATGAATTATCTAATAAAGCATGAAAAGGACTGTAAATTTTAATTGCCACTGGTGATCATATTAACTTTATGAATATAAGATTATAATACTCTAACTATAGTCTGTAGATGAAACCTGTTATTTTGTTAATAATAATTTAAAATTAAAATATGTAGTTCATCTAAGCATTCTCATTTTTTTAAATTACTGATAACCCTGCTATTGCTGTTAGCCCTCTATATACTGTAACAACTTCCCCTCTTATTTTAAGTATGTGACCTGAATTCATTTCATTTCATAAACTAATTACAGTATCACTTTTAAAAATTAAAATATTCACACTGTCAAAACTCATCATAAAATTATTCACATGAAAATCCCTAGGTGCTAGTATAAAAGTGATACTGTTAACAGCAACAAAAATCTTTAAACCATCTATCTATGTCTTAATACTCTGGTGAAGTATTTCTCTGGAAAAAAAATAATCTCTTAGAATTTTGTTTGCTGGAAATGAATTATTTTTGCCACAAATGAGGATAAAGTTAGGTGATCCTGGCAACTTTCTTTACAAATCTATGCCATTTTCTTGAGAACATGTTTGGACGTGGATTGCCTTCTTTCTAGGGCTGAGAGAGAATGACAAGCCTAAAGTCACCCAACTGGTTTTATGTTTAAGTCAGGACTAAAACTTAAGGCTCCTGGTTTCTAGCCTGGTGCTTTTGATCTCTATACCAAACTGACTCTCTACATCATGCTACAAATGGCTATATGAAACAAGCATTCATGTGCTAGAGTGCCAGATGTATGTTGTGTATCTTGTGATAGCTGCTGAAAAGTGTAGAGAGAATTAAGTCGTATTACAGAAACAGGTAGTTGAGACTAATAATCCAATGACCCTACCTAAATCAATATAATAGTATGTGGGAGTGACCTTGGGAAGCAAAGCAAAGAGAGAAATGTAGGGAACAATTTGATAAAAAGGAGCTGAGCCTTCGGCAGGAAGAGCCTTCAGAAGGGTAAGAGGCTCAAAAGAGTCCCTCCCCAGTATCTTGGCCTGTAAAGGAGATAAATCTACATAAAAGATTTGTTAAGATAACTTTACAGTAAAATACAATTAACCCAGCTGGTTGTATTTGCTATCTGGTTTACTTTATAAGGTTGTCAATCAGCCGCTAACTCAGTCAAATCTTATTTGACAATTGCAGTAGCTAAATCACACACTGTTATTTGGTGAATAAATCTACTTTATTCAAGAAGTAGATATATTACTTTATTTATATATACCGTGACCTGTTCTACTAGAAGAGTACTAGTAAGCTTTCATCAACAGCAATTAGAATGAACACTTCAATATCACAAAAAAGAGAAGAGAAAGAAAAACAAGTTGAATATATACAAATACCATTGGGCATGTCTCTAATATCCACAGCCCACAGCCACAGCTGGCTGATCATGAAAAAAGACAGACTGACAAACTAAATTCCAAATAGCTATACAGTCCTTGATTTCTCTAAAGGGAACCTTACTGCAAAACTTTTAATCTTTATTCTTGTCATATCCAGTGGGGTTTTTTTTCCAAATCAGATATGAAGTATACTGGATATAGAAAGTCAAACTTCACCACAGTATTTTCCTCATGATTTAATTCCATTTTAATTTTTAACCTTTAAGTTTTATTGGGCTTCTTTTAATGTAAGAATAGTTACCCTGCAATGTATGCAACAGCTTTGCTTTGCATGGAAATAACTTGGCTTACATATATATATATATATATGTGTGTGTGTGTATGTATATATCGTGTGTATGTTTGTGTCTGTATATCTCTGTATGAATGTTTCTGGTTACCATTGATTACATTTTCTCCTTGAACATTTGAATTCTCTGTTCTATAGTGGTGGTGTTTTAATTAACCCCCCTCCCCTTATTTTCCCATCTTATTTACTTATTTATTTCAATATGAGGATGTTCCAAAATAGGACCATGCCTCTTGAAATAAGTCTTGTATCTGTGTCATTATTTGGATGTAAGATTCCCCTTGGATGAAATGCCGGTTTGCAGCTACCTCAGATATCAATGTATTTCATTTATTGTAAAGTATTGTAGAATTAAATATAAACATAGATATTTTTACTTTGATTATTGAATCCTGTTTATATAATAACTACTTATGGTTCTGAAGTTTGCTACCACTGGCTTTCTCTTTGAGGATATCAGTTTTCAACCAATTACAATCCTTTTTTTGTTCTGTTTTTATTTTTGCATTGATCTGTAACATCGGAACAATCTTGAGATATCTATTTTTGTGTAAATTCCACACTTTCTTTTCCTTTCCTGAATTTGTTTTTATGGTGTCTTGGTTTATAAAAGCTTTGGTGTTTGTATGTATGGATGTGTTGGACTGCAAAACTAAGCAAGTTATTTCCCGCTTACTTTCCTTTTCAGTTTTCCCTATTAGCTTTGCTTTGCTTTTTTTTTCCACCATCAGATTTGTGGACCCACCATTCCCAGACCATTTTGTTGATCCTCCTCCTGCTGCAATCAAAAACAGTCATTTCAATCCTGATTACATTTGACAATCTCTATTTTTGATTTCCATTTATTTCCAATGTTTTCCCCTATTTCCATCAAAGATGATGACGAAACAGAATCTACAGAAACATCTGTCCTGAAAAGCCATCTTGTCAATGATGTTCCTGTTCTAGCAAGTCCAGATTTGCTGTCTGAAGTCTCTGAGATGAAACAAGATTTGATAAAAATGACTGCAATTTTGACAACAGATTCTTCTGAAAAAACAGGTTCTATTAAGGTGAAAGATCTTACAAAAGCTGCAGATGAAGAGCCTGGAGAACCATTTGAAATTGTGGAAAGAGTCAAAGAAGACTTGGAAAAAGTGAATGAAATTCTAAGAAGTGGGAGCTGCCCCAAAGAAAAGCCAGCTTTGCCGAGATCTGCTTCTGAAGAAAAGTTGGTGGAAAAAGATTGGGTTCTTATAAGTGATGAAGAAATTGAAGAGGCCAAGCAAAATGCTCCTTTGGAAGTTTGTGAGCCTATTTGTGTAGAAAATAGAATAGGCAAAGGAAAATCAAAGAAAGAAACAAAAGACATGACAGGAATGATTGATTATCTCAGCGAGGATCTAAAAGTTTATGTGTCTTTGAATGAAATGCAACCGCAGCCATTTCAAGAAGATATAGTAGAAGAAAGATTTGAAGCTGTTGTTGTAAGCAGAGGTTCTGAAGCAGATAAAAAAGACAAAAAGAAGCAAGATCAATGCAAACCTACCCTGGAAATTAAAAAACCTGTTAGAAAGAAATTAAAAGATAAATTAAACCTAAAGGTTGAAGAAACCCAAGGAAAGGATAAGCCTTCAGGGCTGAACAAATTCAGTTCAGAGGAATCTTTAGATGAAGAACAATTATTATCTACTGCAGAACCTGTGAAAGATACTGCTGTGTCTCCAGTTATAGAAGAAACCCCTATTGGGTCAATTAAAGATAAAGTGAAAGCTCTTCAGAAGCGAGTAGAAGATGAACAGAAAGGCCGTTCAAAGTTGCCAGTTCGACTTCAAGGAAAAGAGGCATCTGAGAAGCCTGTTACAAAGCCATCACAGACTAAAAAGATTATTTGTAAAACAAAACCTCCAGGTTCTCCCTCTTCCACAAAGACTTCAGCTTCTCCATCAGCCACAAAGATTCCACCTTCTCCAAAGACTTTTGCTGCTTCTTCCTCTCCTTCTAAACTGTCATCTCCTTCTACTAAGAAGCCAGCTGTTTCTCCTACCACAAAAAAGCCAACTCTTTCACCCACATCAAGGAAGTCACCAGTTTCTCCCACAGTTAAAAAGCCATCAGTTTCTCCCACAGCTAAAAAACCTCCTGTTTCTCCTACATCCAAGAAGCCTTCTGTGTCACCGTCTTCTAAAACAGAAAGAATTGAGGAAACTATGTCTGTTCGTGAACTAATGAAAGCTTTCCAGTCAGGTCAAGACCCATCAAAGCATAAAGCTGGACTTTTTGAGCATAAGTCTGTAAAGCAGAAACAACAGGATTCTGACAAAGGGACAATTAAAAAAGGAGCTACTCAGGCAGAAAGTGAAGAGAAGCTCGCATTAACCTCTAGAGACACACATAAAAAAGACAGTCCTAAAAGCAAAAAGAACCAGGAACCTCAGGCAGAGGTAGGTTTGCAATCTAAAAAAATCACGCAGAGTATACCTCATATAATCTTGAAGAAAGATTTAATCACAAAATCACAGAGTGACAGAAAAAAAGAAACTCCTGTCATTGTTGAAGAAAAATCCAAAGATGTAGCCCTGACATTTGATGACCAAGGGGATACTGAGCTTCAGATTAGTCCAGCTAGAAAGACATCAACTGATTTTTCTGATGTCATAAAAGAAGAACTGGAAGATAATGATAAATACCAACAGTTGCGGCATATTTCAATTACAGAGGAAGGTGAGCTTCACTTAGATCAAGTTCTGACCAGTCCATTCAATGTTACATTTCCATCAGAACATGTGAAAGATGGGTTTTTGCCCACACTCTCCTTGCAAAGTGGTGCTTTGGATGGCAGCTCAGAAAGTCTTAAACATGAAGGCGTAGCAGACTCTCCAATTGGTAGCTTGCTTGATGGAACTCCCCAGAACAGCTCTGAGGAAAGTTATAAGCATGAGGGCTTGGCAGAAACTCCAGAAACAAGCCCTGAGAGTCTTCCATTTTCATCTAAGAAAACAGAGACTGCTGACCAGATGGAAGAAACTATATTAGCCAGTGCAGTGCAGAGGACTTCAGAAACGCATTCACCAAAGGGGCTTTCTCCAACAGAAAAGCAAATTACTATTTGTGACAAAGACCTAAAAGATATGACAGAAACCACAGAATCCCATCATATGTCAGAAGAACACTCCAAAGGCCTAGATTCTAGCTCAACTCTGATTGATAAAGATGCTCTCCATGATAAATCATCAGTGCTGGCAGATCAAAGACATTTAACTAAATTAGCTGAACCAACTGATTCTTTTATTGAAAAAGATGGGGATACATCCTTTGAGCCATATACCATTAGCAGAGGACTAGAGCTTTCATTTCCTAGCCATGAGGGAGAAGGTCTTAGCCCAGCTGCAGATGAATCCATAGCTATAAGTCATAAAGATTCATTGGAAGCAAGCCCAGTGTTGGAAGATAATTCTTCACGTAAAACACCCGATTCCCTTGAGCCTAGTCCAACCAAAGAATCCCCCTGTCGTGATTCTCTGGAAAGTAGCCCTATAGAACAGAAATCAAAGGCTGGCTTCCTTCCAGGTGCTGGTCCAATTCAGGCTGCCCCTGCTAAAGCTGAAAACTTCCCAGAACTAGCAGCTGTACGATCTAGACTCTTACGTGATCCCGATGGAAGCGCTGAAGATGACAGTTTAGAACAAACATCTCTTTTGGAGAGCTCAGGAAAAAGTCCTCTTTCACCTGAGACTCCTAGCTCTGAAGAAATTAGCTATGAAATCACACCAAAAATAACTGAATCACAGATTCTTGCAAATATAGCCAAGTCCGCAGTAATTCCTGAGGTTGATGAAGACGATTCAGAAGATGAACCAAAGAAAAGAGTCACTCCAGAAGAGGAGATGTTTAAAATGGCGGCCAAAATTAAGATGTTTGATGAGCTGGAACAGGAAGCAAAACAAAAGAGGGACTATAGAAAGGATTTCAAACAAGATGATATTTCAGCTTCTGATTTAGAAGGTGCTTCTGAAACTGAAAGGCTGCCTTCAACAACTCTAGAAGATAATGCTTTATTATCTACAATAATGTCTTCTGGAGTTGTATCTAGAAAGAGCTCTTCATCCTCAGAAAGTGAGCCAGAATTAACAAAGCTGAAAAGAGAAGCTGATTCTGGGCTGTTAATGGAACCTACAATGAGATTGCAACCTTCTTCACCTCATCTTTCCAACATGGATTCTAGTTCCAGTCCTGAAGAGACAGGATTTCAGCCTATAGAGTCTAAGCAGCAAGCATTCAGTACTGAGGAGGATAACACAGAATCTGATAAACCAACGGAGGAAACCAAAATGTCGTGTGATACTTCACTTGCTTCTGATGCCAGTATCATAGCACAGGCTAGTGAATCAAAGTGCTATAGTACAGATGAGAGTGACACAGTTAGTCCTAATGGCCCTATGATGCCACCTGAGGAATCTTTCTACCATTCTGCTGATGATGATGCTCAAAAAATTACTGAATTATATGAAACTTCAGTGGCATCATACCAGCAGGATGATTCTTTAAAAGATAGTGTAGCTTCTGAAGGGGTAATACCAAATGATTTAGTTAGCATGGAAGGAACTTCAGAGGGCTCCTGTACATCTGGGACTTCTCATTGCTGTGTTTCACAAAATAATGTATTGGCTACTAATGTTTCACCTGACCACTCCCCTTTGGGAAGTGATATGGCTGGAACAGATCATAGGTTAGAGATGACAGACAGGGCTTTTCCTAGCATAGAGAACACCATGGAATATTCATCTCCAACAACCCCAAAAAGTAAATATGAAAGTGATATAGAAGAATTTGGCAAAAGTAATGCTTTGCCTATAACAAGCCCTTATGAAAATATCCCTTCACAACATTTTTTTACTCATGATGAAATTAGTACAGAAATTAATTTAAAAGCAAGAATAGACCAGTCATTTGATGAATATTATTGTGATAAAGAAAGCATTAAAATGACTGAAGGTAGAAGCATGAATTCTCTTTATAGAACACTGTCAGAAGGTTCTGAAGTTCAGGTCCCAGAAGGTATTTGTATGGAGATAGAATCCAAACAAATGGACACTTTTCATAAAAGACCAGCTTCAGCATCTTCGGCATCAGTCACTACATCACTTGATGAAGCTGCTCTACAAGATATCAGGTATGAAGCTGAAGAAATAATTAGCCAAGTAATTATCACTAGGACAGATGTGGATTCTGACAAGTGGAGTCAAATTCGTGAAGATGATGATGCTTTTGAGGCTAGAGTGAAGGAGGAAGAACAAAAAATATTTGGCTTAATGGTAGACAGGAGGTCACAAGGCACCACACCTGATACAACACCAGCCAGAACACCTACTGAAGACGGGACTCCTTCCAGTGAACCAAATCCCTTTCTTTTCCAGGAAGGAAAATTGTTTGAAATGACAAGGAGTGGTGCCATTGATATGACTAAAAGGAATTATTCTGATGAAAGCTTAGACTTTTTCCAGATGGGAGAGCCATCTCAGGAAGAAGTGTCATTATCTGAAGAAATGAGAGAAGCCGAAAGCCTAGAATGTCCCTCTGAGGAACAAACTTCTATTTCAGTTGCACCTTCTGAATTTAATAAAGCAGAAACAGCTGTGAAAAGTCCCCTTATATTTGTATCAGAGGATGCTGCTGCTTTATGTAGCACAAAAGAAGATGTTAAATCTCGAATTCCTATTAAAATGGGTATTTCAGCCTCTTCAAAATCACCAAAGAAAGAAAGAACAGCTTCTGATCATGACCTTCCCTCTAGTGAGACATTTGATAGCTCCCAGATGCCTTGTCCTATCTCTCCTGAGCAGACAGTGATTGATGTACACTTAAATTTTTCCACAGTCACTAGGTCTGTTTGTGCTGACAAAGAAGATGATTCCCCAGATTCCTCCCCAGAGGAACAGAAATCTGTGATTGAAATCCCCACAGCTGTCATGGAGAGTGTGCCTTCTAGTGAAAGCAAATCCAAAATCCCTATTAGGGCTACTCCAGCTACATTCCCATCATCAGATAAGTCAGAAGCTGAGAGCCTTTCTTCAATTGGCTTCCTAGACAACCTGGAAGAACCACAGGATGATGCTTCCAAACCAAAATCTAAAATCCCAGTTAAGGCAATTTTTCAAAGAGGTGAGCAAGAATCTAATTTAGAAACAGAAACACCTGCCTGGCAGTCAGAATCAGCTAAAGTCCCTGATGTAACCGGCAAGCTACCTATGAAACAAGACGTTAGGAGCAAATCTGAATCTGATGCCAGTGCCTCCATGGACTCAAAAGCTAAGCATTCAGTCAAAGCTAGAAGTTACACTGAGGTAGAAGCAGAGACCAGAGAGAGGGTGGGTGAGATGAAGCTTGAACTAGAATCAGATGAGTTGATGACTGCCCGACCAAAGATATTTTCTTCACGATTACCTGTTAAGAGCAAAAGTGCCTCAGCTTCCCGAAATGCTGTTAGTCCCTCAAAAGAAAGTAAGGAACATTTTTTTGAGCTTTACAAAAATTCCATAGAATTCTTTGAGGAGATTAGCGATGAAGCTTCCAAGTTAGTGGATAGACTTACACAGTCAGAGAGAGAACAAGAGTTAGTTTCAGATGATGAAAGTAGTAGTGCCCTAGAAGTTTCGGTTATTGAAAATGTGCCATCCATTGAGACTCAGCAGTCACTTGCCGAGGACATCTTTGACACCAGGCCCATTTGGGATGAGTCCATTGAGACTCTGATTGAACGTATTCCTGATGAAAATGTCCCTGACCATGTTGAAGGTATTTGCCAGCCACTGGGTTCCCTTTGCTACTACGCATGTCATAAATCGCAAGGTTTTGCCTGTTTCTTCTATTTTATTCCTTGCTCTGCTCTTGGTGTGTGGTTCGTGTGTTGTTTAAAAAGCTTCCTATGTTTATTAATGTGCTTTGTGTGAGCTCCGTTTATTTTTGTGTTTTTTATGTATTTTACTGTCTCTGAAACAATCTCAAGATTGCACAATGCAAATGTTCACGGAAAGCATAAATATAACAAAATAAGCTTTCTCACGTGAAAAACACACACTTCCTTAATGTTGTAGTAACACTAATAAACTTATAACATTATTTCATTTGTAGTACAACTGACCAATGCAAGTTTTAGTTTTTGAGTTTTCATCACTCTGCTTGAATCTTTTTAATGAAATATTTTTGACACAGAAAAAGACAGGTAAGATTACTATTTCTGGATATGTAGATCCATTTATATGTGTCAAAGTTATCAGAATCTAGAAACATACTGAACTTTGCTTCCATAATTACCTGAAGGCTATTTTCAAATACTGAATGTACTGATTCAGTCCTATAAAATTTAGAGAGGAATGTTCATGTACTTTTCCCCCCTTAAGAATCCACTCCTACAGTAGTACTATAGAGTACTAAGGAAAAATGATAGTGGAATTATGAATATATTTCCTAATAGACTTTTTGAAGATCTAAAATATATCTATGGGAAAACAAAAACTCAAACTCTGCTGATATTGCCTTGGCTTTTGGATATATCTATTTTTCCTGCTGCTTTTATGCATATTTTCTCCGAACAAGTTTGTACTTGCTTTTCCATGCCTACTTTTGTGAAGAAGGAAAAAATTGAGTGGGGAAAACATGAAACGTTGGGTTAAATATATGATTTAATATATCATCCCGACATAATAATTCATAATTTGCTGTAACTGTTAGAAGTTGTGTGGCTTAAAATGTAGTTCAGTGTTTGAGAAGAAGACACAGAGTAATTCTAGAGGCCACAAATATGCATTTAATTTGTTAACCAAAGTAGCATGGAAAAATAACATCTCTGTCCCAGCAAAATATTTAGTTTCCCTTTGTTTTATTTTATTTAAACTAGATGGGAACTTACATAAAATTTAGGACAGTGTTTCCAATAACATATTGATGCATATTTTTGAAAGAAATTCTTAATGAATGCTGAAGAGTAGAGTATTTTAAATCTAGTCATTTATCAAGGCCTTTAATTCACTTAAAAGCAGCTATTGTTCTAAAAACACTGGCCTGTTTTATGAAGACTCCTTTCATTTTTTAAAAAATTATTTTCATACAAATAAATAACTGTCCTATTAATCTTATTTTAGAACAACAAGATGATCAGGAAAGACTAGAAGAAAGATTAGCACATATTGCTGATCATCTTGGATTCAGCTGGACAGGTAAAGTATAATCTGGGAGAGATCACAGTTGTTAATTGTCAGAAACAACACTACTGAAGTTGTAATTCAAAAATGCTAATAGCAATCCAATCTCTCCCTTGATTTTAACTCTTCTCTGAATCACTATTCAGTAAAATGTGATGAAGTTTTAGTACTATCAGCATGGTGTAAATTTAATTGGTGTATCTATGTATACTTTCTTGCTATATAAATATGAACACATGAAGTTATAAGACTGGGTTCTAAAATAAATATGTCCTAAAATAAATATACACTATTATTATTCCTAACAATCTTTGCTGACTCACTGTGGTTCACAAAATACCAAAATACTATAAAATACCCACAGTAAAGAAAAAGCACCATGTCCATTTAAAACCACCTGAGAACATCAGATAGTTTTTTTTAAATAAACAAATGGAAATTTAAACAGCAAAATTTATCATTTCCTAAAAACGTTTTGGAAAAGTTCAGTGTTTAGTAATTTTCAAAAAGCCATTGCCAAGGAGATCAAGCTAACATGTTCCCCATAGTCCCTATCTGAGGAATGTGGATAGTTTTAAAAAATTGAGAAACAAATATGAGGGGAAAACAGCATTTTCTGTTCTCTCACAAAAATGCCACTTTACAAAATTGGACTATTGTAATGCAGTGCAAAATTGGGCCACCAAAATGCAGCATAAATATAATTATGTTTTATTGTTAGAATAAAAAGGAAAGGTGGACAAAGAAAATACCAATTCTAATTATAAATCTTTCAGTTCTTCTTGAGATGCACTAAATATGAATGATCTGTTTTGCACATAGTAGAAGATCAGCTGATCTATGTACTTAAGGAGTAATGCAGATGTATTATTGTTGTTTTGAATTAAGGTTAATAGAAACTGAGCTGTATTTCTAAAAAATACTTAAATATAGTTTGAACCCATGCGTAAGTTTTCCATAAAAACAGTAGAACATTAGTCTCATAAGGTACATTTTAAAAGTACATTAAAGGTAGATGCATTAAACTTATTGGAGTCTTAATGCACCTATTTGAACTGCATACTCATATAATCTAGCAATTTTCCCACAAAATTTGATGGTTGTAGAATGGAAGCCCAGAAGAATGAAAAAGGAGTAGAAAGAGTGCCACTCCTGATCTGAAGCTACAGAGAATTCTTCAATTAAATAAACATTATGGTCATAGTGAGCAAATGCAGTATAGTTATTATAACTGGCTTGCAACTGTATAAGTCATAGTTCAAGTATAACCTTAAAAATGTTCCATATATATGGTAAAAAAAAAACATTATCTATAATTTTGGCAATGTTTTAAATATTATCAGAACTACCTATGTATGTATCTGGACAGAGGGAGGGAGAGAAATCGATATATAGATGTGTGTGTGTCTATGTGTTTACTGGGTTTATTCTGAGGTGAGTATAGAATTGTAATCTAATCATAGCAATAAGTGATATTTATAAAGAATTGCAACTGGTGAAAATTATCTGAATACTTGTGCTTACAGAGCTAGCAAGAGAATTGGATTTCACTGAAGAACAAATTCATCAAATTCGGATTGAAAATCCTAATTCCCTTCAGGATCAGAGTCATGCATTACTGAAATATTGGCTGGAAAGAGATGGAAAGCATGCTACTGGTATATTTATTTTAGCAGTTACCATCCTTCACTCCTCTTCCATTCTGACAGCCAAGTGTACCTAAGAGAATGCAAGTGTCATGCAAAAGTAAACCAATATAAAGCTCCTACATACATACAAGGACACTCATACTAAGTATGGACTGCTATAGATGATAATTATCTATGATCTAATCTGCCTCTAAATGTAGCTACACTGTCTACTGAGATTACAGCACTGATGAAAATGACTTCTAATATTTCTTTTTTCTATGTTCTCAATGATATAGAATTGTTCATATCCCAATGGTATAAACTAACATGCCCATATTCTGTTTATATGCTTTTCTTGGAAGACAAAAAATAACTTGAAGGTAGTATGGTTTTAAACTATAAAATGATTCAAGTAGAGTAGGATAACTTTACTTTCCTATGCAATTGTCATTTTCAGAGCAACTGTACCTGCATAATTTCCAGGTAAATTCTGTGTATTCTCCATGATATCCTGTATTTGTATATACTCAAAAGATTAAGACAGCTCTGTGAATAGACATGTCTTTCCTTCCTAATATGATTGCCAAACATTAGTAGTACTCCTCCATTTTTTTTCCTGAGAGGTAGGTAATATATAAGAACTCTTTCATAAAATCATCTTTTTTATTTTTAATTTATAGTGTATTTAACTAATTTATATACTATAGTTGCCAATCTCACATCCGTGATGTGGGGCAGCTTATAAATAAAATATAAACAGTAATCCTACTCTTATTAGCTACTTCATCCCCAAGAAATAATTTCATTTAAGCAACCAAGATAATTAGTATCTTTTTAGTACCATATTGTGTACAACTAATCTTTATTTAGTTACCACAATTGGAGCTGGAAATTCTATCATATTATTAACTGGAAAGGTTGCTAAGTGAAATTATGACTACGCTTATTATGTCATTTCAGTTTTCTTTTACAGGCCTGTAAAGATTGTAAATGTGAAGACTAGGCATAAAGTAAACTTTTTTTATCAACACCATAACTGCAAATAGTCGCTAAACGAGGCAGTCACTAATCAAGGGCTACCTATATTGTTAGAATCTCCTAGTTAAGTATTTACTATTGGAATGAAGAGATATTCCATTAATAGTGCAACATTTGGGGCTGCTTGCTTCAGAAGTATGGATAACTTGTACAAAGCTATCACATGGTCACTCTTTTCATATATCTGAATATACAGTATTTAGTGGGTAATTGTTACTTGGAAGATTGTCTTTCAAGCTATTTCAGGAGGCAATTCATATCCCTCCCCAGGAATACAATCAATCATATATAACTGTGATTATCAGGACAACTAGAAGGATCAAAAAGAAAGAAAAATAAATAACCACTGTTTTTCAAGTGATTAGAGACACCGGTTTACACTCTCCCTTCCTATTGGCTGACTTCACAGCAGTTATCCAAAAACTGAGTAGATAGCATTCTTCATGCATACAAATTGTTAAAAATTAATGCTGTCTCTTCCATAATACAGATTCAGGTCTTACAGAGTGTCTTAAAAAAATAAATCGAATGGATATTGTTCACCTAATGGAAAGTAGTATGGAAAAGTCCAGAGATCATGGTCGCACCTATGCAGAAATTGAACAGACAATAGTACTGGATCATAGTGAAGGTGAGAATGCATGATTACTATTCAGTAACTAACATGTGCATGATTACTATACAGTAACTGATATTAAATAATACCCATCAGCTATCACTGAGATAACTACCAGTGATTCTATACTAAAGAGAGCATTCCCATCAGTTAAATATAGTGCTTTTCAACATTGTCATAGTAACGATTAGAAGAAAATCATCACCAAATATTGAGAGGTCAATAGTAGATGTGCATATTGAAATTCTCTAGATGACACTTCACCATACCACCCATAAAACCATCAATATCTTCAAAGAAATCCAGATTACCAGAGAAGAAGACAACAACAACACTACCCTTCCTGGACATCCTGATCAACAGAAACCACAATGGGAAACGAGAAACACAGACTAGAAAAACCGCCCCTACCACTATTAAGTGTTCCACTACCAAAGAGGTTCCAACCTCCCACAAGAGAAGCTGCATAAGAACTTTATTTAGACAAGGACAAATTCATTGCAGCAACCTGAACAGCAGAAAAAGGAAATAAAAGCAGCTATACAACATCTTCTTATAAAATGAGAATCCATGCAACTTTATCAAAAAGTGCCTGACCACTCAAACCAATATAGCACAAATAACACAAGCCGTAAAAAGCATAACACGTCATACATCAAGAATATCTCAGAAACCACTGACTACTACAACCATATGAAATCAATGTAGCGTACAAGCCAACTAAAGTCTTCCAAAACTAAGTAAACCAAAAACTCAGTATCCCCAGGGCAAAAAAACCCACCAGGAATCATCTACAATATACGGTGTTATGACTGCAACAGCCACTACTTAGCACAAACAGGAAGAAGACTGCCAGAATGCATCCATGGACACAAAATAGCAGTCAGAAGACATGATGAAAACTCTACTTTCACAGCATATGGACAAAGCTAATTATAGCTTCAGTTGGAAAACTCTGATCATCCTAGACCAGGGGTGTCAAACTCACGGCCTGTGGGCCAGATGCATCACATGCTGGTCCTGCCCCCACCCAGTTTAGCAAAGGAGGGGGAAAGTTCTATACATCACATGATGCCACCATGATGATGCAAGTTTGACACCTCTTTCCTAGAACAAACCCAAATCCAAAAACCCTTCCTAGAAGCCTGGTATTCTGATAAATTGGCCATTAATAAACATATAATTATGAACAATGTCTACATACTTTGTAAAAAAGACAATAAAAAAAGTCAAAAAGGGAACAAAAAGACCAAAACATCCCCCAATACCAGCAATCAAGACCCAGATGAGCACAATTTAACTCCAAGATTAACATCAAACCAGAATTTAGAATAACAGAGTTGGAAAGGATTTTGGAGGTCTTCTAGTCCAACCCCTTGCTTAGGCAGGAAATCTAATCTCTTCTGAAAATCTTCCAGTGTTGGAGCATTTACAACTTCTGGAAGCAAGTTGTTCCACTTATTAATTGTTTTAACTGTCAGGAAATTTCTCCTTAGTTCTCAGTTGCTTCTCTCCTTGATTAGTTTCCACCCATGGCGTCTTGTCCTGCCTTCAGGTGCTTTGGAGAATAGTTTGACTGCCTCTTCTTTTTGGCAGCCCCTGAGATATTGGAATACTGCTATCATGTCACCCCTAGTCCTTCTTTTCATAAGACTAGACATATCCAGTTCCAAAAACCATTCTTTATATGTTTTATCCTTGAGTCCCCTAATCATCTTTGTTGCTCCTCTCTGCATTCTTTCAAGAGTCTCACCATCTTTTTTACATCGTGGTGACCAAAATTGGATACAATATTCCAAGTGTGGCCTTACCAAGGCATTATAAAGAAGTTACCAATACCCCAATCAAACAACTATCAAACAAGCTAACAGTAAACAACCCAATCAAAGAACTCCAAGACCACTCCCACCAACACTGATAGGGCAAGCTGTTACAATATAAATTGAGAGCAAACCCCACTCTTTACTAGCACTGATGATGTTACCTACAGTAGTTTGGGTAATGAAATGTCTGCAAGAAAACAATCAAGCTTAGTGAGCACTGAGGACCCCTCATTTCAACCCTGAGCTACAAATACTTTCCTTTATTGAAATTCTGGCTATATGGAGTTTTATAGATAGGATTCCTAGAAATCACTAGCAAGTTCTTACTTTTGAATGCATGGCATGGTTATTTATCTATGGTTAAATATAACAAACTTTTAATTTATGTTTTGAAGCTGTGGAGTTGCTGGTTGTATGATCTTTTAGCACGAAATATTTGCTCTACACCACATTATTACAAATCTGCATCTAGATGGCAATTACTTCATTTATAAAGATTAAATGATTGTTGTTTTATTTTGCCTTCAGGTTTCTCTGCACTTCATGAAGATCTATGCAGCACAAAAGATAAAAAAGAGGAAGAATATTCATTTTCTAAAGACAGTGAGCAATCAGATCATCCTCCCCTTGTTTCAGAAGAAGACCTTTCTCTCAGTTGCTCACCCTTGCATGAAGGCACATCAAAAGCTGAGGCAGAAGTATCTGTGGTAGAACTACTACACCAAATACAGAAAGATCATGTGAATACTGAATTCTCAGGGAAGACTCATGAGCTGACAGAAGATTCACCTACTACACAGGAGTATGTGTAAGAATTCTACAGTAGGGCGGCATATATAACAACAGGAAATATTTATTGCATAGAGATCATGTTTCACAAGCAAGGAACAAATGCAAATTTTGCAAGACTAGGAAACCTTCAATTTCGCCAAGAAAAAAATCAATGAGCTAAATAATTTCTAAAACTTTAGAATAAAGCAAATATATGACTGATATATCATTTTAAAATATTCTTGGACTTCTTAACTTAAATAAAAACAGTCATCGAATTAGTTACAATACAATTTTATTATTGTTTCTAAATATTTGTCATATTTCTGAGCGTGTTTTTAGTATGGCAAAATTTTGACTGGGTTAGATAATGGTTCTTTTCTTTTTTATTTTTATTTTAAATGAAGCTCAATTCATGGTGAGATCAGCCAAGGTTCTCTGGATACTGAATTACTGGGTGAAATTTTCATTGAGGAGCAGACATTGCTTCCATGAGAGGAGTGTCAATCAGAAAGAGGCCAAAGATTCCCGAAGTGGGTAATCCTTGAGCTTGCCTATTCCTATTCCTGGAAATAAATAGGTTCTCAACCTTTTCTTTACACAGATCCCCTTTCAATCCCTTTTGTGGCCACAGGCCATGGCCATACACCTCCAAGACTTAACTCAAGATTTAAATCATAAGATTTCTTCGTGCCTTCATGGACCCCCTGTGATGACATTGAGGTCCCTCAGGGTTCCGTGGACTACAGGTTGAGAACCACTTACTTAGAATAAGGGCACTTATGTAATATTAGTCTCAATTAAATAGTCACAAAGAGACAATTGTTATGACACACATGACATGACTGGAAAGAAAACCATTAATTCTACCCTGTGCTGGCAATGGAACAAATGGAATGAATGGGAGCAGTGAAATTGCTTACAAGAATTCAGGAAAGCCAAATATTTTTTTTAAGGGGGAGGAAAGTTCCACTACTCAAAATCAAAATACATCATAATGGAGTACTGGAAAGCTAGACTGTTTTGGTTTAACAGAAATGTCTATACAAAATATTGCTAGATGCTTGTTTTTTTCTGATGAAATAGTTTACTTGCAGTTCTAATCTTTTCCAAAGGAATATGATAACTTGAATAATATTAGATCTGTAGTCATGACACTCGGTATTGAATTTTCACTTGTATTCTCACTCAATTTTACCCCAGGTTGTTCATTTCAAAACATTACGTGCCACTTTTCAAAACAGAGCCAAGTGGCTTTAGAATAAATCTTATTCCTCAGAGACAGACTGGAAGAACTAATCATTTGTTTCCTCCAATCTTTATTAACAGTATCACAACTTCTGGAGCAGATTTAACACAAGTGCCCCAAAGTGTGAAAACAGCCAGCATTGCCAGTGAAAAGCCTGAGGATTCCACTGCAGGATGTGAAGATCTTGAAAAGCCACCATTGCATACTCCAACATCTAGTGACCGAAGTGATTCTCCCATTGTGGAAGAACCTGAAGACCATTACTTTCAGCAAGAAGATACACATCCAAGGAAAACCAGTCTGGTGATTGTTGAATCCACTGATGAACAGCCTGAAGAATTAGAAAGACATGAAGAAGAATTGTTAGAAAAAGTAAGTTGTAACACTAACATGATTCATGAAGTAGTGCCCTTTGAAGAATTAATGAAGAAGGAAGTCTTTAATGTAATTGTATTTAATACTTGGAACAGTACACACAGATAATAAGAAATAAGAGAAGTTCGCACTGTAGATTAAAATACAGTTCTAGCAAAAATACAATTGAAAGACAATGCACTGAGAAAAGTAGAAGTGAATAAAGAGAAATATAACTAAAAAGATGCTATCATCTGAATAAGAACAGAATAAGCCTGAACTGAAAAATATGAAATGGATGTAAGAAGAATTCATTGAAAGAAAAAAAATTAGCAAGATTAAAATACAATATTTTTTTACTGTTTGATTTCTATCTGGAAAGAAAAAAAGGCAATAAATATTTTGAAAGCTTTTCCAAACATACATATTTGCAGAAAAATAAGAATTCGTTAAAATTACACACTTTTTACACTTCAGTTCCTTCAAAGAAAGTATTAGTAATTAGATTGTGAATGAAAATGTACTTTTGTCCCATGGCAATTGAGACTTGTAAAAAAATTTCATTACAAAAATAAGTTAAATCAAAATAATACAGCTACACATTTTTCCAAAGAGCTGTTTGGGAATATTTAAGAGCATGCATGGAACATCTGTTTTTAAATGGAAAAGCTGGGTTGTATGGATGCTTCCCAAGCTATCCTTGACCATGCACAACAATTTCACTCACTGGAAAACAATGAAACAAACAGGCAAAAATAGAGGTAGTTCTTGACTTATCAGAATTTGTTTAGCGACCATTTGAAGTTACAATGACACTGAAAAAAGTAACTTATCACTGTTTTTCACACTTACGACTGTTGCAGCATTCCCATGGTCGTGATCAATTTCAGCTGCTTGGCAACTGTCTCATATTTATGATGGTTGCAGTATTCCAAAGCCATGTGATCACCTTTTGCAACCTTCTAACAAGCAAAGTCAGTGGACAAGCAAGGTTCACTTAACAACTGTGTTACAACTGCAGTGATTTCATTTAACCATTGTGGAAAGTAAGGTCATAAAACGGGGACAAAACTCACTTAACAAATGTCTCCCTTAGCAACAGAAAATTTGGGCTCAATTGTGGGGGTAAGTTGAGGGCTACCTGTACATGGGTACATCCAGGAGCACCTTTGGATCAGTGGTGGGATTCAAAAAATTTTACTACTGGTTCTGTGGGCGTGGCTTGGTGGGCGTGGCAGGGGAAGGATATTGTAAAATCTCCAGTCAGAGGTGGTATTTGCTGGTTCTCTGAACTACTCAAAATTTCCGCTACCAGTTGTCCAGAAAAAAAGAATGGCTACTTTAATATAAAAAGAAGTCTTTCACTAAACCGCTTCTTTCAAGGGTTTTGTTTAACCATAGAAAATAATTCATTTTTTTCCCTTTAAAACTCACAATTATGATGTTTTGCCTGACCAATAGAGCAGTAACCTAAATGAATCCCAGCTATAGTTCTTCACAGCTCCTTGGCATTTCAAAAGTTGCTACCATGGCAACTCAATCATCATTAGGACCCTTTAAGAAACGTGTCCCAACTCCCATTGCAGAAGAATCACAACAGTAAATATGTAGTGAGAAAATTTCATTTCCAGGATCTTTAGTTGAAGACACTGCTGTTGCAAAAGTGAAAAGGATTTCAAAACTATCCTAGAACTATTTAAAACAAAATTAACTGTGTTTTCTAAGTGTAAAGGAATTATACATATATTTTACTGGCTAAAACACAGAAGCAATTATAGTAATTATTAATTAACTCAAACTTGCAATATAATCTAGTCCAGTGGTTCTCAACCAGTGGTCCGCGGAACCCTGGGAGGCTGTGATGGTGTCACAGGGGGTCCACGAAGGCTTGAAAAAATATTACGATTTAAATCTTGAGTTGAGTCATGGTGATCCGTGGCCATGTTTCATGGCCACAAAAGATATTTAAATGGGTTCCATGGTGAAGAAAAGGTTGAGAAACACTGATCTAGTTCATAATTATCAATTTGTTGGAAACTCTTATCTGTTTAGTCTAATTGGGTTTATGGAAGATGAAGTTGTAACTATATTTGCATTATTCCACTGGTGTGCTTCTTGTAGTACATGGTATTGAGAGAAAGTTGAAGGCAAGTTTCCTCAGGTTTGCAACATTAAATGTTCAAGGAAGATTTCAAACATTCAGCCCCAAAATAGAAAGAAAAGTAATATAGCACACTTTGCAGTGTATCTCATTCCAGCAAGCATTTGTATGGTGTTCGTTGTGTTATTAGAAAGAGGCCCAATTATTCATTCATATGTACAGTACCCATATGATGAGAGCAATGCTTCCATGCTTCCACTAGGAGCTAGCAGAGGAATTAGGTGAGCTGGAGGTCAGCTCAGATGAGGAAGAGATGGTAACTACCAGGGTCGTTCGCCGCCGGGTAATTATTCAGGTACAGGAGTGTTGAACTATTGCACGTACCAGTGGCAACTATGCTCTGGTTATACCTCTTAAACCCATCCTTTCCCCCAAAATCCTGTTCCTGAAACACCCCCTTGGCTGGCAATGCACTGATGAATTTGGCATGTTCCTGGGTAATGCATGTCAGTTGATTCACATAAATATTTTTCCCTCAATTTCATTTGGAAACTCAAGGAATGTAAATCAAAATGGTAGGTGTTTAATTTGCATTTTGAAAGAGACTTAATTCTCTGAAAGAACAGTTTGACTTGCTGCTTCAGCACCACCTACGAGCCAAATTCTTTCTTGTTCCAAGTTTGCATGCTTTTTAAAAAGGATTTATTTGCAAAATGTTTAACAGCATTGGAGCAATTTGCTTCAGTGCTCCTTGCCTAACTTACGTTGTTGTTGTTTGAGCCAACTAACTTCTGCAATGCAGCTTATTTAAAATAGCCAGTTATTTTGTTTCTGAACTCTGTTCTTTGTTCAATAGGCTGATGATGTGCCTGAAATACCCCCGGAAGCTGTAACGGAGGAACAGTATGTGGATGAACATGGCCATATTGTGGTGAAGAAGGTATTCAGCTGATGTTTATTAGGAGAATACAAAGAAAGAGCATTTTAATACATTAATTATATCTGAGCCATTTCAAGGTTTCCAGATTTAAATTGAGGGGCTTTAGGATATTTTACTACAGGTTGTCCTCAACTTACAACAATTCATTTGGTGACCTTTTGAAATTACATAACTTAAAAAAGTAATTTATGACAATTGGTCACACAATCAGAATTCAAAAGCTTGGCAACTGGCATGTACTTATGATGGTTGTAGTGTCCCAGAGTCACGTGATTAGCTTTTGCGACCTAACAAGCAAAATCAATGGGGAAGTCAGGTTCACTTAACAACTGTGTGACTAGCTTAACATTTGCAGTGATTCACTTAACATCTAGGGCAAGAAAGGTCATAAAATGGGGCAAAACTCACTTAACAAATGTCTCACTTAGCAACAGGAATTTGGGGCTCAGTTGTCATCGTGTGTTGAACACTACCTGTATATGTAACAAGGGAATCTTTTATGGAAAGTGAGGATTTAGACCCTATACATTTCATACCAAAATAGAAATAGCACAAAAATAGAACATCTTTATTCATTTTAGGAGAGAACAGAATAGTTGAAATTATATTTTGCAAAATTTGTTCATTTTGATTGTCTCTCTCATGTGCACATGAGAGAGACAATGCTAGGTATTTTAAAGGACAAATATGATTGCCATGATTTAAAATTCAACGACATGCTAACATAACTCTTGATGAACATGCCATCCTGCTAGGTCACTAGAAAAATCATCAGGCGATTCGTTTTACCAGATGGAACAGAAAAAGAAGAAGTTGTGATGCAGGGAGAACCCCAAGATCCTGTTACAGTGGAAGAGGGAGACAGTTACTCCAAAGTCATAAAGCGGGTGATGTTGAAAAGTGAAAGTGAACAATCAGAGGTTAGATTTTTTTTTCCTGCCATGGTTTATTTATTTGAAATGAATTTTTGAAATTGGCACTAGAATTACCCATTATACTGTAAATTATTATGTTCATTACATTTAATATAAACTTGGTTTCATAAAGTTCACTTCACATGTCTTGTTTAAACCCCCTTGGAAGATGGCTTATTCAATGAAGAATTGTAGAGCAATTCTTTAATAAGTCTAGCACCCAACTATATCATTTTCCAAGAAATGAATGAATTGGTAACGTTAGCGCAAACCTTTCACAGGAACGTAGGAAAATAATGTTTTGGGCATTGTCTAATTAGCCAATAGCCATGGTTCTGGAGTCAGCAATTATTGACATAATTCATGAAATCTGTTTCACAGGTGACCTTTTCTGAGCCAAGCATATTACCAAGTGCCTCAGAATTCCAGACTGAACCAGTAGAAGGCCGCAAGGTCAGCAAAGTTATAAAAACTACCTTAGTGCATGGGGAGAGAATGGAAAAACATCATGGAGATTCTAGTTTAGCAGTGAATCTTCCATCAGCCAAAGATGACTTCGAAGAGGTGAGATAATTATATGGTTTTGGCAACACTGTTAGAACTGCATTAGTACTAAGGGCAGAAACACATGTAGAAAAATTAGAAATAGCTAACCATAAAGGAAGTATCATTATAGAAATGTATTCTTGTTTTTTTTTCAGTATGTTTAGAATGATTTTTCCTTCTGAAAAAGATCTTAGAATATCATCTAATGGAACCCAGTGAGAGATTGCTCTGAATCTTAATTTTAGGTCCCAAGCTGTAAAAGGGTGCTTTGGTGTGCTTTGATAATGCTTTAAACAAAGCGTTCATTTGAAGCTGCTTTGAAAAGGAGAGTTGCCATCCCACTTCTAGACAACAAAGCAAAACTATCATATCCTTCACCCACACTGTCACTCTAATGGTCTCCTCCAAGATATGAAGCACCTTGGAAGAACTTCTATATTGAGGTTGCAATTCTTATGCATGCACAGGAGCCTTTTTGTTGTTTCCTGTTAATTCACTAGTTCACTTCCAGTATCTCATTAAAAGGAAGTGATACAAGAAGAACATCAGTCTGCGCTCAAGGATCCACCTAATGCGCTCCCTCGCAATATCAATCTTTTTATATGCCTGCGAAACCTGGACACTCAATGCGGATTTACAAAGAAGAATCCTTGCAACAGAAATGAGATGCTACCGAAAGATCCTTGGCATCCACGACACAGACCATGTGACAAATGAAGAGGTCTTAAATAAAATACAACAGGCAATAGGACCACACGACAACCTTCTTACTGTCGTCAAGAAACGGAAATTGAGATGGTACGGACACGTGTCTCGCTCTACTGGCCTCGCAAAGACCATCATGCAAGGGACGGTAAGAGGAAGCCGCAAACGGGGAAGACAACGAAGGAGATGGGAGGATGATATCCATGATTGGACAGGCTTGAACCTGGCAGCATCCCAGAGAGCAGTGGAGGACAGAGACGGATGGAGAAGCGTGGTGGTTAAATCTTCGCAGGCGCCCCAACGACCTCAAAAGAGGTCACGGGATAGGTGAGGTGAGGAGGATACAAGAAGAGCACATTAACAAGACCTTTTCCCCTACTGAATCTGCTAGAAGAAGCAATTGGAAACAAGTGGCAAAAGTGTTTCAGAAAGACATTTCATGTCACCCCATTCTTGGCAAAGCCAATTGGAGCCAATTTGTATAGAGAAATCCATTACTATACAATGAATTTAGTTGGAACCTTTCACAACTGCCATATTTTTCCAGACAAAAGAATTTCCCTCAGTTTGGAACTAATTGTACAGCAGAAGCTTATCATCGATTAATAAATATGAACTTTAATCCAGATGCATTGTAAACTCACAATATCTTATCTGAATGAAAATATGACTCAGTCTTAGTTGAATAAATAGAATATAGATAATTTCTGTCCAGATGGGAGTGATGTCAGCACATCTTCTTTTTACCATAAGAAGCTCCATTCTTAGACTGAATACATTTAAACATAATATGCAAGAACACAGTGGAACGCACATAGTTGAGGACTTTAGGAAAGAAATCTCCAGTATAAATGTACTCTGACCAATATAATTCAATTTGCAAGTGGGGTTATTTTATTTATAAATCCAAAGAGTAAGCTACTCAAGGTATAAGAACTATGATGCTATTTGAAATGTATATGTGATTCCAAGGATAATCCTGGATCAAATTACTTTTATTGTTTAAGAGCCGCCTTCCTAATGAACCAAATCCCATCTGTTAGTAAGACTGGAGCTCTTTCTATTCTCTCTGAGTTCCTTCAAGGAGAAAAGACCTCTTTTTTCATAAGGGATCATTTGTCTCCATGAGGAGTTCACCCTGAGAATTCTAAGTAAAAGTAGGTTCTATTGTTTTGTGACACATTTCCAAATTCTTAGAAAGTACAGAATTTTCAAATTATGCAATTAATACTTTTTTTTTCTTAATTTATTTAGTTTGTCTCATTGGGTGTTCTGATATTTTAGCAAGTTAATGTAATTAAGTTGTATTTGGGTCTTCTGTGCTACAGTTATGCTTCCTGTTTTACTTTAGGCCCTGAATTACATTGGTAACAAAGTGAAAATTGAAGTTCCCCCATTAGTAGAGAAAGAGGTCATGAAAGAGGATGGGTCGCTTATTAAAAGGTTTGAGTTGGCATGACACTAGCCTGTGCAGTGACCAAAGATTTAACAGACTAACTATAATGGTACTTGAATAAATGTCAACTTACAGTCTCAGTGTCTTAAGCTTTATTTGGAAACTAACACACTTGGTGGAAGAAGGGAGAATCAGTTGGTGGAATAAACAGTTGTATGGGAAACAGTGGAATTATAATTCTGATTCTAAGTTCTAAAGTCCGATGCTGCATTTCCACCTTTGAAGTTAGAACATGTTTATTCTCTCCAAATAGATAATCAGATCATATATTCACCATATTTTGTACCAAGCAGATGTGTTGGGAATATAGCCCAAATTTCTAGGGAACAATAGAGTATTTATTGTTTTTTTTTAACTAACTTGGGAAGAAGAGGGCAACAAGATATGTTTTATTTTGTTTTTTGCTGGAGAGGAATGCTGCTGATGAGACATCTAGTGTATTGCTTCTAATTTCCTCTTTCTACAAAGTTTGATAACCTGTCACAGGTGTGAGTGTCTGTGCATATAATAACACACACATTGTCTAAGGCATGGACCTTCTGTCATGTGCGTGAATGACACCATTTTAGCAATATAACTAGCACTTATGGGTTGAATATCAGAAATAGAAGGAACAATGAAAAGGTCTTAACAATGTATAAATAACAATAGTATGAGATTTTTTGGGTTATCAAATGGTTAAATAACCTAGTTCATTTTTTTCTTGAGGCTTACTATGAACTTGATATTCCTGTCCAAGAATTAAAAAGTCAATAGAGCCTACTTCAATAGGTGGGCTCTGGTTCTCAAGGAATATAACCCAAAGAAATAAGCTGTCTTTTCCACTGAATAAATTATTTCTGTGATGTAATTCTGTGTATTCCCATAACTGCAGAAACCTCTTATAGGAAGAGATGTAGTAGAAAAAATATGAATACAATAGAGCTTATTTCCCTTCACTTGTCTCAATGTATAATACTGAATGACAAATTTATTTATTTATTGACTTGTATTCCATCTTCCTACCAATGAGATCCGTTGAAGTTAAATATTGTAAGTATGGGCAGGAATGACAAAAACTACAGGTTTGTAGTGAGGGATATGAAAGGTTCTCCTATCGTTTATCTTGTTAACCCCGTTGCAGGATTTTCATACAAAGGTTGGTGTTGTTCGATTAGAACATATGAATGTAGGCACTGATGTTGCAAAGTAATAATGTCTCTCAGAATAATTTTCCCAGTATCAGGAAGGAAAAGATCTTAAGATGCGTTTATAACTGAAAGTTTCTGATTGATACAATGTTTACATAAAAAGTTTGAACCATACAAAAGTTTAAACCAGGAGTGTCAACCTTGATTTCATTGAGGACCGCATCAGGGTTGTGTTTGACCTCAGGGGATGGGTGAGCGTGGCCAGAGTGGGTGTGGACATCACTTGTGTTAGGGGCGCCTGTGGAGACCTGAGCACTCTGCCAGTGAAAATGGTGCTTGAGAGGGTTGTACGTGGCCCTCTTGAGTTCCGTTTTTGCTGGCAGAGGATTGCAGGAGGCTGAAAATGGAGCAGCCAAAAATGGACCTTGGGAGGGCTGTGTGCGGACCTACTGAGCTCTGTTTCACTGGCAGAGGCACCACGGGCTGGTCCTTTACTGTTTCCAAGGCAGCCCTGAGGGCCAGATCTGAGTACCTCAAGGCTGGATCTGGCCATGGGCCTTGAGTTTGACACCCCTAGTTTAAACTATCCCATTCTACATAGCAATGTGAACTCTGCAACAACTCAACTTTTGCCTTAGTCAGAAGCAGGCTACAGCCAGGGGTGGGATGCTATCAGTTCTGCCCAGTTCTATAGAACCAGTAGCTCTGAAGAGCAGCAGACATGGAACCAGTTTGGTGTTTGCTGCTCTGTTTGGTACAGCCACCTGTCTGGGCTCTTGGCTGTCCTTTATTTCCTGCTTTTTCAACCTCAGCTGCTTTGCGTGGCACAGCTGAGGTTGAAAAAGGAAGAAAGAAGAGGATTTTCAAATGCACGTGTCAGCTGTCCAGGAGGCACATCTGAGGTTTTTAGGAAATGGTCTACACACATGCGCAAAATGCACTCTTACCAGGGGTGGGATTCTATCTGCTGGAGAACTGTCAAATCAATGACTGGCCCCTTTCTGCCCACTGACTCCTTACCTGGCATGCATGCCATCAAACTTGCTGGCTAAGTTGCTATTTTTCCTTTTTTTCCCCCTGAACGTCAGCTGTTCTGCTATGCCAGGAGATTTAGCTTTGCTAGAAATCAGGAAATCATCAAATTTCTTGCTTTCTAGCTAATCTAAAAGCAGAGCTGAGCCTGATGCTGAACCTGAATAATAATTCAGTGCAGACTCAGGTAGCAGATGGCAGAAACACAGATCTCTAAGTGAATCTGTGATTCCGTGAGCAACTCAATCTGCCTGCTTGCTCTGCCTGATTTTGGGTAAAACTTGCTCTTTTTTAAATAAAAAATGTAATATGTACATACATAGTGTGTTGGGAGTTAGTTTTGTGAGTTTGTTTGCTAGCAAATTTGATCAGTTTGCTAGCAAACAAATTTTATGTGACAGATTCAGGTAGCTGATTGCAGAAAGATACATCTGTGAATGAATCTGTGATTCTGTGAACAATTCAATCTGCCTGCCTGCTTTGCCTGATTTTGGGTTAAAGTTTCTCTTTTTTATTAAAAAAATTCAATATTTACATAAATATTAATAATATTCACATACAAGCCATGCTCAGCCAGTCACATGACTACCAAGCCATGCCCAGTCAGCAAGCCTTGCCCAGTCAGTCACATGATCACCAAGTCATACCCACAAATTAGGCCACAGCCACAAAACCGGTTGTTAAGAAATTTGAATCCCACCCCTGGCTACAGCCTACACCCACAGTCCCTTTAGGCAATCATTTGTCCCCACCTGTGCAAGTTTATGTCATACACAAGAAATTTCTCAAATTTTTGCTGACATTTTAACAAATCTAACAATTTAAATCTGATTGTAAATTTAGGCTTGCATTATGTAAATATAGCATAAGAAAGGAAATTTAAAAAAACTAATGTTATTGATATTTTATATATAAATATTTCTTAGCTCTTTAAAGTCAAATCAGTCACTGTCTTTTCACCTACATACAGGAACTCAAAACTCATGCTAGAATTTTGAAATGAAAAATAGAATGCAATTTCCTTTTTTAAAAATCCTACAAATTCACTCATTGCCCTCTTTGACTTCTTGTAGGACAACAATGAGTAAAGTTAGTACACAGAAGAGGACTGTGGTTAAGGACCAGTATGGAAACCGGATTCATGTGGAGCTGCTGGAGGACACACCAGAAGCCCTAGCCCAGGATGATCTTCAGCATGACCTTCAACAATTATTAAGGCATTTCTGCAAAGATGATCAGAAGAAAGAGGCCAAATGAGATGCTGCTAAAACTCACCCTTAGACCACCACACATATCCATTAACTGTCCAGCTTTCTTTTATCATAGGTGTTATTATTTAACCTAATCATCAGGGAACACAGCTGTTTCTACTTTGAGCATATAGAGCAGGTTTTCCATTTCATTTTCTTTGTTTCTAAATATCTGTTAAGCTAATTTGTGACCAAAGATCACATCCTTCATTCTGGATGGTTTTACCTACCAAGTCATAGACTATATGCACCCTCCTGACTATCTTGTCACCTTTGGTGTTTTTATTCTTTATTTTTGCACCAGATCCATAAACACATAAGTTTCTTCCACAGGCCTCTTAAAATGACAGTGTACATGTGTTTTTTTAAAAGGATATTATTAACTTTAAACTGTAAATAGAGAAAATATGTGGATTCACAAGACGGGAGAGAAAGAAGCACTGCCTAGTGTGACTACTTTTAGCATCAGGACTATAAGGTTCATTGAAGAATAATTCATGTAATATTGCTAACACAATCCATTACAACTAGGAGATGGATCTATCAAGAACGAAGCAGATCAATCCTCCTGTGTTCATAGGACTTCCAGTGTGATAAATTACTTGACTAAAAAGAGTCAGAACAAAACCTCACATTTCAGCTGTTTCCCTTACAAGACAGTTGATTGCAGCCATTACTGCTTCTTTGCTTCCTGGGAAAGCCACCTCAAGATTTCCTGAAGAAAAACATACCCAGTTAGATATAATGTGCTAGCAGCTATATCTGTGGCACTTTTGCATACTGTATTTAAATCTTTTAGATCAGGGACATGAAATGGGTGCATTCAATAGTTCTGATCTCTATACTGTTTTGATCACTCCTTTAACAAACCACGCTGTCTTAGAAGGGGTTGTTTCTGCTGGCCACTGCACTGTACACATTTTGAAGGAGGAAAAGAAACTGTTACCTTTTAGGGGGGGAAAAGAGATTTCTCACATTCTGTCAAGATTATTTCTTTAATCTGGCACATGCATGTGGCATTGGAGTATAAAACATGACCTTTCTATAATCATGCCAATTGCTTCTCATCTTTCCTAGCACTGAGCGAGCAGATATTACCATTGTGTTTGAGGTTTTGTCTGGAGTTTTATTTATAAGGAGACAGGAATCCACCATACCTTTGTTTGGTTTTTTTTTCCTTGCTATTTTATTTATAGTCCTTAACCACCTTTCGAGCATTATTCATGTAAATGTCTGCACTTTGATTTTCCAAGAAGGCATAAATGACCCTGGAATTATTTTGTGGTCTGTACTTAATTCTAATAGTGGTCTGAAGCTCTGTAGCATTTTAACATATATATGTAATTACCTGCGAAAACTTAAGAAAATTTATATATATATATATACATATATATATATATATAATACATATATATTATATGAAATGATATACATTTTGAGTCAGTTATTTGATAAACACGAAGCATATTCAGCAATGATGAGTCAGGTCCTCTAGGGCTGAATATTTTTCAAAACCCTGCTAGCCTTTGTTACTTTAAAAAAAACCCGACTCACTCAGTGCTCAGGATGCTGAAAATAAATGTTACAAGTGGCACGTCCTCATTAAGCAACAATGCCAAGAGAAAAGAAACATTTGAGGAGGTTTTGGTTTCCTGCTTTAAAAAAAAAAAAACCTACTCAGTGCCATGCAAATTTATTTTGTTGGCAAAGCAGGACACAAGCACTTAATGACTGCCAAAATGAAAGGAGACCTAATTGCAGGACACACAATAGCTCATTTCTCATTGTCAAGAACATCACTGTTTAACCTTCAAGACTGGGACTCTACAAGAAATGCATTTCTGTTGTGTTATTTGCGGTGCAGATGATGTTCTGTGTAACAGCATAATGGCTATTCTCCTTTTTTCAGTTTTGAATTTTTGCTGTGTTATCAGAGAACTTGAATACTGTGAGAAGGTGATTTTAAGTTGATAAATCGGCATCTTGTTCCCATGGTGATAACACTTAACTGAATATATCTATGAGGGCATGTATTAAAGATGTAAAAGAAACAAACAAACAGCACTAACAATACATAGCTGCAATGTGTACAATGGCTGATTTAATTAAATAAACATGTAAAAGTGTTAAATGTAGCAATGATAGTATCCTCTCTTTTTTGCAACTTTTTTGCAATTGGGAAATTATTTGGAAATTGCAAAATTATAAAGCAGGCGGCCTATTTTGTTATGATTAATTTTACACTGTTAATGTTTGACCATCAAAGTCCCAAAGGGCTTAAAGGACGTAGGCTCATTTTATTCCATTCTGTCCATCTTAATCTTTCAAATCTGAGAGGTCAAATTTCTCTACGTCCCAACGATGGCAAAGGCTCATTTGATGGGAACAAAGTCCACCTCAGTGTAGAACTTCCAAAAGAAGACAACTTCTCAATATCTCTTTTTTAATAAAGACTTTCATTCTAAAGGCAAGAGAAATATGTTGCTTGCTATCTCTGCCTGTTGTTGTTATTAGGGGATTTTTCATTATTGGTGTGAGTTTATTTTGTTGTTCCTTTAAAATAACTTATAGAATAAAAATCAAGAGTAAAACTAATAATTTATTTTGTATGGTTGGACAATCTGATACAAGTTATATATATATATAAACACATACATGTAATGACATACAAGTAAACTTTGCTTAGAGACCACAGCTGGGTTCAGCAGCTTCATTGCCAGGTGATATGGTCGCTAAGTGAGACATATGGCTGTGACTTGAAATTTTACTGCTGGCTTCTCCATTGACTTTGCTTGTTGGAATCTGGTTGTGAAGTGCACAGATGGTGATCACATACTGACTGCAGGCAGTGTGATGATGTTCGTAAGTGCCTTACCAGTTGCATTTCTATTATGTTCAATATCTTTATTGTCACTGTACATCACGTATACAACAAAATTGGTTTAGCCTCTACTAGTGCAGTCCACACAAGAATATAAGACAACATGAATAATATAAAGGATAATCCTTATGCAAGTAGGAAAAAAAAACTAGTCATACATTTCTATATGTACGTCATCTTCTGTTCAACATGTATATTACTCTGGTGTATGATCATATATCATGGTATATACATATTACACACTACACTGGCGCTAGTGAAATTCATCATATTAACCTGTTTATGGTGCTATATTGTGTTTAGGAGTCTGATAGCCCAGGGGTAGAAGATGTTCTTAAACCTGTTTGTCTGGCTGGCTATTCTTCTGTGTCTTCTGCCCAAGGGTAAAAGTGAGAAAAGACACTGACCAGGATGTGAATTGTCCCTCAGTATCTTCCTTACTCTGCTGAAACAACGAGACCTGGCGATGTCGGCCAGTGGTGTTAGGGGGCAATCAATGTCAAATGTATCACTCTCTGTAGTGCCTTAATGTCCACAGCTGTTGAACCAGGGCATCATACTGTTATATAGTATATGAGGATATCTGTTCTTTGGGCCTGGCTTGGTGGGCGTGGCAGGGAAGGATACTGTAAAATCTCCAGTCAGAGATGGTATTTGCCGGTTCTCTGAACTACTCAAAATTTCCACTACTGGTTCTCCAGAACTGGTCAGAACCTGCTGAACACCAGCTCTGGAGGACACTTTATATCACAGACTGATAGAAAGAAGTCATCAGCCATTGTTCCACCTGATTTTTTCCGCAGGACTCTAAGGAAATGACGCCTCTGTTGAGCCTTCCCAACCAGCAGGGACATGTATTTCCAGGTGAGGTCTTGATTAATAAGCACTCCCAAGAATTTAAAAGAGGAAACCCTCTCCACACAGCCCCGCTTGATATACAGTGGGGCAAATTCCTCTCTGTGCTTCTGAGAATTCAGCACAATCTCCTTTGTCTTGCTAGAGTTTAAAATGTAAGTTGTTTTTTTAAACACCATGTGGATAACTTCTGGACTTCTTCCCTGTATGCTGATCCATCCTCTTCAATTATAAGATCCAGCGCCGTCGCATCGTCTGCAAACTTTATTATGATGTTGGATAGATCAGAGGATATGCAGTCATATATACAGAGGGTACAGGTAGGGCTGAGCGCACAACCCTGAGGGGAGCCTGTGATCAGCTTCAGGGTGGAAGTTGTAAAGGACCCAACCCTTATTATTTGTAGACGGTCTGTCAGGAAGTCTTTAACCCAATCATAAATGAGGTCATAAATGAGGAAATTTAGGTCAGTCAGCTTTTCAGTGAGGATGCCTGGTAAGATGGGATTAAAGGCCGAGCTATAGTTTATAAAAAGCATCCTGACATAATTTCCAGATTTCTCCAGGTGGTCTCAGTGCAATATGTAGAGCAGTGGTGATGGCGTCCCCTGTCAACCTGTTACCTCTATAAATGAACTGGTGAAATTTGGTTCAAGACAGGGCTTGAGGTATTGCAGGACCAGTCTATCAAAGCACTTCATCATTATAGATGTCAATATAATGGGTCTATAGTCATTCAGGCTATTTATGACTGCTTTCTTCGGAACTGGGGTAATTGTGGCTGCTTTGAAGCACAATGGGATTCTAGCCAGTTGCAGGGAGATGTTAAAAATCCTTGCCAGGATCCCTGTTAAATGGTCAGTGCAGGTTTTTACCATTTTCCTCAGTACCCAGGAGTGGGATTCTACCAGTTCAGACCAGTTCTATAGAACCGGTTGTTATGATTCTACACAGTTCAGAGAACTGGTAAATTGTGCCCCTGGCTGGCCCTGCCCCCACCCCTCCCCTCCCTGCCCAGTCAGTCCTTATCACCCATAGGTGACATTGCTGGCATGCCTGGCATCACGGACTGTGTTCTCCCCCACCCAGTCACTCCTCAAGGTGTTTCTTTTTTTCCCCTTCCGATGATCAGCTGTGCCAAGATCTTTCTTGCTGTCTTACTGCTTCATCCAGGAGGCTTCCCTGAGGCCCAGGAGGCAAAAAGGAGTGTGGGGAGGGGGAGTGCTATGCCCCCCGGGCTCTATATTTTCCCTTCCTGGGCCCCAGGGAAGCCTTCTGGGAGCAAAAATTCCCCCCCAGGAGGCTTCCCTGAGACCCAGGAGGCAAAAAGGAGTGTGGGGAGGGGGAGTGCTATGCCCCCCCGGCTCTATATTTTCCCTTCATGGGCCCCAGGGAAGCCTTCTGGGAACAAAAATGCCCCCCAGGAGGCTTCCCTGAGGCCCAGGAGGCCAAAAAAAAAGCAGATGGAGGGTACTGCAAAAAAAAAAAAAAAGGCACACCCACCCAGTCACATGGCTATGCCCACCTAGCCTCACCCACTAAGCCATACCCACCTAGCCACACCCAAAACTGGTTGTTAAAAAATTTGAATCCCACCCCTGCCAGTACCCCATCTGGACCTGCAGCTTTGTTGGGTTTTACGACCTTCAGCACAGCTCTCATTTGATGTTCATGCAGGGTGAGTGGCTGGAGGTTAGAGGGCCTTTGAGCTAGAGCCACAGAGACAGATCTTTTAATCTCCTATTCAGCTACTCCACCAGCAGGGCATTAGCATTGGCTATTTTCATTGTATTGCCCTTATAGTTGGTTAGATGTTGTAGCTCCTGCCACACCTGTCTTGAGTTATTATCTGCCAGATGCTTCTCTACCTTTTGTTTGTAATTCTGTTTCGCTGCCTTAATGCCTATTATGTCATTATGAGAATACTGCAATGGTCGTAAATGCAAAGATTAGCTGTAAAATTACTTTTTCAGCATTGTTGCAATTTTGCTCATTAAACAAAGCAGTTGTTAATCAAGGTATACCTCTACAATGGCACCCATAATTTTGTCTTTTCCAGCAGAACTCTATATTTGTGCTGAATGTCTTACATACTAGCTGACACATTAGAGGCAACTGCTTTTCCGTTCTAAAGGTATACAACTTGATAGCAGGCGCTAGCTTTGTCTGGACAGCTAAAATACACTAACATGTAGAATTCACATCCTTTCCATTCTTCTTTCTTCCTTGTATTTACTCACAAGTGCAAGACTTGCTTTTTTTCAAATCAAGGGAGTGAGTATTGATCCATTGGTTGCAACAGGAATTGGTTCCTTGGCTTGTTGGCCAAGCTGGACATCATGGATTGAGAGAGAGTCTGGCCCAAAGTCACCCAGCCAGCTTTCAGATGGGACTAGAATTCAGTCTTTAGCCTGATGCCCTTAATACTAGACCAAAGTAGTTTTCTGCCTTTTATTATTTCATATTTATTTTATTATTTGTGTTATAAGGACTAAGCCACCAAACAAATATATAAACAGATCACAAAGATTATTACAATCTGACACCATTGATAACAAATATGAAAAGCAACACAAGAAAAAATTGTCCTGATGCAGGCTTCTTAAGTGAGTCTATGACGATTCACCATAGCCAACTCACCATGGCCAACTTGCCACGGCCAATTCTCCATGGGACAAGAGTTACACTAATCTCAAAGAAATGGTGGAATAGAAATATTAATGAAAGGATGAAAAAGTAGGAACAAAATGAAATGTGAATGACAAAAATTAAAATAATTACAATGAAACATTAAGTAGCCCCTTGACGAGTTATCCCACACTCTGGCAAGTTGCTGCAGAAAGTTGTTAGTGAGTTAGCCATGGCGAGTTATCCCATTTTGTTCCTAGGCACAAGAGAGAAGTCATAGAAGAATTCCAGAAATTCTCCAATGTTCCCTGATGGAATGCACACAGAACAAAAACTATGGTCCACAGAGAAACATGAAAAAAGTGGAAGGATATTAAATATGAGGTGAAGCTTTAATCCTGTTGTTTTATATGCAGAAATAGTGGTGTAAATTAAATTATTAAAATAGTGTTTGAGATGTACAGTAGATTACATACCATGCCAACTATCAAAAGGATCTCCAACTTAATGTGGGTGGGCACATTCAGAAATTTGGAAGATGTATTTTCCCCAAAGACTGTTGGTGGGACTTGTCCATTCACAAATTGTTGCCATGCAGCACTTAGGTAGCTGTGCAGCAGCTGTTTGCCAAATGCTGCTTCTCTCACATTTCAACAGTCCAGCAGAAATGTCTCATTACTTTGTCCTTTTTGAGCAGGTGGACCCCCAAAACACTGAGGTAAGCAGTCAATATTTTAATTCTTTAAGAAGCTCATGAAGGCCATTTAGGGCCAGGGGGAATAATAGAAACTAAATAAATGGTTGCAGGCTGGCAATATGTTTTGCTTTGCATACAAATGTCCCCCTATCGAGTCTAGGTTGATGGACACCAAAGAAGCCTCTGTGAATCCTTGCACCCTTTACCACCAATATTGCAGGAAAACTAGACACCTGGTTTTTCCTCACAGCCTCATTATTCCACATTATATATCCAGTGCCCAGCCCATATCACATCACTCCTCAAACTCGTATAACTTGAACTATACTAATCAATTTGGGGGGGGGGGACAATTAGGCTTTGCACCTATCATTTCTGGGACAAGGGCTCATAGGACATCCCTTTTGGTAAAATTGGTGGGGACTCTGTTTTCCCAAATTTTACCTATTTATGGCAAGAGAACAACTGACAGATTTTACTAAGTTGGTGGCTGAATGAGTTGTACATTGTGGGAACAGATTAGCAATTATCTGAAAAGTCTAGGGATGATTCAATCAGACTGCCTTTAAATTAAGCTTTTGCTCATTCTTGTTAAAGATGGCCTAGAAAAACTGAAGCCTGCAATCCAAATATTTTCACTTCTAAAAAAAAAGAATGTGTTTCATGTTGGTTTTTGGTTAGTTTTTAATATGTAATTGATAGGATTATTCTTCAACTATATAATTAATAATCTTTCCTTTTATCACATGAAACATTAAAAAATAGAGATTTCTGGGAGTTGCATCAAAGATTTTCAGCAATCCATGCATTTCTACATTAGGGTATTTCACACTAATGATAAATTCAACTTTTTTTGTGGATGAAAGCTGTTAAAAGCTGTATTATTTCTTCTGTTCATTTCTTCTTTCTTTCTGAGGAAAACTGTTCTGCAGTTTACAGTTAAAATGTACTTCTTATAGTCAAATGTATTCTGTGCAAATGAAAATAATGTAGTGCCACAAGAGGGCAGTAGATAGTAATTTTCTAGCAATTGCCAATATATAATCTTTTGGGACAGGCTTTTGTGAAAGGTTTGGCTGAATTCTGGGCATGCTAGCTAACTCTCAGAGACCTATTCCAATAGATTTACCATTTTAAACAACACATTCAAATTGCCCTGCTTTTATCAGAACATTAGATGAATAAAATGAAAATCAATTAGTATTTGTCCAAGCACAAAAATTTAATCTACTTTACATTACCTCTCTCTTGCATTAATATTTGTGTCTCCATTTTGAAACTGATTTTGTTCAGCATGCCTTTAATATCATACTAATTTTAGAATTTTTCTTCTTTGTTTTTCCTCCTAATTATTTATTTATGCCCAACTGTAAATGTTAGATTTTTCTCCTTTGACCAAGTGACTTGAGTATACATAACAGGAAATGAAAAAGTTACATATTTCTCTAGAATTATTTATATTCAAGTACAAATATATGCAGGCAGATTTTAGGTTATAATAGGTATCATTAGATAAGCAATATTCTGTTGGATACATAATCTTTTATAACCTCTGGTCTTTTCCCCTGCCTAATTGTAGGCTTAAGAACTTTATCAATCAATAGTAACATATCCCCAATAATTTTTGAATGGAAAATTTAATTCATTCAGTATGATTCTATCTCTCATTCTTCCATCAACAATTCTAGAACTATTTTTCTTAAAACCAGTCACAATCTCATTCCATAGTTTTACTGAGAAAATGCATGCAGTATGATTCAAATTGCAAGCCATGTTCCCATTTTGTTAGAAAAGCAAAAACAATATTTTCTCTTTCCATCTGTAACATTTTCCTCATGTAAATAAAATTTTAAAAATTGCTTACACCAGTGTGTAATGGTATGTGGGAAACACACCTTGTTTCTTGAGGGGTAGAGAGGTTGAGGGAAGAACTGTATTTTCAAACAGGCAAGATTCTGTGTAGCTTTACAATAAAGCAGAATTAATTCATCCTGTCTGGTCTACCTTATAAGGTTGGCACAATGTGCACACTGACATGTAAAAAGCAAGTATGGTGGAGTTGCAAAAAAATGAAAAATATTGGACACAGGTGTATAAGATGATGCAAAAAATTTGAAAACTTTCACTTGAAACCAGGACTATTTTTACTAGAATTTAGAACATGATTCATAATGAATCTTGATTCATTTTGTGGAAAATTGGTTTTAAATATCGTAACTGCAGCAAAGATACTATATGCACAAAGATAGAAAAATATAAAAATACTTACAATAGAGGAATGGATTGTTACCATAGCAGAACTTGCTCAAATGGTCAAGTTGATTTTTTTTTAATTAGGAAAGGAAATCAATAAATCAATAAAGTTAAAGATTAGGAAAAGAACAACTATTTTTTTTTACAAAGAATGGAAAGCCTTTCTGGAATTTTTCCTGAAAACAAACAAAAATGTACTGATTATTTGGGGATTTAAATTAAAAGGGGTTGTTTATGGGAAGAAGATAAATATGATATATTATTTGGAGAGCTGAAATAATAGTTTCTAACAAGATAATTGAAAATAACGTCTTAGATATTTTTCTTTTTCCTCCTCTTGTCTTGACTTTTACTGCTTTTTAACTTATATTTTATCATTTAATATCTTTTCTTTTTTTTAATTATTGGTGTTTCTGTTGTTTTTAAATCTTGTAAATTTTGAAAATTGTATTTAAAAAAATACAACAAAAACTGATCCAGAGGTATACAGACAATGGGAGCTTAGAACACAATTTGTCTTGTACCCCTACATAAGATGGATTGCCAGGGCAAGAAGCTTTGTTGATTATTAAAAGATGAGTTTCCCACTTCTTAATTTTCATTTATTATTTATAAGTTTAGGTGAAGCTTTTTTTATGCAAGTAAACTCATGGCCCCTAGACAAAAAGCAAAGAATCAAGAAATGATTTTCTGGTAATCAAGGAAACATGAACAGACTTGTGGTGATTTACAATGTTAGGTATTATCCCTAACAACCACTTGCAGTATTTATGGCTAAAACCTTTAGTTAAATCTTGATCTGGACTAGCAGAATTTTCAGCTTCAGAGTTACTAAAGTATTGCATATGATCCAGGGGTGGGATTCAGTTTTTTTTAGCAATCAGTTTTGTGGGTGTGGCTTAGTTGGTGGGTGTGACTTGGTGGTCATGTGACTGGGTGGGCGTGGCTAACTTGACATCACTCATGTCAAAGGGCACTTCTCCTCACCTGGCCTCTCATGACAGTGGGGATGCTGCAATGGTCATAAGTGTGAAAAATGGTCATAAGTCACTTTTTTCAGTGCCATTGTAACTTTGAATGATCACTAAATGAACTGTTGTAAGTCAAGGATTACCTGTACAAAAATGCAAAAAGCTTCTTTGCTTGCAAAAAGCTGCCCTAAATACCAATCATTAGATTAAAAATACCTGCAAGCCAGAGTTACAAATCAGGCAGGGTATCAGAGCACCTTGAAGAATGAAAATAGTTAAAATGCAGTGATAACTATCAAGCAGCCATCTCTTGCTCATAAAGTGAAACCCTTTAGCAGAGAGGTCATTTAAGCTCTCCAGAAGGAGCACACCCAGGAAAAACAATCCTTAGATCCATTTGAACACTTAAAAATGCCAGCTGGTCTCACTCACCTCACAAGTTATCCTAAGGAAATCACCCAGATTTAAGGAAAGGTTACCTGCCCATCAAAAGGCAGTAAAAAAATCAGTGCCAAGCTTGCATCCTGCCTCTTGGAAGTACATCCCAAAAGAACAGTGCCAGATAGTACAGTTCCAGAAAGCAGTGAAGGAAGACCCCCCCTCCTCAGATAGAAAAAGAAACCATGAGGCAGGAAAAAATTCAAACACAATACAAATAATTAAATCACAACAGTAGCTGTTGCTTGTTGAAGCTGAATAGGGAAAATTCTCCCATCAATTAACACAGGATTACATTTCACCAAGCACAGAATTAACCTTCACCAAAAACCAGTTTTAAACCGAACTCAGAAAGAGTATATAAACTCACATCTGAATATCAATCCTTCTAGAAGCCTTGCTGAATGTCACTCATCTTGGTTCTCTGTCACTAAAAGCTTTGCTTCATTATTCAATTATTTCTTCAAAGTCCTGATTGTCCAGGGAAACATTTCCTCCCAACAACAGTGTAAAAATCTTAAAACAACCTTTAAGAAAGCCTCAGAAGCTCTGAAGACAGGAAGTCTAGGTTGTCTGCCAAGAATGTATTAAGGGTGGAAAAAAACAAAAGATTTCTTCTAACTGTTGGTTCTCCAAACTACTTAGAAAGTTAACAAGGGGTTCTATAGAACTGGATAGAACCGATAGAATCCCACTCCTGATATGATCCCTAACTCCTGAGACAATGACTCCACAATAGATCTTTATAAATACTTGTTATAAATAAATACACAAAATTTAAAGCTGATTGGAATATGAAATTGGAGGTCTCCCACTTGGTTAAACAATAGAAAACTGTCAATATTAAACATTCCAATAAATGTTAGTTTATGCCTTCAACTTATTTATTAAACAAATTTATATGGCTGCTCAACTCACACACAAGTTATTTCAAATGACTTCCAACATTTAAAGATCCACATCATAAAAACCCATAACAACCCCCTCCCCATGGCAGCAGTAATGTCTTGTCTAACAAAAAAAGGTTCTAGACTAATTGGACCCTATTGCATATGTACTGAAAAGAAATTAGTAAATTGTTGTTGAGAGTTAGTGAGAATAATGCTCAATCAATGTTCAATTGAAACATACTGGTGCAGTGCGGTGGCTCAGCAGTTAAGATGCTGGGGTTTTCAACTGGAAAGCTGGCAGCCCAGGTTTGAAGCCCATGATGGGGTGAACTCCCGTCCTCTCCCCAGCTCTTGCCAATCCTGAAAATGCAAGTAGCTCCATGATATCATGCTGGCCACATGACCAACACACAGCTTTGGCTCAAAGGTCTTGAAACAGAGGTGAGTGCTGCCCCAAGAGTCAGCAACAACTAGCAGAGTAAAATTGGCAGGGCTTCCTTTGTCTTTTACTTTGAAACGTACTGAAGTTATATTCTGGAAAGAAGTAATTACATTCATTAATTTGACTCCAAGACAAGCTTATATTTTCACAGGTCCTTATTGCTCCAAATAACATACCTGTTGCTGGAAACTGATGGCAGGCCAATGCAAATGAATTCTCCATGATCTTTTTATGCCAAGAGACTAGTTCTTCAATTTATGGCCCCTGTTATTCATAGGATTGAAGACTTAAGGTTACTCATGACTTATGAATGGGTCAGTTACAGAGATAGATCAGGTATGAACAATTGTAATGAAATAAGGTCATCCTTATTGAAACTCTTTGTGAAACATGCATTGGTGTATTGCTGGTGTATGGCTTTTTAAAAAGGGTACCTAAGGAGCTATCTTATCCAATGGCATTAGAATAAGGATGACCTTATTCATGCAAGTGGGAGAGTCTTTCTATGGACCCTGTCTGCTAAAGAATTCCAATGGTCAGGAACTTTTCTGTTGTGGTCCCATCCCTGTGGAACAGTCTACCATTGGAAGTGAGGACTGCTCCTACTCTTTTGGCCTTATTAAAAGTTGGCATTAAAATTTGGTTTTGCTGGCTAGCTTGTCATTTTAAGGTGGGTACTCACTTTGTCGATATAAGGCCAACTTATCCACAGGTGGTATTCAGCAAGTTCTGACCAGTTCTGGAGAACCAGAAGTGGAAATGTTGAGTAGTTCAGAGAACCAGCAAATACCATCTCTGATTGGCCCCGACCCCATCTATTCTCTGCCTCCTGAGTCCCAACTGATCAGCTGGGTCTTCTTTTGTTGCCCTGCACAGGAGAACGGAGCTGGAAAGCAGGTTAGTGGGGTGGGGAGGGAATGGAAATTTTACAGTATCCTTTCCCTGCCATGCCCACCCAGCCACGCTCACAGAACTGGTAATAAATTTTTTTGAATCCCACCTTATTCCTATGCCGTCTATCAGTCCTACAGGGTTTTTTGTTCAAACTTTTATTATTTTAATTTCTTTTTTATTTATCTTTTTATAATCTGTAAACTGCCCAGAATGACCTTATAGAGGTTATGGGAAGCATAAAAAGTTAATCAATAAAATCTTTTTCTTGTTTCCTTCTATTCTTTTTTCTCTTTCTCTCTTTTATTTAGAAGCAAAACCTTAAGACAAATAGTAATTTAGTTATGTTTCACAATGTTGTACGATGGCATTTGGGCATGCTACGTTACATCCATGTGTTATAGCAGGGGTCTCCAACCTTGGCTCCTGGAAGCCTGGCGGACTTCAACTCCCAGAGTTCCACAGCCAGCTGGCTGTGGAATTCTGGGAGTTGAAGTCCGCCAGGCTTCCAGGAGCCAAGGTTGGAGACCCCTGTGTTATAGTATTATATTTTTCTTTTTTGGCATCGCTTTAACTACGGCTTTAAAAGACCTTGGCTACTGAAGGAAATTTTTCTGATGTTTTTGCTGATCAGAATAAAAAAACAGCAGCATATTATGCAAGAGATTGAATGCAGGAGGAATATCTGTATTTATATAGCACAAATGTACAATGAGAAAATATATACAATAAATTGAAATAAATATACATACAAATGGGTTTTAAAGCCAGTTTAGAAACTCAATTGCTCGGCTCCTAATATATTATTTCATTTTTGTGGTCATAGAAACCTGAATATGAAATTCTGATCTCAGGCATTATAATAGTGTAGTCATAAAAACTAAGCATTAGACCTCATGATTTAATTAGAAATGGAGTTTCTAATTTTGCTTTGGAAAAGGCGGTTTAGTTCCTATCAGAACATATAATTCATATGAGCCTTTTATTTGCAACTTCATCCGTATCATTAAATGAGATCACTGAGTGAAACCTAAAAACATTTTTTTGGGAAATAAGAGGATTGACTGCTCCAATTATAAATGGCATTTATGTGCTAAAACAATGTTAACAGCAGCACATTTGTCTTGTGAAAGCCATCAACCCCAAATAAATCAGTTCACTCGAAATAACAGTCATTTGGCAGCATACGTGGCAGGTTTTAGAAATCAAACTCATCATTCCCATTAGCAGTTTTTTGTGCCAGTAGGAATGATCATATTTAGACTGCTCTCTCTGGAGAAACTCTTTTCTCCTGTGCCATAAGAGCTGGTTCACATATTAAATTTTCTTCTTTATTTCAGCACAGTTAGACAGTCCCAAACAATTTGACACAGAATGTGAAATAATTCATCTGTCTCAGGTACATCTGAAATTTAAAATCTGTCAGCAAGAAAGAAGAGGCTGGTATTTTTGCATTGCTCAATGACTTCTCCGATTCTTTTAGTTTGGGAAGAAAAGTAACAGGGAAATTGCCAATATGTACTTTAAACTTATGTCATTGGTATTTCCGATTATGTGCCAGGCTTTTTGACTCCTAGCAACCACATATTTTTTTTCTCCAAAACAATCTGTCCCTCACCTGTTCTTTCATGTCTCCCAAAAATGCCTTCATCACAAGTGACTCCATCCACCTTGCTTTTGGTCATCCTCTCCTGTTTCATTCTACTTTTCCCAGCATTGGAGCCTTTTCCAAAGAGCTGGGTCTTGCATAATTTGTCTGAAGGAGGACAATTTGAACCTGGTATAGAGTTGGTATAGCCCTGTGGGGGTGAATCCAGCCCGCAATATGCCATGAAGTTGGCCCACGGGCCAGCCCAAAGACGGCGAGGGATCAGCCCCTGCCGCCCCAACCCTGGTCATGCCCACCAGTCAACACCGGAGTTTCTGGCCTGGCAGGGAGTTGGATTAGACCTCCAAGGTCCCTTTCAATTCTGTTATTGTTCATTTGCAAGTCAAGCAAGAACTCTGGCTTGATTTGTTCAATGATCCATTGGTTTGTTTCCAAAAGTATTAACATGCTTTCTATCCTGCTACTTTAAAGTCCAACATTCATTTTCATAGTGTGTCACAGGAATACCCACATGCTTGCGTGATTCTGATCTCTGTAGGTACAGACACATCAGGGCATTTGAATATATTTTTCAATCATGGCTGCTCTACTGAGTCTTAGTCTGTGGCATATTTCTTGGCCACTTGTTCTTTTACTATTGGTAGTTGATTTTAAATGGAAGAAACTACCCATCATTTCAATATCTTTATTGTTGCTCCTAAGAGTAGTTGTACTGATTTTCATTTTAGAGTTTTTTTTACCATGGCCTTTGACTTTTCAGTACTAGGACTTGCAGAGCCTTTGCAATATTATTTACATAGGGCCCAGTTCTTCCTTTTCTAAGAAAGAACTGTGGCTTTTCATAATAAACTAGAAAATAAAACAGGGGATGCAATTGATCTTGGCAGACCTGTAAAAATTAAACATTTGGATGGAAAATATTAGGAAATCTGTGTGTAGCTTACAATGGAAAACTAAATATTTTAGAAGATGGCAGCGGAAAATAATGTTTCATATTGTTGCCAATAAATTTGCATAGATGAATCAACAATCACCAGATGTCCAGCTTGATTTGATGGAGACTTTATCTGTTTCCTATAATGGGTGCTCATTACAAGTGAGAACATGTCAGAAATTCATCAGCTAAGAATGAGATTCACAACACAGCAACACAAGTACATATTTTGCAAATGGAATTGGTAGATCCTGTTTGCTTGCTGTTACTTCTCTCCAATATGATACAGAAATACTGGAAAGAGCAAATGCTGTTGGTAAATGTCCAAATGAGATCACATTTGATATTAAAAACAAACTTCAAAGACGGTTTAGACCTTAAACTAACAGTAAAAGCAGCACATAACAAAAATGATTTTTAAAAACATTTATATCTTGCTTCTTCTCTGACAATTGATGGGATACACAAAGTGCCTTGTATAATGTTATCGCCAAACAATCTAGCACAGGGTGTTGAACTTGATTTCACTGAGGGCCACATCAGGGTTGTGTTTGACCTTAGGGCCCAGTGTGGATGTGGTCTGCTCAATGTCACTCATGTTGGGGGCACTTGTGGTGATCTGAGCATTCTGCCAGTGAAAACGGGCTCCCAAGCTCCATTTCTGGCTGCAACGGCTTCCTGCAACCCTCTGCTAGCGAAATTGGAGTTCGGGAGGATGGTCCTCCTGAGCTCTGTTTTCACTGGCAGAGATACCATGGGCCGGTTCTTCACCATTTCCAGGGCGGGCCCATGGGCCCGATCTAAGCACCCCACAGACTGGATCTGGCCTGTGAGCCTTGAGTTTGACACCCCTGATCTAGCAAGATGTTTGTGCTGCAATGAGAGGCTGCCTCAGAATGTCCACTGACTGAAGCAGTCAAATGGAAATTTGAATATCTTCCTGATCCACATTCAACCATTACACATATAAAAAGAAAAAAATACGCATTTTTCTCTACAAAATATGAACTACTGAGAATTTTTTTATAGTGAGTTTTTCCTTTCATCCTTTTACCCTCTTTTGACAAGATATTTTGGTTGTCCAACTGAAATTCATATGAAGCCTACAGAAATGAATAAGAAGAGACAGTAGGTTGTTTTATTATATTTATTGCTTTTGTTTGGAATTACATAAGTCCTTGTGCTCGAGGATCTATGTTCATATCCCTAGCATTCTTGTTTTATTGTCTTTCAGAGAAGGGAAAAAATAGCAGAACATTCAGGAAGGCAGCATTGATTATATCCACAAAACAGATGCTGAAACTCTCCCAACATTACTTTTGGCAGAATGAGTAGAATCGTAGACAGAAGAGACTCTGAAAGAACATCCTTTTAAAGTTCAAGTAAGACTAAGCCATAAAACATTTGTTTCTATTGATTAAATTTTAAGTGTATTCCACAGTATTTTTTTTATCACATCAACTGAATCATACTTAAATAAGAACACTGGTGAACCACACTCTTTCTTCATCAGCCTGTGGTTTGGCACAGGATAATTTATATTCATTTATTCTACATGTTTCTCCTGAAGAGATGTAGAATTGAAACGCAGAAAAAAAACATTTCTTCAATATTACATGACTCAGCTTCTGGAGACAACCAGGAATTAAACAAAACCCCAAATATCATTTTCTTTTGGCCCTTGGAAAGTTTTACCTTTCTGTTTCTGGGCAAGACCACTTTTTAATCACATCTTTATTAGTTTGATAAATAACTCCAGGTGACAAACACATAATATTCCTTTATCTTCCTATTCTTCCCAAAACAATCCTGTGAGATTATAAAGACAGAGTGACTAGCTCAAAGTCACCTAGCTAGCTTCCATGTCTAAGGTAAGACTAGAACCCATGGTCTCCCAGTATCTAGTTTGGTGTCTTAACCACCAACTACTCCAAAAATGGCTCTGCTATGCTTATATTTATCTGGCCAAAGGAAAACTGAATGTAAATTTGTAGTGGAAAGTATGACACTGACCATCAATTTGAGCTTAATCAATTCTGCATTGATTCGCTTTACTTTCCTCAAAACTGAACCTTTTTGAAAGTTAATTTTCCCACACTTGTATCAGCCATAAACTGAATGCAACCTGTTACAAGTAGTTGTTTTGATATGAAGTGTTTGCAGAAATTCTCCATACATTCTGAAAAGAAAACAATGTATTATTCATTTGGCAAGCTACAAGAATCAAAGAAAAGAGCCAAATGTTCTGCCAGGAAAGGAGGGAAAACAAAATAAAAAACAGATGGATTCATGAATATTAATTTATGAATACTGAGTGTGAAAGTAAAATAATTTTGCCATTGCTGTTAATAAAAACAGGGGCATTGTGGTAAATGATTTGATAGATGATGTACTGTATGCCAGCATGTAAGATCGTGGCCATTTCCACTTGGGAGAAAAATCCAAAGATCAGATTACATGTATTATATCCAGCCAAATTCAACCTATCATTTATACCAGTCCTCCAGGCTTAAAGTTGCCAAGGTTGGAGACCCCTGGTTTATACCATGGGCATTTGATAGTATTTTGATGGATGAATAGCAATAGTGGATGAACTTTTTAATTGTGATAAATATAAATCAAATCAACCTATCTATATAGGAGGCATAGGAGAAAACCTCTGGAAAAACTGAATGGCTTGTTTGGCAACCTATTTTTTTTAATGGGTTGGGGTTTATTCCCCTTTGTCAGATCATCTAAGTCTTCATGGCTAAGGATGAACTTGAACCTGAGACAGTTCACCACTAGAGCCATACTGAAGCACTATACTACACTGAAAATTGAAAAATACAGTAAGTTATCCAGAAACTTTATCCGACTTTTCAAAGCAAACCACATCTTCCCCCATAGACCCACTATTCCCATATAAATATATAAAAGTAATAAATATAATTAATAAGTAAATGAAAACAATTCATGTGATAAATTTATAATTTTTTAAAAAATAGCACAACCTCTTCAATTAAAATATTAGTGAAACCTGGCTTTCATTAGCTTTTGGTATGGAAATACCTGTCTTGGTGTAGCTGTCTTGAAACCTATTGACCCAAGTTTTGAATAGGTCACTGCATTCATATTCACTGCAGCACTGAAAAATGCTCTATATTGTTTATATGATGCAAAATTAACCCCAATATAAGTCACTAATACAGTAAAGTGTGCAGAATAATTAGTACAGTGCAACAACAACAAAAAAAAAACATCTTAGGCTTATAGTGCTCTGACACCAACTCTTGGAACACTAGAAAATAGCCTATGAGATGGCAGTACATTATAATAACACAAGTAATAGCAATTGTTTGAAATAAACAAGTTTTTTTTTTTTTTAAAAGTCATCTATGACAGGGCTGTCAAACTCACAGCCAGTGGGCTGGATGCATCATGTGCTGCCCACGCCCACGCCTGGTTTAGCAAAGAGGGAAAAAATCATGATATGTGATGGCACCATGATGACACAAGTTTGACATCCTTGATCTATGACATGGATTCTTTATCCATAAACTGGAGTACCACCACAGATACTCTTGTAAAATACAACAGCAGTGCTCAAAATATTTCTGGAATGGATAGAAGAGTGTAGGAACATTTATGGGAAGAGAGAATATCCAGTTTTAAACTCGAAACACAACTATTATTTCAATGCAAAATATTTTGAATTCAAATCATGTTGCCTACCCCTAATATATTCAATCCTTTATGATAATGGTCATTTTGATAGTAAATGATAGGTAAAGAATGATGAAGCCTGCAATTTCAAAGGAAAATAATGAAGCATCAAATATCAGCATAAATCACAAATTTATTAATTCTTAAATATATCTGTCAGTTCTTTACCATTATGGCAGGAGATATATATATAAATATCTATATATCTATATCAATATATCAATATATAGATACACGCACGCACACATATATGTACATATATATGAATATACACATATATATGTGTACACACAGAGAGAGACATATATATGTATAAACACACAAATACCTATACACTGTCTCATAGTAAACTGCAGTGTATTAAATGGCAAAAATTAGGTGTATAATTCAGGTGGAGTGCAGAGTACTAACTCACATTGTATTTCTCACATTTTAGTGTGGAAGACAAAAAATCTAAAATAATATGGCATTATTGCATGCTATGGTAAAAAGGTAAAGAAAATTATATGCCATATTTCCATAACATAAAAATACACCAATGCCACCTAAATCTGCTTCACAAAAGAAGAAATTTATTAATAAAAATTATGCATGAGGCCATTATCTTTTCAAATATCCCACTAGCAGATTAATATGGCTTGAGACATTTACTGATGATTGTTCTAAATACTTTTGTGGGTTGAAAGTATGAAATAACTATCACCAGAAAAGCTTAAATTTTTCTAACATAATTTTTTACAACATCAAGATATAAAGAATAAGATCCACTTTTGATTAATAATCAGTATAGAGAAATGAAAGTTATACAAATTGAGACTTTTTTACCTCTGTCTTTAAAAATTTTCAAGCTGTTTTAAGTTGTAAATTTTTACTTACCAAAAAGAATATTAATCAAAATATCATGCAATATACAGTGTTACAGAAAATTGATTGCCCTTCTTAATGAAAGAAAAATACTTTAATAAGAAAGAAAAGTATTAATACATTAAAAAAAACTGAAATAGAAGGAGCAGTACTTTTGGAAATATAATATTATATTTATACAAGAAAAGCAAACAAATATTATCCAAATAATGTGTTTTAACTGCCTGTTTTGCAGGTATATATGCAGGTATATAGACATTCAAGGGACATTTGACATGTAGGAAAATGAACAAATTAATAAATGTATAATTACTGTTTTATTTCATACTTTCAAGGCTGTCAACAAGCCATGAAAAATGGACAAATTGCTGTTAAATTTGACAACGTTATTAGAAAAGAGGTGTTTCCCGGTAATAAATTGATACAAAGAAAAATTTAGACTTCTGATACTAAGCTTTTAAGACCTAATTGTTCTAGATTGCTACATCTCTTATTAGAATATCAGTTAAAAAATCCTCTATATCTTGCTTTAATAAATGTTACTGTACATCCAAAAAAATGATTAAAAAAAGTTTTTATTGTACCCATAAGCTAAATCATCAGAAGCTACATTGAATCTGTTCACTGTTTGGCTTCTGAAAGCTAGAAATGCTATTTTCCCCCCTAAAAATCGTGCTAAATAAGCAATTAGAAAAGAAAGAAAAAACTATTTGCTGTTACATTTGCTGAACAAATGACAGCAGTGACAATTATTCTTGCTGAAGTCAAATCTGCAAATTTTGTCCTCTTTTTTTCCCCCAGTTATACATAGTGAATCACAGCAAAGGCAACTTCCCAAACCTATAGAAATGCTTTGATCTGTCACTATGTCTACCATACATCCTACATTAAAGATGCTGTTAGTAGGAATTTCATTAAATCCTCATTAGGCAACAACCTTTAAAACAAATGACTTGGAAAAGAATAAAAATTAAAACAAAGTTACGTAATTATTTTTAACCTTTGTTTTTATAGGGTGCGCACACAGATGATATTTGTATTTTTGCTGGAGAAGTATAATCTGAACATACTCTCACATTTCAATTTTTCCCATTACCCTTTATTCTTGTACCTCTCCTTCCATCTGCCATGAAACATTTCCTTCAATGAAGGTTAAACCAAAACTATCAGTGGAATATACAACAAAATGATGCAATCATAAACATATCACTTGAAGAAACTTCACAGCTTCATGCACTCGGAGAACATGCATGAAGAGGGCCAGAGGATAGCCCGGGGGAGCCAACCAAGTGCGGAGTGCGTGGACACAACATGGGTGGGGCTGACATTTAGCTAAAAGACAACAAGAAAAAAGAAAGAGAGAGAGAGAGAGAGAGAGAGAGAGAGAGAGAGAGGGAGGGAGAGAGAGGGAGAGAGAGGGAAAGAGAGAGAGAGAAAGGGGGGGGAAGGAGGGAATGAATTATTAATTCATTATTTTGTGCTAACTCCTGTGAGTAATTTTCAAACAAATTTAAATTATTTTTATTGTTCATTAAAAAGACTTAAACAAATCAAATGCTAAAACTATTTTCTCCTTCAAATACTGATATACTGAATATAAATATTTTTATACAAATGCTTATGTTGTTTTTTTAAAAAGAGTGAAAACTGATTTAAGTTTATACAAGAGAATTTTTTTTTTGCATCTAGCCATTAACAATGATTGAGTAATAATCTTCATCATATTCAGACAACCAATTCAAATTTATTGATATTGGTTTTGTGATTTCTGAATCAACACTATAGTATTATAAACCCACCATTTTCTGACTATAATGGAGGAAATTAAAAACATGTGAACGAAGGTTAGATCCTTCCTGAACTTTACTGAGCAAAGTTCATGGGAATGAATATGAAGATTATCCAACAGATGATGGAGCCTTGGTGGCATAGTGGTTAGAATGCAGTACTGCAAGCTATTCCTACTGTAATTTGGCAGATTGAATCTCACCAGGCTCAAGGTTGACTCAGCCTTCCATCCTTCCAAGGTGGGTAAAATGAGGACCCAAATTGTTGGGGGCAATATGTTGACTCTGTACACTGCTTTGAGAGGGCTACGGAGTACTACAAAGCGGTATATAAGTCTGTTGCTATTGCTATTATACTCTAATTAAGATAACCTAACTCAGATACAACATTCTGAAATCATTGCATAGTTTTGAACCTCATCAGTTTAAACTTCAACTGATTTTTTGCAAAGCTTTTTCCCTATTTCTGGTACTTTCTGGCAAAGCTTACCTGGATATTTAGGTTGAAGGGTTATATCATGTTATGGTATGCTTAGTCATTTTTTTAAAATAGTCCAAAGCTATGAAACAGATGGAGGTCACAGATTTTTGTTCATTTGTTGACACAATAAGTAATAATTTGTAGTAATTTCCACAGCCAAATTAATATCAGAACATTCATCTGTTTACAGCCTAGTCAGCTCAGTTCTGTTCTTGAATCTGTGAATATTCACTGAAGCAAATTCTAAAAAAAAATCTGTTATCTTTCCTAAAGCTGATTTGATAAACGTAACAAAGGTACAAAGTGGAAATTACTCTTGCGATCTTTTCTGCTTGGCTACATCCAATATGCCCCTAATTCTGTTAATTCCCACCGACTCAATGTGATTTATTTTATTCAAAATGACACTGAATTCATGCTATGGAAGTATACCTGATTTTATTACAGTTATTTATTTTAATTCTTTAATGCTATGAGCTGCTTCAGGGCACAGCACCACTGAAAAATAATATGCAAATCACTGGTGATGTAAACATGGGGCTTTATTTATTTGACAGTAGAAAAGTTGCAATGGGGTGTGTGTGTCATGAATCTATTACTTACTTGATAGGTACTGTTGGTGATCCTGAACGGTGAAAGTGAACATTTTGCCATTTTCCATCACGGCGATGCCAAACCCTGGTCTCTTCTGACTGCATTGTTTTGGGCATTCCACTTCCATCCAGATATTGAGTCAGTCGGATATATGCAATGCAAGCAGCGTCATCCCCTACCAGATGGACATGGGGATTCAGGATAATGGTGTGGACTGGCTTGTTGCTTTTCGACAAAGCTATGGAAAAAAAGACATATGAGGTCTAAACCCTGAATGCACAAAATGCACTCCAGATCATCAGATCCCTCTTAGGATCAAATAAATAGAAATTCTGAGCAGCCACTGATAAATTCATTTAACATTCTATGGATTGTATTCATAAAGTCTAAACACCAATGAATATATCATGCAGCAATGTATGTTTACTGGGACAGGAGATCTTAATTACATGGTGAGATAGTTAAAAACATTAATTCTTGACCAAATTAGGTGAGGATCAAAAGTGGATCTTTGACATTTTAAAATATTTTCCACCTGTTGCAGCCCAAAACATTTCTCACATACAGGCACTGCTGCTGTGAATTATGCCATTATTACGTCAAATCATCAATTCCTTTGTTGAATGAGTCTTCAGGCCTTGCTATTTTATTTATTTATGATTTTGTTTTCCTCCTTCAGAGAGATTGGTATAGATTTAAAACTTATCAAAAAATAAAATCCAAATTTATTTCCTAGGACATATACTAACTAAAAGCAAATAGGTTGCAACTTTAGGGCTCTAAAATGTCAAACATCTGATGATTACCCTTCTGAAGCTGGGTTTTTTTTCCCCTCCAGACCTGGAGATATGGCAGTTGGAAGGAGCAAAAAGAACAATAAAACTGAAACACTGATTTTTGATTTGGTTTTCACTGACAAGATCATAGGTTGTTTATTCTATATATAATTAGACAACCCATGACCTCTTAGGTCATCCTTTCAGACATATTTCTTTATCAAATTCCTCAAATGTCTCCAATAATGTGCATTTAAGGTATATTGGTTCAAAAGGTTTTGCTCTGTTTTGCCCAAGAAAAGGTTATAAGAAAAAGAGTTTAAGTAGTATATTGATGGGTTCTTTCCAAAACAGGAACCTTTTTTTTACAATACCTGTATGGAATTATTCTAATATTTCAAAATAAAATTAAAATTTTAATGTATAGGTTATACAAATTCATTTATGGAAGACTGTATATCTTCAACTCAAGTCTTTGTTTTACAGTAAAAAAAAAAAATTGTACTTCTCTTAGTAAACATGAAATCTTGTGCCAGAATCTTCAAGAGGAATCATGTTCTTCACAATGAAAAGAATAAAAAGCCCTAATAAGATACTGATGCAGCACTACCATTTAAAAAGCATAACCTAGATTTAGTGCTAAGGAAAAAATGTGGTTATTCAGCGCTAAAATAGATCTGTATTGAGAAAGTGCAGACATAAAATATACAGATATACGTTCAAATCAAATGATTTGGTTAACAAATAGTTCGGGATGCTGTTAGGTAACATTTTGCTTTTCTTTACAGGCGTAATATTTAATTTTTTTAAAGCAAACTAAAAAATAATCTTTATTATACTATCTTTATTATACTATCTTGTTAGTTCACATTATAATTCAATTTTCTGGATACAGAATATGAATATAAAGCTTATTGAGTAGCACATGTAGTTGTCTCCCAAAGCGAAATTATTCTTTTTCACAGATCCATCTATCCTTTCCATTTGCCTTTGTTTTCCTATGTGAAGAACTATGCACTAGATTTGGTCAAATTTCATCTTGTCCTCAGTATGTATGTAATGTATGTTATGTTATGTTATGTATGCTATGTATGTATGTGTATGTAGGTATTTATTTACTTACTCACTTACCGGTACTTATTTATTAGGCTGCCCATGTTAACTCAAGGTAATTCTGGGTGGCTTACAATGAGAAATACAGTCCTTTCTGGTTTTAAGCAAAATCAATTTCTACCCAAGTAGAATAGAATAGAATACCCTTTATTATCATTGCATTCTACAAATACAATGAAATTTTAAAGCTACTCCAGCACAGTGCCCCAATTACCATATCAAAATCACACTACAGAGTATTTAATAATAATAATAATAATAATAATAATAATAATAATAATAATAATAATAATAATCTAAAACCTATCTAAAACATTTTGTAAGTTAAAGAGTTAAAAAATGCCACTATATGCATAGTATTAAATCACAAATGCACTGCTTGATTCAAGACAATTACTGACTTGGAAAATAAACTGTTTCTCAGTCTATTAGTCCTCATTTTAAGACACCTATAACGTCTCCCTGATGGTAACAATTGAAAATATGAATGACCAGGATGAGAATGGAGATTTTTAGTGCTCTGGAGAGGAGTCTGGTCTTCGCAATCTCTGTTCTAACACACCATAAACAACTTTTGGAGAGCAGAAAGGATTCTGAATCCCCCAGCTGGTTGGGGGAACTAATTGTTGCCTCCAAACATAAGTTATTGCCTTAAATAATCTGAATTATCTGGCTTTAAAAATGGGTTGGACCAATTCACAGTTAAAATGCTTGGCAACTGACTCATATTTAGGATAGTTGCAGTGTCCTTGGGACACATGATCACTTTTTGTAACCTTCTGACAAGCAAAGTCAACCAGATTCACTTAACACCTGTGTTATTAACATAACAATTGCAATGATTCACTTAACAATTGTGGCAAGAAAAGTTGTAAAATGGGGCAAAACTCAACAAATGTCTTGGTTAGCAACATAAACTTTGGGCTCAATTGTGATCGCAAATCAAGGACTCCCTGTATATGAACTTTGTAGCAATAATCTAAAAGGTTTGGCTCAAAAGTCATAAACATCAGGTAACAACATACCGTTTTCAAAGTAAAACCGATGGAAATCCATCCCTTCTACAAGATTTCCCAAAGCTTCAGGCTCAAATGAGGTAAGACCAGGATCACAGATTTTCCTACAGAGCAAGAGGAAAAAAAAAAACTCTTATACATATTATGTGACAAAAGTGAAAACCCATCATGTACATACTGAATCCGGTAAGCCTACATTTCAAATGCAGTCTGCAGAACATCTTACAAAGTCTCAACTCCTGAAATCCTGAATTTCTTGTGATCCCCTTGGAGAACCACAGCTTTAAGGCACTGGTTTTGCCTTGAAACAGAGCTGTCCTGGTGTTTTTCCTATTTCTTTCTTTCATTCACTCACACACAACTGATGTCATGATTGAAGCGAGCTCTGAGGTAGCTGTTCTTAGCTGGGATTGTCTTCAGGCAGCCCTTCCATCTCTTACTAATGTAGGGATGTCAAACTGGGGGCCCGTGGGCTGGATGTATCATGTGCAGGCCATGTCCACCCCAGCTCTGCGAAGGGGAAAAATGTCACAATCCATCACGTGATAGCAAGGTGATGCTGCGAGTTTGACACCCGTGCACTAATGCATGCATTTCTGCAACATGAAACATGACGGATGCTACTAGATGAAACTGTTCCAAGAATGTTCTATTGCACCTTAGACCCACCTCTTTTTTCTCCCTAATTTTTGATGATGTAAATGAGATAAACATGATCCAGATCACATGTCACTCTCTACAGTACGTTTAGGAACTATATTAAACATACCAAAGTCTTTATGCTGAACACTATCTAACAATCCTGGTTGTGTGGTTTCTTACCAATCTGAGGCAGAAAATACGGTAGAACCTTTGGTCATGACCATAATTCATTCCATAACTTTGGCGATTTCTTCGTCTTCTAATGTTTGGTCTTCGGGAATTTCTGAGTCAAGGGTCATGTTTGATTGCCACCTAAGTATGTGTTCATGACCAGATTCAAATTTTTTGTGAATTTTTTGGTCAGAACCAGTGGTGGGATTCAGCCAGTTCGCACCACTTTGGGAGAAATGGTTGTTAATGGTTGTGAGCAGTTTGGTGAACTGATTCCTGGAGGAAATCATTAGGGCAGAGAACCAGTTGTTAAATTATTTGAATCCCACCACTGGTCAGAACCCGATTTGGTTGTGGTCAAAAGCTTTCATGACCAGAGGTTCTACTGTATATGGAAACTTCAAACAGTTAAAAGTAGAAAGAATTTAACTGCTCTTCCCTGAAAGCAGAAAAATTCAATCTCTGTCCATGATACGAACTTAAATCATGAGCTGATTTATCATAACCCTCAATACCTGCTTACCATTAAAGGGTTGCCTATCTCCAATATGAGAATTTTTTTCTTCTCAATATGATCCAAAGAACTACAACTGCGTCCTGATTACAATAATCAGTTGCTGAAAATATAGTCTAATATTATATTGATATCCAACTAAAAGAAAGCAGAATGCAACTTACGTGTAGGCTTCAAAATCCCCATTATTGATAGCTTCTATCAGCTGCTCAGTAACCTTGATGATCTCTTGTTTACGAGCTGGAGACAAGAAAGAAACATGTATAATGACAAGATTAAATATAAAATCAAAGCCAATGGAACAAAAGACTGTATGACAATATCAATCACTGAGTTGTTTTTGTTTGAATTATGATTGTCGTGCATTTAGACAGCTTGAGTGGTGCAGTGGCCTAGAGGTGGAGCTCTCACCTCACAATCAGGAGACTATAAGTTTGATCCTAGATAGAGGCAGTTATTTCTTTTTCTGAGCATGATGAAAATATATCTGCTGAATATAACTCAGCACTGGCGACAGGAAAGGCATCCAGCCAATAAACTCAGCTCTATTCAGATGTCCAGACTCCACCCCACAAGGCATTATGGGGACATTAAAAGATGATGATGATGATAATTCATTCAGATAGCCTCTGCAGTTCCCTCATCCTTTGCTGTTAACACAGCCAAAAATTGAATTTCATCCAACTCTGTGCAATGGACTGACTTCTGCACATATTTCTGTAAGGACAAATCGGAAACACAGATCAGAAGCAAGAGTTGGAGATCTATGGCTTAGCCATTTTTCTGCCTTCAGTGAATTTTGTAGCTTCAAAACCATTCAGAGAGGATGTCAAAGGAAGAGTAGACATAATATGAATTAATCCTTTGATGAGTTCCACGCATTTGACAGAATATCCTTCTGATACTCCTTCAGGTTATTTGTTTTTACTCTCCTTGTAATTTCAAAGGTGGGTTAAGTGGCATTTTAAAAAACTGTTCTTAATTTCACATCACATGTACAGGTTTAATCATAGTTTAAACTAGTCCCATGATGTTTGCCTATCTATCCATCACATAAAAACACAAAACAGTGTAAGACTGGCTAATTTGTCGCTTCACTTATTCTTTACTCTTTTCTATTAATTGCAGCAATCATTTGCATTTTAAAATTTAAATTGGAATAATGTCAGATCATAATCATTCACATGTAAACTGAGTGCAGGTACATTAGTTATGACTGCTGATAGCACACAAACAATATCTTCCCCAGAGCAAGAGAAAGTAGTCTTATTCCCCTTTGCAATTTCTAAGGACTGTTACACAGAGTGAGTTTTCTCACTTCCAAGAGAAGGTACATTTTCCTCAATTGTAATCAGGTACCTTCCAGTCCTCCTTAGTTTTCAGATGACTTTCTCCCCTCAATCCTGCAAAACTGTTCAGGAAGAAAATGTAAGGAGGCAAACTTATAACTCCCATTCAATATATTTTAAAACAAGAAGAGGACGACAGAATCAATGTTTTGATCTGCCAAAACTTTGCTCTGTCAAGATATATGTATGCTATACATAGAAATATAGACTGGAATAAATACATGTTTTATATATATATATATATATGGTATTCAGTTTTGTTCGGGTATTTTCCCACATCATTATAGTTGTGCTTTTAAAGTTGTAGCAACGTTTCGGCAGAATCTCATCTGCCATCATCAGGCTTCTGTATTGTGTTTGTCTGTGAGTCAGACTTTTACAATGGTTTCAGATTTAAATTTGGGACTAGCCTACTGTTGTGCCAGAATGGTTTTTTCTTCATCCTGATTGGTTGGGAGTCTTGGTCTGTGTTTATGGTCTTGGAGTTTGCTGTGTTCTGCTTGATTGGTGTTTCCAACATCTTCTGTCTGTTTTGTGGCTTTTTTTGTGTCTTGATTGGCTGGCAACATTGTGTTCCTGTATTGGAGGCTTTTAGTGCAGCTTGGCTCCAAGTAAATGGATGGCTATCATTTGTTAGGAAGCTAGGTTTCATCTGGGTGCCTGGTTGGGGTGTGTTTGAGCTGGAGGTATCAGGGGGGATCTGTTTGTACCCAGGTGTTTGCCTGGCTAGTGGAGATTTTTTTGTTTGTGAGTGCAGGCTTCCAAATAATTGACAGTCTGGTGGAATCATCTCTTCTATTCATGCTTTCAGGTCTTTTTTCAATCTCTATGGCTTTTCTGATAATTCTGTGGCTGGGGCTTTCTATAGTGGCTAGGGTTTTGGTGCCATTGAAGTTGATGCTATGACCTGTGGCTTCCATGTGTTGGACTAGTGAGGAAGTGTGTTCCAGCTTTTTTACTGCATTTTTGTGTTCATCCAGGGGGGTACTTATTCTTCTATTGGTCTGTCCAATGTATGTGGCTGGGCATGATGCACAGGCAACTTCGTATATGCCTTGGTTTTCCAGGTCAATTTTATCTTTGGGGTTTCTAAGGATGGCTGCTATTTTTCTGTCTGTTTTGAAGGCAGTCTTGATGTAATGCCTGTGTAGCATCTTACTGATTTTATCTGCAGTACCTCTTATGTAGGGCAGGACAGCTGTAACAGACCTATGGAATCCAACTGTTTTTCTTACTTTTGCTGATTATTCCACTGCTCAGACTCACTATACCATAGCTCATTTAGGTAAGCTCTATCCTTTTGAATTGTATCTTATGTATCTGTATCTTTTATATTTGTAGAGAGTTCATGAAATATAATATTCATCATCTGTTGGATACCACTTGGACAATTAGCTTGAGGTTAATTCATAGTTCTGGCATAGAGACATTGTAAAAAATTTATCGAGACATTAAAAATACCATGAACGAAGACAATTTGAGAACATCTGGTTAAGGTACGATTTAAATCACATACCAGAAGGCTGAGTACTCTTTCATATTTGCAATAAGATGTTAATTATAGAACCTACACACCTGCAGTGTATTAGGCCTATTATATAGAATTTTAGCTTCCTATTTGTACTTAATTCAATCTATACTTGCACATAAGCACATTTACGGACTTTTTAACCAAAGTATCATGAAAGGTGGATAAGGCCACCTTTTGAATTTTGATATGTTTACTTTTCATGTTTATCTTATTCATGGGTACATTAGCTAAACATATTTGTAAAAAGCGGAGGGGAAAACCTACTGTATATACTTATGTATAATTTAACAGTGTGTATTATCTGTGTATAAGCCCAACCCTATTTTGGGGTGTATTTGGACACCTAAAAGTTTTGAGTATATATGACAAGTGACAAGGATATTATTTACATTACTCAACAAGTTTACATATAGTATTTCCTTTTTTCCCACTTTCTCAATTGCCACAACATAGTTCTTTCTCTAGTTCTCCCCTTTAAGGACTGAGAATCATATTTCTTGGCCCTGCATTTTCTCACTTTCTAGTTCCCATATTTCGATAGTCCTGTTGCAGATTGGGGTTGCATTTTTCTGAGTTGCTTATCAGCATTTTTCGGAGTTGCTTATCAGGTTATAAGTACATGTGTGTGTGTGTGTGTGTGTGTGTACACTAATTGGTGCTGATTGGTTGTAGCTGATATACATCTTAGAATGCTTGTGAGGCTCTTAGGCCCTGTTACTACTCAATTCACCTGCCCTCATTGCTCATTCCACCATATGTCAGTTTCAGCACAACTTGCTTCTCCTTCAGTTTTCCAAGTCAATTCCCTTTCTCTCTTCCATCAACAAGCCACACAATGCAACTTCAAAGTTTCTCTTCATCTCTCTGTAGTACAGGTGTAACCCCCTCCACTTTTAAAGTCCCAAGGAACAAAACCATAGAGAGCGAAATTTGGCATATTGGCAATTTCAAGGTTTTTTTCTTTCACAAACCTGCTTCAACAAAGGTTTCAAACTTGCTGATTCCAACAAGAGCAATTTATCTCCTAATTTTATATGGACCCTACATCCCCTTGTTTCTATGTAGTCCTCGACTGATAAGCACAATTGAGCCCAAATTGAATTTTGCCCTATTTTATGACTTTTCTTGCCTCTGTTTTTAAGTGAATCACTGCAGTTGTTAAGTTAGTAACCGGTTGTTAAATGAATCTGTATTCCCCATTGACTTTACTTTCCAGAAGGTCACAAAAGGAGATAACATGATCTTGGGACGCAGCAACTGTCATAAATATGAACCAGTTGCCAAGCATCTGAATTTTGATCACATGATCATAAGGATCTTGGAAAGGTAGTAATTGTGAAAAACAGTCGTAAGTCCCTTTTTTTCAGTGCCATTGTAACTTTGAATGGTCACTAAACTAACTGTTGTAAATTGAGGATTATCTGTATACAGTCTGTACAACTCATTCAGTTTTGTAGAGTCCTTGTTTGTTGTTTGCTTGTACATTTCATTACCTGACTAGGTAACATCATCAGCCCATAATCTCCAAACAAGCAATCAAACTAAGAGAGCATCAAGGACTCCACAATTCAGCTCTGAGCCAGATATATTCTTTTCTTTGGTATTTCAATTTTTCTTATGAATCACAGGTAGGAACGGTCTGCATCTTTGTATGCATATGATGGTAACTAATTATCACAGACATTGACCTTGTTGTAAATTAACACAAATCAATCGGATGCTTGTACCTTAAAAGAGAACAAAACTAAGCCCTTAGTAAACAATGAATGTACTACAGCTAATCCTTGACTTAACAACTGTTCATTTAGTGACTGTTCAAGTTACAATGGCACTGAAAAAACTGACTTGTTTTTCACACCTGCTGTTGCAGGATCCCCATGGTCACATGATCAAAATTCAGAGGCTTGGCAACTGGCATGTATTTATGACAGTTGCAGTGTCTTGGGGTCATGTGATTATCTTCTGAGATCTTCTGACAAGCAAAGATAAGCCAGATTCACTTAACAATTGTGTTACTAACTGAACAGTTTAAGTGATTCACTTAACAACTAAGGCAAAAAAAGTTTATCAATTGGGGCAAAATTCATTTAACAATTGTCTTGCTTAACAACATAAATGTTGGACTCAATCATTATTTTAAGTTTAAGACTCTATAATATTGCCTGTATAATATTCAGCGAAGACTCAGAAAGAACATTCCTAGCAATTTGCTCATTAGATCTTACAATTAATTTTTAAGAATTAGTTTAATTCTCTCTTGTTGTTCTCTCTTGATGTTTTATGGGACATGGCCCTGGAAATGGTCTTCTAAAATGATGAGGAAAGACTATATTAAGGGATGGTATATTTCAACTGGAGATATAAAAACATCTCCATATGCAAGCATCCCATATAACAAGAAGCCACAATATGCGGGCATATTCACAAAATTGAACATGACAGTAAATTTACTGGAATACAAGTTCTTTCTATTGTCATATATAAAGAGTTGCAATCTAGGTCTGCAGTATAACATCCTCTAAATTGCTGGGGACTGCTACTAACTTTGGACAATTGTAGAGGAATATGATAGGCTATTTTCATATCACATATTTGGGTGAATATTGATGTAAGGTTGATTGCATTAAGGCTATAATTTGATTACTGGTAAACAATATTTGAATTTCATACAGAAAAAAAACTCATAAGAAATATTTCACTATGAAAAACAGATTATTCTGACAATGCATACTACAAAAAAGAAGCCAGGGACTCTTTTTAATGCATGTGAATAATTTTATGTTGCTTTTAAACAGCATGAACTATTCTCTGTACAGTAATCTGGCTTTCACATTTCTGGAGCTTCAAGCAATTCATTCAGTAATGAACTGGCAAGAGTATTAAGATAGCCGATTCTCTCTTCAATTTCCTAAGAAGCAAAGATCCTCCTGAGATTCAGTGCATGCTTAGTGAAAATGCAAACACTTCATTCCCTAAAATGAAAACCAATAAAGTTACTGTATATCTTTTATTCAAACATACTAATGGATATGGGTTTCTCTTCAACTGTAACAGTTATATTAGAATAACTGGCACCTGGCCACAGGTAAATAAACAATTACCCTTTCCCAAATATGTAAATCCTACTTCTGCATTTGGCATGAATCTTGATTACAGATATGGGATCACAGTAGTGGAAAAAGTCTGCACCATGTACTCTTGTCCAAATGCAGCAGCAAGATTTTAGGGAAGCCAAAAAACCCAAAATTTTATACTTCCTCATATTCTAGATTCATTGAATACTAAAAATGGCTAGCTAGCAGTGCAGAGGCAATTTTTTTTATTACTGTCTTTAAATAGTGATACTGTGAGTGAGAACAAACCACATGTGAATTTCTGGGATAGGTTTCTTCTGGGATCAACCAGTTATTATTAATACTGACTATAATTTTTAAACAGTTCTTTTGTAATATTATGTCTTATACTCTAAGTCTAATGCAATAGCTGTTCCAAAAACGGAAAAATGAGAACACATTCTTGATTAAATAAATTCACTTCAAGGAGTGAGTTTGATTAAAATGGTAGGGGTCTGCATAGCACTCTTTGTTAGGAATGTAAGTCACCTAATAGTTGGATTGGAAAATATATAAACCAGGATAGACATTTTAATACTGTCTCTTTAAGGGAATGCTAAAATGGTAATTGGGTGTGGTTCCTGAAACGGCCATAAGATGGAGCCAGAAACCTGGGCTGTTCTGTGCATTTCTGGAGAGTGTTGCCATTCCTGCATTGACTGTTTACAGATCATCCTTGGTCTTGGATTTGATGTAAGTCTGTTACTGAACTGTTTTTGATATTGGACCTTGTTATTTGGATTATCCCTGGACTGAAAACTGACTGCTTTAACTGTGAATGACTTGGACTGCTTGTTTGGACTTTGCTTAAATGTTTATTGGAAGTAAAAACACATTTTACTATACAGTGTAACTGTGTGCTTTGTGTGTGTGTTGTTCTACACTACTCTCACTATGTCTCCCTGTGTGCGCTCATTCTCCTAACGGGGAATTTCCTCAATACTCTTCTCTTTCTTTTCTGCCATTTCCCTCCATTTTACCAGCAAAGAAATCCTTACTCTAAAAAAAAGATTGTGAACAATAAGAAGATGGGAAAGGCTATCCCATGAGTTATCCTTTTCTAGAAATCTTGGGGCTTGTAGCCTACAGCTAACTACACCAAGAAGGATTTGAAGTCATAGAGAGCATCAACCATTGCTTTTCTTGCATTCTCAATACAGTACAAGTCTTTCCTTTTGGGGAGCAGAAGAAAGGAATCAAGGAGTTAATGGGAAGATTAAAAAAATAATTAAGATTTAAAACAGATTCTGGAATTTGAGGTCTACCCAATGTATCCCAATCATAAAAGCTCCCTGAGTGATTCTGGAGCTCAGGGGTGTCAAACTCGCGCATCACATTGTCATAACATGGCGCATTGCAACTCCCCCCCCTTCGCTAAGCCGGGGGTGGGGGTGGCCAGTACCTGTCCCATGGGCCGCAAGTTTGACACACCTGTCTTAGCTGGAATCACTTCACAGAATTAATTTCTATGTGGAGCACAAATGGAGAGATTGTATGTATGTTACCTTGAGCTCTTGGAGGAAAGACAGGGTACAAATCTAATAAACAAACAATCCTACATTTGAACCTATTGAAATAGTTTTTTTAACCTATACCTGGGAAATGAGGCACATCTCAATTATTTCTAGATAAGCAAGACACAGACCTGCTTTCCTGGGGGAGGTTTCACTCTCCCTCTGTGTCCAAAGTTTGGTTATGGATGCTGGGTAGAGCATCCTTATTAGCCCCATCCATTTCACAGATGTTTTCCGAATCAACATCACCATCTAGAAAAGAAAAGGGCTGCAATATCCAGCTAATAAGAAGTAGTCACATATTAATGTTTTCTATATGCTTTAGGAATGAGATGCTTTCAGTTCCCAAAGCTAATGATTGTTTTGTAATCCATTTCTGGAACGTACTATTTCTCTTCTAAAATGCTTAACGTTTTCCTGCTCACGGATATTTCTGAAATTTCTAGCATGGATTAACATTCAAATACAGAACTCTATTATGCGTCATAAGGAACTAATGTAGTATTCCCCCTTTATTTACTAAGGTTTGTTTTTAGTTTTAAATTCTGGACTTCAAGCTCTACTGTTTTTAGACATAGGGTAAACTGACCTAAATATTATTGGTCAGGGTGCAGAGAACTTACATGAAGCCTCTCATCAATTTCATAATATTCCTATTTAAACAAAGCATTTGTAGTCATATTATTATTTAGCATTTACATTGGTTTACATCAGGCCTGTCAGAATATGTTTTGTTTAGGCTACTCCCAAATGTATAGAAGTTACATATTTGTGCTCTACCAAGGTTTATGTTTATTCTGATGGAATTTGGGCAGGAAAACATTTCTCTAAATATTTAAAGTGAGGGTTCATGGATTTTATGCAAGTTCTCATTTAAAAGAAAATATGTTTTATTTAAATATAACTGCATGCATACTCGATTATGTTTTTAAAAATGTGATTATTACAATCTGTTTCTAGCATAACTACTGAATGTTCCAATTTTACAGCAAAGCCATCTATCATAAAAATTTTACTTTTGGTAATTTTCATCTAAGAAAGTCTCTCTTATTTTTCATATCCATCTAGAGTCATCACGACCCTAAAATATGAACAAAAATATATCATGCCAAGAGTACCATAGGTCTGCAAAGGAGAAAGATAACATAAACCATTCCCTAATAATATATTTCAATTGAAGTAATTACAATTTCCATATACTTCATTATATAAGCAATTTTGGTCTTTGGCAGCACACTATCCTCTAGTGCTCTTATACATGAATTAAATTTGAACTTCTTTTAATTGTATGTGTATAAAAATAGCTACCCTGGTTCAGATAACATGAAGGACAGTTCAGTTAATCTGTCTGTCAAAGCAAATCATATATGATCAACTAATATGTGGGTAATTATTTTTTTAAATTTCATGAATGGAAACTTAATCATGGAAGTAAGAAAATATATTCATTCACATCAAAAGAGAAGCACCAAGTCTTCAAAATATATTAACTATTTTCACTCCACCTCTAAACTAGTTTTAAATGACTCCTCTCTTAATTTCAAGGGAATGAATTAGTAACTACATGAACTGCATCTCTCAACTTTTGCAAAGGAGAGGAAGAGTGGACTGAGAATGCGCATATTGAAGCAAAATATCCTGTGAATCTGCCAAATCCTTGAATCCTGCCACTGAATTGATGGAAACACAACAGCTGAATAAGGATGAAGCTATAGAGCATAAGGAGGAGACATTGATAATAGGAATAGATACTAAGACAATAAAAACATGATCAGTAAAATGAAACAGTAAGGGGAGAGGTCAGATTCAAGCAACCAGAACAACTCTGAATAGTATAAAGCTATCCTTTATTGTTGAACGCCTATTTAGAAGAATCTTATCAGACTAACTGCCCTCCCTTTGGAAACAGTATATAGGTAGTGGTCTTAAGCATTAAATCTCAGACATTTTCTTCCCCAAATCGGCTCTATGCTGGAATGTCTCCTTACTCTGCCCTAGAAAGACTCCTTTTACTTCAGCTGATGATTCCACAATAGAGAAGGAGAATGATGAATAAAACTTAATACCTATACGTGACCCTCCTTTTTGAGAACTGTATTGGGGGTGGAGGGAGATAGATGGAGATAAAAGGAAAAGAGGACCAAAACAAAATCTCAAAGTAATCATTTAATTACACACAACAAATGAGACCAGAATATTGCAACATCAATATGTTGTGTTAAAAAAAAGAAAGAAAGATGGACAAATCACATTAGGTTTCAATTTACATACCAATAGCATGAAATATATGCTTAGATTCCCACAATGATATATGATCTTACAAAGATAAATAATTATCATAAGAAACAAAGTCAACATACTTTGTCTGATTTATAATATTGTGCAAATAATATAAACTGCAAATAATATAAATCAGTAAATAAACCTCTAATTAATTTATGAATTTCATTCATTATGCTGAAGTTTACTATAATGAAGGGAAAAGACAGATCCTATAAGATGCATGGAAGTATCTTGTGTAAGAATAAAAGTCTCAAAATCTGCTGCAACTAATCTAGTTGTGTACCATTAAATATATGAACTATTGCATTATACTAATCTAACAGTTTTCTGGCTATAATGATAAAGTCCAATGCATAATATTGAACGAATAAATGAATCTAATCAAATAAATTTAAACAGCATCACTAATCCTAAAACCAGGACTTGCAAAAGAAATAATTGGTGCAGTAGTTTATATTATGTTATACAGCAGGGGTGTCAAACTCAAGGCTCATGGGGCGGATCCAGCACGAGGGATGCTTAGGAGCCAGCCTGGAACCAGCGAAGGTCTGACCTGTGGTGCCTGCCAGCGAAAATGCAGATCGGGAGTCCCGTGTGTGGCCTGCCTGGGCTCTGTTTTTGGCTACAATGGCCTTCTATAGCCCTTTACCAGCAAAAACGGGAGTCCAGGGAGTCTGTTTTCACTGGCAGAGGGCTGTAGGAGGTGTTGCAGCCAAAGCAAAGCCTCGATGAGTGATGTTGAACTGGCCACACCCAACCCAACCCCTCAAGGTCAAACACAACCCTGATGCGGCCCTCATTAAATCGAATTTGACACCCCTGTTATATATACTTAGGATACTGAAAGATACTGAAAGATACTGAAAGGCTCCCATTTTTATATTTTTTACATTTTTATTTTGACTAAATTCTAACATACATTTATCTAAGGATAGACACAGCATTAGTATTTCTAACATTTGTCTGTCACTGTTGAGAAAATCTAGTACTGAAACAATCGATCATGTGTGGTGAAGTACAGTATCTTAAAATTTATAATTAAAAAAAAACACCAAAAATCTGTCTATGATGCCGTTATCAGTATGAGAAGGCCTTCTTAATTCTTCTTTTCCCTACAATTCCTCTCCTTATCAGCCACCTGCAATGCATATCTATAAAATACTAAAACACTGATTCCTATAATGTTTTCCTGGGTAAAATAGTGCATCATAAGTTAAGATTATACTTCAAATGAACTAACTTACAAAATGCATTGAAAATTTTGGATCAATGACTCCCATGGAATTTGGCAAATTTTATAAAACATTTTATGACCTAAATAAATTTCATAACATAAATACAAATGATGTTTGACTGTGCTATATTGTTCAGCATGTGCTATTTTCACAGCAGATACATCTCTGAATGTATCCCAACATTTCCAGTGAAGGAAGTAGATTAGGAACGATGATGCAACACCCAACCTTATTTACAATGGAGTACTCCATCTAGAAAAATATGCCTTTGAACTTACATGGCAAAGTCCTCTTCAGCCATTTAATTTTGGATAGATCATAGCTCTAGAATAAATGTAAGGAACTGGTGGCTATTTAAGTTGTTAAGTTATGATTTTCATCATTCCCTAATGAGAGGTGTGTGCTAATATCCAAATGGCCACTGTCTTCTACTCATACCTATTTTGAAAGCATGCTATTATAATAGGAATCAGTCAAAACTTTTAAAGGTTACCCAGAAATCTACAAATACTAGCATTTAAATAGGTTTTATTTTTGGAAAAACTCCGTATAGCTCTATCTATGTTGTTATCTATGTCTGCATCTGTAGCTATACAAGTCCTTGATATGATGGAATGTGCACTTTCAATTTTAGAGGGGAAATTTTTGGCAGCACAGAGCTTTCCCAGTAGGAGATCCAGATTATGAGACTGTGCAATCCGGAGGGGGATGGGAGGGGACTGTGCAATTCCCAAGATTCAGGATAGTCAGACATTGCAATATTTCAGGTTGAATCTAGTATGTAAAAATTATAGCTTTAGTTTGGCAAGATTCTATTAGATATAAGGAAATAAAGGGTGAAACTCAATTGGTTCTTGCTGTCTCATCTCTTGGCTTGCACCTGACTCTGTTTAGATATAGATACAGATTAACAGAATTGGAAGGGACCTTGTAGGTCATCTAGTCCAACCGCTCACCCAAGCAGATCCTACACCATTTCTGACAGATGGCAGTCTAGTCTCTTCTTGCATGCTTCCAGTGATGAAGTTCCCACAACTTCTGAAGGAAAACTGTTCCATTGGTTAATTGTTTTCACTGGCTCAGTTTACTGACTGCCTTGTCAGTTTAAATTCAAAGTTATGATGATTGAAAAAAAAAAAAAGAAAATCAGCTTTCCACCCAATCTTTGCATTTATGACTGTCACAGTGCCCCATGGTGATCACTGTTGTGAATACATAATACCAATAAAGTTATCATTGAGCTTGAAGTCAAGTGCAGGGTTCTGGCCCTGCACTTCTGATTGGCTGTTAATGGCAGGATCGGATTGGCCCATTCAGGAGCAGCCGATTGGCCATTAACAGGCTATTCCCATTGGTTAACGGAGCTAGCACTCCAGGTTTGTTATTGGTTGAATAGTTAATGAATTGCCTATATAAGTAAGGCCATAGCAGCCTTTGAGCTGAGCTGTCACAATATGTAAATAAAGAGTTTGAAGTTCACTATCTCTGCCGGCTCGTCTCCATCATTCACACCCATGCTCCAAACTTAACACTGGTGACGAGGATGGGATTGGATGACATCAGAGCCAACTAAGCACGTGACTGAAGCGCACAACGGTGAAACCATGTCCGGCAGCGTAATACCACCCACTCCATTCGATCCAGCTCAAGAGGACTGGGAGTCTTACATGGATCGTTTCCAAATGTTTTTGGAAGCGAATAACCTGAAGGATGCCACGGCCGGAAAGAAACGGGCGGTATTCCTGACGCACTGCGGGCCAGCGGTATTCAAGATGGCTAAGGCATTAGCGAAACCGGCTGAAGTGAAGGCCATGGACTGGGACATCCTCGAACCGCTGCTAAGGGCCCACTATGCACCCACCGTTCCAACGCTCGTAAAATGACACAAGTTCTATCAACGGAACCAGCGGAAAGGAGAAAGCGTCGCTGATTTCGTTGCAGACCTCCAGAACTTGGGAGGCCTTTGCGAGTTCACCGACCTGGAAGAGGCCTTGAGAGACAGAGTAGTCCTCAGGCTAGACACTCTAAACGTACAGAGCAGAATAATGGCAAAGGGCGACATCACCCTTAAAGACGCCATAGCTGAAGCTATAGCAGCGGAGGCAACCAAGAAGTCGGCTGCCCAACTACGCAGAAATCGCACTCCAACACACCAACCAGCCGGCGAAATTTCATCTAACGCAGAAGGGCAGTTTTCCACGGCCCACCAAGAGGTCCATCACCTGCGGTCCGATCGGGAACAACACCCGAAGTCCCAGCAACCATGCGCGGGCTGCGGGGCCAACCATTTTCGCTCTGATTTCAAATTCCGCGACGCACTCTGCCACGAGTGCGGGAAACGAGGCCACATCGGACGAGTCTGCAGAAGCCTTCTTGGACCCAGCCAGACCTCGAAGGGAACCAATCTCCGCCAATTGACAGGGAATCGCCCTGTGAGGCAAGAACCAGTAAACCACTCCTACGGAAACCGACCCGTGAATCGTCTAGCGAGACGAGAAGAGGCTCACCAAACACTCACTGTTGGCCATGCCTCTTCCTTAGACGCTCAGAAAATTCGGGTCAATGTGAACATTGAAAATTGGCCCTGCCAGATGGAAGTAGACTCGGGATCGTCTCTTTCAATGGTCTCATGGAAGACCCTCAAGTAACTCATCCCCACTATCCGGCGCCAAGACCTTCAATTCCAACGGCTCGTGCTAAAAGACTACCAGGGGAACCGAATTCCAGTTGCAGGATCCAGTCGAGTCCGGGTTGCATTCAAGAACCGCACGGCATACTTACCCCTGACGGTGATCGATAAGGACCAGCCTAGCCTGTTAGGCCTACAATGGTTCGCACCACTCAGCATCGAAGTGGCAGGCATTAACCGAATCGGCAGCAGTGACTGGGAGGAAGACCTCGCCCACGTATTCAGGGACGTCTTCGAGGAAAAGCTAGGCGAGTACAAGGGGACCCCGATATCCTTTAGCCTTAATCCAAAAGTAGCTCCCATCCACCTTAAGCCTCATCGAGTTCCGTTCGCTCTAAAACCGAAAATCGACGAGCAACTCGATAAGTTGATTGCCCAGGGAGTTTTAAAGCCAACGGATCACTCCCCTTGGGAAACGCCGATTGTGACACCAATTAAGCCAGACGGCTCTATTAGAATTTGCAGGGACTACCGAGCCACTCTAAACCACGCCCTGCAACAGAACCCATATCCGGTGCCGGTGGTACAGCACCTCCTCCATTCCCAGGGGGGAGGAAAAGTCTTCACTAAACTAGACTTAGCTTCGGCTTATCAGCAATTGCCGGTTGACAAAAAAACGGCACAGGCACAGACTATCGTAACACACCGGGGTGCCTTTAAGTGTATGCGACTTTAATTCGGAGTCAGTGTAGCCCCAGGGATCTTTCAGAGCCTAATGGAGAGACTATTGCAGGGGATCAAGGGTGTTGTCCCCTATTTCGACGATGTGCTCATTGCTGCCCCCACTCAAAAAATCTTGCGAGAGCGTTTAAGACTGGTATTGCGAAAATTTCAGGAAGCAGGCCTGAAAGTCAAAAAAAACAAGTGCAAAATGTGTACCGATCGTGTGGAATTCTTAGGGTACCTAATTGACAGTCAGGGTATTCACCCTACTGATAGTAAATTGAGAGCAATAAAAAACACTCCCAGGCCCCAGAACAAGACCGACCTCCAGGCGTTCTTAGGCCTAATCAATTTCTATAATGTATTCTTGCCGCACAAGGCGACTGTTGCTGAACCGTTACATCGCCTTTTAGATAAAAAAGCAATCTGGGTATAGGGTCACAAAAAAGAGCAGCCGTTCTGTAATGTAAAAAAACTACTGACTTCGGACGCCCTGCTAATGCAGTACAATGAGACTTTGCCAATAAATATAACCTGTGATGCATCGCCTTTCGGAGTGGGCGCCATTTTGAGCCCTAACGGTAACGAAGCCCCTGTTGCTTACTTCTCAAAGATGCTCTTGAAAACCAAGTGAAATTACAGTCAAATCGATAAGGAAGCCCTGGCGATTGTATCAGCAGTTAAAAGGTTTCATGAGTACATGTACGGCCGTTCACCATTGTAACTGACCACAAACCATTGCTGGGGATCATCGCTGGGGACAAGCCAACTCCCTACATACTTTCTCCCAGAATGAAACGCTGGTCAGAATTCTTGGCTGCCTACAATTATCGGTTACAATATCATCCCAGTAAAGCCATTCCCCACGCCGACGCGCTGAGCCGTACACCGTTCCCTGAAACTATCAATGATCCTGCACCAACGATGACAGCATTGCAGATCGAAACACTCCATACGCCGCCATTGACCGCCCTTAACATCACGAGAGAAACAAAACGCGACCCCATCTTGGTGCGAGTCCTCACGTGGGTGGAACGCGGATGGCCATTAGTACCAGACGACTTCGCACCATTCAAAAGTCGTCAAACAGAGTTGTTCTCGCAGAAGGGCTGTGTCATCTGGGGTGATAAGAGTCGTTATCCCAGAACGACTCCAACAGACACTGCTAAGAACCTTGCACGATGGCCACCTTGGCATCGTGCGCATGATGGGCCTCGCACAAAGCTACGCGTGGTGGCCAGGCATCGATAGACAAATTGAATCATGGGTTAAAACTTGCAAGAGATGCCAAGAAGTAAGCAACGCTCCACCAAAGGCAACCCCAACCGAATGGGAGACGCCACGGGGACCCTGGTCCCGCATCAATCTGGACTTTGCTGGGCCAACCAAAGGCCACACGTTTCTGCTAACCATCGACGCCTACTCGAATTGGCTCGAGATTCACCGAATGAGCAGCACGACCACCGAAGCAGTCATCAAAAGACTGGAAAGGCTTTTTGCAACCCACGGATTACCAGACGTTCTGGTATCCGACAACGGGCTCCAATTTACCGCGCTACCTTTTGAGCAGTACTTGGCTGACCGCGGTATTCAACATGCACTCACTTCGCCTGCGGACCCTGCTGCCAACGGTAGAGCTGAGCGCATGGTTCAATTCATCAAAAAGACTCTCCAAAAGATCGTCTACGACAACATCGACGAGAAAATCAACCGGATCCTTTTTCTGCAGCACGTCACCAACAAAACTCCCACCGAACTACTAATGGGACGGAAGCTCTGCTCCCACCTCGATCGGTTACACCCAGCCTACGAACCAGAAAAGCCACTCGGATCCAGCAGCCGATGCCGTACCTTCCACGTAGGCGATTTAGTATTTGCTAAAAACTTATCGGGCGATCCGCTGTGGGTAGAGGCGACCGTAATCTGCGTAACCGGCCCAAGATCATACCTCGTTCAGTGCCCTGACGATAGACTTTGGAAGCTGAGCTGTCACAATGTGTAAATAAAGAGTTTGAAGTTCACTATCTCAGCCGGCTCGTCTCCATCATTCGCACCCATGCTCCAAACTTAACAATCACCATCTAGGTGCTTTGCACTGGCATGCATTTATTACACCATCCCATAGTTACTTGCCCTCAATTTCCAACCTCACAACTGGCTCCCAAAAAGTAGAATTAATGGGAGTGGAATAGCAGCCATTGTTACATATCTATCTACAGGTAGTCCTCAAATTATGACTGTAATAGAGCCTGTATATCACAATTGTAACCATGGTAGTCATAAATCAGCTTGCTCAAATATCTCTATATCATATGATTGACTCATATTACAATTTTTTTTTGCAGAGATTGTTAAGTAAATGCCACAGTCATTCAGCAAACCAATTGTTCACTATGGGTGTGGATTCACTGAAAACCAGAAATAAATGTCAGTTTTCAAAAAAACCATCATAAAATATGGCCACATGAGCATGGGATACTGTAAAGAGCCGTCAATGCAGCCTGGTTGTGAGCACTCAAATTGCAGTCATGTGACTGTGCAGGGGCAGAGGGGAGGAACCATCAGAACCTGAAATCTGTCATAAGTATCCACCAAGCAGGTCCATCAGAACTTGAAATCACCAGTGGTAAGTCAAGGACTACTGGTTTAACTCAAGGTGTAAAATGGGAAAGTGTGGATAGATGATATACTTGACCATAAATGCAACATTAATTTATACTGTATATAAGAGATTCTATTTATTTAGTTTTAATTTAACAGAAGTCCAGCCCAAACAGTGAAACCAGTTCACGTGATGATGATGAGATTTTATCTGAGATTTTATTGTATCATTCAAGCTTTTCAGAGACAAAACATTCTGTTGAAATGTTTGGAAGGCAAATGGATGCACTTAGCTGGCAAAACTAAGCAGCATGGGAATACCACAAATACTATACATTTAAATAACCATTTAAATCAGAAACAATCTTATTTCTTTTGACAGTGTAGCAGCCGAAGAGCTTATGAAACCAAGAAACAGAGATAAAATATATTCCGAGAAATCTGAGGAAGCAGCACAACTATGGCATGGAGTCCTGTTCACAATATACCTGCCAGTTAACATAGGATGTTCAAGTTCAGGGCTAGTGGATAATAGTTAAAATAGCACAAACAACATATAGCTGCTGCGAAAATAAATTACTAAAGTTCTAAAGTCAATAAACTCCTGGATGTGATGTAAATGCCATTATTTGTACAGGTGAGTTGATGCATCCCACCTCCTTAATTCTTTTTCTAATGAGATAATGAATTTTTTTACTTAGTGTGTTAAACAAATGATACCAAACATGAGCAACTGTTACATTTGTATAAAAAAATATGGCATCTTTTCATATCATACCTTTTACATCTTCATCTTCAATGGTTGTGTTGGAACTCTCTGTTGATTCCTGTTGAGTACAAGAGTAATTCATTAAATGAACCCACATTCTTAATGTCTGCTTTGGATGTACGGTATTAAACAAATCATGCAAAGCTCTGAAGCAGACCATATGAATTTAAGACTCAGACAAATAATCACAGCGAATGATGGCTTCTGTCTTAAGTCAAATATCAGGCAGTTCGAAAGGAACATTAAAAGAGATGCATTTCCTATTGACCTATGTTGAACTTCATAGGAACAAAAAGGAAATACAACTGTGAAGAATGAACAGGTTTGGTTTTCTTAAGCCCTTTTGACACTTTTTAGGCAAATGGTAGCAAAATTATGGGCACTGTCTGTCAGAACTAGCCATTTAAGACTGGCAAGCACAAGACTTAGAGCTAAATAGTCCCTATAAAAATAGGCCAATATTGTAGCTTGATCTACAATCTTTTAATAATGTTGTAGACATAGAAAACCTCACATTGATTTGACCTTAACACAATTCATCCAAGGCATTTATTTACTTGTATTCTGCCTTTTTATTATTTTTACTTAACTCAAGGCAGAAAACACATCTTCCTTCTCCAATTTTCCCCACAACAACAACCCTATCAGGCAGGTTGGGCTGAAAGAGAACGAATGATCAAAAGTCACTCACTGGCTTTCATGGCTAAGATGGGTCTTGAACTCATGGTTCCCTGCTTTCTAGTCCAGTGCCTTAAGCACAAGACCAAACTGGTTTTCTATTGCTAGGATTCAGAGTACTTTACAATCAAGAAGTCCCACTGTTCACGGGCCTTTGAGCATGTGCTTCTTATACAGTAGCAGCTGTTACCCTGCCATTCCCACTTCTCCTGATAATGGGAAAATTGGAAGTTTCAAAGCAGAATGTTGTATAATAGGCTTCCAGTTCTGAATGCATAAAGAAAGTGTTGCTTTATTATAACTATGATATCATTTAAAAGAATTTGCAACCTTTGCTTAAACAGCAAAGTACGATCTGGGTGTTGATGATTTACAAGGATTGTTATGAATATTATATTTTTCAATCTTAAAAATGTTGCAGTACAAATATAGCTGAAATATAAATGAGGCTTTTGATTTTGTTGCAATCATTTTAAAAAATAACATATTGAACAGAGAAGTAGTTGTTGGCAAATTACATAACACAGATGTGCTAAAAAAATCCATGTTTATGTTTGTTTCTTGTGAAATTTTCACTCTATCCTTTTCAGACATGTTGTTCTCTGCCAGTTTAAAATTATTTGTTTCTCAGACAGCGGATGTTAGATGTCTACTTTAGTATCAAAAAGGCAAGTACCTCTGATGTTTGATGGATTATAAATAATAAAAATAGTTAGTTGACACAGTTAAAAAGGACACTATCAAAGATAGTAAAAAGTGTAGCCTTATATTTTTTTAAAAAAATGACTTTGCAAAGGTTTTTATGGAAACTTGGGAAAAGGGAAAGAAAAAAACAAAAGCAGCAAAATACATAAGATTAAGAAATAAAATAGGAAATAAATAAAATTAAATTAAAAAAGATATAAACTTCATTTAAGAATTAAGGGTGACTAAGAATTATAGGGGCACTAAAACCCTTAAAATATGCTTAATTAAGCACAATTCTTATATTTGAAGGATAAGGTCAACAGCTCATCAAATATAGGTTTACACAAAGTATAGACTTGTATATGACTATTGGTTTAATCACTTGAGATAACTAAGATTAATCACCAGGTTAAAATAACAGACAATTCTTTTGTTCATTTCCCAAATGTACATGTGGGAAAACTACAACACTGCATTATGCAATTGAGATTTATAAATCTTAACTTATTTTAATACCCTATTGTTGGGATAAACATAATTCACAATCAATATCAACAGATCTTGGTAGTGTCCTTTCTTTCTGTAATGCTAATTCAAATGAAACATGTATTGTCAGCAAGATATATGCACACCAACAAATGTGTCAGTGAATGCCATACCATCCCAAATATTTGTCCATCCATTCAAAATAAACCATCATGCTCTGACTGGTTGAAAAATGATATATACAGAGAGTTGCTTGGTTATAAAAGTCACTCTTAGAAATGCTTATGAAACCAAGACACATATATGCAGAAGAAATTTCATGCATCACCTTTGAAGCCAACTCCATGGAAACACTGAATTTGCCCATCATGTTGGGCTTTATTTTTATTGGTGGGAGAAGGGGTAAATGATGCACATTTAACAATTATTTCTTCTACAAAAGTTTTGTTTTCTTCCATATTGAAACTCATTTTGGCTTCTGTTTAACAGGAAGTAGGAGGGGCAGATTTATAACCATTTATATAATTATACAGGGAAAACAAATAATGTAGTCATGTTAGAGTTATGATGGACTTTGTAGGTCAAGTAAAATTCTGATATTAATGAAAATATACAGTGTAAATTTCATATTGTTTACATGTAATATAAAAGCCAAAATATGATGTAATGAGGAAGTGATAGCAAGGCAAACATAAAAATTGAACATACATAAATATGAATATGAGTCACAAATCTATATAAAATAAACTAGTACATGTGCTTGAGAAAAGATTACAGTATTAATGCTAATGCTCAACTACTATCCAGAAACACAACAGAATAGTTACAAGTAAATTAAATCAGACAAGAATACGGATGATAAAGTATATAGAGATATTTTCTTCAATTACTGGATTAGGAAGCAGTAATCATATTGTAGAATTAAACACTGTAGCACAGGGTTTCTTCTTCTTTAAAGTGATAGTTGTTTATCTCAGGATTTATCAGTCACTTAGCCCCTTTTCAAGTTTATACAGAAAGAAAATAAAGGTGTAACACAATTCAATCCTACACATCAAAGCTGAACACTAGAACAAAAATGTAACAGATAATACCCACAATAAAATTTTTGTCCCTGAAGGTGTGAGCAGCTGATTGATTTTCAGAAAGAAGTCTGAAATTCAAGGGAGAAGTTATTCCTCTATTTAGAAGTGGAAAGCTTCTTTTCTGGACCATATTGTTTTTGGTTGGTTCTACATCTTCTTCAAGGGTCATATCATTTTATATGCGCTGGGCTATTGGAATCCTCAGGAAGGCAAAGAGGGACATAAATTTATTTTGACTGTCAAAACAGAATTGCTGTTTATAATTGGAAAAGTTTAAGATGTTGATTGGGCTAGTGATATCTTGAGATGGCTCCCTTGCTTGATCTAATCTCGTATGTTTTATGCATTTTTAACTTTTTGATTTGACTGCTTTGGATTTGTTTAGTATGCTGCCTAGTCACTTCTTGTGAGATGGGCAGTCATATAAATTTTATCAATAAAGAAGTACATAAATAACCAAACATAATTGATTAACTGTACTCAAGTTTCTATAGAGGAAGAGATATTACAACTTTATAAGAACAGCATCTGCTAAAATGTATACATAGGTGTAGCCCACCAGAGAATTTAAAATTAGCAGTGCTTTGCCAAAGAATCCCTAGTTTGATTGCATAAAGATGAATGACCAGGCTGAGAAACAGAAGATAAAACAGACCTCCATGTGTATCTTCCTGAACTTTAGTAATTATTGCATTAAAAAAAGACCACCCTGCATTTGAAGAAAACTATGGGGGTTTTTTCCTATTCCAAAACAGAAACCTGAAATAGAAACTAGAAGAATTAAACAGCTCACTCTACAATTTCTTAGTTCTCAACCTATCCGATCTCTATTGTGGTTGAGGAAAAGCGATCACCAGGATCAGGTTACAAATGGCATAAGGTTCTACAGACTTCATGAATTCCTAATTAATTTCCTAGCTAACACTTGCATTAACATAGCGATTAGGAAAACTGAATGGAACATGGAACTTGAAAAGAGCAGAGCAGTCTTCCACTTTCTGAATACCTTATTTCCATCTGGATTGTGGATTACTGTAGTTTGGGGCTCCTGAGTAAGAGTAAAATAGAGAGAAAAAACAGTTCTTGGTCAATAGGTTTTGCATTAGTAAGAGAAGGAAGAATGAAATGACCAGATGAAATGTGCTAAATACGGACAAGAGCTAAAGCAATGTTAACTGCTGCCAGAGGATGTCACTGGCCAAACTGCTAGAAAGGTAACCATATATAGTGTAGCAGCATGTCCCCCCCCCAAAAAAAATCTTAGTGATGATCTGGAAACTCACAGGGCTTTGAAGTTCTAGAGATCTAGAGAGGCAATGAATTTTCCAAGCAAATGCACTGATCATATGTATGGCCATTCTATTCTTTACATCATTTATGCCATCCTATTTTTTTGATATAATTAACTGATTAAACCACAATTAAAGTTACAAAAACACAGGGGACCCTAATGGGCTAAGCACCTGCGTGACCTGCATTTATACGTTTGCAATAATCCAAAGAACAATGAGAAGTGCTGACAGCTTCTAATTCATTTTATTTAAAGTCTTCCAGGAACACACAATATTTAGATGTGAGCCCAGCATTTTTAATCTGGGATGGATTTAAGTGTTTTCATAATTTGTGCAAAGGCATTTGGGAAATACCTTGTAAACATATTGGAGTGTCTTGTAAACAAATCGGAGTGTCTTGCAAAACTTGACAAAATCAAAATTTCTTCAAACTTATCAAACTATGCAAGGTGGGATGCTTCTGCCAATTAATAAAAACAGGCCTTAATTTTAAAGCTTTGCCTTATAGCCCTGAGAAATCAAGAATAAACAAAAGAAGCAAGGTTATGATATAAATAGCCAAACTCATGAGTTACACATTCCCCGCAGGGACTATCATGGCATAATGATTTTTATATAATAAAAGATAACTGTGGAATATAGCAAGCTTTCAGTATTAGATGCCTCTAGATCTCAGTAAGCGAAGTCATGCAAAGTCCTGCTGAGAAAGTAAAGGAATGAAAAGCTGAATAAGGTCTACTTGGTTGTTGCCTAGCAATAATCTCATTAGTTCTCTGTGACTTTGCCACTCTTGTTAAATTGTCGAAATTTGGTTGGGACTTAATTTGTAAATACTGAAATAGCAATCAGGCAAAGAAGCTAAAGGCAACACAAAAGCACAGTCTATTCACTTTCTTACACAGCATGCGAAGAAACTCAACTGTGGCAGTGACCAATGTTACTGCATAAGTGCATCTCCTTCAATGGCACACTGGCTAATTAGAAACACACTCTTTGACAACAAACTACCTCCTAAGAAGTACAATCCCCAGCTCCCAAGAAAGAGAAAAAGAAGAAAGCTCGACAATTTTAAAAAGCAAACAAGCAAAAAAAGTAGAAATGAAAGAGAGTGAGGAAAAAAGATGGAAATGGAACTCAAAAACAAGTTAAGGATAAAGCCAGGTATACCAGTGCTGGGGTGGGAATATTTTCTTTAGGGCTGGTTACTACGTTGGTTTTGTTGTTTATCTGTAGATATGCAGAAAATAGAAACAAAACAAGCCTTAGCCCTCTCACTTCAGATAATCATATCTATATATCTGCCTCTAGAGAATGTTATTGAGTCTGTCTTCTACAGAATGCTATTGAATAAGCGCTCTATGATGATAAAGATAAATGGATGAATTTACAGCATCAAAATGGCAAGAACACATTTATAAGAAACAACTGCAGCGTCTTTTCAATCCAGTTTAACATTGCTGTGTAGGAAGAATTTCAAAGATTATCATTTCAAACGTGTTACGAAGTAGCTACTTAAAAATGCTTTGTATTAAGCAATATGTTATTCATGCAAATTTACATAGGACTAGAAGCTGACTTGTCACTTTCCACATTTATGAGATATTACTGAACATGACAAAGAAAATGTTCTCTAGATGTTTTGTTCCGACTCCCATCAAACTTAGCTAGCATTGCCAATTATTAAAAAAATATGGGAGCTATAGTGCAGAATATTTGAAAATCAAACCATTGATGGCTTGCTGTTGATTACTACAGAATAACAGAGTTGGAAGAACTTTGGAGGTCTTCCAGTTCAATCCTCTGCTCAGGCAGGAAACTGTATAGCAGTTCATAAAACCTTAAAAACTTCCAGTGTTGGAGCATTTACAACTTCTGGAGGCAAATCATTCCACTGATTACTTGTTCTAACTGTCAGGAAATTTCTCCTTAGTTCTAGGTTGCTTCTCTCCTTGATTCGTTTCCATCCATTGCTTCTTGCCCTCATTCAGGTGCTTTGGAGAATAGCTTGACTCCCTCTTCTTTGGGGCAGCCCCTGAGGTATTGGAACCCTACTATCATTTCTCCCTTACTCCTTCTTTTCATTAAAGTAGACATACCCATTTCCAGCAACCATTCTTGATATATTAGCCTCCAGTTCGCTAATCATCTTTGTTGCTCTTCTCTGCACTCTTTCTAGAGTGTCAATATCATTTTTGCATCATGGAGATAAAAACTGGATGCTGAAGAAGTACATCAAGTATGAGTTCAGTTTCAGACTGACATGTATCTTAGTCTCCTACTGTAAGCATAAGGTTACTATTTTATTGTTATTGATCGCATGGATTCAGTATCTACCTTTAAATAGACTCTGTCATCCAAAGTCACCTGGTATAATGGGTTGTATAAACATTTAATAAATAAATAAAATAACTAACTAAATATGTCCTTAGATAAGGTTACTTGTATGAAAGGCATTTCTTCAAAAACCATTAATTTTATTTTGTTGTTAAGTAATATCTCTTAAATATGAAAAATTATGTTAACTCATTGCCAAGGAAGAAAAATGTTCTTATCTGAAGTTCAGGTTAAATTTTCAGCACAATATAATATTTTTTTCCAGATACAAATGAAAATCACTTTAATCAACAATAAAACATTTATTATTAACTACTATATAGAAAACATCTGTATATTGAGCCTTTAAAACAATGTAATCAGAAAGATTGGTTTCTTGAAATATAACTTTAAATATTATTTGAATTAATTAAAAGCGCAAATCAATAATTAGCATACAGTATTCATAACAATGAGACATACATACATACATACATACATACATAATATGTATATGTATGTGTGTGTGTGTGTGTGTGTGTGTGTGTGTGTGTATTCCTTTGGTAAGCACATTTAAAATAGAAAATTAATTAAATTAATAGAAGATCAGTTCATCCAAAATTGGCTGGTTGGTCTGTATACAAATTCATCTTTCAGTCTAATCTATATTATGAACTAGATTTAAACTCTTAAGAACTAAAACCGCACATACCACAAATGCACCCTTAAAAATTGCAAATATTTTGTATCTTCAGCTTAAAAAAACTGCCTCACATGTTAAATGTAATTTTTGAAATTTGATTAATAAACAAACTAAAATTTAGAACTACCATGAATATGCATATTTTCGGGCATGGGTGTTTAGGTGTCTATATGCATATTTGTATACCCACATAAATAAGCATAAACACAGAGAAACATAGAAACTGGAGAATGGAAGCAACCATCGAAACAATAGAACTGATCAGACAAAAGGTTTAACTGATCAGCAACAGAATATTTGTAAAATAAATAAAATAAAAATAATTTTGTTGTTTTTCACCCATTTTCTTTGACCAACATTAAATGAATAGGGCCAGCTAATGATATCACATTTAGAGTTATTATTGGGTAATGCAAGTATTATTCTTGGCAGACTATATACTGAGATGTCAGATAAAGCATGAACGGGAGTAAAAAGCTGAATCTGAAGTGGTTATTTAAATACAACAGAGAAGATAGTGAAAAATTTGAAATTCAAAGGGTAGCTTAAGGCAAAAAGATGTTATGACTATCACACATAAAAACAAAACATTTCACAGAAGTGATAAAATAAATGAAACTGTGTGATGGCTTAACTTGCTTAGATCTGAGAAAAAACAACATGGTGGGGAATACGTACACTATGTTCATCTTTAACCTTTTACAATATGCTTACACTGGGAAATATTCACAGTGCTTTTATCAAAAATGCAATATTAAACAATTTTTTTTTAAAAAAAAGGGTCTTGAAGTATGAGGGGAAAAAATCATAGCAAGCTCTGTAAATGGCAATTTAAGTAATCTACAAACATGACCTACAGACATGTTCATAGACAATGTCCCACTCCTATATTTTTCAGGAACTTCTGTATCCTTTCAATTAAACATTTTTTTTAAAAATTACCAATTTATTTTGAATTAAAAGATGGGTGAAAAAAACTAATGCTTTTTTTCATGCTTTTTTTTCTATGTAACACAAAAAATAACTTATAATCTCAAGCAAGCTCGTAACAAAAGAAAGTCATACACTTAATATATAAAAAAAAGTTGGCATACCATAAAATTAGTACTTTAAAATAAGAGGAAAATATCCACAGACAAAAAAGATATGGCTTATCAAAATCCTGAGCAGGAATCAAATATTAAGTATTAGTCAGGCAATTTTAATCTTGAGGAGGATATCTGGCCAAGAGAAAATACTTTACAATGTAAATCTGTACATCAGTGGCGTAAATACCTTTCAAAAAGTGCATGCAGTTTCAGGCTCCATCTGGACAGTCATTTTATAATTATATACAAACAATTCAGAAATTACTATGAAAGCATTATTTTCACTACTAATGGTAGTTATCACTTCAGTGCATATAATCTGATATACTTCTTTTTAAAAGGACTAACATTTAGGAAAAGTTTTCAGAAGCTAATTCAAAATTTTATGGCTCCAAAGTAATATTAACCAATACCTTCCAAAATGAATGTGGAATTGTAGACCCCTTTTCTAAAAATTGATGTCCCATGAATCAGGATAAAAATATTTTCTTTTGTCTTAATTTAGACAGAGTGCATCCTTGCAGATGTAATACAGACATGATAGAAATAGAAAAATAAGGAAACTATTGTGGCAGGAAAATCAACATTTACTGACTAATTCACATTTCTAATCTATTTTGCCACAATATTAAATATTATAACAATATTTAAATTATCTAAAAATTTTACAAAAATTTAAAATCTCCTAGGAAATACACAAGCATAGCCAAGTCGGATTCAACATTTATTATTCACAAATGTCATTTTACTTTTTTTAAAATTTGAGTTAACTATTTATGATACTCTACAATATGTTAACTTGTTTTCCATTTGCTCTCTGTATATATGAATAAATATCTATGAATCCAGGTTTGCAGTTCTAAGCACAAATAGTGTTCTACATTAAAATAGTACAAAGGAAAAAAAGCTACCTTTTCAACAGTTTTTATTTAAAAAAATTAATTGTATTGATAAAATAAATATTTAGAAATAAACTCAATTGAATTATCTGATTTAACATATATCACACTCAATTATATTTACTTTATAAATATAAAGTTTACTCAATTATATTTATATTTACATTCTTATTTAAAATAAGTATGTGATAACAGAAACCAGACTGTACTATTTGGTAAATACTGCATAATATCCACCAGTGAGCGGTGGCTCCAGTGATAGTTTAAATTGACACCTCCAAATTCCTGCCAGGGATGTCAAATTCACGGCCCACGGGCCGGATGTGTCATGTGCCTCACCCCCACCCAGTTTGACAAAGGGGAAAGAAGTCCAGATACATCACGTGATGACGCAAGTTTGACACCCCTGTTCTAAGATTACTGGAATGAACATATCACTTTTTTCTTTACCTTTCAGAAAGCTACCTGCTTGAAGTACAAGAATATCATAGGAAAAATATGGAAGGCTTTCAAATAACAATGCTACTGTACTGGAATAGGTTCATGGCCAGTATTCCATCAGTTTCATGCCAATATTTGTACAGTGTGTAAAAAAAAATGCAAATGATTTATTTAGGATGTAACACCACAGTGATTACAGAAGCACAAGTGTGCATTTTAAAAGTCTTGTAGCTTCTGATGTTACATTACCAACTCCATGATAAATACATCTATTTCATTTCTAAGTGTGAACATTTCATAGGATGAAAAGTCTGGCAGAGAAAGATCCTCACCATCATTTGAACACTCGAACTGGACTTCCTTTTCTGATATGACCAGTCACAGAGAAAGGAAAAGAAGAAAACATGACTGGTTGGGTTTAAAGAATCAATGCATGGAGAACAACATGTTTGTTGTAGTTTGGCTGCCTGTTTTAAAAATGCCCAATTTGCAGAAATGGGAGAACTATTCTGCATATGAATAGAATCTCTTCTTTGATAGGTACTGAAAAATGAATTCTTCTTTCATGGTGCCCTATGAGAACGGGTATGAGAAATAATTCTGAATATTCATCATAACAACTCCCACTCCAAGAATAATAGCTGCAAATTTCTGGTAGTAACTATCATCAGCACATCTGTTTAACTAGACCAATTTTAACCAAGACTATTAGAGATTTGCAATAAAATACTATTAAATACCTGAAAATGCCAATAAAATACCAGAATTGGGCATGCAGTATTACAAGTACATTAAGGCAAGGCCTTTCTACTGAACTGACCAATAGCGGGAAAGAAACAGCCATTTTGTTCCACTGGAAAGGATAGACTTTGGATACGGAGAAGTCTCACATAGTCATTGGAGTTAATGGAAAGAGGAGTAGAACATATTCTCAGTACCATAAATAGCATTCTGCAATAGGTCCAGCTAATCTTGGAAAGTGCACTGGCTGGGTCCAGAAATAAATCATATTGAATTTGTTTCAGAGTGGCTGCTTTAGATTACCAATGTGCTTATTCATGAAATATATAAATGTATGCATATCACAAATTCAATGGAAACATATGAGTTATATACTCCAAAGGTCAGATTCAAGAAAAGAAAAATGCAAGAGTAGAAATTTAACTCCAAGAATATTCAAATAAATGGAAAGATCTATAGAAATTACAACTGAAACATTTTATTTAATGCTAATAATCTTGGTTTCCCCCCCCCATTTTTCTTAAGCTAATTTTCTATGTACCAAAACATTATATATGGAACAATCTCTCCTTGTATGCTGTTCTAGGACCTCAGGCTCAGAAACTCTAGATCATATAGGAAAGCTACAATTTTTCAATTTCTTACTAATTTTTCTTACTCAATCTGAACTTGTAACTGAGATCTTAAAATGTATTATTTTCTGCCCAGGTATACTGATTTCTTTTGGCAGAATACAGGTCAATGATTGGCCAACTTTGTGATAATTTTTTCAATCCTAATATCATAAAATGGATGTCATTAAAAAATGACTAGAAAGGGATAAATCATTAACATGACTAGAAAGTAACTTAATTAACACACTGATTTATGCATTGCCCTTTCTTAAGAAAATACTCTAAGCAGTTCACAAGACAAATCTAAACATCTGCAACTCTGCAACATTAAAAAGTTAAACAAGTAAAACGTGTTACATTGCTTTTCAACTGTAATTATAAATTATCCCTGCCTCACCTACTTCTAAGTAAATATTACTTGCTGCCCCAAAAGCCTCTTGAAAAAGTATTCTATTAACTGTTAATTTTCTGTTAAAAAGAAAGAGAAAAGAAAGACAACTGTATTCTTAACTTTCTGAAATAAACAACAGGGCACTGGTGACATCATCCTGTTTGTATTTGGGTTTGCATGTGTGCACATATTTGCATATTCTTGTGTATGTGCATACATACAGTATATAGATGTCTTAATGAAGAACAGGACCAGTTATATCAATGCCCAAAGGCATGGAATTTAGAAGGCGATTTGAAAGTGAAAAATTAGTGACACTATCATTAGCTGCCCTTTATATTTGTAACTTACCTTTACTCCATCAGGTTTCTTCAATAAACTCTTGGCTGCTATAAATTAAAAGGAAATAAATACTGTTAGTTGACTAATTTAAGAAGAAAACTATGAAAATATGTTTCTTTCTCTTACTGAATTCCATTTATCATTATTTGTCACTTTATTGTTCTACCATCTCTTAGTAAACATTTTCTTAAGAATGTAATATCTTCCTTAAACAAACAACAATTATGAGTCATCCAAAACTTTTTGGAAAATATGGAGGGTGGATTCGGTTTCTACTGGGTAACATGATCATTTTAAATTAGATTTTATCAAACATCTAGCATAATCCCCTTGGGTTGCTGGTAAAAGAAAGAAAATATAATGTAATATCCAGCTCTTACTCAGAACTGTAAGTATCTTGATATGTAAAGTACACAAAAAAGAAAAACAGACAAAGGTGGAGAAAATTATAGGTCAAAATTTTATATGACCTTACATTGTTGATATAAAAACTTTTCTTACTGTAAATTCTACCTTCTAACTGTAAAAGGATTAAGCTATTATCATATTATAAGGTACTATACTGTATATGATAAAATACACTGCTCAAAAAAATAAAGGGAACACAAAAATAAGACATCCTAGATCTGAAGGAATGAAATATTCTTATTAAATACTTTGTTCATTACATAGTTGAATGTGCTGACAACAAAATCACACAAAAATTATCAATGGAAATCAAATTTAGTAACCATGCAGGTCTGGATTTGGAGTTACACTCAAACTTAAAGTGGAAAAAAACACTACAGGCTGATCAAACTTTGATGTAATGTCCTTAAAACAAGTTAAAATGAGGCTCAGTAGTGTGTGTGGCTTCCACATGCCTTCCTTACAATGCCTGGGCATGCTCCTGATGAGGTGACGGATGGTCTTCCAGAGGGATCTCCTCCCACACCTGGACTAAAACATCCCCCAACTCCTGGACAGTCTGTGGTGCAACGTGACATTGGTGGATGGAGCGAGACATGATATCCCAGAAGTGATCAATTGGATTCAGGTCTGGGGAATGGGCAGTCCAGTCCATAGCATCAATGCCTTCGTCTTGCAGGAACTGCTGACACACTCCAGCCACATGAGGTCTAGCAATGTCTTGCATTAGGAGGAACCCAGGGCCAACCGCACCAGCATATGGTCTCACAAAGGGTCTGAGGATCTCATCTCGATACCTAATGGCAGTCAGGCTACATCTGGCAAGCATATGGAAGGCTGTGCGGCCCCCTAAAGAAATGCCACCCCACACCATTACTGACCCACTGCCAAACTGGTCATGCTGGAGGATGTTGCAGGCAGCAGAACATTCTCCACAGCGTCTCCAGACCCTGTCATGTCTGTCACATGTGCTCAGTGTGAACCTGCTTTTATCTGTGAAGAGCACAGGGTGCCAGTGGTGAATGTGCCAATCTTGGTATTCTCTGGCAAATGCCAAATGTCCTGCACGGTGTTGGGCTGTAAGCACAACCCCCACCTGTGGACGTCGGGTCCTCATACCACCCTCATGGAGTCCGTTTCTGACCGTTTGAGCAGCCACATGCACATTTGTGGCCCACTGGAGGTCATTTTGCAAGGTTCTGGCAGTGCTCCTCCTGTCCCTCCTTGCATAAAGGCGGAGGTAGCGATCCTGATGCTGGGTTGTTGCCCTCCTACAGCCTCGTCCACATCTCCTGATGTACTGGCCTGTTTCCTGGTAACACCTCCATGCTCTGGACACTACACTGACAGACACAGCAAACCTTCTTGCCACAGCTCGCATTGATGTGCCATCCTGGATGAGCTGCACTACCTGAACCACTTGTGTGGGTTGTAGACTCCGTCTCATGCTACCACTAGAGTGAAAGCACCACCAGCATTCAAAAGTGACCAAACCATCAGCCAGGAAGCACAGGAACTGAGAAGTGGTCTGTGGTCACCACCTGCAGAACAACTCCTTTATTGGGGATGTCTTGCTACCTGCCTATGCTTTCCACCTGTTGTTGATTCCATTTGCACAACAGCATGTGAAATGGATTGTCAATCAGTATGGCTACCTAAGTGGACAGTTTGATTTCACAGAAGTGTGATTGACTTGGAGTTACATTGTGTTGTTTAAGTGTTCCCTTTATTTCTTTGAGCAGTGTATGTCCACATTGCTTATAAGTGACTGATAGAATAAATCTACTCATAGATAACAAAGAAATTCCTGAAGTTGTGTAAGTGAAGAACTGAGGTAGAAAGCATTTATTCTCTCTCATAGTTTTGCTTTAAATTATCCCATGTGAAACTCAAGAAAATTGACTGAGGCCAGCCCTTCCGACTTGGATCAAAAGAAAATAAAGGGGATTGATCAAATTGAGATTTTTCACAAGCTCATTTCCTTTCCTCCTCACTCCTACCTAATGGTTTGGGGAAGATTCTAAATTCTCGATCTTGTGATTTAGGAATTCTCAGCAGCAGAGACAAAAACAAAGAAGATGGGAAGAAGTATAAAGCTAAATTTTTTCCTCCAAAAAGGGACAAAGCAGAAAGAATAAAAAAAGATCAAATGTTCTATGTTAACCCCCTATGATCCTGTGGCATGTCCTTGGATTTTTTTTTTAAAAAAACTAAACCTTGTAGCTTAAGAGTAATGAATGTATTTGATAAGCTTTTGTAAATGACCTGGCTATTTGTTTAGTTTAGTTTTTTTCCAAGAGAAAATCAGATTTAGGGAACTTGATCAGATATGCCTTATTCTTCCTTGTCACCTTCACTTGTAGTCTTGTTGAAATTATATGAGAATAACATTAGCAGATATATGGAAAATTAATATTTAAAAGATAACTAAAATATTGTTAGAAGTTACACTTTATATATCATTATTTCTATATAAATGAAATTTGTATAGCAACAATTTTACTTGTCATATACAATAAGTAACTTCAAATTATAAATGCATTTGGAACTGGATATTTAACAAACCACTTTGCGCAAATGGGTTTCTAAATTATATCATATACTACTACCAAACAGAAATGCAATTATCTTAATGAGAGCGAAGCATTATCTGTGGCACTATTATCTTCTGAACAGAAGATATGGATAGGAATTCTGTTTTCGTGATGGCTGAAGAAAAACATACAAGATTGTATCTGCATAACCTATTTGAACACTGACTTTGCACTCTCCAAAATCTTCTTTCCGTGGCAAAAGGATTATGCTGCTTTTATAATTGGTAATTTCATAGGAGTACAAAAGTCTGCATAGCAACAATTGAACGCCTATTGCATATTCCAGCACAAATGTACTTATTTGCATTGTTTAATTTTGCTTTCTCTATTGCAAAGTCTAATTTATGGTACGAACTGCATTGAAATTGAAGCAAGCTCCCCCTTCTCTATTGTACTATAGGAACGCTAATTATATTTCTTTACTGAAATAGAATTGTTCAGATTTTTAAAAATTGAGTATTTATAAATTTTAATATTTTCATTTTTTTATTTTTATATTTCTTATTTAAAACATTTTATTATTGTTATTTTTGTACATTATCAAGAGCCATTAAGGAAATGAATGAAATATATATTTTCTAAATCAATAAATACTTTGTGGTAACATTATGTAAGTCTTGCTACTTCAAGAACACAACTAACAAGGTTTTACTGATTATGTTTACCACAAGAATGTATTAATGCCTCTTACATTTCAGAAAAATAATATCAGTCATGTTTCACACCATTCCAGTTTTTAAATATACCTAATCACTCTAGGGATTGGGGAAAAACTATCTGGCACTGAGTTCATTTTTCTTAATTAAAAGACTATTACATTGAAAGCCCTATTGATTGGTAAGCAGTCCAACCCAAAGAATGAAAATGAGCTGAAACTAGAAGTTATGGGAGCCATGACAAGAAGTGCCCCGAAGCTTTCTTATCTGCCTCCTCAATGATATTTAGGATTTTGAAACATGTTATATACTATTATGAATTTCCATGGTCACATAAGCACTAGACAATTTAATGAGGGTATATTCAACATGATACTACGATGTACTTCCTGTAAGATTTTGTTCTTGCCTAAAGCAGCATACAAAAGGCAACAACATCACATGGGTTGGAGGAAGCATTTCTTAGGAGTTTCAGCTTCTTAGGAGTTTACCTCACAAGAAACAAATATTCCACAAATATTTGGCTCTTTATTAAGAATCAAAATAAAGTAAAATATTTATAAATACACTGAAATGCACAAAAATTATCAAAAGGAAAAACGGAAGACTAACATGTTGTACACAACATGTATATTAAAAAAATAAATAAATTATAATCCAATGCCCTCATGACATCTGGATACAACCTTGTTTTAAATTATATAGAACAGGTAACATGACATATTGTTAGGAAATATATAAACTAGGATAGACGTTTTAACACTATGTCTTTAAGAGAATACTAAAACTGTAATTGGGTGTGGTTCCCCAAATGGCCATAAGATGGAGCCAGAAAACTGGGTTGTTTTGTCTCAGGAAGTCTCAGTGAGTTTCTGTTCCTTTCTGTTGGAGAGAGTTGCGGTTCCTCCTAATGATTATTACTGATCATTGATGTAAGTCTGTTACTGAACTGTTTTTTGATATTGGACTTAGATATTTGGATTATCCCTGAACTGAATACTGACTGCCTTACCTGTGAATGACTTGGACTGCTTATCTTGGAATTTGCTTAAACGTTTATTGGAAGTAAAAACCTACATTTACTGTACAGTGTATCTGTGTGCTGTGTGTGTGTTATTCTTCCCTACTCTCACTACGTCTCCCACTATGCGCTCATTCTCCTAACAGGGAATTATCTCAACACTGGTTATGGGCCCAGGTCATACCAGGCTCAGATAACTGAGAGTTACTGTGAATGCACAGTACCATATACAGACAGCTGTTTAGTGTTTAATTGTGGGTTACTATCCTGGTAAAGATGGCACAAGACACTTCAACAAGTCTATCACTGATAACCCGGTTGGATGGAACAAACTATGTTTCCTGGTCTATGAAGTACAGTCTACCTCTGCGTAGAGAAGGGTTACGGAATGTAGCTCAAGACCCACCAGATGTAAATGCTTGGGATCCAGAAAATGAGGACAATGCCAAGAAGCTTGCTGACTTTAAACAGAACAATGAACGAGCTCTTTGTATAATTGGACTAACACTGAGTGACCAACAGCTAGTCCATATTCGTGGAGAAGAGTCTGCTGCTCGGTGTTGGGAGAATTTGAAGAGGATCTATGTTCGTGACAGTGTAGGTGCACATATATATCTCACACGTAAACTGTTTAGAGAGCATCTTCTGAAAGGTGGAGATATGTTAGCTCATTTGAACTTCATGAAAAAAACTTTTCAGGAGCTACATGAAAAGGAACTGATATTTTCAGAGCTGCATCAAGTTTACATCATTTTTTCCTCATTGGATGAAAGTTATAATGATTACATATCTTCACTGGAAGTCCTGACCAAAGATGAACTAACATTGACTGACATAAATGGAAGGTTGTTAGAAGAAGCAAGAAGATGACTGGATAGGGACCAACTGAGAAAGGAACAACCGCAAGAAGAGGATTTGTCTTCAACTGCCTATACTGTTAGGAAATGTTTTTCTTGTGGGGCCAGGGGACATATAGCTAGATTATGTAAGAAAGGAAAACAACAGAATACTGGAAATCACCAGAAGGCTAAGAAGAATGTTAGCTTAGCAATATCTAGCAATTCAACTGTAAACCATGATTTGTGGGTTGTTGATAGTGGAGCATCGCAGTGCATTACTAAAGATAGAAAGAGGTTTGTAAAAATGTCCACAAGTAAGCAACATGTATCATTGGCAAATGGATGGAAGATGAAGGCTTCTGGTGAAGGTACTGCATATTGTTCTTGTATAAATGAACATTTAACTATATTATATGTACCTAAACTGAAATTTAATTTGTTATCAGTAAGGGCTTTAGTTAATCTTGGTTATGTAGTAACTTTTAGGGGAGATAACTGTATAATAGAGAAAGAGGGTAAAAGTGTTACTGCTACTTTAGAGAATGATTTATATGTGATACATGATGACCAGTTGAAGATGGCTAACTCAGTTTATAACAATGTTAAGCCACATGATAAATGTATACATTTACTGCATAGATGTCTGGGGCACATTAATTTCAAAATTCTCAAACAAACTCTTGAATTGTCAGAGGGAGTAAAATTGAATCCCTGTAGCAAGCATTTAAACTGTAATGCTTGTAGCCAAGAGAAAAGTAAGGTTACTCCTGCAAACAGACTAAATGGGTTTAAGACCAAAGAACCTTTAGCGGTTGTTTTTGCTGACATCATTAGTCCTAAGAAACCTAGTTTAGGAAGTGCCTGCTATATTTTGAGTATTATGGACCATTACTCAGGATATGGTTTTTGCTATCTCATGAAAAACAAAACAGAAACATTCCAACATATCTTTAACTGGCTAAGGTTTGCAGAGATAAAAATGAAGAGTAAAGTAATTAGTTTAGTTACTGATAACGGGACTGAGTTTGTTAACAAAAGATTCCAAACTATGTTGAAATTGGCTGGTGTTGAGCATAAATGTTCTGCACCTCACAGACCACAACATAACTCGTTTGTAGAACGAAGAGGGCAAACATTACAAATAGTGGAAAACAAAAATAGTGGATCTTATACTCAGCTTGTGGAAGAAGATTGCACTAACTGTTTATAAACAATATATAATATGGTTGCCAAAATGATTCACTGGAACATCTGTAAAAATTATCACATGCCAGTAATTGATGCTGAAAAATTATTTGAAAATGAGCAGGTTAAAATACTGTGATATTTCTGAATATAACTGATAAAACTTGGTTCATCACAAACCAGGTTTAACTGTAATTGAAAAGAATGAAGTGTGACTAACTGATGTGGCAATACCAGGGAATAGTGGAATAGCAGATAAAGAATTGGAGAAGATCACAAAAATATCAAGATCTGAAAATCAAAGTTGAAAGATTATAGCATACAATAAACAGGTGAGTTCTTATTGGCAGTCTAGGCAACATACCAAACAATCATGGATGGAACTTAGAAAATCTATGCATTGACAAAATTTTCACCTGTCAATTACAAATTGACTACTTGCTTGAGTCTACACATATACTACACTGATACAACATCTGTGGTCTTGAGATGAACTCAATGCATATGAAGGCCAACACCAGGTAAAGAACTGTCAATAAGGATTTCACACTGTTGTCTGTAACACCATCAGACAAAAACTTCTGCCAATCCTAAGTCCTTGGAAATAGGTGAACAAAAATGCCAAATCCATTCTGAATATCTGGCTGACTATGCATCAAACCATAAAAATAATAATACAAATCCTTGGGAAGGACAAAAATGCCAAATCCAGTTTTTCTGGTTAATTGTGAAACTAACCATAATACAAAATAACAAAGAGAAGTTAGAAAGACTATGGCAAAAGAAAGCAAAGATGGTACCAACAGTAATAGGACCCTGGATGTAATTCCAAACAATCCGTAGCACCATTTGAACATCATTCACATTGACAAAATTGCCATAAATCAATTGCAAAAGGCAGCCAGATATTTGGAACAGCTTATATTCTGGGACAGTATCTTCAATTATAAATTTATAATAAATCATAAAACAATGATACCTGCCTATATCAGGTACTTGATAAGTGGGAAAAATGTCAGCTCCAATCTGGCTGACTGTGTGACCCACTGTAATAATAAAATTACTTATTACAATATTTGCTAATCTAGTGTCAGTTCTCATGGTCGCTGGAAAGGTCTTATCTAGAACAATGTTAGTAAACTTAAATATCAGAAGCATTTTAAGGTTTCAACGAGGGGCCTTCTGCTCAAATTATATATTTGGCATGATGAAAAGATTATGGAAGAAATTTGATATACCCAGCATAGGAATCTAGCAGACAACTACCATACATTTTGAACAATATGTTTTTCATCACATACTGCATATGGCAAGGATGTAATCTAATACAGGAAGAGAACTGTTTGAATGCTGAAGAAAAATCATTCATATCATGTACCCAACTATTCTTCCAGACACATTTAAAAGGAAAATGTAACTCAACAATTCAAATAAATGTTTTAATAAAGTCTGTCAGGAATTTATTGTAGAATCCTTTTCCAATATAAATATATAACAAAATGTGGAAAAGGAGGCATTTTGAATCTCATGTTTGTGTATTTTAACAAATGCTTTCAAATCTTGTAGGATGTTCAGGTATAATATCAAAAGAAGTTAGAAAAAATATTTTAGAAAAGATGAAATAACAAAAGGTGGTTATTTCACCCCATTCCACTTATAATCAGACAATGCATAAGTCAAAATAAATATATTTGGTAAAAACAAAAAGAATAGTATGTCAACAAATTGAAGACTTTTTAAAAATACATTCCATGAGTGCATAGCAACAGTTAGCAATACAGAGGCATAGAAGTGCACATACCTGAGAAATTTCTTGTTGCCAACATTGTTGTTAAAATGGCTCCCTGAAAATCCAACATAATGCCAATATTTTAGAAGATAAAATTGTATGATTTTTAATATCAAAATACAATACTAAATCTACTCATCTTAATATGTGGTATTTATAAACCTAAATATAAGGTGTATACTTTTCTTCTTATATTTGTTGAAGTTTTGCTTTCAAACATAGTAAAAGTATGTGTCAGTTATATTCCCTATTAAAAACATAAACTGACAATGCTTGGTATTTTGGGGGGGAAAGCACTACAATGTCATATTAAAAAGAGAGGCATGCTTACATTTATTTCAATTTCACACATAAATGCAAATTTCCTCCCACGTTTCCAAAGTACACAAATATACATACAGCCCCACAGAGAAAAGAGAGGAAAAGGAACATTAAAAGAGAAATCTCTCCAGGGCTCAAAATAAGTGTAGTTTCAGATCTGCTACATTATTTTCAGTATTGGAAAATGCTGTACTTCCAGACACAGTGAGCAAGAATTTGCAGATACAAATTGGGAAACTGGTTTTATTTTATTAGTCTGAATATTAAAACAAAGGAGTACTAGCATCAAATTCTGCAACAAGGTAATACAAAATCTGCACAAAGAAGAAGAATAAAAGCCATCATATGTGTAAACTGAATACTTCTGCATGTAAAATTAACTACTATGGATTAGTTAGCATATATTTTTGGAAATGCTATGAACAATAAAGGAAATAAAACAATCTATAAAAATTGCCGTCTTACCTTGAGTTTTCTTCTTGCATTGAACTTCTTCAAACAATCTACAGTCTCCTGTCTGTGCATCATAGAAGCAACGGTAGAGCGTTGCTGAAAGACAAGAACAGAGTATATGTTTCAATGCATGTAGTTTTATCTACGCTGTTATTTAATATAACTCTTTTTTGGCACAGATGCATCCAGAAGTCAGTGACAATTCTAGAGTTCCCAGTCAGAAAAACAATGCTCCTTCCCCCAACATTTAAGTTCAATTTAATTTGTGTTGCCGCTAAATATTAGATTATCAATAGGGACTTTTTGATCTCTGCATTCTTTTTCTCTTTAATTATCAATTCCAATACATTATTCAGATCCTGCTTTTATACCTGCTGCTTTGTAGGGTTGATTTAGTTGCTTAAGTAAAAGTACAAGTAGTCCTCATTTAGTAATCACAATTGGACCTGGCAATTTGGTCATTAAGTGAAGCAGTCACTAAGTAAAAATGCAACAATACTTACGACCTTACTTCAGCTTTCCTTTGCTTTACAGATATGTGAAGGTTGTAAATACGAGTTGATCATAACTATACTTCTTTATCACTGTTGTAATTATGAATAGGCACTAAATGAGGCAGTAGCTAAATGTGGGATACCTATAACTGTTATCTTACATGGCCCTTTAATAGAAAGCTCATATATTGGTACTACAAAACACCAATTCTCTAGAGAACAGAGGAGAATGCCATTAATAGAATAACAGAGTTGGAAGGGACCTCGGAGGTCTTCTAGTCCAACTCCCTGTTCAAACAGAAAATCCTAAATCACTTCAGACAAATGATTGTCCAATAACTTCTACCACTGTGGTATAAATTCTATATCTCTTAGGGTAAGCTACAATACTGAAGTTAAGATTTTATAGAAGGAAATCAATAGGCTGCAAAATAATAAAATGGATTAAGACAATGTGGATGTCAAGATTCCAGCAGTTACCCCAATTAAATAAAAAAAAATATTTTATGAGTTGATAGTGGATGTGGATGAATAACCAAATACCTAACCTTGTATTTTGACCCCAACCACATGACTTCTGGGCAAAACTTAATTAATAAATATTGCTTACACAGATCCATGGGTGTTTGAGGGCCTCCGATGCATTGATGCGTTTGGCAGGATTAATTGTAAGCATTTTGTTGATAAGATCTTTTGCTTCTGGGGTCACCGTATCCCATTCTGGTGAAGGAAACTTGAAAAACATGTATTCATGTAAAATCAAACCGATACAGCAGCCCAGATGGACGTGAACTGTTTTAATTTGTGAATTACCATGAGAACATTTTGATAAATATCAAGTAAGTAAATATGTCTTCTAGCCACGTTGCCATATTTTAAGAAAATAAAAGATAGAATAAATATCATGTCCATTTACCATTGTACATAAATGGCGAGGTGGTGGAGAGGATTGGTAGTTTTATATTTCTGGGCACTTATATCTCAGAGGACCTCTCATGGACTATGAATGCTAACATGCTTATGAAGAAGGCACTATAGAGGCTGTGCTTCCTGAGAATATTCAGGAAGATAAATCTATCTCAGCATCTACTTCTGTCCTACTACTGCAGCACCATTGAGAGTGTCCTGACATACAGCATTCTTGGATGGTATGGGAGCAGCTCTGTAGTGGACAAAAAAGCTCTAGAGAGAATCATTTAAACTGCCCAGGGCTCCAGCTACCAGCCCTGGACAACAACTTTGCATCTCGCTGTTTGAGGAAACTGCACAACATTCTCAGAGACTCTTCCCATCCTGCTTACAATCTTTGTGAACTATTGCCTTCTGGCAGAAGATACAGAACAATTAAAACTTGGACCACACGTTTTCTGAACAGTTTTTGTCCCAGAGCTATAATTGCACTTAACAATGAACTTAAGGACCATCATCAGTGAGCTGTTGAACAGTATTATTTCGTCTGTTGTGTGGATTCTTGTGTGTGTTTTAGGGGGTGGGATATTTGGTGGGTGGGGGTGAGTTTGGGGATTGTTATGTGTATGTGTGTGTTGGGTCTGGTCTGTGTGTTATGTGAATTTTGTTAGATGTGCATATAGGTATATAGGTACAATGACAATAAAGTATTAACTAACTATTAACTATGTCACGCTGAACTAGAGCTGCAGCTTTTGTGGGGATCTTTACTCCTTGAAAACAAAGCAAGGATTGTTTTGCTTCTTTTCTAGGAAATAAATCATTTTGTAGAGACTTTGAGGTTGTCTTAACGTGGGCTAGTGGATGATGAGACTTTTCTCCCTCTCTCAAATATGGCAATCTTCCCTCTCTTCCCATGAACTTACAGAAGCATTTGTACAGCTGTTTCCTCCGTTCACTTCCCTTCAGCAATTGAAAATAAAGTGAATGTTAAAGCACAGCACTAATGAAAACAAACAAGTTAATTAGTATTGAACTGAGACACAGAAAACCTGAGTCAAGAGTAGACTAGATAAAAGAAAACTCAATTGTATGAGGCATGAAGAAAAGGAATAGCTGTAATAGGTTCAGATAACCTTCCAAATAATTGGGAAAGATAATCTACTCTTGAATTGACCACTGCATGCAACTGATTCTTGTCTGTTGATTATGGAAAGCCATCACGTACATTTCAGCATAGTTGAAACCTGTAAGACTGCCAATCCTTCTGAAAGCAGGCTATTATTTTATGAAAAGCAATTTGTATAATGGACTCCTCTGAAATAGCAAGAAGGATAATCATGCTGCAGAAGAGACATTTGTCAATTTGGAAAAATATTCCAACAGGTATCAGTGCTTAAAAGGCAGAGAGGGAGGAAAACCAAACTTTTTTTTTTTTTTTTTATGATTCTTGTGGCTGCAATTGACAGACTTGAAAAATATGAGCGGTGAGAAAATAGGATGGAAACATTGTGGGCGGGAACAGTTCTTCATGGCTCATTTCACATTTTTTTGTCCCAGATCTACATAAACAAACTTGTAACAAAATCAAGATAGAATATAGGTGTGGGAATCTGTAACAAAATGTGGTCAATGAGTGATGTGTCAGGGATGAGAACAATACAGTGGCAGAAAAACTATACCAAGAATATTTATTTACAACAGCATCACTAGGTACCTTCCAGCTCTTTTAGACTACACCTCCATTAACTATAGTTGGTATGATGAATAGTGCAGCCTAACAGAATTGGAGGACTGTGGGTCAGAAAAATAGAATCCTCAAGCTGAAAGGTCAATTAGACTATCTAATTCAACCTTGTGCTCAACCAAGAAATCTAAGTAAATGCTTTATAAACAGATGGCTGTCCTGCTTTTTACTTGAACATTTATCTCAAAAGGAAAAGGGGAAATATATTGATAACTAGAGCTCTGGAAGGTTGATTTTAAGATGTAAGGGATCATTTAGCTTAATGAGGGGCCTATGTGGTTCAGCATGTTGTGTTACACAGTGGTAAACAATCCCCATTCAGGCAACCCACAAGTAGTAACAGGAGGGTGACAGACTTCAATACTCACTCTTTAGTAATTAATATTTAAGGCTTGTTGCTTGGAAGATTAATGAATTTGGCTATTTATCTTTTTGTGTGGTGTGTGTTTGTGCACCTTTGAGTCAGTGGCAACTCCTGGACACTGCCTGGACAAATTCCTGCACAATTCTGAACAAGTGACCTGCCACTGTCTTTTTCCTATGGCTGGGAGCGGCTGGTCTAAGGTCAGCCAACTAGCTTTTTATGTGAGAAATTCTTCATTTATTGTTTCTAAAATAGATTTTTGACTTTGCTTTTAAAATAAATCAAACTACATTACTACATAGGACTACATGCCAGTCATCATGCACCAATGTACTCTTATTGTGTCTCTTGAAAGCACATACTATAAATACTCAAGTCTGCACAATTATTTGAGTATCACTAGTAGTGTGTCATACTACATAGAAAATACTACAAAGGGGAAAAAAATAAATCATTAGAACAATTTCAAAGGTTGGGAGGGAAGTAAGACAATGCCAGAATCACAAATACTTAATTGTGTTGTGTTTTTAGAGATAATAAATGATCATGATAAAAACAAAGAGAAATGGAGGCCTATGTTACTTACATCATAAGCACCAGCTTTGATCTGTTGATAGAGTCTATGTTGATCTTCATCCCAAAAGGGAGGGTATCCCACCAAGAGGATATAGAGTATAACACCTGCAAATGGTATTAAACTATGAGTAAAAGTAGCACACATAAAGATTAATTGGAGATGATATATGGGAAACCATAATAAGTTCTCCTAGCATGTAAGGCAATGGATACTAATTTTAATCAGAGCAGCATGATGAGAAAAGATCAGCAGAATTTTCATTCCCTGAACCATCTTTTCCTGAACATAGGGTCCCAAATACAGGTGCACACACATGCACAAAATGAGAGGGGGGGAGGAAGGGAGGGAGAGAGAGAGAGGACAACACAGTTATCTGCTTTAGAGATAGGTGTTATGGCCCGCCAGAGGCCAGCAGAGCTGGTGGCAGAATTGGACAGTGAGAAGGTTGGGAGAAACATGGGCCAGCCCTTGAGTCTGGGGAAGGCTCTGATGTCAAAGGCAGAGCTGGGACCAGGGCCTTCCGACAGTTATCAGCTGCCTTTGGAGTTGGAGATCCGTGGGGCAGAAGAACAGCTGCAGCCTGTTCCTGATGTGTGCATGCACAGAGCTGCCAGGAGAAGGGAACAGTTAAAGAATGAGTCAGCTCAGGAGTAAAGGCACAGGTGGATGGCCCCTCCCACAGGGAATAAAGAGGAGCGAAAAGGGAATGGGGGTTTGCAGGAGACAATGAGTTCGTTTAATTTGTATGAAGATTGGTTCGTGACCCTCAGAGACTCATTGCCAAGTATTTTCTTGTACAGCATTACACTTGGAAGATATCAGCCTGGCAGCTCTCCAAGCCTGATAAGGTTTGTGGTTGTAATTCACCCTTGAAAGACTGTTTGCCGGGACTTTGCTGGATGTGAATGATAGAAATTCACATTAGCCTAATACAAAGGAGTTTTGTCGGAAAAAGGAGTCTGCTTCGTGATTTTGTGAAGCCTAGGTCAGAACAATAGGTATGCACTCACAAACCTCCTCTCCCCCCCAAAAAAAAATTATAACTGGCTTACCACAGGCCCACATGTCTACTGGCTTCCCATAGGGATCTTTTCGTAGCACCTCAGGGGAAAGGTATCCTGGTGTACCAGCAAAGCCTGAAAAGTAAGCCTGCTTAGTGGAAATAGTAAGCTATTCAGAAGAAAACAAATACTAAATCCCTCTGTGTTTAGACTACATTCTCATCACCTACTTTACTTTACTTTACTTTACTTTACTTTACTTTACTTTACTTTACTTTACTTTACTTTACTTTACTTTACTTTGCTTGTCTATCTATCTATCTATCTATCTATCTATCTATCTATCTATCTATCTATCTATCTAGACTCAGCCTTCCATCTTTCTGAGGTTGATAAAATGAGGACCCAGATAGTTGGGGACAATATGCTGACTATGTAAACCACTCAGAGAAGGCTGTTAAGCACTATGAAGTGGTATATAAGTCTAAGTGCTATTGCTACCTATCTTTTTTGTAATACAGATAGTTCTCAACTTACAATATGTGCTTAGCGATTGTTCAAAGTTACGACTTTGAACAATTAGAAGGCTGTGAGTTCAATCCTAGGTAAAAGCAGATATTTCTTTCTCTGGGCACACTGAAAATATATCTGCTGAAAACTCCACATTGGCGACAAGAAGGGCATTGGGCCATTAAAAGACTCTGCTTGCTCCATTCAATTGCCCAGACTCCTGCAAGGGATTATAGGGTCATTAAAAGACAATGATGATGAATTTGGGGCTGAGAGTTAATGTAGATTTCTGACTGGAGAAAAATGGATGCTAGAACAGCTTGATTCAACGTTATAGTGTCAATTCAGGCAACTTTTGCAAATCTGTAGTAGATTTCTTTAATGTCCCACTTGCAGGCACACTAATTTAATATGTTGTCGCAATGTTGGGATAAATGGGAAGGTATAATTACAAACTGAATTTTTTTCTTACCAAACCAGGCTTGTTGTTCACCCTGCACTTCAATTGCTAATCCAAAATCTGCCAGTTTTACAGCTGCTCCTTTTGACTTGCTTGCTAGAAGCAAGTTCTCAGGCTTTATATAGGGCAGAAGAGGAAAAAAAGGAAAAAGGAAGTAGAAGATAAGTCAGTATTTCTAATTCAGTACTTACTTTATATAAATTAAGTTGGAGACAGAGAAAACATACTTTTCTTATTTTCAAAAATAATAAATGTTCAATTCTGAGAAATTTTAAATGGATCCCAAATCCACAAATTATTTAGAGTAGAGCTGTTTTCTTCTGTTATATTTTAAACCTTCTCTTCTCTTTAGAAACCCTTTTAGAAGCCTCTAAGACTGGTCTATCAAGTATCTACAAATTTTATTTGGGAATATGAAGGTTTCCCAAATTATAGGATTATTAACTTTCTTCAACCTGTTATGGTCTCATATAACCAATTACTGATATGAGACTAAGGCTCAAATAGTTTTCCTTGCTAAAAATAGATACATCATAAACATTGTATATTACAAAAAGGATACATTACTTAGAAATGTTACCTATATCTGACTTGTCAAAATTTATTATGACTGCTGGTTATCAGGAAAGATACAAATAAAACTTTCTTGCAATTCAGTTACAGTAATCCCAGGATCTAAGCTTATAATATAGTTAAAAACATCTTAAAATGTCAGTATTCCATTATATCTAGACATATTCAACACTATAGGTAGTCCTCAACTTACAACCAAAATTTCTGTTATTATGTGAGACATTTGTTAAGTGAGTTTTGTCCCATTTTATGACCTTTCTTGCCACAGTTAAGTGAATCACCAGTTGATTAGTAACACAGTTAAGTGAATCTGGCTTCCACATTGATTTTGCTCGGCAAAAGGTTGCAAAAGGTGATCACAGGACCTTGTGACACAGCAACGGTTATAAGTGTGAGTCAGTGGCCAAACATCTGAATTTTGATCACATGGTCATGGGAATGCTACAAAGGTAATAACTGTGAAGAACGGTCATGTCACTTTTTTTCCTCACCATTGTAACTTTGAACAGTCACAAAATGAACTGTTGTAAGTCGAAGACTACCTGTATTTTTCTATTTTGGAATCTAAACTTTTTTTTTTTTTTTAAAAAGTGATTTATTATAACAAGAATTATAAAAAGTGTAATCAATTTTACAAGCATTTGCCAAGCTAATTAATGTGCAAGGTTTTTTAAGGCAGAAAAAAGTTAGCAGAGCATAGTTCTTAGAAAGCCTTGATAATCATATTATCTATAACTTTCAAATTCCTACACAGGAGCTGTGATGTTAAACCACAAGTCTCTGTCTAAGCTTGCACTTTCTGGATGGCTGGGAATGGAATTTCAAAAATTCTCATAAAGTCAGATTAGAATACATTTATACCCTTTGATAGGCAAATACCTAGATCTTGCACCTCACAAAACTAGGATGACAACCTAACCTTCCATGAGAACTGCTGAATATTGTAAACAAGTAACTTTGGACATAAATATGTGAAGCAAATATCACAGTCATAAGGAAAGAAATATGGTCTAATAATTACAGAACAGCCATACACTCAATAGCAAGCTCATCTGACTTCTGGGCAACTGACTATGCCCTTTAAAAACATGCATCAGCCAGTTCAGGACAATGGAAATGTCAATAGATTTGTCATGCATGAGTTCTGAATAGGTTGGGGCAAATGTATACAACTGGACAAAAATATGGGAGATTTAAACAGAGATGGAATCTTGAGACTCCATCCAAGAAAGGAACAAGTCAGTGTGTGGATCACAAACTTGCACTTTAGCTGCAGATGTGCATATAGTTGACAGAAAGCAATAATTTTTGAGCTTCTTTATTATAATATTGATAGAAGAGGCATACAACATATTTTGTGTTAATATCTAAACTGTATTTATAAAGGGTATCCTAAAAGAATATTACAAATCTAACTTTATATTTTAAAATCTACATATGTGGTGACCTAGCTGGCAAAATAAAACAAGATTTATTTGTGTTGTTTTTTTTTTAAATTAAAAGGGGCAATTTCTCTATGATTCTTCAGTAAAAAGCTATTTGGCCAAATCCAACAATGATAGTGAAAGAAATGGAAATAGTCCCAAGGTGGATCAATACTAACCTTTAAAAAGAGCTATACCTGCATTGAAATTAAGTCCAGTTAATTGTATTCTATACATGTGAGTCAGATTTGTTTTAATGGGTTTCAGCACTAATTCTGGGGCCATCTTTTACATCACCCTTGCAAAATTATTTCAAAATATACATAGGTGTTTAAAAGTATATGATTTACAGAATCTTTTATCCAGGATAAAATGTTCAAGTTTTATATCTGAAGAAAGGGTTTGATTTAAAAACAAAACAGAACCCAGAACGTTGGCATAAATACTTTATTGCATATATTGTTGTATTGCAAAATGAATGTTTTTAAAAATAAGGACTTCTGTTTTTTAATCATTTTTTCTTTTAAAATAATCTCTAACAGCCTTGAAACTGTTTCTATTCTATCAAGTCTATTATTCTAATGGTAGTTAAGTTTAATTAATTCTTTGTTTTGTATTAATTTCTAAAAACAACCTTGGGTTATTTTAAACACATTAATTGTGATATAGGCTCTTGTGTAAACATTAAACAGACACCTGGGGAAGCAAGCATTAGGTAGCTAAATAAATAAATGTTTCCTGATCACAGAAAAAAATTATATACAATTGTATACACCCAAACATGTACATGTCTTCATTTTTTCTTATTGTACTTTTTTGTAGTTTTTGTGTGTACCTTGCTATCTAGGCAATCATTTCATGCATAATATGGATTCTAGTCCAAAGCATATTTAGGGCTATTATCAGAAGTAATGTAATAGATGCACACTCACCCTTCCCAATTACCCTCACCCAGTATAAAGTAGTGGTGGATATTTGTCAAGGTTAGCCAATGAATATGTTGACATAAATACATTAACATACTGTAACATGTAGAGCATAAATGACTGCAGAATATGCAAATGCATACTAGGTCTAGTTTGGGAATAAACCATTCCAAATAATTGACAGGAGGAATTACTGTTATCTAAAGTCACCCATGCAGATTTGCTCTGATGAATGTTCACAGTATGAAATCTGTTAGAAAATTCCAGAAGCCCCGTTGATTCTGAATTTCCTTCTGAAAATGTATGGCAAGAATAACAGGAAGCTCTATAGTTTTTTTTACAGATCTCATCTAAACAGGGAGAAACTGAAAGAAATTGCTTTAAAATGTTTTATGAGATTCTGCTTAGTTTTCAGGTTGGGCTTTTTTAGATATTATCCTAACAATCTGTAAAACATAATAGACAACATGTTGTTCCACATTTATGGAAAATAATGTGTGCATTTGTGTGTATGTAAATCTGAATTAAGTTCCAAAAGAATGACAAATCATTTGCTCATGTTCACTACTACAGTTCTACATTTGTTAACGGTATATTTTAGGTCTAAAGATATTTTTTTAATTATAGAAATAAGATTTAAAAATCAGTTGGAACTGCTGGTCAACAATGTTACATTAGGGGGGAAAAAAACCTGACAAACTAATCACATGTGCAAGGTGATTAACCTTAGTCCTATTTGCATAGCTGAATTAATATGTGGGAATAAGACAGGTGGGAATAAAGTAAGCAAAGTATCACATGAATCCTAAATCTGCAAGGAAAAGAAAAGTTGCCTGTTTTTGCAACCACAAACAACTTTCAAAATAATCAGTGAACATCTCTTTGCTTCTAGATGCAAAAGTGCAGCTATGTTGTGCTTTGAATCTGTGTAATATGATTATCTTCCCCCATAGCATTACTCACCTTCAAGTCCCGATGGACTACGCCCATCTGATGGCAGTGTAGCACAGCCTCCAGGATCTGCTGAATGCAATGACTGCATGCAAACACCAGGGGGCGTATATTAGTTTGAAGCTGTACACTCACTGTCTGTATAACCTCAGTGAGACTGGGTTAAAGTGCAAAATGATGAACAGGCTGAGATCATGAATCACAACCTCTTAAAAATGCATGGATCTGCATTCCTCCGCTAGAACAGCAACTTCCTCAGCCATTATGAATGTGCACTGCAAATGCATGCTTGCTTTAGCCCACTTTTATGTAGGGCATGAACAGGAGGGGTAGAGATATCTTTGGGCTCCACAAAAGGGTTTAAAGTATTATTCTTGGGCACATGCATAATATATTGAGAAGTAGACAATGAGAGCATATCATTGATCTGATAAACCCATTTGACAAACTTGGGTTAAATATTTGGTACAGTTTGTTTCCTTCCCTCCTTTACTCGCCTTTTTCCACCAGCAGCCCTGAAAGTAAATTTACTTTAAGCAGTTTTGTATTTGAGATGAGTTATTCACCCTTCATGGTTTCATTTAGCCAAGCAATTATTTGATCCCTATTGCCTGAAGGATCTATCCTACTCTAGCAGAGCAATGCATAACCAGTCATTCTGCTACAATAACCCATTGTCTCTGAACAGAAGTGGTGTTTTAAACCTGCAGGCTAACATCTATCACAGACAAAGGTCAGTCACAGATTCAGGCTACAGGACTGAGGTTATCTCCTTCCAAAGCAGTTCCTGATACCTATGGCACCTACCACATCTCTTGGGAGGTCCCTGGTATTAGCAGTACCTATTCTACCTTTTTCTGTGATGGACATTAAACCTGTGACACTTGCAGAGTGGAAAGCAGCATCATGCACTATCCATTTCTCATATTAAGGGTGAGGAGGATAGCCAAGGGAACTTCTCAGCCAACCCACCCTTAAAACTCAAGTCGGGAAGAAAAAAAAAGAAGAGAGACAGAAGAGAGACAAAAACAAATAAAATAATAATAAAACAAAAGTCTTAGCAAACCTAAGGGGCACCAGATACTGACCTTGAGGTCTCTGTGCACTATGCCATTTAGGTGACAATGATTAACACTTTCTAGAATCTGCTGTATACAATGACTGCAAAGATACAAGGGCAGAATGGGAGGGGGGAAAACATTTTAAGGCACATAATCACGTTAAATACAGAAAATAATTTAATAATAAAGAAAGTAACTTAAAATAGCAATAACTTAAAATAATCAAATCACGTTTTCAGACAGGTTTTAATTACACACAGAACTGAAACACAGCTTTTCTCTCTTTCTCTTTGGAAAAAATTGTCAAGAGACTCAAAAGAAATGACATTTAACATATAACATATAATATATAAACTTTTGGTGGAATATTTGCTGAAGTATGAGAGGAAAAATTTAAACACATACGAGGTGATAGATCTATAGTAAATAATACAGGCTTTATTGTGGCTAGCAATAAACATCAACATGCAGTGTAAACATCAACATAAATAGCAGAGAGAACCTGTCATGATGGTCAAGACTATGAATAGTAATCAACAAAGAATTTTGCTCACTGACTAGTCAGTGTGTTTGGAATGATGCTGAAAAATATGAAGCTGCAGCTATTATACAACCTGAAAAGCATGAATATTTGCTAACCAATGTAGGTTATATTCTATTGTCTTGTGTGTTTAAGAGAATACATATTAGTTGAACAACAAACAAATAGAATGCAAATCGTTCTAATATATGCATGCTTTCCACATATTAATAAATGGCATAATGGATATTTTTATGTGCATTATTCTTTCACATTCAACATATTTATATAGGAGCATAAGGAAAACAGTAAGAGAGCAAAAAAAAATTTTAAAGCACAAAGTTTATTGAAAACCAAACAGTTTAATAGAACGGGAAATGAGTGTGTGTGAGGGGGAATCAGTTTGTGTAACTGAAAGGTGTATTTGAAACAGTCAGTTACTAGCAGTCATCTTTGGGGAAAAAACAATAGGAAGTCTCTTGAATTAATTTAGTAGGATTCTAGTGGGGGAAGGAGAATTCAGTAGTTAACCTCACTGGAAGAAGAAGAGACCTCTCTTTTTTGTTCCTCTTCTGCTAAATAAAGATCCCTGCAATGCTTTTTCACAAGTTGATAAAATGCCGCATGATGTTTTTAGGGAAAATAGAGTCAGCAAAACTAACTTCTCTTTTCTTCCAGCAGAGATAAAACTCCCCTCATGAAGAGTTACTTTTCTGGTCTTAGAGATGACACATCCTTCAACCCATTCATTTATTTATCTTCCTTTCTCCCTCAGCCATTATATTTATCACACACTTGTTAAATATGGAAAAAAATAAACAACAAATTATTAGGATAGGCCGCTCGATACTTTGAGTTCAGTATTAAAGAAAGCAAAGAGTAATCCCTTCCTTTTTCAGCAACAGGTGAACTTTTTATTGGTGTCAATAAAAAAACTGAATATTATTCTGATCTCACTGCTACAGTGTCAGGCAAAGAATAAAGCCACGTGAACTGATTTATTGCCTGCAACGGAAAAAGATATGGGTTCCAGATATATAGTTATGGATATTGGAACTTATTGGAATCTTCTAGAATTTGCTGGGTTCCTTGACTTTAGTAGACATGAATTATTTAGACCGCAGTTATCATCCCTTTCCTTTCTAGCATTCCAACAAAAACTAGTATGAAATATCCTACATGAGCAAATCAATTGCTGCCATACCTATTTTTCTACAAAATCATTTTGTAAGATAGGATATTTGGGATGGGATTTGAAGGAAGAAAAAATCATACTTCATTACCATCATGTTGCTTTAATCTAATGACAGAGGAAATGTAATGTAAGAGGAAAGAAGTATTATATAACTCATAGAATAATAATGGCACATTTATTTGTAGAACCAATTCTCATATGGTAATATTCCAATGGGAAATGCATTGTGAAAAGAAATATTTAAAAATGGACTCTGTGAAAAAAGCAAACAGGTGGAACCCCAGTATGCTAAATGGGTATTGTTTTCCAAGATTGAGATTTAAGAAAGGTTACTGTAATTTTCCTCAGGGTATCACACTAAATTTATTTTTATTTTGTTTGTCAAATTTAGAAACCACTCAGATGATTTTTTTTTTTTTTTTAAATTCAGCACTGACCTTGCATCTGCTTCACTGTAATATTCTCTTGCAACAATGTCCTCAAATAATTCGCCTCCGGTAACTCTAGTAATGATATAAAACATTTTTACAGATTAAAAAAAAAACTACATGAGAAATTTAATTTTTACCCTACTTTTTTGCAATAATGAAGGATCTGCAACCAGACTCAGTTCTGTATTCAGACAATGAGCATATCCTTAGTGACTTTTTGCCTGCATAAAAGTTATTATTATTACCTTTTTTGTCAGAGTACAACATGTGTACAATGAAAAAATATGAACCTTATTTAAATATGGTATTATAATCTTTCAGTCATTCACTATTCTGGCCTTCCTCATATATATCCCTCAAAAGGATGACTTATTGTACTTTATTTGCTATGAAAAACCAGGATGAATAGGTATATTTCATTGGGGAATCTTAATATAATGCATAAATAAATTGCACATTTTATTGGCACTGTGCAGTGATGCTATTTTCAGCAGATATGATGAAGGACATATATTTTTTCAAATTGCCACTCCCTCACTTTGGATGAGATACCAGTTCTATTTGGCTATTCTTCTTCATCAACTCTTAACTTGATGATTTTCCAAGACAGAAAGCAGGATCACATTTCAACGGCTTCAGTACAATTTTGTTTATATCTCGTCATATTCCCAAGTCATTTTTTAAAAATAATTTTGCGATAAATTTTTATCTAAAACCTTTCATTATTTATCATTTATTATTATTATTTAAATACTGAAGATTTTCAAACAGCTAATTTTTTTAAACAAAGTTCAAATAAAACATCCAATAAAGAACTGAGAGAAAACAATTTATATAAAATGACACTTTTTGTTTCATTTTTTAAAAAAATGAAGTTCAAAACACATTGTTCTGTGAGGCCTGAAATGAGAAATTTTCAGGCAACAACAAACCCACTTAATGACCTTTGTATTTTACTCAATAGTTGTTTTCAGCAAAAGAAATGTGCTTCATAAACAAAAGACAAATTCTTTACAAAAGTATTTTTTAATGCTGGATATAACTGGGTGAAAGGACTTTTTATTCTTATTTATGATCAAATTTCTACACTGCCCACAAATTAATCTAAAAGCTAATTAAAATCAGAATTAAAAACAGAACTAAAAATGTTAAAAATTAAAAGATTAAAAAGTTAAAGAGGTGGAGAGAAAGCCCTTAAGCTACCTACCAACCACTCCCAAAGTGGCATATCCTTCTTAGATGCCCATGCCAGTAGGCAGAGCCAGTACTGCTGCTCTTGTAGAAGGCCAAGGGGGCAAAATGTCCATATTTATTGATTACAATACTTAAACAGCAATTATATATATATGTCTTTATTATGTTTTTAGTAAATCAGATTGCCTGAAAAACTACTATAAACAGGTTTTCAATATAAAATATGTACGGTATCCATTTTTTTCCTGACAAATCTTACAGATTTTGAATTATTTTCCAGTTTATATTGTTATATTTCTTTCAACATTTCTGCTTAAATTGTAATAGTATTTTCTTTATTTGAACTATTTTGATCTGTCTTGATAAAATGAGAAATTCACAGAAAGCAACACAAATAATTTAAACCATGTAACAGGCCTATTTCTGATGTAATATTGTGTTGGTTGCATGCTTTCTCCTAATTTCTATTCAAAATAGCTTAAACATTGCTGCAGAAAACATCCTGGCTTTGTTAACCTGGAAATTCTGGTTTAACTCCAGCTAGAAACCAGGAACTGATCAGAATTCACAGATTCCAGTTTCCTTTTATTCTTTATTAAATTAACTATTGCCAGTGTCAATATTATGTGCTATACATATAATTTGTATTGTTCTTCATAATTCTTTCTTCATTCTTAGAGAATCCCCCTGAGAAATTCCACCAAAGTTTATTCCATAAATAGTTAGCAGTAGTTATAAACATGGATTTAACAGTGATACTGTCTGGACATAATGAACTAGAGTTACCTAGAATGGACTGGCTTCTGTTACAGATAGGAAATGGCTATTGTCCATCTGGATTATATGGTACAGTCTTTAATTTTATATATTACATATTATAGGACAAAATGCAAATAGGCAAGTCAACTTACAAATCAAAGACTAAGTAATGAAATCCTTCTTCTGATATGCTTTCATGAAGTCGCACTGTTGAAAGAAGAGAAAGATTTGTCTAGTTTTTTTCTAGGTACTCTTAACTTTATTATCCTTTCCTTCTACCCTTCTGTTAACATATAATATTCTACTCTTTTCCTTGGGTTACATCTTCAGTTGAAAACAATGTCATCATACAAAATAAATATATTTGCAGTATCTAGCATAATTCTGTAAATAGTATAGATTAACATATAATATATTCATATGCTTTTCACATTCATAAATGTTTGCAAATTAAATTTCAGTTTTGATAGCTATGTGGAGGCTCTGAGTAAGTCAATCTATCCATTAAAAGAAAGAAAATGTTTCCCTGAACCCACTAAATAAAAATCAACACATACAATGTTCAAATGTCAACAAATACTGGGTAGCAAACAGAATAAACTGATCTACTTTGAAAATGAAAATGCTATAATATAATAACCAAGACTCATTATGGTCAGTGGAATTTATGCACTAGCAGAAAATCATTTTGTTTTCTTGAAAGTTGGACCCACAATGCATTGATAGCCATACCTTCCCATAATGAATGATTCTTCAATAAATAACATTTGTCCTTCCAGTTTCATATCCTGCACTTGATGGTCTTTTAATCATTATCACCTCTTCAGTTATCTGTATTCTTACTTTAGAATAGGTACTATTTTGTTACAGAAAATAACATTGTATTTTAAAAGTAAAAATAAAACATTGAGAACCTGTAACTTACAGTTAACCTCCCAACTATACATATTTTTAAAAAAAGGAGGAGGAAGAAAGCACTGTAGGTTGGACTTCTTTGCTTTTACCCCATCACTTTGAATTATCATTTAGGTCCCCAACTGTACTGAAATCCTGCCTTGAATTCGGGCATTTCAGCAGTCCAAATACTTAATTCCATGACTGTAGGGAAAAATTAAGCTTCCTTGTATCATATTATAAATCACTTAACTTATTTCACTATAATTTCTAAGCTAGTTTTGTATGTGACTAATGTCTAAATCAACTATCCCCAACTTAACTAGCTTCTTAATCAGAATTTCATGCAATATTTGATTAATGTTTTCTTAGTAATGCATTTTAACACAGATTCAGCAGAGCAAAAACAGGTATAAAGAAAATAAATAAGGATGTCCAGAAGATTATTAAACTAAATTTACAGGGTGCGATTGAGGGAACAGAGTATGTTTACCCGTTTAGGAAATAAAAATCTTTAACAGTACAGCAGTTTAGGAGGAACTATAGAGGAACCAATTGGGAAGGTAGTGGTAACTTCCCCTATATACTGGATGAGGGAATGCTAGACAGCCATCCATCGAATATGTTTTTTGTTGAGATTTCAGTATTGAAAAGGAGTTTGGAATCAACAGTGTAAATAACCTCCTCAGTGACTGCAGGATTCTATGGACATGTAAAAATATAACATAACAGATTTGCCTTTGGTTAGATGGTCTGCTATGCAAATCTGATTAATAAATAAAGAAATCAATACTATGTTCTCCCATTATTTTTCCATTGTGAAAGTTTTAAAGGGACCCCATTAAAATGCATATAAGTTGAATCCAAAAACGCTATTATATTAGTGACAAGTTTCTAATCTTATTTTCCATCTTTGTGTGCAAAGGCAAAATCAATACTGATTCCGCTAAAACAAAGTGCTACACAATTCATTACCACTCCATTATGCTAACTGTAACTGATGTTAGTTGTTCCTGCATCAATATTAATGGCATCTTTTCTATTTTTATTCTACTAGCCTATACAGCTTTATTTCATGGTAATAAAACTTAAAAGACTATGAAAATTTTAAAACAATGAAACAATTGTCACTTTTTGTCTTGTCTTTTGAAACAAGAACAATCTGCTCCTGTATAATAGAAGAATAGAATTCTTTATTGGCTAAGTGTGATTGGACACACAAGGAATTTGTCTTGGTGCAAATGCTTTTAATATACATAAAAGAAAAGATACATTTGTCAATAGTCAAGAATTATCAGATACAACACTTAATAGTCATAGGGTACAAAAAGCAATCAAATCATACTAGGAAACAGTATATATCATATGTATACAAGCAACAAAATTACAGTCATACAGTCACAAGTGGGAGGGGATGGGTGATAAAGAGTGATGAGAAGATTAATAGTAATAGTAGTGCAGATTTTGTAAATACCGTATATACTCGAGTACAAGCCGAGTTTTTCAGCCCATTTTTTGTGCTGAAAAAAACCGCCCTCGGCTTATACTCGAGTCAGATTCCCCTCTGAAAAAAAAATGGTGTGGAGCTCCGGAGCTGGGCAGCTGCTTTCCTGCAGGCAAGCCCCACTTCATGGACTCCGTCCATCCTCGCTCCCATCCACCCGCCCACCCAAAGCGACGAAGTCCCCCAATCGCGCAGCCCAGAATTGCCCTCCCCTCAGGGGGCAGCAATGACGCCCGGTGTTTCCCGAGACAAGAAGCTCCACCGTGCAATGAAAGCGTCCTGGCTCTAGGCTCAGAAAACGCGAAGCGAGGTCGCTTCGGCTCTGCTGAGCTTCGTTTCCTAGCTGCTTTCAGTCCGTTCGGGAGGAGGGGGAGGAGGTGGTGGCCTAGAGCTCAGAAAACAACGCAAGCTGCCGCCACCACCTCCTCCCCCTCCTCCCGAGCGGACTGAAAGCAGCTAGGAAACGAAGCTGAGCAGAGCCTAGAGCTCAGAAAACAACGTGAGGCGAGGTCGCTTCGGCTCCGCTGAGCTTCGTTTCCTAGCTGCTTTCAGTCCGCTCGGGAGGAGGGGGAGGAGGTGGTGGCCTAGAGCTCAGAAAACAATGCAAGCTGCCGCCACCACCTCCTCCCCCTCCTCCCGAGCGGACTGAAAGCAGCTAGGAAACGAAGCTGAGCGGAGCCAAAGCGACCTCGCCTCGCGTTGTTTTCTGAACCCGCGAGCCTAGAGCCAGGGCACTTTCATTGCACGGCGGAGCTTCATCTCGGGAAATACTGGGCATCATTGCTGCCCCGAGGGGAGGGCGATTCTGGGCTGCGCAATTGGGGGACTTCATGGCTTTGGGTAGGTGGGAGCGAGGACATTGACTTTAAGCGCTGCCGACCAAGTGTTTCACAAATACCAGTGGGACCTCCATCCACCACCACCCCTCCCTCTTTTGCCTCCTTCCTTCTGATCAATCAGGTTTTCCTAGTATTTGCTCACAGCTGCATTTTCTCTTCTGCTGTGCTAGGCATTGAACGCGGGGATTTCTGATTCCCCTTACACGCACATGGATATGCCGCGGGGCATTTTCTTCCAAATGCCCCACTGGCAGAGAACACTGACTTTCATAATAGTGAGATCATTTCCCAAATTAATTGATTCACTAACCCAAAAGAAGATGTCGATGACAGTGGGAGGCAGGAGTCACTCTCTCCCTTGCAAGAAAAAAGCAAGAGCCGTTCTTATGATCTCTCTCTCTCTCCCCGTAATACAGTCAAGCCCTTTCCAGCACGCGGGAACCGCCCCCGCCGCTTTGCACCTTGCAAATGCAAAAACCCCAGGATTTTGCATTTGCAGGGTGCAAAGCGGCGGCGGCAGATCGCGCGTGCTGGAAAGGGCTTGACTGTATTACGGGGAGAGAGAGAGAGAGAGAGAGAGAGATATCATAAGAACAGCTCTTGCTTTTTTCTTGTAAGGGAGAGAGTGACTCCTGCCTCCCACTGTCATCGTCATCTTCTTTTGGGTTAGTGAATCAATTAAACCTTTCATGACAGTGAGATCGTTTCCCAAATTGATTAATCTGTTTTTCTTTGAAATAAATATTCAAAAACATTTAATCTACTGATGCCTCAATTAATGTAATTTTATTAGTATCTATTTTTATTTTTGAAATTTACCAGTAGCTGCTGCATTTCCCACCCTCGACTTATACTCGAGTCAATAAGTTTTCCCAGCTTTTTGTGGTAAAATTGGGTGCCTCGGCTTATATTCGGGTCGACTTATACTCAAGTATATACGGTAGTTGGACAGTGTTGAGGGAATTATTTGTTTAGCAGAGTGATGTCATTTGGGAAAAAACTATCCTTGTGTCTAGTTGTTCTGGTGTGCAGTGCTCTATAGTGTCGTTTTGAGGGTAGGTGTTGAAACAGTTTATATCCGGGCTGTGAAGGGTCTATAAATATTTTCACAGCCCTCTTTTTGACTCGTGCAGTATGCAGGTCCTCGATTGAAAGTAGGTTGATAGTAATGGTTTTTTCTGCAGTCCTAATTACGCTCTGGAGTCTGTTTCTGTCTTGTTGGGTTGCAGAACCAAACCAGAAAGTTATAGAGCTGCAGATGACAGACTTAGTAATTTCTCTATAGAACTGATCAGCAGTTCCTTGGGCAGTTTGAGCTTCCTGAGTTTGTGCAGAAAAAACATTCTTTGTTGTGCTTTTTTGATGACATTTTTGATGTTAGTTGTCCATTTCAAGTCTTGTAATATGGTAGAACCTAGAAATTTGAAGGTCTCTAACTGTTGATATTGTGTTGTCTAGCATTGTAAGAAGTGGTAGTATGTGTAAACCAATGTCTTACATTTCATTAAGTTTTAAATTTTATTTTCCTTTTCTTCTGCTGATCACATTTAAGAAATAAATCTATAATAAAATAAGAGCTTGGGCCTTCTCTATGAACATTCCATTTTAAAGTAGCTAATGATATAATTGATATTATTAGTGTAAATAAACAAACTACAATAATAAGAAAAATTTAAAAACCAAGCATGAATATAAATGATAATGTACAGGCAATGATAAAGTTCAGTTCTGAATTTCTTCCTATCCTAAAGTGTTCTGCCATGTATTTACAAATAGGACTTAGGACTAGGACTTCAACTTATATATCACTTCACAGTGCTTCTACAGCCCTCCCCAAGTGGTTACAGAGTCAGCATATTGCCCACAATAATTTTGGGTCCTCATTTTACCGACCTCAGAAGGATGGAAGGCTGAGTCACCCTTGAGCCTGATGAGGATTGAACTGCCAAACTGCAGTCAGCAAAAGTAGCCTGTAGTACTGCATTCTAACCACTGCACCACCACAGCTCCTGAGAAGACTTCTCTAACATTGGGTAGTAACCAACTATCTTATTTGTTTTTTTAAGGAGGCTTTTGGGGGTTACATTAGGCTGAGAGGCCTAAAAAAAAAGTTCTGATGATTTTTGCCTCGCTGAATGCTTTCTTTCTTTTAATTTCCTTTTTATAATTAAAAGCTCTGAAACATTAATTCAGGCTAGACAGGATAAATAGTCATGCTACTGCCTACACATTCTACACTGCTCAAAAAAATAAAGGGAACACAAAAATAAGACATCCTAGATCTGAAGGAATGAAATATTCTCATTAAATACTTTGTTCATTACATGGTTGTATGTGCTGACAACACAATCACACAAAAATTATCAACGGAAATCAAATTTAGCAACCCATGGAGGTCTGGATTTGGAGTTACATTCAAAATTAAAGTGGAAAAAAACACTACAGACTGAACCAACTTTGATGTAATGTCCTTAAAACAAGTTAAAATGAGGCTCAGTAGTGTGTGTGGCTTCCACGTGCCTGTATGACCTCCCTACAATGCCTGGGCATGCTCCTGATGAGGTGGCGGATGGTCTCCTGAGGGATCTCCTCCCACACCTGGACTAAAGCATCCCCCAACTCCTGGACAGTCTGTGGTGCAATGTGGTATTGGTGGATGGAGCGAGACATGATGTCCCAGATATGCTCAATTGGATTCAGGTCTGGGGAACAGGAGGGCCAGTCCATAGCATCAATGCCTTCATCTTGCAGGAACTGCTGACATACTCCAGCCACGTGAGGTCCAGCATTGTCATGCATTAGGAGGAACCCAGGACCAATCGCACCAGCATATGGTCTCACAAAGGGTCTGAGGATCTCATCTCGGTACCTAATGGCAGTCAGGCTACCTCTGGTGAGCACATGGAGGGCTGTGCGGCCCCCTAAAGAAATGCCACCCCACACCATTACCGACCCACTGCCAAACTGGTCATGCTGGAGGATGTTGCAGGCAGCAGAACGTTCTCCACGGTGTCTCCAGACCCTGTCATGTCTGTGAAGAGCACAGGGTGCCAGTGGCGAATTTGCCAATCTTGGTGTTCTCTGGCAAATGCCAAACGTCCTGCACGGTGTTGGGCTGTAAGCACAACCTCCACCTGTGGATGTCGGGCCCTCATACCACCCTCATGGAGTCTGTTTCTGACCGTTTGTGGCCCAATGGAGATCACTGGCAGTGCTCCTCCTGGAGGGCTCTGGCAGTGCTCCTCCTGGAGGGCTCTGGCAGTGCTCCTCCTGTCCCTCCTTGCACAAAGGCAGAGGTAGCAATCCTGATGCTGGGTTGTTGCCTTCCTACAGCCTCCTCCACATCTCCTGATGTACTGGCCTGTCTTCTGGTAGCGCCTCCATGCTCTGGACACTACGCTGACAGACACAGCAAACCTTCTTTCCACAGCTCGCATTGATGTGCCACCCTGGATGAGCTGCACTACTTGAGCCACTTGTGTGGGTTGTAGATTCCGTCTCATGCTACCACTAGAGTGAAAGCACCGCCAGCATTTAAAAGTGACCAAACCATCAGCCAGAAAGCATAGGAATTGAGAAGTGGTCTGTGATCACCACCTGCCGAACCACTCCTTTATTGGGGATGTCTTGCTAACTGCCTATGCTTTCCACCTGTTGTCTATTCCATTTGCACAACAGCATGTGAAATTGATTGTCAATCAGTGTTGCTAGCTAATTGGACAGTTTGATTTCACAGAAATGTGATTGACTTGGAGTTACATTGTGTTGTTTAAGTGTTCCCTTTATTTTTTTGAGCAGTGTATATTGTTGCCTGCAACTGCTTGAGAGAGAGGGGGGGGGAGAGGGAGAGAGAGAGAGAGAGAGAGAGAGAGAGAGAGAGAGAGAGAGAAAGAAAGAAAGAAAGAAAGAAAGAAAGAAAGAAAGAAAGAAAGAAAGAAAGAAAGAAAGAAAGAAAGAAAGAAAGGGAGGAGGCCAGAAGAAACAGCATTTGAAACAAAAGGAAGGAAATGATTGCTGCTATGTTTGACACTATACTTGCAATTGTCAAGGTTGTGCAGTCAAGTTCTACACAACTTTGTTAGAAACAGAAATTTCATTCTCCTAGCAAGGGTTCCTAAAATCAGTGAAGCTGATGGCTGGCAGAAGCAATTTTCAACTTTAATTAATAGAAGACAGAGCTGCTATACATGAAGTTTGACTTTTAGTTGGCACCTTCAAACCGTTTTCAATTCTGCATCTTCCACTGATCAATACTGATCAATTCATGAAGCCAACACTGATGTCCCTCAAAACAGAGGATATATACTTTGTCTGAATTTACATTTTCCTTAGTAACACATTTATTAGAAATATGGTATATTTATTTCAAACTTCAGTAAATCAGTTTTACCATCATTCGATTCCATTAAATCCTTTTTACTTAGTCATCAGAGATGAAAACAAAGGCAAGTTCTGAATACCTGATTAATTCAAACATCTAGCTGCCTGAATTTCACAAAAACTCTTTATTTTAGGCTGATTTTAATTTACAAAACAAATAATCTATTATTATCTGACAGAATTTCAGATAAGAGATAAATGTAAGAATATTATACAGTATATCCAAAAGAAAGCAGGTTGTAACAGGAGATTCCAAAAGGTGTGTGTGTGTGTGTGTGTGTAGATGGATGGATGGATGGATGGGCTGGGTAAATGGAAGGACAGACAGAGACAGATAATAGGTTTAAAAACTGAAATCAGAATGATGAAGGCTTACATTTTAAAAGAATAAAAATAATAATAAAGAACATAACTGGGCAAGACAACTAAATATACTTCAGAAATTGTATCTGGAAGTTTTGTTTATTTGTGTCAGAAGCATCACAATTAAAATGAAATATAAAATATAAGATTAAAGTATGACAAGTTAAACAAATCCTGCCATGCTGCTATGAGGTCCTCAAGTGTACACTGATCAGGACACAAAGATATACATATGTGTTGTTGTCTGCATGTCACCATAGTTGCAAAGGGAAGAAGGCACTGGATAGGCCCGTTTGTTCAGGGTGTCTCTGGGTCTGGGGTACATGAAAAGGACCTCCCCAAAGAAAGTGGGCGTTGGTACTTACCTGATACGCCCTTTCTCGTCGAGCTGCATAGAACATCCAGAGTGGGAGGTGCTCCAGTCTCCGCTCTTACAGGCTGAGCTATAACTGAGGAACGCTCCTCCTCCTCCACGTGACACCTCCGTAGCATTCCCCAGTTTTACGAAGATGAGAAGACAAACATTATTATCTCCTCTAAACTATTGTAGCAGCTCACAACTACTTAACTGATTGAATCATTGGCCGAAACAGGATTCCCCACCAGACGGACAATTTAGGGTGGGGCTGGATGCTCTACGCAGCTCGAAGAGAAAGGGCGTATCAGGTAAGTACCAACACCCATTCTCTATAGAGCTGCTGCGAGCACCCAGAGTGGGACATACCAAAGCATGGCCTGTCCTATGGGAGGGACTCTCCGTCTGGGTTGGAATATCCTCTGGCCACTTGTTGAAGGACTCGCCTGCCAAAGGATGCTTCTGCTGAAGCAAAAACACATTGATTTTACAATGACGAATAAAGGGTGACGGAGACAACCAGGTGGCCACTTGGTGGATATCATGTATCGAAGCTTGGGAAGCCCAGACTGCCGAGGTAGCCACACTCTCTGTAGAATGTGCGATAATTCCACTGAGAACAGGAAGTGCCTGAGTTAGATAGGCCTTGGAGATTGTCGCTCTGATCCAAGGGCCTACAGTAGATGGGGATACTTTGAAACCCAGTGTCTTTGGTTAAAATGACAGGAACAATGCTTCTGATTTCCTGGGAGGCCGAATGTGATTGATATAAATATGTAATGCACATTTGACATCGATGGGATGCCACTGCCTTTCCCTCTCTGGAGAAGACCTGGGGCAAAAGTTAGGAAGAATGAATTCCTGTGATCTGCGAAAGGCTGAGTTAACCTTGGGGAGGAGGAAGGGTCTGGTCGCAGGACCACCCGATCAGCATGGAAAAAAACACAGAGATCCTTTCTGACAGAAAGAGCTGCTATTTCAGATATCCGTCATGCAGATGAAACTGGTATGAGAAGCACTACCTTGAATGTAGAGAATTGAAGTGATGCCTCTCTTAGGGGTTCGAAAGGCAGTTTAGACAGTGCCGTGAGAACCCTGTTAAGGTCCCCAGTTGGATATCTGTGTATCACTGGAGGATGCAAATTGGTGGCTCCTCTACAGGATGCCCGGATATGAGAGTGGTGTGAAAATGGTTCATAAGATCACCAGAAATGACCGTTGATCAGTCTGCCACCTGCCTTCGTAAGGTATTGAGGGAGAGGCCCTTGTCCAATTCTTCTTGCCAGAAGGCCAAAATTTGAGCAGCCGCTGGGGGTAGCGGATTAATGCATGATTTGTGACACCATTTACAGAAAACGATCCGGGTAGCGTTATATATCTGGGAAGCTGAGACTGTCTCGCTGCCGAGATGGTCTTAATGACCTGTTTGGAAAAACCCTCCCTTCTTAGATGGTCCTGCTCGACCTCCAGATGGCTAACTGAGCCACTGAGGATTTGGATGCTGAAGAGATCCCTGGGATAGCGAGATCCTGCCAGGTAGGATTCTCCAGGGAGGGGCCACTGAAAGGTTACGAAGATCTGCAAAACCACGGTCTCCTGGGCCAGTACGGGGTAACCAGGAGGAGTTCCGCCCTCTTGTGGATCAGCTTTAGGATCACTTTGGGGATTAATGGTAGTGGGGAAAATGCGTATAAGAGCCCGGTGGGTCAGGGCCAAAGTAGGGCATTGTGATTCTCTGTCCCTTGGGGGGTACCTGAAGAAGAATCTTGGTACCTGGGAGTTGAGCGGAGATGTGAATAGGTCCACTAGGGGGTGGCCTAATATCGCTGAGGCCTCCTCTGCATTATTATTTTGAACAGGGAGGGATGAAGGAGACATCCTGCCTAGTCTAAGGTGGCCCTGCTCAACCAGTCTGCCCGAACGTTGAGACTCCCGAGATGTGATCTGCCCTGACGGACAATAGGTTGGTCTCCACCCAGCGACAGAGACGCTTGGCCTCCCTCATGAGACAGATGTCATGTCTGCCCCCCTTGTCAGTTGATATGCACCTTGGTTATAATGTTGTCTGTCAGGACCAGTACAAGATGCCCGCATACTTAAGGAAGGAAAGTGCATAGGGCCGGGTATACTGTGTGAAGCCTCCACCAGTTTATACTGCACCTTTGCTCGGTTGCTGACCAGGTGCCCTGAGCTGAGAGCGAGTGGATATGGGCCCCCCATCCGGGTAGGCTGGCGTGTGTCGTGAGGGTAACCCCTTGGGGGCTCCTGAAGAGATGCCCTTGTTGATCGCGGGTCTGGTCCGCCAAAGAAGCGATGCGATAACCTTTGAGGGAACCTTCGCCACGGCTCTTGAATTGCTCCTTCCGGAGCGGTGATAAGGCAGCAGGAACCACTGTATAGATCTGGAATGGAGCTGGGCCCAGGGAACAATGGATATGCATGAGACCAATTTGCCAAGTAATTTTGATAAGACCAGTAATGGCGTCTTTCTTGTACCCCCAATGTTCCTGACCGATTTCTGGATACTGAGAAATCTTTCAAGGGAAGGAAGACCGTCTCTTCAACTGAGTCAATCACTGCCCCTAAGTGAGCTATTCGAGTGGGAGGGGTAAGTTGACTCTACTCCCAATGTACAAGAAGATGATGGGCCTGAAGAACCGAGAGGGTGGATCTAGTGTCCCCTTCGGCGTGGCCTTTGGTAGGAGAGAGGATGAGGATATCATCCAGATAACAGAGACTGCGGATGGGGAAGTCTCTGAAGTGAGCAGATAGGACTGCCAGAACCTTGGTAAAGATCCTTGAGGCCGAGGCTAGACCAAGGGGAAGGGCCACGTACTGAAAAAGTTGACCAGTATAGCCAAGTCTCAGAAATTTGAAAAATGAGGGATGAACGGGAATGTGAAGATATGCTTCTGAGAGGTCCAAGGAGGTGAGCCAGTCTCCCCTCCTGGTGCCCTGCAGAATGAACTGAAGTGTAAGCATCTTGAACTTATGATGGACCACATTAAGCCTCTTCTATCTAGGGTGGGCCTCCAGCCTCCGGAGTGTTTAGGAACTAGGAAAAAAGGTGGGAGTAGAATCCCATTCCTCAGTGCGAGGATGATACGGGTTGTATGGCTTCGATTTCGGTGAGGTGTTGATAGTGGCTTCTATGAGAACACGCCTGGTGTGGCCTCTGGAAAGAGGGGAAACCATGAAATGCTCCGGGGGGGGGGGGACTGAAACTCAAGGGAAAGGCCAAGTTTAGCAGTGTCCCTAACCCAAATATCAAAAGTGAATGATCCCCATTGGTTGGCATTATGTGAGTTGACCGCCAATGGGGTAGGTGACTGGAAGCCTTATCTAGGGCACCGGGACGATCTACTTCCTGCATCCCGGAAAGGTCTCCCAAAGTTGACCCCCCCTCCTGTTCCTGACACCCGTGTCGCTCCGGTCCTGAAAGGCTGGCCGAAAGAGCGGGATTCTCTGAAATCTGGGGAAGAAGGGAGCCTGATAGGAGATATGAAAGGATCCCCTTCGAAAGGGTTGGGACACTCTGGACTCCTGCCTGTGAAAAGGAGATGGGAGAAATTTCTTTTTACTTAGGCTCTCCATGAACAATGGTTCCAGAGCCAGACCAAATACTTTGCCTCCCGAGATGGGAGCGGAAGCCAATTCGGCTTTAGTCTTAATGTCTGCCTGCCAGTGTTTAAGCCAAGGCAGTCGCCGGGCAGTAACGTGAGAGGAGATAACCCAGGAGGAAATTTTCATGGAGTGGAAGGTAGCGTTGGCTGCAAATTCCGCTGCGGCTGTAAACGTGGCAATGTCCTGGTGCACCCTAGTGTTAGAGGGGGGGCATGCTGCTTCAACTGGCAGAGCCATCTAATAGAGGATCGAGTGAAAAGGATGCGGCCGTGGCTGATCGAATGGCCCAAGCATCGGATTGATGTGCCCGACATAATGCTGTCTGGGCCCGCTTGTCCTCTGGCTTCAGGGCTTCCAGAGCATCAATTGGAGTAGAGGACAATGTTAGTCTTACTATGGGGTCATCCACCTCTGGGGTGTCTAGCAAGGAAGAGAAATCCACATCGAGATTAAAAAATCTCTTGTCCTGACTGGAGGGAGCGGAAGGGGGCCCTGATGAGACCAACTGTTTTGCTAATAAGCCGGAGAAATGAGTGGAGTAGGAATGACCTCGGTCTCCATGACCGGCTGCTTAAAAATAGGATCCTCTGGGTCTCCAGAGGCTGCGGGGGAGGTATTAGAGGGTAACTGGGACATCAGGCCCGAAATATTGTTCACCTTGATTAGCAAGGACTTGAACAAATGGGGTTCAAACAGGCCTATGAATGCGGGCTGGTCAGGGGAAATACCCTTATCCTCTGACATTTCTCCTTCCATCGGTTCCATCTCCGACAGGGGTTCAGAGTAGTGTAAGGACCCCCTAACCGATCCTTCCACTTCCCTGAAGGGCACGAGGCCCATTTCCTCTTCCTCCACCCCTTCTGGAAAGGGGATCTCCCTTTGGGGAAGTACCTGACCATGGTGAGGTTCCGGTTTGGGGAGATATCTGCAAGAAACTGATTCAACATCAGGAGCCATCAGTTGAGGACCTGGTCTGGTCATCTGTTGGATACCCTCTGCGATCCCTTGGCGGATGGCCAGCTGCCTCCATTCTCTAATGTTGTCTGGAATAAGGACCGCGGATGGTTCCTCTGGTCGCAAGCCAGCAGCGGTCATGAATATAGCCTCAGTGTCTGGGAGACCTGGAGGCTCCAAGCAGGTGAACTGCGCCTGGAAGGAGAAAGTTGTTCTGGCAGAGTGGTGGGTTATGTGGAAGCAGAAGGGATGGGAAAAACTAGGAACCGGGGTTACAGATTGAGAGCCCCTTGAATGTTTATAAAATTCCTTTTCCATGGCCTTGTGTCACCTTAAGGCATTTCTTGAGAAGCTTTGGATGAATCCTTGGCCCTTTTGTGCAAATGGTGCATCTCTGACTTAGCCTTCAAGGAAGGTCCTCTGGGATTGTCTTCTGCCATGATAAAAACACCAGGTACAGAGCAATATTAAATAAAGAGGCGGTTGGCACGCCTAGTTGTACGGCCTATAAAGTGGGCCGGATATCCTATTGTTGGGCTGTGTCCCCCTTTTGGTAAAAAATTTTTTGGGTTTAATCATAATATATATGTCTAATTTAAATATATTTTATTTTATTTTTTATTTTTTGCATTAACATAAGAGGTAGGGCCAAAAAGGGCCTAACTAAACTGCAGAGTATGCTAATAGAAGGGGAAAAAAATACTATTTTATTTTACTTGTGAGTAAATAAAAAGGAATATCCAAAAGCCAATAGACCGAATGAACGCTGAGGCCAGATAACAACAACGAAAGGCAGAAAAATAGGCAAAAATAGGCCTCCTGAGACAGCCTCCCAAGTAAAATGGGAAGTAGGTGCCTCTCCTTCGCCTCTGAATGGCCTGCAGAAAAGACCAACAGATAAATTAACGGGGCAACAGGGCACAGAGCCACAATACCCCTTCAAAAGTGAAACTCCAAACAGGCCTGCCCGATCCTGTTATAGGCCTTCCGAATCATTGCAGCAAACTATAAAGCTTAACAAAATGGCGGCTGGCCACGAGGCGTGCCCAAAATGGCCACCGGAACCAGTGCAACGCTCAAAGAAGGAAGGAAAGCCCCTCAACAACAACAAAAAATTGCCGAAATGCAGGCAAAACGAGGGGCCAAAGAGAAGAGAGCTCACCCTCTCTCTATTGTGTTCGTGAGGGGAAGGTACAACAGAGCGCTATTAAGCACGCAAATATAAGCCGCTGCTTAAGGGCAGAACGGCCTAAAGAACGAAAGGCACCAGAGTGGGGGGGGGCGAAAGGCTCTAAAACCCGCATATCTCCCCCCTGAAGGGCGAAAATTCGCTCCCTTCACTAATTTAAGACAAGCCAAATGCGCAGGGACCAAGGAGGAAAAAACAAGGAAAGATCAAACCTGATATTTAAAGAGAAAAATCCTGGATCGACCAAGGAGAAAATGCTAGAGCTGCCTGTCTCTGCGAGGCTGAGCTAAAAACTGGGGAATGCTGCAGAGGTGTCACGTGGAGGAGGAGGAGCGTTCCTCAATTATAGCTCAGCCTGTAAGAGCAGAGACTGGAGCACCTCCCACTCTGGATGCTCGCAGCAGCTCTATGGAGAATGTGCTGTTAACTCATTTGGACGTCCACTGGGCAACAGTTTATAGCTGTTCAATCCTTTCAAAACAGAAGAATCTGAAGTGTAGTGAAGTGCTCATTTTCATTTGTGACACAATGTGTACCTGGAAGGTGACCAGCAACTAGTACTTGTCCTGTTGGATTTTGCACTAACTGTAATTTCCAAGTCATCTTCAACAGCAGCCTCCTACAGTTGCAATAGTCCAATCAGCATGGTGATTAAATCATGAATGACTATCTAAGAGGGCCTCCCAATCCAAGAACATGCATATTAATTAGAGCTTTGCAAAGGCCCTCATACCATAGCCGTCACATGTTCTTCAAACAAGAATTCTGAGTCTAAGAGTATCCCCAGATTGGACACCAAAATCATTCAACTCCATCCAAGATTATAGCTGGAAAGTCAACTCAGAGGGTCCAAATTGACAGCCATTCAGTTACATTACAATGTGAATCATTGGTTCTAAAAGCTTTGTTTGATGGATACTAATCCTGATTCAAAGATTGCTTAACTAAAGAGTAATTTAAAGCATCAGCAAAGGAAAAATTCTGGCAGTGTCATGGACACTTTTAGCTGAACTACATTGACATGTAAATTGCTTTGCATTGGAGATAGAATCCAAGAAAAGCAATCTTATTGTAGCCACAAAAATGTGAGCTGTTATTCTCCAATTACATATATTTAATTGTTTCTGACAGTTCTTTTACTTGACATATGTGAGCCTTGAATTCTATGTGCACATAGAAATTGTATAGCTTTCAACCATTTCATTACTCCTTTAACTTAAGAAAAATGAATTATCAAAATGGTATTTTAGTATAGATACCTAAAAAGAATAAAATCCTGAGCATAATGCAACCTTTATATTGTGAATGATAACTTATTTAACCAAGGTGTGTTAAGTAATCATAGCTTACATGTTTTGCAAAGTTTGATACTAAAACCTGCAAGGCCAGAATGAAAGACCAGACAAACCTGTTATGAAAACACTGTGATATGTCACCTCTCACATTCTAAGAAAATTATAGCAAAAAGAGAGACAGAAAGAATCTAGGATTTAAACCCGGGTTGGCACACATGTATAGAGGTAGTCCTCAACTTATGACTACAGTTGAGCCCAAAACGTCTGTTGCTCAGTGAAACATTTGTTAAGTGAATTTTGGCCCATTTTTATGAGCTTTCTTGCCACAATTGTTAAATGAATCACTGCCGTTGTTAAATTAGTAACATGGTTGTTAAAAGAATCTGGCTTCCTCATTGACTTTGCTTGTCAGACAGCCACAAATGTGGTCACATGACCCCTGGACACTGCAACAGTCACAAATATGAATCAGTTTTCAAGCATCTGAATTTTGATCATGTGACCATGGGGATGCTGTAAGAGTCATAAGAGTGAAAAATGGTCCTAAGCCACTTTTTTCAGTGCTGTTGTAACTTCGAATGGTTACTAAAGAAACTGTTGTAAATCAAGGATTACCTGTATACACAAATACACATATTTATATTCACACCCACCCACCCACCCACACATTAATATTGGAAATCCTGTATTTTATAATCAACTGCCTATATATAGCTTTTAGTTTATAATAAAGCTATTATTTAAATGGCAAAAATTACAAGTCAACATTTTGCAAAACACCCCCACTAACAGAATTAGGACAGTGCATAACAAGCAAATAATCCTTAGCTGAAGAAAGACATTGCTACATATTATATTTCATTATTATTACTTTGAAACATTTATTTTTTTATACTTCTATAGTTTGTTTTCATCATACTGTAGCTGTTGTATATTATTTATTTCCTGTCTCCAAGTGGAATTTTTGATTCCTCATGGATATTTGAACAAGCCCTTACAAGATTCTTGGCAAAGTTTCTAACGTTTGTCACTGCTTTCTTCCTAGGGCTGAGAGAAAGTGACCAAGATCACTCAGCTGGCTTTGTGCCTAATGCGAAACTCAGTCTCCTGATTTCTATCTGATGTTGTAATGCCACCAAATTGGCTCCAGTTATTGCATAATATTTTAGCTAAAATGAAATGTAGTAATTCTGTCTGTAATTGTTACTGTTGTATTATCTTTGTTATGATTTATATAGGTTTAAATGATTAAAAAAATTCAAAAAGTAAATATGATCTCCATATTCACCTACAAAGTCATATTTGTAATTATTTTGTGATACTGCCATTTTTTATTAGAAATTAGTTAAAAATTAGTTAGCTGCACATATAAGGCAATTACCAACTAATAGATGGTTGGAATATTATCATATTCTCCTCAAAAACAAATTTATTTTGAAAAATGTTATGTGTATTTCATGTCCTACCCAGCAATGTTCTGTAATGATATTTTCCTTCTAAAGGGTAGTTCATAATAATACTTCTAGATGAGAATTAGATACTGGCTTTTCTATTTCTTTCTGTAAACATCCAACATTCAAACATGAAAAGAAAATCCAGATAGATAATTTGTTTTTACCATGAAATGTTATTTTTAAAATGTTGCTTCTTAATAAAATGTTCTTCAGATGAAATAATTTTATAGATATATCTAGAGGTGAATGGCACATATTTACCAGTACCAATTATTTGAGTAGACAATTATGGCACAAGATTGTACTTTATAACTGCATTTTAAAGAGTAAGTTTTAAATTCTCCCAAATTCTCCAAGGATACAAAGGGTTTCATTAATAATAGGAAGCATATTTCCTGGTCAACTATGGCAGTTGAAATATTTATGTAACTTGTTCACAAGTTGAAAAGTTGAAATAAAAATATTTAATCTCATGTTAAATGAAGGTTTAAGTGCTTTTTGATGTAGAAAAGTGGGATAAAAACATTTTACATAAATAATTAATTTCATTAAAAAAACATATGCCAGTGGATTAAAGCTTCATAAAATCCATTTGTGAAGATTCTCTGATCTTGATTCAAAGTAAAAAGAAGCTGTCAGGAAATGTGTGCAGTGGCAGATAAGACAGACAGACCCTATTTTGCTCAGGACCCAAATTCTTCTCACACGCTACCGTTTCCTTTGACTTCCGAGGAAATTTGGCACTATTCAATAGAACTTACATAAGAAGCCTTCACCAAGTTAGAACTCTCTTTCTCTCTTACTTACATACATTCCATTCCTTTCACAGACACAATTGCCCTTTTCATGTGGCCATCCAGCTACATACAAGGAAGACATTTCAGAGGACCTAAAACTGGGTTGCTTTTTGTATTTTTTCTTGGATTTTTAAATGTTCTATCTCTATTTTCTTCTGGAACCAAATGACGTACTAAAAAGCATGTAGACTAATAAGTGCATTACTGGTACTTTCATAGGGTTCCTCTGCAGATTTACATGTTTCCTTTGGTAATTAAAACATCAAGCATTCCCCAGACATAAACCAAGACCTAACAATGTCTATTTGACCAATGAAAACTTTAGCAGGTTTATTACAATGATGCCTGGAATTGTTGCCATTCTCCTAACAAACTAGATTATTAGCTATCATTTGAGAATCTTCACAGTTTCATGAATTAGTTTGTGCACAAATGGAAGACACATGGCAAGAAACAAGTGAAATACAACAACTATATATTTAATTTGCCCACCTCTACTACCGTTTCTATATGCCATGCTCATTGTATAGAACAGGTTCTCGCTGTCTAGTCTTATATAGTGGGCTCCAGAGTTCCTCATTAGCATAGTTAGTACAAAAATTCCTGGAAGTTAAGAAACACATTCAAAAAACCTGTTGTTGTGCATGTGCACCATTGAGTTAGTTTTTGATCCTGGAGTTTGGCTGGAGAAGTCCCTATAGTTTTATTGGCTGAGAGATCATGACTGGCCCAAGGTTACCCAGATGGGTTTGTGTCTATGTGGCAGAAATAGGAACAATCTCCTCAGAAAGATTCACACCAGGTCTATATACTTAAATATAGTATATTTAAGTATACTTCCATTCATTTATTGTATACGGGTAGAAAATTGTCAGAAAGGGGAAGGATTACAGAGGTAATGAAAAACAGTAGACTCATGGTGTGGGAGGTAGACAACGAAGAAGCAGCTGGCCGACAATCAACTGGAGAGCAGGCCAGCAGCAGAAGAAAGAACTAGGCCCAACAGAAAGTTTCTAGAAGTACAACAGCCATGTGGGTGGGCAGGTGCATGCATTTAAACATATGTGTTTTTGTATGCAGATTATGTCTTGTTGGCTATTTGCAGCAACTCCTAAATGGATTGCATGTTTCAACATGCCACTTGAACTGAAAAGGAATGTATCAGAAACTAAGGCAGGTGCGTCTGAAAATGAATATATTTTTAAAAATCAAGAGTTACGCTTTGAATGGAGTGTCTAATTTCAAGTTACACATAAAAAATGAAGAACAGAGCAGGCAGATAAATTTCCACTCTGATCAAGAGATGGGTCTGAGTTTTATTTATGTGTAAATAAAAGTAAATAAATAAGTATGGTAGTTTGGTAGAAGAAGGGATACTATGCAGAGAAAATTTAAGATCTGCTGAGACTGGTACAATATAATGGGTAATAATCTCACATGAGAAATGGATGTCTATCAAAAGAAGCAGAATGACTGTGATTAGCAGCATGCTTCTGCTATTTTGTGGTTAAGAGAAACATAAAAACACTGCAGAATGCAGTGGGAATGAGGCATTTTAAAACTGTACATGGAAAACCAGAGCAGGTAGAATCAAGGCTGAGTAAGTATTGAATGATTGGTTTAAGGTTTAAAGAGAGTGACTGGTTTGAAAAAAGAATAACTATGAAGGTACAGTAGGTTGGAGCGAATAAATCCCAAATATATAAAAGAAGAGTTCATTGAGGAACATCAATACTGAGCAAATCATAGTTGGATGGTGTTGATGAGAGCCTAAAAAAAAACCCTTCAAAAATCAAAATAAATCCATAAAGTCCAGGTAATTGTGGACTTACAACCATTTTTGTTTTGCAACCATTCAAAGTGACAATAATGCTGAAAAAAGTGATTTACAACTGGTCATGCTCTTATGACTGTTGCAGTATCCTTACATTGATCACACCCTCATCAACATTCAGGCGCTTGGCCATGGGTATGTCTACATGACATTTTCAGGATCTCCAGGGATAAAGTAGTCACCCTTCATGAGCTTCCCAGCTGCCTTCCAAGAAGCAAAAACAATGGGGAAAGCCAGATTTGCTTAACAACCACTTGATTCACTTAACAATTGTGGCCAAAAAAAGGTAATAAAATAAGGTTGTCACTCATTTAACAACCTACCCTACTTAACAATGGACATTCTGGTCCCAATTATGTAATCATAAGTTGAGGAACACCTATAAACAATCAAGTATGGTTTGCAACAATATAAAGTTATAGAACCATACAATGAACAATGTTGGTGTAAACTAGATTTAGCTAGCTTTTCCATCCTTTATTTAATCTCATGCTGTAATTTCTTTACCTTAAACATTCTTACTCCTTTTCTGCACTTCACGAAACACTGCCTCCCCTCAACAGCTTGACAGTTTGTGTGTGTACATACATATAAACATATATAATTGCAGTTTTCAGTTATTTTATTTAAAGATTAATAAGTTTAACCTTTTTTTTTAAATGCATGTCTTCTAAATAATTAAAGGCATTACACTGAATCTTAGTATTACAAAAGGAAACCAAGTGTTTCAAGCAAGATAAAACTACAAGAATAATTATACTAAGATATATATTCTGGAACAGGCAGAAAGCCCTTTTTATCCTTGAAATACTCTGGTCTCTGACTTCCTTCCTCCCAAAAGAATAGCAACTCAAGGAGAAAATTGCATCCAAATGTGGCCAACATTTTGATGCAAGAAACAAAATTACAATCTTCTGGCCTCAAGTCTTTTCTAACTCTGCCACACTGGAATTGCCTATTTCATGCAAGCATATTTTTCTCTTCTATCATATAGAATGAAAAATAATCCATTTTAATCTCACCAATACAACAGTGGGTATTATTTTCCTCAGACCAAATAGCCAAGTCTTATATAATGTCAACATTCTCTATTTTTCACAGATGCACAATAAGGACCAAGAAATTTAGGATTATCACCATAAAAGAAAACCTATGGCAGAGGCCCAAAATCAAGCAATAGCTTTTCTATGTCCATAAATATAATCAAACTGACAGGAACCACCAAATCATCATCTTAGATAGGATAATGCAACAGAACAGTACTGCAATGGTTTGTAAGACTGGCTATATATATGTAGTCCTCAACTTGCAGCCATTTCTTTAATGATTGTTACAATGGCACTGAACCAGGGGTGGGATTCAAACTTTTTAACAACCGGTTCTGTAGGCATGGCTTAGGTGTTGGGCGTGGCTTGGTGGTCATGTGACTGAGTGGACATAGCTTGGTGGTCATGTTATTGGCTGGGTGTGGCCAACTCAATATCACTCACATCAAGGCATGCATCTTCTCACCTGGCCTCTCATGACTGTGGGGATGCTAGAACAGTCGTAAGTGTGAAAAATGGTCATAAGTCACTTTTTTCAGTGCCATTGTAACTTTGAATGGTCACTCCACACAAGCAAAGTACCAGCAAAGGAAGGGGGAAAAAACTCCAGAGACGTTCCAGAGACAGGAAGTCTAGTCACCAGAATGTTTCCTTCCTGCCTTCCTTACAGGATTAGGCCAGTAATTTCTTCTAACAACCGGTTCTCCGAACTGCTTAGAATGTTAACAACCGTTCTAGCGAATAGGTGCGAACTGGTAGAATCCCATTCCTGCACTGGACAAAGGGACTCAGAATTGGTCCCTGAATAAACCAATGCAGTGTCCATATGGTCACATACCGTATATACTCGAGTATAAGTCGACCCGAATATAAGCCGAGGCACCCAATTTAACCACAAAAAACTGGGAAAACTTATTGACTCGAGTATAAGCCGAGGGTGGGAAATGCAGCAGCTACTGGTAAATTTCAAAAATAAAAATAGATACCAATAAAAACTTTCACTAGGACAGTTGAGAATAAGTTTGATGTTCACAATTTCCTCTTTGAAAGAGACCAGTAAATAGGGAACAAGAAGATGAAGAAAAAGAAGTGTGTTTTTTCACAGTTTTCACACTGCAGTGAACAAAAATGGCATCATAGGAACAGGCTTATTCTCAGTCCAAAGGTTTGTTTCTGATTTCTTCCCTGATTTAAGGGAAATTTGGGAAACGATCTCACTATCATGAAAGGTTTAATTGATTCACTAACCCAAAAGATGATGATGACGACAGTGGGAGGCAGGAGTCACTCTCTCCCTTGCAAGAAAAAAGCAAGAGCCGTTCTTATGATCTCTCCCTCTCTCTCTCCCCGTAATACAATCAAGCTCTTCCCAGCACATGCGATCTGCCTTCGCCACTTTGCACCTTGCAAATGCAAAATCCTGGGGTTTTTGCATTTGCAAGGTGCAAAGCGGCGGGGGCGGATCCCGCGTGCTGGAAAGGGCTTGACTGTATTACGGGGAGAGAGAAAGAGAGGGAGAGATCATAAGAACGGCTCTTGCTTTTTTCTTGCAAGGGAGAGAGTGATTACTGCCTCCCACTGTCATCAACATCTTCTTTTGGGTTAGTGAATCAATTAATTTGGGAAATGATCTCACTATCAGAAAACAACGCGAGCTGCCACCACCACCTCCTCCTCCCCCTCCTCCCAAGTGGACTGAAAGCAGCTGGAGCTGAGGAAATGAAGCTAAGTGGAGCGACCTCGGCTCGCGTTGCTTTCTCAGCCTAGAGCTCAGAAAACAATGCGAGCCGCCACCACCACCTCCTCCCCCTCCTCCCGAGTGGACTGAAAGCAGCTGGAGCTGAGGAAATGAAGCTGAGTGGAGCCGAAGCAACCTCGGCTCATGTTGTTTTCTCAGCCTAGAGAAAGGGGAAGGGGGCTCATCTGGACCAAGGGTGAGTCTCCCCCTCAGTTTCCCCTGAAGGATCTTCCATAGCTTTTGCCTTCTCCCTACATCTTCCCTCTGTTAAAATCCCCCCCACACACACACACTTATTTTCGGTTGGATAGATTTCGTGTCTGAGCATTCTCACATGGCGGTGGGTCTTCCCCCCAAAAAAAACAGTTAAAAAAAGAAAAAACAATATATCCTCAAGGAAGAACTTTTCTGCTTCCAATTACCCCCATGCTTAAAAGTTGCAAAGGAAACACGGAAGCAGGGAAGTGGATGCCCAGCTTCGGAGCTCCACACCATTTTTTTTTCAGAGGGGAATCTGACTCGAGTATAAGCCGAGGGGTTTTTTTTCTGCACAAAAAATGTGCTGAAAAACTCGGCTTATACTCGAGTATATACGGTAATCAAAATGTGGGTGCTTGGCAGCCTGCCTGCACTTATGACTACAGAGGCACTTCAACCCTCTCCAGTTGCTTACCTCTCCCACCCCCCCACCCCAATATATGCCCTTTTGGCCCCCAGCACTGCATGGCCCCCCAACCATTTTAACTAACCTTCACTTTGGTCCTTTTGTTCCCACTGTTGAATAAGCATGATAGCCTGCCCATTCAAGAAGCATGAGACTTTCTTCCCAAAGTCATAGACAATGGTTTTCTCATGGGACCAGGGGAATATGGCTATAAATTCCTCAATAAGTTTCACGTGTTTCACTTTGTCATGAAGGGCATGGTTCACTCTATGGCAACAAATGAGCTCAAATATCGCAAAACCTTCCCAATTGTCCTTTGTTCAAAGTATAGTAAAAGTGACATAGCATTATCTCTGTATGGGGAAGGGAAACTGTGAAACTGGGAAATATTTGCATGTCCAAATATATATAGTGAATTCTGAGAAAACAGATGCTTTCCTAGGCCAAGTTCCAAACCTAGTCATAAAAAGGAGTTATTCTTCCTCTTGGACAACCCTAAAGACTAGACGTTTTCATCTCTACTTTAAAATAATACTGCTTGAACCAAAAATCATGTTTATTATAACTATGTTTTTTTTAACCACCCAACTGCAAAAAATAGTGTATGAAATTTGTTTCTTTATCTAAAGAACCATAGTTTAGAGTTTTAAGAAGACACTAATTGTCATCAATGCTTCATGTTCTTCATTTTGGACACAGTGGATAAGTGGATAAAAAGGAGCAGGTTGTGTTCCAAGGGTGAGATAATAATGCTAGGATTGTTCCTGTTAAATGATCACCGTTTATTATACTATCCACATCTGAAAGGAGCTTATGTCTCTTATGACAACAGTACTACACCAGAGTCAAAAAATTATTGCTTCCCCTCTTTTATCTCTTACTTTTATGGAACTATCTTCAAGGTTATTGTCTTAAGATTCTCAATGGATGTATACTTCTATATTCTTACCAATATTAGGGTGCTTCAAAAGGCGACAGATTCTAGCTTCTCTCTCTAATTTCTGGTGATCTGTAAGAAATTAAAATATACATAGTTTTAGGGGAAAATATTTTCTGGATTTTAACGGAGGCAAAACAAATTATAATCTCTCCATACAATACATAATGCACTTCATGTAATTTAAATTGCAACAATTCTGGATTCAAGATAGATGTTTTCTTGACAAAAACAAAACAGGAAATGATCATCACACCTACTCAAGTCAAAAATTGAAAGTATAAAATTTCACTTTCATATCCTGCTCAGTATTCATTATAAAACTATGGTTTTCAGAGGTTAAAGAACTATTTTCCATGTCCTCCAGTTTCATTTTCCACTTCCTATTTGATTCTCTCCCTTTTTCTTTATTCTTCTTCCCTTTCCTGAGGGAGATATTTGAAAGTATAACTTAGCAGAAAATATATGATACAAGCATAGGCTTTCACTATAACTGTGAACAACTTTAATGAAGAGACTTCCAATCAATAGATCGCATGAGGCTAGCAAAGGATATATAGGCCTGCTCTTTAAAAAAAAAAAACTTAACAGTGTATCATTAATAATTTTCAGAAATTATGTTTTACAAAAATCATTGCCAATTTAGAATTTCAGTAAATGATAACCATAATCAATGAATGAAAAAGGAGAGAAATGTATTCTGAGAAGACAGAGGAAGAGGTAGATATAGTGTATCTGGGTTGCAAAAATCTAGATGCCCACGAGATGAGGTACAATCAATCAATCATAAAAATACATATAGGTTCATAAAGCTCTGATTGTTTTACAAAATTGTATAAAATTATAAAATAAAATTTTATAAATTTTATAAAATTGTTTTATGTACCTAAAGCTCTGATTTATGTACATAAAGGTACACAAAGCTCCAGTTGTTACCATCTATGATTTTCCAGCTTTTGCCACCTAGATATGACTAACTTATTCATCTGCACTGTCTTAATCCAAATATCTCCTAGTTTACAGCTAGTCTTTGACTTGTGACCAAAATTTTCACTGCTAAGCAAGGCAGCTGTCAAGTAAGTTGTATCCCATTTTACGAGCTTTTTTGCCACCGTTGTTAATCATTGCAGTTGTTAAGTAAATCCAGCTTCCCCCATTGACAGTCAGCTGGAAGGTTACAAATCACATGATCTGGGACAGTGCAATTTTCATAAATACATGCCAGTTGCTAAATGCTCGAATTTCAATCATGTGACCACTGGGATGCTGCAACAATTGTAGGTGTGAAAATAAGTCATAAGTCACTTTTTTCAGTGCCGTTGAAAGTTCAAATAGTCACTAAATGAATAGTTGTAAGTCAAGGACTATGTATATTTAAGGAAAAAAGACTCCAAGTACATAACAAAACCCAGATTTAATTATGTTACCTCTCTTAATCTTTCACAAAAAAATATAACCTTGCTGTTAGAATTAGCACAAAGGTTTAGCACAAATAGAGATACACACAGAGATGTATACACAGAGATAGCTTTTCAAACAGTGTAATGAAATGGACTATAAGTAGCACATTTTCTTTTTTTTTCTATTTTGCATCAATGTTTCTTCCTTCAAAAAAAGAAACAAAAAGAAAAGAAGACTGTTTTTTTTCCACTTTAAACAATGAGGTTACATAAGATTCAACCTGAGAAAACAACATCTTGCTCATTTTAAATATTAATACTGTACCTCTAGCTTGATTTCAATGCATTCATTGGTTGCTAATTCAAAATCAACCCTTGCTCTCCACAAGCAAACACAAATTAATGCTAGGCTTATCTATTTTGTATTAGGAATGCTATAAAACAATGTCTTGAAGATTTTTCTGAATCTTCAAATATCAAATATTTAAAGGGTTTTTCTTGTTACAGTAATGTCATATTGAGCTGGCCCTCAGTGTACTATGATGATGATATATTATGATTGTTATGAACTAATAAAACACTTAAATAAAGTTTATCAAAAGCTTTAGAAAATAGCAGAGTTCCAGCCCTGCACTTCTGATTGGCCGATAATAGCAATATCGGATTGGTCCATTCAGGAGAATCTGATTGGCTGTTAACGAGCCACTCTCATTGGTTAAGGGGGTTAACACTCCACGTCTCTTATTGGTTACTAGAGCAGCAGCTTGCCTATAAAAGGGCTGCTGTTGCCCTAGGGTTTTGCTCTGTTCAGAATGTTTAATAAAGAGTTGAAGTTCACTGTTCACCGTCTCATCTCCGTTCCTTGCGCCCATGCGCAGAACATAACAATGATTAATCTGAATTGTATCAGAAGCCCTTGCCTTAGTATGTTTTGGAGGCACCATGCAGTAGGATGTATTAAGGATCTCTGTGCCAACATGGATAAGGAAAGCATAATTAGTATGTATTTAATATTGATAATCATTTTTTCTAACAAAGTATAATTAAAATTAATAATTAAACATTAAAGCTTTTGAAGCAAAAAATGTTTGTATGCAGCAAGCTTGCATAGGCTGCTGAAATTGAGCCCATCTGGATCATAATCAAGCTGTATAGAAAGCCTCAAGGAGTGCTGTTATTACTAGCAATGGGGCAAATAATTTACAAGCCAATTATTTTATGAACTTTAATCTAATTTTCTGTGTCTTTTAGAAGAGTTCATAATTTTGCTTGAGTTAACTTGCTACTAAGCAATCATTCAGTTTTAGTGGTAGGTAAAGCTTCTGAATGAGGTTTTTAAATGGCAGTGGAATATATAGTGATGGACTAAAAGTCAAATTCTCAAAGCTAGGTGAGCCACATATGGAAGTCAGATCTTGTTATTTGCATAAATATTTGGTATAATAGAATATTTTAGAAACTTCTTTCCCTATTAATTCCATTTTATGTTTAGTTATATCCAACTTCAATTTAATATCCTTTTTCTGTGGCATTTTCTGTAATTCTTTTTCAAGTCTTTTATACTCATCTTCCAAGGCCTTAATGGCTTGCCTTTTCCTAATATTCTTTTTTCTTATATATTCTATTATCAAACCTCTAGCATATGCCTTCATTGTATCCCAAACATTCTGTGTTGAAGTATCTTCTTTTTTATTTTCTCTAAAGAAAAAAGCCAATTCTTTCTCCATCCATTGTGTAAAATCTTTTTCCTTTAAAATAGTATTGTTTAATGTCCATCTCGATCTTTTTTTTTTGTCCCTTCCATTTAATTGTCATTGGGCTATGATCTGCCCAAGTACTTATTTCAATATTTGTTTCTTGAATATTAGATATTAATTCTGTTGAGATCCAAATCATATCCAATCTGAACCATGATAAATGTCTATTTGAGTAGAAAGTGTATTGTTTAGTTTTAACATTTCTTTCTCTCCAAATGTCTTTTAAAGTTAATTCGTCTGTCATTTTAAAAAAAGCTTTAGGGAGAGTCTTTCTATTTTGTTTTGTTGTTGTTACTATATAGTCTAGTTATTGTCCACAATTCCATTGAAGTCTCCTATCATAATTATATTAACATAGTCCAGTCCAGTTATTTTCATGTGTAATTTTTTATAGAATTCTTCTTGTTTATCATTCAGAGCGTAAATTGCAATCAAAAGTATTTTTATATTATTGTCCATTATTTCCACCATTAATACTCTTCCATCTTCATCAGTATAAATCAATTTTGCTGGGATGGCCTCTTTAATGTATAGAACCACTCCTCTTTACTTACAATGAGTCAAAGAAGTAAATATTTTCCCTAATTTTGGCTGTACTAACAATTGTTCATGTTGTTTTTTAATGTGTACTTCTTGCAGACAAATTATATCAAATTTTAGTTTCTCTAATTTATGAAAGGTTTTCCTTCTTTTAACAGCTGAATTGAGTCCATTTATATTCATTGTAATCAACTTTTTTTCTTCCATGATTATCCTTTATATTTAGGTCTAACAGCTCTCGTAGATCTTACTTCATGCTGTTCTTTACTATCCAACTGTCCACCTACTGCGCCTTCCTCTTTTTCAATCTCCAGTTGTTTCTCTTGAAACTCAATTAATTAAATCTCTTTCTCTGCCTCTTCTTCTCTCCTTCCAAAAAATTATGCGTGGAAAAGTTCTGCTTTCTCAATTGAATCAATTCTATGTCTCTGTTCTTGCCACGTAAACATTAATCCTTCTGGGAACAGCCATCTATAATTCACTTCCTTTTTCAATAACATTTTGGTCAAAAATCGATATTCTCTTCTCATCTCTCTCACTCTTCTGGGTATTTGTTTTGAAACCACAATCTCTTTGCCTTTGTATTTCAACGTCTTCTCTCTTACAGCTTGCAATATTTGTGTTTTGGTGGATTTTTTGGTAAATCTGATATGGACTTCCCTTGGTAAGCTATTTCTCATCGCATATCTTGTATAAACTCGGTATACCTCATCTACTTCATCCATCATCTTTTCCTCTGTAATTTCCAAAGTATCCACCAACAATTCTATCATTATTGCAGCCAAGTTTTGTCCTTTTTCTTCTTCTATATTTTGAAATCTGAGATAGAATTCTGACCTCTCCATCTCCCACCTCAACATCTCACTTTTATCTTGCTCAACCACTGTTAATCTGCTGTCAATATTTCCAATCTTCTCCTCTCTTTGTTTACCTTCTTCCTCAATTTTTTGGAATCTCTCATCATACTTCACCATCATTTGTTGAATATTTTCTGCTTTTTCATCAGTCTTCTCTGTTCTTTGTTCAATAGTATCTGTTTTTGTCTTGAGATCTTGGATTCCTTGCATAATCATCTGTAAAGTCATTTTTTCTTGTTCTTTGTCTTGCTTCAACGTTGTCTGAATTAAACGTTGTCCTCCAGCTGGTGGGGAGGCAGAGGTAAAGTAGAAACGCCAGAAGATATGGGTTTCCTGCTCATTTTAAATGCTTCAAAATCTTCAAATTCTTTTTAACTTTTAATCCAACTGGTAAAGTAGCCAATTATAATCCAAAATGGGAAAATCTAATAGTAAAAGGCCCGATGGCAAAAAAGAAAAAGAAAAAAGAAAAATCTTCAGGTTCTTCTAAACTCTAATCCAATTATGAAGTAATCCACAATAAAAAATGAAAAATAAAAAGAAGAAAAAAGCCCAAAAATAATAATAATAATAATAATTAAGAAGAAGAGGAACAAAAAGAAAAAGAAAAAAGAAAAAATTCCTTCAGGTTCTCCACACCTTAATCCAATTGGGAAATCTCAATAATAAAAAGGAAAAGGCAGAATCGTCCAAAAACATGGATGGAAAAAGCAAAAAAAATCCCAGTAAAAAGAAGAAGAAAAGAAAAATAAAGAAAAAATTCTGAGGCTTTCCCTTTAAAATAAAAAGCAAAAATAAGAATATTACTAAAATTAAAATTTACTGAGAGGCTGGTAAGGAGAGGTACCACAACTGAAAAAAAAATAAGAAAACACTGCACTTTGTTTAATTGTCCAAGGCTCTTATTATGACTCTCTTCTCCACAAGCTTCTCCACAATGCTAAGCAGAATTATTTTGAAGATGCAAATAAACCAGGTAGATGGCTAGCATATAAATTGAGAAAGGAGAAAGAATCAAGAAAAATATTGAAGTTAATAGATGACCAAGGCCAAGTTTATTATGGTAATAAGGAGAAAAAAGAAATTATTCGAGATTTTTATGGGCAATTATATAAACAAGAGAATATCCATGAGGAAAAAGTCAAACAGTATCTACAGAATGCTAATCTACCGAAGATACCTAAAGAGACTGAAGAAATGCTAGAAAGCAATATAACAATGATGGAATTAACTGAAGCACTTAAGAAACAAAATAATGGGAAAGCACCAGGTCCAGATGGGCTTCCAGCAAAATTTTATAAAACATTACAAGAATCATTGAGTATTTCATTGCTAGAAGTTATGAATGAAGTTATGTTAAAGAAGATGATACCCAAAACATGGTCAGGGGCTTATATTACACTTATACCAAAAGAAGAGGCTGATCCACTGCAAATTAAGAAGTATAGGCCTATCTCTTTATTAAATGCAGACTATAAAATCTTTGCTTCAATTTTAGCAGAAAGACTTAAAAAATACTTAAATAATTTCATTCACCCAGAATATTTTAGAAACTTGTGACCCATGAGGAAAACAACAACAGCAATACTGTACATTCTGATAAAATATCCTGCCAATCCTCCTAAAAAGTGTTTGCAGCTGAATTTTTAAGACAACTACTGTTATATAATTGGGATAAATAAGGGCTGTGTAGGATTTGAATTCAAAGGAGAAGAGATGCTTTTGCACATAAAGGATGGGAGCATACCATTCTTCTGCAACTTCTTCAAGCAGTTGCATTTTATCCTATGGGATCCTCTTCAATTGCTGCACAATTCCAAGAAAAGACACATTTGGCTCATACAAAGACACCCCAAGAACATGAACCAATGTTGCAATGGCTAACAGGTTTGCCCTGAAAACTTTGAATATGTATTGATCTCATAATGAATCACTACTCATAGTGAATAGAAGAATTACCATATAAATTTGACATGGCTGAACACTTAAAGGAATAAATAAAATAAAATAACTTATTTTTCTATTAACTTGTTTTTTCAGTTAGTCTGGCTATCCATGATGAGCAAAACATTTTAACATCTGCATAAGGGCATATATAAAAGACTAGTAAAACATTTAAATTTCTTATATAGAGTGCCTACTATATACTCTACAGTCAATAAGTCTCTAAACAAATTAAAATGATGTTTACCCAGTCTAATTGACTTCACACCACACTTAATAATTTATCTCACTTGACCCAATGCCGATCATTAATGCCAAGCTGTTAAAATATTCCTTGATAATGAAAAGAAAAACAAAACAGGTATAATAGCAGAGAAAACACTCCAATTATTATCTGATTTTGCTGGTCTTTGACTATAATAAATATTTGAAGATGATATCTGGAATGGGATAATAAACAGTAGTATATCAGGAAGTATATTTCTTTTTGGTTATTTTTACGCAGTCGATTAAAATTGGCATCTTTATATTAAAAAAACAAAGAACACTGCTATTTATGATGTTACAATGTGTTATCTGATCTTAATTTTAAATTTCAAGTTAATTGAAGCAAAAGTGCAACTCATTAGGTTAACACTTAATTTAAACAAATAAAAATATAAACTAAAAGCAGTCAGGAGAAGTTGAACTGCACATCATCACAGGAACCAAGAGAAAGAAAATATTTCAACTAGGGAATCAAGCAGAAACTAAAGAATATGTAATATAAAAAATATAACCTGGTTGCTTTTTGTAAAAGCACCTTTAAAACAGTCATGATCTGGATGACTCAGAATCTCCACAGACATTTAGCCTTAAATGGATTTTATGAACCTACAGTCTATCACTTGAAACAGGCAGTAAGTGGCCTGGTGACAAAAGCTAGGCAAGGTCTGGCTAAGAGTTGATGCTAATACATGATGCAGCCAGTCCCTTAGCCAAGACAAAAAATTGGGACAGGTTATAGGACAGAGATCTCCTCTTTGAGTGTCTTCATGCAACAGTTGAAATATTGACAGCATCTACAAATGAGTATAACACTCATTGATTAAAAGGGAAATAGGACACCATGTAAATCTCTAATAGTTTTTCCTCTCTGTGTGTGGTGGAAGCAGAATTGTGGGGTAACAGACAGAAAAAGCTCAGCCTTTTATTTTCTGCATGTTGATGGATGTCTCTACCACCCCCATACCTTCAATGGAAGAAAAATGGAAAATATATATTTGCTTAAATATGGAGGGAGACTGAGGATACCAAATTTTGTGGATAGCAGATGGAGAACTTAGAAAACAAAATACATCTTCCCATTTTTTTGTGAAAAGAATTAGGACAATGTCTGTTATAGCCCATATTGGGCCTCTGATCATTTCTATTCCCTGCAATTGTCTTTTTTTAAAAACCTGCCTTTTCATTGAAAATAATATGATGCTATCCATTCAAGCAGCAACAGATTATATCACAAGCCACTATTTTTATTTAAAGTGTTGAGGCTATCATCCAGAGTTTATTTTGGACATGCTTAAGAATTAGTATGTATTCAAGGAAGTTTTCTAATTGTTTTTATTTGAATAGTACATCCAAGCAAAACATGCCAGACTGCAAACATTTCCGAAACTACCCTAATTTTTCTCTTTCAGAATCAAGGACATTTTATAGAACTGCTATTTTTCACAAGATGTGCATTTCCAAATCTAGACAATTCAAAAACAGCTTGCTTATTCTTGTCACATCGTACAAGGCTTTCTGTCCAGGAAGCTGTTCTGTTCAAATAGGTTTGAAGAGAAAGAACACAAACCTTGGGCCCTATCCATCTAAAATTCTCTAAAGCCAGGACTAGTTTCTGGACTTTCCACAAGTAACTTACTTCCCCCAACCAAATCCTTTAGGAAGCATAATCTTCTCCAAGGGTAACATTTGAAATTACCTCCTTTATTCATGACTTTCTCTAGAGTGCTATCTGGTATCCCCAAAAGAGGATCCTGTTCTAATATATCACAGACTCCAATGGCAAAAGTATTTATCTTCTTCAGCAGAGCCCAGCCTTCCTAATATTTCCTATTTTTACATACTTGTCAGGTAGCCATGATTGCCAAGACAACTCTCTCACAGAGATTACAAAAGTATAATGGATTCTTGTAGGCGATGCCACAAAAAGAACCAATTATTTTTAAAGGCCTGCTGGATGATGAAAGGAAACTAAATGAGGACACACAGTATGCCTGAAGTTATTTGTTTGCATGGGCACTGCCATTCCTCTAGTCTTTTGAATAAGATTAGGCAAAACACATTCAATTAATCTGACACACTTTGTAACGATTGGGGGCTAGATAAGGTGACCAAATATCTGAACAGGCAAGAGAGGACACGGACAATTGGAAAGGAGGACAAATGAGAAATAAAAGAGGACAGACTGTTGAACTTTGCTGGCATCCATGACAAAAATTACAATGAAAAACTCCCAAAAATGCAAAAAAAAAAAAAAAAAAGGACATAGGCACCCATGTATAATAGTATTACCATTATCAGAAAGATTGGCTCTTCAGTTGAAAGAATGTGTTAGAACTGGTTAGGAAGCCAAAGTATATAATTGATTAAGATTTTGTCAATTTCAGACCATAGCACAAGCCTTTAGGAGGGTACTAATCAAATAATGAAAGCCGCAAAGCTGAGCTTGTTCATATATGGTTAACACTTATTAAGGAAGATCTGCAACTTGGAGAAAAGATGCTCAAAGAGATACCCAAAAGACAGATAGTATTTAACTTGAAAGCTATGCTTGCCAGATGGAGCTCAACAAGATAAAATGACATAGCCTCCTTTTGCTGGACATCTGGTGACCCTAGTGATAGGGTAATTGGGAAACTATATCTGGAGATTGCTCATATCTTACAGGTTTCATTTTCTTTTTTAAAAAAGTAATATTCTAATTTATATTCATATGCTCTTAAAACAGGAATGAAAAATGGTATTGAAGTCACAAGCTCTTAAATGTTCTACTTAGTTAAAGCAGTTATATAGCTTTCTGTCTTATAACCAACTCCAGGCAATCAAAAGAGTACCATAAAATACTTGTACCTTTTTACTATTCATGGTAGTCCTAAGTGCTACTGATAACATCATTGTTTGAGTACTCTTATGGTATTCTGGTTTGGGAAATAAGAACCTGTGAGAAGACAAAATGTGACGTGTGCTTTACTACTGCCTACTATGATTCCAGCATTTATTCACTTTCTTTCATGAACTGAGGACAAATTTCTCAAAGTAGGAATCTTTACTATCCACCTTGGTCCCCCTCTGATTAGAATCCTAATTTCCGCGGAGTTCTAATCTTTGTGAAGATCTACAATGATTACACAAGAAATTTGGCTACTCAATTTTAAACTCATTGTGGCAATGTGGACAGTAGTCATTTTTTTCAACAGCGAATGCAAAATTAATAGTCATCCTATGAATTAATATCTAGCTAACAATGTATCCACTCATATCTTATTTTATGTTCATAATACTCTTACCAAAGTTATCCTTTTGCTTCTTTTTAATTACTACTTTAATTATAAATTACAGTTGAATTAGCTTTCAACTTAATTCAACATCTTCATATTCAGGTTCTAAAGGAAGATACAGATTCTAATTAAAAAACGCTAATGTAATTTTCAATTCCAGAAATATCTATGAAAAAAATGATTCTAAAAATAACGTGCATAAATGAAAACCTCTGTAATTACACAGACACACATACATGCAATTTTGCATGGTACATAGTATCATAATTGAGAATTTTTTGTCAACTTTTGACTGGTACTAGTTGCTAAAGCTATAGGTCATTTCAATTTAATCTTTAAAAGAAGATGAAATTCTTAATAAACTTTTGGATGTTACAACTATCACTTAATATATTTTAATATATGAATATTTCTTGTTCAGGTAAATAGGAAAATAAAAATGGAGAACTGTTGTAGGCAACAAAAAAACAAGGAATGCTTAGAGTTTGCCTTGGCAGAAAAAAAATCCATATCTCAGCAGTGTATCTGGAGGCTATGTAGTTATTATAGGAGCGTTCTGGAACTTACCTACATATTAATGACTTGAGATCTGATACACAACACTGAATCAGGAATGAAGGAAGGAAAAAGGAAGATGGGAGGAAAGGAAGAGTTATGTAAGGAAAAATATCCTACGATTCACATTTTTCTCATTAGAATGTGAGCCTTAACCAATACAGATAGTACTCGAGTTATGAACACAACTGAGCCCAAAAATTTCTGTTGCTAAGTGAAATATTTGTTAAGTGAGTCCCAAATTATTATTTTTCTGCCACAGTTCAGGGAATAATTGCATTTGTTAAGTTAAAACTACTGAAATATCCTGTACTTCTCTTACACATACAGTTAAAAAAAGGATTTCGCTGTAGTTATTGGCCATCAAATTCTTTTCACATTTTTTTCCTTCATCCTTGGATGGATTCTGTAAGCATGCCAAAGGTATATAGAAAGCAGCAACCTTTGGAGTTCACATCTAAGTAAATTCTAAGGCTTCTTTGGAGAAATGAAAATTAGTGATCATTATGTGCTTATTATTTATTAAAAGTTTCCATTATAGTAAATTTATTATGTATACTTCAGAGCAAAAGAAACAACCAAGAAAGTAAAGGGGATGAGGTAGGAAAAGTATAATTAGACAAGCAGGCTCATTGCTAAGTTTTCCATGGTTTAATAATAACTAGCTGAGATGTGAATGAGTCGCTGGCTCTAGGTAACCCAAAATATTATCTTGACAATCTTGTCAATCAATGGTTTTTATGAAGTAACCTTTCTAAAACTAACTTTGCAGAAAACAGTATTCATTGCCTGTAGGTAACAATTAATGATAACTGCATTTTTAAATTCATATTGGTTTTTTTTCATGAACGCAGTTTGAAAAAAAGCAGTTTGCCCTTGCCTTTTTTTTTTTAAAGAATTTTTATTTTTTAAGACAAACATACACCCACAAAACATAAAACTATCTTTCATTTTATATACATACAGTGTGTCAGTTGGTTACAAATTTTTTGTGATATCCTTTTGTAGTCGTTACTCAGTTTATATCAATTTTCACATTGTCAAACTAACATGTTTATATATTTATCAGTTATTAATCATCCATGACTAAACTATTTATTCCATCATTTTTTATGAGATATTCCAAATCTTATCTTAAAATTTATGTTATACTTTCAACCAATAGTTATATATGTCTATATTATGTTTTATATCAATCTATTAAATTTCTATCACAAAATTATCTAGTCTATTACATTACCATGTCTTTTTGTCCAACCATTGATAAAACAAATCCCATATTATATAAAATTGTTTATCTTCTTGTTCTCTAATTTCAAATGTCAATTTACTCATTTCAGCACAGTCCATAATTTTCTTAATAACTTCCTCCTGCATTGGTATTTTATCATTTTTCCAATTCTTAGCAAATACAATCCTAGCCACTGTTAAAACATTTACAATCAAATATTTCAGCTCTTTGTTATATATTTCTGGTATAATTCCCAATAAAAAGATCTCTGGTTTAAAGTCTATATGTTATTTTATCATTTTTTCCAACCATGTGTGGATTTTAGTCCAATATTTTTTTGAGTCCGAGCATGTCTACCACATATGGTAATACCACATAAGGTATCTGATGACATTTCCAACATTTATCCGATTTATTCTTAAACATTCTCGCAAGTCTCATCGGGGGTAAATGCCACCTGTAAAACATCTTATACAAATTTTCTTTATGTGCAGTTGACATTGTCATTTTATAATTTTGAGACCACAATTTTTGCCATTTTTCTAAATCAATCCCATATCCAAAATCTTCCTGCCAAGCGATCGTTTCTTTAACTTGTTCCTCTTCCAATTTAAATTCTAATAAGTGTCCATAAAGTTTTTTAATTACCTTTTCATCAGTACCCATCAAAATCTTATCTAAATCAGTCAACTTATCATAAATACCTTCTGTTTTAACATCTTTGTTAAATCTAGATTGTATTTGCAAATATGAAAACCAGTTCATTTTTACACCTTGTTCTTCCAACGCTTGCATAGATTTAAGTTCACCCTTTTCATTCAATATCTCACCATATCTGTTTGTTCCTTTTTATATATTATTGGATAAGAAAAAGTTTCAATGTTAGATATCCATAATGGGATTTTTAAATAGTATTGTCTTTTTATCTTCTCCCAATTCAAAAACAATGCTTCTCAGATGTAATGTCTTCTAAAATACCCCTGTGTTTTAGTGCCCTTGTACCAAAGGAAGACATGCCATCCCAACAGCAAGTCATGCACTTCTAAGGAGTCTACTGTTCCTTAATGTTATCCGTTCCTTTATCCACATCAGATTTGTCAAGTTTGCCCTTATCTTCTTATGGGATCTCCCTCCCACACAAAAATTCCTAGATTAGACCTTTAGTCTAATGGTCTCCATTCATTAAGGATCCAACTCTTCCATTTAATTTTTCATGATTACATCAGACAAAATGTATCTTCCAATGAAGTTGAGAACAGCCTGGGAAATATAATTTTCTCCTTTCCCCACATATTTATAGATAGGTTTACAAAATTATGAATCTGTATTGCTGGAAGAGACAAAGGAGCATAATGATTTTTAAAAAATATTAAAGATAATTGAGGAAAGAAAATCATTATAACTAGAATGGAAATGTTGCAGAATGATGTTGCATTCCAAGCCCTTTGTTTATTTAATGTAGAATTCTCAGTCCTGAGCTGCAAAAATCCAGACAATGATTGGATAGAAGCAAAGAGACATACTATCTTATTTGTTGTCATTTAATAGTCACCCAAATTTTTACAACTAAGATTATAATCGTACTTTATGAAAGGGAAAAGATAATGTTTCCCAAAATAAAATTAAGTTTCATTTAACCTACATGTTAAGTTCTGCGCATGGCCGCAAGAAGTGGAAACGAGACGATGAACAGTGAACTTCAACTCTTTATTTAACATTGTGGAACAGAGCAAAAACTATGGCAGCAATGGCCCTTTTTATAGGCAAGCTGCTGATCAAATAAGCAATAAGAAACGGAAGCGTTAGTTCCCTTAACCAATGAAAGAGGCCGCTAATAGCCAATCAGATTCTCCTGAACGGACCAATCAGATGTCGCTATTATCGACCAATCAGAAGTGCAGGGCCAGAACCCTGCACTTTTCTAAAGGTTTTAATAATCTTTATTTAAGCAGTTTTATTAATTCACAACACCCCTTCCCCCCGGGTTCCGTTTAAGGGGTGCAGTGACGTAATCTTTGAGGTAGGCAGATTGTTTAGATTGTCTGTTAGATTTTCGCTGTCCCTCCGGTACTTGTTTATAATCTTGTTTGGGCAGGATGTTTTCTGACGAGTGGGGTGCCTCCGGTCCTTCATTTAAAAACTCGGTGCCGCTAATGTCCTCGTTGTCCTCTAGCCTTTGTGGGCTTGCTTCTGACGAGGTGTCTCTTTGCGGCAAGTCCACCACTCTCTCTGATCCTTCTGAATGCTCACTTCTTCCACTTGTGCTTTCTGCCGTTTCGAACTCGGTCTCCTCGGCATCTCCTCCCCCCTCATTTTGGAAGTTACCGGAGTTGCAGAAATGAGGTTGCAGCCTTGAATGCAGCTGATCAATATGGCGCGTCCATATTCTTCCGTCGCGACTTTTTACTCGGTACGACCTGGGTCCTGTGACTTGGATTACGGTTGCCTCGACCCACAAAGGATCGCCAGAAAAGTTTTTAGAGAAGACTAAGTCACCTATCTGGAATTTGCGGCATTTCCCACTGGATCCGTGTGGTTTTTCTGGTTCGTACGATGGGTGTAGTCGGTCAAGGTGGGAGCGGAGTTTTCGTCCCATTAACAATTCGGCCGCAGTCTTGTTGGTGACGCTGTGTGGAGTGATGTGTTGCAGAAGGAGTATCCGGTTAATCTTATCTTCGATATCGCCATAGTCCATTTTATGTAGGGTCTTTTTGATGAATTGTACCATGCACTCGGCTCTTCCATTGGCCGCAGGATACGCCAGCGAAGTTAGCACATGGCGAATACCACGGTCCGCCAAATACTGTTCAAAAGAAAGCACGGTAAACTGGGGGCCGTTGTTGGATACCAGAACGTCTGGCAGTCCATGGGTTGCAAATAATCTGTCCAATTTCCTGATGACGGATTCGGTTGTGGTACTTTTCATTTCATGGATTTCAAGCCAGTTTGAGTAGGCATCCACCGTTACTAGGAATGTGTGTCCTTTAGTAGGTCCCGCAAAGTCAATATGAATACGGGACCATGGTCCCCTAGGTGTTTCCCACTCTGTTGGGGTTGCTTTCATTGGGGCATTGCTAACTTCCTGGCATTTGGAACAAGTCTTTACCCAGGCCTTGATTTGCTTGTCGATACCCGGCCACCATGCGTAGCTTCGTGCGAGCACCTTCATGCGCATGATGCCGGGGTGGCCTTCATGCAACGTTTTCAATACCGCTCATTGCAATTGCTCTGGGACGATGACTCTATCCCCCCAAATTATGCAGCCTTTCTGGGAAAACAGTTCCGTCTGTCGATTCTTGAAAGGACTGAAGTTGTCAGGGATTTGATCCAATGGCCATCCTCGCTCGACCCAGCTAAGAACTCGCGCCAAAACGGGATTGCGTTTGGTTTCGATCGTGATATCTCAAGCTGTCAGTGGTGGTGATTGAAGTGTCTCAATCTGGAGCGTTGCAATGGTTGGAGCTGGGTCATTAACGGTTTCCGGAAGTGGTGCACGGCTTAGTGCATCAGTGTGGGGGATGGCTTTCCCCGGGCGGTGTTGCAGCTTATAATTATATGCAGCCAAGAATTCCGACCAGCAAGTCATTCTGGGAGATAATATATAAGGGATTGGCTTGTCCCCTGCTATAATCCCCAGCAAAGGTTTGTGGTCAGTAACTATAATAAAAACTCGCCCATAAATATATTCATGAAATCGTTTAACAGCAGAAACGACAGCAAGAGCCTCTTTATCGATTTGACTATAGTTACGTTCAGCTTTTGATAGCGTTTTTGAAAAGTAGGCAATAGGGGCTTCACTACCGTTTGGTAACACATGGCTCAAAATGGCACCCACTCCAAATGGTGATGCATCACATGTAATCGTTAAAGGTAAAGTCTCATTATACTGCATCAAAACAGCATCAGAAATCAACAAGTTTTTTACTTGTTGGAACGCGTGTTCGTCTCAGTGTCCCCAGACCCAGGTTGCCTTTTTGTCCAACAGAGGATGTAGGGGCTCAGCTACGGTCGCTTTGTGGGGCAGGAACACGTTGTAAAAATTGATAAAGCCCAGGAAAACTTGGAGATCAGTCTTATTTCTGGGCCTTGGGGCGTTTTTGATTGCCCTTAGCTTGCTATCGGTGGGGTGTATGCCTTGTTTATTGATTAAATACCCCAAAAATTCTACTTTATCCGTACATAGTTGACACTTATTTTTTTTTACTTTAAGGCCAGAGTCTTTAAATTTCTGGAGAACTAACCTCAGGCGCTCCCTTTGTATTTCTCTAGTCGGAGCAGCAATTAAAATGTCATCAAAATAAGGTACAACCCCTTTTATACCCTGTAATAGTCTCTCCATCAAGTTCTGAAAAATTCCTAGGGCCACACTAACTCTGAATTGGAGTCGGTTGCACTTAAATGCACCTCGGTGCGTAACGATTGTTTGTGCCTCTGCCGTTTTTTTATCTACAGGCAGTTGTTGGTGTGCCTGTGCTAAATCCAATTTAGCGAAGGCTTTTCCGCACCCCAGGGAATGGAGAAGGTGTTGTACCACTGGTACCAGATAAGCGTTCTGCTGAAGGGCGTGATTCAGGGTGGCTCGGTAGTCCCCACAAATTCTTAATGATCCATCCAACTTGATGGGTGTTACTATTGGGGTTTCCCAGGGAGCACGGTCGGTTGGTTCTAACACACCCTGGGCTATTAATTTATCAAGCTGCTCGTCAATCTTTGGTTTAAGGGCAAATGGAACTCGACGAGGCTTAAAGCAGATGGGAGCTACTTCGGGGTTAAGGTTAAATGATATCGGGGTCCCCTTGTACTCACCTAATTTATCTGTAAAGACATCCTGGAACTCCCATACGATGGCCTCTTCCCAGTCGTCGCTGTTGGTTCGGTGAATGCCGGCTACTTCAATTCCAAGTGGGGTGAACCATTGGAGGCCTAACAAACTAGGCCAATCCCTGTCGACTACAGTTACTGGTAGGGATGCAGTACGATTTTTAAATGAGACACAGACTTTGCTGGATCCAACGACTGGAATTCGATTTCCCTGATAGTCCTTAAGTATGATTCTTTGGAATCTGAGGTCTTGCTGCCGGACGGTGGGAATTAATTGTTTAAGGGTCTTCCAGGAAGCCATCGAGAGGGACGATCCTGAATCAACTTCCATCATGCAGGGCTGGTTTTCTATGGCGACCTTCACCTGGATCTTCTTGGCGTCTAATGATGAGGCATGACCAATCGTAATGGTTTGGTGTGCCTCTTCTTGTTTCGTTGACTGGGCTGGCAGTTTGTTTCTGTTGGAGTGGTTGTTCCATTAGTGGGTTAAGTATTCCCGATTCACAGGACGACTTCCTGTGGGCTGGTGGTAGTTGGTCCCCCTCTGAGGTGGGATCCTTGCTTGCTTCTACAGACTTTTTCGATGTGACTGCTTTTTCCACACACATGGCAGAGCGCGTCGAGGAATTTGCAGTCTGATCGTGGGTGGTTTGCCCCACAACCAGCACATTGGTATTGCACTCTCTCGTTACGTTGATGGCATTGGTCTCGTTCAGACCAGAGCCGGTTGACCTCTTCTTCATCACTTTCTGATGACAATTGGAGGTCCTCGTGGTGGGTTGTCGTTGCCTGTCCTTCCAGGTGAGGTGAGATTTCGCCGGCGAGTTGGCGGAGTAGGGCATGGGTGCGGCGCATTCGTGCAGCCGACTTCCTGGTTGCTTCTGCTGCAGTAGCGTCAGCGATGGCATCTGCAAGGCTGATGTCGCCTTTCGCCATCAGCTTACTCTGCACATGCGGTTCATCTAATCCCAGAATTATTCGGTCTCTCAGAGCTTCTTCGAGGTCAGCGAACCCACAGAGGCCTCCCAGGTTCCAGAGATCTGCAATGCTTTCTCCCTTCCTTTCTCCTTTCTCCTTTCTCCCTTCCGCTGGTCTCTCTGATAAAATTCATGTCTTCTAACAAGCGTTGGTACGGTTGGTGCATAGTGGGCCCATAGAAGGGGCTCGAGGACGTCCCAATCCATGGACTTCACCTCAGCCGGTTTGGCTAGTGCCTTGGCCATCTTAAACACGGTCGGCTCGCAGTGAGTTAGGAATACCGCTCGCTTCTTTCCGGTAGTGACATCCTTCAAGTTGTTGGTCTCCAGAAACATCTGGAATCAGTCCATATATGAGTCCCAGTCTTCTTTTGCCGGGTCGAATGGAGCGGGTGGTATGACGCTGCTAGACATGGTTCAGCTGTTGGTGCGTCTTCAGCCATGTGCTCTGTTTGACGCTCTGTAGTGTTCAGTCAGCTCTGACGTCTCCAAATCCCATCCTCGCCGCCAGTGTTAAGTTCTGCGCATGGGCGCAAGAAGTGGAGACGAGACGATGAACAGTGAACTTCAACTCTTTATTTAACATTGTGGAACAGAGCAAAAACTACAGCAGCAATGGCCCTTTTTATAGGCAAGCTGCTGATCAAATAACCAATAAGAAACGGGAAGTGTTAGTTCCCTTAACCAATGAAAGAGGCCCGCTAATAGCCAATCAGATTCTCCTGAACGGACCAATCAGATGTTGCTATTATCGGCCAATCAGAAGTGCAGGGCCAGAACCCTGCACTTTTCTAAAGGTTTTAATAATCTTTATTTAAGCACTTTTATTAATTCACAACACTACAAGAGCCTAAAATACGCCTTCAATTCGGGTGGAGCAATTCAGAAATGTAAAGGCAAGGCAGTTAACTCAAGGCTTGTTCCACAAACAGAAGCCACAGCATTTATCTCAAGCCAATGCTACCCTAAAGTATTTTGATGGCAGGGGATAGACTCAAGTAAGGCTCAGTAACATACCACCTAACCAATCATCTGGCTTATTTTTTAAAGAATTTTTAAGGTAAAGCATAAAATGTATACATATCCCTTTGGCTACTCATTTAAAACTTTAAATATCTCCAAAAAAAGGTGCTAAAGTGGGAGGAAAGCATCAGGACACTCATTTCATATATACAAATGGGCCAAAAGGTCAAGACAGCTTGTTTTCAACTTTCATGTAAAGAAATGGATCCAATTTTCTTCAAATTTGATTAAACTTCATTTTTCACTATTGGGCCATTTCCTATCTCGTGTCTTAAGTTACAAAGAATAGCAATGATTTCTTTGGACCAGAGAATGCAACAAGAATGCTAAGGAAAGATTGGGTGAATAAGGGGCAACATAATTTTTAATGTTAAGACCTAATCATATGTCAAAAGGTACAGACTTCTTTCAGCACTAATGCAAACACAATGTGGACAAACATTCATTCATATCAGGTATTAGAATAAAAACAAGACCTATTTAAATCATCTTTCTATCTCCTTTTTGACATCAGACCTCATCCTCAAAGAGTTCCATTGAGAAGTAAAGCTCACAGCTTATAAATGGTGAGTCATGTTTGAAACTTGGCTCTGTTGCTTTTTTTGTTGCCTAAATATTCCAACCTTCTAAATTTTGGCCAGTGACATTTCAGTATACACAAGAAATGAGTCAGAAATACAAAGTGGGTTCCAAAAACAGCATACAAGGGACACTGAGATGACTAAAGAAAAATAATTTCCCTTTTCTTTGTGAGTTTGGTACAGTAAATAATCTACATTTAAGTATAAAATGAATGCTGTATAATGCCATTATAGTATTATAAATGCCTGTTGAAAAGTACCAGAATTTCAGCCTAAGTACCATTCCTAAGGAATAGGTTCTATAAAATGCTAGTAAATGCTAGTAAATTACATTGGAATTACATTGTGGGAGGTAGACTGGCATCTCCAGATGTTTTAAATGATAATTTCCATAAATACCAGGCATTAGGTCTATTGATCTGATTATAGGAAGCTATAAAACATCTGGTGAGTACCAAGTCTGTAGGTCTGGAACTATATCTTCCATCATCTTTTGGAAAATTCCAAGCGCATCATTTCTTTAAACTTTATTTACAACTGAATTTCAAAGCCATTAAATTTATTGAGCTTAGACAAAGCTACTGAATCATAATCAATATGCTTTGGAGGATTTGAGGTCCTTCAGGGCAGATTTTCAAAGTATGTTGAGGAAGTTTCAGGAGGTAAAGGAAGATGCCTGGTTTGGTTGACACAATAATTCTGTGGCACAAATATTTATTTTGGATTTCACTCTTTATATTGATTTTGTCCCGCTTTTTCTTTAGAGATTACAGTGTTAATATTTTTAGCTAGTCTTTGTTTATGCAAGTTGTGCCATAGTTTAAGCACTGATTTTGTAGCTAGTTTTAAAAGTATCTTAGTATTTATGAAGTGACCGCAGAAAACAACTGAATCCACCAAAATGGTAAAAGTTATAGGATTTCTTTTAATGGTCGGTACATTAAAACCAGTAACGGCTTTTCTGTAATGTTTCCCCATCAATTTGCAACCGAGGAAGGAGGGGAGAGAAACAAATTTACTATCTAAATATATGGAAATATTCTTTGGAAGGAAAATGTTGCAGTCAGTTAACCAGTTAAAAAGAACACCATGCTATTGTACAGTACTTGAAATAACACCAGGCTGTTGTACAGTACTTGAAATAATTTAGCTTGGAAAACATACTAGAAAACACTTGTATGGGCAAAAATATACTTCCTTATGAAAAATAACAGATGAAAAATTCTATTGGAAAAAAAAATCAAGGAAAACGTGGAAGGAAAATGGATCATCCCAATGAATTCAGCCAAATTTAATTGCTTAGGATCCACAGTGTGCATTTTGCAAGGACACACATGGCTTCCAAATCCCATTTATGTGGCCTCCAAAGCCGCCTTGGTCTGTAACTGCCAAAAACCAGTAACATGGTATCCCATTAGTCTAAACAGAAAACAAACACACAAATATAATAGTAACACAACTTTTTAAAAACAAAGAAAAAACTCACAAATTGCCTCTAAAACAAAAGAAGGTATACAGAAAATCTTGGAGCACATTGTGCAGCATTGCCTTACAAATTTTGCAAATCGAAACATTAAGTATGGTCCCTGGCACCAAAAGGAGCCCATGTACATTAGGGGGTCTGGGTAATGATCAGAAATATCTCTAAAGAAAATGATGCTGATGGCTGATTTGTTTTCCTTTGTAGCTTCCCCCCTGGCTTCTTCACAGCACAAAGCTTGCAAAAAACCAAGAGAAATGTCAGGGTGTCATCTATGGACTCTTTATTGGAGTATTGGGACCTATTACATTTCAGCCTATCAGGGGAAAATTATAAGAAGGCAATAAACAGAACTGTTGACTTTGTTTCTGTTTTTCCCCTTAAGAAATATTTAGATAGATAGATAGATAGATAGATAGATAGATAGATAGATAGATAGATAGATAGATAGAGTTTATTTGTCATTACACTCGCAAGCGGGTGCAACAAAATGAGGTGCTCTTCCACAAGTAAAAACTGGACAAACACCACTAAAAGAAAAAAAATTAAATTAAATTAAACACAGCCGACCATACAATGATCTCTATGCAATTTAAAAATGTAAAACCCCATTACTCTCATTCACTTCCACATAAATCTTATGACCCTGCATTCAAACTCAAAACTGCACAGATAAAAACTGTTCTTAAATCTGGTCGTCCTTGTTCTTAATACCCTAAATCTCCTTCTCGATGGTAATAGTTCAAAGAGCTGATGTCCCAGTTGAGAGGAGTCATTCAATATATTAAGTATCTTCCTCCTACATCTATTCCTATACAGTTCTTCCAAAGAGAGAAGTGAGCAGCCAATGATGTTTTGGGCCATCTTAATCACCCTCTGAATTGCCTTTTTCTCTGCCACTGTGCAGCTCAAGAACCATACACAGAGACAGTAGGATAATATACTCTCAATTGAACTCCAATAGAAAATAGTCAATAGACTCTCAGCCAGTTGTTGTTTCCAAAGAATCCTTAGTAAATACAACCGTTGTTGTGCCTTCTTAATTAAAGCAGCGGTGTTTGCACTCCAGGTCAGGTTATTTGTAATGATGGTCCCGAGAAACTTACATTCAACCACCTGTTCCACACGAACTCGCTCTAAATACAGTGGCTGAATGTCTGCTCTTTTTTTCCTATAGTCCACTATAACTTCCTTGGTCTTCTTGATATTAAATAGAAGATTATTATTTTTGCACCAACAGGATAGCTGTAATACCTCATCCCGATATGCAGACTCATTGTTAAGCCTGGTTTCCCCAACCAGGGTTAGGGAGACAAGCTAAACAGAATGTGCAGCTTAGTCAGATAGGCACACAGATAAATGAGTGAGCTAAGCTTGTATGTTTATTAACATACAGTAAAAATAACAGATACGCTTGTGCTATCAAAAATATAGTTTATTCCATTATGAGTTCATAGCATAGTCAAAATAACAGTCCAATAGTCATGTATCATTTAGTCAGTCCATTCAGGGATATTCAGTTAGCAAAGTCCGTGTTGAATACCCTATGTCAATTCACTTACAAGTTTGTCCTTTGTTTTCTCTCCCGTTCGAGCAATGCAGTCTTGTGTCCTTGCAGTAATCAGGAATCATCAAAGCCAGAGAGATAGCAAGCTGCCGTCTTGCTTCTTTTAAAGTGCTTTCACAACCACTCCCTTAATTACTATCCCACAGTTAAAGTTGCAGACACTTTAACATACAAACTATGATTACATATTATTATTTACCTAAACCAGTTAGGGTAAAACAATGTTATCCCTAACATTCTCCCCTTTTAGGAAAATAATAATAAAACTATTTACATCTTTAAATCATATTTGTTACAACTCTCTTTAAACTTAGTTACTCCTTGAGCTTTTGTAAATTGGTCTGCAATGTTTTCTTCTGTCATGCAGTATTCCAATTTAATTAGCCCATTCTTTACAGATTTTCTAACATTTAAGTATCTTAAATCAGTATGCTTTGATCTAGTTTTTACAGCAATACTAGTAGCTAACTTTATAGCTGCTTGATTATCCTCGTACACAATAATGGAATCTTTTACAGTTACACCCATGTCTAATAATAACTGTTTGTACAAAATTAAGTCAGTGCATAATAATGACAGACATGAAAATTCCGCTTCCATCGTGGACAAGCTGATATGCTGTTGTCTGATTGACCTCCACCCTATTAGTGTCTTACCAAATAATATAGCCATCCCAGATGTTGATTTTCTTGTGTTTATATCAGTTGCAAAACTTGTATCTGCATAGGCACTAAGACTCAAATCACCCTTTGGTTCTATATACAATGCATGGTTCATTGTTCCTTTAAGATATCTTAAAATTCTCTTTAATGATTGCCAATGACATTGATGTGGATCTGAATTAAAACGTGCCAGCTGATTTACACTATAAGCTATATCTGGCCTAGACCAATTGCTTATATATGATAAGCTGCCAATCAAAGATTGATATATGGACTTATCAAATTTGGGACTTTGATCATCAGTTTGGCAAACTTCCTGACTCATTGGAGTCTTTGCTGGTTTACAAAGTTCCATTTTAAACGTTTTAATTAATTGGCAAATTTTATCTTCTTGAGATATCTTAAATCCATTTTTTGTTTTGTTAATTGTCAATCCTAGATACCTTTTAATTTCACCTAAATGCTTTAATTTTATCTTTTTGGCTAATAATGATATAATCTCATTAGCTTCATTATTAGTCTTAGTTATCAAAGCAATATCATCTGTAAATAATAACAATAATGACACCGTTCCATTATTTTCTCTTTTAAACACACATGGATCTGCTAAACCAGATTTAAAACCTATATTGTTTAACTCTTTCACAATATATTGGTTCCACTCAAACCCAGATTGTTTCAACCCGTAAAGACTCTTTTTGAGTTTCCAACAATCATTACTATTTACTTTATTGTCTTTTATACCTACTGGCTTTCTTAAATATATAGTGTGCTGCAATGGTGCAGGTAGATAAGCAGTTTCTACATCTAAATGGTTAATGACATAGTTTTTCTTAGCTGCCCACACTAATGCTGCTCTTAAAGATGTTGCTTTAAGACTTGGTGCAAAAACTTCATCATAATCAGATGCAGTTTGATTAAATCCTTGAGCTACTAACCTAGCTTTATGGGTAACAGTCCCATCATTTCCAGTTTTTACTTTAAATATCCATTTGCACCCAATGGATTTTTCTCCTGGAGGTAATTGAGCATCTTCATAAACTTTCATTACCTTTAATGAATTTAGTTCTTTTTCCATTGCCTTTTGCCAATTCTCCTGATCCTTAGCAGGATACATCCTAAGTTCATCTACACTAGTTGGAACTTTAGTTACTTGGCAAACTATACTTGCTTGATACCTATCAGGTGGTCTAGTTACACGTGTAGTACGTTTAGGTATTACAGGACTTACAGGTGGACTTTCACTTATTAACTCTTCTTGATTATCTAACTCTTCCTGATCAACTGTTTCCTCTTGTTCTGGTCCTATTTGTTCTTCTTGGACTTCTTCTTTAATTGGACTCTTCTTATAACTAGTCTGATCTTTCTGCCTTTTGTAGGGTTCAACAATTACTTCATTATTTAAATCTTGCTCTAATCTATTCCATCCTACATGTTCTAGGAATTTTGCACTAGCACTGGTGTAAACTTTAGATGTACCTGGTTCCCAGAATCTATAAGATCTATGATTAGATGTATATCCTACAAAATATAATCTTTTAGCTCTATGCTGTCCTTTGTGTCTAAGTTGTGAAGGGATATGCACCCATGCTGGTGCTCCAAATGTGTGCATGTAACTTAAATCAGGTTTTGTACCATGCCACAGTGTGAATGGTAATTCACCTGTTGTTGAATTAACAACGTTATTTAATATATGATTACCACACATTATTGCTTCTCCCCACAAATTGTCAGGTAATCCTGAATCAGACATCATAGTTCGTGCCATTGATTGTAATGTTTGGCCTCTTCTCTCTATAAAGGCATTATGTTGTGGCCTATATGGTGCAGACTTTTTATGTTGAATACCTAACATTCTTAGTCTGTTCTGGAATTTATTATTTGTAAATTCCGTACCATTATCTGTTATAAGAGTTACTAATTTCTTTTTAGTTTTCCTTTCTGCAAATTTTATCCAATTAAAGAGATTTTGATACGTTTCAGTTTTGCTCTTCATTAAATAGCAAAACCCATATCTAGAATAGTGGTCCATTATACTTAGTATGTAACGAGCTCCTCCTACACTTGGTTTTTTAGGACCTATTATATCTGCAAATACTACCTCTAAAGATTCTTTAGTAGTAAATCCATCAACTCTATTAGCCGGTGTGACCCTGGCCTTACTTTGATTACAGGCATTACATTGCAAATACTTATGACAAGTTTTTAAACTTATGCCCTTTGATAATTCAACAGTTTTCTTAAGCATTTTAAAATTTAAATGCCCTAACCTTCGATGTAACAAGTGAATACATTCATCATGAGGTTTCTTATTTTCATAAACTGTGTTAGCCACCTTTAAACCATCATCATTTAACACATATAATTCACCTCTTAAAGATGCAGTAATTTTCTTATCTTCTTTCTCAATTATGCAGTTATCTCCTTTAAATGTAACTACATATCCTAGTTTAACCAAAATTCTTACTGAAATTAAATTAAACTTAAGTTGTGGTACATATAACATTTTTACATTCTCTTTTATAAAAGAACAATATGCTATACCTTGACCTTTAGCTTTCAGTTTCCAGCCATTGGCTAACGATATCTGCTGTGTACTCTTGGACATTTTAATAAAATTTTTCTTATCATTAGTTATACAATGTGATGCTCCACTATCAACCACCCATAAATTATTTTTTACAGCTTCGTTAGTATACATGGCTAACTCTAAATTTTTATTTTTCTTTTGATGACTTTTTGTATTCTGGCCAGCGTTCTGGCGCTTTGCTTTTTTACAAAATCTTGCCAAATGTCCTCTTCCTCCACAATTAAAGCACTTTTTAATTGCGTATGCAGTAGGAGATTCATTATCTTCTTTTTGAGGTTGCTGCCTCCTTAAATCATCTCTTTCAAGCCTTCTTCTGGCCTCTTCAATCAATCTGCCAGTTATATCAGTTAAAGTTAGGCTTTCCTTTGGCAATATTTCAAGTGAAGTTACGTAATTGTCATAGGTTTCGTTAAAGGAAGATAGTATTATGTAAACTTGGTGTAGTTCAGAGAAAATAAGCTCTTTCTCGTGCAGTTCTTGAAAAATGCTTTGCATAGTTTTCAAATGACTCAGCATATCACCATTCTTATGGAGATGTGTACTGAAAAGTTTCCGTGTTAAATTTATGTGAGCACCAACATTATCTCGAACATAAATCCTCTTCAGCTTCTGCCAACACCCAACAGCTGTATTCTCTCCGTGGATATAAACAAGTTGCATATCAGTTAAGGTTAAAGCAATAATGCAAATAGCTTGTTGATTTTTATGCATAAATTCTTCTATCTTTAATTTATCTTCCTCATCCTCTGGATCCCATTCTTCTACGTTTGGTGGATTTTCAATTATGTTCCACAAACCTTCTCTTCGTAGAAACAGACTACATTTCATAGACCATGATACATAGTTTGTTCCATCCAACTTGGATATAAGGGACAAACTTTTGTGCCATGACTTGTGCCATGATTGACTTGTGCCATGTTTTCTTATATGGATATAAAACTATAATTAATAAAACACAGCTGTCTGTTTACTGTAATGTATAACAACACAAACTCTCACTTTTACATAAATCTGTTTTATCCTAGTTAAACTGACTTTGCAGCCTCTGGGCCCATAACCAGTGTTAAGCCTGGTTTCCCCAACCAGGGTTAGGGAGACAAGCTAAACAGAATGTGCAGCTTAGTCAGATAGGCACACAGATAAATGAGTGAGCTAAGCTTGTATGTTTATTAACATACAGTAAAAATAACAGATACGCTTGTGCTATCAAAAATATAGTTTATTCCATTATGAGTTCATAGCATAGTCAAAATAACAGTCCAATAGTCATGTATCATTTAGTCAGTCCATTCAGGGATATTCAGTTAGCAAAGTCCGTGTTGAATACCCTATGTCAATTCACTTACAAGTCTGTCCTTTGTTTTCTCTCCCGTTCGAGCAATGCAGTCTTGTGTCCTTGCAGTAATCAGGAATCATCAAAGCCAGAGAGATAGCAAGCTGCCGTCTTGCTTCTTTTAAAGTGCTTTCACAACCACTCCCTTAATTACTATCCCACAGTTAAAGTTGCAGACACTTTAACATACAAACTATGATTACATATTATTATTTACCTAAACCAGTTAGGGTAAAACAATGTTATCCCTAACACTCATCATCCCTAGAAATAAGTCCTACAAGCGTAGTATCGTCTGCAAATTTCATTATCCTATTGTTGGGATGTTTATTTGTGCAATCAGATGAATAGATGGAGAACAAAAGTGGACTAAGGACACAACCTTGTGGAGTGCCAATGCTAAGTGTCTTGACAGTAGAAATATAGTCATTCAATTTAACTCTTTGTGGACGATTTGTTAAAAAGTCCAGTATCCATAAGCAAATAGAATCTGGAAAATCTAGATCTTTAAGCTTAGCTATTAATCTGTGCGGCATGATGGTATTAAAAGCAGAACTAAAATCTGCGAACAACATTCTTACATAATTCCCAGGTGTTTCCAAATGGGATAAAGCCATGTGAAGCACAGTGATAATTGCATCCTCGGTTGATCTATTTTTTTTGTAAGCAAACTGAAGCCCATCAAAAAAATTGGGAAGGCAGGAGATAATATAATTTCGAACTAGCTGCTCAAAGCACTTCATTAAGATAGAAGTTAGTGCCACTGGCCTATAGTCGCTCGGACCATTTGTGGGCAACTTTTTAGGCAGTGGAACGATGGTGGAAGCCTTGAGACAAACAGGAACCACACATTGTGTCAAGGATCGATTAAAAATTCCGGTCCATACCCCAGCTAACTGTTCAGCACAATCTTTTACCACCCGACCAGGAATTAAGTCGGGCCCAGCTGACTTTCTGGAATTAACCGCCTTCATTGTCTGCCTCACATCCTGCTCATTCACAATGAAGGGGAGGCTTTCCACATAAGAACTGCAAAACTCTATTTTATGTTGGCTGGAGTCCTTATCCAGAGTGAATTACTATGGAGCTTGAAATACGGTAGTTACAGATTCCATTTGTCTGGAACTAAGCCTAGCTAAGAAACCAGTGCAGAGCATCGCAATAAGTTAGAGTGACTAAACATTAACAAAACAAATCCAACAAAGTGCTGGTATTTTTACAATGTGAAGAATGAAAATTCAGAAAGGGGCTTTAGAAAATACATTCTGAAAAACACACATCCAGCAGTTTTTACATCTTTTAATGGCTGTGCTACTACCTGCTCTCTCTTTACTGTTAATCAAGGGGGTGAGTTGGATATCCTGAAGTAAAAACACCACAGTGGTGAATATGGTCCTGCTATCTTTCCAAATTAATGGTGTACGCTATTTATTTATTTTTCATATTTCTAAATGGCACATCTCCCTCAAAGAGGGGCTCTGGGTGGTGCATGATATAATATAACCAATAAACAAAAGAGTATATGAAAAATAACATTACAATTAAAATTAGGGTTCAAAATTTTAAAATTATAGAATAATTAAACATTAAAAGGGGGAAAATCCTAAATCCATTTAACATTAGATTATTACAGTTGGGGGAGGATCAAGGGATTAGCCAGCTCTATGGTTGCATGGATCTCTGTGCCCCCACCCATGCAAGGCCGCAGAGCCAAGTTCTGACCCTTTGTGGGAAGCCAAGAGATTGGGGGCTCGTTACCTTCCTGCTGCCCAACCAATCTAAATTCCCAATACCAAAAGTATTCCCATCTCTCTTCCTATAAAAATTTATTGGAAATTGATGTCAGCCTTTATAAATGAGCAATAATTTGATCTAACTTTATGCCTCTTCTCATTTCTTTTTTCATTTCATTTTCTCATTTCTGGACGCATGTAAATAGTTAATTACCTTCTTCAGTTTGCTCTTCCAAAGTAAACTAACCTTTTCCCAATAACAGATAATCAGAGTTGGAAGGGACCTTGTAAGTCATCTAGTCCAATCCCCGCCCAAGCAGGAAACCCTATACCAGGGGTCTCCAACCTTGGCTCCTGGAAGCCTGGCGGACTTCAACTCCCAGAGTTCCACAGCCAGCAAAGCTGGCTGTGGAACTCTGGGAGTTGAAGTCCGCCAGGCTTCCAGGAGCCAAGGTTGGAGACCCCTGCCCTATACCATTTCTGACAAATGGCAGTCCAATCTTTTCTTGAAAGTCTGCTATATAGAACATAACAGCCTCTATTTAAAATTGTGGCTCTGATATTCAAAGCAGGATGCGTGCCCAACCCATCCCTTTTCCAGAAAATGTAGAATATAAAACAATGGAAGCGAAGAAGCTTGCTCAGTCATTCTGCATCTATGGAATCTTCAATTAATTTCATTCAAGATTAGATTCCTGGTTCATCTTAAAGAAGGAAAAGAACACCAATTTCTCTTTAAGAAAACAACCCATTTTTGCAAAAGTGAAGGTAGCTTTTCATAGACCCCGATTGCTTGCAAGCATGCAGATGACAGACAGACAGATAAAATCACAGAATAATATCACTGGATGATAAGATAACTATTTTAAATGACATTTTCAAGATATCACATTGCCTGATTCAAGCAAAATTTAAGCTTAGCTTCTAAAATTTTAAAATAAAGTGAATATGTATTTTATGAAGTCTTTTCCATGGATTGCCAAAACAGCATCTGTACAGGTTTTATATGTCTGGTTAATGATTATCTCTTAACATTTGATGTTATGAAATGAATTCAGATAATGTCTATTCTGCATCTATATTTAGATATTCCTCATCCAAGCTTTTTGCTGCATTAATTTTGTATTAAAGACAGCACTACAAAGTACTGTTTCTAAGTATCTGCAGTGTAATAAAAATATAATCAAATTGAATAGAAAATAATTCTTCTATCATGCAGTAAGGTATTCATGATTTTTTTCCTCCCAGATTTCAATACTGTTGGGGATTTTTAACAGACTACATTTACATGTCTAACATATAACACTAGTTAGAGATACACAAATGAATTCATTAGGCAAAAGCTAAAGAATAGAAGCATATGTGTTGCACACTGAAAGCTATTAGTAAAAGTAGTTGAAATGTTTTCTGGCATCCTTTTTAAAAAGAGAATTACATTGTTGTTATTATATTTATCAATACAGGTAGATCTCAACTTAAGACAGCCGAGGCCAACATTTCTGCTGCTAAGAAACATTTGTTAAATGAGTTTTTCCCATTTTACAACTTTTTTCAACAGTTGCTAAGTGAATCACTGAAGTTAAGTTAGTAACATAGTTATTAAGTGAATCTAGCTTCCTCATTGACTTTATTTGTCAGAAGGTTCATTCTTTACTACATGAATTCTTCTTTCAGGGAATCATGAGAGTTTATATTACTATTCAACTTTTGACTTAACATTTTAGTTTTGAAAGCTCAAACCAAGTAAAACCAAGGCCTCTGATAAACATCTAATTAAGGGAAATTAATTAAAATTATTGATTTCATGGATTTCAAACAGAAAATGTCACCTTTAATCACTGCTCCCCGAGGACTATGGAAATAATTTGAAATTATTTTCTGTAGATGATATCCAGCACACTCTATCTTTCTGAAAAGGAGCAAGCTCCTCCTTTATCCTCTCTTGTTTACCACTTTCTACATAAGGTAAGATGCTTTATTGGTATATTTTTGTATGTACAACAGAATTTCAGCATTCTTAGAATACAGCAAGTTTTTAATTATCTTTGTACCTATAGAAATAACACCTGCATAGCAATATGATACATACAACTATGGGTGATGAAAATTTCTCTCTCTGAAAAAAATTAAAATATCTAGGTTAAAAATCATTAAGGTCTCAATCAGAAGAATCTGAAAAACAGCTTTGAATCCAATTTTGTGTAAGTTTCTACATTCTACCAAAAAGAACATTGTAGTTAATGATGTGTCCATAAAACGCCTTACATACATAAAACTGATACTGAGTAACTAATTAGATAAAAGCTCAATCAGGCAAACTGCTGGACACCTTTCATATTATAGGACAAAATTTGGCCCCACTTAAGAAATTGAGGCATTTGAATCTGAAAGTAAAACTTTTAAATAAACCTGGAAAAAGTAAGCAGTTCATGGGTAGTATAATAAAAGATGTATGTTGGTCTCAATGACTCCTTTACAAAACATAGCTTAACAAGATACATCAATAGAGATGTTTATATTGTGTGCACAAAGAAAAAAGAATCCACAAAATTATTCATCCACTTGTATTTTGTGATTATCCATTGGCATTTATTGTTTAATAAATTCTTAATACATCTTTTTTTTCCCAAAAAAAGTATAACAAATTTAAAGAATAGGTCTATAGACAATGGCTTGAGTATCACTAATTAATATAAGGAAGGAACAAAGCATTGCAGCCATGGGTGAGAATTGTAGAAATACTCATGATTACACTGTGTACTGTATTTCTTAATATCATCTATAGCATTTAACATAAATAAGACTAAATCTCTTCATATTACTGCATTTTTGTATGCTTACGTGCTTTGGTGTGTACATTTTTTTGGGGGAGAAATTAGCATAATTTTTTAAAAAGTTTTTAGGCACTTTGCAATGTGGGTAAATGAGGGAAACATCACAAAAAGTGGTTTTAAATAAAATGAGCTTGCAATTTTGCAACAAAGAAAATATGCAAGCACCTCTTTGTGCTTTAAGTCTATGCCTAAACATGCACTGACATATCTTTCAAAAATATTTTTGGGAATCCAGGAAAAGTGATAACCTTCTATTAAGCTTTAAAGGCAATTGGAGTCATGTTCCTTTAAGTTAATGTTGACTTCTGGTGACTACCTGGAAAAGTACCTTCAGTTTTCTTGAACAAATTTCAGAAATGGTTTTCCATTGCCTACTTTCTAAGGCTGAGAGAGAGCAAGTAAACTAAGGTCACCCAGCTGGCTTTGAGACTAAGGCAGAACTAGAACTCATGGTGTCCCCATTTCTAGCTAGACACTTTAACTGCAGCAAACTGACCTACTACCCAATGAAATATCCAACTCTCTTAAAAGTATCTACTGACTGTATTTCCAAAATAAATCTGTCTTTAATTTTTCCTTTTTTTTAGAATAGTCCCTGTTTAAATAAAAGCTTCCTGATAACCTTGCAAACAAATAACCCATATTCCAATACATAAATTGGAAAATATAAACCATGCACAACTCCTGATTCCAATCTAACATTAGTTAACTCTACAATTTATCTGAATTATATTTATCTGTCCTCCCCAGTTGACATAGTTTATGCCATGTTAGATATAATTGAGCTTAGTGAGAAAACATGTGGCAGATCTTGTCTGCTTTTATGTTGTTAAGCAACTGGAGCTTTATCAGATTCCTTCAGCTAATTAATTACCCATCATGCCTTAGTGGAAAGTAAGATCCCCAAATAGCTTTAAGCTCTCTATAAAGTCTTTGCTTGTTACTATCAACAGACACAGCTCTGCAGATATAGTAATTCCAAATCTCTACAAATCTCAATTAGGAATTCTATCCACATTTCTGCTCTGTTTCTACATTTGAAAAGAAAATGCTTTACAGGACAAAGGAAGCCAGGCCTTCCTGAAGGAAGAAATCTGTAAACATCTGAAAAATAAAGTGATACATTCAAAATATCACACTGAAAATACAAAAGAGGACTTTCTATATTACACTCATAGTGGCTTATCTGTTACCTCTGATCTCAGCCACCATATATTGCATAAACAAAAACCACATTTAGCTACTGCTAGAGTCAACACGATGTTAAATAGGCCATTGGTCTGACAACCTTTTATTAATATTTACAAATGTGTCCCCATTTAATATTGAAAGCTTTACCTCTTTCATAATAAGTAAAGCAAAACCAGGGATTTTGCTTATTTGATTCCACTTGAGGTAAAATGTTTAAGTGCTTACCTACACTTTATTTTTAAGAATACAGCAGGTGACATTGTAATATTAAGATTTAATTTCCAAGCGTACAATCAAAAATTTGCCGCCTGTCCATCACATTTAAAGATCAGCCATCACTTTCAAAGTGTTATATATTAAAAACAATTCATTTATATTCTTATGAATTCTTTGTTGCTTTTTTTCTTCCACTTAGTTATTAGTTTAATATATGTATATAATTTTATTTTCATTTCTGAACTATGATCTGAATCCCAACAGCATCCCAACAGAATATCAACCCAGAGATACCAAAATGTAACTGTTATCTATACTGAAAGTAGCAATACCACAGCCATATTTTTCATTTTAGGATTTCATTTAGAAATTTAGATCCTTGTAAGAAGTCACTGATTCATCAACTAAATGGAAAATCTATTGTGATTTCTTTTTCATCATGCTGGGTTATTTTGTTTTCAAATGAAAATGTAACTATTTCAGACTCTCCTTTGCAGAGTTGCAGTGACAAATTTCTTGAATGCTTTGCCTGCCATGCAGATATGAATTCTATTTAAATCACATTGGCCTAAGTATGAGTGGCAAGTATGACTTGTACAAATTCAGAGAACAGAAATACTGCTAGATAAGGAGTTCTTTCTCCAGATGAGCTATTCAGAGCATCCATTGTTTGGGATGATGCTTCTGTCGCTCGTCTGATAGGCTGGGCTTTAATCGAGAGGATGCTTCTCCTCCTCCATAGGACTCCTCCCTAGCGTTCCGAGTTTTTGCTCAGCCTTCATGGATATAGGCAGCTTAATTTCCTTTCCCTTGGCCGGAATAGCAAAGGCTTCAAAAGGAGACAACAAAAAGGTTTGCTTTTAAATTCTAAACAAATCCTTTCAGGCTTTTAGTTTCAATGAGTCAAGCAGCTCCCTGCGGCATATAACTCGAGCCAAGGGAGCTCACTGTAGCTTCAGATAATGATCTCTCCCCACCAGGATGATCGGAGGCGATAACGCCTCAGCCACATGGTTAACAACTCAAATTTCTTAGCGACGGAAGAGGCTCCATTTTAAAAGGGTATGAGGCTTCTTTCTCTCCCCTGGGAACACCATCTGGGGTGGGGGCATCAACACCCATTTGCTCCACCTCACCTTTTTATTCAAGGGGAAACTCTGCAGTATCAACTCCCCACAAGGCGTGGATGTGCTGCTGAGCTGATTTAACTCATTACGCACCTAAAGAGATAACAGCTGGCGCCATTGCAGACCCACTAACCATGTGGTAGTGATCTGCATTTTATTTCTGGAACTGTGAGAGGCTTTTCTTTCCCCAAGCAGGGGTCTCCTTCCTAGAACCTGGGGAAAATCACCCTAATACATATGTGTGAGTGTGTGTGTGTGTGTGTGTGTATACATATATGGTATTCAGCTTTGTTCGCGTATTTTCCCACGTCATTATAGTTGTGCTTTTAAAGTTGTAGCAACGTTTCGGCAGAATCTCATCTGCCATCATCAGGCTTCTGTATTGTGTTCGTCTGTGAGTCAGACTTTCACAGCCATTTCAGTTTTAAATTTGGGGCTAGTCTATTGCTGTGCCAGAATGGTTTTTTCTTCATCCTGATTGGTTGGGAGTCTTGGTCTGTTTTTATTGGTCTTGGAGTTTTCTGTGTTCTGCTTGATTGGTGTTCTAATATCTTCTGTCTGTTTTGTGGCTTTTTTTGTCTTGATTGGCTGGCAACATTGTGTTCCTGTATTGGAGGCTTTTAGTGTGGCTTGGCTCCGAGTAAATAGATGGCTATTATTTATTAGGAAGCTAGGTTTCATCTGGGTGCCTTGTTGGGGCGTGTTTGAGCTGGAGTTATCAGGGGGGGTCTGTTTACCCACAAAAACTTAAGAAAACATATATACATATACATATGCGTATACGTATACGTATACATATCTGTATCTGTATGTATATGTATATGTATGTATATGTATATAGATATTCAGATATAATTATTCTATTTTATTCATTAAGGAGGAAACTGTTGGCTTATGCCCTCACAGAATTAAACAGCAGCACCACAGTGAGCACCAAGGCCCATGTCCGCCTATGCAGGAAGCTGTTGCAGGCCTACATCTTATTTCAACAATTCCTCCTTCCTAGGCCTATGAGGTGTTCCTAATTTGGCTAATTCAGAAATAATAATATTAATAACAAAATAATAACAATAGGAACAAGAATAAGAATTCAATATTCTTACATAAGATTATACAAAACTGGGGAACATTGTTTTAGGGTTCCTTGGCGATTGCTGGTTCAGGCCTCTGGGCATGCCAATCGCCCAACATTTCAGCCTCATTAACAGTAAAATTTAATAAGTGGTCACAGTGGCAAGCGGCAGTAGGTCAAGAGCCATGTCAAATTCTCAAAACAAATTGAAGCATTCTAAGGGTACCTCCTAAGCAGCAGAAAAAGATGCTAACAAGCATCATACGGTACTAGAAAAGCACATGAAGAAGTTCATGTGGGAGGATGAAGAAAATTCTCAAACCTCATCTCCTCCAGGCCTACTTTGGCTCCAATCCCTCTCTGCAACCACCACTGGATCTGTCTGTGTAATCCAGATGCAGCGCAGCTGCACAAGATCAGGTAGCCCATCTAGTACAAGTCACACGAAGTGCCTCTGTGGCCACATTGCTCCAACAGTGGCCAGATTCTGTCAAGATGATGACTTATTGGAAAAGATCCCCGCAAAGATGACCTGTGGATGGAATTAGCAATACGCCAATGTATCTCTGCGGGGGTGCAGTGTACTGCTCTGGCCAACAACAGATTGCTCCTTCCGATTGGAATTCCCTATAACTCCAGTCACTAAGCAGGACAGAACATCCTTACCCTCAAATATCTCTCCATAGGAGATTCTGTAGTTTCAGATATAATCCCTCAAGGTATATAGAAAAAGCAAGGACTATTGATCAGAGGAATCAGAGTTCTCTTGCTCAGATGCTCAAATTCTAGTTAGATTCGCATTTATAGACTAAAAATAAATATAAAATGAATCTATGTCACTTCAATCAGTTCCAAGAGAAAATAAGAAAAAAAAAGAAAAGAGAACACTGGACGAGAGGAGGCTTTACAGTCTCCTACTTTCCTGTCATTGCCTTGATATTCCGGTTATATCCAATAATAAATTGAGGTTTCAGTTCTCAGTTCTAACAACCACTTCCGCTGCCTTCTTCCGCTCTCCTGCAATTGCCAGTCTCAATGGCCATCATCGCAAGTTGCACTGTCACTCCTCCATTCAATTTCAAAGGTTTCAGAGTTTTTGTCTGCCCAAAAAGTACTCTCCACGATTTGTTCATATGGTTAGAAGTAAAAAGATTTTTCACCAACTATAATCGCTCTTCTCTCCTTTTCGATTTCCTATTTAGAAATTACTTTACTTTATGAAGAGCTGGGGGTAGGCAACTCAGTCCTGCAACCACTTTCAACTTTCCCCCTTTCACATCGGAATTTCAGACATTCATTACTCACTTTCCCAAATTATCCACAAGTTATAATCCAACAACAATTTTGCCTCCAGTATCTTTCCCGGATTCGAATTTGGTATCTTCTCTCTGCTTCCTTCTTAAGTTTGTTCCGTCACGTCTTCAGGCCAGCCTCAACAGGCTGGCTTCTTTTGCCCTGAGCTTCAGGCTCCTTTCTTTACCTCCATGGTTGCAGTTCCTGGTTAGGCTCCGAGAGTTTTCCCTCACTTGGGTGATCCGATCCCACCTCGAACGGTCACCCACAAGCAAAAACCCCTTTGTAGGAGAACGCAGCTGAGTTCTCCTACCTCGCCATGTCGCGAGATCACCGGAAGTGGTCTCTCATATTTTTATGCTGTTTCTTTCATATTTTTAATATTCAGAGTTCTTGAAGAAGAAATTTATAAGAAAATTAGAGGATGAAATTTAGCATGGGCCAATATATTTCGACCATGTTCATTAGGGTTGTTTGAAATAAGCGCTATCTAAATATTCATTCCTAAATATTGCTTATTAAATTATGTTACTTGAAGATTCCTTTGTTTACTTTATTTTCATTTGAATATGTGCAAACATATTATACCATACACTTCCATAGTTTCTTGTAAACCTGAAGCCCTGTTGTTAAAAGTCTTACAAAAATCTTACAGATAACAGATCTCGAGAAGAAACATTAGATTTTTTTTAAAATTAAGGCAGGGATTCCAGGAGTGCTATTATATTGCTTAAGATATAGAATTTTTGAAATCCCGTGCAAGGTTCTCTTAGTCCCATCTTCCACTTAACAAAACAGGGTTATTTTTAGCTTCTTTCTCATGCTTTTTTCAATCTGCAGACTGTGTAATCTTTTTATCAAGTCCCTCTTTAACAGGTCACTCATTCTTCCCCGAAGGTAAGCTATAATTTCCTTTGCAGCCAGTCCACAAAGTCTATACGTGCCATGGTTTGAATATAGTATAACCCCAAAAGATCTATTCTGGCAATTATTGTCTCAAACAGACACTGAATTTAAAAATCACCTACTCAAAAAAGTCAAAAATATTTAAGAAGTTCTAGTGAGGATACCTGAGTATGATTAGCAGTAAAAACAAAACAGTAAAAAGAAATATTACTGGATTATGCAGAAAGTGGGTGGGGTTGAATGTTCCCCCAAATCAAGCCCTCCCCTTGCAGATACAGATAATCCTCAATTTACAACAGTTCATTTAGTGACCATTCAAAGCTACAATGGCACTGAATAAAGTATCTTATCACCGTTTTTCACATTGCAACATCCCTATGGTCATGTGATCAAAATTCAGGTGCTTGACAGCTGGTTCATATTTATGACGATTGCAGCGTCCTGGGGTAATTTGATTCCCTTTTGTGACTTTCTGGCTAGCAAAAGTCATCAGGGAAACCTGATTCACTTAACAACCGTGTTACTAACTTAACAACTGCAGTGATTCACTGAACAACTGTGGCAAGAAAGGTTGTCAAATGGGCGGGGGAGGGGGGGAAATCACTTAATAAATGTTTTGCAGAAAATTTGGACTCAGTGGTGGTCAAAAGTGGAGGGTTACCTGTATAAATCTGCCAGAGAGAAGAGTTTATTATAAATATGTATAATATGTGGAAATTTGAAAGACATTTTGTGTTTTTGAGGATTCCATTTAGATTTTGATCCTCTACCTGAAACCAACTACAGAGTATCAGAACATATTCTGGCATTTTAATTTTGTCTGTGCAGGAACACATGGCAACATTTTCAAACAAGTAATTTTTCTCAGAAGCCTTTACCTATTCTAGATTAGCTTCTATAGAGAGATTTTCACAAATAAGCTATGCAAAGGAAATCCACTTCAATCTGTTATAAAAGAGCTCTCTCTTCACTGCACAAATATCCATATTAGTGACCAAATATTTACAGTACTGTAGTACGTAAACATTTATCCTTGGAAAGGGATTTTTGCCAAGAAGGTAGAAATAACTATACAAAAATCTTCCTCTTAATTTATCCAAGAAGTAGTAGAAAATTATGGAGGCTTTAATTTTGACACTGTTCCTGTTCCGCATATTCTTTATATCAACTTTTAAATGTGTTTCATGAATTAGAAAAATTACACATTTCTATTCAGAATGCAGGAAAAGCATTCAGCTCTAAGTGATAATTGTAATCAGAGATTGGATTTTCTTCCTCTTTCCACAGAATAGCATGGAAGGATGAAAAGCTCTATTAAGATATTGTTGTTATTTATCAGTACAATTTTTAAAATAAATAGCAGACACTACAGGTAAAAAAATTAGACACTTTTAATGTCTAGAAAAGCAGGAGTCTTTAATTCTCCAAAGACAAACTTGACAAACTTGATCTAAGGAGGAAAAGAACTAATCAAACAGCTATAGTACACTACTCTGATTTTACTTTTAAATAGTGCTTTCAAATCAATGTTGACTATTGGCAATTAACTGGACTAAAGCCCCGTGGTCTTCTTGGCAAGATTAGGGTTGAGAGAGAGAGTGCATCTATAAAAACCAATAAGTCTTTCAGAAAAATCTAATGTGGGAAACAAATTATGTCCAATAGGGTGGCATTGGAGCACACAATCACATCATGTAAACAATTTGTAATACTATATCATTTTGAGCACTTTAAGTTACTTATTTTAACTTTCAAATCTCCAAACAGCTCATTTTTTTTAAAAAAAAAAAAATTGGCTAGGTGATTAACATTGTTCTAAACAAAAGCTGAAGGAAGGTACATAAAAACAAATCCCAACAAACCCCCAAATATTCAATCCTATTTTCACACAACTAATTACATTTAATTCAAACTTCACAAAGAAGATTATGGTCCAATGAAAATGTAATAATGTTTGACCTATTTACTAAAGTTATGAAATACAAGAACGGAGAGAAGAAAGGTAGTTAGCTTATTTTTAACTAAGATATTTGTAAATATACAGTTTTTGAAAAAAAAATTCAAAGAGCAGCAAGACGGAGTCTCAAAAATCTGCCTGGTCAGCAATGCCTTTCTTCACCCCTAGGAATACCAAGTTGTTACTTCATCATCTGGCAATTGTTATTGAAGCAAAGATATCAGCATCATTAAATCAAATAAGGTGACTGCCTCTGATGGCAGATTGAAAAATGTTAAATAGGTTGTATTTTCTAAGGCTCCATTTCAGATATTCAATTCTGATGGAAACTGATTTGACCAATGTCCAAGTTCAATAAATCTGCTGATTCAAATTAGAACCTGAAACTAAACTGAATGTTTTTGAATTGATTCAAATGATTTAGATATTTCTTTTTTGGGTAAAAAAACCAATGAGAAATCAGAATCAATACGATTACTAAAATCTAACACCTATATCAAGTTAGCTTTATGAATTGTCAAACAGAACTGGATTTCTTGTGCCAACACACTAAAATTTAGCACACTAATCTAAAGATTTTCATAGGAAAAAAACAGATCCAGAAAATCTCATGCAATCAGCTACAAAGAGCCCACTTTGGATGTAAGTGAAATTTTACAATCTCAAAGAAAATGGGAAAGGGAACATGATTTTAACTAATTTACCTTTCTATCCTCAATATTCCCATAAAACCTGTTTCAGATTATTTGGATATCCTTAACACAATGCATGAGATCACAAGGGGAAAATCATCAAAAATTAAAGTAGATATCTATTGGATTAAAAATCTGTCCATGAAGAAGCATCTGTTTTTAGAAAGATAGATTTGTAATTTGTAAAATGTTTTTTAGGATGGTTATAGAAAAGAGATGTGAATTTACCTTCTTGGTATATATATATGAAAAGCTAGAAGTTAGATTACAGAAGCCAGTAGGGAAAGATTTATGGACACAGTTTGTGTTGAGTTTTGCTGGGCCCACTATTTATTGTAGAAGCTTGGCAGCAAATGCAGTTCCAAAATGGGGTTTAAAGTCAGAATTGTTGGCCTGGTGGCTGGCTTGTGAACTGTTCATGTCAATATGGTCAAAGAGATGTGAAAAATGTGGCCTGACATCTGCTGTCGATACTGATCAATTTTGCTCATGTTGAAACCAGGACCAGAATACAAACAGCCAAATAAAGCAAGAGTGGTAGATCATCTCTGAAGATATCAGTAAACACATCCAATTGCCTGGATGATTTTGGGGAACTGCAAGGATTTTTTTTATTGTCCATGTAGATGTCAAGAGAGAGGTCCAGAACAACAGCAGTAAGCAGTATATACCACGTTACCCTGAAAACATGACCTGCACAAAAGTAAGTCCTAGCTTGATTTTTACATGTGCACCCAATATAAGCCCTACCCACCAAAATAAGCCCTAATTAAGAAACACCCCCCCAACATTCTGGGGTGCACAAGGTGGGGCAAAGCACACAGGTAAAAATTAAGCTAGGATGGGGATGGGGGTGGTGGAGCTGCCCTACTTACCAGACCTCACACCTGCTCATCTTGCAGGCCCACTTCTTCTGCAGCTGCTTGCCACCACTCATATGCATCACCCTCAGCTTCCATTTTGCCATTAGAGGCCTTCCAGAAAGACCTCTGCAGTCAAGAAACGAGACCCAGATTGATGCATGTCAGTAATTAGACATCCCCAAAAATAAGACCTGGTGCTTTTTTTGGTGTGTGTATGTGTGTGTGTGTATTTCGGCTTCGTGCTTCTGCGAGCAAAGCGTGATCAGAGCTGCTGTCTCTCTAAAAATACTTGTGGGGAAGTGTGGTGTGCTGGCTCTGTTGTAAGCGGGCTAGTTGGCTATGTTGTTATTTCTTGATTGGCAACCACTGTCCAGAAACCAGACCATGGCTGCATTACCCCCAACCCTCAAGCAAACAGACACACACCATGAACATATAGCCAGGCCTCAAACTTGGAACTAAACCTAGAACATTACATCACAGCCATTCGCTCAGAATATCACATCACAGAACTCAGGAGGTTACACCACAAAACCTCAGGATGTTGCAACACAGCCAACAACCCAGGAGATCACAGCACAAGACCTAGGATGTCACAACAATAGAATTCAGAAGGTCATCACACAGCCCATGACCCAGGTTATTATGACCCAGGAGATTAAGCATAAGACCCAGGATATCACAACAATAGAATTCAGAAGGTCATCACACAGCCCATGACCCAGGTTATTACGACCCAGGAGATTAAGCATAAGACCCACGATGTCAAAACAATAGAACTCAGAAGGTCATCATACAGCCAATTACCTAGGTCATTACAACCCAGGAGGCTGATAGACACACAGCCAATACCTCAGCCACACATATTCTTATGAAAAAGCCAGCCAATCTGCAAACATCAACTCCATCAACCAATCAAGAAATGACAACACAGCCAACCTACCCACCAATATTTATAGAGAGACAGCAGCTCCGATCACGCTTTGCTTGCACAAGCACAAAGCTGAAAGCACCCGCCTGAACATGGTGAGTGGGACCTCGTTGAAATGTTGCCAAGATGCTCTCAATCTTACACGGGAAAAGACCCAAACACGCCAAGACCTGCATACCTGTACCCATGAAAATCTACAAATATATATGTATGTATGTATGTATGTATGTATGTATGTATGTATGTATGTATATTGTATATATGTATGGTATTCAGCTTTGTTCGGGTATTTTCCCATGTCATTATAGTTGTGCTTTTAAAGTTGTAGCAATGTTTCAGCAGAATCTCATCTGCCATTATTAGACTTGTATTGTGTATTGTGTTCGTCTGTGAGTCTGACTTTCACAGCCGTTTCTGTTTTAAATTTGGTGCTAGCCTACTGCTGTGCCAGAATGGTTTTTTCTTCATCCTGATTGGTTGAGAATCTTGGTCTGTGTTTATTGGTCTTGGAGTTTGCTGTGTTCTGCTTGATTGGTGTTTCTAATATCTTCTGTCTGTTTTGTAGCTTTTTTTGGTCTTGATTGGCTGGCAACATTGTGTTTCCTGTATTGGAGGCTTTTAGTGTGGCTTGACTCCGAGTAAATGGATGGCTATCATTTATTAGGAAGCTAGGTTTCATCTGGGTGCCTGGTTTGGGTGTGTTTGAGCTGGGGGGGGTCTGTTTGTACCCAGGTGTTTGCCTGGCTTGTGGCATGGAGGTCTCATCTGGGTGCCTGGTTTGGGTGAGTTTGAGCGGGGGGGGGGTCTGTTTGTGTCCAGGTGTTTGCCTGGCTTGTGGCATGGAGATTTTTTTGTTTGTGAGTGCAGGCTTCCAGATAATTGACAGTCTGGTGGAGTCATCTCTTTTATTCATGCTTTCAGGTCTTTTTTCAATCTCTATGGCTTCTCTGATAATTCTGTAGCTGGGGTTTTCTATAGTGGCTAGGGTTTTGGTGCCATTGAAGTCGATGCTGTGACCTGTGGCTTGCATGTATTGGACTAGTGAGGAAGTGTGTTCCAGCTTTTTTACTGCATTTTTGTGTTCATCCAGACGGGTACTTATTCTTCTATTGGTCTGTCCAAAGTATGTGGCAGAGCATGATATACAGGGGACTTCATATATGCCTTGGTTTTCCAGGTCAATTTTAACTTTAGGGTTTCTTAGGTTGGCTGCTATTTTTCTGTCTGTTTTGAAGGCAGTCTTGGTGTGATGCCTGTGTATGTATGTTTGTGTGTGTGTGTGTGTGTGTGTGTGTGTGTGTGTGCGTATTCTTAATATGTATTGTATTCAGCTTTGTTAAATACTTTCACAAGTATTTATATGTATTGTATTCAGCTTTGTTCAGATATTTTCCCACGTCATTATAGTTGTAGCAACGTTTCAGCAGAATTTCATCTGCCATCATCAGGCTTGTGTACTGTGTTCATCTAGAACACAATAGTTTTCGTAGATTTTCACGGGTACAGGTATGCAGGTCTTGGTGTGTTTGGGTCTTTTCCCATGTAAAATTATCTTACACAGGAAAAGACCCAAACACAGCAAGACCTGCATGTATATATCTGTATACATGTGTGTATGTGTTGGTGGATGAACAGAACTGGTGGACAAATTGGCAGTCTTGGTATAACATGTAGCAGCTTGATTATTAATTGGCATAAGGTCCTAGGAACGTATTACACTTGGGCAGTGGGTGTTACATGGGATTGTCAATATATTTTTATATGGAATTTAAAGTGCTGGTGTTAACTTACAATACTTATCCAAGCATAATTAACTGTCTAATATGCATAACCAGGAGAAAAAACTGCTGACGGTCTGGGAGTTGCAGTCCAGAAGTCTTAAAGTTGCTAAGGTTGGACACCCTGCCTTAATGCTAGACTTTCCCTAGTGCTGAATGCTGTATAGAAGTCAGTTGAGAGCTCTTCTATAGTTTCTTTACAGATTAAAGGAATGACATTATCATATAAACATCATACCTCAATCTTCCCATATACAAACACACACTCATGGGTGTTTCAGTTGTTTTAAAATGGATGCTGCTGATTTTATTTCTATTAATTATTATCTTGACTGCCTTACTATTTTGGATTATGTTGTGTACTGCCAGTAATCTTAAAACTGCAGCAGCATTGAAATTAATCACCTAACCAATTAATCAATAGAAAGAAGTTGGTATGCTTTCAGTATGAAGGGAAAAATGAATACAATCCTGCACAAAACATCTGGTTTGTATGCATATTTATAAGGCAAGGTACTTTACCACTTTTTGTTAGCACTTAATTAAATGAAAATATTACATTAGTGTGGCACAGCAATTTTAGTTCTGATAACTTAAGATAGAATACCCTCCCCCTAAAAATAAGGGGCAGTTCATATGCAACATTTAGAATGGGTGTTAATGTTTCAGCAAAATTAAGCATCATTCACAGTTTATGCTAAACAACCATTATATGAATTTAACAGACTAAATTATTCACACATCAGCATATTTTCCCTTTCCAAATGTATTTGCATGGTTTATAAGAAGTATCTATTTATAAGTTAAACATTGCTTTCACTCTGAGTAACACAATGAGGGGACTATAAATCAGCTCACCAGATTACAGCATATTAAACCTGACAATGGCAAAAATTATCCGTGTATCACAGCCACAAAGAGGCACTTAGGGGATGAAATAGATCTTTAAGCCTGTTGTTGTCATTTCTTATATAAGAACCTCTCAAATTTTGTGATGGACTGAGTTCCACCATAAGTCTTAGCAACCTTCAATAATGACCTCTGAATATGTGTTTTAGCAAAGATTCACAACGCACAATCACATAATGTTTAGATAAAAATGCACAATTTTAAAAATAATGTAATTTTATAATCCAGAAAACATCAACCTTTGGTTGTTCTTGTCTTCTTTGCATAGATAAGGTGCAGGCTGTTTCTATAACCCATTACCAAATAACAGTTGATTATTTTAACACAGGAAAGTAGAATAATAAGTGACTTCTACCACAAACAGCACAATAGATAATAAAAACAATAGAGACTACAACTATCAATTCTTGAAACGTCAAAATGCATATAAACAATATAAATATAAATATAAACAATACATATAAACTATCCCTAACCTTACATTGCTATGAACAATTTTTTTAAAAAGCTTTCTTTTTAAGTATAACTTTCTATGTCCATAAAAATCAACTGCAGCTTAATGAAATTATACACCAACTTCTTTGTGCAGCTACTGGTAGTTAAAAGGGGCAATAACCAGAGAGTAAATACCCAGAGAATAAATTGTCCTTGAAATAATATTTGATCATCACAGAAAAGCAAATGGCCTGAATGACATTCCACTAAATCTTACAATGTATGAAAAATGGATACATCAACTATATACACTGTCTCTCATGCATGTAAATGTAATCAGCAAAACAAAGGAACAATGAGAAGAATGTAGGCTTTAGCCTTACCAGAAGGCCAAATCACATTTTAAGCAAAACCTTTTTGACAACTGAAGTTAAATTGTATGCAGATCCGCAAACATTTCAATAAAATTTAAGTTGTAAAATTGTCTAAGAAGTAAATTCATCATTACTGATACAATTAAAATTACAGATTGCTCTGTGTGTTTGTAAAGCGTTTGTTCAATATGTGTGTGTGTGTGTGTTGGATAAATCCATACCAGCTTCTGCATTCAGGGTAGATTTAGGAATACCTCTAATGCAACTAAAGAATTTAATTACTAGTACTTGCTTATATTATAAAAGCTTTGAAGGGCAATCTTCAAAAGCAGGGGTGTCAAACTGCATTTCTTAGAGGGCCAGTTCAGCATTGTAGTTGTTCCTCCATGGGCTGGGCCAGGGGGAAATGGGATAGATGTCCTCCTGCAGCACCCTGCTGGCCAAAACAGGGCATGGGGGTTGCAGATGGCCCTCCGGGCACCCCATTTTCAGCCTGGATGGCCTATTGCAGCACCCTGAGGCACTATGGGCTGGTCCTTTGCTATTTCCAGGCCAGCCCCATAGGCCAGATCTAAGCACTTCTTGGGCTGGATTTGGCCCACGAGCCTTGAGTTTCACACCCCTGTTTAAAAGGGTCTTCTCACAGGTTGGCTGTTGAAATTCCAAAAAAACCCCAACATTTTACAGTGGTTCTAGTTTCTTTCCCAGTTTAAACATGGAAATAAAATAACATTTCAAACAAATTCGGATATTACTGCTGTAGAAAGTTAGCACCTACAGAACCAGTAATAAAAAAAAATTGAATCCCACCACTGTATCTCACTCTCCACTCTGTGTGTTCAGCTGCACCAGGACCATGTGCTTAATGGTTCTGCATTATTAAACCATCCTTCCCAGCAGTCTCAATGTTTCCAGTATCTTTCTCCTCATTTGGAAATGAACCTAGATGGACATTTCTTTCAACACTGCCCCAAATGGCCTAGCATTTCTTGAATGTGCTAAGTCCTTGAAATGGCTGGCACAACATATATATCAGTTTTCCAGATTAAAAAAAAAACATTTAGAATTAGCATATCTCAAAGCATCTGATTCTGACAATAGCAACTCAGTTCTAAGGCAAGGTACAATAAGTTTCATGAAATTCCTTTTGCAGAAAAACAGTGTAGGACAGAATGAGATGGATATATGAACATATCAAGGATGACTGTAGGGATAATATAATATGAATACAGAGGGTTTGCGTTTTTCATACTGCTATTTATAGTTTCTTGATATGGATAAATGACTAATCAATGCAATAATTTTGTTATTGATGCAAGAAATTCTAAGCAACTGAATCTTGAAAATACAATGTAAATGAAATATGTAACTGCATTAAAATTTCCAAGAAAAGATCTATAATTTTCTGGAATCAATGACTATCAGAAATGTTGACATTTCTGCCATTCAAATCTCTTCACAAAGACACATACAGAGCTCCGTGCTCTCATCTAGAAAATAGAAAAACAGGATAACTTGGTGAAGGATTCAAGGATTATTCATTCTTAAGAAATCATGGCATGTTTCCAGTTTCCTTAGAAGCTGCATAAAAGAATATGAATTGCTCTTCCCATTACAGTATCTTTATCTGTTGCTGGAATTGTGAAGAATAAGTATTTTGTTGCGAAATAATATCTCTCAGAAAGGGAAAGAGAATCTTTGAAAATAGTACCTCAAATTTGTAAGAAAAAACCTACACAGTCACCCACTCATGTAGGACTAATTGGCTTTTTAAAGGCTATCATATAAATTGTGATGAATTGTGTTAATGAAATATCAGTAAATTGGTTGAAAATAAACATTTCTGTTGCTAAGCGAGCTAGTTGGTAAGTGAGTTTTGTTCCATTTCACAACCTTTCTTGCCACAGTTAAGTGAATCACTGTAGTTGTTTAGTAACATGGTTGTTAAGTGAATCTAGCTTCCCCATAGACTTTGCTTGTCAGAAGGTCACCAAAGGGGATCACATAACTCTGGGACACTGCAACCATTTTAAATACATGCCAGTGGCCAAACATCTGAACTTTGATCATATGATCATGAGAATGCTGCAATGGTCGTAAATGTGAAAAATACTCATAAGTCATTTTTTTCAGTGATGTTGTAACTTTGATCAGTCATTAAATGAACTGTTTCAGTCAAGGATTATTGACTGAATATGATTTTATAGATAAGATTTTTCCAGCTGGCATGAGATCTGACAATAGATGAGTAAAGATTGTTCTAAATAATATATTATTATTGTTGGTCACATAGTCAGTCAGATGTTTAAACTGAAATTGGCATTTTTGTTCACTTATCAAGTCCTTCCCAAGGTTCTGGGACAGGCAAATGTTGTTTGAGGGTGTTAAAATTATCCTTGCAGCATGTAAACTGTTTCAAGTAAAACTGCCTTTCCCAATTGACTGATGGAGTTTGCTGATAGTATTCAAGGGGTGGCTCCAGATGTTTTCTCTTGATACAGTTGTCTATGGAGCTTCTTGGCCATCTAGGTCATGGTTGTCCCAAATGTGCTTTTTTCCAAGAGGCAACTGGACTTTCTTGTATTTCTCTGAAGACCTTTCAACTTCTCTTCCAAAAAGCTTCTTCAGCTCTGAAGATTTGAAAAAGCTTCTTGGATGAGAAGTGAAATGTCTTCAAAGAAAAACAAGAAAGTCCAAATTGCCTCTTGAAAAGTTATTTCTTGCCACAGTTATTCTGTTTTTATTTGCAAGTCTTTATATTCTGTGATTTTCTCCAGTTCTTTCTCTTCTCTTCTCTTCTCTTCTCTTCTCTTCTCTTCCCTTCTCTTCCCTTCTCTTCTGTCCTACTACTATTCACCATCCAGACTTTTTGTCTTTGTTACTGACAAATGTTAAGTATGGGCTATTGTGTGGAAGATGCTTTTCTGTTTGAATTCTAATGTCCAAGAGCTCTTTAGCATCTTCATTTTCTATTACTTCGATTATTTTGTGGTTTTACCAGTTCTTGCTTGCAGGCAAAAGATACTTGTTGCAGCTATTTCAATGCTATCGTTGTTGCTTTGTCATGCCATTTTTGTAGTCAATCTGCGCAATCTTCTTGCAGTTTCTAACTAATGGTCCACTGTTTCTTCAACTATTTTGCAGATTTCTGTTGCTGTCTTCTCAATTCTGGCCTTGCAGGCATTTGTTCTTAAGGCTTGGTCTTATGCAACTAGAATTATCCCCTCTTTTCTTCAATATTCCTGCTTTTAGCCATTGTCAGGTTTTATTGTTATCTGCTTTGCCTGCATTTTTTAATGTACTGGTTATATATTACTTTGTTTTGCCGTATCTCTTTTCTGTTCTTCATTTGTTCTTTTTCTTATGGGCCACTTTGATCATTCTGGTACTCAGTAAGTCTTCATGATATACTAGCTTCAGTGTACTTTCCTCACTGTCATTCATATATTCTTCCAATGTTTTTTTGTTTCTTCAAAGGTCCAATGTGTTAGGGATAACATTGTTTACCCTAACTGGTTTCGGTAAAATAATAAATATGTTATCATGGTTTGTTAGTTAAAGTGTCTGTAACTTTAACTGTAAGAATGTAATTAAGGGAGTGGTTGTAAAAGCATCATAAAAGAAGCAAGGCACGGCAGCTTGCTCTCTCTGGCTTGATGATCCCTAATTACTGCATGGATTGAAGACTGCGTTTTTCCCCTACTGGAATGGGAGAGAGAAAGGACTGTTGATTTATCAACGGTGAGAGGACTGATTTATTGTAAGTGAATACAAGGACTTTGCTAATTGAGTATCCTTGAATGGACTGACTAAAACGATACATGACTAATGGACTGTTATTTTGACTATGCTAAAAAACTCTAAATGGAATAAACTATATTTTTGATAACACAAGCGTATCTGTTATTTTTACTGTATGTTAACTAACATACAAACTTATCCCACACATTTATCTGTATGCCTATCTGACTAATGCTGCACATTCTGTTTAGCTTGTCTCCTTAACACTGGTTGGGGAACCCAGGCTTAACATTGGTTATGGGCCCAGAGGCTGCAAAGTCAGTTTAACTAGGATAAAACAGATTTATGTAAAAAGTGAGAGTTTGTGTTGTTATACGTTGCAGTAAACAGACAGCTGTGTTTTATTAATTATTGTTTTATATCCATATAAGAAAACATGGCACAAGTCAATCTACAAAGTTTGTTCCTTATATCCAAGCTGGCTGGAACAAACTATGTTTCATGGTCTATGAAATGTAGTCTACTTCTACGAAGAGAAGGTCTGTGGAACATAATTGAAAATCCACCAAACGTAGAGGAATGGGATCCAGAGATTGAGGAAGATTGACAAAAGATAGAAGACTTTAAACAGAAGAATGAACAAGCTCTTTGCATAATAGGACTAACACTATCTGACCAGCAACTTGTTCATATCCGTGGAGAGCAAACGGCTGTTGGGTGTTGGCAGAAGCTGAAGAGGATTTATGTCCGAGATAATGTTGGTGCTCACATAAATCTAACACGGAAACTTTTCAGGACGCATCTCCAAACGAATGGTGATATGCTTAGTCATTTGAAAACTATAAAAAGCATTTTGCATGAGAAAGAGCTTATTTTCTCTGAACTACACCAAGACTACATAATTCTATCTTCACTAGAAGAAAGTTATGATAACTACGTCACTTCCCTTGAAATTTTGCCTAAGGAAAGTTTAACTTTAACTGATATAACTGGCAGATTGATTGAAGAGGCAAGAAGAAGACTTGAAAGAGATCAGTTAAGGAGGGAGCAACCTCAAAAAGAAAATAATGAATCTCCTACTGCATACGCAATTAAAAAGTGTTTTAATTGTGGAGGAAGAGGACATTTGACAAGATTTTATAAAAAAGCAAAGCACCAGAATGCTGGTCAGAATACTAAAAGTAACCAAAATAAAAATAAAAATTTAGAGCTAGCCATGTATAGTAACGGAGCTGTAAAAAATAATTTATGGGTAGTTGACAGTAGCATCCCACTGTATAACAAATGAAAACAAAAATTTTATTAAAATGTCCCAGAGTACACAGCAGATATCGTTAGCCAATCGCTGGAAACTGAAAGCTAAAGGTCAAGATATAGCATTGTTCTTTCATAAAAGAGAATGTAAAAATGTTATATGTACCACAATTTAAGTTTAATTTAATTTCAGTTAGAATTTTGGTTAAACTAGGATATGTAGTTACCTTTAGGGGAGGTAACTGCATAATTGAAAAAGAAGATAAGAAAATTACTGCATCTTTAAGAGATGAATTATATGTTTTAAATGATAATGGTTTAGAGGTGGCTAACACGGTTTATGATAATAAGAAACCTCATGATGAATGTATTCACTTGTTACACTGACGGCTAGGGCATTTAAATTTTAAAATGCTTAAGAGAACTGTTCAACTATCTAAAGGAAAAGTCTGCACCATATAGGCCACAACATAATGCCTTTATAGAGAGACAAGGCCAAACACTACAATCAATGACACGTACTATGTTGTCTGATTCAGGACTACCTGACAATTTATGGGGAGAAGCAATAATGTGTGGTAATCATATATTAAATAATGTTGTTAATTCAACAACAGGTGAATTACCATTCACACTGTGGCATGGTACAAAACCTGATTTAAGTTACATGCACACATTTGGAGCACCAGCATGGGTGCATATCCCTACACAACTCAGACACAAAGGACAGCATAGAGCTAAAAGATTATTTTTTGTAGGATATGAATCTAATCACAGATCTTATAGATTCTGGGAACCAGGTACATCTAGAGTTTACACCAGTGCTAGTGCTAAATTCCTAGAACATGTAGGATGGAATAGATTAGAGCAAGATTTAAATAACGAAGTAATTATTGAACCCTACAAAAGGCAAAAAGATCAGACTAGTTATAAGAAGAGTCCAATAAAAGAAGAAGTCCACGAAGAGCAAATAGGACCAGAACAAGAGGAAACAATTGATCAGGAAGAGTTAGATAATCAAGAAGAGTTAATAAATGAAAGTCCACCTGTAAGTCCTGTAATACCTGGACGTACTACACGTGTAACTAGACCACCTGGTAGGTATCAAGCAAGTATAGTTTGCCAAGTAACTAAAGTTCCAACTAGTGTAGATGAACTTAGGATGTATCCTACTAAGGATCAGGAGAATTGGCAAAAGGCAATGGAAAAGGAACTAAATTCATTAAAGGTAATGAAATTATATGAAGATGCTAAATTACCTCCAGGAGAAAAATCCATTGGGTGCAAATGGATATTTAAAGTAAAAACTGGAAATGATGGGACTGTTTCCCATACAGCTAGGTTGGTAGCTCAAGGATTTAATCAAACTGCATCTGATTATGATGAAGTTTTCGCACCAAGTCTTAAAGCAACATCTTTGAGAGCAGCTTTAGTGTGGGCAGCTAATAAAAACTATGTCATTAACCATTTAGATGTAGAAACTGCTTATCTGCATGCACCATTGCAGCACACTATATATTTACAAAAGCCAGTTATTATAAAAGACAATAAATAGTAATGATTGTTGAAAACTCAAAAAGAGTCTTTACGAGTTGAAACAATCTGGCTTTGAGTGGAACCAATATATTGTGAAAGAATTAAACAATATAGGATTTAAATCTGGTTTAGCAGATCCATGTCTGTTTAAAAGAGAAAATAATGGAACGGTATCATTATTGTTATTATTTACAGATGATATTGCTTTGATAACTAAGACTAATAATGAAGCTAATGAGATTATATCATTATTAGCTAAAAAGATAAAATTAAAGCATTTAGGTGAAATTAAAAAGTATCTAGGATTGACAATTAACAAAACAAAAAATGAATTTAAGATATCTCAAGAAGATAAAATTTGCCAATTAATTAAAACGTATAAAATGGAACTTTGTAAACCGGCAAAGACTCCAATGAGTCAGGAAGTTTGCCAAACTAATGATCAAAGTCCCAAATTTGATAAGTCTATATATCAATCTTTGATTGGTAGCTTATCATATATAAGCAATTGGTCTCGGCCAGATATAGCTTATAGTATTAATCAGCTGGCACGTTTTAATTCAGATCCACATCAATGTCATTGGCAATCATTAAAAAGAATTTTAAGATATCTTAAAGGAACAATGAACCATGCATTGTATATAGAACCAAAGGGTGATTTGAGTCTTAGTGCCTATGCAGATGCAAGTTTTGCAACTGACATAAACACTAGAAAATCAACATCTGGGATGGCTAAGACACTAATAGGGTGGAGGTCAATTAGACAACAGCATATCAGCTTGTCCACGATGGAAGCGGAATTTTCATGTCTGTCATTACTATGCACTGACTTGATTTTGTACAAACAGTTATTATTAGACATGGGTATAACTGTTAAAGATTCCATAATTGAGGACAACCAAGCAGCCATAAAGTTAGCTACTAATATTGCTGTAAAAACTAGATCAAAGCATACTGATTTAAGATACTTAAATGTTACAGAATCTGTAAAGAATGGGCTAATTAAATTGGAATACTGCATGACAGAAGAAAACATTGCAGACCAATTTACAAAAGCTCAAGGAGTAATTAAGTTTAAAGAGAGTTGTAACAAATATGATTTAAAGATGTAAATAGTTATAGTATTATTATCACCTAAAAGGGGAGAATGTTAGGGATAACATTGTTTACCCTAACTGGTTTAGGTAAAATAATAAATATGTTATCATGGTTTATTAGTTAAAGTGTCTGTAACTTTAACTATAGGAATTTAATTAAGGGAGTGGTTGTAAAAGCACCATAAAAGAAGCAAGGCACGGCAGCTTGCTCTCTCTGGCTTGATGATCCCTAATTACTGCATGGATTGAAGACTGCGTTTTTCCCCTACTGGAACGGGAGAGAGAAAGGACTGTTGATTTATCAACGGTGAGAGCACTGATTTAATTGTAAGTGAACTGACATTGGATATTCTACACTGACTTTGCTAATTGAATATCCTTGAATGGACTGACTAAAACGATACATGACTAATGGACTGTTATTTTGACTATGATATAACTCTAAATGGAATAAACTATATTCTTGATAACACAAGCGTATCTGTTATTTTTACTGTATGTTAACTAACATACAAACTTATCTCACACATTTATCTGTATGCCTATCTGACTAACGCTGCACATTCTGTTTAGCTTGTCTCCTTAACCCTTGTTGGGGAACCCAGGCTTAACACAGTGTACTTGCAACATTCCACACGTACCCATTATCCTCAGTAAGTAGATTCTGCCAATATTGTTACGTTGATGAAGGGCATGATACATTGTTGTTACTTTTCTGGTCTTAATATATAGTGCTTTTAGTTCTGCTGGGATCCAGTCCACTATTCCAGCTGTTGAATCGCCAGGTGTTAAATGCTTGATGATATATCCCCACTGAGTTTGGATTTTAAGATCTTCATGATGTTTTCACCTTTTATCTTGTTGGCCTCAAAGTGCTTCCTGTTTTCAGTTTCAAGTATGCCAATCATCTTAGTGATTGTCTATTGTTGTTATTATTGTTGTTGTTGTTGTTGTTCCCATTTTTGAGTCTCTTCTTCAGAACCCAAGGACACTGCCAATCAATGAACCAGGCTGCATATTTCACTTTTCTAATATCTATTCTATAGGATCCAATTTGGCCATAAAAACAGCTTCATAAAAAAATAGGAAGCCAGAAACAGCCACTTTCAGTAATGCCAATTTTCTTATTTGCTATGGCAGGAAATCTGGAGCATCAAACAGCAGATTGGAAGAGGTCAACATACAGACCAATAATAAAGAAAGTAACAGTGTGCAAACTATCATACAATATTCTTAATTTCACATGCAAGCAAAATAACAAATAGGATCATCCACTGAAGATCAGAGCCTTGCATGGAAAGAGAAATGTAAAATATTCAAACTAGCTTTAGAAGTGGCCAGGAAATAAGACATTATTGCCAATGCATGCAAACTATATCTTACAAAGCATAATGACCAGGCCTACTGCAAATCACTTTGTAGTACCCAGTTAGTGGATCCTTTCATGTATTTTCCAAATACTGCACAGAAATCATGTAGGCCTAGAAAGCACAGCTTCTTCTAATGGGGGGGAGGGAATATGGCATGTCCCCCATTCTCTCCCCAACATGTATAAATGGAACTTGATAAAATACAATTTAAAATGGAATCTAGACAAAATATGATTTAAGATGAAATAGTAATAAAATACAATCCAAAATATAACTGTAATAATGTACAATAATTTAAGATATAGATAAAATATAATAATATTATATTTTGGAGTCGCCCTTGCAATCTACCCCAATCAATCCCACATATGCAGATCCGAACCGAATCATTTTGTTTAAATTGCTACTTTAAATGTTATTTTCAAGTTCTGGCAGGACATAAGGTAAGTTATTTTGATATAGGTATCCCAATGGGTCATTCGTCTGATATATAGCCCAAGATACCTGTCTCTCATCCTCTTATACAGGCAACAGTCAAATAGGATGTGAGCCAGGTCCTCTATCTCTGCCACTCTGCAAATGCAGAGACATTCATTGTACGGTATTGCATGAAATCTCCCGTATCTAACCACACAATAAATAAATAAATGTCACAATAAACCTACAACAAGACCACAACCAAATAGTAAAATAAAACATAGAATGCACTTCCATTGATATAAGATTTTTTTTAAAGGTATTTAAAAGTTAAAAGTACAACCAAAACCAAATTCCAAAGCAAACTGCCACAGGCTAAACTGATAGATCTTAAATACTATGATGCCTAACATCTTCAAGTAACAATTGTTTCTTTTTAAAAAACATGAATTTGAAAGCCTATATTTTGTGGCTTTGAATTTATTTTAAATGCAACCACATTTTAGGACTTTATAAGCTCCTGATATGTACTCTTCACCCATTTGTAATCAAATAAAACTTTGTATTGTTAAGCCTAAACCGTGATTATTTAATCTGCTTTGTACTGTTGATAAATGTAGTGCTTCTTGATTCCTTATATACCAGCAAAAAGAAAAAGCAAAACAAATAGTATTGATTTTACTGCTATATTGAGTTTCTCTGTACTTAAAAGAAAAATCTTTCAAGTAGGTGACATGAACATTAAATGGCACAGAGTACAAGTATGCAATTATTGAAAATATATTGTTATCGATGGTTCCTATTCTTTAAACATGATTCAATAACTTCACCCTCTCTTAACAAGCTAAATAGAAATGTTAAGTCCCTGAAACTACAATGAATCATCATTAGGGTTCATGGAACAGCACTTCTTGTGGCAGGATAAATCAAGTTAATTTAATAGAATAATATGAATCTTCTCTAAAATGCAGGTTTTCTAAAAATATTCTCAATTTAAGCATCATATTTTTATTTATAAGAATGATAAAATGTATTATCTTCTATGGAATCAAATCAAAACTTTAATAAATAAACTTAGTGAGGATTCATTATGGGTTGCTTGTTTATTTAATACTGCATTAAACTGGATCTATTTGTAGACAATGAATTGGTAAATCTCAATAATGTACAAATACAAATGTGAAGATATCTATCACACAAGTTGGTTTCAAAGGATTGGGATCAAAACTTATTATTATTATTGTAGTTTCTTTTCAGGGCCATGAAGTTTAGACTATTGTCTACAATATTTGACAAGAAAGTAGACAGTCAGTTGTCTCTTATGTCCATGGAGATTATCAGTTATCCAGGTCATGGTTGTCCCAAAGGTGCTATTTCAAGAGGCAAGTAGTCTTTCTGATTTTTTTAAAGACTTTCACTTCTTATCCAAGAAGCTCTTCCCTGAACTGAAGAAGTTTCTTGGATAAGAAGTGAAACATCTTCAAAGAAAAAAACAGAAAGTCCAGTTGCCTCTTGAAAAAGCACCTTTGTCTCTTATAGCTGTCTCTTATACAGATCGCAATCTTAAAACAAATTCATGTCTCAAGTAGGATCTTCCTAAGCATAACACAAGCAGAATTACTCAACCCAGATATGATAAAAAAAGGCAATGAGGATGTGATAAAGCTCTGTCATTGTCTCTGATGTTTATTTTCTTTATGCTGATTCAGCACTCCTATGTGTTTTGCACAACTTAAACAGAGTTTCTTCTAAATGAGAAGTAATTCTATGTCATCTTCTGATCTGCTCAGAATCTTGTTATCTTTTTTTTTTTTAAAGCAATTTATGCTCTGAACAATTGTATCTCCTTCACCACTGTTTTGCATGTGACAACTTAAAGTTAGAAAGGAATTTTTACCTTTACCTTTTTAAATATATAAAGGATTATTATAATTGTACCCCTTGAGATTGAGCTAATTCATTATGGAGAGGGGACTGATTTCCTTAGTCACAAGATTCAGAGCCAGGAACTGACACTATAGAATTTATCTTCATCAGTTCTTGTTTTATTATCCTTTTTATTTGACAATAAAATGTGTTAAGAGCGAGAAAGCCAAACAAAGGGACAAGTAATGACAGAAAGAACTAGTAAGCTGCTACATCAAGGCAAGAAGTACAGCGAGAGTGTCTCAATTCAAAGAGTAAACCAATCAAAACAGGTAAACTGTACTTATTTTTACATAAGCTAGACTTGCTTACATGATTCAAGAATTGCTCTTGTCTTCAAGTCACACCAAAATTTTGCTGCTGAATTTGGTAATATCTGATGGGTACATAATAGGAGCATCAGGATTTCATACAGACCAGAGATACTTTATCCCAGATTATCCCCCCTCTCTTTCACTCCTGACCACACATAGGGGATGACTGAATGTTTATCCATAAAATGAACATTATACCTATTTTAAAAATCTACACATAATAAACTAGCATACTAGGCTTCTGCCAAAATTTCTTTCTTTATATATATGGAAATAATTCATAAATATGGAGGTCTCGGATCACTATTCTACGCAAGCTAGGATCTCTAATCTGAAAGAATCTATTTCATTAAAGGCATGAAATATTACTTGAAAATGGTGACTTTATACAATATAAACCATGTTTGCAGGGTGTTATCTGCTGGGATCAAAAAATAGGTTTTAAAGCTTAGACGTTCCATAGACATCACTCTTGTTGCTAACCAGGCTCTATATCCCACCTTCTTGTTTAAAATAGTCTTCTACTTAAATAAATTGTCAGTTGGCATGCTGTAACATATAGTATCAATCTTAATCCATCAACCTATGATTTAGAGGAATGCCTTTTTCACAAAAATTCCATTAAGAAGAGAGCATCATAGGACTGTTGATTGTTTGATTAATGGATATTTTTAATGTGGACATGCTCCATATACAATCTGAATATATCCCCTGCGAAAAGGTGCCTGTCTACAATTCAAGACTCTGCTCTGCAAATGATCTCAAAAAGTCAGTTTAGAGAGTGGAAACCTGCCTGTAAATTTTGTACATAACCAAGAACAAACACATAAAGGCAGACACTCATCAAGTGAGTGTCGGTGGTCTACAAATACATCTGCATATTCAGCAAGGATGTTTGTACTAAGGAACCTTTGTACATGCAACTATGATGGTCAGGATACAAGCTCATAGGAGGAAAACAAAAAATACATTTTATTTTATGAAGCCACTGGTAGAAAAAAGCAAATTGTTCATCTGTCTAGAGAATTTCTTCAATAAATAAATCTGCAATTACAACAAATAAATTGCAAGTTAGATATGGAGAAGATGTACATAACCTTTATCTCCTCCCCAAGCTTCATTAAAAATTCCCACCAAATTATACATTTTAATGTGACAGATGAAAAAACTATTTAAAAACCTGCGAAATAATTTTGCAAATGGATATTAACCATTAAACGGATACACCTTTAAATGTTAAATTAAATCAAGCTTATTTCTTTTGTCCTGGCCCCACCATTTATTTTTCAAAACTGGGCCTATTTTAAAAATTCATGTTAGTCAATGGAAAAGTATGGCTTTTGACCTGAAAAAGGTTTGGGAATATGATCTAAACTATACTTAATTACATTTTAATAGGGACATTCTTATCTGTAAGGTTAAAATCTTTAGTTTGTATCAGCTTTGTGAAATCAACCTCTTTCTAGAGTAGTTACAAACAGTTTCTAGGTAAAGCATTTGCAAAGCAGAATGGGACAGTTCGCCAGAGTCAATTTGTCACATTCAACTCACCATGGCCAATTCACTGCAGCCAACTCACCAGGGCAACTCGCTGTGGGACAATTCAACAATTCAATTTAATTATTTAAAATAATTTTTAAAAATATTTTAATTTTTGTCACATTTTATTTCATCTCTTCTTTGGCATCCTTTCCTTAATGATTCTATTGGGTTATTTCTTCAATATTAGTGTAACTCTTGATCTGTGATGAGTTGTCCTGTGGTGAGTTGGCCATGGCGAGTTGGCCGCAGTGAACTGGCCATGGCAAGTTGTCTATGGTGAGTTGTTGTAAACCCTTTGTAAAGTGTGGTGGTGGTAAAAGTAGCAGCATTAACACAAGCAAAAGACAAGGAGGGATAGCAAAGAGAAAAAGCATAAAAGCAGAATGGAAAAAAATTCAGACACTGAATTATTGTACAGATAGAGCAATGTGGCAAAGGATGTAAACAAACATAAAAGCTTTTTTAGTAACACTGCAATGACATGAAGAGGAAGAAAGGTATAAATATAAATACCTATATATAAACATAAGGGTGGTTCAGTGTTCACTATATTTCCTAATGCGACCTGACAGTTAGACTGATGGGGCTTCTGATTCAAAGCAGATATTTAATTCAACTTGAAACACGATTGACTTAAAATAAAATAGTTAAGAGGTCGCTACTTGCTGAAAATATATGAATTCTGCATGTTGCCATTATTAGATCCAAAAAAAAGAAGTACAGCGGCTCTTAACATTTCTTTTAAAAATCTGTAACATTTCTTTTAAAAAATCCTTCTATTACTGATACAAAAGTTACCCATACTAAATGTTATTTTATTTTATTTAATAGACCTAAATAATCCTATTTTAAGCACAACTTTGGGCAATTCACAAACAATCAAACCAACAACTATAAAAACATAAACCATAAAATAATAATAATATTTTTTTAAAAAATAACTCCTTGAGATGCCTGCAAGCAGCTTGAAATGTCATCATTCTATCCCAGCACCTAGCTAAAATGTGAGGACTAAAATACAAGGACTAAAATGCCATCATTTGAGACTTTCAAGAAGAGATTGGACTGCCATTTGTCAAAATGGTGTAGGGTCTCCTGCTTGGGTGGGGGGTTTGACAAGATGAACTACAAGGTCCCTTCCAACTCTGATTATCTGTTATCTATTATCTGATAATGGTCTTCTGAAAGGCTAAAAAAGAGTCTGGCAAATCTCCAGATATTCCATAAGGTGGCGACAGCCAGGTAAAAGGCAGTTCCAAAGACCCATTAGATTTCAGGGAAAGGAGCCGAAATGTTGTGCACTTGAACAAGTTCATAGCCAGAGGCAATTACTGACATTCTCCTCCATAATATTTTTATATGCAAATATCAAAACTTGTTGGTAGGTTTTTTTTAAAAAAATATTTTTTTTGCCATCTGTCTAGTTTACCATGCTGTGAACACAGCAGGTGCTGTATGGTTAACGGAAGAGTTTGTGGTTTTCATTTCCTTGAGAAGTTGTCTTCAACAAATGACAACAAAAGAAATGGGAATCTGGTGAAACAACATTAAAATAACAATAAATCCACAAAACAAAAATAAAAACATCTGGAAAAGTAATTTCTAACATGCTGTTTACTGTCTTTTCCTCTAGTGATGAGAAATTAATTCATACATTTCTTTTTTTTTTTTTTTATTGCTCATGGTATACTTCAGAATTGATTGGCTGACAGGGAACTTTTTGTGTAAAACAGAAAAAAATGAACTTATGATCTACAGTTTTGATTAGACAGGATAGACTATAAAGGAAGACAGTTGTGCTATAATCATAGAGCAAGATATAGTTGTAGCTAGAACTGCTGTGAAACAATATTATCTTAGCTTTTTATTATTGTATACTATTTGTATAAGATTTTATTTCCCTTTTTAATATGTGTATTGTGTGTGTAATTGAAATTAGTACTGTATAAACAGCATTCTATCTTCCTGTTGGTTACTCTTTTGTCACTTAGCTGTGGTGTTAGTTCTTTAATCCCAATGCATAATCAAGTTTAGTACAGTCTATTTCTGCAAGAACTTTTACTCGTTATGGTGGTTGCTTCCGCAGTTTAAACAACAGTACTTTTAAATATCCAAATGGTTTCTAAAAATGTTGACCTGAATACATGAACCATCAACCACCACCCCAGACATTCCAACACATCAGAAATGAATTAATAAGAAAAATATGCAAGTATTGTGTGTAGCTTCTCATAATCTCAACAAGCAGTAAATCTGTACAAGGGAGAAATGGCCTTAGAAAGCTTCCATTCCTTATTTTAGATTTGGAATATAAAAACATGTATTTAGATTTAAATATTTCAAGGTAGTCAGGTGTTAAATACTATAATATTTTGTATTGTAATATAAGATTATAGATTTCAGAACACTAGTCTTTTAATTAACCCAGACTAGTCATATCACTGTCTTGGTGAGAGGTCAAAATCAGTAAGTTGATGGATGTCTCCTCCTAAGGATCTGGGATAGTTTTATAATACTACTGGTATATGAAATATTTAAATCTAAATACATGTTTTTATATTCCGAATCTAAAATAAGGAATGGAAACTTTCTATGGTCATTTCTCCCTTGTATAAATTTACTGCTTGTTGAGATTATGAAGGCACTATTGAATATAACCAGGTGTGGGCTTCAAAAATTTTAACAAAGGGTTCTCTGCCCGGTTGCTGGATTGGCATGGCCACGGTGGGCATGACCTAGTTGGCCTCCTGCACCACAACTGGGGGGGTGGGGGGTGTTTTTGCCGTCCACCGGCTCTGAAGGCTTTCTTTCAGATACCCAGCAGCCACCCATGAATATAACAATGCAGATTTAGTAATGTGGCTAATGTTAAGAAGATGATAGATGTTCACACACATAAAAGGGGCGGGTCTTGCACTTAGACACCCCTTTCTCATCCAGTCTTGATACTTTTCTCTGGACAGTTTTTTCATGTCTTTACTGGCATTCATTATTTTCAATAGATAACGTATATAGTTTTTCTTTTTTCAAATATTTACATTCTATCCAACCAACTAAATCTATTACATGAATATTTATGAATACATGTATGCACACATATACAATTTGTGCAAACAGTATATGCATTTGTTTCAAATAAAACCATGTTCCCTTCCATAAATATCGGTTTGATCTAGCAGAACTAAGGGTCCTCTCAGATACTATTTCATGAATCAAAACTGATAAAATCTCAAATCTCTGGACATTAGGCCTACAAAAATGTCATGCTAGGTTTAAAGATCTGGACTATTTTAAAACACTGTTTGAATCTCCTAAATTTTAGAGAATAACTACTAATAACAATTTTTATTAGCAAAGCACATACAGAACAAATCTTTAAAATCAATTTGACCAATAACTGAAGAGTTTCTTTTCGTATATGCCCAGCTGCATTTCATTTAAGAATGCAAAGAAAATTAAAATTACTTCTAAGACTGTTTCATGTGTCTTCCTAAGCAAAAGAACAAAAGAAAGAACATCTTAGAAAAAAAGGAAAACTTACTGATTTGCTTAAAGTAAGTGAAGAAACCAGATTATTTTTGATATATTTGAGAAAAAGAAGCTCCTTTTGTTTTACAAAAATAGTGTAACTCATTTTGGGAAGAGTACATGTGGGATCACTTTAAAGAGGGGATCCTATATACCACAAATGTACCATTACATTGTGATGAATAAATATAGAATACAGAAATTAGAGTATTACAATTTTCCTGTAGCTGCCAGGAACACTGTTCAGATTTAATTTATTAGAAATAATTAATTTTAACTGACATTTGTAGCAATACATTCAACGCTATCCAATAGCTAGTTCTAGCCATAAAAGGCATGCAGTAAGTAAAATGGGGGTGGAGGCATGCTACAAAGAGAAACAAACTCTCCTCAACATGAATGTAAAGTGGATGCTGACATACAGAAGCACTTGAAGTAGATAAATTGTCCACTCAGATTCTCAATGATTATGGCGCAATTATTGCAGGTCTATGATTTCTTTTCAAATTTCACTCACACTGCCATTTAGTAAATGCAGTGCAGAGAAAGCACCCAGGGCTAGGTAAATGCATGAGGCGCTTTTTCATCCTCTCCATATCATCTGTCACCCCAACCTGCCCTGACTGCCCTGTTGTTCCAGCTTTAAATGTGACCCTCATGCCTGAGGATACACAACAGCTGGACCATTGGCAGTAGCAGCAAAAGTTTACCTCACAAGGGGAAGCGAAGAACAGGGCAATACCTTTTGACCCTTCTGACCTTCTATTTTCCTAACCAATTTGCTTTCAAGGAAAACCAGATCCAGGTTAAGAACAGAGTAAGCTCCCAATACAGGAGGAAAAGGGATAAAATGATTATATGAGTGGATAGTCTGGGGAAAAGGCATCAGGTCGGCGCTGTGCATATACAAATATAAGAGAAAGGTGGTCTACATTAGTGGCTGGTTATTCGTAGAGGAACGTGGATATAATCTTGATGAAGGCATGCAACAGAAGTTAAAGAAAATAAAAGATAACTCAGTCCCAGGGAAGAAGGAATAAGAAATTCAAAAGAACCTCGCTTCGATACTGTTTGGTATAACATAGGCAGAGGGAAACACCATTCAATATTTTGTTATGATATCCTACAACAGCAATCAAGTAGCATTCCTGGAATCCTTGAGCTGTCTTCTTCATGGCCCAGTCTAACCTCAAGGTATCATAAGCCATACTTTGTATACCAAAGCTTACTATTAGTTTTCATTCTTAATTGCAGCTGTTGATTGGATTTTTGGATACATGTAGCAGCCATTGTAGAGAACTAAGACACTGCAGGCTTTCAATTTGCTTTTCTTACGTTTTGGTTCTGTAAATAACATTAAAGTACCTTAAGTCAAGCTCAACTCTTGCTGACTTCATAGTCATGTCTGAGTGGTCGAGATTTGGCAGTGGTATGTTTTGCTATTATCTTCTTCCAGGACCTTTTCAGCTTTGAAGTTTAACACAGAGTCCATTCAGTATTGTTTCTAAGTCTCCCATCCAAATATTAAACTGGCCTAGCCCTGCTTAGTTTTTGACCCAGATGAAACCCAGATGTTGACATCCTGTTATACTGATTAAGATTACATAAAAGCTGAAGGCAGCATCAATGAATATATACCAAAAACAGCAGCTGACTTGTAAGTCCTTTCCTTCATTCACTCAAGGAATGTGAAACATATAAGCCCAAAACAGAAGGAACAGCAGGCTGCAATATTCTTGGTTTGAATGAATTAGTTTAGTTTAGTTTATTGTCATTGCACCTCGTACAACAACGAAATCAAACACCATCTTCAGTGCACATCATGACCATGAAAATAAACACAAACACACATCCTTCACACTCCACACATTGAATTGAAAATCCCTGACACTGCACCAACATTGCACTATACAGTAGAATTCAAAAGAGTTACTGCCCTGGGATAGAAGCTGTTTTTCAGCCTATCTGTGCTTGTTTTTAATATTCTGTACCGTCTGCCAGATGGTAATAGTTCAAAAAAAAAGGGTGCCCAGGATGAGATGGATCTTTGAGGATGCTTTGAACTTTCTAAATGACCTTGACATTCAGTTTTAGGGAAAGAGGAGTGCTTTGTAACTCATTTATGTATTAAAAACTGGGATTTCCTATTCTGAACTTATTATCACTAAAGTTTAATAGCACAGTGTTTTTCTCCTCTGGTTTATTTAAGAACAAAAGGTGATAGTCAGGAATATCCTTTTCTACATCATATTATTCTATATTCCAGAACATTCTGCTAGGTAACAAGTCTTCCTTGGAGACCAGCCTGGAGAAAGAATTACGTTCCATAATTAAGTGGATGTGTACAACACAGCATGTGTTGTCCCGTGTCTTCTTTACTTGTTGACAGCTAAACTGTAGGATCTTTGGAACAGAAATGGGTTCTGTTAATTGCTGTCTGTTACACAGATGGAATAGATGGCTCTTTTCTCTGCCCCCCACACCTGCCCCGCCCTTTGTTGCAAGTCGAGGAACAATTCCAGGACTCAAATCACAATGGCTAAACTAGGAAAACATGAGATTTAAACATATTTCAGGATAGCCTTCAGGAAGAGGAATGCAATATGCTTGATTGGATAACAGCATATGTGAGATCTTAGAATTTTAAATCATCACAGATTGAATGAGGGTTAACAACATGAGATAATCTGCCAAGCAGGGTATAGCTATACACCGAGAATATAGGTAATCCTCCATTTGTGACCACAATTTATGTTGCTAAATGAGATATTTGAAAAATGAGTTTTGCTCTGTTTTCCAACTTTCCCTGCCACAGTTGCTAAGTGAAACACTGTAGTTGTTAAGCTAGAAACACGGTTCTTTAATGAATCTGGCTTACTAACTGACATTGCTTGTCAGAAAAGGGGATCACATGACCCAGGACACTGCAACCGTCATAAATATGAGTCAGTTGCCAAATCTCTGAATTTTGATCATGTGACCGATGCTGCAACGGTCATAAGTGTGAAAAAATCTTAAGTCGCTTTTTTCAGTGTTGTAACTTTGAGCGGACACTAAATGAACAGTTGTAAGTCGAGGACTACCCATAATAACTTTATTCTATTCTACTCTGTCAGATTCTGCTTCTAGTGCTGTGTCCAGTTCTGGCTACATACTCTAAAAAGGATTCCGCAGATTGGAAGAGGGAAATCAAAGTAAAGAGGAATAAAAATTGAAACAGAATGAGGAAACTGGAAATGTTTATTCCTAAGAAGAAGAAAAAAACAAGTGAAAATATTATGGCACTTTTCACGTACCTTTAAGGGATACCAGAGAAAATCTCAACTTACTCTTTATTATCCCTAAGTAGAGACATGGAAAACAGTCTTAAAATTACAAGAAAGCAGTTTTTAGTTCAATGATGGAAAAATGTTTTATGAATAGGAACAGCTAAACAGCAGAATCAATTACCAAAGAAAATTATAACATTCTATGCAGGAAATAACTTCAAGCAGAAGCTGGCACACCTTTGCTGTGGATGCTTTAATTTGGAATTTTATACTAAATAACTTCTTCCAATTGTTTTATTTTAATTTTCTTAGCAAATTCTTTCTCCTTTCAACCTCTTCTTCTATCCTGTATTGGGACCGGAATGAGACCACAGACAATAGTTCTAGTTTTGAGTCAAAGAAAATCAAATTTCATAAGAACTAATACACAAGGGAAAACAAGGACTATTCCAATCTGTTAAGCTCCAAACCATCATAGATTGACTTTGTATTCATTTTGATATATTGTATACCACATTGTGATAATTAAAAAATAAAGAACACAATGCCAGTATTAGCTTTTACTTAACCATTCAAAGAAAATTAAGAAGCTTCTTGTATTGTATTCCTTAAGCCCAACAAACTGAAAATAGACAAATGCATTGCTAACAGCTTTGTTGTATATACACCCATACACACAAGCATAGTGAAACTTCTTCAAAGGTAAGTAGGTGTTTAGTTGACTCTTAGAAGAAGTACATCCTGTAGTGGTTTCCTCTTTGCCTGTAATGATAGCAGTAGCAATAGCACTTAGACTTATATACCACTTCACATTGCTTTACTGCCCTCTCTAAACAGTTTACAGTGTGAGCATATTGCCCCAAACAATCTGGTTCCTCATTTTACCAACTTCGGAAGGATGGAAGGCTGAGTCAACCTTGAGCTGGTGAAAATTGAACTGCTGGCAATCAGCAGAATTAGCCTGCAATATTGCATTCTAACCACTGTGCCACCATGGCTCATGATTCACATCAATCATACCAGGAAGACAAAACTGGGTTGATATGCTTCTGAAACAACAGGGACAACCTCTTGTACACAAACTAAACTAAAATGTTAGTTTTTTAGTTTTAGTTAAAAAAAACTAAAAAGCAACATTGTTTTCATTCTTCCCATCCTTCTTGCACTACTACTGGAGAGGCATTAAGACATTTCCCAAAGACAAGACAAGAAGAGAAGATATGAGAAAAGGGTGATACTGCAAGATATCAAACAATAGCAGAAGTTTGCCTTTTCTGTTCAACAATATTGTGTGTTTGATTTGCAAATCATATTTAATGCATTAAGTGTTACATCATCCCTGTGTGTTATTTTTTTTTCCTTTCAAATTAAACAGTACTGATATCTGCATTGAAAGATACAAAAATTGACTGCAGTTTTATAAAAATTTTGAAAGAAAAGTAAAGCATTGAAAATGATTGATTTTCATACTAAATACACCGGACTAACAAGGTTACAGACCAGAAGCACCTGAAAATCACTTCCAATTATAAGTGTCCAGGAGTTATCAAAATCACTCGATATCTGAAGTTAACAAATTTGACTACAAAAGTGTAAACAGATTCACAATACTGCTTTATCCATTTTATTTCTAAAATAGCATCTTAGACAATTTAGTATTTCAGAAAGGATGCCTTCAAGGTGACAAGAATCATAAGTTCTATTTTCTTTGCTTCATTAAAATTCCCTTTCATGACAAAAGCATCACAGAAAACTGTTAGCAATGTAAATATGCTCAAAAGTGAAAATCCACAAATAAATAGTAGACTGTATAAATCAGTCTTAAAATGACATCAAAGGACATTTAGAGCTATCTTTTCAAGCAAAATGTTCCTAAAAGCACTAATCTGTATACTGATAAAATTCACAATGTTCTGAATCTTGTTCACACCTGAACTTCTAATAATATATAAAGAAGGTCCTTCAAACCACAGATGGGAAAAATACTTCTTTAGAGTATCTCAGATAAAAATATTTTTAAAATTCCAGCCATTCCTTCATTAATCTGGGATTTATTGCACTTGGGTTAATCAAACAAAATTTATGTACTGTTATGGCTATTTTACACTTAAGCATATTCTAACAATGTAAATGAGCAACACATTTATAATTTATCACAAGTTTCATTTGTGCCTTGACATTTCTTTAAGGAATTCAGACTGAAGTATAAAACCCCCATTGGAGTTTCTGAAGAAATGGATTTACAGTAGGTTAATATTCTCAATGCCAAATATAAGGTCATGGATTTATGGCATCCAATGCTTATTATTTGCTCTGCACATTGTTTTGTAAAGCCTGAAGTGTAAATTAATATACATTTAAGAATTCTTCAACTGATTATTAAGCATTATCCATTATCCTAATGGATAATGTAACTTAGCTAAATCCATACTGTATTATAAATACTACTTGTTATACCCTGCTAACTAGAAACATAAATTTACCTTTGACTTGTCATCATAATACATTTCTTTTTTCCCCTTGTCAAATTCTTTCCCAACTCCTAATGATCTTTTCCTTTCTTTAGTGAAACAAAAATGTTCTAGTTCCTTGCTGTTAACAAAACTAGTTGTTAACCCATAGTTAAATTTTTTAGCAAAATAATTAGTTTGAAGCTCAATAAAATAGTTCACCTGTCATAATAGGGTTATTTTCTTCTCCAACTGCTTTTTAAACAATTTAATTATGGGGAAATGTTCACGACTTAACACAATTTGACATCCATAGCAGTTTGGCATCCATAAAGAAGAAGACAAAAATATTAAATCATTACAAAGGTTTTAATCTATGTCCACAAAATGGATGAGATGAAATCCTACAATAGATGATCCCCCAAGAATTTAGTTAAAGAATAATATTGGTTAAAGAAAGCTTCCCTTCTTTTATAGGATAATGGAAAAAAAGTTCTCAAAGATTGTGCTAAAAACAATAGGAATAAGCTATTTGTAGAGGACAATGGAAATAGTTTAAGGTGGATAGTTAAAGTTCACATCTAAATTAAATTTGAAACATTTAAAAGTTTATTTTACTTATTTTCTATAGCCAGTATAATGGTTGGTTATTTTAGGCATTTCCACAGTATCCAAAGATCTATTTAAATTATTTTTTGTTTCCTCTATATATTGAAAACACTAAAGTCAGAGCAGTTTTTTAAAAATATGCAATTAATTATCACTACATAGTGTAACTGTACAATATTTTAACAAATTGATCCATCAAATCCTGAATTAATTCCTGAATTTATAATGAAATGAAAAATCTGGTTGAAATGTTTCTGAGCTTCAAAAAGTTAAAATACATTAAATCTTTTTTTCATTTTGCAACAGTAGCTCTCGTGGAGTTAATAGGAAAAACAAACAAACAAAGGCTATTGCAATGTATCACTTCAAACTCCAAAGGACAAAAAGCTAAGGATGTAATAATGAGGAAGATTATTTATGGTTACACCAATTATTTATTTCCATTTAATCTTGCTTTTTTTTAAAAAATAAGAAAAGATTGCCTTAAATTTGGAACTGCCATTGTGGGGTGTCTAACATTTCAAAATAAACCTACATAGGGATTAGGCTGTATATCCTATTAAAACCTGTTGTATTAGTTTTAAGCAAACATTCTTCAGACAAAATTGCCTGCCAACTTACTACTAATAATCTTATAAATATCATAGTTTGATATATATATATGTAAAAACAAATATACAGAACCACTTCATTTTCAACGATAAATACATGATAAATGTTGTGTTCGAACCTCATAGCTTTTATTGTTAAGCTATGCATTGTGGGTCTGTATACTGAAGGACTCCATTTATTTCCATACTCCTGAAAAAGTTATAAATTAATCTGATATATTTTATCAGAAAATAATCCATAATCTCAATACTCCATGGAAGTACATAAACATGGCTTTACCATAAAACAAGCATACAAATTTAAGGACATAATCTCACATACGCACAATGAGAATGTAATGTATTGGAAGCCTTTCCTACACAACAACACTGAAGCTCCAAAGTAAGCTTCCTCTGCATAACTTCCACACCATTTAACAGAGCTTAAGAAAAAATAAATGTTGTCTGTAATATTTTGGAAAGTACCCTATACATGTTAAACTTGAGCTTGCATAATCCTGATGCTTAATCTGACTGTACCAAGATGAAAATATTTAATTTACAGCATGATCAGTTTTACTTTAAACCAAGAATGTTTTAATAGGAGAAGCATGTCACTTTTCTGTGTGTTTGTTTGTTAATGCCACACAGAATGACTTGGGTGTGTACATAAGAGGGTCTTGGTGAATTAATACTGGTTGTCCATTTCTCCAATGAAAGCAAAGTGAAGGAGAAAACCTAAATGTAATAGCGAAGCTAATTTCACAATTACATATCTAAATAGTTTAAATAGCACTGAAGGCACTTAAATTTTCCCATAAAAATGCATTAGGATAAATATGGCTTTCTACTGTAAAACAAAAAAGCAAAGATCTTTGTTTTCACTCCCCTCCAGTTAATTCAGGTCTAGCTGCATTACTGCAAATATACTTCACAATAGCTTAAGGATACCCACCCCTTGCTGACAGCTTTTTAGTGTTGATAATTTTGGCAGCATATTCTTGTCCTGTAGTGATTTTCAGGCATCTTCTTACCACTGAGAAAGCTCCCCTGGAAGTCAATAAACAAGAGTAACATAAATGCCAGTTTGGGGTATGCTATTTAACCATCTAATAATCTGAACAGCGTTAAGAAACAAGACAAGAAATAAATATTTTTTAAAGAAAAAATACTGCCTTAATTTGGGTTTGTTGCAGTGGACTTAAACTGTAAAGAAAAGATATCTTCTTCAAATATATTGAATGTATGTCCGAACTCTTGCAATTTTTTTCACACCCATTCTGTGTTTTACTGCGCTTTGATTCAAAGGCGTGTGTGCATGTATCTTTTGCAGGGATCATGTCGTTACATTTTATCCTTTTTCCTCCTTTTCCGATATAACAGACACAACACCCCTTCTATTTATTTCAGCTCAAGGCTCCGCGGAGCGGGCCTGGATGCCGCCGATCTCACGACCTGCAGGAACGTCCCTGGGCAATTCCCTTGCCGAGCGAGCACGGAAATGAGGCTGCTCTCTCTGACAGGCGCCCGACGCGAATCCCCCGCCTGCCATTGGTCAAGCATTTGCAAGTCGCTTCTATAAAAGCCTTTAGATAGCCCCCACTTGAGAGATGTTTTGGTTTTGTAAGGAAATAGTCCTAATAAAAGAAGCAGCAGCAGCAAGAGTAGGAGCCCCGTGGTCTGTCTCCGAATTGCCCTCTTCCCCTGAAGCAAAGGCACCTTTTCTGGTCCTTAAAACGCGGGGCCAGCCTCCCGCCGCCCACCTTGCTTTTCGACGGCCGTCTTTCGAACGGCCGTCCGAATGCAAAGCCACCCACGCTGCCCAAGGGCCGATTTCGTCATGGGCGGTTCTCCCAGGATCTCGGGTCCCTTCCACTTTTACGGAGAGGCGGGCAGGGTGGGAAAAACCCGGGTCAAAATTCTTGCTGCTCCCGGCCAAGACCGGCCGCCGGCAGAGCTTACAGCTCATGAAAGAAAGGCAGCGGAGAGCTGGAAGGTCTGCCGAGAGCGGATCGCCCACGAGGCACACAGAGAAACACGCCCTGCCGCCCCGGGCTGAACTTTACGCGTCAATAAACGCGGCAGCAAAACGGGCGAAAGCAGGCGACCTTTCCCCCGAGCATCTGCCTTCCCCTCCTTCCCTCCGCCCGGCCACCAGTTCGGCTCAGCCTCCCCGCAGCTCAGGCCGCCGGCCCCGAAGGCAGCGAGAGGCAGAGCTGCCGAACAGCGCGCCGTCCCCTTCGCGAGGGGCGACCCAGTGGCAAGGCTCAACCCAGCACAGCTCCCCGCCGGCGCGCCATTCCTCTAACTCCCAAGCTGTCAGAGCCCTTTCTCCCCTCGCCCGCCCCCCCCCCGCCCCGAAGCCCTCCGGTCGCCGCTCCGCGGGCTTTCGGCCACGCTTACTTTCCAAGCTCCTCAAAGAGCTGATACTCGTCGGTAAACCTGGTGCAGGTTGCGGTGGACGCCATCCTCTCAGTGCGGCTCTTGCAGCCCCTGGGCGCTTCCGAAGAAGGAGAGAGGGCGGCGGAGGGAAGGTAGATTCAAGCAAAGGGGGAGGCGATCAGGACGGAAGATGGGAGGGCAAAGGCGCTTCTTCCTCGCCTCCTCCGCCTCCCCTTTTCCTCCGGGCGAGTCTCTCAGTCACGCTCCTCCTTGGCAGCTTCTTGCGACTTTCCGCCTGGCTTGTTTGTTTTTGAGGTGAGCCGGAGGGGAGGCTGGGCGGGCTTCTCCGCGAACTTCCCTCTGTGCGTGTGGGTGTGGGTGTCTCTCCCCCTCTCTCTTTCTCGGCGCGCCCGCTTCGGGGGTCTCTGCGGGAAGAGCCCTGGCTATGGCTCCATCCAAAATGGAAACCCGGAGCCGCCGAGAAAAGGCTTGCGCTCACGCGGGGGAAGCCGCAGCCCTCGGGCGGATTTAACGTCAGGGAACGGGACGAAGCAGAGGCGGGGGAGGATGACAGTCTCGGCAACCTCCGATACCGCCCCTGTCAAGACCGTCTCTTTCTGCCGGGAGTTCCCCGAAGCGCCCCTTGCCTGAGGGCGGCCTCGCCAGCGGGGACTCTCGCGCTGGAGGCGAGGCGAGGGAAGCCCGAGGGGCGACTTGTCCTCCCTCCCTTTCTCTCTCTCCCTCCAAACAATCCGTCGCCTTGGCGGGTCTGGCGGCCGTTTGTTCTCCTTTCTCCCTATACTACACCTCCCTCTAGCGACGAGTGGACGAGCCCCACTGCCGGGCTGGAGGAGAGCGGAGCAAATTGGCAGCCGCAGATCTTCCCAGCTTTCCCTTTAGGTCTCTACATAAATCGACTGCGGAATGTAGTGCTCTGTAGGTTTTTGTGGCGAGTTCCATGAACGCCCCTCCCTCCCTCCCTCCCTCCCTGATTCTTTGTTCCAAGGCGTGTGAACGAGCGAACGCGTGAAAGCTTTTCCCAAGGAGATCGCCCGAAAGGAAAGATCTGTTGGCCACATGGGGCCCGCTAAGGAAGAACGGCGGGCCACGGATCCTTTTGCATTGGCTGCCTTTACAGGGCTTCGACTTTAGCCACGACTTTCAGCCCAAATCGGCCGGCGTTAGAAACAAACCGATCCCGAGCAGGTTCCACTCCCGGGCGGTCGGAGGGGAAGCGTCCCCGCCCCGCCGCTCTTCTCCGCTTTGCATTCCTCGGCGTCACAATCGACGCGAGGCGGCTCCGATTCTCGCGAGACAGCCCAGCCTGCCTTTATGGAGGGGGGATCGTCGGGTTCTCTTCAGCTGGGAACTAGGAGGGAGGGAGGGAGGAAGGAAGGAAGAGGAGGTGCGGCGGGCGGCGATCTTGGTTACCTGGGGGCGCTGCATTTTTTTTTTCTTTTTTTACATTGGAAGTCTGATTTTTTTTTTATTTTTTTAAATAAGTTCTGCATTATACTTTTATAGGCACAAAAGCGTGTCGGGATAAGCACAAAGTCGGCATGCTACATTTTTACACGCGGGGAAACCTCCCACTCGAAAGGATTCCTAGTCACGTCCTTAAACTTAGATTAGAAGGCTGTGATCCCGGCTCTGTAATGCTTTCAGACGCGACGCGATAAAAGCCTTCCGCATAATCCGTGCAAACGAGGGTGCAGGTAAATTGGGTGGTGGTGGTGGTGGTGGTGTTTGTCCCTGAAAGCAAGGGACAAAGCGGGATTGGAACAAAGCTGGGGGATTCCATCCAGCGCCCTTCAGTTTACACGTAGATGTGGTTTGGCCTTACACCATCATGTATTGATCAGCCCGATTTAAGATACTGTAATGCTTTTCAAAGTTGCAATGTCTGCTCTTCGATGTGGAAGTGGAAGGTATTCCACACTTCAGAAATTCCTCAGCCTCGCCCATTCATTCATCCTCTTCCCAACTGAGCTAGTATTTTTTAATATGGAATATGCTACTGGGTTTACTTAATTGTGGGAATTGCCTTTGAATGATTATGACTGACTGTGGAGCTAATTATGATTTTTTTAAAAATCTATACTAGAAACCTGATTCCTCCTGTTTGCATCTCAGTGCAGCTTGCTGGTTTCATTGCATATCAACATTTTCATGAATGATGGCCACTCTTCCTTCTGGCACTGAAGTCATGTTTCCTGGAGCCTTTCATTGATACAAAACAAGCTCTTAAAATTAATATATATATTCTTTAGATTCTACACATAGGTTCAAATACAGCCAATGAAGATATCAAGGGAAGGAACATTTTATTTAAAGAAACAGACAAAAATAATGCCAATAAATATGAGATTATAAGAAAACTTCCATTTCATTGCAATATACTGTAATTTTATTGTACATTTTGTACAGAATTTTATTGTACATTTTATACATTTTATACAGAACATATGTCTATAATGATGACAGAATGAATGCATTTATTATGAGTAATCAACCTAAGGATAATTTTTAGGGCTCGTATGAGACAGTGTTTAATATTGTGGTAAATTCTATGTGTGCTTATAATTAAAATATAGGAAAATAAAATATTGCAAATCATTAAGCCACTGCCTTATTTGTATACCCTGAAATGGCCATGACTTTTGAATCATTTGTGTTAATTGACAAAGGACATTCAAATTTATTATAATTTTATTTTATAAATGTTCTGTCTCCTCTTAGTCATTAGTATAAATGGTTATCAAAGGGAAGACACAATCTATAAATGTTCAGAAAGGAAAGCTTTGCCAGGAATGTTTTTAGCAACATCTACCAGATTGAATGGATAAACACATTTGCTAAATCTTGTTTTTATTGTTGAATGGATCCAGCTAACTCCAGAGAGTTAAGATAATTTCAATCAAGTGATCATTAGGTATGTGCAGTGTAAACAGAAACAATTTTAAAACTGTAAAAATATAAATGAGAAATACTGTTACAAAAAATAAGCATACATAAAATGTTTAAATATTATAAAGCCCACCCCCCCAAATCCTGAGAACTAAGGTACTTACAGTAGTCTTGGAATGAAATACCTTCTGCTAAAAGATTTATTCTCTTATTTGAGGATGGTAGTAGAATGTAATGTGAATGAGATAAGATGTTTTGAAATATCTCAAAGAAACTTTGGCACCGTAAGTGAGAAGCATTTTAAATGCCTTCTCAGTGGCACATCTTTACTTCTCACTATAGTCTAAAAAGAAACAATATAATTGTAATCATAATTCAGTGTTATTGTGAAATGCAATGCTACAAATAGCCCCAGAATACTGTAATTAAAACATCCAGATTTTAAAGTATATCAAGAATGAATCCCTCCAAAGTAAAGATTTGTGTATTTTACGTGTTTTATAACTAAACACCAAAATTTCATCTCTGGGCTTTATTTTTATAAAGTTCGACTAAAGAGACTTATGTCTGCAAATATAGCTGCAATCCAAGTTTGTATAACTTTAAAAGTCATGTCAACATATAATAGATTTCAAGGGCACTAAATTACAGAGATTACCAGTTTGGTGGCATAGGTTAAAAAAGTCCTTTAACTTTTATTTTTGGTTATCTCTGGGATTAACAATAATTGTTAATATATTGCTTATTATCTCTGGGAATAACAACTTTGATATTTATGGCAATGATTTATGAATTATCCTATAATAGGTTTATGACTTTTAGGAAATTTCTTGTCATTTATGTAACATAAATTCTGGCATTGATCAACTTGTCAAAGAAGTGGGTGGCTGTATTAAATCATCATCATCATCATCACTTTCAAGGGTAAATTTGTACAAGTGGGAATGTTAAATAGCATATCAACACAAGTGATGTTGAGCTGGCCATAGCCACCCTGGCCACAGCCCCCCTGCCCCCCGAGGTCAAATACAACTCTGATGCAGCCCTCAATGAAATAAAGTTTGATACCCCTGGTCTATATTTTCTGGAAAGCATTCCTCCTAGAGACTGATTCTCCAGAAAGATGTGCAGGGCATTCTGAGCTATCACCTCTTGAACAGTGAGCTATTGGACATACAGTACTGGACATAATCCAAGCCTCAAGATGCCCATCTACATCTAATTGCTGCGGGTAGTTGCAAGCTGTCTATCCAAATGGTCAAGATTACAATGCAGCACTTATAGCCTGTACATTAAAATCCCTTGGCAGTGGTCAAGCTACAATAAAGCTGAAGGGAGTTTATGAATATTAAATCAGTATGACTCCTGATGTTTACAAATAATCCCAACAGCACTTTTTATAGCAAAAGTACCACGTCATCTATATGTACTTGCTTGCTTTTTTTGTTTAAACATCACACACAGTTGTGCTTGAGTTTTTTTTTTCCCCTCGTCCTTTTTTTCCCCTTCTAATTTCCAAAATGAAAAATGCCTATTGCAAAGAAAAAAGCAAAATGCTTGTGATTTAATGCTTTAGGAAGGAAGGCTAGATTTCTGTAGTATTTCATTCTACAGTATAGCTGTGATATATTCTAGGCATAATTAGATTGTTGACACAAGAATTTTAAAAAACTCTATTTTTCTATATAGTTGGCAGATGAATTTAGGACTTCAATTTTAACTTTCTGTTTCATAGCAGTATATATTATAATTTTAGTTTTTTTGGTAATGTTTAACATGTTAATTATAGCTGGAATGTTATTTGTCCATGTTCAACTAGTGTGGACACATAAGATGCCAATTTAAATACATTAATAAAATAGCACTTGATAGGTATAGGCTCACCAAAATAATGAAGTGAAATCAAGAAACAAGAACATACATTCCATTTCAATTGTTAAATCCTATATTCATTTGATTGATTTCTGGATTCATTTTTCTTCTGCATATATAATACTTTTTGCTTGATATTAGAGTCACTTCTAAAAATATTTTAAGATATGTTTCCATGTACTCAACCCTGCATTTCTCAAGTTCTTAGGACATGCATGAAGTGCTTAGCATGACAGAAACTTCTGCTATCATGTACTTATTGTCATGGGAAGATGTCATGAGAAGGGCAGATTAAGGGAAAGTACAGAGCTAAATTCTACCATTAATTTGAGTGATGCTATTATGGACTTAGAGACCCAATCTCATCTGAATTGGTAAAGCATAAAACATCGTGATTTCATACTTTGACAGGGCAGATCTCTTCTGTTTTTATCTATGTATTAGATAATACACAATTAATCTATGCAATTAATGTATCATGACACCAGAGGATGCAATGAACTAGTATGGCTATCTTTCCAAAAATGACAGAGATTTATTATCAAAAGAGGTAGTTTATTGCTTACTTTGTCATGGGAAGCAAATTTACTTCTTTTGTTCAATTGAGCAAAAGATTCTTCACAAAAGAGCTAGAATATTTTTTTTAAAGGCTCCACAATTTTTTTATGGATTTTCTGTGCTTGCTGATGCTGGAAATAAGGAGTTCTTCATAAAGGGGTCAATGAAGTGTGAGTATGTTTGAAGCTTCAGATAATTCTCTCAACACTGTCCAACTATTTACTAAGTCTGCATTACTATCACTATTAATTTTATTACTCCTATCACCCATCCCCTCCCACTTGTGATTGTATGACTGTAACTTTGTTGCTTGTATTCTTATGATTTATATTGTTTCCTAGTATGATTTGATTGCCTATTTGTATTCTATGACTATATTAAGCGTTGTAACTTATAATTCTTGATGAATGTATCTTTTCTTTTTATGTACACTGAAAACATATGTACCAAGACAAATTCCTTGTGTGTCTAATCACACTTGGCCAACAAAGCATTCATTCATTCATTCATTCTAAACTTAAGAGTTGGTTTGGGAGAGGCATTGCATGATGAAAATCCATGTCTTTTCAACCTTTGGAAAATGTTTTGCATTTATTGATAACTGTCTAGCCTCGATAAGTAATGCAAACTCTGGGCTTTAGAGGGAAGACCCATTTATACAGAAGAAAAAGATGACTGTTAATACTAAATTGGGCACAGAACAGATTTCCCTATAAACTAAGGTTTTAGTTTAATAATTAGTCTTGCTCAAGGTAATGTATGGGAAGCTGTCTCCTAATATTAGCCCCACTACAATGATCTGATGGCTAGAGTAGAGTAGTGTGCCCATGATTTCTGAAGGCAAGCTGTTCCACTGGTTAATTGCCCTTACTTAGGAAGTTTCTCTTAATTCCAGGTTGCTTCTCTCTTTGATCAGTTTCCAGCCATTATTTCTTGTCCTGCCCTCTGGTGGTTTGGAAAATAATTGGACCCCCTCTTCTTTGTGGCAAATAAGTGTCCTCAAATACTGGAACACTGCTATCATTTCACCCCTAATTATCATTTTCTTTAGATTAGCCAGACCCAAAATCTGAAGCTGTTCTTCATATAGTTTAGTCTCCAGGACTTTGATCATCTTAGTTGTTGTTTTCTGAATTTTTTTCCAAAGTCTCAAAATCTTTTTTTTTTAGTATGGAGACCAAAATTGGTTGCAGTATTCCAGGTATGGTCTTACTAGGGTTTTGTAAAGCGGCACTAATACTTAATGTGATCTTGATTCTATGCCTCTGTTTATACAACCCAGGATTGTATTAGCTTTTTTGGCTGCTGCTGCACATTTCTGGTTCATATTCAAATGATCACACTTAGTACAGAGCTTGGTATAGAGAGTCATGGAGTTGATCTTGGAGAAACTTTGCAAATAAATTTTGAGCCTGGCAAACTGTGTGAGAAAAAAGCTCAAATCAGCCATACTCTAATTCACTACCACAAAGAAAGTGGAAATAGAAAATTCAGATTTTCAAGATTGTTATTATAGCCTACATCTGTAAAATACAGTAACAGTCAAACTTGCTTAGCCCGTTTCCTTGTAGTTGTAGAGCTGACAGTTGGGGTCAGAAAGTGGGATGGCCACCAAGTAACCAAGTGAGCTTGATTGTCAAGTTTCTTAATGATTGCCCTGGTTGTTCAGCAGTGTATTATACTGGAGTGATTTATTGATTGATTAAATTTGCATGCCACCTGTCTATCAAGCGACTACTAATTAAAAGTCATTGTTCCACATCCTTCCTTGTGTAACACATTTTCTATGATGCAGAATAAAAAATGGGAAGTAGGCAGAAAGAAAATATAAAAAGATTATAGATGAAAGAAGTCTTTAACCCAGAATTTATCCCTTCCTATGTATGTGAATCGGGCAGAGCAATGGCACAATATACAGAACATAGAATCTCAAGAGGTCTAAAATTGACTTGAAGTAGAAAGCCATTGTGGAGAAAACTAATGACCAGAAGTATGAAAGTTACACTGGAAGGATGAAAAATGGTTTTGATTAGCTTGAACGTACAAAGCTGTCCTTAAATAAATTGGCCCTGGTTAGTAGATTTTCTGTTGTGTAGCCATATAAGAAATGTTGTAGCTTCCATGTAATATTTCTTCCAATTTCTTAAATACCTGGCATACATCAGTTGCTCATCAGATGCTATTATCAGTAGGCACAATATTTCTGAAAGAAATATAGACGTAACGCTGCCTTTGGCACTGAGGGTCATTTAGTCAAATTTAAGGAAAGCCTGCAAAGATTTTCCAAATCCATAATAATCCTAATGCTAACATTAATCTGCCCTAGCAACTATTTCTGTCAAAACTAGCTGTAAGAGATGACATATTTATGTACCATATCTGAGCACTGTTTAATCCCATTTCTCCAAGGTTATCCCATTTTGTTTTTAAGTTGGGTTTTTATAACACCAAATAATTAAAAAACATTTTCCTCCAACTGGATGCTGTTTGATTGAATTGAGCTATAGTGCCCAGTATAGTTGATGACTACAGATTATGGGGGTTAGTATAAGAATGGGAGAATGAAATGAAGTATTTTTATGTTGGTTCTTTCTTGAGGGACACCATTGATTTTAGCAATATGTTCCTACTTGCCTGCCAGCTATTCAATTGTTGTGTAAAAAGCCATTTTATGTTGGACTGATTCCACTCTGATGGAATTTATAACAAAATCAAGGGCTTTTATCTGTGCCACATACAGATTCATCAAATGTCTGAAAATACCTTTTCCAGGCTCAGAAACCTATTTTAGCATTTTCCTTCCGATATACCCTTCTTGATGTTAGCCAAATGGATAGAATTTTATTCAGTGGGGAGGCCATTAACTGTCTCACAAGGAAAACAATAATGAAGGCAAGATATTCCACAAGTTGAAAAAACAAGCCAAGAATCCAATAAAATGTATGGGAAGCACATCTCGGGAAAAAGAGAAGAAATAATATTAAACTAAAACCATTCTCAGATCTTGGCCTTACAGTCATGTGGAAAGTTTATAAGATCTCCTTTCCCCTTATTTCCTTAGGCAATACAACTGTCTTGCCATAGTACATCATAAGTACAAATGTAATAGAGTTGAAAGAATGGAATTGCAAAGTATATTTTAATTTCATAGTGTCAATGTTGTTCTAGAGTCTAGACTTACCTTACATGCCTTATATATTGGCTTATATATATAGAAGTTTTAATGTTGTAAGCGGCCACATATCAGATTTGTACTTTTGATGGAATGTTGCAGAGTGTTTGGACTGGATACCTACTAAGTGTGATACAAAATGAGAGGCCAAACATTTAGGGTGATAATGGGAATTTAGAACAAGGAAGGTCAACTCTCTTTCCCTTCTTCTAGGCACACGATGTATAAACATTGCCAAACTGATAGAAACATTTCTGGAACTTAAAGCTGTTTGTAATACACTGCTCAAAAAAATAAAGGGAACACTTAAACAACACAATGTAACTCCAAGTCAATCACACTTCTGTGAAAACAAACTGCCCACATAATAATCTGCAAATAATTCACGATTCATTCTGTCCTTCTTTTGCATCTTTTCTTTAATGATTTTATTCCACCATTTCTTTGATATTAGTGTAACTCTTGTGCCACGGTGAGTTGTGACAAGATGGCTGTAGTGCGTTGGCCGTGGTGAATTGTCATAGACCTCTGTCCACTTCATTGATTCTCTAAGGAAGCTGGCAGGGAAAGTTGCAAACAATGATTATGTGATCATGAGTGATGCAACAAGTCATAACTGTGAACAGGTTAGGATTTTCATTTTGGAATAAAGCTCTGTGGAACTAAGTTCTGGTTTTGCTTTTGTTTTGTGCTCTTCTAACTAGGTCAGTTCAAATGGCATTATTTATTAAATTTATATTGTTCCCTTCTCACTTTGAAGAGCAACTCTGTGTCCCTTTTCTGATTGGACTGGATCACTGCTTCAGCAGCAGCGTTAAAGACTAGAATACCCACACCTATAATATTAAAATAATCAATAATCAACAGATACAGGCTGTTAGTTAGGCCATCACATATGATCAAGGATTTACATTCCTTCCTTGCACAAAAATTCCAGGGAAGTAAACTGTTTATGCCACTAATTTACTTGCTATTCTCTCTATGATAAAAATCAGGCTTCAACCTTAGTTTCTTACCTTTTGAATCTTAAAAATATTTTGAGTTTATGATTTTCAGCCCACCAAAGTGTTGGCTTGCCTTTCGACACACCTATGCACCACACTATATGTTCACTAGTTAGTAATTTACATGCTGAGGAAGTTTTTCCCCAAGCAAAAAATAACAAGAGTTTTATATATAAAACTGTTAAGCCTGTGTTCCCCAACCAGGGTTAAGGAGACAAGCTAAACAGAATGTGCAGCGTTAGTCAGATAGGCACACAGATAAATGAGTGAGATATGTTTGTATGTTTATTAACATACAGTAAAAATAACAGATACACTTGTGTTATCAAAAATATAGTTTATTCCATTTAGAGTTTATAGCACAGTCAAAATAACAGTCCATTAGTCATGTATCATTTAGTCAGTCCATTCAAGGATATTCAGTTAGCAAAGTCCGTGTAGAATATCCTATGTCAGTTCACTTACAAATCAGTCCTTTGTCTCTCTCCCGTTCGAGTAACACAGTCTTGAGTCCATGCAGTAATTAGGCATCATCAAAGCCAGAGAGAGCAAGCTGACATTCCTTGCTTCTTTTATGGTGCTTTTTACAACCACTCCCTTAATTACATTCCTATATTTAAAGCTGCAGACACTTTAACTAACAAACTATGATAGCATATTTATTATTTTACCTAAACCAGTTAGGGTAAACAATGTTATCCCTAACAAAAACAATAACAAGTAGGTCCAGCATGAAGTATAATAAATCCACCCTGTCCAGCATTTAATTTTATTTTGCTTCTTTGGCATAAATAGTAAAGACATCCTTAAGTCAAACTTAATTCCAGGTGATTATATCCACACAGTTTTCTTGGCAGAATTGTTGAAGTGCTTTGCCAAAGCCTTTTTCCAGGATGTTTTTTTCAACTTTCCAGTCTAATGCAAATGTTTATTTCATTCACAAAAGATAATAAATAAAACATTTTCCCACAGCAGTTTAAAAGATTTTTTTTTCTTTTTGGTAACATATATGGATCCATACTGAAGAAGCAATATGGATTGCTTCGTCTAAGTAATAGGGGACATGTGATCTCCCAGAGATTGGTAATTTACAGATTCAAAAGAATTGTCCTCAAAAACAAAGAGCAAGAATCATATCTAAGACGTGTGATTTGCAACCTCCCTCCTGAATTTCCTATACTCAAACAGCAGGAGGGACTGTACATTCAATAGTGTCATTTTTGAATTTGTCTATTAAGATTAATCCCAAATTGGAGCAGGTTATCATGGACCTCAAAGGTAAGTGTGCATTGCTAAAGTAGTCAGAATATATCTTCTTCATGCTTATGATATCCTAATCTGCATTTTGAAAGGAGAATGACAGCCACTATAATAAAATTCTTGATAAGTGATGAGAAATAAGCATGGATTTCAAATTATTCATACACAGATATAACTTGCTTTATTATTTACACAGTACCTTAAGGTAGCTGTTTATATGAAAAATATGCTGCCACCCCCATTACCCAATATTTAAAAGTCTACAGCTGGCATTGGGGAAAAGATTGCTGATTGCTTAAATTTCAATACAATTGTAATTAGAAGTTAAGATTAAAAGGTAAGTCATAATTCTTCGAAATGATTAGTATGAAGAACGGAAAGAAAATCAGACTAAGCTTAGGAAGTAATTGAAAAGTTAAGGTTCATGTTGTGCTGGGACTGAGAATAATTAGTAGCTCTATGTGTAGTGGTTCACCAGCAGCAGGTGCGGACGGCTGAGGTCTCAGAAAGTGAGGACTCAAATGAGGGGCCTACAGGTGATGCAGGGATGGAGCCAGGACCAACAGGGAGTGCAATGCTGCCTTCGGAGATTGTGAAGGCTGGCAGCAGTGATGAAGAAGTCCCGGAGGAACCTGTGCCCAGTGCAAGTGCGCGCAGGGCTGCTCGAAGGAAAAAGCAGCTGCAGCAGCACAGGCAACTCGGGAATAAGGCTGCAAGGTAATGGCCCCTCCCTCAAGTGATAAAAGCCAGCTGAGAAACTAGAGTTCTTTGCAGGAAGCAAAGAAGTTTTTGCACTCAGGCCTCATAGATGTTCTGAATATTTAGGTTGGTGTTTGGAGACTCCTTGTGTTTGAAATATTTCTTAGTAACTTTATCTTGTGTTCTTGGCAGCCTTGCATAACCTTGGCAAGGCTTGTTCTTATCAGAGACAATGAGTTTGAAACAGCCTTTAAACCATGAAGGAACGGAATTCATAAAGAATCATTAAAAGGTATTGCTGTTAGCTCTGTTTCGTGTTTGTTTCCTTGAAGAAAGTTTGGGTCAGAACAGTATGTGTGGTTATATACACATACATATGTATGTACGGTATGTATGTATATCTGTATTTTTAGCAACATTATACATGGAGGTTGTAAATCAAAGTTTTATGTGGTACATTTAGGAAAGAGCCTCAACCTAGGGGAAATTGATGTCTTGGTGTGTAAGACATTTTGGCCAATACAGGTAGTTCTCGACTTACAACAGTTTGTTTAGTGACCATTCAAAGTTACACCAGCACTGAAAAAATAACATGGCTATTTTTTCATACATCCACTGCAACATCCCTGTGGTCATGTGATCAAAATTTGGATGCTTGGCAACTGACTCGTATTTAGGATGGTTGCAATGTCCTGAGGTCATGTGATCATGCTTTGTGACCTTCTGACAAGCAAGTCAATGGGGAAGCCAGATTCACTTAGCAACCCTGTTATTAACAAGTGCAGTGATTCACTTAATGGTGGCAAGAAAGGTTGTAAAATGGGGCAAAATTCACTTAACAAATGTCTCACTTAGCAACATTAATGTTGGTCTCAATTGTGGTCGGAAGTCAAAGGACAACTTGTACTTTTCACAAGTTTGGATAGTGCCATTTGCATTATTTATTATAATGCATAATAATATTAATAGGCAATAAATAGCTGCTGATTTATTGATAATCAGATTCCTTTTAGGATCTTTCAAGTATAAAGACAATGAAGGTGTATTTGTAGATATTTCAAAGGAATTATTTCAAAGCAATCAGAAGAACAGAAGGAATGTTAGAGCTCAAGTATCTTTTTGTATTTAGTAAGAATGTTAAAATGTAAAGAAAACAAAGTTGGCATAAATTTATTTCTGCTCAACTTGAATCTATAATGCATTTCAAAACTTCTTATCCAATCCTCTTTGTCTGATTCTCAAGACGACTATTCTGTCTTTTTAAAGAAGTGGTGGTAATGGTTGTGTCACAAAATGGAAATTGTCAGATGAAGCTTTTTATCCTCCTGGTAAAAGGAAAGTCCATATTTCAAATAAGCTGGTTTTAAATTTTACATTTTAAATTCAGTTTTCAAGTCGCATTTTCTTCCCTCTCATATATGCATTTATAACTATGGACAGTCAGCTTTCAGTAAAACAATGAGCTCCAAGCCATATTAGCTAGTGTTTCTGGATCATGCAGATCCAACATGTCTAAGAGTCCTGTACTGGAAAGGCTGCCCCTTTTTCTTTGTGCCCCCTTGAATATGAATGCCCTGTTATAGAGATTCTTCCCTGTGCATTGATTCTTGTTAAAACAGGCTAGAATAGGGTGTCAAATTCACATTGTCACAGCAGAGTCACGTGATATATCGGGACTTTTTTCCCCTTAACTGGGTGTGGCTGTGGCCAGTGCGTGACACATCTGGTCCGTGGGACACAAGTTTGACTAGACTAGACTGAACTAGAATAACAGAATAATAGAGTTGGAAAAGATGGGAAAAGATGTCTTCTAATCTGATCATGGCTAACTTCAGTCTTTTCTGTGAAAAATTTTCCAGTTATTCATATCATTGCTCATACAAAATTGCATCTATCTGCATTAGGGATTTAACCTTAACGTGTTAACAGGAACAACAGCATCATGACATTATAAAAATGGAAATCCTAGTATAGAAATGTGTGCAAGCTCTCTTGAGAAAAATTGTGCATTTCTTCTCTACATTTCTTCTCTTACTGCTTATATGTATGTGAGATACTATCGGGGGAAAAAACAATAGAGTCACTCCCATTTTTCAGCCCTACTCCTTATGGCCCTAACAGATTGGTGTTTTCTGATCTCCTAACCTTCCAATATTGAGACTATGTAGTCCAGAAAAATTACCCATAATTAGGGAAGGCTGTGCTAGTTGTTTCTCTTCAAGAGATCTCATTTGTATTCATGTATGAGTGTGCATGCGTGTATGGAGAGAACAGAGAGACAGTGGGGGTGAGAGATAGGAGGTGAAACATGTGTTGGACCTCTGTAATTAATGCGAGTAACTTTTGTGCAAAATGTATAAAATGCACACCAGGCAGTTAGTAGTTACTACTAACATGTTCCACCAGCAGTACATGTAACTGCACATTTCATACAATTGTTGTTAACATTTCTCCTCCCAAAAGACTTAAGTCATGGGTAGCTTATTTTTCAATGACTACAGGCATTTACTTCTCTCTCCAGCCCATGTTCTGGAGCAGCTACAACAAGATGATTGAAGCCATGTGGATTTTCTGCTTTTCTAGGCTGTTCTTTTATCATATTTTATAAAGCCATCTCAATATTAGTTTTTTTAACTTGGAAAGTCAATGACATAATAGAGTATTAATTTTCATAAAAATAAACTATTTTAATAGACATATACAATATATTCACATAGCTTTTTCTACTTTCCCCCCCAAGAAAATAAAGTAATTGGTTAGTTACAGAGTCAAATCATTACCTTGAAAACAAGTGAGACAAGCACATAATGAAGAGATGCACTTGTAAGTTTTTTCACAGGTCTTTCTGATTTACAGCTACGTGAAGCAGTAATCTCTTAGGAATAGCAATGGAGCAACAAACTAACCACCCGTAAAGTACAAGCCAAAATATTTGGACTTGTGACACACTTAATTATGTCATGCTTGTACTGCAAGGGGCAGTCTGCTTCTTCTTCCCCTCTCCTTGTCTTATTTTTACAAAGTATACAACCCAAAAATGAGCTCCATAGGGATTTTAGAGGCTGATGGGATTCAGCTTAGTGCTGAAGAGGCATTCTGATTCTGCAATAGGTTGGTAGTAACAATTAGAAAAACAAGACTACCTTCATTATTTAGGTGTCTTGTTTATTTCTTTCCTTTTGTTTGTTTGGCAGAATTATTGCAAATCCTTTAAGATAGTATACAAAGATCAAAAACATGTTACAGATTTTTTTTTAAACTTTCTTACAGGATCAGGACTGTAGGGATAGTGGGATAATGCTGATCCAGGAATAGAAGTGATAGAGAAGGTACATATCCAAGGTTCATTAGGATGATGTTGTCTTGATGGGAGATGCTGACCCTGCCAATTCTTGTAGGACAGGTAGAAACAATTGGAGAAAGGCTATCCTGTAATGTACAGCCCCTTTAGACATGAAGAGCTTTATAGATAACTATACACACTTTGAATGGCAAGGGAAATCTAAATGGCAAGGCAAGTAAAGATAAACTGAAATTTACTCATAATTGCTCTTAATGCGGTATCCAGAAGCAGGAAGGGCAGCCTCATGTACACTGTGTTGAAATAGGCTCTTCCAAGACAGGAAAAGAGTGCTATTAGTACACAAGATAAATCTGTGGAAGAGTATTCTCAGCTGCAGCTGCCATTTGCTTGCAATAGGAGTCTAGAACAGGGTGTCAAACTGGTAAGGCGGTTTGCATCAAATGTAGCCCACGCCTACCCCAGCTCTGCAAAGGGGGAAAGCGTCACAAATGTCACATGACAGCAAAGTGATGCTGCAAGTTTGACACTCATGGTCTAGGAGATCAAAATTGTGTGCCAGTAAGCGGGATGGACCCTAAAAATGAAGAATCGTTAAATCCAGAGTCATCTAGTTTTGTTAGAGTTAGATCTAAATCATTTCCTCCAATTCTAGACCCCAACTGCATCTGGTCATGGATCCAGAATAGGATTTGCAGAATTAGACATACACAGGTTTGCATCCCTAGTATACAGTATTGTTACCCGATCTCATGCTGTCAACGATCATGTACAGCAGCTATTTGTAGATGTTAACAAAGATCAGGGTAAGTGACAAGTGAAATATCCCACAAAGTGAAGATTTCAGGTTTACTATTTCCTTCCCAGCACCAAACAGAACTGAACCTGAAAAAGGAGAAGCACTGAAGCATAGTCTCGCATTCCCAACCTTCTAAATCAATCCCAAGGTACTGAAAACCAGAAAGACATTAAGAAGAACCAATAAAGTTTGCCCCCTCCCCCAGGCAAAATCAGTACTGTATCAAATAGTGAAATCTGTCTGAAAAGAATCCAAATTAAATTTCAGTTTACCAAAGAAATGGCCCTCCATTAAATAGTTACGACTATAACTGCTATTTGATTATTGTCAGTTGCTTAGTTCATGGAATGTCACCTATTCTAAGGAAGATTGGATGGCCTATTGTTTCATGGGAGTGCAGCTTTTAGCCACTGCCCTTACTTACAAGCAGTTCCCTTATATGTTAGTAAGATATATTTGTGACTAAATTTTGCCGAATTAATTCACATGGTGACTATAAAACTAGTATAAAACTCTCTTAACTGGAGGCTTTCTTTGCCTATGCTGACTCTATTGAGATTTATTGAAACTGCTGGGAAACAGTAAATTAGGAATGTCGGGTTCTGCCACGCTCTGTTTTTGGGTTTGAACAATGGTAGAAAGCTACCTATTTTATAAATGTACTTAGGAAATCTGATGACACCTTTAAATGGAGTATGCTGTTTAATTCTTCAGAATGATTGGAGTAAAAATGGAACCTGGTCTCCTCAAATCAGCCAAGAGTGATTTTAAAGGGTGTAGGAGAGTTACTGAAAATTTTGGCTTTGCAAGATCTTCAAACACCCTTGCAGTTTTTCAGAGTTGAAAAGAGAAGCTGAATGGTGTGATGAACTGATAGTGACATGAGTAGCAAGCCAATTACTTCAATGCCTTCCTGCCCTTCTCTGTTTCCCTTTTCTGATAGAATTCAATTAGGACGGTTTGTTTAAAGGGAGACAGATTTATTCTACTCTCTTTTATCTGTTTTGTTATGACCTTTGTGATCCTACACATTTCCCTCAATTCGCAATCATTATATTCCTTTTATTAGATCATACCATTTATCAGACCAATCTATTTTGTAGCATAATCCAATCCAACTTTGTATTCCGTTTGTATGCTCTTACTTTTCTCCTTTTAAAATGTTTATTGGTTCATTATCAGAAGTCAATATAAAATATTTACTCTGCTATTGCCTGTATTTCCTACATCTTGTCCTAACTCAGTCTAACATGATCGAGTTCACTGCTTGAACTCTAGGATGCATATATCTAAATTATTTTATGTCATTGTAAATGTTACATTGTAGTGCATTCTAAATGCAATTATGATATATTTCTATTTTTAAAACAATGTTGGACTAGCAATGTTGCCTTTAATATTTATGTTTTTATTAAATCTAGAGCAGTTTGATCTAATAGTTAAGGCACCAGGAGAATATGAATTCCAGTTTTGCCTTAGACATGAAAGCCAGCTGGGTGACTTTCTCCCAGCCCAATTCAACAATGGAGTTATTGTCATTTGGAAAATGGGAGGAGGAAGGGCTATTAGCTATGTTTGCCACCTTGAATATTTTATATATAAAAAAAAAGTAGGATTTCTTTTAAAAAAAATTCAAAATAAATACAGTGAATATTCACAACTATAGAAAGAAAAACTATCAACCAATAAATCAATAATAAATATATAGTTATCTATATGTCTTTTGTTAGACAATGGAGAGTATCGTGCTATCATTTTACTTTTGGACTTAAAGAGGTATATCAAGAATTTATTTGGGTAAAACCTTGAATCTACAGATTTTCATCTGATTTTATAGATGAACAAAATTTTGATGCTTGCCAGTTAAATGACTGAATTAGAGACATGGATTAATGGACTATGTCCATCAAATCAGTGTTGACTCTTAGCAACACTTAGATTTTCTCCATGACTATAGACACAACTGCATGAAGGTAAAATGATAAATATCATGTTGTGATGATGCAATGCAAGCCAGATAACTTACATGTTGGGATACCAAGCGTGAAAGGCTGGAGTTACATTGCAAAATAACAACGTACATTTTTTGTTCCTTATGTTGTGGTTACTATTAGATGCCTATGTGGTTATTAAATGTCTAATAGGTTCAAGTAAAATCTTATATTTAAATCTTGAATTATACATTTCAGTGAAAACATGTTCATATTTCTCTAATAATCTCAGTGCATATTCAGTTTTCATAGAGGATATTCCTTAGCAGTACTTGGTGTATTACCTGACTGCCATTCTTTGCAAAGTTATTTGTGGATACTGTAGTAATTTGAGTGTATTAACGGATACATCATCTAATCCAGGATTTCAATTTAATCTTTTTGTAATTATAACCATTTATAAGGCATTTTATTTATATTTTATTTTTATTGGAAGGAATTATAGCCTGGCACATTCTAGAAGGGGGAAAAGTCATTTCCAACTGAAAGCCAGGCAAAATCTAAAGCAGCCTTTTCACCACTTATTTAAGTTACTTTGGTAGCAATATCTGAATCTGCTTCATCCAATCAAAATTAGGAGATAAACCCAAACTCTTTTAACATTTTGTCTTTTTTGTTTTGGTCTATTTTCTTTAATCCAGTGGAGATCTTATGTCTAATTAAAATGTGCAGATGGGTCCGAGTTCAAAACCATATAGGCAAGTGTCCTAGAAATTAGGCTCGATTTAGTTATGAGTGCAAAACATATCCGTAAGACTTTATAATTCTCTGTATAGGCATTGACGTTAACCACATCTTACATATGAATTCTTCTGTTCTGATTCAAGCCCAAATAAAAACCTCAAGAGTGCAGAAATGACACTTTGGTGTTGATATTTCAAATTACAAATGCTGGAGAACATTTCACATTCACTTCAACAATGACATTCTGAGCCACGCACCTTTATTTGGAAGTCAGCCTATAATGCTTTTGACGAAGATAAGTATGGTTAGAATTGCAGCATAAAATTCCAGCTGAAATCATTGATTTAAAAGGCAATTCAAGGAGTATCCTTTCTGCCTATTAGATTTCTTCTTGGTTTTCTTTTGCTTTTTACCCAGCTTGTTTTTATTTAACATCTTATTGTTTTTATTCTCCTTAAACCATGGGCCCCACACTCCCCCATTAAAATTTGGGTTGCTCCTGGGGTCTTTGGGTGGGTAGCGGACAGGCACGGCTGTCTTATTAAACTGGGAGAGCCTTCGCAGCAGCTGCTTGACTATACTTGGATACTTATTGGAGAGGTCCTCTCGTTCATAAGGATCGGCCGTGATATTGAACAACCACACCGTTTTACCTGCTGTCCATGAAACCCGTTCATTGTGCCAGCGATTGGGACCAACATTACTAAAAGACTGAGGAGGGACCCAGTCACCATATCCTGGATTTCCTGTTAGTAGTTTCCAGTGGCTTACCCGGATGGCTGACTGAATGGCAGTGTTCCATATTCCAAAGCCAGCTGCCCAAGAACCATTTCTGGCTTTTGTGTATATAGGATCAATATTATGTAAAATATCTATTCTTGGAGACCGCCTGCCTTCACTGATGGTCTCCCAAACATCATAGCCATCCAATTGTATATCTTCATCAATCTGTCCTTCCGCTAAGGTAATAAGTGTTGGAAACCAGTCGGTTATATGTATAAGCTCCTTGCATATACTTCCCTTGGTTTTAAGTAAAGGGCTATGAACAAAGCCAACTGCTCGAATCCCTCCCTCCCAGTAAGTACCTTTGCTTCCTCTGAGAGGCCAGTTATTTCCACCAGCTGTTGGCTGGCCTCCATTGTCCGAAGAGTAAATTATAACACTGTTGCTGTAATAACCATATTGCCTTAATGCACGGGTCACATTGTTGATAGCTTCATCCAAGCATGCCAGCATGGCAGCGTATCTGCGCCGATTGATATTATTAATTGACCTATAATGTTCATAATACTTGCCCGGGGCCTGAAGTGGTGAGTGAACAGCTTGGTATGCAAGGTATAAGAATATGGGTTCCCTGGGATTATGGGAGGCTAAGATTTGTTCCACTCTTTGAGTGTACATCTGTGTAGAATACATTCCATTGTCATGATCCCAAGCAGCGTTGTCATTTTCATATAAGTCATAGCCGCACATTCGAGGACTGTCACACTTGTAATGGGTATAATAATCACCACTGCCCAAAAGAGAGCCAAAAAAGGTATCAAAGCCCCGTTGAGTTGGCATACATTCTTTGCGATAAAAGCCCAAGTGCCATTTGCCAATCATATGGGTTGAATAACCTGCTTCTTTCAGTTTCTGAGGTAGTGTCACATTGTCCAGAGGCAGGCAGTTTGGTTGGGTGGGCCGTATGACAGAATGCTGAAGACCTGTGTGGATTTGATACCTGAAAGAAAGAAAGCACACCTTAGATGAAGGAGAAAAAAAATAAACTGTAAACTGGTATCACAAGCAGGATGGAATGCACAATGGAGCTTGGAGCACAGCTCTATCCATCTTTATCTGGAAGCAAGCCCACAAACATTATTTATGGTTCTCAAGCTAACTACTGGGTTCCAGATCTGAAATTTTGGATACACTGTATGAAAATGCATTCTTGCTAAGAAAGAAAGATATTCCTTTTTTTATCTTCTCAGGGCTCTTTGCCAAATGACATGTGGAGGGTGGATTCAAGTTATGGAACCTCACCAATAAAGTGCCTTCTCCAAGGTGGTATGCTTGGCATAATGTCTTTTAGGCACCAGGCAAAACCGCTTCTCTTTTCTCAGGCATTCATACAATTTTATAATCAATATGATTTTAAGATTTTAAGATCTAACTTGAATAGTGGCCATTATGTTCCCTATGCTAAAAATTGTACCCTATTGTAAAATTGCATTTTATTATTTTTATTAATTAATTACTGGGTTTTTTTGTAATCTTTTAAATAATAGTTAATCATGAAGACTATTTTGTTCACTGGGTGGATTACAAGAAATAAAGCCTGTGACTTCCATAAAACCCTCAAGTTGATTTTTTAGTCTAAGTAATTACTGGCTCTTCAAATACAAAAAAATATTAGTTCTGAGGCTCCTTCCTTCCTTCCTTCCTTTTATTTTATGCTAATCATTTAAATGCATCCTAATTATTTTTCAGATGTGACTCTAAAAGAGTTGTTTGTAACCCAGTATCAAAATGATACTGTCAAAAAATGACACTGTATGCATGATTTGAAATCAACCATCGACAATTTCTAAAACAACTTCAGATTTTCAAGCAGAAAGACACATTCAAGTGCACTATAATACTCATAAATTTTCAGTATATTGTTAAAGCAGCAGCTCTAGTAACTGACTGATTGAAGCTTTGATCAAAGCATTCACTTCAAAGCTTTATATCATTTATTAAACAGGTATTATCTTAACCCATGAAGCCCGTCTTTGATGGGTTGCGATCTGGATATACTAGAGTCCCACGAAACTCTGAATAACAGCTTGTCCTTTCTCCTATAATTGTAAAGATGTAAATGGTAACACCAGTGCAACAAATAGACAATGGATTTGTATAGGTTTATTTTATTTTATTTCATTTGCTATATGTTTGGCAATATAATGGAGCAGGATCTAGTGCTCTTAGTCATTTCATTTACTTGCTGAAAAGGGATAGTGATTGCATAACCAAATTTCTCTTAATTCTGTTTAAATCTATATTACAGAAGACAGGCATCTATATGTACACTAGGAAAAAAAAGCTGGATGGAATTTGATGCTGAGATGTCATGCTAAGACTCATTTCCTGTAGAACAAGAGCTTTAAATAAAAGCAGATCTTCCTGTCCATCCAACCCCAGCAATGCAATCTGAGAAAGAATATGCTTACTTATGACCAACTTGTATAAATACTACAGCCAAAAAAGCCCTATAAAAAAGAACCTTGGAATGCTTAGATTTTTTTTTTAATTTCCATGATTTTTAATTGTTCACATGCATAAATATTCATTATATCTTTAATCAAAAACAGCCCAGTTATCATTCCAACTAATACATGGAACATATGTGAGGAATCCTCATGTTTACTGAGAAGGGAATAAGCACTATGTTACACAAATGATGCTGTAGCAATTACATTTTTGATTACAAGTTAAACAAAATGTAAAAACTATGCTTTTGAATTGTGATGGTGAAGAAAACGTCTGAGAACAGCCTGGACTGCTAGAAAGACCAATTATTCAATACTAGACAATATAAAACTAGACTGCTCACTAGAAGTGTTAATAATGAAGCTAAAGTTTAAATATTTTGAATGGACAATGTAAAGGAAAAAATCAAGGGAGAACGCATAGAAAAATGAAAGGCTTTCATAAAAAGAGGTGACAAGGTGGCCAGATACTATTATTGATGACACAAGGATGAATTTAAAAGAACAAGTGAAATTATGTAGATGAAGTCACAAACACAACTGAATGCCTGAATAATATTTTGAAAATGGAAGGAATGGGAAGGGGTACACAAACATAATTATCTCATTCACTGAAAAAACATGAAGTCCATTCTCTTGAAGATAAAAGCAGGGGGGAGGGTGCCTACGTTTTCCAAATGCATTTAATACATTCCCCACATTTTTCTCAAAAAGTTGCAGAAGCAGTGGGTTAAATCTACTGTCCTGCTTTGAAAAGTCATTTACATTATTGTTATTTCTTTCTTCTCAGGCTGTCCTGCAGCCCATACATGCAATCTTGTGGGTTTTTTTTTAACTGATACCATTTACATAAGAGGACATATTTGTCAAAAATAAATATTTGAAAAAGTTGAAGGAATTCTAGAACCAATCTTAAGAGGACTGTGGTAATATATTCTTGACCCTTCCTGAAATTTCAGAGCTGTATTTTATTGAATCTCTGTATGGGAAAAAAAATTCAGTGTCCCTGCCTATAAACCCCATTCTTTTATAAATCTAGCTAGTCTATTCTGATGCATTCATATGCAATGGCTTGAGTTCTTGGAGCATACAAATATTTTAAAGAGTAATGCTTCATGTGATACAGCGAGCTAATAGAAGCAACAGTAAATGAAGGAGTGTACTGAGTTTATTTGCCTTCCAGGCATAAACAAAACTTTAAACGATTTGTAGAATTTGGGACCATTATTGTTACAATTGAATAGGAGAATTAGATGAATTCAGGAACTCCACAGATATGGACTGCCCTGGATTTCACCCTTCGATTGATGATTTCCAGTTCCGACATTACTTCTCTCCAGTGGCTGCTTAAGGACAAACAGTCCATAACTACAGCATAGATGGCTAGATTCTGCACAGCAGCACTGAGGATTCATCAGAAAAATGTGTCTATTCCACTGTAGCTATTTTATTCAACAAATGTGGCAAAGCTGTTGCACTGCTTATTCCTTTCCCTTTTTGTATTAAACTGACTATGGGCCACACAGTTTATGGATTGTAATTCTAGCATAGTTAGACCGTGTATAATTGACAGACTGGATTTTATCATAGTTTTTAGCTGTTATTTGTTATTTTCTACTATAATTTTTAATTGTATATTTATTGAGTGCTTTTATTTGTTCTGGTCTCTGGTCTATGACCGTAATAAACTGAAATGGGTTCAACTGAGATCAGCATACAGAACCTCTGGTCATGAATGCTTCTGACCATGACCAAATCGGGTTCCGACCAAAAAAATCACATTTTTTTTCGTGGCCAATTTCTCCTTCTATGCCATTTTTTTTTTGTAAGTGCCAAATTTCAAAACTTTGGTTCAGGACCAAATCGGGTTACGACCAAAGTTATGGAATGAATTATGGTTGTGACCAGAGGTTCTACTGTATATGGGGACTGATTGGGGTAGATTGTAGGGTTAATACCAAAATATAATTTCATCATATTTTATTTATCTATATATTAAATTATTGTATTTTATTTTATTCCAATTTCATTTCAAATTGTGTTTTATCCAATTCCATTTTAAATCGTTTTTATCAGATTTTAGAAATAATTTGTGCCTGGAACTCTGCACTTTGATATGGCCCAAGGACTAATCAATAAAGTCAAGTAAATAACCTTTGCCTGTTCACTTTTACTGTGTCACTTAAACTAAAGATCACCCTAAGTACTGCAGCTGTTTTTTCAGAGGATCTGTTCTAATACCCTAATCATTCCAGCTGCTGTTTTCCCTTCCTGTTCTGTATTTTCTAGGCACAAATCAGACAGGAATATTTTCAGAGATAGTGTCTAATTTGAGAATTTACTCTAATTTGCAAGGACTGTTCTATTTTAATATTTCATTAAGCAAGTTTCCCATTGCTGAATTACAGCATGGAACTACTTTACTTTGCATATTTTTAATCTTTAATTTAAAACATATTATATATCATTAGCTGTTAGCTGAGGGTTTTTTTTTTTTAAAAAAAACAACCTTTAGATATTTAAAATAACTGTGTCAATTTAGACACCATTTTTCTTTGAGGCTTCTGGGCTGCCACATTCAGTGCCTGGGAATTTGGGAGGGGGACTTCAAGGAGTGGTGGAAGATTAGCCACAACAACATTAATTTCTCAGAAAGTCAAGGGCACATTGCCCTGCACCTGGAGAGGAGTCACTAGGGATAGTTTCCAGTTGGAATGAAGTAATGATTGGACCATGTGATGGACTATTGGGTGCAGGGGTTGATTTTTGAGTTTTCTTTGGGCTAGGGAAAACCCAGAACTCTCAGATTCAGGTTTTCCCCATATGTGCCAATATGACATATCTAATAAAATGGATCTTTGGGAAGATGATATTCTCAGAATCTTTTTCTCTGGAGGCTGTTACTTGTAATGCTGACAAATTGTCTCTGGATTTATTTCAGATGAAAAAGTATTATTTGTGACAATTTCATAAAATGGATAGAATAAAATTATCATATGCACATATGAATATTCTGTTGAAATCGCCCTTGGGTAGCTTAATTAAAATGTTTAAACTGCTCAGTGCTCCTCCAGGAAAAACAACAGCATATTATCAAGATTAAAGTTTTAAAAGCTGGAAGACTTTATTCTACAAATTGATTAAAAATCTATCTAAAAGTCTATACATTGCACACAAAATTCCACAAGATTATGCCCTCCAGCAAATGGCTAAGCTAAATTTCAGTTATGGGAGCTGTAGGCAATGCATCTGACCAGTAACAGACTGGGCAAAGTTGCCTTAACAAATGGCAATTAAACTTTATATAATGTAGCAGAATTTTGGAAAGTCACTGTCAAAAGACAGCTGAACCTGCGCTAAATCAGTTATGTGATTTAGCATGAAACAACCTTTCCAATTGGTTACTAATTAGCTATCATTCAGCCAATTCTATATTAGCTCTGTATTCTATTATAGAACCATTAGGAATATTTGCAATATGTGTTTATTAGAAACTGTTCAGGCTAGATGGGAAAACTTTGAATCTTTATAGTCCTATCAAATCTAACATTAAGTTGGAACATTTTCCTTGCAGTGAATTACCACTTCCTGAACAGATACTGAAAGCTTCCTTGTTCTGTCTAAAATTTACCTGTGCAACATGATCTTTTTCAAGGGTGTTTCTTATCTCCTGTTTCCTAATTTGTTCCAGATCATTATGCATTTTAAATTATTCCAGCAGTTCTAACTTCCTAGGTCCTGATCTATGTCTGGCTGTAGTCTACATTTTATAAAAAGACATTGTCTTTTCTTTTTTTAAAAAACCAATATAATAATGAATTAAATTCATCATAATACCAAAATATTTTTAATAAAAATAAATATATTTTTATTTTTATAAATGTTAAGGGGTACATTGAAAATAAAAAAACCTGAAAAGCTATCAAAGAGTTGTTGTTGGAGTTGTTGGGGAATATTCCAAATATCATAGAAAAAAGAACTGTAAAGGTAAGAAAAGGTCGTATTTCCAAGGGTTATATCTTCTGCCTTTTCTTGATGAAACAACTATTCTCTACTCTTCTAAAGTCCAGGATATTCTTACTGGACTTTAATATAATTAATGCTAGCAGAAATCTGAAATCCATTAGAAAGAGCCAGGTGGGGAATGGGCTGGTTCGATCATAAAACAATGGTAGAATTAACTATTTAGATCAACGTGCTTTTGAAATATTTGTGAAATCAATGTCCCGGGTAAGGATGCATTCCAAGCTTGGAAAGTATTATCACAAAATAAAAATGATATATGGACAAGATTATGATTTATACCTACCGGTAATTCTTTTTTATTTTCAGGTACAATAAAAGAAGATACTTTCTGTTATTGAAAACAGAAATGTCCTAAACATGATGTATGCATGCAAGTTGAAATTACTTTATCTCAGAAGACATTAGCTTTGATTCCAAGAACAAGCTCAACATTAATATAGTGTGTGTAAGAGAGAGAGAGAAAGAGAGAGAAAGAGTAAATTGACTTTTTGGCAATACTTATTTCCTTTTTGAATATATCATTATAGAACAAGGATAGAAATAAGTCAGCTAAAATGTATCATGACATTAAGAACTAAGCATTTGAATTATCTGACCCAGTTTTGTATGCATTTACATTACCTAAACAGACTGATATACTCCTTCAAATTATATTGAGGATTGCTTTTTGGAGGAACAGGGTAAACAGATTAAATTGGAAATTCTTTTTTTTGTTTGATTCGAGTTGCAGTTGTTTTGGAATCTAGATTTTTTACTTTAACAGTTAAAAGATAAATGTTTTTTGGCTTTAATATCCAAACCAATCTTAAGACTGCGACAATTTTTGCAAATGCAATTATAATTCCTTCTATTCTCTGCAGTTGTATAGACCACAAAGAACAATAGTATTGTTAAAGATATTAACCTAATAGCTATTAGATAATCACCTAATATAATCTAATTCAATATCACAGTTGGCCTTCAATTAAAATTATTCCTCTACTTATTTTCCCTGGATATTATTAAACAAAATTTACCTTTCTGTTATATATTTTTTCCAGGCAGAATATTTATACTTAGCTCTGTCCAGCTGTCTATATATTTGAGACACTCTGTAACTTTATATGGGACAGAATATAAACTCTCATAAAAGTTATTCATAAATTGTGATGCAAACACTGTATCACTGCAAGTCACTGCATAATGACATGAAATCAAATTTGTATTTTATGTATATATGACAGCTTTCTGATAAATCGTGTAAGCTTTCAATCTCCCTATTTTGAGCAGTGCATATATATTCTGTGAATTGCATTTTTTGATACCAAGAATGAGTCAAGGCTTCCTCCTTCCTGGGCTGTGTCATCCGTGTTAGACTCATAATAATCTCTACAGCTATCAAACAGCAATCCCATAAAAAAGGAAGAGTCCAAAAAATACAGCTCAAGCTGCAGAACTGCAAAGTCTACTCTTAGCCTTAGTAAAAAAAAAAAAAAAAAAAGCTGCATTAAAACAGTTTTGCTCTGTTAATAGAGATTGATGGTTGAGAGAAGTCAATTCAGATACCATTATAGAATATTCAGTATGAAGCTGACAGAACAGTTCCAGAGCCCGCTGCCAAAGCAAATTAAATGAGCTCTTAAGCTCATCCAACAAGAATGATGTTCTTGGCTAGAGAATCAAGCAAGGAGAAATTGGAGTTCTAAGCACTTTGTTCCACGTAATTCTACAAAACCAAGGCAGAGAGAAAGATAAGAAAGAAAATAAGGTTTCCGGACATCTGACAAAAATGGAGCGAGCAAGCAGGAATTAATATAAAGTGCCAGGAGCTATACTATTTAGGATATTATAATCTAGAACAGTGATGGTGAACTTATGACATGTTAAAGGAGACACACCATTAAACTTTAATGTACAGTAAAACCTGACAACAACTGTTCTTGAAAACATGTCCTGTTTCATGTGATGTTTGCAGACTGTAGAGGTCACGTGAGGATCAGATGTGCTTTCACATGGCCTTCAGTCCCTCTGTAAGTTGCACAAGAAAGTATACATTCAAAGTGTACATTATGTACACAAATGTACATTAGTGTACATTCAAAGTGACAATAAAGTTATTCTAAGTCAAAGTCTTCCCTTTTGTTCACACACCTAAATGTCAAATTAGGCATTTCCTGACTTTTTGACATGCTGAACCCTAAAGTTTGCTGTCACTGAAGAAGAGCCTACAATTTTGTAGCCTCAATTTTTGGGGGACTTTGAACTTTTTAGGTTCAACTGGATGGCATACTTTAGAAGTCAAAAATAGCATTATAGTTGGCAATTGATGCAATATTTGAAATAATGTTTAAAAGAATAGTATTCTGGACAATTAGATAATAAGCAAACAATCTATGATGATTTTAGCACATTCATTTCAGGGACAGATGAAGGAGTTCAGAAAGTCAGAGAATCAAAAAAGCAAGACTTCTGAGAGAGTGACAGGGGGAAGACTGTGGACAGCATCTTAATAGCGATTCCTTTTATGCAATGTTCAGTTTCAGGAAAAGGATAAAGAAAGAAAAAAGAAAGAAAGTAAAGAAACCAAGATTTCCTTTTTTAAAAAATTTTCTTGCCATAGCAAAGTGGGAGAATCCATACAGGATTTGCTAAGAAAGAGCAGCTTTTGCACAGAACTATTCACTAGCGAATGGAGAATAAAATAGAATATTTCAGGAATGGAGACAGAGGGAAGGAGACCCGGATGGGAAAATAATCACCTTTGCAGCCCTGAGCTCTTTGTACATAGAGTTCTGCTCTCTCTTTTTCAATAGGAAAGCATCTATATAGAGCTCAGGGTTGAACTATTTAACTTCAACAGTGTTGCATTGATGATGTTACTTAGCCAGGTAATGAAATGTCTACAAGCAAACAGCAAAGCTCAGAGGGCACCAAGGATTCCCCAATTTTTCTTAAATAAAAAAAGCCTTTTATTAGTGTTGTTAGTGCTTAAATATTGTAGTGACATAGGAAATAAAAAATAGAGATGGAAGAAGATACAATATTATAAAAAAAGAAAGATACAACATGAATGTGTTGTTTCATGGCTGCATAGCAACAGTTTTACTTGGTGTTGTTTATATTTATATTATACTGACTTGTTTTAATTTTAATGTTTTATGATGTATACCACCCACAGTCAATTGTTGAGATGAACACTTACAGAAATTAAATAAATAATATTTTCACCCTTTTCTTTTTATTTTGCACAACCACTAATTGTTGCTTAGATATTCATACATTCTTTAAACTTTTACAGATGGTATTTAAGTCTTTTAGCTGTTTGTTAATTTATTTATTTCTTATCTTCAAAGCCATGTTTATATGTCTTAGTTTGCCTTGCTCTATAACAGGGGTCTCCAACCTTGGCTCCTGGAAGCCTGGCGGACTTCAACTCCCAGAGTTCCACAGCCAGCAAAGCTGGCTGTGGAACTCTGGGAGTTAAAGTCCGCCAGGCTTCCAGGAGCCAAGGTTGGAGACCCCTGCTCTATAATATGTTGTCTGTAAGAGAGCCATTCCTGCTTGAATTTGTTTAGATCTCTGTTATAAATATATACTGTCAGTTTCACCATTGCCTCGTATTCTTCAATTTTGTCTCAATATTATATGATTCACAAGCTTCTTGTTTTTCCAATATTGTGCCTCTTTCTTTCTGCTGTCAGCATTTATTTCAATAAATTGTGATACTTTTCATTTATACTCTCTTGAATCATTTGGTAATAAATGGCTACAAAATATCTTAACTTAAAATTTTATTTCCACAATTCCCTGAATATTTTGACATATTCCTTTCCAGTACTTTTGAATTGTCAGAATTCATACTATGAGATTAACAAATTTATTTTTCTCCTGATATCAAAATGGTGCTTTTGAAGTATCATCTTTATGACTTTATCAATGCATACAGCTCTTTAGCACCATGGTTGAAAAATAAGCAGAATATATGAAGCCTACAGCATCATACATTCAAAAGGAGGAATTCATGTAATGGATCCATGATATAAATATAGTTGAGATTGTTTCTCTGGTCCCCAAAACAATACAATAAATATATAGAAAGAAATATATAGAAATCACTATTTGTTAATTAGTAAAGACTATTCTACCATCACACCAAATTCAAGGAGGATAAATTCAGGCAACCATAAAGTATCAGTAATTCAGAAAAAGGTGCAAAAATTATTTTAAGATAATGGGACTAGACTATAATGGTCTTGGTTGTAAGAAAATAGGCGTTGGCTTACCTGCAGTTTCTCAGCATGCCCTGAGAGAATACACATATATGTATTGAATCTGCCTTTTTGCAGAGACTGAGTTACTCCTCTTCTTGCCGGGGCAGGAAGTCCTCTAGCCCCAGCTATGATGAAGGCACAGCCACCTGACGATCTTTTCTGGTGTTGGCTCTGCCTCCCACCTGGACAATGGACCAGATGGTTGCCTGAGTGGGAGTGGATTATCCCAAGGCATGCTGAAAAACTGCGTTCAGGTAAGCCAAAGCCTATTCTCCAGCATGCCTATGGGAGAATCCACACATATGGGACATATCAAAGCTGGGAGTCCCTATGGGAGGGTAGAAGTCTGGTCCTGTGAACCCCCATCTGTATGCATTTGTTGTAGCACTCTTCTGCCAAAGGCTGCCTCTGTGGAGGCATATGTGTCCAGTTTGTAGTGCCATATGAAAGAAGATGGGGAGGACCACGTCACTGCCCTGCAGATGTCCTGGGCTTGTGTTGCCCAGGCAGCTGTGGTAGCTGCACTTCTCATTGAATGGGCAGTTACTTGCTTGGTTAGAGGAAGAGCTTGAGTCTTGTAGACCTTGGTTATACAAGCCCTGATCCAATGGCCTATGGTTGAGGAGAAGACTTTAGTACCCATTGAAGACAGCTGAAATGAGACAAACAGGACTTCAGTTTTGCGATATGTCGATGTTCTTTTGATGTATATGCGAAGTGCCCTCCTTACATCCAGTTTATGCCATCTGTGCTCTCTCTCATGAGATGGAAAGGGGCAGAAGTCAGGTAGGATGATTTCCTGAGCTCTGTGGAAGAGGGAATTGACCTTAGAGATGAAGGAAGGGTCAAGATGCAGGACTACCCTGTTTGTGTGGAAGGTACAGAGGTCTTCTTTGACTGAAAGAGCTGCCAATTCCGATGTGTGCCTGGCTGAGGTAATGGCCACTAAAGAGGTGACTTTAAGTGTAAGTAGCACAGGCTTAAAGATTGAAGAGGTTCAAATGGTGCCTGGGTAAGGGCTTGTAACACTGGAGACAGGTTCCAGGAAGGGTACCTGTGAATCATTGGTGGTTTGAGATTGACAGCTCCTTTGATGAAGGTGCGGACTACTGGACAGCAGGCTAGGGAGCCCCTCTTTCCATAGTGCAAGACTGTGGACAGGGCACTACCTCTCTGTGCACTGTATTGGGAGAGAAACCTTTGTCAAGCCCGTCCTGCAAAAATTCCAGGACATGCGGGATGGAAGCCACCATGGGATCTGTGTCCTTTCTGGTGCACAAGTGATGGAATGCTTTCCAGGTAGAATCATATATTCTGTTCGTGGAGGGCCTCCTAGTGGCTTGTATTGTCCTGACAACCTTTCTTGAAAGGTTATCCCTCCTTAGGATCCTCCTCTCAAGTGCCAGGCAGTCAATTGGAGCCACTGAGGTTCCAGGTGTTCCAAGACCCCCTGGCTGAGAGAGATGCACTTACAAGCTCACTAGGTCTGTATACCATGACTGTCTGGGCCAATGGGGAGCTATGAGAAGGATTTCTGCCTGTTCTAATAGCACTTTCCTTATTACCCCCAGAATGGGGGAAGAGGAGGGAAGGCATAAAGGAGACCCTTGGGCCAGCGGCTGTGAAGGGCGTTGACTCCTTCTCCTTCTGCGAAGGGCGCTGACCCAGTAATGGGAATCTGGAGAAGAATCGGGGAAGTTGGGTGTTTGTTGGAGTGGCAAAGAGGTTGAGTACCAGCCTCCCAAATTTCTGAGACATCTGAAAGAGATCAAAGTGGAGATGCCACTCAGAGTTGTCCACCCTGGTTCTGCTGAGGTACTGTACATTTGATGTCCCCTATATGTGCTCCAGCTTGATAGACAGTAGGTGAACTTCCACCCAGATTCCTAGTTGCTCTGCTTCGGTTATGAGGGATCTGGAGTGGGTCCCTCCCTGGCGATTGACATGTGCTTTGGCTGCCACATTTTCCATTAGGATCAATACGTGTTGGCCAGCCACTGTGTTTGAGAGCTAAGTGAATAGCACGAAATTCTAACCGGTTTATGTTGTGTTGAAGGTCCTCTGGGGACCATTGTCTCTGTGTGAAATGGGGCTGTAGATTGGCTTTCCATCCCAACAGACTCACATCTGAGGTAACTGTTTTGTGATTGGGTTCCTTAAAGAGGAACCCCTTGTGGTAACTGCTGAGGAAACCCACCACCTGAGGGACCTGAGAACATCTGATGTCAGTCAGACCCTGATGTTGGGGGTGCTGAGCCTGTCCTCTGGACTGGCAGGAGGAACCATTGGAAGAGTCTGGCATGTAATTGGCCCAGGGCATGATGGCTTTGCATGAGATCAATTTCCTCAGGAGCTGAGAAAGCACTGCTAAAGGAGCCACTCACTCCGCTGTGAGTTGCATAACCAAGAACTTGATGCTGTCCTGGTGCTCCTGGGACAAGTACACCTAACACTGATTGGTATCTATCACTGTGCCTAAATTTAGTAGGCGGGTGGAAGGGATTAGCTAGCTTTTCTGGAAGTTGATGGAAAATCTGTGGTCCTGTAGAACTCGGATCGTAGAGGCCAGGTCTGACCTGGCTTGTTGTTGGCACTGGACTGGATAAGAATGTCATCCAGATAGCACAGGATGCACACCAGGATTGTTCTGAGGTGAGCGGCCAGTGCAGCCAGTACTTGTGAAGATCCTGGGGGCCGATGACAGGCTAAATGGCTGGGCCTGTATTGATAATGACTCCCTGCATAATAGAAACTGAGAAACCTCCGATGGGAGGGATAGATGAGAATGTGGAGGTAAGTGTATGTCAAATCAATGGACATAAGGAGATCGTGCCCCCCCCATGCCTTCCAGAATCGACTGCAGAGATTGTATTTTGAATCTCTTGTGTTCTATATGAACATTCAGTTTTTTAAGATCCAGGATCGCTCTCCATCCCCCCAAGGCCTTTGGTATGATGAACAGAATGAAGTAAAACCTATGCCCCCTCTGATCCTCTGGCACTGGCTCGATGGCCTAGATGTCCAGCAAGTGCTGGACCACTGTGTTCATGAACTCTTTCCTTAAAAGGTTTTTGGAGGTTGGAAAACAGGTAAAGATCCTCAGAGGAGTGGACAGAAAATCCAGGGTGAGACCAAATCAGGACCCAAGAATCGGATGTGATGTTCTCCCACTAATCTGCAAATAGGGCCAGCTGGCGGCCGATGGGGGGAGGGGTCCAGCAGTCATTTGGATCGATGGAAGGAATAACCTCTTGTGTCATGAAAGGGCCATTTGGATTGGAACTGTTGCCTATTTCTATCTCGAAATCCCAATTTATCTGGAGGGCGATCTGACCTGGATTGGTAGGATCTTTGGAATTGAGAAAATTCCTGACCTGAGTCTGAGGAATGAAATGGCTGCTTATGGGTGTAGGGAGAAGCCCTTCTATCTGCCCTCCTATTAAGAGAGGAGAACACCTTCTGCTTGTCTTTGTTTTCTACTAGGAAGGGATTTAAAGCTTCTCCAAATGAAGAGGAACCCATGTAGGGTGCTGAAGCCACTTTCCATTTGATTCTAGCATCTGCTTGCCAATGTCGTAACCATAGCAAACGACGAGAAGTAACTTTAGATGCCAGAGCCCAGGGAGAAATTCAGGCTGCATGCAGGGAAGAATCAGCTGCAAATTCAGCAGCTGCCATCAATTGTTGATGTCTTGATCAATTCTGATTTCCTCTAAGGGAACCTGCCTGCAATTGGCGGAGCCAGAGGAGAGATGTTCTGGTGGAAAAGGAGGTGGCAGCAGCTGCTTTGACCACCCAGGCATTGGTCTGGTGAGTCCTGCAGAAATGTTGTTCCATCCTCTTGTCCTCTGTCTTAAGGGCCTCTGCTATGTCACCAGAGATTGCAGATGGAGACATCAAGGATGCCAAAGTCTCATCCAGAGGGGGCAGTTGAAGTGATTTGGTAAGGAGAGGAGCCATATTGAAAAAATAATAATTAACCCCACCCCAGGAAGGTCCCTGGCTGCACCCATTGCCTCTGAACTACTTCCAGAAATAACTTGGGGTGAGGGATTTCTTGTTGGAGAACTCTAGGCTCAGAAAAAAAACCCTGCTGTTGGGTCCCTGAGTGTCAGGTGAAGCAGTTGGGACATTAGGCTGAGGATCAATTTAGTGGTCCTAGCCTTGTGGAATAGAGATTTACACAGCCCCGGACTGAATAGGCCAATGAATGAGGGTGGATCAGGTAATAAGCCCTCATCTTCTGAGAACTCTGGTTCTCCCTGACCTTCCTCTTCCATCCCAGATGTCCTACTTCTGATGGAGAAGTATCCCCCTGGTGCCTAGGGGATCCCATGGAGGCCACTGGTTGCAATGTCTGGCGATCAGATCTTAGGAAAGATGGATGGTTCCTCCCCCTTAGGGTGGAGGCTACCCTTTGAGAAATGGCCTGAGAGATAAGGGCCTTAATGTCCTCTGATAACTCTGGGTCCAATCTATCTGCTGAGTGCAAACCTGCTGCAGTGGGAGTAAACATGGCCTCAGGAATCCTAGTCCTGTCTCTGACTTGTAAATCTGCAGGACTAATAATCAGGCAGTCAAAGGGAAACCTTTGAGCTTGGATTTCCTCTGCAGATAGAATAAATTCTTGTGCTCTATCTCCCTCTGGTGACCAAATCCTGGGAGCTGCAGGCAACTCCTGTACTAATGGCTGCTGAGGGAGGGAACTACCAGGCTCTGGCAAAAACAGCCACCCCGGAGTTTCCCAGTTGAGCCTGGGCATGCAACAGCGTGCTGGGGATAATTGCGGCTTCAGCAGCCACCCTCAGGCGGTGGGGGATTATTTTGGGGCTCTCCCTTGTTTACCTGGGCTGTTAGGCCTTCAATTGGTAGTTCAGGGGAGCCGCAAAAAAACGGAGCAGGCAAGAGGTCCAATTGCTGCCTGTTTATGAGGTTTTTCACTTTCCTTTAAAGCTTTGCAAACCTTTTTGGAGAATCCACACTTTAAATGCTGCTTCCTGTTGAAATTGTTGGAGCCAACCTTTGCCACATCTCTATAGGGCCAAGACTGAGCCATGACTGGGGCTAGGGGACTTCCTGCCCCGACAGAAAGAGGCGGGGCAAAGATTGATGACTCAGTCTCTGGGCAGAAAGGCAGAATCAACCCATATTTGTGGATTCTCCCATAAGCATGCTGGAGAATTGTTGCAGTTTAGCACTAATCTGCAGCATTTGCCCTGTCTCCAACACCCTAAGAAAATGCTACTAAAATTTGCAGAAAAAAATACTGGCTTTTTGTAGCACATTTCCCTCCTTTACTGCCTTCAAAATTATGGGCTTCCTGCTCCAATTTTGTCAATTAGTCCCTGTTCTAAAAGCCACTTTTTAGACAGATTTCAGGCTGAACTTGGCACTGGTTTGGGACAGAAAGATAACCATCTTATCATTAATCCTAAATTAATGCATCTCAATGGCTGTACAAAGACTCAGCTGATACATTGAGTGAACAACTCTACAAACCATTGTCCAGCTATAGGAGGCACAAAATTCAACAGCAAGAAGTTCAGGCTAAAAGGGGCAGGTATTATATTGTATTCCCTGACCTTTAAGTTTACTCAAGAGTTTTTGTGGACTAAATTTGTTACAAGGCTTTTCAAAACTAGAAATAAATAATGTTGACATATCCGTTCACATGCTGCTGACACTGAAAAAAAACATTGTGAAAAACACCTTCAGAAATTTGTTAAGATCTATTTTTCTAGAATCTTTAAAAAAACCTTGATTTTCCTTTGGCACAATTATTTTTCCTGATGTTTAGCTGTTTAATTTTTATTACCATTTCTATCAATTTGTACAGAAAAGACATTAAGCTGACTGGCCATTAATTCCTGGAACTACTTAACTCCATTTTTAAAAAATGATGTCATATTAGCTGTCTTCTGTTCTTTGAGCCTGAGGCTGACTTGAGGGACAAGTTACATAATTTTGCAACATAATCATCAAATTTACATTTGCAGTAAGTCAGGTGGATGTCAACATGGCCCAGTGATTTGTTTCTGTGAAATATCTCAGTGTCCTATGAGTTCTGGAATAGCTTCTCCAGTTACCTCAATTTGTTTTAATGGTTACAGTGCTCCCCTTGAGAAAGTCAACAGGGGCATCTACCCTATATCTTCTGCGGGAAAAGGCAGATGCAAAGATTCCAGCTTCTCTCCAACTTCCATACCTTCCTTGATTTACTCCACTGGATAACTGATTCACTACTAGGAAGGGTTTTTCCACCTATCATTAAATCAGAATCTGCCTTATTGTAACTCAAATCCTTTATTTCATGCCCTGTGTTTTGAAATGAGACAGAACAGATCTTGACTTTCCATGCATTTAAAGAGTGCTATTATAATGCCCCCTTCAAGTAACTTAAGGCCAAGCATAACAGTTCCTTCAACCTTCTCTTCATGGGGTTTGGTTTCCAGGCACTTAATTATTTATGTTGTTCTTTTCTGAACTTATTCCAGCTACTCTGAAAATTGAAAGTAAACACAATACTCAAGATAAGGTTGAACAAAACAGGATGAAATGAAATAATTATTTCCTGCAATTGGGAAAATATATTTCCACTAATACAGGCTAAACTTCTTTTTGCCTTTTTTTAAATAGCTGCACAACATTGTTAATTCAAGTGCAGTTTGCAATCAAATACAATTTCTACATCTTCTTTACAATTATCATTAACAAGCTGGATATAAACTATCCTATATTTCTGTGTTTGAGTTTTATTTCCTAATGAAATAGGAAATCACCTCTATTAATTACTTTCCCTTTCACTTAGTTACTTTCAGCCCATTTCCCTAACCTATATAAGGTTATTTTGAGTCGTTTTTCTATCTTTAGGCTATTAGGTATCCAATCCAGTGTTATGTTATCTGCAAATCAAAGCTTTCTTATCAACAAGTTGTGGGGTACTTTGTCAAATATTTTGTAAAGGTCAAGGTATATTATGTCTTCAACATTCCCACAGAGTTATTACATAACAAATTCACCAAGTTTAAAAATAAGAGGAAAAAAAATACTCTGGCAAGATTTCTCCTTGTCAAATCTTATGCTGATTGACTTCTGGTAATTACCACATTTTTCAGTGTGTTTACAACTCACTTTCTTTTATGATCTGCTCTAAAATCTTTTCATGCAATGATGTCAGACTGATTTTATCAGAACTTTCTTTTTAAAAGATGGGAACAACTCATGTCATCTGGAACTTGTTGGTAGTAATGTCTTAAGGATGATACCAAAAAGTGCAGCCATTGATATTCTCCAAAGGAAAAACAAGAGACAGACAGCATCCCATTTCTACTCTTTACCCGTGCACATTAGCCTTTTGTAGGGTACAAAATAAAATTAGCTACCATATTGGCTCTTATTGTGGAAGTAGCAAAGGTGTCCTTGTTCAGTTGAGATGGAGGAGAGGTGGCAGCATAATGTCTTGGCTCTTTCAGGGGGTGGATAGGAAATCCTACAGGCAGAAAACAAGGGAAGCTTCCCCATCAATGAGAAGCTACATTACGCAGCATCTTCCAAAGCAATGTTCCAAAACTGTTGTGTGATATTTCCTCTGGAGAAACAGCTGAGCTTATAAATATGCAGAGCTAATCAGCTCAACTTTCCTAGGGTTGCTGGGAGCCCCAAGACTTTGTTGGAAATTATAAGAAGGTTACCTGAAAGAGATGGAATGAGCCTATATGTGTGTCATGTGGCAATTGCCATTATTTTCTCCCCCCAAATATTGCTTAACTTATGCCATGGACAGAGGAAAAATGGAAAACAGATGCTTCCCAATTATTCTCCCATTTTATTGAGAGCTGCACATAATAACAGATACTGTACATTGAAAGATTATCATTTTGTATCCAAGTTGTAAAACAGAGCTTATATACCACAATGTATTTTGTATTTCTTTAATCTTCCTGTTTTTTGATATATTACCACTTTGTTTTGCTCATGGATTTTTTTTAATGGAGTGCAATACTGAAATTGTATTTAACACATCTTATAGACATTTAGAGTAAAAATGTACAAAAATAAAGGATTATATTTTTAACATGCTGTATTGCAAAAGCACACTATCTTTGGCTCATAATCCAACACACATCTGATTCTCTACTATACAATACAATTTGTTTCATATAGTGGAAAGTTCAGAAGTATAGAAAGTAGTTCAATGGTATGCTTAAATGGCTCTGGTGCTATAAAATGGACATGTTAAACCCTGTTTAATGGAACATTGCTCAAGTCCAGCAAAACTACTTATTGTATAAACAGATCTGAATATAAGATACGCTACCTATTACTCAAAATTCTGTTTTATGAAGACCTTTGAAATGTCAAACTGTCAGTCAATTAAACAAATTGTCAAGATAAGATCACAAAACTGGTCTAGTCAATATTCTGAGGTATTCATAATCAAAGAAAACTTTCAGGGAAAAAAGAATATTGCTAAGATAATAAAGCTATTTTGAGTTATTCAGTGGTTAGGAATGATGAAATGCTAGAGGAAAGGTTAAATGGAAGACTTCTAAACTGAAGAGGAAAATATATCATGAAAAGGCATTTTGATATGAAATAGATTAGGATGCTTTATGTTCAACTGAAGAACTAATGAACTTTGTCAAGCATTCCATTTGTGATGATACTCTAAGATACCCATCTACAAAGAAATGGGAGGAATTGGAAGGCTCCATTGATTGACACTTCTTAGGAACTGAAGAATAGGTGGAGGTTCTACTGTATTGCATGCTGTTGTGAGCATCTTAAAAAACCTGAATGTCCATTATTTATAATAAGATAAATGGACAAGCCAAACTTTTCATCTGACCAAAAATATAGTGATGAAATATTATTGCTATGAGAAAGAGGGCATGACATTGTAGCTATTTTAGAACATAATGTGAAAGTGAGCACACATTTGCACGAAACAATTGTCATTTGACATAATTTATATAGTTCCAGTATAAAAATGTGTTCTGCCAAGTGCTATAAAATGATCATTTTTAAGAAATGCAATAGTAATAAAAGTCTTGGACTAAATTGAATAAGTGGAAGTAAGATTAAAGATAAAGATCAAACTAATTTCAAGTACAGCAACAAAGGAGGCATTAAAAGTGTGGGGGGGAGGGTATTTATTTACATCCTTTTAGGATCAACTATCAACAGTAAAGGAACCAGCAATCAAAAATACACCACAAACTACTATTTGGTAGAGTAGATCTGAAAGCCTTGGAAATGATACTGAGATGCTGAGACATGTCTATACTAATAGAGTCATATAGGTAATGGTCTATGCTAGCAAAAGTTGGACTTTGAAGAAGCGGAATAAAAAGAACTTTGACACTTTTGAAATTTGGTGTTGGAGAAGACTCCTGAGAATATCATGGACAGTCATTATTGGAAAACCTGAAGGATCATATTGGGAACAAATCCTCCTGAATAAAATTTACCTTTTTGATCACTAAAAATTGATACTGACTGGATGGAGCATAATTAGTGACAACCAACCAACCAACTGATCCACCATTTAAAACTGCCTCCAATAACTTACCAATAATTTAACATTGTTTATGGCTAAAATCAGGAGTGTTTATTATCATTTCTTAATTTGTACTGACTTATGTTGGAGTCTACCTATGTTTTTATTTCCATTAACTTCTTTTGACTAAATTCTGGATCTTCTGTTTGCTTTGAATACTAGTGTTATGAATATTTGCTGACATTTCAAGACCCATTTATATTTTGCTCGCTTATGAACCACTAAATTGCATAAATGCGACATAGAGCTCCCTTAAAAGAAACATAAATTTTCTCCTTTTTTCTTATTTTGTTATCCAATAACAATAATAGCTTTTAACCTCTTAAATATAACTATTCTTAAATAATTTTTGTATCATTAAGTGGTTTTCTCAAAAATTATTATACATCTAAATATATCTCTGCTATTAAATCTATATCATTTATATATTTGTTCCATCTGTATTACAATAAATGAAGATAGATCAGATAAGGTGAACTTGAATACAATGCTTTAAAGAGAACTCATTGAAATGGCATTAATCCAGACAGATAAGAGTATGGTGGTGAAATGTGGGCAAGGAATGAGAAGTTCATTTTAATGAACTAATAAAAGAAACCACCCTTCTAAATATATACCTATATACATATCAATAGACAGCTCCTTGAAACAGTTAATTTTAATTATAATTATACATTATAATTTATAATTTAATTATAATTTTAACAATTATATGGCAATACATTTTTAGTAACAATTCTAATAAGCATTTGAAATTGTAGTATTGAAAGCATTAGAAACTCCAACAGATTTATGTGTAAGATAGAAAATAATATTAATTACATGAAGAAAATATTTAAGCATGCCCTCTAGCATTCTTCAAAGATCTGAGAACATCACAGAAAAGTAGTCAAACCCTTGATAATTTTTCTTTACAAGTGAGATCAGAACTACTTTTAATAGATTTAAATAAATAGATAGATATTTATATAGAGGATAACATTCTGATAGTAAACACATATAAACAATTTTAGAAGATGGTCTTTTCTGAAGTTGTGAAGGAAAGTTTCTTTGGAGATGTTCTACAATTTAAAATAGCATAGGGATTAATAGCAATAGGGATTAATGTTAACAAATTCATCTCCAATTTTAAGAGTAACCATGATCCTTGAAATTGGTTAAAAATGAAATACTTTAGAAATAAATATACAGGTACATTTTCAGAAATTCTAGGAGAACATCAGGAATTGCTTTGAAATCCTGAATTTCAATGGTAGAGAATCAGAAGCATCATGGAATGAACTTAACCTGGAGTAAAGAATGGCAAGTGTTTTAAATCTGTATTTTGATGAGTTCCCCTATATCAAGTTTTATTGGATTTCTAAAAAGTTTTGCAAAATTGTAGATCTTATGATTATCAAATAGCTTTGAGGTGACATATTTCTTACTAGGAAATTCATAAATAGTGCGATAAAAAGGAATTAAGGTTTGAAGAGGACAACAAATGAAACAACATTCATCCACTTGAAAATTTTGTTTAGTTTTATAGATGAAAAACTCCTGGTGCAAAGGCCCTATTTCATCCTTCCTTCCAAGGAAGACAGATAGGGTAAATAAATAAAATCAGGTCAAGAATGATGCTATTGTTCTATGAGATATACCTAAGGCTAATTTTAAAATCATATAAAGATTCTAAATTATACACAAGAGATGGATCTTCATTAATTAACTTCATTAATTAATGTGGATAGCATGATTTTAATTACTTTATTGGCTCTGTGGTTGCATAAGGTAATTAATACTCTCAATCAAGGCTTATAAAAAAATCAACAAGTATGGGATGCAAAACCCAAGGCAAATAATCAAAGATCATTATAGTGTTTATTTGACAATATGTACGAGAGGGGATCTACCAAAAGACACTCCTGCAAACAAAATGATGCTCTGATATGTATATATTTCAAAAAGGAAAGAAAACGATACAGGCATACATATGCAGCAGAAGTGGGATTCAGCAGGTTCTGACCAGTTCAGGAGAACTGGTAGAGGAAATTTTGAGTAGTTCGGAGAACTGGCAAATCCCACCTCTGACTGGAGATTTTACAGTATCCTTCCCCTGCCACGCCCACCAAGCCACACCCACAGAACCAGTAATTCATCTGCTTAAAAATGTTTATGTAAATAGTATTGATAAAAATCTGATTAATAAGAAATATATTTGGTCTGTACTGGACTCCCAAAGGATGTCCTGTAGAAGATGAAGATCTGATTTTATTGATTGGAGATGTTCAAAAATTTTGGTTTAATTAATTCATAAGATATGATTCTGTGAATCTTTGACACTTTGGGTGGTGGGGGACTTGTATTTTAAGATACATAGTGGTAAGTAGTTTTATGGGGAAACTGCTAAATGTGAAAGATATCAATGTGATCGTCAATTATATACCAAAGTTCTAAAATAACTGTCCATGAAGAAATATGGATGTACCAGACATTGTGGTGGCTAAAAGGAAATTACTGAGAAATTGGAAACGTGATATTATTCCAGATAGTCTGCCTTTGGAAACATGTAGCTTATCTATTTCATACTAATCAAAAGATGAAACGATATGCCCTTCTTGGCCTAGATTTTAAGATATTTTACAATATTTTTCATTGGGTTATAATATCATATTATACATTAAGGAAGGGGGGTTGTTTTATTTCCTTTCTTCCTTTTCATATTTCTTATTATGGATTATTTTGTTTAGCTTGATTCTTTTTTGTTGTATATTTTTTTATTATTGTATATTGTTTTTTGTGCTTTATAAAAATTTAGAATAATATTTAAGATAAATAAAGAACAATGCTACCTAACTGATACTATTGACATGAACAAAATGACAAAAACACTGAAGTACTTCTATGCAAATTAGGTGCTATTGAAATATTATGAAACCAGTGATTTTAAAACACAACATCTACCTAAGAAAGAATGGATTTAATAAAGTACATCTCTTGGTTAAAGTCCCTGCTTCCAGGTGTGATATGTTAATCTGTAACAAATACCAACAAGGTGGAGTTGCGAATGCTTTTAAAAAGAAACTGACCTCCTAAGATTCTCTCATCAGCAAAATAAGGTTTCCAGTTATCTGGAAGTAAGCCCACCCACTAAATTCAATGAGACTTCATTCAGAGCAGTCATATTTAGAATTGTGCTAAATTGATGTTTAGGATATACTCAAGTTCGTGTGGTGTCCAAGAAATAAGAGCCCATAAGCACACCAAACCGTACTTTTTAAAGACTAATCAATTAATGAAATAAAACAAACATGTTTTTTTTTTTCCCCAGACAAGATCACTGAGATCATGTTCATGATCTCCCACCCACCCATATCACCTACCTCCCAGTGATGAACTGACTTCTGGACGGGGTGCACATCGGTTGGACATAGTAATTCTCTAGCTTAACTCCTTCCGCGGCTAGTTTATCCAGGGTAGGAGTCCGGATCTCTGAGCCATGATAACCGACGTCTCCGAAGCCCTGGTCGTCCGCCAGAATGAAGATGAGGTGCGGCTGGAAAGTGGGGGGAGGTGGCGTCTCGGAGCCTTCTTCCAACTTGGCCGTCCCGTTGGGTTCCTCGGGTGCTTCTGCCGTCGGCCCAGCTAGGTAGCCTTGAGCAAGGAGGCTGAGCACGGAGAAACCGGCCAGCAACCTCCCGGCTCGCATTTTCCCTCAGCAGAGCCGGGTTCGGGTCCCTCCCGCGTCCATTTCCTGAGGCGGAAAGAGAAACCAGGAGTCAAGAAAACTTCTCCAGGGGGAAGGGTTGGAGGGAGGGCGAGCCCATGGCAAACGTCGCCCGGCCAAGACTCCGGAGTGTCCAGGGTGGGACGGCAGAGGAGGAGTCGAGGTGGTCCCGTCGATCTCAAACCGTCGGCGGCGCGTCTTGCTTCATCCTAAACTGAAGCACCCACCTAGGAGCTGCCAGCTGCAGGCGAACTGGAAGCCCGCCTTATGCCACTGTCCCACCGCTGGCGGGACAGACGCGGGGGGGGGGGGGCGACTCGCGCGCGCACCCAAATGGCTCCCGGGAAGGAGCTCTGACTTTCACCCAAATTGCGCTTTTCTCTCTGAGGAGAGGAGAGGAGCGAACCGCCAGGTCTTCGCCCTTCTCTCTCTCTCTCCCTCTCTCTCTTGCCGCCTTCGGCGGTGAATCACTCCCGCTTCGGTTCCTTTCCCTCTCCGCCCGCCTCCCTTGCTCTGCCCCCACACCCCCTCTGCCTTGGCGAGAAAAGGCCAACCAAACGCCCGCCTCCCGGCCTCGGTCCAGGAACGCGCGCGCCCTCCGTTGCCTGTTGGAAGTGACCAGGAGCAAAACTGCAGCAAACGCTCTTGGGAGGACTTTGCAAATTTAGTAGCGCCGGGACTAATCAAAAATATATTGCAACAACAACAACAACAGCCAAATATACAACTCAAACGGATAAAACTAGAATCAAATAAAACATTAACCTGGTGTGTCTCGTTTTCTGCAAACAAGAAAGTGTAAGGGCTTGGGGGAATTCTTGAAGGAATGTATTACAGGTAGTCCTCAACTTACAAACAGTTCATTTAGTGACTGTTTAAAGTTACAAGGGCACTGAAAATAGTTACATGTGACCATGTTGCATACTTATGACTGTTGCTGCATCCCCTTCAGAGGTGATATTCAGCAGGTTTTGACAAGTCCTGGAGAACCAGTAGTGGAAATTTTGAGTAGTTTAGAGAACGGCAAATCCTACCTCTGACTGGCTCCCCCGCCATCCATTCTCTGCCTCCCGAGTCCCAGCTGATTGTCTGGGTCTTCTTTGGTTGCCCTGCACAGGAGAACGAAGCTGGAAAGCAGGTTAGAGGGATGGGGAAGGAATGGGATTTTACAGTAACCTTCCCCCAGGAATAGAGAGGAAATGAAGATTTTGCAGTATATTCTTCCCCCGCCATGCCTACCAAGTCAAGCCACACCCACCAAGCCAAGCCACACCCACCAAGCCACTGGTCATAAAAAAAACTGAATACCACTACTGATCCCCTTGGTCACGTGGTCAATGTTTAGATGCTTGGCAACTGACTCATAGTTATGACAGTTGCAGTGTCCCAAGGTCATGTGATTTTCTGACCAGCCGAGTCAATGGAAAAGCTAGATTCCCTTTACAACTGTGTTACAAACTTAACAAGTTGGCAAGAAAGGTCATAAAATGTGGCAAAACTCACATAATAAATGTTTCACTTAGCAACATAAATTTTGGGCTCAATTGTGGTCGTAAGTCAAGGAGTATCTGCATACATATCTGGGGGAGGAATTATGCGGGGTTGTTGTTGCTTATTTTTCTGTTGCTCAGGGTTTTTTCCAAGTATAAGAATCTTCTCTAGCATCCTTCGCTTTCTTCTGACGTATTCAGATTATTCAAGCTTCAACAGGCCAGTGAGCAGACCAGTGTAACATTATCAAGTACTGAATCACATTTTCATTTTATGGCCCAAGGAATTAACAAGACTTTCTCCTTCACAAATTCACAGGCAAAAAATTCCTGGTCTCTTGTCTTTTTTATGGTCTAACTCTAGCCTTCCATTGCCTCATCTGTACTTCCTAAAAAGGAGAGAGGTCACATATGTGTCAGGCGCTCCTTGGATCATATGAGTCATGCTCTTCCCCACTGGTTTCAAAGGGGTGCTAAGCACTATATGGCAGAATTCATATGACATTTCAAAAGCTATACATAAAGAAAACATTGCTTTAATAATGTGCCAGCTAATAGCAAAAGAGATAAATTGGAAACCTGCGTGGCCTCTTAATATAATCCCAAGGTCAGGAAAATAATATTGTAATGCTACCTAATGAAGCAATCGTTAGATAGAAACAGAACTATTTGCGCAGTTGTCATCTGGCCAACATTCTAAACTAATTTGCCTAGGATTTGTATTTTTGCATCTTGTGTGAACTTAGATACTGTAATGTGTTTAGTTTGTGGGGCAATCTGCTGTAGAACTCCAGGGAGATGGATAAGCAATGTTAAAAATAATAAAGTTTAAAACGATGTGTGGATGCAGCCAATATCTGTAAAATTCTCAACTCCGAAGGAAGCTTTTTGGAAGAAGCTTTTTGGCAGGTATCATTTATAGTGGAGGGGTGAGAATAGTAACATCTGTTGCAATTTTTCCTTTGGCTCAGCAGCAAATTGTGCAAGAGTTCTATCCTTTGCATTTGTCTTTCCTGTAGTAGGAATGTTAGAAAACCAAATGTGCATTGAAAAAATTATTGTGATTAATCATTTGTTTGTTAGATTTATGTTTAATCTTTTATTCAGGAATTGAAGACAGCATCAGCTTAAAAAAATAATAAATGTATTGTCCCATATACCCCGGAGTAGTTGATCAGTTGCACGTAGAAGTGTCTTGAGAGACAAATGTGTGTAAAAGAGAGTTAGATGGTGGTGGAGAACAAAACTGAGCATGGTAAAGAAGAAAAGAAAAAAGAAATGGGAAGCTTTTGAAATTGTGACTATAAATCACAATTTTGGGAATGATATTACTAGTTTTCCTCTTGAACTGATTGGGATAACCACCAACATACTTTCATCCTTCTTTTCTTAGATTTGCAAGAGGTTTTACAATATTTTTCATGCTTGTTACTTTAATTTTTTCATGTATGTACTCCTGGCACTTGCACTTATATCTCTAATTTTGAAAGACATGTTCATTATTCCTATTTTCCCTTGCTGTTTCCCATTTCCAAACATTCCAGCTATTTTCTTTTGATACTCAGTTTGTTTTTCTTTAGTCTACTTTGTACTTGGTGATGGTGCTGTATGTCTGGTGCTGCATCCTTTTGTAGAAGTTGATTTCACTACAAAAATACTGTTTTCAATGCTTCAGATATCAAAAATGTGAATACAAAGGATTTATTTTCAACTATATTGCCACTATTGTGGTGCTATATAAGAATATACCTACAAAACATAAATTTAAAATAATACCAACTGGATTTCATTTTAATGAATGCATACAACAATTTTTGCATTTTATTCATTGTAATATTACAGTTCTCTTAAAATAATTAAATTGACTTGACTGGACCTATATGATATTATTATCCTCAACCTGTATGACATTTGCCTGAATTCCTTGCATTGTCAACTATATTAAAGGATAAACATGATTGTGAATTGTGATAATTGAAATACTTTCAACAGTTAATTTTAGATCTGCCAAATGAATGAAACTGAAATCTACAGGTGTACTAAAATCTATACATCTGAGACAGGTATATTAAATAAAGCATGATACAATGGAAGATAATATATGTTGCTCAGGATTGAACTGTAGGTCCTTGGTTTTCTCTGAACTTAGTTGTTTTCTTGCAGATGTTCTATTACACAGGGATACACATAAAAATGCACATATCTTTTTCTAGACAGAATGGCACCTGCTATTAATTCTTTCTCTCTCCCTCCCTCTCTCTCTCTACCCCGCTTTTGTAAATTCAACATTATGGTCTATACATGTACTTAACAGGTGGAACAGTGTTGTGATATGTTTCATCATTTTGATGGCATCTCCTGATTCAGGAGATGTATTGAATGTAGTTTACATCAAAAGCATTCATATATCTTTTCATATTTTTTTATCTTAATCCTTGTAAATCATCCTTGATATACCATTTCTATAAATTACTTCATATGTTATATTTAGTTCTTTAGACTCTCATCTCTTCCTTTTTGTTAGTCTTATCCATTCCACATAACCACAATCACATACAAAAATTTTAGCCATGGGTTCTCTGCCAGGTTGCTGGGTAGCCATGGTCATCGTGGGAGTGGCCGAGTCAGCCTCCTGCACCCCACAGGAGTGGGACATTTTTGCCCTCCCTGGGCTCTGGAAGTTTTCCTTGAGCCTCTAGGGGGAGTGCCTCTGGAACAGACCTATTTCTGGCCTTCCTGAACTTCATGGAAGCCTGTTTTTCACCCGCCCTGAGCCCCCATGTGCACCCTGCACTTACTTGTATCCAAAATAGGCCGTGTGAGGACTCCTGAGAGGGGCAGAATGGGATGGGAGGGGCCAGCCAGGAGTGGGATTTGGGGGTTCTCTGAACTGCACAGAATCTAAGCTAGGGGCTCTCCCGAACCCCTGCGAACCCCCAGTAGCCCACCACTGAATTTACCCATTCACACTTCATATATTTGCTTTGTGATTCTCTTTGTATGACCAATATATTTCCTGCGAAACATAAAGCTGCAATTCAGTTTCTCAGATCTTGATCATTGTGATCTGTTACACTCTTTCAATCAAAATACTTCCAAATACTTTTCCAGGTATACTTAACAGAGTAGCGCCATGAGCCATAATTTTTGCATTTACTTTTGCTATCTTTCTATTTTTAGAGAGGAACAATAACAGGATTCTTTCAATCCCCAAGCATAGAAGCTGTAGTCACACAAGTCAAATGGAGCCATAAGTAAAGCATATCCATATTTTTTTTCTCCAATAGCTTTACTATTTTCAAAGTAGTCACTGCATTTAAAATTCCTTTCCATCAATATTTTTGTACGAATGTTTATAGAATGTATTTAAATTACATGTTTTCACATACCATTATCATTCCTGCATACATGTTTATAATATTCCTTCCAGCATTTTTTACTTTATTTGAACGTCAGTTCATCATTTTATATTTAATAGAACTCCATTATTCAAATTTTCTTGTTTAAACCTCTTCATTCACTTCCAAAACAAATGTTTATTTTCTTCAAAATGGCTCTGCATTTTCTCTCCCTCTTTTAATTTTAACAACCCTTAGCTCTCTTTAAACACATTATTTCCAATTACTTTTCTCTACTCACATTATGCAAAACCTTTTTTTAATTATCATTTTTGCAGCAGTCATTCTCTTCTATACATTTTTCCAGATCCTTTCACTATTCCATCCAACCTCCCTTTATATATTTCCCATTATCACAATTCAAGACCCTTCTGTGGCAGTCTTTGGTACTCTCTTCTCAGCAGCTTTCAAAAAAAATATATTGGATGTCCAATATCTATAACTTCTTTTATATAACTATTTCACAGCATATGTACTTTTTCTTCCTACAAATATTCTATTTTCATCTTTTGGGGTGAAATTACATAGGTACATTAAAAACTACAACATAAAAATTATATTAAAAACTAGCATAAAGCATTGACTGTAAGTTTTACTTTTTGTGACATCTAATGCTAAGAATAGTAAACATGCTGCAACTACATCCTCTCCCATTATGCCCATAACTTTTTTGCCTTTATTTTTTTTTATCTCATTCCTTTTAACTGTGTCTGTTTTTTTCCTCTAGATCCATTCTTTGAAAATACCAAGAAACAGTTGATCTTGCATTCCAAACCTTTCACCACCCCTATAGATTTCCTGGGTTACATTGTACTACCGTGTTTCTCACATAATAAGGCTGGGCCTCTTTTTTTTTTTTGATCCCCCCAAAAATGGCTAGGATGTCTTTTTGGGGGTGACTTAATTCCCCCCCTTGCATCCTCGGGGGGGGGGGCGGGTGGCAACAGCTTGGATATTCGGGAGACCTTTGGGTTCAGGCCACTGTTGCTTTCCCTTCTCCCTTGCTGCCACGACGTTAGAGCAACACCACGGCGTTTGGCGCAGCCATGTGCGGCCAATCAGGGCTCCTCCCTGCAACCGGAACCCTGAGGAGACACTTGGCTTCAGGCGCTCCCATCTTCCCTTTGCTTTCGAAGGTAAAGCGAATTATTTTACAAAGCCTCCCCTGCCCGAGAGGGCAGCCCAACCCCACGTGGGGAGGCTAATTTCCCGGGGCCTCTTCCGTTCCTTCCCGACCACCCTACACTGCGCGCCTCTGACGTGCCAGTCGCTTCAGCCCAGCGAGCTCTTCCACTTCAAAGAAAGGCCAGGCGGGCTGCTGCAGAACTGCAGCAGCGGGTCTGAGCCGCTCGCAGCGGAAACAGCCACCACCCTTAGCCCGATGTGGGGAGAACGAGCAAGGTTAGCGCCTGCCAGCCCGGGCGAGATTTGGGAACGAGGGGCAGGAGGAGGCACACACACACCCGTGGGTCACTTTCCCAGCTCTGCCCAGCCCTCACGGCTCTGGCGCAGCCCTGGCGGGCAGCGAGCACCTCCCCGCCGGACCCTCCACTCATCCTGCCAGGGCCGCACCAGAGCCGTGAGGACTGGACAGAGCTGGGAAAGTGAGCCGCGGGTGTGTGCGTGCCTCCTCCTGCCCCTCATTCCCAAATCTCGCCCAGGCTGGCGGGCGCTAACCTCGCTCATTCTCCCCGCATCAGAGGCGCACAAGGGGCAGGAGGAGGCACGCACACACCCGCGGCTCACTTTCCCAGCTCTGTCCAGTCCTCACGGCTCTGGTGCGGCCCTGGCAGGATGAGTGGAGGGTCCGGCGGGGAGGTGCTCGCTGCCTGCCAGGGCTGCGCCAGAGCCGTGAGGGCTGGGCAGAGCTGGGAAAGTGACCCACGGGTGTGTGTGTGCCTCCTCCTGCCCCTCGTTCCCAAATCTCGCCCAGGCTGGCGGGCGCTAACCTCGCTCGTTCTCCCCGCGTCGGGCTAAGGGTGGTGGCTGTTTCTTCTATGAGCGGCTCAGACCTGCTGCTGCTGCTCTGCAGCCGCCCGCCTGGCCTTTCTTTGAGGTGGAAGAGCTCGCTGGGCTGAAGGGACCGGCGCGTCAGAGGCGCACAGTGTAGGGAGGTCGGGGAAGAATGAAAGAGGCCCCAGGAAATTAGCCTCCCCACGTGGGGTTGGGCTGCCCTCTCGGGCAGGGGAGGCTGTGTAAAATAATTAGCTTTACCTTCGAAAGCAAAGGGAAGATGGGAGCGCCTGAAGCCAAGTGTCTCCTCAGTTCCTTGACTGTTGATGATTGATCAAAAAAGACAGAATATATTCACAACTTTAATATCTTCATTTTTAATATTAAGAGTGGTTGTTCTACCTGTTGTCATTAGTTTGATCTTCATTTTATTTATTATAGTCTATTTTCTCACTTGACTTTTATTGCTAGAATTTGCATATGCTCTTTGGGCTGTTAGTATAGTGTTATCATAACAGAGATATCTCATCCTTCCTTTCACCCATCTCCTGTCACCTACTTAAGACTGCATGAATGTAACTTTGTTGCTTGTCTCCTTACGATTTTTTAAATTGACTATTTACTAGTATAATTTGATTTGATCACTTATTATTATGTTTCCTAGTATGATTTCATTGCTTATTTGTACCCTTGATTACTATTAAGTGTTGTACTTATGATTCTTGATAAATGTATTTTTTTCTTTTTCTGAACACTGAGAGCACCAAAAAAAATTGCTTGTGTGTCCAATCACACTTGGCCAATACAGAATTGAATTCTATTCTATTCTATTCTGTTCTGCTCTGCTCTACTCTACTCTATTCTATTCTAACATATGAAGAACAGTTACAGGAACTAGGCTTGGCTAGTCTAGTAAAGAGAAGAAAGGCCAGGCGGGCGGCTGCAGAGCAGCAGCAGCAGGTCTGAGCCGCTCGCAGAAGAAACAGCCACCACCCTTAGCCCAATGTGGGGAGAACGAGCGAGGTTAGTGCCCGCCAGCCTGGGCGAGATTTGGGAACGAGGGGCAGGAGGAGGCACGCACACACCCGCGGCTCACTTTCTCAGCTCTGCCCAGCCCTCATGGCTCTGGTGCAGCCCTGGCAGGATGAGTGGAGGGTCCAGCGGGGAGGTGCTCGCTGCCCGCCAGGGCCGCGTCAGAGCCGTGAGGGCTGGGCACAGCTGGGAAAGTGACCCATGGGTGTATGTGTGCCTCCTCGTGCCCCTCGTTCCCAAATCTCACCCAGGCTGGCGGGCGCTAACCTCGCTCATTCTCCCCACATTGGACTAAGGGTGGTGGCTGTTTCTTCTGCGAGCGGCTCAAACCTGCTGCTGCTGCTCTGCAGCAGCCCACCTGGCCTTTCTTTGAGGTGGAAGAGCTCGCTGGGCTGAAGCGACTGGCGCGTCAGAGGCGCGCAGTGTAGGGAGGTCGGGGAGGAACGGAAGAGGCCCCGGGAAATTAGTCTCCCCGCGTGGGGTTGGGCTGCCCTCTCGGGCAGGGGAGGCTTTATAAAATCATTCGCTTTACCTTCGAAAGCAAAGGGAAGACGGGAGCGCCTGAAGCCAAGTGTCTCCTCAGGGCTCCAGTTGCAGGGAGGAGCCCTGACTGGCCGCACATGGCTGTGCCAAACACTGTGCATTGCTCTAACGCCACGGCAGCGAGGGAGAAGGGGCAGCAAGGGAGAAGGGAAAGCAACGGTGGAAGGTCTCCCGATATGAAGTGCCCCACCAACACAGGCAGCACCATATCCGGGCATGCAACAAAAGTACTTCCTAACGGCAAGCTCCCCCCGCTTTCCCCCCCATTTCGCATGTTTAATATGGGACTTAATTTGGGGGGAGGGGCTTAATTTGATTTTATGCCAATAAAACATGGTGGGGCTTCCTATTGGTGGAGGCCGTATTGTTGGACAAACACAAGAATAGCAAGAATGTTTAAGAACAAATCTGAAAAATGCTGGAAATGTCATCAGATACCTGGCTCATATTACCATATGTGGTGGACCTGTGAGGACGCTAAAAAATATTGGACTAAAATTCGCATGTGGTTGGAAAAAATGATAAATAAATGTATAGATTTGAAACTGGAGTTTTTTCTATTGGGAATCTTACCAGATACTTACAGTAAAGACTTGAAATATCTGATTGTAAATGTATTAACAGCGGCTAGGATTGTATTTGCTAAAAATTGGAAGAGTGAGAAAATACCATCAGAGGAAGAAATTATTAAGAAAATATTGGAATGTGCTGAGATGAGTAGATTGACATTTGAAATTAGAGAGCAAGAGGATAAACAATTTTATGAAATTTGGGGTCTTTTTTTTATCAATGGCTAGATGACAAAATACGATAATAGAATATTTAGAATGTTAGACAGCAAGGAATATCTTTATTTTTTCTTTCGCTTTTGTTATTTGATATTATATTTATAAAGTGTTTTTAGGATAGATTTGGTATGATTATATGATTTGTTATAGAATAAACTATTTAAAGTATTGTTATCTCAAAAAGCATGAATGATTAAAAGTATAGTCAAATGATTTTTTAATAGCGATATTAGGATATATAAGTTTGGATTGACAATATGAGTTGTTATGTAACATAATTGTAATTGAGACTACAAAATGAATGCACAAAACTGATGAACCAACCGACACACTGTATGTACATAAGGGAGTTGAAGTTTTAATGTTTTGTTTGTCTTGTTTGTTTGTAGAAAATCAATAAAATTCTTTTCAAAAAAAAAAAAAGTACTTCCTAACGGCAAGCCCCCCCCGCTTTCCCCCCCATTTCGCATGTTTAATATGGGGCTTAATTTAGGGGGAGGGGCTTAATTTGATTTTATGCCAATAAAACATGGTGGGGCTTCCTATTGGTGGAGGCCGTATTGTTGGACAAACACGGTATTACATCAAGACAGTCATGATAAGATTCTGAGACATTACTTTAAAAAAATGTTGGTAGGTGCTGGTATTTTTCATTGTCTTATTAAGTCCAGTGCCACTTTTTACACTGATCAAATACTTGACAACATATTAACTTATGTGTTAATTGTGGCAAATACTGTCAAAGATGATAACAATGCTGATTTAAGCTTTCCCAGGATCATTGTTTTTACAGCAACACATTTATGTAGTTATGCCTTTTGAACCTTGATGATGAGATCAAAATTAAACATAATTCAATTATCTCTGTATTTTTACATTAGTATTACATTGTCATTTTAATGAATTTTTCTCCTGTGCCAATTAAGTATGCATTAATTTATTATAATGACTGAATCACTGTCACTCATTTTCTCATAATGAATATAAGACTGTATGTAAGTATATGGTAATACGATGATAGTATGTGATGATAAGTATATAATGATAATGACCTCACTCATTATATCACAAATCCTAGATTTAATAGACTAATAAGATTAGTCTGTTAAAGATAAAGGTCTATTAAATTAAATCCAATTGCAACAACAACAACAGAACTGGCAATTAGGCTAAGACTAGGGTGTATCTTCCTCTTTCTTCTTCCCTACAGTAGATCCCAGCATGGCATATTCCGCTGGTGTGTCCACAGTTTTCTTCATCTTTCCAGTCCTCTCCCTGAAACCTGGTGCTGCCAACCCTGATGATCCAGTGCAACATATTTGATCAGCCTTCTGCCTCCTTGTGTTCCAAGAAATTTTTTTTCCCCTGGTTTTCCTATTTCTCATTAGCTGCTTCTGCCATTAGCTGCTTATATCTCTAGATGATAGATGTTAGACAGACAGACAAACAGAGATAGATAGGAATTAGATTAGATAGATATAGATAGTGATAGAAATTGAGATGATAGAGATAAATGATTGAGATAGATGCCACAGTTAATGTGTCATATTAAAAAATACAAACCACAGCTATATTAAATAGTAGTTTATTAAATAAATAATCTCTATGCATATTTCACAGACCTGAAGGAAGCTTGTTAGGGCCTATGGTCCAAATCTTTGCTCAGGGCAGGAATTTACATTAAAACATTTTAAATCAATGATTAAGATTCTCAACCTAGCATATCCAAGACATCCCATAATTTATTTTATTTTATTTTATTTTATTTTATTTTATTTTATTTTATTTTATTTTATTTTATTTTATTTTATTTTATTTTATTTTATTTTATTTTATTTTATTTATTTATTTATTTATTTGTTTTTGTCAATTGCTTACACAATGATAGGTATAAGTAAAAACATAGTTATGAATACATTGATACATATAAGAAAAATAAAAAATAACAATAAAAGAAACAATAGGATAGTTTTCCAAATGCATGTATCCATTACCAAGTGACTGTTACTTTCCTGTTTCGCTTGTTTACCATTATAATTTCAAGTCCTGAACAATGTAAAGGAAATGGAGATTTGGTCTACATGATTTGAAATGGTCTTTTCACATTGCTGTTTGGTTTGGATGGATAATATAATATTATAATCCAGTGGATGAAAAGAGGGGTGCTACTAAAACATTGAAGGCCCTTGAAAGACATAACCTGAGATTTAGGTGACATGAATATTTGTAGTATGACAAAGTGAAAGTTAATTTGGATTTTAAAAAAGCTTTATATTAGATGTGTAATCTAGATTGAAAATATGGAATAGATAACAAACCTAAGTTGTGAACCTTTATGGTTTCCAACCCCAGAAGCATTTTATAAATGAGAAACAATAGGTACACATAAATGGCTAACTTAGTAGAATTTTTTGAAGGGAAATGTGAATAAAATAAGATAAGATAGATAAGATAACATTTATTGTCATATTTTTTTACTCTGAGCACACGGGCACACATTAAAAATGAAATTCTGTTGCCCGCTCTCAAAAGAAAGTATATAAAATGAAGAGAACAACTGGTGGCAGAGGGATAGAGTTGTCAATATTTCCCTTTATTTAACAGTTATTAGAAAGATTTAGACATAATGCATTTCTTCATAATTTTACAAGGAACTGTTTTATTTTGTTTAGTATGGCCTTTTCTTGTTTAACATCTTCTCTTATAACTGTGTGAATTTAAAGGGCACATTTGCTGAACACATTTCGTTCAGCAAATAAACAGTTTTAGACTCACAAAAACAATGAACAACTGGTTTAAATTCTTTACCTGTCAGGGATTTTTCCAGATTTTCGACAAACTGAAATTTGAAAAGGTCACACATGACAGTTATAAACAAACAATGTAATTATTGATTGATTATGTACCATTACTGTTCACTCTTAGTGACCACATAGATATTTTCTTCATGACAACTTGTTCCTAGCCTGCTCTTTCAAGTCAACTAAAGGTGTGCTTACCAGCATTGTAACTAAATCCTTGTTGCTGGGCTCTCTTTCTTTCTACATATCCCAGTATTAGTCTTCTCCAAAGAGCTAGATCTTCATATAATGTATCCAAAGTTGGATAAATTCAGCTCAGCCTTGTTTTTGGCTTGAGTAAAAACTCTTGGTTAATTTGCCTGATGATCCACTGCTTTGTTTTCTTGGCTGTCCACAGTGTTCTCAGGAGTCTTCTCCAACATCAAATTTCAAAGCAGAAGTTATTCTTCTTATTTTCTTCTTCAGGGTCCAACTTTCTTTTTCACAGCATGTCACAAGGAACACCAAATGCTAGTCCAGGTGTATTTTGTGATATTGTTCCTTGACTGCTGATGATTGATAAAAAAAGACAGAATATATTTACAACTTTAATATCTTCATTTTTAATATTAAGAGTGGTTGTTCTACCTGTTGTCATTAGTTTGATCTTCATTTTATTTATTATAGTCTATTTTCTCACTTGACTTTTATTGCTAGAGTTTGCAGATGCTCTTTGGGCTGTTAGTATAATGTTATCTTAACAGAGATATTTCATCCTTCCTTTCACCCATCTCCTGTCACCCACTTAAGACTGCATGAATGTAACTTTGTTGCTTGTCTCCTTATGATTTTTTAAATTGACTATTTACTGGTATAATTTGATTTGATCACTTATTATTATGTTTCCTAGTATGATTTGATTGCTTATTTGTACCCTTTGATTACTATTAAGTGTTGTACTTATGATTCTTGATAAATGTATTTTTTTCTTTTTCTGAACACTGAGAGCACCAAACAAAATTCCTTGTGTGTCCAATCACACTTGGCCAATACAGAATTGAATTCTATTCTGCTCTGCTCTATTCTATTCTAACATATGAAGAACAGTTACAGGAACTGGGCTTGGTTAGTCTAGTAAAGAGAAGGATCAGCTGAGTTATGATAGCAGTCTTCCAATATTTGAAAGGCTGCCACAGCGAGGAAGGGATCAAGCTATTTTCTAAAGTGCCTGTAGGCCAGACAAGGAATAATGGATGGAAACTGAACAAGGAGAGATTTAACCTGGAAATAAGGAGAAACTTTCTGACAGTGAGAACAATCAACCAATGGAACACCTTGCCCTCAGAAGCTGTGAGAGCACCATCACTTGAGACTTTCAAGAAGAGATTGGACTGCTATCTGTCAGAAATGGTGTAGGGTCTCCCGCTTGGGCGGGGAGGTGGACTAGATGACCTACAAGGTCCCTTCCAACTCTGATTATCTGTTATCTGTTATCTATTCTATTCTATTCCATATTGGCGCCTGTTCCTCATTTATTAAAACTGTGCTATTTATTGATTACTCTATAATTATAGTATAAAACTTCTTATCTCTTGTTTTTTAGGCAGAATTGGAAATTCAGGTATAAGAATCAACTGTAGGAATGGGAATTTTTTTAAAAGAATATATTAGAATCTTAAATCTATGATGAAGAGAAGGCACAGGGGAAACCAAGGCTGTAAAAAAATCCGTGTAATAAATGTTCTTCGTGATAAAAAAGATTCTACTATCCTAGGCTCTGAACATGAATATATCTCTACTCAATCTCCTACTTATAAAATGATAAAATAATTACACATTTAAAAAATAAATTAGAGGGTTGGAAGTAGGCAGGGAAAGAGCCATTTAGTGAACTGTTAGAACAGAAACAAAAGCAATTAGCTCCTGATTATTGGTTTGTAAGAACTAATTATACAGAAGCAAGCTTGGTTGCTTTATCTGTATGCACATGTTGTTCTGTTTGTTAGGGGAACATTAATTATAGTAGCATATTTTCTCTCATTAAGAGAGTCTAAACCTCCCTTTAACTGGAAGCAGTGATCAAAAAAGAAACTAATGCAATTTGCAGATGATAAGCTTTGGAACATAGTTGTTGTGTCCGCGAAATGATGCCAGGAGTCGGTGACTTCAAATCATGCTCTTTTATTTAAAGTTGGAACCGAACTGGGGCAAAGGAAAAAGCTCGCGGCTTTTATTCCTTTAGCCGCAGCAGCCGCGGCCAATGGCACCGCTTTGAATCTCCCGCGATTCGAATGGACCAATCGCGGGAGATTCTTAGCGAGCCAATCGGCGTGGCTCACCTGACCAATCAGAGTGCCCCGCGCTTTGGCCAATCAAAGCGCGGGGATCTCAAGAATGCTAATTAGGGACAGAACAATAGTGATCCTTGTTGTCTTTTAGTACTTTCATTGCTGAAATCCTGAACCTACCACCAGAATGCAAAGTTGCTTAAACATAGCAGACAGACATATAAAAACCCTGCCCAAGAGATGATTTATTTGATCTCTTCCTTCTCTGTTGTAGTCCATGTGTCATAGTAACAATTATTGAAGTAACCATCCAGTGCTGTATTGAGATGAAATATGGCAGCGATGAATCTTCATAGCAGATGCCAAGGCAGCAGGGCACTGGGACCAAAGCTATTTCAGGACTAGTCTGACTAATCCTGCTGAAAGCCAAAGAAAATGAAACAATTTATGTCAAACTCACAGGTAGGTAAACCTATTTCACAGGCAATTAGAATTTGAGCAGGATTGCTAGACAGAGGCAGGACAATTCAGCCTATCATATTCAAACTTTCAAGATTTCTGTTTTTGAAATTGCCTTCAGAAGCTGGAAGAAAGAAAAGAGAGAACCTCATTTCTTCCCAGAGGGAAGTATAACACATTCTATGGATTCTAATCAGTGGTGGGATTGGAATAACTTAACAAGCTGCCTGGGCAGGCGTGGCCAGTTGGTCTTGTGACTGGGTAGGTGATGTCACTCATCATACCCAGCCCTGCCTCCTGGCCACTCACCTCAAAAGCAATGGTAGGATTCAGCGAATTGGGGCTAATCCCACAACTGGCTGGCCCCACCTTGGCCCATTTTTGGCCTGGTTTTGGGCCGTTTTCAGCCATTTGGGGCAATTTCCAGGCCATTTTGGGGGCTGTTTTTGGCCTGAAAAATGGCCCCCAAAAGGCCAAAATATGATTCGGGTCAGGGTCAGCCAGTGATTTTCCGGTTCACCAAACTGCGCAGAATCTTAACTACCAGTTTGCCTGAACTGGTGCAAACCGGCAGCAGCCCACCTCTGATTCTAGTTAATATGCCTGCCAATTTCTGCTTCTCTTTCCTGTTGTTTTTTATTTTCAATGTAAAGAGGATTGCAGGGTTAAACCTTAGAACTTCTAAATTCTTACTCTATTATTCTGAACAGAGGAAACATTTCTGATAGGGGACAAATGTAATTCGCATGTTAGCGAACCATGAAATTATGAACCACAATTAAACTGGCAGCTCCAAAGAGAAGTTATCTTCTATGTCCAATTAGCTCAAGAGGAGATGCTCTGGGTTCTCCCTCCTAGGAAAGTAAAGGGGATATGGATATAAAAATAGGTTTTTTTCTATAGGTGTCCTGTCCCTATGCTGCCTCTGGTAATGCACTGGTCTTATTTTTAGCCCTTATGTGTTTTGAGATATGTTGTTATTGTTTTTATTGTTATGCTTTTTGATTATTATTATTATCATTAATCTTGGGAGCATTATGATTTCCTTATTTAATATTAGCAACTCAGAGCTTTAGGGGTAAAGTGGAACACAAATATTAGTAAATTAATAAAATAAATACATATATAATAAATCAATTAAAGAGACTTAACTCCGCAAAGATGCACCGATCATGGGTGGTACCACTAATATATATGCCATCAACATTGAAACATTTGCTCAAATGTCTTTGAGGTCTGATATTACAGCACTGATACCCACGGATGAAAATATCAGCCTCGCCTGACAGATTTCCAAATATCATCTCAGTGTTCTAGATTTTAAAAAAATATTTCAACCCCTTTCGCTAAAGTAATGGTTCCTGCAATCTTTCTTACTATTTAAAGAAAGACTTTTATGCATGCATGTTTCCATGTGAACAACAATCCTGATGCTGCAGAGTCCCAAAAGCATGCAGAGACTTCCTCTGGCAAATAGTAGCACTGCAGCAGAATCTGCAGTGAAGATGAATGGAGCTAAAATAGCATTCTGATAGCACATTCAAAGCCTCACCAGCATCAGTGTTGCATTTACATAAAGAGGGGCAGGTCTGTTATTATAGTGCAGTGATTTTTATGTTGACCTTTTTGACTACCCTTGACTTTTTAATTTACCCTAGTGCAGGGGTCTCCAACCTTGGCTCCTGGAAGCCTGGCGGACTTCAACTCCCAGAATTCCACAGCCAGCTGGCTGTGGAACTCTGGGAGTTGAAGTCCGCCAGGCTTCCAGGAGCCAAGGTTGGAGACCCCTGCCCTAGTGGATACTACTGCAGCACCGTATATGCATGCCTTAAGGAAGAGACTAGTACATATGTTTGATTGGGTTCTTATGCTACCAAAATCACCCTTGTGAACTGTTGATTTCAAAATTTCTGTCCCTAGGTGAGTCTAAAGTCAAGTTTATGCAGAATTTATAGTTAAATCTAGCAACAGCACATCAAAGCCAGTGCTAAGTTTCTGTTTGCCCTCTTAGGAGATACAATGATTGAGCATTTTATAGATGAGAAAAATAGATATGAAATCAATTCCCACAACTGAAATTCTGACAGTGATAATACTAGCAATTACTCTACATTTGGTCCACAAACTCCATCTTGGGACTATGTTATTTATGCATTATGAGTGCTTTTAGACAGCTTCAATAATTTAAATTAAAGTGGTTTACAAGCAATAATATATAAAAATATATGAAAAAGGATCGATATATTGAGCAATGAAATACAACAATATTATATTACAATATTATAATCTTTAAATGGTATGTCATTCAGGGACAGACATTTATCACATAGGTAATTCTAACAAATCTAGAACTCTAGAAAATCTCCAAATACATGTTGAAAAAGCCACAGATTTAATAACTTCCTGAGTATATTAAATTATATTCATCAAGCATAATCTATTGTACTTCCCAAGTTGTAAAGATTTTAGCAAGGGCTCTCTGCAGGCATACATTTTAGATCTCATGGGAGGTGCAGAATTTAGATTGCTAAGGCCCTAAGCTACATAAAGCTTGATTTAAAAGTTAGATCAAAAGATCTCAGAATGGTACACACCAAAAAGAAAAGAAAATATATTTGGTCCTTCAGGTTCAAAGAAGACACATTGTTTTCTGTAGTCCCAGTCTGGGAGCGTAGAGTCTAACCCAAAGGAGTCAGTTGAAATTCATTACTGTAATAACTGTAGGTGTTATTCTGTGAAATCACTCATGGTTTTCTATCAGTTTTTCACAGTGTTTGTCTTCAAAGCTGGTTAAGCATCATAGCACAAGGGGCGCCAGTGTCTTTTCCCAAACTCTAGTATACTTTAGAGCAACTGGTGGGGCATATAGCAGTCATCCATTCTTATATAACATGTCCCACCCATCTTATATGGGCCCGGATAATCAGGGATTCAATGCTGATTTTTTTTTTTTTTTGCAAAAAAAGAAAAAAAGGATGGAGTAGAGAGTGTACATGTGAAACTTCTCCAATTGTTTGATATACTAGGAACATTTAGCTTTGTGAAGATACAGATGTTGTGTTGATTGAGCACACTAGTATGCAGCTGCCCCAGTGTCTTGCTGGCCTTCTGATCCTGGAGTCAATTGTTGTGTCCAAAGACGTATCACTTGAGACAACGCTTCCCAAATATTTGAAACTGTTTACATCTGTCATATGGTTATTCTCAGCAGGGATTTTTGGTTCTATAGGGTATTTGGAAAAAGCTGAGAAAGTATTTCAGTCTTGTTCAAGCGCATAGTCAGGCCAAAGAGCCTTTTAATAACATATAAAACGATTTTAAAATTACACCCAAAAATTTGATAAAGATTTTAAAAACTATATTAAGCATTATAGCTGCATCAAATTCTAAAAGCTACATTCCCTCCTCCAAAAATTTGAAATTTTGTGGGGCCCTAAATTGTAATTTGTTTAGCTTTGTGCCTAAATCCAGCACAGCCAACTGTGAAAAATATCTAGGCTATTACTTCTCAATCTTAGCAGCTTTAAGATGGGTGAACTTCAACTTCCAGAATCCCACAGCCTTGCTTCACTGGGTGTTGAAGTCCAACTATCTTAAATCTGCCAAGATTGAGTTCCCCTTCATGATTTTTCCTAAATGCCCAAATAATCATACATAATGATATTTCTTAAAAAAACATAACTGGCAAATAATCCAAAGTTCTTTTACATTTTTAATTTCAGTAAGTTTCTGACAATCCAAAAACTTAGCCCAGGTTTTATTTGAAGTACATCCATTCAGACTTGTTGAAGGTGTTTCTGCATGATAACAGAGCACAGCCAAGGGATTGAATTTTCTGTTTTTTTCTACTCATATATTTTATGGGTTAAGAAAAAAAGAAGACATGAGTAGGCAAGTATGGCAAATCTCCTTGTTTCCTTGAACAAAATTGCCCCTCTCTCCATTCATCTGAAGTACTTTGAAGCCTCCTGTATTTTTTGTATAATCATACCAAAAAAAAGCAGAGACATTCTGATTAAATTGCAGCATATTTCTTCCCACCCCCAAAATTAAATTATCTTGGAACATATCCGTGGCTAACTCTTATTACTTTGTCCATTCCAGGAGATTTTGTGACTTTTGCTTTATTATAGATTTCTCTCCACATTTCGATACTGTAGACTAGTTACTTATGTGTAAGATAAATCCTATAAAAGAAGTTAGATAGACCTTGATTACACAATAAAAGCATAGGATATATTTTGTGGGATAGTATTTCCTAAGGATAGGCAGTAATGGAAGTGAAAATTCCATTTTGCCTTGTTTCCTGTCTTGGAATTATTATCATGTAGAAACTTCATTACCAACTTTGTGTTTCTGATATAAATATTGTTAGGTCTACCAGAGATACTGTAAATCCTTTTGAATAGTGATGTTTTAAATCAACAAAAATATTCAAAGCATGAAAGTAAACAAAACTTCAAAGCTTCTGTTATTAAAACAGTTATTAAACTGTTATTAAACAGTTAATATTAACTGTTATTAAAAAGTGCTTATATTTGCATACGGCAATTATTTTATTTGTGCTTGCTAGGACTTCTAATCTAGAGGACACAGCTCTCATTGGTTTTCATGCTCCTTTACCTAAAATTTATAATATGGTAGCATTCCCCAAGCAGGATGTCTTCAGAAACTGAAGATTCTGGGAGTTGAAAACCATGAGTGAAATTAGGCCCATAGCCAACAGCTACTAGGCAAGTAGTTATCCTCTCTCAATTTTGCCAACCAGGAAATGATGTACCACACCCTACTTTCATGAATTGTTCTCACGTAGAAAAGGAGAGATGTAATTTTAATTCAAAGACAGAAAGCCTGGGGCAAATTTTGCTAATGAAAAATTCAGAACAAATGGCAATCCTTGCCAGTCCTGAAACTGAACAGAACACACACACAAAAGTATACATTTATTTAAATGGTTAACAATTTAACATAACTGAAATGTTTCAAAGCAATACAATAATCAATAGCAATCAGACATTTTGCTTACATTGTAGTAAAAGGAAGACTGACAGTCAACCAATTCTTCCTCAAGGACATTTTGAAATAGAGTATATGTAATGGTAGGGCAGACAGAATGAGAAGGATATTGTCAAACCCATCTTTGATACTTTAATCAGTGGTGGAACAAAGAGAAAACAGGACATTTTTTAAAAAATAAATATTTGTGAATTTTTAAACAAAGTGGCTAAATCATCTCATCTGAAGAACATAACTATTAGATTTAATACTTCTCTATGTTGTGACACACCTTAGGAACTATGTCAGTCTGCTGTTTTTTTCTTGCTGGGTATTGTACAGAATTATTCTTTTCTGCACACGAGGCAGATTCCTATGCTGCTGGATAAGTCAGTAAGTTACATTTTGAAGTTACAGGAACATCCACCACAAATAGTTTTCTTATAGTGCTAATCATGAATTGATGTAAATGTGAAGAAGTGTCAGCCTGTGAAGTAGATCAGACAGAAAACCCAATCAGATGAGCTTACTCTAATTTATTGTGAGGTTACATTAACAAAATCTTGCGAAAACCCCTCTCCCCTTTAAAGCCCAAGAAATTAGGGAGGGTTCCTTCTGAGCTGTTTGCTCCATCCACATTCTTGCTATGGGCTAAGCTTCCTTTTATCTGACCATTCCCTTGGCTGCATCTCTTCTCCCAAGGTCATTCTCACATATCATTACAAGAAGTATTTAAAAAGCAAGCATTGTGTAGGGGTGGTTTTGTTTTTAGGATTAGAAAACATAGTTGATGAATTATGTCTGCTCTGTAGACTTTAGGTCAACCTTTTCCAAGCTGGTGTATTATTTCAGAGTATTTGCAGACACCAATTTGGGGAAAGTTACTTGAAAATATATTTCCCTTGTTGACCTTTCTACTAACAATCATTTTTGAATCATCTCAAAATAATAGGTGTTAAGGAGTAAAAAAAAAAAAGTATATTTATTTATCATTATACTTTAAAATAGGTTTCATATCTTATATTCTTTTTCTAGTCTCAGATTTTAAGCACATATCTAATCAGCTTTTTTTTAAAAAATGTAGCAAACCCTATGCATTAGCTTGAAGTGTGTTTCTGTGTATGATAATGGATATTGTATTTCCCCCCTCCCCCCATTTGAACTCAAAAAGCAGAAAGTTATATAATTACACCTGCTCTCTGCAAGGACGTTATATCTGGCTCCCAGCAGATGTCAGATGTGAATAAATAACTATTAGCACAAATAAAATAAGATATAGGAAGAGCCAATCTTGCAATTGTATGCTTGGAGTCATTTTTTCCAAGGATATTAGCATTCTAAAAACATTTACTGAAATAAAAACCAGGCCAAGAGAACATATGGCCCTTAGATTTTTCTTAGATGAAGTCATTGTAAACTATGATCTCTCCAAGAAGAATTTTAACTCTATAGACATTTACACACCATTCTCAGATTTTAGACATGATACACAGAAATTATTACACTCTCAACTCTTTGGATAGTCTCAGTCTTATTCTCTCTATTATATTCTAGGAAAATATCCACAGCTTTCCAAAATGACTAACAGATTGTGGCCTGTACTGAAGCCAACATCAACTTTTATGATTACTTTTATACACAGGTTGGAGTTTTTTCATGCCTCACACAGACAACATTCCTGTAATCACCACCACTTCCTCCTCTTCCTCCTCCTCCTCCTCTGGTTTGTTGCCAGTCAGCCAGATGTTTAGATTGGATCTGGCATTTTTATCCATCTATCAAGTCCTTTTCAAAGACCTAGAGTAGGAAGATGTTGTTTGATATTGTTAAAGGGCATCTTCATAGGATGTAAGCTGTTTCAAGTAAAACTGCTTTTGCATTTAACTGAAGGTGATGTCGTTCAGATATTCTTTCAATGCCTTTTTTTCTTCAACTGTTTGGTTTATCTGTAACATTCCGTGGTCATCTCTGCTCCTTGGTAAGCAGAATGGGCAAGATACATTGTTATTTTTATTTTATTTTTTGGTCTTCTTATTCAGAGCTTTTAGTTCTGTTTGGGTCCAGCTGTGTGTCAAATGACTGGAATTGCCCATGTGTTAGTTGCCTGGATGATATTTCCTCCAATGAGTTTGGACTTCAAGATCATCTTCACTCTCTTGATGTATTCACTTTTAACCTTTTTCTTCCCTTTAGTGAAGAAGTTCAGTGTGCTTGATGAAGCTTGAAGAATTCTCAGGTATTTGTAGTGATCATCTTGATTATAGACACTTGATGTTGTTTCCATAGGGCATCTTGATTCCTTCTGTTTTCACTAATTTTCTCCTGTTGATGCCCAGGCTGGAACATTTATCCAGTTCAAATTCCATTGTGATATCTTGGCTGTATATACATATAGTGGAACAGCTATTCTATTTCAGATAGTGTTTTTCCATATAACTTCTGATTGTGTTTGTAAAGGAGATGGAATAGCCTGCCAGATATTGAATAGCCATGGCCTGACCTGTTCAGTATTATTGACAGGGGAATCAATGCAATAACAAACAGTAGTGGTGACATCAGTAGTGTTGAATTCTTCTCTTGATATTAACCTCTCCCAGTCAATCATCATTGACAAGCAACTGTATCTTCCAATATGCCATCAATCTTTATAACGTACTGAAGGTTTATAACATACTGAAGGTTTCTGATGTTTCTACTGATTTTCATTATCTCTAAGCACTTGATTATTCAATCATGTGGCAGTGAGTCAAATGCCTTCTTGTAATCATGTCACATTCAAGTCGATCTTTTTTTTCTCGCAGTTTTCCAAAATCCTCATCTCAACAAGAAGATGATATTTTGTTTTTCTGTTGTTTCCATTCTGCTTAGGTGGAAGTTTTTTATTTTATTTTTAGATGCTATTCATTGCATTAGCTATCATATCAGTCAGTAACTTGAAACTTATGGGATGGTGGCCAATTAGTCTCTGGTTGACTGGTATTTTGTTATCAGGTAGGTTTAGACAGAAATTAACTTATATTCAATTTCACCTTCTTCAGTATATTATTAAACTACTTGGCAACAAGTAGGTGAATGACAGACAGATGTTTCAACCAAAAGCCATGCAGCTCATCTTCACCTGGTGCTCATCAATTCTTGATCTTCCTTGTCCTTTCTCCACCACTTCTAGTGTTATTACAAGTTATTCCATTTCAGCTTCCCCCCCTTCCCCACATACTTTATCCAAACTGCATTCTTATATTTGGGGGTGGGGTGGCGGTTGTCCCATAATTGCACTGTTTCTTCTTTGTCAGTCTTCTTTGTTTGACTTGTTCATTGCATCCCATCCATTAAGGAATTGGTAGAAACATTTTTGATTCAACTGAAATTGGAGATTCTGCATATAGTGTGCAATTCAAACTTGTATCTGCTGATCTTCTTGGCTACAGCTTTTATTTGTTGTTTGTTTATTTCCAATGCTTCCTTATCTTCCTATTTTGTAAGTAATAATTCTTGATCAGATATTCTTTGGTTCTTCAGTTTGTTTTCTATTATCTCTTCTAGCTTGCTTGCATCTGATCTTAGCTTCCTTGATCTTGTTTTTAATCTTGATCTTCTGTTCTGGTGATGCACTGCTTGGTTTTTGTCGATCTGTTTGTTGATTTTGCATTCAGTTATGACTGTACCTGTGCTGTACATTATCTGGTTAATTTCTTGCTGCAAGCTAATGCTTATATTTGATATAATAGTACTGGGATTTTTAAATGCTTCTGCTAGCTTTTCTTTTGTTAACAAGCTTCAGTGCAGGGAACCCTATTCTATTGTTTTGTACTGTTCTAGATGCTCAGATGCAGAGGACATGTTCTTTCTGAGCAGAAGGCAGAGGAGAGGATGCCTGCTTTGGGAATAAAAACAATCCAATAGCTATGCTGGTTTCTTCTTCTACTAACTCTCTCTGGTTTGCTTTTACAGTCTGTTCTACTTCTAGAAAAGCTTCAAAAAAATTTGCCCTGGAAATATCTTTGTAATTCTTCTAATTCTACTTTTGTGAATATTTTATTTCATATTACAAATTAACATAGATCATCATTTTTTTTGTTTCTAGTTTTCAGTCTTCATATATTTGTGACAAATAAACAATGTTTCTTCCAGTAGTCCTGCAGCTGCTGGCCCTGGTTGTTGGCTGAGTAAGCTCCATTTGCACAAGCAAAGTGGGCACTTGCACTCAAAGTTCCATTTGTGTGAATAGTGGGCGCACATACACACCACTTGTGTAAATGGAGCTGCTTGTGCCTCTCCCTCCTCCGGCCTGTCGGTCCACAAAGCTGGAAATGTTGGAAGAGCCATGGTTTAGTGGAAAGATAAAATTTTATTCTTGTGAATTTTCTCTGCAAATTTACTAATAAGAAATGGTCAATTTTGTGATGTCAGGAAGGAATTTTGAAAGTGGTAGGATACTCTCGGCTTATTGAGCCTAAAATAAATTCTTATAGATCAGCAAAAGGAATAAATCCAATATAAATATAACTAACATTAGAAGCTAAAATGAGAAATAAAGTTATAAATTGTACTATCACATTGATAACAGCTGTCATAAGTCATATTTTGTAAAAATGACAACTGATAAACAAGATGCCATAATAAAAAATATATTACTTCAAAATCTGCATCCACCTAATTTGAGGGTGCAGGAAGACATGGAGGAAAACAAATGATGACCAAAGAATGCAATTAAAAGCTTAACTAGATGTCCAGACTGACAATAGACTCGATTTCTGTCACAACAGTTATACATCAAGCATAGACAACTATTATTTAAATAGAGAGATATGGAAGGAAGCCCCATTCAGAATGTATGTATTGTTACATAGATGTATATTAAATTTAATATACATTTAATAATATAATTAGGATGTCATAAGAACCTTTTTAAAAAGAAAAAAAAAGAAGGGACATAGGAATAATTGTAAACTCTCAGGCACAAGGAACCAAAATGACATGACATGCTATTCAATTACTTTTTTTAATCACAGCATGCCTATCTACAAGAATCTTCCTAAACTGACTGCCTTCTCTTTGGAACAGTCAGTTAAGCTTCAGGGGTTCTGGGGGAGATAAAATCTGTGCCACTTTCTGTTGTGCCAGGGCTAAGGTCATGCCCCCCTGTTCATACCTCTTCCCCCACTTGTTAGAGATTCCACTCCATAAGCAGATATAAAAAAGGACAAATTGTTTCATTTTTAAAAAGTTGTAATTCTTTTTTCTATCTGTTTTTCAAGGAGTAAATTCCACTGAATTCAAAACTCTGTATAGCATTCTGAGGATGAAGATGTATGAATATATTCAAGCACATCTTTTAAAAATCATTGATTGTTAACTATCCAGAGATGGCAAGCATCATGCTCTCATGCTCAGTCTGCATTAACATGACTTTTACATTTGTAGGGCAATAAGTCAACAATTTGGTGATTAAAAAAGAAGTCAGAAAGGCAAACCACTGCAAGTCTATTCCCCATTCAGCCAGAGAACTCCTCTGTGTTTAATACTTCCCATCTGTAAAATCCTAGCCTCGTGCTCATGGGTGACGTGAGACTATATGAATTCATATCTGTACAGAACATATAGATTATTTTGGATTCTCTAGCAAAGACAAGCAATGAATATTATTATTTCCATGGCAATAAGCAGTTCTATCAAAAATACAATTTTATGGTTTAATTTTAATTCAGTTGCCAACAGACTGAAAGGTTTAATCAGAAAGAACAATTTTTAAATTAAAAACTTACCTGTGAGGCCGAAACATTTTTTATTTCTATTTTTAGCTGGCAATATAAATACATAATGTCATGCCCCTGGTGGAGACTGACTCTGAGGAAGAGGAGGAACAGCCAACAGGGAGTGGAAGTGTGGCTCCAGAGGTGGTGGAGAAGGCTGGGGAAGGGGAGAGGCCGGTTGAGCAGTCAGAGGAGGATCCAGGCCCATCCCCTCTCCATCCTAGGGCACGCAGGGAGGAGAGGATCAGAGAAAAGCGTGGTCTACTTGGAAGGAGAGGCCCATGATCCTCCTCATGGGTTGCAGCTGTGAGCTCTGTGTAAGAGTTTGGAACTGCGTGTTCACAGATGCTGGAGTCAAATTAGTGCTTTCCTTGGATGAGATTTATCTTTGTTGGCGTTTTTCCCATGGACTCTCCCCGGTTATCTTCCTGGAATGTGTGATTAATTATCTTGGTTTGCCTTGGAACTCTCATTAATGCAGTTTGTTTTTGGTTTCCTTTTGCTTCATTATCTACTTTTTGAATTTAAACTGTGACTAATAAAACAGCGAAGCTAAGTTGAAGGCATTACAAGACCTTGATTCATGTTTTAGTTTTGTGTTATTGTTGAGACACTATGAGTCATCACACATAACTTCATGCTGCATGTGAGTCAAGGGCTTCCTGTAGCCCAAAGCCATGGCACACCAAGAACCTCTGAACCACAAAGCCCTCTTTCCCTGGCTTCCCTGTGTTCTTGCTGCACTGCAATACCCTCAAAGTCCCATGTGGCCTCCTTAAGTAAAGAACTATCTATAGAAGTGTCCTTTCAGATGCCAGGTTTCTTTCATAAATGAAGGCCTGTTTGGTATGCAAATAGAGGCTCTAGGCAAGGCATGAAAGAAATTGGCGCAAATGTGAAAGATGCCCCCAGCCAATACAATAGGATTGCATACTGTGGCAGTGACAGCAGCAAGCAGGTCCAAGCCAGGCTGGACGGAGGGGGTCCAGATGTCAGGTGGTACAGTGGGGGAGACAGGAAGCTGAAAGATGAGTGGGCCTAAATATGGATGGGAAGAGTGGGCCTGAATTTTGTTCATATCACCACGGGCAGCTGCAACAGCCAGAACCTCAAGGTCTGGTAACAAATCTTTTCATTCAGCACTGCCATCACTTGGAACGGTCACTGAAGAAATAGACATTAACCGAGAGGTATATGTAATGGTATAGTCTATTTTCAGCAGAGAAAACGTTTGTGAAACGAACTCTACATGCTTAGCATGTAGAATCAATCCATAACAAAACATGCCTGGCTTTTCACATTCTTCATGACATGCTAAATTAGACATCGCCACTCAACCATAGGACACTTACTGCAGCCAAGACTGGGAGAAACGGGGGAGAAAAATATATTTGAAATGCTGCTGCTTTACTTGTAGTAACAGGGTGTCAGCAACCACATTCATGTGTTTTCTTTTTAACTACACCATTTTCTAAAGTCACATGCCAAATCTCCATGCCTCATTTAACCTGGAATGCATACAAGCTGCATGAACTTGTGTTTTTTTTATATCAAGTAATTATCCCAGGAAGAATAGAAAGTTCTGTGTTTTATATGAATTGTTATATTTAAGCACATTCCTTAATTTAAGCTCATATGTGGACAGAAGATGTTTATACATTTCTTTTAAAGACAAATATGCCGAAGCAGATGACAATTTTAAAAAAAAGAATACTTGTTTGCGTTTAAGAGTTTTGCCTGGAATTTGGGTCAGCAGAATGTTCTGAGGCCTGCAGAATTGTTGGTCCTATCCCTGCACTTTCCCTCTGAAACGAGATCCCCCTTCAAATCAGTGGTGGGATTCAATTTTTTTTTACTACTGGTTCTGTGGGTGTGGCTTGGTGGGTGTAGCAGGGGAAGGATATTGTAAAATCTCCAGTCAGAGGTCGTATCTGCCAGTTCTCTGCACTACTCAAAATTTCCGCTACCGGTTCTCCAGAACTGATCAGAACCTGCTGAAAACCACCTGTGCTACCTATATCTATTGCAACACTGAAAGCAGCAAAATCATAAAAATATATATCTAATCACAATAAAAGTACAGGTTATGTCTAAAAGATAGGGAGAAAGGGAGTGGAATGTTCAAGTGGGGCAGTGGGATCTGCTATTGATACTTCAGCCACCTCCACTGTTGTGTATGCAATAAAGATTAATAAAATGTGAGCTTGGAGTAAGTGCAGGGTTCTGGCCCTGCACTTCTGATTGGCTGTTAAGCAGCCGGACCGGATTGGCCCGTTCCGGGGAATCCGATTGGCCCTTAACAGAGAGTTCCTATTGGTTATAAGAGCTAGTACTCCTAGCTCGTTATTGGTTAAAAGTTACAAGGTTTGCCTATATAAGGCAGGGTTTAACTACTGTTAAAATGAGGAAGTCACCATGTAAATAAAGAGCTGAAGTTCACCGTTCAGAGGCTTGTCTCCATTCTTTCTCGCCCATGCTCAAAACATAACATCCACCATGATACTTCCCCATTGGGGCTCTAAGCCAAGGTCTTCAGGCCCCTGTGGAAGTGTGGGGAACAGGAATACAGTAGCCTCTTCCCCAAGTGTGTGATTCACCAATTGATACTATTACTGCCTGATGGGAACTTTCCATTATTTGCTGACATGGATTCTTTTAGAATTGATCTTTCCAATTGCAATCTTCAAGGCACCATAGGCACTCTGATTATCGTATGTACTCTCAAAATCATATTGCCTTTCCAACTGTTTTACTGTAGTTTTCTCCTACAGTTTTATTCTGGTACAACCTTCTAGTGTTAGAATTTTATTTAATGAATAGGCTTTCTTTTATGGTTTTTGCCAACAGCTTTCATTCTTCATTGTTTAATTATTCCCTTTTGTGGTATATCTTGTCATTTCAAAATATACATCATCTTATGGTTAATCAATTAAGTTGTCATGCTCTACCTGTTTGTATATTTTAATACCAGATGCCATGCTTTAGGTGCTAAATGAGATCATTTGCCAATGTATCATCTTTAACTTTGTTCATGAAAATAACAGCATCAAGTACATCCAGGCAGAACTGGGAGTCTCTATGATTAAATGAGAAGAAAAGTTTGAGACTGGGTGGAAAATGAATGAAGTGTAAACAATGAAAATAGCTGTAAGTTTTATGAAAGCAGCAAGGCCAAATTTTCTGAAAGCATATTGAATATTATACTACTGAAGTTTTATACTAGAGTTTACACTTCCTCCAAGCATTCTTCTTAAGAAACAGAATAGCTATTCAGAAGGAAGTGTAACTTTAACAGGAAGAGAACCAATTAGTGGATACCGTGGCAACACCTCATATTGTAATTGTATACTTTTTACAGTATTTAAATTCCTCATGAGGAAATGGAATTAGCTCTCAAAACTTTTTGGTTCATGCTATAGTAAACCTCTCAAAATATTTGCCCTTAAAAGTAGAAGTTCTGTTAAATTGTGCTACAGTTATGTTTCAAAAGCTTGGTAAGAAATTGAAATACTACTTGTATGTCTCAATTTTGGACTATGGGGTGATTAATTTTTGAAAACAATTTTTAAAACCCCTTCCTCCCTTCTCTGCTTCAAACAAGTAGTTAGAGTACAGTAGTTAGGTTATAATATGAAATCTGAAATAAAGACTGCATGAAATATAAGAGGCAGCTAATTTTTTAAAAGGTTAGTTGCAAAATAGATTAGGAGGAATTTATAACTGATTCTGCCACTATAAGTATTATATTTGAATAGTTGGATATATTTTAATTTGGCAACACAGCACAATTACTCCATTCTGGCTGATTTTGATATGCTGGAAGATTAATTCGATATGCATAAATGTTAAAAGTCTGCCTGCCTCCCTTCCCTGCCTATCTACTTACTTACCTAATTACCTACCTATCCATTCATCCATTCATCCACCCATCTATCATTTATCTATCATCTATCTAACTCAATCTCCTGCATTTTTAAAATTTACAATAACTAGAGATATCAGCATCTCTTAGTAAATAAAGGTAAAGTAAAGGAAAAGGCTCCCCTTGCACATACATGCTAGATGTTTCTGGCTCTAGTGGGCGGTGCTCATCTCTGTTACAAAGCCAAAGAGCCAGCACTGTCCAAAGATGTCTCTGTGGTCATGTGGCCAGCATGACTAAACACCGAAGGCACTCAGAACGCTGTTACCTTCCCACCAAAGTGGTCCCTATTTTTCTATTTGCATTTTTACATTCTTTTGAACTACTAGGGATTTGAACCACTGAACCGCCGACTTTTCTGATCGACAAGTTCAGCATCTTAGCCAATGAGCCACCATGTCCCTCTTAGTACTAGTCATATACTATTGACTTTTAACACAAAAAATGACTGCTCTCCTGCCCTCTTTAAATATCAACTCTGCTAAATCCTCAAGAAATAATCACAACATAAGCTTTTCATCTTATGGAAATATAAGTTCATGTGTTAGTTTTAATCTTACTTTTTAAAAACATGATCTTCAAATACTTTCCTACGCCTGCTTAGGGGCATTTATCCTTTGCCAGAATGGAGTATTTTAGAACTTGGCTACAGCACCATTATAAAAATGAGTTTTGCTACAATCTTGAACAAAGCAAACAGTAATACAAACTTTCTGATGATAGAAGCAATTTAAATAAATCTGATGTTGAATGATGGGGAAGAATTTCTCCCTGTCCATTGATATAATGCTTCATTGTCTACAGGAAATGAGAACTATCTTTCAAAATATTTCAAATATTTTCTGAAAGGCGTAAATTTAGCCCAAATATTTCTCATCCATGCACAGCCATTGTTTTCTATAGTATATGATTACTGGCAATTCTTGGTTTCTTAAATTTCTAACTGGGAATGTTAAAAATTTTAGTCAACGCTTTATTAAAAAGTATCACACTAGAAAGAATAGCTGACAATTAGTCTCCAAAGATGTTTTCTTTAAAGCACTGAGATTAAATCACTGAAGCCATAACAAATCTGCTTTTGTCATTAACATTCTCATTTTTGTTCCTTTCTTTTTAATTCATAGATTATGATCATAAGATGAAATACTGCTTAAGAATGAAAATAAAGACTTTTGGACTATATAACAATATTTACTAATTTTTGTTTAAAATTATCTCTTCTTGCATGGATATAGAATATTCTTAGAATACTCTCAAGTTCATTTTTATTGTGGCAGCTATACAGTTGTGGAATTCATACTTGCATAATCAGAATATTTCACAGATGAAATATTTTTAAAGAAAAATTATATAAAAATAAGTTTGGGTTCATTTCAGCAGCTTGCTGCTGAAATTTGCCTCTGCTGTTACAGGTTAGGATTTAAAATACTAAAAGTTAATGATGGAAACTTTAGCTTGTATTTCTCAAACTTCTGGTTTCTTAAGCGCACACATGCACAAATATTTTAAAGGCCTTTGTTATACAGCATGAGTATCTGATCAAAATAGAAAGTGGGGGAGAGAATGATTCCAAGTGACATAAGTCTATACAAAAATACAAAAAGCTTTTTTGCTTGCAAAAAGCTGCCTTAAATACCAACCATTAGATTAAAAATACCTGCAAGCTGGAGTTACAAATCAGGCAGGGTACCAGAGCACCTTGAAGGAATTAAAATAGTTAAAATGCAATGATAACTATTAGCAGCCAACTCTTGCTCATAAAGTGAAACTCTTTAGCAGAGAGGTCATTTAAGCTCTCCAGAAAGAGCACACCTAGGAAAAGCAATCCTTAGATCTATTTGCACCACTTAAAGATACCAGCTGGTCTCACTCATCTCTCAAGATATCCTAAGGAAATCATCCAGATTTAAGGAAAGGTCACATGCCCCCCAGAAAGTCAGTAAAAAAAATCAGTGCCAAGCTTGCATTCTGCCTCTTGGAAGTACACCCCAAAAGGACAGTGCCAGATACCACTAAAGCAGTGAAGGAAAATCCCCTCCCCAGATAGAAAAAGAAACCATGTGGCAGGAAAAAATTACAAATAATTAAATCACAACAGTAGCTGTTGCTTGTTAAGCCAATTACCAGAACAATTAGACACAGGAACTAGCCAGATTTCTCAAACCAGTATCTTTTCAGAAACAGAGATTAATCTTTTTCCTTCCAAACAAAGCTGAATAGAGAAAATTATCTCATCAATAAACACAGAATTAAACGTCACCAAGCACAGAATTAAACTTCACCAAAAACCAGTTTGAGACCAAAACTCAGAAAGGGTATGTAAACTCATGTTTGAATGTCAATCTTTCTAGCTAGCCAGGAAGAAGTGTTTCCAGGGGAGTATTTTCTCCTGAAAGCAGTGTAAAAAGCTTAAAACCACCCTTCCCTTTAAGAAAGTATAAAGAAAGAAAGAAAACCATCCTTCAGAGACAGAAGGTCTAGGTATACTGCCAAGAATGTAATAAGGGTGGAAAAAAAACAAAAATTTTCTTCTAACTACCGGTAGAATCCCACCCCTGTTTGAATCCCTAGCACCGAGTAATGGAGTGAGCTCCTTTTACTTATCCCAACTTCTTCCAACCTAGCAGTTTGAAAGCATGTAAAAATGCAAGTAGAAAAATAGGGATCACTTTGGTGGGAAGGTAACAGAGTTCCCTGCACTTTCGGTGTTTAGTCATGCCAGTCACATGACCACAGAGATGTCTTCACACAGTGCTGGCTCTTCAGTTTTATAACAGAGATGAACACCACTCCTTAGAGCCAGAAACAACTAGCACATATTGGGGAACCTTTACCTTTACCTAATAATGTGTCACACTAGTCCATATTGTTCTTTGAAATAATATTTTCCCAGCTCTTCTTTTAGAAGTTGCTTTTCATTGTACTACCTGAGTAATCTAAATATTGTATTTCTGTTCCTAAAAATAGCAATTTTTTGCACTTCCCCAAAGCTTTCTAAACTCTAGAATAATGGCTTATCAGTGGTCTCCTGAATTTTTTTTCGAGAAAAACTTCTTTTTTAAAAAAAATCAAAAGCTCTTGAACTGTGAAAAAAGGTAAAAAATCCATTTCTGCTTCTTTGTTAATATTGTGCCACTGCCACATCTATCATTCCTGCCTTTGAAAATACTATGCATTGTGTTGCCTACAAAATAGTGCTGGTTAATAATGCAGTCAAACAAACAGCTGATTAATGAAGAATAGGGAAATATTATTGATGTTGATATTGCCAATATATTTCTATGTGTACATGCACATATGTTTCAGTGTATTCTGCTGTCCAGTATGGTCTTTCCACATAAGATAATTGTGCCTTTGATTTTTCCTGCCCATATTTAGGACTTAGCATCTTTCCCTGTTGAAATTGTTCTCTGTGATATCTGCCAAACTAGAGTTTTCAATTATGGATTGAAGAATGTAAGTAAGTACAATATTTTTACATGTATGTTATTATTATAAGTTCAGTTTCATAGAAGTAGAAATAAAAATCATGTTATGGCAGTTTTAATATTAACTCAGAAATATTTGACTCAATTGATTAAAAAAAAACTTACCTCACTAAAAGAACTTTTCATTAAAAACACATGACTCCTAATAGCAAAGGGTAGATTGAAGGAGTGGGCAATAGGAATAACACTTTCTAGCCCCTCTCATGATATGCATTTGCCGGTATAAATCAAATGAAAGGGAAGAAATACAATTATGTATTGCCTAAGGATTTCTTAAAACAGAATCCATAGAGAATAAAGAGCTACCTTGAATTACTGAGGAATGCATATCCATAAATTCATTTCTAAATGTGCTATGTCTCCCTTTTAATTTCAGGTGAGCAAAACAAAAAGCAGCCGTCTCAGAAGTAATTCAATTCAAAAACAAACCCCCACAAAAGAACGGCTGGAGTAAAGTCCAATACACAGCAATAAATCCCCACTCTGTCCGGCAACCTTGGCGTGGCAGTAAATCACAAGCCTCGGATAGTTTGCTGCATATCTTCACTCCCAATTAGTCACTTTGCTTCTGGCGAATTCCACCAGCCCAGCCGTGTCCTTTTATACTTATGAAGCATGCTAATTTCCCTAATTATTGACTAGCTCTACACTTCCTTTCTAACTGGGTTTATCTTCTTAGCCTCCTTCTGTTTCTTACGTCTAACCATAAGTTTTCCAGATTCTCATCTCCACTGGAAAACTCTCCTGCCTTCCCTGTCAGCCATTCCCGGCTGCTGATCAGATAAAGAACCAGAGGAGGTCGAAGGTCCTGACAACTCTATTATTTCAGGTCTATCTTCCCTTGTTACATCCATCTCCTCATCCTGGTTACTATCCCAATCACTAAGCAATGCCGGCTCATATTTTGCTGCCATGTCCTCATCACTTGAACTCATATCTGCCACAGAATCCAAACCCGGAGCCACAACATATCTATCTGTAGAATATATATGTATATATTCTACAAAAAGATCCCCTTTTTTCAGCATGAAGAACCATGTCCAGCAGAAAAGCAGCTACATTTCAGTAGCTTTTGTTGTAGCAGGAAATGGAAGATTTATTTCATATGTTATTCTATTTTCTAAACCATTTGGATGTCCCTCGCTCACCACTTCAGCAAATTAATGGTTTCTCCAGAGAGCTTTAAGATTCCTTTGTGGGTATACTATAGCAATTAATTATCCATTTAAAACAGATTAACAAATGACTAACTTATTACATAATATCAATTAGTAAATCTAAAGTAGCTGTTTTATTAACCATTTAGTAACTTGTTTTTTTTTTAGAGATTAACATTGCAAATTGCTGCGACAGATATTCCAGGCTCAGGTTGAAATGAGGCACCTATGAACATACTTGCCAAATTTTCAGCTTGCTGGTAACACTATTGTCATGTTCCAAGGAAATGAATGTATTTCTACCCTATTGTTTGATCCTTTAGCTCAACTTTTAACTAGATAAGCCAGTCTTATGAGTGCTTGGATATGGATGGGAGCATTACATCCATTGCTCGAATTATTGCCACTTTTTTTCCTCCAACTCTTGATAAATTTAAGGGAAGTGATAGAATTTGGTATTTGTGCTTTCAGGATTCAGGTCAAATTATACAGACTATTCAGGTCAAGCTATAGACTATCTATAAATATATATGAAGAATATATGCTAAACCAGGTATTAAAACACCAACAAAAATTAAATCCTACATAAAACAATCACTGTTAGATCTGGGAGAGTGGGCGCAAGGAACGGAGACGAGGCATCAAATAGTGACTCCAACTCTTCATTAGTGACTTCAGAACAGAGCAAAATACTAGGGCAGCAGCAGCTCCTTTTATAGAGCTGGCTGCTGTCACAATACCCAATGATTTGAGTTTGCCACTCTGGGAGCAACCAATCAGCAGCGACCCGCTATCAGCCAATCAGATCAGCCAAAACCGACCAATCACGATCCGCTATTAGCAGGCCAATCAGAAGTGCAGGTTTACGAGCCTGTCGTGGAAAGAAAACTATTAGAAATGCAAGCTAATGAGTTTGCTTAGTTCGGAACAATCACCATTTGCTATTTCTCCTATATCCCTTCCACATTTTGTAAATTGAACAATTTACAACTCAATATATCAATATCAATTAAGCAATCAAAAATAGAATAAGAATAACTTCCTATGTCTTTCTTGTTATGAATTTCAATGTCGTACAGCAAAGGACAAGCAGAAATTCATAACAAGAAAGATAGGGACACAGGAAGTTATTCTTATTCTATTTTTTATAACTTAATTGATACAGTCAGTTTAAGAAATGCTATCTTTGATTTGAAATTTAAAAAGAGGCAATTTAAATTTTAAAAGAATGATTTCAAATGGTTAGGAAAAACATGGCAAATATACCTTTCCTTATAATGTCTAGTGTCTAGTGGACCACAATAAATACACTCTATTTATGTGCCTGCTTTTGGGAGCAGGCTTTTGCTAACAACATTTTAAATTGTTATTGTGTGGGTTACCCCCTCCTATCCTTGTGAGCTACCTTCACTTCCAAACCTTTGTGATGCCACGCCCCCAGTACATGTGAACTGCTTAAGACAACAGCTTATAAGAAAATATTCAGCAACCCGAATTAGCCCTGAGAGCAAGAGGGAGAAGAATCAATAGGAACCAATGGTTTAGTAAGCCAATGTGTTCGTATTTAATTGTGTTATCATTGAATTCAGAAAGTAAAATCAGAAAGTAAAATCAGATATTTGGGATAAAAATCTTGTTCCATTGTAGGAGACTCAGGATATTTTATAGTTTAAAAACAGAAGATGAAAGTCATCAAGCTATTTCACACATTTAAAAAGTAAGTTCATCAATCCAATCTTTCTCATAAATCACCATGTGAACTGGACTTTATTTCTAATAGCATTCATCTTATCATGGGATCCACTGTAAATGAAATGCCTGAGATTGCTCCCAATCAACATCATGGCAGAATCTTTTAAAATCCCTTGTGGTGATTACTAATATCTGCAAATTTTATGTAAGTAATCCTGCACTGTCGACCAAATAGCAATAGCGCTTAGACATATATACCGTTTCATAGTGCTTTACAGCCCCCTCTAAGTGGTTAACAGAGTCAGCATGTTGTTCCCAACAATCTGGGTTGTTGTTGTTGTTGTTTCATTTTACTGACTTCAGAAGGATGGAAGGCTGAGTCAACCTTGAACTGGTCAGGATTGAACTCCTGGCAGCGGGCAGAGTCAGCCTGCAATACTGCTTTCTACCCACTGTGCCACCATGGGTCTTTTTAAATGTTAAGATATTTGTTAAATCACAAAATCTATAATTTTATTCAGGAGAAAAAAAAAATCAGATGCTGCATGATGTTACTTTACTTCTATCTTGGGCGTGCATTTCTGTTCTCTTCTTTACTCCTGCTGATCTTCACAGGCAACATTTATTAGGCTGGGATTCATTCCACTCTAGACTATGTTTGCACCAGCTGGAAGTGTATTCAAAAAGCAAAAATGTGAGGCAAGAAGCAGAATCTGAACAGCTGTCTAAATACCATGTACTATTCCCCCCCCCCCCTGCACTGTTACAGAAGAGCATTCGGATACATTGAGCACAGTATCCAATGCAAGGAATAATCAATCAATACGTGAGATATTTTCTTGTAACTAATAGAGACATTTTTGCAATAATCCAGTGATATACCTCATAAGCAAGAATGTAGCATGGCTCAGAATGTGAAATAAGGTAGGTGAATCACAAAACTGCACACAAATAGCAGGAAAGCAAAGCAAAGTTCTGCTACTTATTTGCACGATATGGCTAAGCATATTCGATTGATTCAAACTACACATAGTCCTCGACTTATGACCACAATTCAGCTCAAAATTTCTGTTGCTAAGCAAGATGTTGTTAAGTGAATTTCCCCCCACGTTATGGCCTTTCCAGCCACAGTTGTTAAGTGCAATTTATCACTGCAGTTGTTAAGTTAGTAATATGGTTGTTTAGTGAATCTGGCTTCCCAGTTGACTTCCAGAAGGTCGCAAAAAGTGATCAACCTTTTGCAACCATCAGAAGTATGAATCAGTTGCCAGGCAGCTGAAATTTGATCACCTGACCATGGAGATGCTACAACAGCCTAAGTGTGAAAAACTGTGATAAGTCACTTTTTTCAGTGCTGTTGTAACATCAGTCACTAGGACTACCTGTATTTCAAAGTATTTAATCCTATAATGCATTTTTATCCAGCCAATACAATTAGATTATCATTCTCCTAGAAATCCATGCTCTATAGAATGTCTGAAATACTTTATATAACTTATTTTCTCACTAGATTTTGCTCACAGGAATGTTATTTTCAGCAGGTTTTTTTTGGGTGAAGTCTGCCCTGAAAGAGACTTCTTGCTTTTAAATATCCATTGCCTCTCCTTTAAAGACAAGTAACTGGAATTTCCATTCTCTCTTAAAACTCAGTGATATGAAACAGAATATTAATTTCAAGTACTTTGTGTACATTTTCATTTCATTGCATCCTTGTGATTTTGTTGTTGTTCAGTTAACTCAATAGCTTGGTAAACAGGACTGGTGGGGAAATCCAAATATTGAAATAACCATTGGGATTATATTCATCTAAATAACTTAATGAATGCATTGCTTGTTGTGGTATTTTAAAAACTGAACCCAACATTCTGAGGGACACCATTCATACAGGTGAAACTCGAAAAATTAGAATATCGTGCAAAAGTTCATTTATTTCAGTAATCCAACTTAAAATGTGAAATATATGAGATAGACTAATTACATGCAAAGCAAGATAGTTCAAGCCGTGATTTGTCATAATTGTGATGATGATGGCTTACAGCTCATGAAAACCCCAAATCCACAATCTCAGAAAATTAGAATATTACATGCAATCAATAACACAAGGATTGTACATAGAACAATATCTGACCTCTGAAAAGTATAAGCATGCATACATATCAGTTCTTGGTTTGGGCCCCTTTTGCAGCAATTACTGGCTCAATGCAGCAGGGCATGGAAGCTATCAGCCTGTGGCACTGCTGAGGTGTTATGGAAAACCAGGATGCTTCAATAGCAGCCTTCAGCTCTTCTGCATTGTTCAATCTCATGTCTCTCATCTTTCTCTTGGCAATGCCCCATAGATTCTCTATGGGTTTCAGGTCAGGCAAGTTTGCTGGCCAATCAAGCACAGTAATCCCATGGTCATTGAACCAGGTTTTGGTGCTTTTGGCAGTGTGGACAGGTGCCAAGTCCTGCTGGAAAATAAAGTCAGCATCTCCATAAAGCTCATCTGTGGAAGGAAGCATGAAGTGCTCCAAAATCTCCTGGTAGACAGCTGTGTTGACCCTGGACTTAATGAAGCACAGTGGACCAACACCAGCAGATGACATGGCTCCCCAAATCAACACAGACAGTGGAAACTTCATACTGGACTTCAAGCATCTTGCAGTGTGTGCCTCTCCCTTCTTCCTCCAGACCCTGGGTCCTTGGTTTCCAAATGAGATGCACAACTTGCTCTCATCAGAAAAGAGGACTTTGGACCACTGAGCAACAGACCAGTTCTGTTTTCTTTAGCCAAGGTAAGATGCTTCTCCCATTGTTCAGGAGCAGCTTGACAAGAGGAATACGATATTTGAAGCCCATGTCCAGGAGCCGTATGTGTGTGGTGGCTCTTGATTCTCTGACTCTGACGATCTGGGCCCGGTGGTTTGGGTTACGGTTGCTTCAACCCATAAAGATTTTTAGCAAAGACTAAGTCACTTACCTTGAACTCATGGCATTTTCCGCTAGATCCACAGGGTTTCTCTGGCGTGTGGAGACGGTCAAGGTGGGAGTGGAGCTTGCGTCCCATCAACAATTCAGCTGGAGTCTTGTTGGTGACGCTGTGCGGGGTGATGTGTTGGAGTAGGAGTATTCTGTTTAGTTTGTCATCAATGTCCCCATAGTCCATCTTGTGGAGAGTTTTTTTTAACAAATTGGACAATGCGCTCGGCCCTGCCATTGGCCGCAGGGTGCACCGGTGAGGTTAGCGCATGGCGGATACCCTGGTCCGCAAAGTATTGTTCAAACACCAGGGTGGTGAACTGGGGTCCGTTGTCGGAGACTAGAACATCTGGCAGTCCATGTGTTGCGAATAGTTTGTTTAATTTGCGGATGACTGAATCGGTTGTAGTAGTCTTCATCTTGTGGATTTTGAGCCAGTTGGAATAGGCATCCACTGTTAGGAGGAACGTATGTCCCTTAGTAGGTCCCGCAAAGTCAATGTGGATGTGGGACCACGGCCCCCGGGGGTTTTCCCACTCCGTTGGAGTTGCTCTAGGTGGGGCACTGCTGACTTCTTGGCACTTTAGACAAGCCTTCACCCAGGCTTCAATTTGCTTATCGATGCCCGGCCACCACGCATAGCTTCGTGCGAGCACTTTCACACGCACAATGCTGGGGTGACCGTCATGAAATGCTCTCAAAACCGCTCATTGTAACCACTCTGGGACGATGACTCTGTCTCCCCATAGGATGCAGCCTTTCTGCGAGAAAAGTTCTGTTTGCTGGTTCCTGAAAGGGGTGAAGTCATCAGGGGTTTGGTCTACTGGCCATCCTTGTTCGACCCAGCTGAGAACTCGCGCCAGGACAGGATCTCATTTCGTTTTGATAGCGATGTCTCTGGCTGTTAGCGGCGGTGAATGTAGTGTTTCAATCTGGAGTGTCGTGAGGGTTGGAGCTGGGTCGTCGACGGTTTCCGGAAGTGGGGCACGGCTTAATGCATCAGCGTGGGGAATAGCTTTCCCCGGGCGGTGTTGCAATTTATAATTGTACGTAGCTAAGAACTCCGACCAACGAGTCATTCTAGGTGACAATATATAGGGGGTTGGCTTGTCTCCCGCTATAATCCCCAGCAAAGGCTTGTGATCGGTAATAATAGTAAAAGCTCGTCCATACACATATTCATGAAACCGTTTCACAGCAGATACAACAGCAAGAGCCTCTTTGTCAATTTGGCTATAGTTGCGTTCAGCTCTCGATAAGGTCCTTGAAAAATAGGCAATAGGGGCTTCTCTACCATTTGGTAACACATGACTTAAAATGGCTCCTACTTCAAACTGTGAGGCATCACATGTAATGGTTAAAGGCAAAGTCTCGTTATACTGCATTAAAACAGCATCAGAGGTTAGTAAGTTTTTCACTTGTCGGAATGCGTGCTCCTCTCGGTGTCCCCAGACCCAGGTGGCTTTTTTGTCGAGAAGTCTATGTAGGGGCTCAGCTACGGTCGCCTTCTGGGGCAGGAAGATGTTGTAAAAGTTAATGAGCCCCAGGAAAACTTGGAGATCTGTCCTATTCTTGGGTCTTGGGGCGTTTTTGATCGCTCTTAGTTTGCAATTAGTGGGGTGAATGCCTTGCTTATCGATTAGGTACCCCAGGAACTCTACTTTCTCTGTACACAGTTGACATTTATTTTTTTTAACCTTTAGGCTGGAGTCTTTAAATTTCTGGAGAACCATTTGAAGACGCCTCTCTAGTACTTCTCTATTTGGGGCCGCAATTAAAACATCGTCAAAATATGGCATGACCCCCTTGCTCCCTCGCAAAAGTCTCTCCTTCAGACTTTGAAAAATCCCTGGGGCCACTCTCACTCCGAATTGGAGTCGGTTGCATTTAAAAGCGCCACGGTGCTTAACGATCGTCTGTGCTTCCGTGTTTTTTTTTATCTACAGGCAATAGTTGGTATACCTGCGCTAAATCCAATTTAGCGAAGACTTTTCTGCCGCCCAGGGAATGGAGAAGGTGTTGAACCACCAGCACCGGGTAAGCGTTCTGTTGAAGGGTGTGATTGAGGGTGGCCTGGTAATCTCACAAATCCTTAATGATCCATCCGGTTTGATGGGTGTTACGATTGGGGTTTCCCAACGGGCGTGGTCAGTTGGTTCTAAAACACCCTGGGCTATTAATTTATCAAGCTGCTTGTCGATCTTTGGTTTTAGGGCAAAAGGTATCCGACGAGGCTTAAGGCAGATGGGGGCTACTTCAGGGTTAAGATTAAATGATATTGGTGTCCCCTTGTACTTGTCTAGTTTGTCTGCAAAGATGTCCTGGAATTCCTGGACGAGGACCTCCTCCCAGTCATCGCTTCTGGTTTGGTGAATGCCGGCTACCTCGATCCCGAGTGGGGCGAACCATTGAAGGCCCAACAAACTAGGCCGGTCACGATCGACGACGGTCAATGGTAACAACGCAGTACGATTTTTGAATGATACTTTGACTTGGCTGGAGCCAATGAGTGGAATTCGGTTCCCCTGGTAATCTTTGAGTATAATTCTTTGGGCTCTGAGGTCTTGAAGCCAGACAGCAGGGATTAACTGTTTAAGGGTCTTCCAGGAAACCATCGAGAGGGACGACCCTGAATCAACTTCCATCACGCAAGGTTGGTTCTCGATGGTGACCCTCACTCGGATCTTCTTTGCATCTAATGATGAAGCGTAACCGATGGTAATGGTTTGGTGTGCCTCTTCCCGTCTCGTTGAAGTGGCAAGTGTTTTATTTCTGTAGGAGTGGTTGTTCCATTGGTGGTTCAAATGTTCCTGACTCACAGGACGATTCCCTGTGGTCTGGTGGTAGTTGTTTTCTCTCCGAATTGGGCTGGATCCTCGCTTGCTTCTACAGACCTTCCCGGTGTGGCCTCTTTTCCCACAGGAATGGCAGAGCGCGTCGAGGAATTTGCAATCTGATCGTGGGTGGTTTGCCCCACAACCCGCGCATTGGTGCGGTAATCTTCGATTCCACCGGTTGACCTCCTCTTCATCACTTTCTGATGGAGATTCAAGGTCCTCATGGTGGGCCGCTGTTGTGTGCCTCTCTAGGCAAGGTGAGGTATCGTTGGCAAGTTGACGGAGTAGTGCGTTGTTGTGGTGCATTCAGGCGGCCAACTTCCTGGTTGCTTCTGCTGCAGTAGCGTCTTTGATGACATCGGCAAGATCAATGTCCCCTTTGGCCATGATCTTGCTCTGCGCCGTATGGTCATCTAATCCCAGAACTATTCAGTTTCTCAGAGCTTCTTGGAGGTCTGCAAACCCACAGAGGCCTCCCAGGTTCCGGAGGTCTGCAATGAAATCTGTGACGCTCTCTCCTTTCCCTTGGTCCCTCTGATAAAACTCATGTCTTTGGACAAGCGTTGGTACGGCGGGTGCATAATGGGCCCGTAGAAGGGGTGCAAGGACGTCCCAGTCCATGGATTTCACCTCAGCCGGTTTCACTAGTGCAGCAGCATCCCTTTTATAGGGTTGGCTGCTGTCCTATTAGCCAATGAAGACATGGAAGTGTTAAACCCTTGAACCAATGAGAGTTGGCCTGTTAACAGCCAATCAGATGTCCCGGAAAGGACCAATCCGATGTCGCTATTATCGGCCAATCAGAAGTGCAGGATTAGAACCCTGCTTTTTACTTAAGGTTGTTAAAACTTTAATAAACACCTTTATCAGTTCATAACAATGCCCTTAGTTTACTTATACTCTTTGGGTATCACTGGCTCAGCAGTTGACTGGTGTTTGGTTAGTGGACTTTCCATATAATAGCTTAAAGTAAAGTATACTTTTCATGTATCTGTGTTATTTTTCCTAATGATATGAAGAAGCACTGTAAATGTTCTCAGAAGTGAAATATTCTTTTCTACAGCAAGGATCACCCCACTGGTAGAAAGGTGTGCAGCAGCAAGCTTGATGAGAGAATAAAATGTATAGGAACTAAAAGAAATCATTTGAAAAATATCTGGGAGATTCATCTCTTGAACTCAATTGTAACTCAGGTGTTATAATTCAGGCTGCATAAATATGGTTGAAAGATGAAAATTTCTTTCAAAATTGTACATATACATATGCTTATTTTGTTTAGTCATACATACGGCACACAATGATATTACATCAGCCCACTGCTACACAGGATTGCTGATACATTTTGGATGACAAATACTTCTTAAATATTAAAGCCATGAGATTACTTTAATTATTTAAACACATCAACAATATTAAAAGGGGGGTGTTACATAAGGAACAAAATCTAATTGCTTATATATTCACCATCCACACTTGAAGGATAATAAGTATGAAATGTATTTGAATATAAGTAGCTCGGGTTGGTAGTTGGGCTGTTGCTCTGAGCTCCGAGCTTGGCACAAAAAACATCTACACTAATTTGCATCACATAAAAAGGTACTTGAAGGCCAGCGCTCTGACAGTGAGCACAATTCAAAGTGCACTGATGATGTCTCCTCGAATGGTGATGAAACGCTTGCAACCAAATTGTCAAACTCAGATCTCAGACCAGCAGCTCAGGATTCTATATATCTATGGAGATTCTCAGTCACCCAGGTCATGGTTATTCCAAAGGTGGGGACATCCCTGGGACAAGAATAACAAGGTTTTCTGTTTATGTTTTTAGTTCTCTGAATAAAGCAAGCAGGAATACATTTACTAAACTTTTATTATTAAGTATCCATTTAATAAAACCATTTCCAGGAAGGCCACCTGAGTAGAATCAAAACAGGCCATGTCAGAACTTTATAATTGGACAATGGCCAAGAGCCCACAATGAAACTGTGGGGCACCAGAACAAATTATAACACACATAGTTCAAGAATGTCTCCTCAGAAAATTTTAAGGTACCATCACGACCACACCAGAAGCAGTGGTCTAGCTTCCTTAGATACCAAATTATAACAAATTATAGCCTTTTGCTTAAATCTGTAAAGAAGCTAGCATTTCTGCTGATTATTTTCTGTATTGCAGGCAATATATCTGTGTCCCGGTTCCCAATTGTAGCATAACAGATTTCAAAAAATCCATCCAAAAGAGTGAGGACACAAATCATAGTCTTCCAGCTTCTGTTGTGGCAGCTGGAAAGACTACTATATGATAAATTAATTACAGGATGCGATGTGACATACCAACTCTGCTACTGGCAGACAGAGTTTGATTGTATTAATTCAACTAGGACCTAGTTAAAATTTTTAGAATAAAATAACAACAATAATAAATAAAATGTATGTTAAAATAATAATTTGGCATTCCATCTGTCAGTAGCACATAAGCAAGAACATAGCCTAAGCTACAACATATTATTTTTTAAACCATGAAGTCCTATAGTATATTAGTGTGAGAAAAGGACAACTAGGCCCTAAAGTTGGTGTAGGCTTCTGCCTAATTGAAAGCCTCTGCCTCTTTTATTGAAGTATTTTTATAACATTCAATACTAAAATGCAACCAGGTGATAATACCAAAAGATTTAGTGCATTAATTGTCCAAAATAACTATAATGGATTATTCATCAGGTTTTGATGAATCTTTAGTCCTGCTATACAGAAACTAGCTACGTGTGCTGTGACTACAATCTGTTCGTCTTTAAGCAGCTACTAAAGATAAGCACTGCTGGAACATCCAGTGTAATACCTCTTAATTAGATAATGAGAAAAATTTTGCTCAAATATCTGTATAAAAAGAAGGACATGTCTGTTCTGAACTAAAAGGCTCGTAAGCCTGCAAACCTGACTGGCTTTTCACAAGCAGGCTTGAATCCTGCATATTTGATTGGTCCATGAACAGCGGGTCGTGACTGGTCATTCCGGACTGATCCGATTGGCTAGTTAGCGGGCTGCTGCGATTGGATGCTCCAAGCGCGGCGAACTTAAACCATTGGATGCTTTGACAGCAGCCAGCTCTATAAAAGGAGCTGCTGCTGCCATACGTGTTGCGCTGTTTTTCCGAAGTCACTAATAAAGAGTTGGAGTCACTATTCGATGTCTCATCTCCGTTATTGCGCCCATTCTCTGAGATAGAACACTGGCGATGAGGATGGGATACGGAGACGCTAAGAGCTGACTGAGCACTTGCAAAGTATTGACAGAGCACGTGGCTGACAACACGCAGAAAACGGCAGAATGACCAGCAGCGCAATACCACTCGCTCCATTTGATCCAGCAAACAAAGAGTGGGACTCGCATATGGACAGGTTCCAAATGTTCCTGGAAACCAACAATCTGAAGGATGCTACGCCTAGCAAGAAACGTGCGGTGTTCCTAACGCATTGCGGACCCGCCGTCTTCAAAATGGCAAAGGCGCTAGCGAAACCGGCTGAAGTCAAAACTATGGATTGGGACACCCTTGCTCCCATTCTCAGGGCTCATTACGCCCCAGCAGTTCCAACCCTCATCAGAAGACACGAGTTTTACCAGAGGGACCAATGGGAAAGCGAAAGCATTGGGGACTTTGTCGCTGACCTAAGAAATTTGGGGGGACTATGTGGCTTCGCAAATCTGGAAGAAGCCATGAGAGATTGGATTATCCTGGGTCTAAGAGACCTCACCATCCAAAGCAAGATTATGGTGAAAGAAGATATCGCACTCGCAGATGCCATAGCGGATGCTACTGCAGCAGAAGCAACCAGGAAGTCAGCAGCCCAAATGCGCCGAGCGAATGGGTCCAACCGCCAACTCGCCAGTGACATCGCAATACCCTCAGAGAGACACACAACAACAACCCACCATGAAGACATCGAGTCCTCATCAGAAAGTGAGGAGGAAGAAGTCAATAGACTCAGATCAGAGCGCGACCAGCGAGACCAGCGAGGTCGTAAACCCAATTTTCAGTGCGCCGGATGTGGGGGGAACCACCCATGAGCAGATTGCAGGTTCCTAGATGCTATCTGTCGTTCCTGCGATAAAAGGGGCCACATTGCCAAAGTCTGCAGAAGTAAATGAGTTTTCAGCCCCAAGAGGATTGAAAATAGTTTCCGGCAGACAGCAGGCAACCACCCATCAAACAGCGGGGACCGTCCAAACAACCAGTGGAGCCAGTACAACAGAAACCGAATGCTTGCTACCAATACCAGACAAGAAGAGGCACATCAAACCATCACCATTGGCCACGCCTCATCAGTGGCTGCAAAAAGAATCTGGGTAAAATAGACCGTGCATCATGGAAGTTGACTCCAGGTCTTCCCTATCAATGGTCTCCTGGAAAACTCTCAAGCAACTGATCCCTGACATCCGCCGCCAGGATCTCAGCACCCAGAGACTTATATTAAAGGACTACCAGGGCAATCGAATCCTAGTTGCTGGTTCCAGTCATGTCCAGTTCTCGTTTAAAGACCACACTGCAACTCTACCTCTCACCGTCGTTGACAGGGACCGACCCAGTTTATTGGGATTACAGTGGTTCACGCCATTAGGAATCGAATTGGCAGGCATCAACCAGACTGTAAGCAAAGACTGGGAGGCGTCTCTTATCCGGGACTTTCAAGAAGTCTTCACTGAACAATTAGGCAAGTACAAGGGGTCCCCCATTTCGTTTAATCTCTGCTCTGATATCGCACCCATCCGTCTAAAGCCACGCCGAGTTCCCTTTGCTCTCAAACCAAAAATTGATGAGCAACTGGACAAATTAATAGCACAGGGGGTACGAGAACCCATCGACCACATCTGATGGGAGACCCCAATTGTAACCTCCATAAAACCTGATGGATCCCTGAGAATCTGTGGGGATTACAAGGCCGCCCTGAATCACATGCTTCAACAGAGCGCCTACCCAGTACCTGTGGTCCAACACCTTCTCCACTCGCTTGGGGGTGGAAAAGTATTCGTGAAGCTTGACCTAGCCCAAGCATATCAGCAGCTGCCAGTAGATGCAAAGACCGCAGAAGCCCAAACAGTAGTCACGCACAGGGGTGCATTTAAATGTAACAGACTCCAGTTCGGAGTAAGCGTAGCACCTGGCATTTTTCAAAGTTTGATGGAAAGGTTGCTGCAGGGCATAAAAGGAGTTGTACCCTACTTCGATGATGTATTGATAGCCACCCCCATAAGAAGTCAGCTAGAAAAACGCCTAAGAACTGCCCTACAAAAGTTCCAGGACACAGGACTCAAAGTCAAGAAGGACAAGTGCCAATTATGCACTGAGAGGGTTGAATTTCTTGGTTAGCTTCTTGACAAACATGGTATTCACCCTACCAAAAAGAAATTAGCAGCTATTAAAAATGCTCCAAGACCTAGAAACAAGACAGACCTCCAAGCCTTCCTGGGCCTCATTAACTTTTATAACATCTTCTTACCCCAGAAGGCGACTGTTGCTAAACCCCTGCATAGGCTCCTCGACAAGAAGGCTTCCTGGTTTTGGGGACGTCGAGAGGAGCAAGCTTTCCAGCAAGTCAAAGACCTCCTAACATCCAATGCAGCGTTAATCCAATATAACAAGAGACTACCCTTGACTATGACTTGTGACGCTTCCCCTTTTGGAGTAGGAGCCATCCTGAGCCACGTTCTACCAAACGGTACGGAGGCACCTATTGCATTCTTTTCAAGAACTTTGTCTAAAACTGAAAGGAACTATAGTCAATTAGATAAAGAAGCCCTTGCTATTGTATCCACAATTAAAAGGTTCCACAAATATGTGTATGGGAGATCCTTTTCCATAATCACAGACCACATGCCATTGCTTGGCATTTAGGCAGGGGATAAACCAACTCCCCACATACTATCACCAAGAATGACATGATGGTCTGAGTTCTTAGCTGCCTACGACTACCAGTTAATGCATCGTCCAGGGAAAATCATTCCCCATGCTGACGCCTTAAGCCGTTCACCATTCCTGAGTTCCTAGATGACCCAGCTCCTACGCTATCCATGCTACAAATTGAGGTGCTTCCCTCACCTCCACTAACTGCACATGTGCACATGCATTAGAAACAAAAAAAGATCCTTGCTTGGTGCGAGTCCTCAGCTGGGTGTAGAGGGGATGGCCAGAAATCAAACCCAACGACAAATTCAAACCCTTCAAAAGCAGACAGACAGAGCTTTTCTCCCAAAAAGGGTGCATATTGTGGGGAGACTGAGTAGCCATTCCAGAAAAACTTAAATGCAGAGTCCTGAAAGTGCTGCATGATGACACCCGGACATCGTACGAATGAAAGCACTGGCGAGGAGCTACGCCTGGTGGCCAGGTATGGACAGACAAATCGAAACCTGGGTTGCCACCTGCAGCAAATACCAAGAAACATGTGCGGCTCTACCAAAAGCACCACTGACAGAATGGGAAACATCCAGGGGTCCATGATCCCGCATCCACATCGATTTTGCGGGACCTACAAAGGGACATACTTTTCTAATAACAGTGGACGCCTACTCTAACTGGCTCGAGGTAAATGAGATGAAGCCCACCACCACAGAAGCAGTCATCAAAAAACTGAACAGACTGTTTGCAACGCATGGATTTCCAGATGTCTTGGTTTCCGACAATGGCCCACAGTTTACTGCCTTGGCATTTGAACAATACCTAGTGGACCGGGGGATACGTCACATCCTGACATCACCTGCTCACCCGGCGGCCAATGGCAGAGCTGAACGAATGGTTCAGTTCACGAAAACAACCCTACACAAAATGGACCAAGGAAACATGCACGACAGAGTCACCAGGATGTTCCTTCTCCAACATATTACACCGAACAGCACCACGAACAAAAGTCCAGCCGAACACCTGATGGGCAGGAAACTTAGATCACATCTGGACCGCCTACACCCTGCCTACACCCCAGAACAGCCCCTGGGGTCCAGCAGCAAACATTGCACATTTAAGTTTGGAGACCTCGTATTCACAAAGAACTTTACAGGCGACCCATTATGGGTCCCTGCCAAGATAACACAAATTATGGGGCCCCGTTCCTACCAATTGGAAACCACAGATGGAAGATTGTGGAAACGCCACATCGACCAGCTGCATTCAAGGCTGACAACTACCCCCTTCACGAACTCTGAAATTGAAACCAGAGGGGGAAGGGAAACCAAGGATTTTGGAAATGAACTAACACCTGGTCCCAGACACGCAAACCCACAGTCCAAACAATCAAGCCCAGCATACTCACCTGCTGAAGAGGAGCCGTGGCAGATGGTCATCTCTCCAGGCAACAGCAGCCGAGCGGGTTCAGCAAGTCCAGAGGACCCAGATGAAAGGGACGAGGGAAACGTTGAAGGCATCCCCGAGTCACCTCCAAGGATACCCAGCATAGAAGCTGGGTCACCGTTAAACTGTCCACCAGAACCAGAATCCGAGCAAAGGCCGATTGAACAACACAGGTCAGGTAGACAGGTGCAAAGACCTGCCTACCTGCATGAATACATCACCCCACCCCTGAGACAAAACCTAGAGGGGAGGGGTGTTCCGAACTAGCAGGCTCATAAGCCTGCAAACCTGACTGGCTTTTCACAAGCAGGCTCAAATCCTGCATATTTGATTGGTCCGTGAACAGCGGGTCGTGATTGGTCATTCTGGACTGATCTGATTGGCTAGTTAGCAGGCTGCCGCGATTGGATGCTCCAAGCGCGGCAAACTTAAACCATTGGATGCTTTGACAACAGCCAGCTCTATAAAAGGAGCTGCTGCTGCCATACGTGTTGCGCTGTTTTTCCGAAGTCACTAATAAAGAGTTGGAGTCACTATTCGATGTCTCTTCTCCGTTATTGCACCCATTCTCTGAGATAGAACAATGTCCTTCTCCACCTCTCCAAAATCACAGGGACAGAGCCTTTCAGCCAGTGGTATCCTTTTATATTTGTGTTCCAGAATGGCTGAAAGAGCCGCATGGGATCATGCAGGCAAAGACTTTACAATTATTGCTATCTCTAAATGACAGGATAACAGTATATTTAATAGAATCTGGATCCAGAAACAATGGAGCTTTCTCCAAGTCCGCTTGCCTTTCTAAGAATCCTTTACCAGAGGTGGATATTCAGCAGGTACTGACCAGTTCTGGAGAACCAGTAGTGGAAATTTTGAGTAGTTTGGAGAACCGGCAAATACCACCTCTGACTGGAGATTTTACAGTATCCTTCCCCTGCCCCACCAAGCCACATCCACAGAACCAGTAGTAAAAAAATTGGAATCCCACCACTGTCCTCTACCCCAGTGGCCCCCCAACTTGTTGGGTACCAGAGATTGGTCTTGTAGAGAGAGATTTTTCTGCAGACCAGAGGGGGTATGGATTCATGTGCTCCCTGCCTACCGAGCTTGCTTGCACAGCTCAGTTTCTGGCATGTTGGGGCTTGTGCCAGTCACAGACTGGAATTGGGGGGGGGCTGCTCTACACTTGGTCTCAGCATTTGTTTGGCTTGCTCATAGTCCATTTTGAGTAATTGAACAGGGAGAAAAGCCTAGTTTGACAAGTCTGGACTCAACAGCCTTGATCCATGAACAGGAGAATTTATTGTGGAAGGATTGGCAGTGCAAGGCCTTGAGGGGGGGAAAGGAAATAGTACAGATTCTTGCTTCAGGTTTTGTTAATCCTGTCTTCATAGAATATTCAAAGAATGTGCTGAGGTTAGGGTAGGCTGGATAAGGTAGTTTTGTGAGGACACGTTTCTATGTTTTTCATTTTAGGATTCTCAAAATCTCAAAAAAACTGCTGTGTCATATTCTATTGCTTCCCCAGAAGAATCAGCTTCACAAACCCATCAATCATACGAAGGATATGTCAATATTAAGTTTTTTTAAAAAATGCTCCTCTAGATAGCAAAATGATACCATCTTGTTTATTCCTTCTACCATAGATATTTCATGCATGTTAACAGTAAAATAAAGTAGTGAACAATACAAGTTAATTAATTTTACAGTAGGAAACTATCAATTACTACTAAGTACATGAACATTCCTGTAAATGTAAGTACATGAACATTCCTGTAAATATCTTCCTTAAAATAATTGCAGGTGATTTGGCATGTTTTATAGTGAAGTATGTTCCGAACTAAGCAAACTCGTAGCTTGCAATACTAATAGTTTTGCTTTCACAGCAGGCTTGTAAACCTGCACTTCTGATTGGCCCACTGATAGCGGATCGTGATTGGTCGTTGTCGGCTGATCTGATTGGCTGTTAGTGGGTCGCTGCTGATTGGATGCTTTCCAGCATGGCAAACTCAAATCATTGGTTGTTGTGACAGCAGCCAGCTCTATAAAAGGAGCTGCTGCTGCCCTAGTATTTTGCTCTGTTCTGAAGTCACTAATAAAGAGTTGGAGTCACTATTCAATGCCTTGTCTCGGTTCTTGCGCCCACTCTCCCAGATCTAACAAAGTATAATTGTTTTTGTTTTTTTAATCTTCTTAAATGAATAAAAACTTTTTTTAAGCTGATTGGTTTTATGATGATGTTGTTATAATTCCTGCATTACAAATAGTAATCTCATTGGTCACAGATTAATATACCGTATATACTCGAGTATAAGCCGAGTTTTTCAGCACATTTTTTGTGCTGAAAAAAAACCCCTCGGCTTATACTCGAGTCAGATTCCCCTCTGAAAAAAAAATGGTGTGGAGCTCCGAAGCTGGGCAGCCGCTTCCCTGCTTCCGTGTTTCCTTTGCAACTTTTAAGCATGGGAGGGGGAGGCTTTTCTGAGCTCTAGGCTGAAAAAGCAACGCGAGCTGAGGTCGCTCCACTCAGTTTCATTTCCTCAGCTCCAGCTGCTTTCAGTCCACTCGGGAGGAGGGGGAGAGAGAGAGAGATATCATAAGAACGGCTTTTGGTTTTTTCTTGCAAGGGAGAGAGTGACTCCTGCCTACCACTGTCATCATCATCATCTTTTGGGTTAGTGAATCAATCAAACCTTTCATGATAGTGAGATCGTTTCCCAAATTTCCCTTAAATCAGGGAAGAAATCAGAAACAAACCTTTGGGCTGAGAATAAGCTTGTTCCTATGATGCCATTTTTGTTCACTTCAGTGTGAAAAGTGTGAAAAAACACACTTCTTTTTCTTCATCTTCTTGTTCCCTATTTACTGGTCTCTTTCAAAGAGGAAATTGTGAACATCAAACTTATTCTCAACTGTCCTAGTGAAAGTTTTTATTGGCATCTATTTTTATTTTTGAAATTTACCAGTAGCTGCTGCATTTCCCACCCTCGACTTATACTCGAGTCAATAAGTTTTCCCAGTTTTTTGTGGTTAAATTAGGTGCCTCGGCTTATATTCGGGTCGACTTATATTCGAGTATATAGGGTATTAATATTATGATTCCATTTTTATTGTTTATTAAATTCTGAATCAGAGGTTATACCCACATTTACTGTTTAAGATATGTCTGTCCAATGTTCATGCCAGCTTAAGCTCAAACCAGGTTAAGAAAATTCCCGGATGGATTTCAGCTTGACAGTAGTTTATTACCTATTCAAACTTAACAGCAGGTTACCGGGGTGGGATTCTACCAGTTCACACCTATTCGCTAGAACTGGTTTTTAATATTCTAAGCAGTTTAGGAGAACCAGTTGTTAGAAGAAATTACTGGCCTAATCCTGTAAGGAAGGTAGGAAGAAAATATTCTGGTGTTGCTTACAGAAATTGCCTTTCCGTTAACCCTTATTACATTCTTGGCAGGACTAGACTTCCTATCTCAGGAACTTCTCTGGAGTTTTTCCCCCCCTCCTTTGTTGGTACTTTGCTTGTGTGAAGTGACCATTCAAAGTTACAATGGCACTGAAAAAAGTGACTTAGGACCATTTTTCACACTTACGACCGTTGCAGCATTCCTGCAGTCCTGAGAGGCCAGGCGAGGAGATACATGCCTCGATGTGAGTGATATTGAGTTGGCCATGCCCAGCCAGTCTGCCCATGCCCATGACTACCAAGCCATGCCCACCAACCAAGCCATGCCTACAGAACCGGTTGTTAAAATTTTGAATCCCACCCCTTCAGGTTACCACATTCTCTTATGGCTGTCCCAGGTAATGGATTACTAATTACTTTCCTATAGATTAGATTTTCTGGAAAAAGAATAATGGATGAAAAGAGGACCTGCATATGAACCTCTGTTCCAGATTTGATTCATAAGAAAGACTATTACTGTGCAATATTCTTATAGCCTGAACAAAATTTCAGTCCAGGCATTCATACATTTTGACTGAGGTACAAAAGAAAGATATGAACTGGAAACTTCCGGTTTGCGTGGCTTCGGGGCAGCAGGAATTCGCGACAGCTCGCGATTCCTGCTGTGCTAGCCGTCGAGGTACCCCCGATCCAGATGGGTCAGGGGGATATGGCTGCCCTGTAGGGACAGCTGAAGATAGAGGGGAGTCGGAAAGGGAGGTGGGGGCATCGCAGACCCCCCCTTTCTCCGGGAAAACCCCTTTTTCCCAAGGCGGTGGAGCGGCGGTCAGCAATGGCCGCCACGAAGAAGCCAGCAACCGGGTAAGAACTGTGCTGGAGGAAGTGTGAAGAGTGAAAGTTCTGTCTGAGCCGGGTCAAGTAACACCTTTTAAATTGCCTGGAATTGAGCTGTTTGTTGCTGGAGGATACATTGTATCCCTAAGAAGAGCGAAAAGCGGCGGAGAAGCTGTTAAAGGGAATTTTTTTTTTTTTTTTTACTCTCCCACCCCACGGAAAAAGCAGAAATATTTGGATATATTAGACATTGAAAGTGGATTGTTTTGAAAGCTAAGATAAGAGACAAAGGGATTTTTGGACATTGAAAAATGTGAGAAATTGGAAAATCTCTGCTGGAGGTATGGATTTTTGATTATTAAAATTCTCATTGCAAGTGGGAAGGGAGAAAAAAAAATTGGAGCAGAAGCTGAAAAAGGAGGAGATTGATTAGAACGTCTTTGTGGATCCCAAAAGAAGATATATGGTAATTGGACCTCTTTGATTAAAAATTAATTCAGAAAGAGAAAGAGAAGAAGGAAGAAAAGTATTAACTTTTGGAACTTTTTTTCTTTTTTTAATTGCTTTTGATTGTCTTTGATTAAAAATTCTTGTGGTTGTTTTGGAAAAAGTTTCCCTTTTCATAATGGCATCGTCTGTGGATGAACTAGAGATTGAATATCAAAAATATAAAAAAGAAGATACTTTGGGCGCTTTGTTTCAATTCTTAGAAATGGCGTTATGTTCCTTTGAAAAGTTGATTACGCAGCAGAAGGACTGGGACAAGGAAGAAGAGGAAGAAGAAGCCATCTTTGATGAACAATGGGTCCCTTCTGGAGAGGAGGACAAAAAGGATAAGAAAAAGGGGATTTTAAGAATTATAAAAACAACCAAAAGAGAGAAAAATGAGTGAAAAGATGGAGGCAAGGTTAGAAAGCAAAGGAAAAGGAGCAAGAAAAGCGAAGAGAAAAAGCAAAGGGGTAGAAAGGGCAAGGAGAAGAATAAGCAAGAGAGAAAGGGGGGGAGGAGAAGCCTTAATGTGGGGAAGCAAGACCTAAGGAAAAAAAGTTTATTTAGAGATAATGGGTGAATTTAATTTAGATTAAAAGAGGGATTCTGGAGGGTATATAAGAGTGTGTTTTTATATGTATATTTAGAATATAAAATTTATTATGTAATTTTAGAATTTTTTTTAAACAGAATCCCAAGAAAGATTGCTATATGTAGTATTTCTAAGTTAGGGTAATGAGTTATAGATGTTACTCCAATTGGTGTACAGGAGAAGTATAGTAAAAGAAAAAAAAGATGAATGGATAATTGGAAATAGAACAGACAAAGAATGTTGTTGAAAATGGTAATAAGATATGGAAGGATATATATGCTTTTTTTTTTGGATTTTGTGTATTGATAAAAGGCAATAAAATTTTAATTAATAAATAATTTGGATGGAAAAGAGAAGTAGGGACAAGATATGAAGTTAATATTATATGAAATATTGATATTATAATCTGGAAATGTTATGCCTTATTGGTCTATTATTATTATTTTTTCTTAGAAAAGAATTTATAAGCTGCTATGCCTTGATTTTTTGTGCATTGTTTTTATAAAACTGATAAAAATGGTTTTTATATATATATATAAAAAAGAAAATGATAATAAGATTTGGAAGGAGATATGGGTTGAATATGATGTTTGAATTTGTGTCTGTGTAAAGAGTTTTAACCCGGGAACAGACAACCTTCAGAAAAGATCTTTTAGTTTTGTTTATGTTTTGTGTTTGTATGTTTGTGTATTGTGCTTATGGTAAAACTAACAAAATTTGTTTTTTATTAAAAAAAAAAAGGAAAGAATCAATAAAACCTTGGAGGAATGTTAGACGAGAATAATTTATACAAGCCAGAAAGAAAAGAATATGATGACTATAAAATGGATAAATATGGAAGAGAAATGAAATTGAATAGGAGTAAAGAGAAAAAATGAGAAACTTGCTGAAAGATGTTTGTGTGTCCATATGGAGATGGGATAAATTGGAATTATGCTGTATAAAAATAATGTTTTGTTTGACTTGTAAGGATTTACAATGTTAAGAGGTTTTATGTGTTTATGTATTTAATGGTTAATGATGTGTTGTTTTATCTTTAAAATTAATAAAAATTTGTTTCAAAAAAAAAAAGAAAGATATGAACTATGGTTCATTTCTATTGGCTTTGCTTGTGATTTTCATATGAGGTTTAAATCCTTGCAAAATGCAGAGAACGTGGGAATTTTATGTTATATTTTATATACACTGTGCATGAAGGAATCATTAAGCAACAAGCCCAATACATTGATGATTGGACTCACTACATAGCTGGAGTTTTTGACAATATTTAGCTTGCAAATTTGTGCACAACAATTTAAACTCAATGGATTTAAAGGGGATACACAACTTTAAATCTAACTGAAAAATACAACCAGTTTAATGTCTGCTCCTTTCAATGCATTCTGCTAAAATATATTATCCACAGAAGGAAAGGCAGATGGTCTGTTTCTAATACTCAGCATTTTCCCAGATAGCTACATCTTGCAAATGAATTGCAGATTTTCAGACATCTCAGTGCACAGAGCTCATCTCACTATTAGATATTCGTTGGCCAAAACAGGCCATTAAATGGATTGACAGGCAAACTAGATTTTTGCTGTATTGTTTTTTTCTCATTTGATGTGATGGACAGGTCATGCAGATGCCAAAGAAAGAAAGAACTTCCTTCCATCAACCTCACCAGGATCTTAATTAAAACACTGCATTGATACCATAATGCAATAGTTACACCTGAATCAAACATGTGGAAACATTTGGAACCCATGTGAACAATGGCAAATGTGGCAAACAGTGGCAAATGTTATGATTATTCTGGCTGATGCAATTCACTGAAGTGACAGTAATAGAACTAAATGTCAAATTCTAAGCTACATAGCACATGAGTGGTTTTTCTAATGCGCTAGAAAAATGGCCTTTCAATTTTTGTACAAATAAATGATTAAATGATATTCTTTGAGTTTTTGAAAAATAGCAACGGCAACTAAATAATACATTTTTTCACACTAGTTATGATATATTTTTAGTAATATGAGTGTTTTGAATAGATTTCAGCTAGAACAAGAAGAACTCACAATATATTTAATCACCCAGTTTTGAAACATAGATGTTTGGCTAACTTAGGCTTTTGCTTGAGGGAATTGGCAAAGTATGCATTATTTTTCACAAAGCAAATTTTCATTCCAACATCCTCTGCTATGAGCAAATTTATTCTTTTTTAATTATATTGTGCTAGGCACACACGGAAGTCATTCAGTCTACATACTATGCCAGGAAAATAAATCAATCTCTCTAAGATTGCTCGTCTTGCCTAAAGAACATATACGGTCATTTATCTGTCACCAAGGGATTTGTGGATGTCTTTACTACTCAGAGTATGAAGTGATATTTGGTTTTAGTACAGCAGCTAGACTTCTGTGTAAATCAAATTATCTGTTTTTCATTAAGGGCCACCTTAATGAAAGTTGAAGTTTCCATTTGCAAAACAGAAGAGTAACCAATTACATAATTACAACACCCTCAATTTGATGTGCTGGAAGTCCTTCAAAATGATCTATACAGTTTATCTTAAGAAGAAAATAGATAAACATGTTATATTATGTCATGTTCCCATGTATGAATTTTATATGATTTCAACCCTTTCCATGCAGGCATAGCATAATGTGACATCTCTGAATACCCAAAAGAAGGTAATATATATAATATATATACATTCTAAAAGTATTTTTATATCTCCTTTCTAGAAACTACTGAAAACAGGACCAAGATAGCTCCTAAAACTAATGTATATAATCACCCAAATCATGAAAATTTGCATATTCCTGATAGAAGAATATCATTGAATCACGTCTGGCTACCTGTCTTTGAAGAGTTTCAATAAAACTGGAGCACTCACATGGTGCTTCCTTGTGGTTGATGTAACTATATATACTTCACATATCGAAAAACATTTTTGTACATCCGTACATGAAGTACTTGACTAATAAATGTGGAAATGAACCATATGGGAGATCTAGACTAATCTAGACAACAGAATGCTTTTTTTAAGCACGTGGATTATTAATTTCCACATAAGGCATTTTTTCCTGAGAAAATAAGAATAGTTGTGAAAATAAAAAATGATTTAATAATCTGTACAGATTTACTCTAGCTTGCCCCTTACTCAGAACTATTTCTTCTCCTCAGCCTTACAGTATAATAACTTCCCAAATCAGTCATGCCTCTTTGTGTGTGTGTGTTCATGTATACATGTAATCAATAGAGCAATTTTGCTTCATTTATGGTTATATAGTTCATTATTTCATACTTATCATGGAACCTTTGCCTTGATGGCATTTATACGTAGTGGGTACCATGTTCTTAGGCAACCAAAACCCCTTTCTTCTGTTTTATTTTTTAACCTATTACTTTTAAGCTATTATGTGTTTTAGTAAGGAGCATGGGGGCTCCCGTTGTTTGGACACTATGTTGACAAATAGCAAGCCTGTGTTCAAGACCCAAGAGCTGTGGCAGGACAGGATGATCTCCTGTCATTTGCTCTAGCTCCTGCCAGAGACATGAAAGGAGTCCCCAGCTATGCATCTCTGGACAATGCTGGTTTACTTGTAAATCCTTTCAACCCGGAAGCACCTCAGTACTTTTGATGTGATGGAATATGTTCTAGTGTGGTATGATTTTCTTCACTTTCTTTAAAATTGCTAATGGAATACTTTGGTTACCAATTTCTAATCTCATATTCAATTATTGTTTTTATAATAGGTTTATATTAAATTTCAGTAACTACAAATGAGATTGTTTCAATAAACTTTCTTCCTTGGTTTTAATGTGATTAAATATCATTTTCAAGTTAGCTATATTAAGTGATCATATATTTTCCTCCACGATTTGTTTTACCGTAACACCCACCAATCTTGTTTTGAAGATATCATCTATCAAGATAATTAGAACTTGCAGGACATTATTCATAGACATCAATTTTTCTGGTTTGCAAGAACCATTTCAGTCCTATCAATTATTCCTGAAATATATTGAATCATTGGAATCTTTTCTATCATTTAGGCTAGACTCCAGAAGTTTCCTTAATTGCTTGCAATATTCTGAGCTAATGCATTCTTGTCAATTATGATTGTAACATATTTATCAAGTCCAAATTACGTTATATGATCACTAGTGAATAACTAAATAGCATTTAGTAATGATTTTGATTTGGCAAACAATTTTAAGCATCAAAACCTAAATGTTAAAAGTTGTTTATAAAGCAAGTGCTTCCCATGCTTTAGCTAAGAATATATAAGCTAAATGTAGTATTAATAAAAATGTTTTTAGGAATTTAATTACAATTGCTAATAGAAACATTAGAAATTATATACATTTAAATCATTATATTGAGTAAGCAAATTATGAAAGATTATATACACCAGTAGCCTTAAGAAACACTGCAAATGTTTGAAAATTCTGTGTTTGTAGTTTTTTTCTTTCTCATTTGATTGATATTTCACTAAACTAGTGCCTAGCAATATATATGTGACTGTAATAATGTATTGATATGAATAGCACATTGATAGATAGAATCATATGCAATTAATAAACCACTGTATTCTTTTAACAGGCATTTTTCTGATATTAGCAGCCAATGTTAGATGAAAGCATGAAATCATTTTTCCCATGTATAAATTTACAAAACATACATATTTAAGCTAAAATTTGTTTGGCTTCTGAACCATATAATTCTATTTTCAGTGCTAGAAAGTAAGAAAGAAATAGATAGAAAATTGCCAACTTTCAAAGTCTCAAAATGAGAAAAAAATCAGTTAATCAAAACCATGTTTCAATTTTTAGAAACACTTTTTTAAATGTACGCATACACTTGGATGCAAATCTCCCATCCCCAAACATTTGTTGTCATGTTTTATTATATTTAGCCAAAAAAAAGAAATTGTAAGTAATTCTGTTGTGGTAAATCAGATTTGATGGAGAAATATCAGATAGGATACAAATCAAACATTATTTTATATGCAATAATGAGATAATTTAGAACTTAGAAATCCTCACAACTGTTGTTTGCTTGTGAATGAATAAATATGGATTTTTTAAAAAAACAGGTAAACAAAATGGCTGTTTCTTCCAGCTCTGGGATCTAGCCAGAGCTGGATGAAGCTTCTTGGGTGAGAAACAAAATGCCTTAAAAGAAAAACCAGAAAGTCCAGTTGCCTCTTGAAAAAGTACTTTTGGGACAACCATGACCTGGATGACTGAGAATCTCCATAGACATGTAATATTGGAGGGTTTTTTGGCCATGCATTGAAATGTTTTTTTCTAGTATTTCAGTCAACTGTTGAGCCTTGAACACTCTCAGACAAGGCCTAGGTGCTGCAATTTCCGCACCTGCCTTACTGCCTCCCTCCCTGCTGCAAAAAAACCATCTATGTTCTTTTGACTGTCATGCACAGTGGCATATAGCAGCAAAACTGAAATTACCAAATTACCTATGCAATATATACTAAATACTGTACAAATATATTTATTCTATTTTTCTAATTATTCCCTTCAGAAACACCTTTGTTGTCATGGAATCGTTAATCACAGTAGGCTAGGTACAAAATCAACTGACTGAAAAGGTGTGTGCATAAGTTTTAATACGCATTCGAGGACTGAGGAGCATTTTAAATGCCATGCTTTCTCTTGGAGCCAATTTAAAGTAAAACATGCTACCAGATACTAGAAGCTACAATGTAGTTGAGACTAGGAGCCCCTGGGATTGCTGTCTCATTGGGGACATATAAACATTTGTTAGCAACACGGTACCATGGTTGAACTGAATTAATACCGCCATGGCATATGTCTTGGCTAGAGGGAGGAGCCTTGACACCCCCTCCTGAAATCATAAGTATCCCTACTGAGGTGTTATGAGCACAATAAAAATAATATTTCCTAAATAATAATAATATAAAAAAGTATTTAGTGAATTAATGCAGTCCTAGGAACTGGTTTGAATTTGCACCATGTCCTTTTGTCAATAAAAAGACTGTTCAGAGTAAAAGCACAAGGAAATTGTTCAAATAACAATAGGAAATCTGGGAGCTTTGGTTTCCCTTTTCCAGGTTAGGAAGCCACATATTCCTCAGCAATGTCTGTACCCGTGCATTTGATTTATTTTGCATAAAGGAAAAGGAATTACACATGCCTGTATTTAAGTTGTTATTTTTAACTTGCTTCTTTGAAGGGGCAAGATCATTTTGATTTTCTAAACTGTTAACTGTCTCATTCAATTTTGTGTACTGTACAAATCCAACACATTTTCTCCTTTATATAATTCCAATTATTAATAAAGTTGTTTCACAATACTGGCCTGTGACATTCCATTTCATATCTATCCTAGAAAATGAAAAACAATTGATGAGAACTCTTTAAATATCATTTTCAAGTTAGCTATATTTCCATCTAATACAGTTGTTATTAGAGCCCAAATTTTAAACAGCATGTCATGTGTATTTTATCAAATGTTTTGCTCAGATCAGGATAAAATTCAAAGCATTTCCACAAGCTACTGAAATAAGATTAGACAGATAAAATTTCATTATAAACCCATGCAGCTCTCCAGTAATCCCTATATTATTTTCAAAGTGCTTATAGATTGAACACATTATAATCTGATTAGAATCTTTCAATATAATGCTGCTAGACTGACTGCAAAGTCCCCTCTTCTAATGATTTATGGTTAAGTGGTACACCCTATTTTGTTATTTAAATTGGTTTTATGATTATTTTAACTCTGTTATGTAAGCTACCTAGGTTTGAGATGGTAAAAAAATAGTGTTCTACAAAAGCTTTAGGTCTATCAGATTCAAGCTATGAATCTATTCTTCGAACTTAATTCTTAAAATTACCTAATTGAGTGCATATCTCATTTTTAGAGAATAAGAGTTAAGTATCTCTGTTCTTTGTGTATTATATTTTACTCAGCATTTTTAAAAATTTAACGTTAAACATATCTGAAATCTTTTTGTATTCTTAGCATCTGTTAGTTTTATAAACCACAGTTTCTCTGATGTTTAAAGTGAGTTTGGATTTAAAAAATTTAAGAAATTAGAAAAACATCTGTGCTGAACATCTGTGATGAAGTTAAGTATACCCGCACTAGAAAAAGGGGGAAAGACATTCCCAATCCAGGTAATTTGAATCATTATTTCCAGAGAATACCAACAAATGATATGAACAGAAACAAGTTACCAAGGCAACTGGCCTTGACAGGGACAAGTGAGAACAAAGGAAAGAAATGAGCTTATTAGATAGATACCTTTAATTGTAGAAGTCTTTTTTATTAACTTTGATGTGTTTTTTTAGCTTTGATGGGAAAGCAAGGTCTATGCCTTAATAATACGTTGCACCAATCTCTAAATCAGAATTCCCATGCATGAATCAAGACCAATCAAGTATTTTTTAAAATAATTTCTACCCACATCCCAGATCCTTTTGTTTAGAAGTAGGTCTGATTAATTTCTGTTAAACCTATTCCAGATAAGGCTATGTAGAATTAAAAATGTTCAGTGTTTAAAATAAATCACTTTGCAGCATTACCTAATAGCCGAAGATAAAATGATACCAAAAGGTAACAAAGATTCTTTTGAGCATGTCTTTTTCTAGTGCATCTGAAAGAAAAATGTTTTTCTTTAAAAAAAAAAAAGAGAGAAGATTTTATACCTGCACCATTTACAATACTGTATTCTAACCACTGATGGTGCAGAGGTTAGAATGCAGTTTTGCAGGCTAACTCTACCCACAGTCTGGAGTTTGATCCTGAAGGGCTCAAGGTTGATTCGGCCTTTTATTTTTCTGAAGTCAGTAAAATATAGATCCAGATTGTTGGGGGTAATATGCTGATAATATAAATCACTCAGAGTTCTGTAAAACATTTTGGAGTAGTATGAATGTCTAAGTGCTATTGCAATTACAATTGAAACATTGATACTTTTTAGATCTCAACATCACATTTTCTTCATTTTTAGTTTTCATTACTTTTTCATAATTAGAAATGTGTCAAAGACAATGCAGCGCTGGATTGATCTTCTCCATCTTCAGACTCAGAGGATTTCTGGTAACTATTAGATTTTTCATAGTATTAACTCAGTCATGCAGTGCAAACATCTTGATTTGGCTGACAATTATGGCTAGGTCACTCGGAAAGCCAGAGCTGGATGCAGGCCATTGAAATTTGGGAGCCAAGTTTGCTTTCCTTTTAATTAAACTATTAAGATGAGATGGCCATTAAAGCAAAAAAATCTAGAATGAGTTTGTGCCTTGAGATATCAGTCATTTATTACTTTGTCAGTAACTTTTTCTAGTAATTTGAAATAAGTTTTATGCATTCTTTGAGTCTTGTTTCATATTAATGTTCATCTCGCTAGTTCATGTTATAGAGGGAACCTCAAGCTGTAACTGGAACAGTTGGGGTTTTAGACTATACTGTTTTTTAAAGGCAGAATTTAAAACGTTCTTCTCTACGCCTAACAGAAGTAACAGAATAACGGAGTTGGAAGGGATCTTGGAGATCTTTTAGTTCAACTGTTTGCACAAGTGGATTTCCAGTCTCTTCTTAAAAGCCTACCATGATGGAACACCCACAACTTCTGAAGGCAAACTGTTCCACTGGTTAATTGTTCTTACTGTTAGGAAATTTCTCCTTATTTCTAGGTGGCTTTTCTCCTTGATTAATTTCCATCCATTGTTTTCTGTCATAACTTGATTTGACTATCTTCTCCAATCCGCCAGGATAATTTGAAGATGTTTGCCCAGAGATTTGCCTCAGTCTTGTCTCCTAGCAATTTAGGATTGCACTCTTTCTATAGTTGTCCCAGATCTTTGGGGTATTACCCCTGGATTGAAGGCTATGTTATGATACTAACCATACTATATATAGAAGTGGACTAAAATATATTCCACATAACTCAGATGTAAGTAAACATTTTAAGTCAATAAGCAGGGTCTCTAGAGTCCCTGATAATTCTGGGAAGGTTCTGCTTGCTTACTATGAATATATATTTTAAAGAATAAAATTAATAAAAGCCTATAAAAGCAATAGTATGATGGAAATTGATTAAAAAGTCTTTGGATACCAAGTTTTTTACTCTATCTGCTATAAAAAAAACTCCAAAAGAAATTCCTTCAATTTCTAATAATAGAGCCACTGAAAATGCCTTGTTAATAATCCTACTTTTTCCCAATTGAAGGATTTACAATAAGGATGATATTGATGGTGTTAATTGCAAACTGGAATGGAACACAATATCTGGTGTTTTACCATTGTTCCATGATCCAACAACAATGACAGTCCACTCTAACTCTAGAAGTTAAATGGCAGCTTGAGAAAAGAGTGATTAAAGGAGAAAAAAAAAGTCAGCGGAGTAGACAAGAAGAAGAGGTGTGAAAAAGGTTTTTATTCAGGAAAACTGCCTTTTGAAACTGAGATTGATTGTGAATTCTGATGATGGAAGAACTGGAATGATGTCTACAGTCTCCATTTAAATCAAATCACCAAAAATAATTCTAAACGGCCACCAATTGGGGAGAACAAAGGAGACTCAAGGAGAATTGATAGTCTCCATATAAATCACCCAGCTGATTAGTCAGCCTGAATTTAAATTCCCAATCAGCTGATTGGACAACCTCCACTAAACCCCCACCCAAATCTCATCCTTTCCAAACTCCAAAGTAGATGATTGGTGAGCTCATTCAAATCTTCTCCATTCAAATCTATCAAACAGCAATGCTTCCTCTTTAAAACACAAAAAAGTGGCTTTAAGGAAAAACAAAAGAACTTTACACAACAAGCCTCCAATACTTTACTACCTCCACTATTTCAGTACTTCAAGACCAAATATTTATAGATAATGCTTTGTCTATAATAATTGATTTATCATATAATAGTATAATAATTAATTGTTAAATGACCACTAATTTACTGATTCATTGAACTGATAGATTTAATATTATATCATTGATTATCTAGTCTATTGATTTATTGATTGATTCTTAGTAATGTTGATTGGTTGATTTTTAGTAATAAGTAACCTTACTTTTGATTTGTTCTCTAACTTATCAATTAACATTTATTGATTACCAACATTCATTAAGTAACTGTTTATTTATCACATTAATTAGCTATAGTAATTGTTTAGGTACTATTGTCATTAACCATGCCAGCCAGAAACTCCAGAAACTCCAAATCTTCCACTACCAAACAAAAAAATAATAATATCTCTACCAATGACCCCCCAGACTCCTGTACACACTTTAGATGTCTTAAAACATCAATGAAAGTGAAAATAACATCAAATGCTACCTATGTGACAATCAGGCCCACCTTGTCTGCTTAAACTTAAACAAAGCCCTAGCTGATCTCCTAAAAGCATCAGATATCCCTTGTCTATGTCCATCATGTTTTCCTAAGCTAAACAAACCAAGTACACTGCCTGACAGAGTTGATAGCATAGAATCACTCATGCACTCAACAGAAAAATGCTTAGCAACACGTTTTGAAACAATTATACAAGAGAGCCTAATTTCTCTTGGGAAAAAAATACAGCACTGATAAGCAACTACCTATCAGCTCAAAATCAAATCCCAACCCAACAACCACCACCACAACTACTACCTCAACTACAATCACAACTACAACCAAAAATAACCACCAAACCACAACCACAAATAATTACTATCCCATCAAATAATTCCATAAATGATATCTCCTTACTCATCAGAGACACCATTGAACGTGATTCAGAAACATCCAAATGCCATCTTTTTTGGTCTTGAAGACACCAACGAATCAGATGACATCACCAAAGTTCATAATATCAAAACCAACTCAAATACAACAACATCTCTCCTGAAGATGTCATTGAAATAACCAGATATGGCCCTGAGTCCAAATACAATGATGGCTCAGTGGTCCCAAAATTTTGCAGAGTTGTTTGCAAAAATGAGTCCAGCAAATGCATATTCATTCATACAATAAACGCCATTGCAAAAACCAATCCCAACCACAAAAAACTTTGCTCAAGACCAGACTTATCCATACTGCAAAGAATCCGCTCCCATGAACTCTGCAAGGAACTCAAAAGATGTCTAGACAATGGAGAGAAGGATCTCTACATTGACTACCGCAATGATTGTATCAAAAGTAAGTCACACAACCCACAACTCCACATGCAACCCTACCTCATCCAACCCACCATCACTCAAAACAAGGCATGCATGCCCCAAACTACCTCAATTCCAACTACAACTGGCTTTAAATGCAAGCTGACATCAAACATGTAAACAAGCTAAATTCACTACTAACATGAGCAACATCCTGCCCACACACTTTTATCTTTCTTGGTGACTTCAATCTACCTCACATTAACTGGACCCTAAACGAATGTAAAATTGAACCCATACATGCAACCTTCTACAATGCTGTAACAACCCTGGGACTGGAACAACTAGTAACCAACAATACTAGACTTAACAGCTATCTCGATCTCATCTTCTGCAACAGTTTGAATTCAATTTATAGAATACAAATTAAAGAACCCTTTTCCAACAGTGACCACAGCATGATTGACTTTTGTCTCAACATATGTCCACACAAAAAATCAACACAACGATGTGATCCCCAATTATAACTTCAAAAAAGGCAACTATGATCTTATAGACAATGATCTCTCATCCCTTGATTGGCAATTTCTATTCATTGGATGCAATACTGTTGAAGATCATTACAACATATTTTTACTTGAAGTCAAAAGAGTCATCAAACTACATGTACCAATAACAACTCCAAAAACCAGAAAAAAACAAATTACCCTTAACAACAAGGAAGCTTCAATCCAAAAAGAGATCACTTTGGCAGAAAAACAAATCTGGTCATGTTGCCAACTTCAAAAGCCGATACAATTTATGCCACCAGATAAAGACTGAATGCACCAATTATCACATTAAACAAGAGGAAAACCTTCTATGCACCAATTCCACCCATGCTTTCTCCAATTTTGTAAACAACAAACTAAAAGACTCAAGGACCCTCGAAAGGACCTAATGGTAAAGATTGCAACAATGACACTATTAAAGCAAACTTCTTTAACACATTCTTTGGCTCAGTATTTGTAAACAGCAATGGATCATGCCAAGTATTTCCTAGTCAGACCACAGACAACTACAATGATCTAATACATATCGATTTTACAGAAGACAATGTTGAAAAAGGACTACGCAATCTAAAACTATTTCTATCTATTGGACCAGATGGAATATGTGCCTACTTCTTAAAAAAGCTATCCACTGCCATAGCTGAAACTCTGAGCATAATCTTTGAAAAATCTTTCAGGATCAGTTCCTTGCCAAAACTATGGTCACAAGCCACAGTCATCCCCATCTTCAAAAAGGGAGAGCCCAGTCTAGTTGAAAATTACAGACCAATCTCTCTATGATGCGTCACCTGTAAAGTCATGGAATCAATTATTAACCAAGCCATCATCCTCCACTTAGAGACAAACAACCTACTCTCTAATAAACAATTTGGTTTTAGGAAAAAACTATCATGTAATCTGCAACTCTTACACTGCAAAAACATATGGACAACACAACTCGATCAGGGCAAAGTAATAGACGCAATCTACATAGACTTCTGTAAAGCCTTTGATTCAGTGACACACGAAAAACTACTCCTAAAACTAAAATCTTATGGTATCTCTGGACACCTGAATAACTGGATAGAAGCATTCCTGTCAAACAGACAACAAATAGTCAAAATTGGGAACATCCTATCAAATTCTGTACCTATCAACAGTGGTGTCCCCCAAGGCAGTGTTCTAGGACCAACTCTTTTCATACTCTACATAAATGACCTCTGTGATCATATTAAGAGCAACTGTGTTCTCTTCACTGATGATGTAAAGCTATTCAACACCACAGACAATACTACTACCCTTCAAAAAGACCTCGAGTATGTATCAGAATGGTCAAACAAATGGCAACTTCAAATCTCAACAAATAAATGCTCTGTCCTACATATTGGCAAAAAAAATCAGAAAACAAAATGCAGGCTAAGTAGTCAAGACCTTGTTGATGATCCAAACTCTGTCAAGGATCTTGGAGTACTCATCTCTAATAACCTAAGTACTAGCACCCACTGTAACTACATAACCAAAAAGGTGTTAAGAGTTGTTAACCTAATCTTACATAGCTTGGTAACATTACACTAATAACTAGAGCATACAAAACATTTGCTAGACCAATACTAGAATCCAGCTCATCAGTCTGGAACCCACATTACGTATCTGATATTAGCACAGTTGAGAAAATCCAGAAATATTTCACAAAAAGAGTTCTCCACTCCTCTAACTCGTTGTAGAATACCTTATGCCATCAGACTTGAAATTCTAGACCTACAAAACCTAGAACTACGCCACCTTCAGTCTGATCTAAGTATAGTATATAAAATCATACATTACAATGTCCTACCTGTCAGTGAATACTTCAGCTTCAACCATAACAATACAAGAGCAAACAATAGATACAAACTCAAGGTTAATCGCACCAACTTGATTGCAGGAAATACGACTTCAGCAACAGAGTGGTCAATGTCTGGAATACTCTACCTGACTCTGTGGTTTCTTCCCCAAACCCCCAAAATTTTAACCTTGGACTTTCTACTATTGACCTCACCTCTTTCCTAAGAGGTCTGTAGGGGGCGTGCATAAGCACACCAACATGCCTACCGTCCCTGTTCTATTGTTTCTTTTATTTTTCTTATATGTAACCATGTATTCATAACTATGTTTTTACTTATATCTATTATCTTGTAAGCAATTGACAAACCAAATAAAATAAATAAATAAATAAAACTAGTATCTTTACGCAATATATCAGTGTAACAGCTTAGAAAAAGAACAGGCAAATTGGAGAGAAAAGTATCACTTTCAATAGTGCCTGAAGCAGTTTTGCAATATCAAATGTTCAGTAATCATTTTTCCCCCAATCCTGGAGCAAGTTTCTGACATAAAATGCTGCACAACATTCGAAATGAAAAAAGCAATGTGAGCCTTAACGGCTGCCAATAGGAAACTGACATCCACTGCATTACTTATGGATATTTCTTTAGGAATTACCATCATGTCTGTATAATTCCTTTCATTGCTGGATATTGAGCAAAATGATAGGGTTCAGTAGGGAGATGGCCTGTTATTTAACCTATGAAATAAAAATATGGAATCTAGAATGTATTGATTTTGAAAGTAATTTTACTAAAAGAAAGTTTAATTTAGATAGAGGAAGAAATCTCAAACTCCAAAGAGGACAGGATTTTGACCAATTCACTGTCAAATATGAAATGTAAACATTCTATCTTGAGTTATTTGTAAAAATAATAAAGGTGGGATATAAACTAAACAAACATACATACATTTTTGAAATGTGATAAAATGTGAAAATATATCTTTGGAGAATGGATATCAGTTTCCCAAATTAATACAATATGTTCTATTCATAAATTCATTTATTGCACTTATAAGGTTATAGAATTGTCAAATTAAAAATTGACATCTTTGCTATGGCCATTAGGTCAGAAAGCACTATAATAAAATATATAAATCCATAATTAATAAAACTAAAAAAGTGCTATGCAGTACAATAAAATAACAATAATACAGAAAACAAGGGCAAGTAATGCTATTTCAGAATTATAGGAGGATTAAAAAAAAATCAAATACTCTTAAAGCAGAAACCATTGGAAAAGAAAAGTAGAGCTCTTAGAATTTATGTTTCCTCCAGGTTCTAAAGGAAGGAATTAAGGAACATTGATTTCTTGAGACCAACAGTGGAAGGAGAAAGGTCCAATTTGGCTGATTTTTTCAGGTATCCTTGAAAAAACTGGCAGATATAAACAACCTTATTGCTTCTTTCTGGAATTGCTTTCAATTGATATCCTTAATTTTGTACCTGCTGCCAAAAGATCCTGGTTATGAATAATGATGCATTTGTAGCTTGCGACGCTGCTTTGTTTGTTTATATTTGTTTGCTGCTGCTTATCTTATGACTGTTGGTTTATTGCCAAGCAAAGTATAGATCTCATAGCCATAAACAGAGGCCTCCAAACTTGGCAACTTTAAGACTTGTGGACTTCAACTCCCAGAATTCTCTTGCTGGCTGGAGAATTCTGGGAATTGAAGTCCACAAGTCTTAAAGTTTGGGGACTGTTGGCATAGAACATTTGATCTTGGAGCTGAGTGGATATCTTGCAGTCATTCCCTCTTAGCTCAACTATCTTCAATGTGTTGTCTCAGGGGTATAAAATAAAGGTTGGCTCCCATGTGTGTCACCTTGAATTCTCACGCAAAATGGGAATGTTGCTATTGTGGTCTATCTAACCGTGAACTTCTACCAGGAAACCTATGGATTCCAGAGAGGAGAAGTAGAACATCTCAAAATTACAGAGAGCTTCATTGTCTAATCAATGAAATTCTCAAAGCACTTTGAGACTGAAAAACATTAAAAGTGCACCGTTACAGTGCACTTTTGACACAATATGTTTAATTAAATGAATTCAATTTCTGGATCTGAAACATACAGTAACTGAATCAAAAGTCAGCTATCATAAATTATATTTGTACATTACCTAGTGACGAAGAAAATAAAATAAAATAAAAAGAATGTGTGTGATAGATTAATATTAATCACATTTCATATATTGTTTAAATGCAGCCAGAGCTCTTTAAATGACCTGTTTAAATTTCTGTGAACATAGCCTAAGACTAATCATTCCCTGCCAATTCAATGACTGCTGGTATCAAGGGGTAGCTCCCAACTGTGAATCTGCAGCAATATCCAAAATGGGCTTCATTTCAATCTCCATACAGCCTTCACTGTATGCGCCTATATTGCATCTGGATTCAGTGATAGCTTTTTCTCCCTTATCTAGACCCCATACAATTAAGTAACTTTCTTTCTTTTTTTTGAAAACAATTTTATTGATTTTCTACAAACAAACAAAAACAAACAAGACATAAAAACATCAACTCTCTTATGTACACACAGTGTGTCGGTTGGTTCATCAGTTTTGTGCGTTCATTTCGTAGTCTCAATTACAGTTATATCACATAACAACTCATATTGTCAATCCAAACTTATATATCCTAATATCACTGTTAAAAAATCATTTGACTATACTTTTAATCATTCATGCTTTATGAGATAACAATACTTTAAACAGTTTATTCTATAACAAATCATATAATCATACCAGATCTGCCCTACAAACCCTTTATAGATATAATGTCAAATAACAAAAGAAAAAGAAAAAATAAAGATATTCCTTGCTATCTAACATTCTAGATATTCTGTTATTGTATTTTGTCATCTAACCATTGATAGAAAAGATCCCAAATTTCATAAAATTGTTTCTCCTCTTGCTCTCGAATTTCAAATGTCAATCTACTCATCTCAGCACATTCCAATATTTTCTTAATAATTTCTTCCTGCGATGGTATTTTCTCATTCTTCCAATTTTTAGCAAATACCGCTGTTAATAGCCGCTGTTAATACATTTACAATCAGATATTTCAAGTCTTTACTGTAAGTATCTGGTAAGATTCCCAATAGAAAAAACTCCGGTTTCAAATCTATACGTTTCTTTATCATTTTTTCCAACTACATGCGAATTTTAATCCAATATTTTCTAGCGTTCTCACAAGTGCACCACATATGGTAATATGAGCCAGGTATCTGATGACATTTCCAGCATTTTTCAGATTTATTCTTGAACATTCTTGCTATTCTTGTCGAGGGAAAGTGCCACCTGTAAAACATCTTATACAAATTTTCTTTATATGCTGTTGACATTGTCATTTTATAATTTTGAGACCACAATTTTTGCCATTTCTCTAGATCAATCCCATGTCCAAAGTTCTTCCCCCAAACAATCATAGTTTCTTTAACTTGTTTTTCCTCTAGCTTAATTCCCAGTAGATAACCATATAATTTTTAATCACCTTCTCATCAGTACCCATCAAGATCTTATCTAGATCAGTCTGTTTATCATAAAATCCCTCTGTTTTAGCATCTTCATCATACCTTGAATGTATTTGCGCATATGAAAACCAATTCATCTTTATACCTTGTTCCTCTAAATTTTGTATCGATTTAAGTTCACCCTTTTCATCCAATAGTTCCCCTTATCTAACTGTTCGTTCCTTCTTATAAATTATAGGATAGGAAAATGCTTCAATAGTCGATAACCAAACTGGAATTTTCAAATAACATTGTCTTTTTATCTTCTCCCAATTTAACCACAAAGACTCCCGACAATTAAGTAGCTTTCAAGGGTGCTGATTTGTTTTTTTTTCCAAATTAGAACAATAGAATGAAGTTATGTTAGCATGCTGATACCAGAATCCTATTTCAAAATGTCAAATGACATAACTAGCAGGTTTTTTTTAATAGGTGTTAGAATAATATAAAATACAGGATAAATACCCCAGGATATCAGAGTCTTAGGTGTAAAACAATAGTTCCCTGGAATCATCATTTGAGTGATTTTATTAGAAAGGACTAGAACCATTGCAAAATAAGGCCAATAAGGTCAATAAGGCCTGTAGAATTGTCTTGGTCAATAGAAAATTGCAAAGAAATCAGAAGAACCAGTACATTCAAATAGTTTCTGACATTAATCATTCTAACATTAATCACTTACCAAGACAATTCAAAAAGTCTAAGTATAATTGGGTGAGATCCCATTCAAATGCCTATAGAAATTTAATTTTAATATAATTTTACCATTAGTTGTTAATCAAGAACTACCTATAATGTATTTGCCATCACTTCAAAGGTTTATGGTACCACCAGTCTATAATTGACTGGACAATGATTTATCCTTGAAAAACATTTACAACCACTTCCTAAACTTTGTGGTCACAGCTTAAAAAAAAATAAGATAATTAACTATGGTTTAATTATGTAACTTTATTGTTTTAGAAATCTATCAAAGCTGGGTAGCTAATATACATTTAAATAAAGAAATAAATCCAAATTCAAATAGTTAAGAATCATCTAGAATCAACCTATGCAGTTGGAGTGTCATCTACTGGATATTTTAAATCTCTCAGGATTCACTGTTGGTTAAAGATGTATGCATGAGCAATGGATAGATGTTTTTATTGTTGCTTAGAAAGCCAAGAAAATAAATATTTTAACTGAATGTTAGGATAAGATGCATGATACTTTTAGCTGATGGCCCGGAGGATGTGGAGCTCTCCTTCATTGAGATTTCAACGCAGATGGTGATTGATCTCCTATCGATACTGTTGTGATATCAGATTGGGAAGTTTGACCTGATGATCTTTTAAGTTGTATCTTAAATTGACTTTAATGGAAATAAATTGATAAGAGCCTGACTACATGTAGAAGTATCTCCTTATGCTTTCCTTCAAGCACTGCGAAAACGTGAACCTATAATACACTCTATAAGTTCAGTGATGGCTAACCTTTTCAGCACCAAGTGCCCAAAGCATTCACGCCTCCACAAAATACAACGTATGTGCGTGCCTGCGTCACGCATGTGTCCCAACCTCTGTACATGTGCACCCCAGCCCCTCACACACACAACATCGCATGTGCATCCCGCTCCCTCCATGCATGCATGGCAGAGACCCAAAGACCAGCTGGCTGGCAGGAAGCACGCGCATGCATTCATGGCAGAGCTGAACCGGGGCAACAGCTCACATGTCCAGAGGGAAGTCTCTGCATGCCACCTCTGGCATGCGTGCCATAGGCTTGCCATCACGCTCTATATCTTCATACTTTAGTTTTGGTCCTTAGCCATTTTCTATGGCTCACCTCACCTCACCTCAAAGTTTATCTGGAAAATAAATGGAAAAGGTTTGAATATTTTTCATGTTTATTTTTAGATTCATTTACAAAGAGATATTCCCAAGATAGGCAACTGTGTCTCCTCAGGATGAAAATAGCCCTATTAGTGCTGGCTTATTGTGCATTCAGTGGTACATAAATCCATATTCAGAACAAAAGGGCAATTTATTTGTGTAGCATTGTCTGTTCACATCTCCGTAACATCTTCAGCTAAGTTTCCAGGTGATGTCCTTTAAGATTAATCTTTGAACAAGAAATAGTTTGCTCAATGTAACCGAACTATTTCTTTCTATAATTTATTCTAAAAACAGCACCCATACTGAAATAAAACAGTGTTTGGTTCCGTGAATGTGATCATGTTAATGTTAACTTATAATTGAAAAAGATAATTTATAAAGAAAAAAGAAACTTTGGAGATCTCCTGATCTTTAAATTGCTTTGAATTCACATTCAGTTGCACATACTGTCTTCTGGATATGCTTCCTGGGGAAACGGTTTTATTGCACCTCTGGTCTGTAAGCTCTCTAAATCACCTTGCCACCATGTTCACTGCCCAAAAAATGTTGGTTGGACAATATTGTTTTTAGAGAATTTTAGAGTTTTTAGAGATTACTCTGAGAAAATTTCTTAAAATAGCAGGCCAGAGTATCAGTGGCATTAAGTGACTGACAAGGATTCAAGATCAAGAAGGAAAGGAAAGGAAAGAAAGGAAAAGAAAGGAAAGGAGAGGAAAGGAAAGGAAAGGAAAGGAAGGAAAAGAAAGGAAAGGAAAGGAAAGGAAAGGAAAGGAAAGGAAAGGAAAGGAAAGGAAAGGAAAGGAAAGGAAAGGAAAGGAAAGGAAAGGAAGCTCTGTTTTAGGCAGTTCTGTTAAGCAAACTGATAGGTCTAGAACTTCATAAGGAGTAGGCTAAATTAACCATAGGATCCTTTGCTTTTACCAATTGCTAAGCCACTTGAATGGGCCCCTAAAATATCTAAATCCATCTAGCTTTATCTTATAATTTCTTTTGCATTTAGTAAAAATAATTTGTGTATATCCTTTAGGTAACTTTCTTAATTCATTAAGTGAATATATCAGCTAATGAAATGGAAATAAATGTTTTAAAACATGCAATTAATCGTGTTTAGAGATTTATGTTTCATGAACTTATTATTCTCCTACTTCTTCTGAACAGAAAGACATAGTTGATCTTCATATGATTATTCACATTTTGTTGGAAGCAACTATTTGAAGAAAATATTCTGGTCCGTTGCAAAATCTATATCTCCAAATATACATAACATGAATCCCTAAATTTGACAATAAACTTAAATTCAATTTTACAAACACAGAACTTGAAACATCTTGGATATTACTTGGTGCAGATTTAAGATGTATGTCATTACTTGAAGTAATAATGAAACTAAAGCTAAAGTAGTTTAGAAGTGTCATTGGAGAAGACCTAATGTTTTAAAAAAAAACTCAAGGTAATTGAAAAAGAGACTGACAAAAAGCAAGAGGCCAAGTTCTATGACTGGTGACAAAAACATGACCTTATATTCTGTCTGCACTACACGTTAGTCTGTGTGCAGCTCGACATGCAGTTAAGAATCATCACCACTCAGCTCCCTGCCAGCCCGCATTTCGTCCCTGCCTGGATTCTCTGCAACTGCTGGGGCTCGTGGCTGCCAGGAGGTGTGGGAGGCAACCAGGAAGCATGAGGCTATGCCGCCTGCATTGCCTCTCTGGGCCGAGCATTTTAGTCAAGTACAGGCCGTTGCTGTGAGAACAGTGCAAGCTTCATGGGCTGGAAGGTAAGGCTGGTAGCAGAAAAGGAAAATCTGCTCTGGCGAGGCTTGACTTGCACCATTCCCACAGTGGTGGCCTTCACTCAGTCAGAGCGAGCAGGCCAGCAGGTGGCAAAGGGAAGGGGTGGCGGGCAAAGGGGTGATGTGGGTGGCATAGCGTCATGCTCCCTGGTCACCCCCCAACCCGCCCCTAGCAGGCAAGGCCCAGGAGCTGCAGAAAATCCAGGCGGGGGATGAGATGCAATATCCAGGCTGGTGGGAACCTGAGTGGCGATGGGTCAGCCTGGGCTCTCTGCCATCAGCAAGCCAGGTAAGCTGGAGGCTGGGGATGGGAAGCTTGCGAGGTCATGAGTGCCGCATGGGATGGAGCTGCAGTGCTGGCGGCTAAGCAAGCCAGACAGGGATGTGTTGTGGTTAGCCAGCAGCAGGTGTGGATGGCTGAGGAGAGCGAGGACTCAGATGAGGGCCCAGGACCATTAGGAGTGGACTGCTGCCTTCAGAGATTATGGGGGCTGACAGAAGTGATGAGGAGGTTCCCGAGAAGCCTGGGCCAAGTGCGCATGCACTCAGGATTGCTCAGAGGAAAGAGCAGCTGCAACAGCACGGGCGACTCAGGAGCAAGGCTGCAAGGTAACGGCCCCTCCTTCAAGAAGATAAAAGCCAGCTGTGAACAAACATACTTTGCAGAAGGCAAAGACATTTTGAAACTCCAGCATTGTGGACTCCTATCCTGAGTTTCTATTTGAAGATCCTTGTACTGCAAATTATTTCTTGTCTGTTATCTTTTGGCAAGGCTTGCACAGTTTGGCCAGGCTTGTGCTTATCACAGCTATTTCTTTTGCAAAAGCATTACAGGGTTTCTGTTCCATTTGGATTGAGTTTGATTTGTTAGAAAAGGGTCAGAACAAGACAGATGAGGGGGAAGCTAGCTAGGCTATAAGTGCTGAGGGCAGCGGCAGCAGGTGATGGCGGCCTAGGCCGGCCTGGGAGTCAGGATTCAACCAGGGCTTGTGGCAGTAGTGGTGGCAAGGCGAGGGTGGCAGTGGTAGCGCAGTAGTGGCAGCCTAGGCTGCCCCAGGAGTCGGGACTCAACTGGGACTGGCAGCAGCAGTGGCATGTAGGCGAGTTGCAGAGTTTCACTCACCTAGGAAGATCATGGTGGAAGGCAGACAGAGATGGATTGTTCTGTACAGTCATTTACATTCTTGTAAACGCTGTGCTGTGATTGGTCAAAGCGCGCAGGGATCCGATTGGTCGAGCGAGCCGCTCTGATTGGCCCGCTAGGGATCTCCCGCGATTGGTGGAAACTAATCGCGGGAGATTCAAAGCGGTGCCATTGGCTGCGGCCTCCACGGCTTGAGAATAAAAAAGCCGCAGTTTTTTCCCCGGAACCCGAGCCGTTCTCAGGACCAATAAAAGAGCTGAACCAAGTCACTGAGTCCTGGTCTCCTTGCCGCGCCGAACATAACATGGATGGTGGGCAGGCAGGTGGGGACTTCAGGCAGCGATGACGCATGGTCGAGATAAGGACAGGTGGGCTGGGACAGGGCGGAGTTGGGAAGAATGCAGTCAGCAATGATTGCGCCCGTGTGCAATGTTGTGCATGTGCAATAAGGACTGACTGGGCAGGCAGAGAAGTGGGCCGAGAGAGGTGGGAGCAGCTAGGGGCCTGATTTATCATTTCTTCGAACTACCAAGAATCATAACAACCGATTCTATTGAACCGATCCAAACTGGTAGAATCCCACCCCTGTCTCAACAGCTCTGACAACTTTCTCAATTTAAAATTGAAAGTTAAAAAAAAGATGAAACTGCTGCCCCATGTTGGAGAAACATTTCCTAAGTTAAGTTTTTTGGTATGCTCATTTCTGAATCTAAGCATAAATCAAGCTTATTTTTCTTCTACTTCTTTCGGTTAAAGTATGTATAAGGCATTGGACAAGAAAACTGTGGATGTTGACATATATAGGTCACATTCAATTTAAGTTGCTTCAACGTTATGTACCCACAACTGTTGAGTCAGAAATCTAGAAGTAGGATTTAAGGAACAAGTTTAACTTTCAAAATTTTAATGTATTTTCCTATCCAATACCAGTAGAGGTCACTGCTTGACTAACAGAGAGCCTACAGAAGACCAAAGTTCTGATATTACTAAATCTTAAGAAAGTGGGTGTTTCTCTGAACAGGAATACAATGATGTGATATATCCAGTTTAAACAGTCAATTTAATGTACAATGTCCCTTAAACATTTACCTTGATTTTCCTTTTGAACTCCTAGAACAAAATATAATCATCATATTGCAGAAAGTATTGTCCTCCCTTGAAAACTGATGAAAGAAAGGAAGAAATCAAGGACACAACTCTCTAAGGACTTTTCTCCAGTGCTGAGCTAGCTTTTCTTGAACTGATAGAAAACTATACAAGCACAGGTCTCTCATTTTGGATTCCCAAGTCTCTTTTTTTAATAGTTCCTTAATGAGTAGTGGTGTTCTGATCCTGCAACTTCAGAGCACAGAGCCTATGTTTAACTTTCCCGTTTGAACATCACCTATAAGTGGGAAAACCTCCATCAATCATTACAATGAAATGGGCATGGGATGAAATCTGAAGCTTTGAGCTTCGGTGCCTTTTCTGCTGATAAATAAAGATTGAATACTTCTACCCACCACCAGCCCAAACACAGACAAACACATCACTCACAAGAAAAGTAGGAAAATGCAGCACTTGCACCATTATGTCATTTTACTTTATGCAGCAACAGCAGCTGCAGCCTTACTTACAAGGTATTTACAAGGTAAGTTTTAAACTATTGCAATTTGGCTAGTTGCCCTGTCTGCATTTACCATATAGTATAAAAAACAGGGATGAAAGGCCACATATGAAGATGGGCAGGGCAGATCTCTGAATGCAGTTTTGGACGTTGATGTAATTTTTAGAAGAGTTAGAAATTATTAGAAGTATGTCATGCATATAATATATGAAGAGAGGAAGGAAAGGAAAAAAAGAAGGAAAGAAGGATGGGAGCAGAAAAGAGATTGAAGATTATAAATGTGAAGCCAATTGGTATGTGTAGTTGGACAAGGAAAAAAGAATTAGGAAAGTTGTAAAAATCATAAACTGTAACCAGTTTGTTAGAAATAGGCATAGAGGTATTGTGTATATGGTGAAAAGGAACTGTAGCTAATTATTTACTACAATAATCTACTTGTGTTAATTATTAACACAAGTATTCTCCTGATACAATGAAGGGCATAAATCATTTGTGACAGTGTGATGAAGGAAGTGAACAGGTCTAGGGAGAAATAATAAGATCTTGAAGTTCATGGACATTGCTTCTGGTTTTGAAGAACATTATCTGTGCCATTGGAAGAACTGAAGACAGGGAGAATTTAATTTTTAGTTACTTTAGATGATTATTTCTTGGTGTGTGGAAGTAATTAGAGAAGGGACTTTATTAGTAGTTACTGTGCAAATGGGGAAATTACATTTTCTTTGCAGCCTTTGCTTGTAGTTGCAGCAAAGAGCTGTGTGGCAACCAGGAAAGTTTGTTTTTATTAATTTATCTGATTTGTCAATTGCTTAGAAGATAATAGGTATAAGAATAAACATAACTATGAATACAAGAAATAGGTACGAATAATGGGGACAATAGGACAGGGACAGTAGGCACGATTGTTCACTTATGCATGCCCCTTACAGACCTCTTAGGAATAGGGTGAGGTCAATAGTGGATAGTTTGAGGTTAAAGGAATGGGGGTTTGAGGATGTAACTACAGAATCAGGTAGTGCATTCCAAGCATTGACCACTCTGTTGCTGAAGTCGTACTTCCTGCAATCAAGTTTGGAGTGGTTAACATTGAGTTTGTATCTGTTGTGTGCTCTGGTATTGTTGTGGTTGAAGCTGAAGTAGTCATTGACTGGTAGGACATTGTAACAGATAATTTTATGTACTGCACTTAGGTCCAACCATAGGCAGCATAATTCTAGGTGGTCTGAGCCCAAAATTTCAAGTCTGGTGGTGTACGGTATTTTGTTGCGAGCAGAGGAGTGTAGTACTCTTCTCGTGAAATACATGAGTTACATTTGTTGTATCTGTTCTGCTTATTTAAGTAAAACATAACTGAGGAGGGTTATTCGTTGTTTTAAAGGGCAAGAGGGTAAAAATAATTGGATCTATTTTTTAATCACTATTAAACCTGTATACTAGTAAATCAGATAGGCTCTCAACAACTTACAAGATAAAATAGAAGTAAACATTTATTGGCAAGAATTGTTACAATTGATGGTCTTTAAGCTATGGTACCACAAAATCTCTTCCATTCTAGACAACTTCAATATAAAAGTAAATTTTGGTGTAAAGGTCTAAGCCAGGGGTCTTCAAACTTGACAGCTTTAAGACTTGTGGACTTCAACTGCCTGAGCAGGTTCTCTTTATAAAATGATGACTGGAATGAATGGGGCTCATATTGGGGCCGAAATGGGCAGAAGAATGTACATAAGATACAGGAGATGTAGTGTTATCTTTGGGACATCCCCATATTCTAGAATACCCTCTTCCCAGTCCTTATGCTCTGGATACAAAAAAGTTGTGAAGATTATTTTATTTGGTAGTTTTTTTTTGTCCCTTGCAATATTATGCGTTTCTTTCAATGTTTTTTTTATATTTGTTAGTTTTTTCCTTTCTACCTTCAGAATCTTGTAAGAGTCAAGGATCTTGGAGCACTCATCTCTAATGACCTAAGTACTAGCACCCACTGTAACTACATAACCAAAAAGGTGTTAAGAGTTGTTAACCTAATCTTACATAGCTTGGTAATATTACACTAATAACTAGAGCATACAAAACATTTGCTAGACCAATACTAGAATACAGCTCATCAGTCTGGAACCCACATTACATATCTGATATTAACCTAGTTGAGAAAATCCAGAAATATTTCACAAGAAGAGTTCTCCACTCCTCTACTCATTGAGGAATACCTTATGCCACCAGACTTGAAATTCTAGACCTACAAAACATAGAACTACGCCGCCTTCGGCCCAATCTCAGTATAGTATATAAAATCATACATTTCAATGTCCTACCTCTCAATGAATACTTCAGCTTCAACCATAACAACACAAGAGCACACAATAGATACAAACTCAAGGTTATCTGCACCAAACTTGATTGCAGGAAATACGACTTTAGCAACAGAGTAGTCAACGTCTGGAATACTCTCCCTGACTCTGTAGTTTCTTCCCCAAACCCCAAAAACTTTAAACTTAGACTTTCTACTATTGACCTCACCCCTTTCCTAAGAGGTCTGTAGTGGGCGTGCATAAATGCACCAACGTACCTATCGTCCCTGTCCTATTGTTTCTTTTATTTTTTTTATTTTTCTTATATATATCCATGTATTCATAATTATGTTTTTACTAATACCTATTACCCATGAGGGCCACACAAGATGCTACCACCATACCTCCATGTAGAAAGCAGACTCATACCCACACAGATGATGAGACACGACCACGGACCAGAAGCCGTACTGCAGCTGTATCACAACCCGCTTCAAATCCCTCCAACCCATACATGAAGCGAATGGACACCCACCATGAAGATGTGGCACGAACACGAACATGAAGCCAAACAATAGGATCACAGCTCACCAGTTCAAATCCCCCAGCAACTAACACTAACCTGAGCACAACCAAGCCCCCACCTAAACAGAATACACTCCCAGCCAATCAGAACATAACCAAACCCTCAACCAATCAGAACACAGCCAAACCCCCAACCAATAAGAACAGCCCCCCACCCAATCAGAACACAGCAAAGCCCCCACCCAATCAAGTCACACCCCACTAGCAGTTAAAAGGAAGAAGCAGCTGCAAGCTTACATTACTCCGAGAAGCACAAAGCCGAAGACACAAGCCTGAAGATGATGAATGAGATTTCATTGAAACATTGCCAAGATACTTCCAATTTTACGCAGGAGAAAACCCGAATAACCAAAGATCCACATACAAATACCCGTGAAAACCTCAGAATATATATACATATACATATACATATACATATACATATACATATACATATACATATACATATACATATACATATACATATACATATACATATACATATATATTGGATTAGGTGAGTGATCTTCTTTCTTTGGAATTCATTGGCTGTCAGCACGCTGGTGAGAGTGTGTAGTGTTTCTTTCTTCCAAAGAAAGAAGATCACCCACCTAATCCAAAAAGAAACTCCAATCAAAATCCAAGACAGAGAACAAGAGAATGGCAAAGCCCTCCTCCCATATATAAAAGGCACTACAGACAAAATCAGCAAGATCCTCCAAAAACACAACATTAAGACATCTTTCTGCACAAACAGAAAGATATCCACCATCCTAAGAAACCCTCAGGACAAAATCGAGTTAGAAAATCAAGGAGTATACAAAATCCCTTGCACTGCCTGCCCCACCACATACATTGGACAAACTAACAGAAGAATAAGTGCACACATTGAAGAACATAAGAACTCAATCAAAAAGGAAGAACCGACCTCTTCCCTGGTCCAACACCTCAAAGCCACAGGACATGAAATTGACTTTAAAAATACCAGAACTATTGCCAAAACCGAACACTTCAGCAGCAGAATACTCAGAGAAGCCATAGAGATAGAAAAACGCCCACACAGCATGAATAAACGAGACGATACCTCCCTCCTACCAGCCATTTGGAAACCCGCCCTCATGAACAGACGAGTACCTAACATGAAGAATGACACCAGACCCACACCCCTGAGAACCACACAAGATGCCACCACCACACTTCCACATAGAAAGCAGACTCATACCCACACAGAAGATGAGACACGACCACGGACCAAAAGCTGCACTGCAGCTGCATCACTACCCACTTCAAACCCCTCTGAACCATACATGAAGCGAACTGACCCCCACCATGAAGATGCAGCACAACCACGAACTCAAAGCCAAACAGCAAGATCACAGCTCACCAGTTCAAATCCCCCAGCAACTAAGACTAACCAGAGCACAACCAAGTCCCCACCTGAACAGAACACGCCTCCAGCCAATCAGAACACAGCCAACCCCCCAACCAATCAGAACACAGCCAAAGCCCCAACCAATGAGAACACACCCACACCCAATCAGAACACAGCCAAGCCCCCAACCAATCAAGTCACATGGACGGCTATCACTAGTTAGGAAGCTAGGTTTCATCTGGGTGCCTGGTTGGGGTGTGTTTGAGCTGGAGGTATCAGGGGGGATCTGTTTGTGCCCAGGTGTTTGCCTGGCTTGTGGTGTGGAGATTTTTTTGTTTGTGAGTGCAGGCTTCCAAATGGTTGACAGTCTGGTGGAATCATCTCCTGCCCTACATCTTATGTAGGGCTGTCCTGCCCTACATAAGAGGTACTACAGACAAAATTAGTAAGATACTACACAGATATCACATGAAGACTGCCTTCAAAACAGACAGAAAAATAGCAGCCATCCTTAGAAACCCCAAAGATAAAATTAACCTGGAAAACCAAGGCATATACGAAGTCCCCTGTGCATCATGCCCGGCCACATACATTGGACAGACCAATAGAAGAATAAATACCCACCTGGATGAACACAAAAATGCAGTCAAAAAGTTGGAACACACTTCCTCACTAGTCCAACACATGGAAGCCACAGGTCATAGCATCAACTTCAATGGCACCAAAACACTGGCCACTATAGAAAACTTACATGTAAGTACCCGCGAAAACTTAAGAAAACAAATATCAAACTTAAGAAAACAAATATCACACCTCTATGGGGAGGAAATAAACAGCCAGATCAAAACCTTTGAGAAACTGTAAATTAAAAGAGCAGGAATATTATGTGAACTCCAATTCCTACGCAGCTGCAGAGACAACAATACTACACCAACCTACTTCAAATTAACATTTCATCAAAGCACAGCAGCCACTATACGTATCCTGAAAAGAACTGAAATGGCTCTACTAAGGAATGAGCTCCACAGTAAGAGATTCCAATTAGATCAGTAAAACAAAGATTTGCTAGCACTACACCTGGAATTGAGCAGCAAAATCCACCCTCGACTTTGGGACAAGATAAAACAACTTACAACTTGGAGAGCTGAATCTGAAACCACTTACAAACAGGAAAAACTCTTGAAAAAATTAAAGAAATTAGAACATGACAAGAAAACCCCCAACAACTCACAACAACACCTGAAACAATTAGTGTACAACATTTCCAACAGAGAACTCACCAAAACAGAAACAGATGTCCTAACCAAAGGATTCAATTATGCTATAGCACCCAAAAAAAAACCCCACAGAATCCATCATATGTGCAGTAGAATCCATAACCAAACTAAATACAGATGAAGCTGATAAAATAAGACACCAAGTTACCAACATCCTATGCACAAGCAAACCACCCAAAAACAACTTGCAGAAAGAAGAAATTAAAGCGCTACAAACCCTGAAAAGAGATAGCAGCATAATCATCCTCCCAGCAGACAAAGGGAATGCCACAGTAGTAATGGACAGAAAATACTATGAAACAAAATTAACAGACCTACTCCAAGACCCCACATACAAACCCATAAACACAGACCCAACCACATATCTGGAAAAATTAACCAAGAAGAAAATTATAACCAGCCACATGAGCAAAGAGATCCAACAGATGATTTTCCCAAGAGAAAAATCTTCCAGATGCCCCAAACTATACGGCCTCCCAAAAATACATAAAGAAGGCATACCTCTCAGACCCATAGTCAGCTCCAGAGGAGCACCACTACAAAACCTAGCTAAACACTTAGCAAAACAGCTACAGCCCCATGCTGAAACAGCAGCTTCACATGTACAAAACTCATACCACTTCTTGGAAATGATCAAAGATCTACATGTGGAGCAAGAAGATCTGCTTGTAAGTTTCGACGTGGTTTCACTATTCACTCAAGTCCCAATAAAAGAGACCCTTGAAATCATCAAAAATAAATACCAACCAGCTAAACACCTCATGGAACTAACAGAACACTGCTTAACCAATACATATTTCATATACAAAGGACAAAGATAGAAACAAATTGAAGGAGCCCCTATGGGATCACCACTGTCACCCGTCATTGCAAACCTGTTCATGGAAGAATTCGAATCCAGAGCCCTGGCCAATGCCATCCACAAACCCAAACTATGGTTAAGATACATTGATGACACATTTGTGATTTGGCCCCATGGAAAAGAAAACCTAAACAATGTCCTAACACTCCTAAACAGCACACACCCCAAAATCAAGTTCACCATGGAAACGGAAACAAACAAACAACTACCATTCCTAGATGTACTAATCTACAAAAAAACAGATGGCACACTAGGACACACCGTATACCAGAAGAAAACACACACTAACCGCTACCTCAACGATCAATCCCACCAGCACCCAGCACAGATAACTCTGTGGCTAAAACACTAATTATTAGAACCAAACGCCTGGCAGACAAGACACACATCAGGACTGAACTATGCACCCTGACTAAAGTACTGACAGCCAACGGCTTCCACAAAAGCAAAATCACTGGCCGGATCCACCAAAACACACTGAGACATAATAGAGACCCAGAAGATGAACAGACTTATGGAACAGCTATCCTGCCTTACATAAGAGGTACTACAGACAAAATTAGTAAGATACTACACAGACATCACATGAAGACTGCCTTCAAAACAGACAGAAAAATAGCAGCCATCCTTAGAAACCCTAAAGATAAAATTGACCTGGAAAACCAAGGCATATACGAAGTCCCCTGTTCATCATGCCCGGCTACATACATTGGACAGACCAATAGAAGAATAAGTACCCGCCTGGATGAACACAAAAATGCAGTCAAAAAGTTGGAACACACTTCCTCACTAGTCCAACACATGGAAGCCACAAGTCATAGCATCAACTTCAATGGCACCAAAACCCTAGCCACGATAGAAAACCCCAGCCACTGAATCATCAGAGAAGCCATAGAGATTGAAAAAAGACCTGAAAGCATGAATAGAAGAGATGATTCTACCAGACTGTCAATCATTTGGAAGCCTGCACTCACAAACAAAAAAAATCTCCACACCACAAGCCAGGCAAACACCTGGGCACAAACAGATCCCTCCTGATACCTCCAGCTCAAACACACCCCAACCAGGCACCCAGATAAAACCCAGTTTCGTAACTAATGATAGCCGTCCATTTACCCGGAGCTACGCTGCACTAAAGGCCTCCCATAAAGTAACACAATGTTGCCAGCCAATCAAGATACAAAAAGAGCCAAAAAATAGACAGAAGATATTAGAAATGCCAATGAAGCAGAACACAGCAAACTCCAAGACCAATAAACACAGACCACGACTCCCAACCAATCAGGATGAAGAAAAAACCATTCTGGCACAGCAATAGGCTGCCCCAAATTCAAATCTGAAACCACTGTCAAAGTCTGACTCACAGATGAACACTATACAGAAGCCTGATGATGGCAGATGAGATTCTGCTGAAACGTTGCTACAACTTTAAAAGCACAACTACTATGACGTGGGAAAATACCCGAACAAAGCTGAATGCCATATATATATGTATATGTATATGTATATGTATATGTATATGTATATGTATATGTATATGTATATGTATATGTATATGTATATGTATATGTATATGTATATGTATATGTATATGTATTTGTTTTCTGAGGTTCTCGTGGGTATTTGTATGTGGATCTTTGGTTATTCGGGTTTTCTCCCGCGTAAGTTTGGAAGTATCTAGGCAACGTTTCGATGAAGTCTCATTCATCATCTTCAGGCTTGGTCTTCAGCTCTGTGCTTCTCAGAGTGATGTGAGTTTGCAGCTGCTTCTTCCTTTTAACTGCTAGTGGGGGTGTGACAACAAATATTACACCTCTACGGGGAGGAAACCCACCATCTGACCAGGACTTATGAAAAACTTCAAGTCCAAAGAGCTTCCATTTTATGTGACCTTGCATTCCTATGCAACTGCCGAGATCAAAATTTAATTCCCACAAGCTTCCAATTGAAATTCCACACCAACACAGCAGCCACCAAACGCATCCTAAAAAGAACAGAATTGGCCCTAATTAGAAATGAACTTCACACAAAAAGATTTCTCCTAGACCAAATCAACAAAGATCTCCTCACACTTCACCTCAGACTCAGCAACAAGATTCACCCCTTACTTTGGGACAAATCCAAACACAGACCACCCTCAAGACAGACACACACACCAACAAACTCAGAAAACTACAACAACACCAGAAACCAACTCCCCCCCCCTCACAGCCACACATGAAACAAACAGTGCACAACATCTCAGACAAGATCCTCACCAAAGCCGAAACCAAGGTCCTTTCTAAAGGATTCAACTTTGCTGTCGCTCCCAAACACATCCCCACAGAAACCATCATATGCGGAGTTGAAACCAGCCTGACCAAAATCAACCCTGATGATGCTAATAGAATCAGACTCGAAATCACCAACATCCTCTGCACTAGCAAACCACCCAAAAGCAACTTATCCAAAGAAGAACAAACTGCACTACTTAACCTGAAAGAAGACACCAGCATAATAATCCTACCAGCAGACAAGGGCAATGCGACAGTGGTTATGAACACATCTGAATACCAATCCAAGTTAACCAACCTACTCCAAGACCCCACATACAAACCCCTAAAGACAGACCCCACCACCTACCTAGAAAAAACCACCAGATCCAAAATAAAAGCCTCCCCCATCAGTGTAGAAATCCAGCAAAGAATCATACCCAGAGAGAAATCATCCAGATGCCCTAAACTTTATGGTCTCCCCAAGATACACAAAGAAGGAACCCCACTTAGACCCATAGTCAGCTCCATAGGCTCACTTCTACAAAACCTAGCCAAATTTCTCGCCAAACAACTACAGCCCTATGCAGAATCCATCAACTCACACGTAAGAAACTCATTCCAGTTCATCGAGATCATAAAGAAACAAAACTTACAACCCAGTGACCTACTAGTGAGCTTTGATGTCATATCCCTCTTCACCCAAGTGCCAATAAAAGAAGCCTTGACAGCCATCCAAAACAAATACAACCCCCCAAGCATGTCCTAGATCTGACCAACCACTGCCTATCCAATACATACTTCACCTACAACGGACAAAAATACAAACAAATAGAAGGAGCACCCATGGGATCACCACTCTCACCTGTCATCGCTAACCTCTACATGGAACACTTTGAAACACAAGCTCTAGAAAAATATGATCACAAACCCAAACTCTGGCTCAGATACGTAGATGACACCTTCATAATCTGGCCACACGGGAAAGAAGAACTGAACAACTTCCTCACACACCTCAAAAGCCTACACCCCAAAATACAATTCACCATGGAAACAGAAGCTAACAACCAACTCCCCTTCCTAGATGTCTTGGTATACAAAAAATCCAATGGCTCCCTAGGACACACCATCTACCAGAAGAAAACACATACAAACCGCTATCTACACGCACTCTCACACCACCACCCAGCACAGATCAATTCCGTAGCAGAGACACTCATCTCCAGAAATAAATGCTTAGCCGACGAACAACACCTAGAGTCCGAACTACACACTCTCACCGGCGTGCTGACAGCCAATGGATTCCAAAGAAAGAAGATCACCCACCTAATCCAAAAAGAAACCCCAACCAAAATCCAAGACAGAGAACAAGAGAATGGCAAAACCCTCCTCCCATATATAAAAGGCACTACAGACAAAATCAGCAAGATCCTCCAAAAACACAACATTAAGACAGCATTCTGCACAAACAGAAAGATATCCACCATCCTAAGAAACCCTAGGACAAAATCGAGTTGGAAAAACAAGGAGTATATGAAATCCCTTGTACTGCCTGCCCCACCACATACATTGGACAAACTAAAAGAAGAATAAGTGCACGCATTGAAGAACATAAGAACTCAATCAAAAAGGAAGAACCGACCTCTTCCCTGGTCCAACACCTCAAAGCCACAGGACATGAGATTGACTTTAAAAATACCAGAACTATCACCAAAACTGAACACTTCAGCAGCAGAATAATCAGAGAAGCCATAGAGATAGAAAACGCCCATATAGCATGAATAAATGAGATGATACCTCCCTCCTACCAGCCATTTGGAAACCCACCCTCATGAACAGACGAGTACCTAACATGAAGAATGACACCAGACCCACACCCCTGAGAGCCACACAAGATGCCACCACCACACTTCCACGTAGAAAGCAGACTCACACCCACACAGAAGATGAGACACGACCACGGACCAGAAGCCGCACTGCAGCTGCATCACTACCCACTTCAAACCCCTCTGAACCATACATGAAGCAAACTGACCCCCACCATGAAGATGCAGCACGACCACGAACTCAAAGCCAAACAGCAAGATCACAGCTCACCAGCTCAAATCCCCCAGCAACTAAGACTAACCAGAGCACAACCAAGTCCCCACCTGAACAGAACACACCTCCAGCCAATCAGAACACAGCCAACCCCCCAACCAATCAGAACACAGCCAAAGCCCCAACCAATGAGAACACACCCACACCCAATCAGAACACAGCCAAGCCCCCACCCAATCAAGTCACACCCCCACTAGCAGTTAAAAGGAAGAAGCAGCTGCAAGCTCCCATCACTCTGAGAAGCACAGAGCTGAAGACCAAGCCTGAAGATGATGAATGAGGCTTCATCGAAACGTTGCCTAGATACTTCCAATCTTACGCGGGAGAAAACTCGAATAACCAAAGATCCACACACACACACACACACACATATATACACACACATACATGTATATGTGTGTGTGTTTGTGTATGTATGTATGTGTATGTGTGTGTACCACTGTTTAGAATTTACAAAGTTGATGCTATATGGAATAAAACTGTGACTGAATCTAGATGTTCTGCTTTGGATCTCACGAAGCCTCCTTGTTGTGTTAATTCCCCATTAGGAGAATGAGCGCATACAGGGAGATGTATTGAGAGTAGAGTTTGAATAATACACACACAGCACACATATACACCTGTTAGGGATAGACCCAAACTACGTTAGGTAACCTTGTTATTTCTAACAACACTGTATAGTAAATGTAGGTTTTTCACTTTCAATAAAGATTTAAGCAAAGTTCAAACACAGTCCAAAGTCATTCACAGGTAAGTCAGTAAGTTTTCAGTCCAGGGATAATCCAATAACAAAGTCAAGTGTCACAAACAGTTCAGTATCAGACTTACATCAAATCTAGGAATAGCAGTCAATTAGGAGGAACTGCAAAACTCTCCAACAGAAGGAAACAGAGACTCACTCACACTCTCTTCTGAGACTAAGACTAAGACTAAACAACCCAGGTTTCTGGCTCCATCTTATGGCCATTTTAGAAACCACACCCAACTACAGTTTTGCATTTTCTTAATGATACAGTTTTAAAATGTCTATCCTGGTTTATATATTTCCAACCCAAATTACTGTTAGGTGACTTATATTCCTAACACTCCTCCAAGAAGGTAACAAGGAAAACAGGTCATGAAGTGGCTATGTAGCGTCCCAGACAATACTGCAGACTCTGCTCAAGTATCGCTTATATGCCATGTCTTGGATAGAAGGAAGTGAACTACAATGATCTTTTCTGCCATCCTCACCACTCTCTGCACCGCCTTCCTGTCTGAAGCAAGAATGCTTCCAAACCAGACAGTAATGCAATATGAGAGGATGCTCTTGATCATCCCTCTATAGAAAGTAGTAGGGACAGGGGAAGGAAGATGAACTTTTATCACGTGACACAAAAAATGTAAATGCTGCTGAATTCACTTCACCGGTGTCTCACTGTTGAGCATTTTCCTAAAGCGCCTGAATGAGCATCAAAGGATAAAGGTATCACTCTGAAGGGCATTGTTGGTTGCAGTGAAGTTTCTTTGGGATATTTATTCTGTTGATTCAGTATCTTTTCAGATCAAATGAATGATAGGAGGCAAATCTGTCAGCAGTTTTGAAACTTCATCTTTATTACCCTTTGCCTCATGACAAAACAATTATGTCCAGTAGATTGTCTGTCTTTTGACCAATGAAATGTTTTGCCCTTTCCTACTGGAGAAAAGCAGTCCATCATTCTGCTGAAATCCATTGTCCTTTTGAATGACACTGTAATTATTACAGTGTAATACAAGGATTAAAGTGTTGAAGCAAAGTTGGTAGACTAAGGTTCAAGTTTATTCTCAACTATAGAAATCTAACATATATTCCCGGTCCCATTACTAAAATTAGGCCATTTTATGGGACTCTGAAGATGTGCCTTTTGGGTAGCTGCCCCTATACCTGCCTCTGAGATCCACGCAGCCCCAACCTTGCATTTAGGAAAGCCATAAAAGGTGTTTCCTTTTTCACCAAGCTCCAGAGCAAGGTGATTTGTACCTCACAGATATTGGAATATTATTTTAATATTTTTAAGATGCTTTCCGTTTTCAATACAGGATATATATATATGTATAATTTGCATATGCTGCTGATAGCAGCCTTTGCAATGTAGCTATCTAGTTTAAAGATCCCTAGGCAATTAACAATTGATAACCAGCTCAAATGGCACACCTGATATCTGTTTCTCTTAGAGGCATATTCCTATATTGCCAACATCTATGGTTTCTCTTAACAGTCTCAGCTCCAGTGAAGACTAGTTCTAAATCAAAAGCAGAGACAGAAATATCAGCAATGGGAAGATGGAACAGAAAAGATATGGATATTTTTTAAAAACTGCAAAAAGAAAAACACATTTTATTACAGATATTTCAGTACTTGAATCCTCTTATAAAGATTGTGTATTTCCACCACTTCTAAACATTTCTTAAAATAATTGTGCTGGAATTGGTTTTGATAATTAAGAGGGAAAAATTACTTGGAGTTCAATGAACTTTTATAGTAATGTAAATATGGAAGAATAACTTTGATTTCTTAAGGGATTTTTTTTTGCTCCAAAACACACTCTAAGTGCAACAAAGAAGCCCCTACAAAGACTTTTTCTTTTTCTTAGAAAACTTACAAAACAGATGATCCTTGACTTATGACCAGTAAGTCAATGACTGTACAAAGTTACAAAGTCATGCCCCAAAAACTATTTATGACCTGATTTTGAAGTTACAATTGACACACCTTCTCTGTGGTTACATGACTTCATTTTGACAACCAACTCATCTTCTTGACTGTTTACAGTGTCCTATGGGCAGGTGACCATGATGTTTGATGTATTTGGCCAATTTGCAGCATTTAGTTCTGATTTCCAGCAAAAAATCGTCATTGGGTAAAATGGATTCATTTAATAGCCATGGTGTTCATTTAATGACCATGGTATTTGCTTAATAATTGTCATAAAAAGTGTTAAAAAGATCAGGTCCAGTCATGCGACATCTCTATTATATGACCACAGTGACTTACAACCATAATTCCAGGCTCACTTATGGTTGTAGGTCAAGGAGTGCTGGTATATTTATTGGAAGAATATTTATATCGCATTTCCTAACATACAAATTTGGTAGGTTTTGTTTTTGTTTTACAACAGAAAGACAATAAAATAAAACTTTCTACAACCTGGATTTCTTAGATTTGCCATTGTGTGCATTTCTAGGCTTCACCATTCCTTTTCAATGTTAATGTTATATAGGATTGCATATAAAATTGATTTCCATTCTCAATTTTTTCTATTACAAATGCATGAGTTTATTCACTGCTTCTAATTGTTAACAGAGGATGATTGATGACATGGACTCATGAAATTTTCCGTCGGATAACTACAATGATGATATTTTTAAGTAAAAGATTCATCTACTATGAACATTTTTGCCATTTAAGCTATGGAAGATATAGTATATGACACATCTACCATACTGCAATTTTATTAATCTGACCCTGGTAAGGCAATTGTCAAGTGATGATGAGAATATTTATTTATTCCTAGTAATCCAAAGGTCTATTAATATCCATAATGTGCAATTTTTTGTCTAGCAGTTCTAAGAATGTGACAATGAATGTTATGCAAAATGGGTGGGTTTTATTAAAACGTTTTACTTTACACACACACACACTATTTCTCTTCATCAATTCTTTGTTATACAGATTATTTTCTGTAACTTTTTATTTTTGTTAGTATTTATACATTTTGAAGGATCTAATAGCTACATGGTCCTTTATAAATGGGTGATTCAGGAATTTCTATTTTTCTAAAGCATATAGTGTATGTGCACATGGATCAGTGGTGGAATTTAAAAAAAATTATTACCAGTTCTGTAGGCATGGCCTGGTGGGCATGGGGTGGCTTGGTGGGCATGGCAGGGGAAGGATACTGCAAAATCTCCATTCCCTCCCCACTCCAGGGGAAGTATATTGTAAAATCTGAATTCTCTCCCTACCCCACTATCCTACTTTCCAACTCCATTCTCCTGGGCAGGGCAACAAAAGAAGACCCAGCCTATCAGCTGGGACTCGGGAGGCAGAGAATTAGATGGGGATGGGGCCAGTGAGAGGTGGTATTCCAAACTACTCAAAATTTCTGCTACTGGTTCTCTGAACTACTCAAAATTTCCACTACCGGTTCTCCAGAACTGGTCAGAACCTGCTGAATACAATCTCTGACACGGATGTATATGTAGTGTGAATTATATAAACTGGATTAATAATCTAGGATTATTAGCACAGGAAAGAGATTCAGCGCAATATGAATCTAGAATCATGCACCATCAATAATTAGATTACTAATACGATATTGGCTTCCAACTGCAAGTCAACAAGCACTTCCTTAGGCAAATTTTGAAAAAGAGCAATTACAAAGGAACAAATAAATTAGAAGTTTGGAAGCTGAGTCATAAAAGACCGATCAATGAGAACATTTGTAGGTCAGGGTTGAGCAGTCCATAATACTGTCTGTCAGCCTTCAAGATTTTCTCTCTTTGCTTTGCATCTTTCGGCTGTCATTAGTAACATTTGATCATGTCAAATCCAGCCAGCGACCAAGAAGACCTGGGAGCGACTAGAGGACAAGATTCTCTGCTATTAGAGGCAGCAGGGGAAGATGACTTGTTAGCAGAATTAAGTCTTGGTGAAAAAACAGCTGTAAAACCCAAATGGTCCCTGGGAGTCGACTGGAAGGATCCTGAGGAAAAGCTTCCTCTAAAAGCTTGGTTGTTTTGGGGCAGACGTTTCATTACCCAAACTAGGCAACGTGATCAGCACTGATGATGATGATGTTTGGGTAATAAAACATCTGCAAGAAAATATCCAAGCTTAGAAAGCACTATGGGCCACTCAGAGTTGGAGGAATCAGAACAAAGAATAGTAAGGCAATTTCACTGAAATTGGGGTGGATTCTCACTGGGTACAGTTCATAAGAATTCTTAATTCTAATCTAATAGACAAATTAGGCATGTGGATTTCATAAATTGGAACCAGTTTACCATAGTTTCAATTTCACTCCCACTGAAACCTTCAACAAGGCCTATCCATTATGGTCTTGCTCTAATTTGTATGCTAAATACTTTGTCTCCTGCATATATGGTAGGAATTGATAGAGTTCACATTCCTTGTCTGATTTAGCTGCAGGATTAATTCTTCATGTTATAAAAAAGACCAGTTCTCAGATTAATTATTTCAATGCTTGACACTAGGATGCCCCTAGGCTTATCCAGGTCTTTCGTTTCATCTGATAATAAAAAGGCATCCAAAAGATATAATAATTACATAATATAGGAATATAATATACAAGTATTACATAAGAAACAGGTGGCAGCCATTTTCTGACAAATGACATCAGAAAAGAAGAAGACTGAAATATGTTAAGTCATTTTGGGCACCTTTCAGAAGTGGATGTGGATAAAAGCATGGCAAATGATCTGTTATCCATTCATGCCATTTGCACTCACCAAATCCGCCTTAAGTCAGCATGTTTGAATTGACTTTTTTAGGCATTTATTTGTCTTGAGCAGTGGAAGTGGGAACTGTTGTGTATGTACCATAGTTAATAAAGTATGAGCTTGAGGTAAAGTGCAGGGTACTGGCCCTGCACTTCTGATTGGCTGTTAGGCGGCCAGATCGGATTGGTTAGTTCTGAGGAATCCGATTGGCCCTTAACAGAGGATTCTTAGTGGTTAAAAGAGCTAGCATTCATAGCTCATTATTGGACAATTCTTACAAGGGTTGCCTATATAAGGCAGAGTTCACTGTTGTTGTTTGAGAAGTCACTATGCTAATAAAGAGTTGAAAGTCACTATTCAGAGGCTGTCTCCATTTACTCCGACCCATATCCAACTACTTAACACTGGCGACGAAGGTGGGATTTGGAAACGTCTGAACTGAAGAAGCCAGGAAGCAATACCGAGCATGTAATAGACAATGCCAACAATGGAACCATGTCCGGCGGCATCGTACCACCCGCTCCGTTCGATCCGAACCAAGAGGATTGGGAATCCTACATGGATCGCTTCCAAATGTTTCTCGAGACGAATAACTTGAAGGACGCTACACCAGCAAAGAAGCGGGCAATGTTCCTGACGCATTGCGGCCCAGCTGTATTTAAGATGGCTAAAGCACTCGCCAAACCTCAAGAAGTGAAAGCCATGAGCTGGGATGACCTCGAACCCATCCTGAGAGACCATTACGCGCCAACCGTGCCTACACTCGTGAGACTCCATGAGTTTTATCAGAGAAAACAACGAAAAAGGGAGAGCGTGGCCGATTTTGTGGTGGACCTCCGAAATTTAGGGGGTCTCTGCGGGTTCGCCGATTTAGAAGAGGCACTAAGAGATCGAGTAATTCTGGGATTAGATGCGCTAGGTGTGCAAAGCAAGCTGATGGCGAAAGGCGACATCAGCCTTGCTGACACCATCGCTGAAGCCACAGCTGCGGAGGCGACCAAAAAGTCGGCTGCACAATTACAGCAAAGCCGCACTCCGGTAACACCACCGACCAGCGAAATCTTACCCAACTCAGAAGGGCAGCTACTAACAACACACCATGAGGACCTCTCTTCATCGTCAGACAGCGACGAAGAAGGGGTCCATCGACTGCGGTCCGACCGGGACCTTCGCCCGAAGCCCTTACGCCCTTACGCTGGCTATGGAGCCAACCATACCAGGGCCGAATGCAAATTCCGCAACGCACTCTGCCATAAGTGCGGGAAACGAGGCCACATCGGCCGGGTCTGCCGCAGTTTACCAGGACTCAGCCAGGCCTCAAAAGGGGCCAACTATCGCCAATCAACAGGAAACCGTCCTGTAAGGCAAGAGCCGGTAAACCACTCCTACAGAAATCAAGCTTTGCAAAAAGAAGAGGCTCACCATACTATCACTATTGGTCACGCCTCAGTTTTGGACACTAAGAAAATCCGAGTCACAGTAGCCATCGAGAACCAGCCTTGCCACATGGAGGTCAACTCGGGATCGTCCCTCTCGATGGTGTCTTGGAAGACACTCAAGCAACTCATCCCCACAATTCAATGCCAAGACCTCCAATTTAAACGTCTCATCCTCAAGGACCACCAAGGAAATCGAATCCCCGTTGTCGGGTCCTGCCGAGTCCGAGTCTCCTTCAAGAAGCATACAGCGTACTTACCTCTAACGATCATCGATAGAGATATGCCTAGTCTATTAGGCCTCCAATGGTTTGCACCATTCGGCATTGAAGTGGCCGGCGTGAACTGAGTTGGTGGTTGTGAGTGGGAGGAAGACCTTATCTCTGAGTTCAGTGACGTCTTCGCGGACAGCTTAGGCGAGTATAAGGGGACCCCAATCTCATTTAATCTAGATCAAAAAGTAGCCCCCATTCGCTTGAAGCCCTTCGAGTTCCGTTCGCTCTTAAAGCAAAGATCGATGAACAACTCAACAAGCTCATTGCTCAAGGGGTGTTGAAGCCCATCGATCACTCTCCATGGGAAACCCCTATTGTAACATCCATTAAGCCAGACGGGTCAATCTGAATTTGTGGAGAGTACCGGGCCACTTTAAACCATGCCCTACAGCAGAATGCGTATCCAGTTCCGGTGGTGCAGCACCTCCTCCATTCTTTGGGGGGTGGAAAGGTTTTCGCTAAATTAGATTTAGCTCAAGCTTATCAACAATTACCAGTAGATGAAAAAACGGCCCAAGCCCAAACAATTGTAACGCACAGAGGTGCCTTTAAATGTACCCGATTACAATTCGGATTTAGTGTAGCCCCAGGGATCTTCCAGAGCCTCATGGAAAGGTTATTACAGGGAATCAAGGGCGTGGTTCCTTATTTTGATGACATATTAATTGCAGCCCCTACAAAAAAAATCTTGCAGGGAGGTTTCCGGTTTCGCGTGGCTTCGGGGCAGCAGGAATTCGCGACAGCTCGCGATTCCTGCTGTGCTAGCCGTCGAGGTACCCCCGACCCAGATGGGTCAGGGGGATATGGCTGCCCTGTAGGGACAGCTGAAGAGAGAGGGGAGTCGGACAGGGAGGTGGGGGTGTCGCAGACCCCCCCTTCTCCGGAAAAACCCCTTTTTCCCAAGGCGGTGGAGCGGCGGTCAGCAATGGCCGCCACGAAGAAGCCAGCAACCGGGTGAGATTGTGCTGGAGGAAGTGTGAAGAGTGAAAGTTTTGTCTGAGCCGGGTCAAGTAACATCCTTTAAATTGCCTGGAACTGAGCTGTTTGAATTGCTGGAGGATACATTGTATCCCTAAGAAGAGCGAAAGCGGCGGAGAAGCTGTTAAAGGGAACTTTCGTTTTTTCTTCACTCTCCCACCCCATGGAAACAGCAGAAATGTTTGGATATATTGGACATCGAAAGTGAATTGTTTTGAGAGTTGAAGCTAAGGAACAAAAGGATTTTTGGACATTGAAAAATTTAAGAAATTGGAAACCCTTGTTGGAGGTATGGATTTCTGATTATTTAAAATTGACATTTTAAGTGGGAAGGGAGAGGAAAAAAAAATTGGAGCAGAAGCTGAAAAAGGAGGAGATTGCCTAGAATCCCAAAGAAAGATATATGGTAATTGGACCTCTTTGACTAAACATTAACCCCAGAAAGAGAAAGAGAAGAAGGAAGAAAAGTATTAACGTTTGGAATTTTTTTTTTAATTGTTTTTGATTAAAAATACTGGTGGTTGTTTTGGGAAAAGTTTCTCTTTTCATAATGGCATTGTTTGTGGATGAACTAAAGACTGAATATCAAAAATATAAAAAGGAAGATTCTTTGGGCGCTTTGTTTCAATTCTTGGAAATGGCGTTATGTACTTATGAAAAGTTGATTACGCAGCAGAAGGACTGGGACAAGGAAGAAGAGGAAGAAGAAGCCATCTTTGATGAACAATGGGTCCCTTCCGGAGAGGAGGAGAAAAAGGATAAGAAAAAGGGGATTTTAAGAATTATAAAAACAACCAAAGGAGAGAAAAATGAGCGAAAAGGTGGAGGCAAGGTTAGAAAGCAAAGGAAAAGGAGTGGAAAAAGAGAGGAGAAAAAACAAAGGGGTAAAAAGGGCAAGGAGAAGAATAAGCAGGAGAGAAAAGGGGGGAGGAGAGGACTTGGTGGGGGGAAGCAAGATCTAAAGAAAAAAAAGTTTATTTAGAGACAATGGGTGAATTTAATTTAGGATAAGAGAGGGATTTTGGAGGGTACATAGGTTTGTGTTTTTATATGTGTATTTAGAGTATAAAATTCATTATGTAATTTTAGAATCTTTTAAACAGAATCCCAAGAAAAATTGTTACACGAGGTACTCTTAAGTTAGGGTAATGAGTTATAGATGTTACTCCAATTGGTGTATAGGAGAAGTATAGTAAAAGAAAAAAGATGAATGGATAGTTGGAAATAGAACAGACAAAGAATGTTATTGAAAATGGTAATAAGATATGGAAGGATATATAAAGGCTTTGTTATGGGTTTTTTTTGGATTTTGTATATTGATAAAAGGCAATAAAATTTTAATTAACAAGAAATAATTTGGATGAAAAGGAGAAGTAGGGATAAGATATGAAGTTAAATAGATAAAGTATTGATACTATAATTTGGAATTGTTATGCTCTATTGGTTTTTTACTATTATTTTTTCCTAGAAAAGAATTTATAAGCTGTTAGGCCTTGATTCTTTGTTCATTGTTTTTATAAAAATGGTTTATATATATATATATAAAAAAAGAAAATGATAATAAGATATGGAAGGATATATGGGGTGAATATGATATTTGAATTTGTGTCTGTGTGAAGAGTTTTAACCCGGGATCAGACAATCTTCAGAAAAAATTTTTTAGTTTTGTTTATGTTTTGTGTTTTGTATGTTTGTGTATTGTGCCTTCTGTAAAATTGTTAAAAATCTTTTTTAAAAAAAGAAAAGAAAAAAAGAATTAATAAAACCTTGGAGGAATGTAATTGTAAACAAGTCAGAAAGAAATGAATATGATGACTATAAAATGGATAAATATAGAAAAGAAATGAAATTGAATAAGAGTAAAGAGAAATAATGAGAAATTTGCTGAAAGATATTTATGTGTCCATATGGAAATGGGATAAATTAGAATTATGTTGTATAAAAATAATGTTTTATCCGACTTGTAAAAATTTATAATGTTAAGAGGTTTTATGTACTAATGGTTAATGATGTGTTGTTTGTCTTTAAAATTAATAAAATTTGTTTCAAAAAAAAAAAAAAAAATCTTGCAGGATCGTTTGAAATGCGTTCTTAAAAAATTCCAAGAGGCTGGACTTAAGGTGAAAAAAAATAAATGTAAATAATATACTAACAATGTTGAGTTTTTAGGGTACCGAATTGATAGCCAGGGCATTCATCCTACTGAGAGTAAATTAAAAGTGATCAAAAACGCTCCCAGACCACGCAACAAGGCCACTCTCCAGGCGTTCTTAGGCCTCATTAATTTCTATAATGCATTTTTACCGCACAAGGCAACTGTCGCTGAACCGTTACACCGATTATTAGATAAGAAAGCATTGTGGGTATGGGGTTACCGGGAAGCGCAAGCATTCTGGAATGTTAAAGAACTGCTCACATCTGACTCTATACTTATGCAGTATAACGAGACTTTGCCGTTAGTCATAATCTGCGATGCATCGCCTTTCGGGGTGGGCGCCATTTTGAGCCATGTACTGCCTAATGGGAACGAAGCCCCTGTTGCATACTTTTCGAAGACTCTTTCACAAGCAGAGCGGAACTATGGACAAATTGATAAAGAAGCTCTCGCAATCGTTTCAGCTGTAAAGAAATTTCATGAATATGTGTATGGGAGGACATTCACCATTATAACTGACCACAAACCATTGCTAGGGATAATAGCCGTGGACAAGCCAACCCCCTACATATTATCCCCTAGAATGACCCGATGGTCAGAATTCCTAGCTGCTTATAATTATCGCCTGCAATATTGCCCGGGGAAAGCCATTCCCCACGCCGACGCATTAAGCCGAGCACCGCTTCCAGAGACTCTCGACGATCCGGCACCAATGGCAACCACGTTGCAGATCGAAACACTCAACTCGCCGCCTATGACTGCCTGAGACATCGCAAGAGAAACCAAACGAGACCACACCCTAGCTCGAGTCCTAGGTTGGGTAGAACGTGGATGGCCATTGGGCCAAGTACCAGATGACTTTGCACCATTTAAATCTCGACAGACTGAACTTTTTTCCCAAAAAGGCTGTATCATCTGGGGCGATAGAGTCGTTGTCCCAGAACAACTCCGGAAGACGCTACTACGAATTCTGCACGAGGGCCACCCCGGCATCGTGCGGATGAAAGCACTTGCATGAAGTTACGCATGGTGGCCGGGCATGGACCGGCAAATCGAGCAGTGGGTCAAAGCGTGTGCCAATTGCCAACAAGTCAGCAACGCCCCACCAAAAGCCATGCCTACTGAATGGGAGACACCACGGGGACCCTGGTCCAGAATCCACCTGGATTTCGCGGGGCCAACCAAGGGCTATACCTTCCTGCTGACAGTCGACGCGTACTTCAATTGGTTAGTAATTCATCGTATGATGGCTACAACGTCCGAGGCGGTGATCAAGATCCTAAACAGACTCTTTGCAACCCACGGATTGCCTGACGTCCTGGTGTTCGATAACGGGACACAGATTACGGCACTAATGTTCGAGCAGTACCTCGCTGACCACGGCATCCGCCATGCGCTCACCTCGCCTGCGCAACCTGCGACCAATGGCCGAGCGGAATGCATGGTCCAATTTGTTAAAAAGACTTTGCAAAAAGTGGACTATGACAATATCGATGACAAAGTCAAACAAATTCTCTTTTTGCAACACATAACTCCACATAGCGTCACTGGCAGAACTCCCACCGAACTACTGATGGGACGAAGACTCCGCTCCCACCTCGACCGGTTGCACCCTGATTACGAACCGGAAAAGCCAATAGGATCCAGCGGCCGCTGTCGCACCTTCCAGGTAGGAGACCTCGTTTACGCACGAAACTTATCGAACGATCCGTTATGGATAGAGGCAACAGTAGTACGAGTGACCGGCCCCAAATCCTACATAGTGAAATGCTGTGACAATAGACTGTGGAAACGGCATATTGACCAATTATGGTCACGACTCACAACGGCCAGTCAACAACTCCCCCATGACCAAACCGAGGGGGGGAGGTACGGAAGAAGAGGAAGTTCCAGGAACCTGCTTGAAGGGAGCGACGAACTAAATGATACTCAGGAAATAGAGCAGGAAGGAGAATCGTTTGCACCGCAAGAAATTGCACCTGAGCAAGAAGCAGAACCACTGCCAAACAACAATCTATCTCAACAGGATTGCAACCAACCAATCCAACGAAAATCCGAAAGACTTAAAAGACAACCGTCCTATCTAAAGGACTATATAACTACACCATAATTAAGAAGCCAGGGGGAAGGGGTGTTGTGTATGTACCATAGTTAATAAAGTATGAGCTTGAGGGTTCTGGCCCTGCACTTCTGATTGGCTGTTAGGCGGCCAGATCGGATTAGTTAGTTCTGAGGAATCCGATTGGCCCTTAACAGAGGATTCTTATTGGTTAAAAGAGCTAGCGTTCATAGCTCGTTATTGGACAATTCTTACAAGGGTTGCCTATATAAGGCAGAGTTCACTGTTGTTGTTTGAGAAGTCACTATGCTAATAAAGAGCTGAAAGTCACTATTCAGAGGCTGTCTCCATTTACTCCGATCCATGTCCAAGTACTTAACAGGAACCAGAGACATCTTGCTTCCATTCCCATGCTTAGATGCCCCCCCTCCCCCAAATTGGTATCCAAATCAGCAATTCAGGGCAGCTTGGGAAGGTTTAATGTAGAAACCCGTCCTTTATATTGAAAGAAAAAAAGGCAAGTAAATATCACTAAATTTAGCGAATTCCCGGGAAAGTGGAAGGATAACTTCAGGTTTCAGGGGTCGCAAATAGAAGGTGGCACCATCACCAAAGCCAAGTGAGTAAGTATTGCTATACTTCCACCCCAGTGGTGTGCTGCATACAATCTATATTTGGTGAGGATGGTCTGGTGGTTCCATCAGCTTTGTCTCTTTGGGGAGTTTGCAAGCAATTTCCCCAAGGAATCAAACTTCTGAAATTAAACAGCTTCAAGGCAATAAATACTCCTCAGAAAAAGAAGTGTCTCTGTGTAAGTCCACAAATCTCTTCCTGGAAAAATTAGCACCCTTATTAAATCTGGTATGTATGGAAGATGATCATTTGTTTGAATTCTTCATTTTTTGCTATTTTGTCTATTTTCCTCATAAACAGCTAGTATTTCTTGCCAATAGTCCAGCACATGATTGTTGCTACTTTGTCATGCCATTGTTTGTAGTCAAGCTGTGTGAACATCTATCAGCTAGTTTTGATGTGTTGTTTTTCTAGTTTCTGTGCAGAGTTAGCATTTGCTACTGTTTTCTCATTTCTGGCTACATACACATTTTGTCTTGTTATAGCCAGAATTAGCCCCTGTGTCTCTTTCTTCATTTTTCCTTCTCTTAATCATTGCTAGATCTTGTTATCTGCTTTGCCTGATAGGTTAGTCCTGGCCATGTAATACTTGCCTTGCCCTGTCTCTTTTCTATTTCTTGTTTTCTTTTGCTTCTTCTTTTTCCTTTCTTCTTCTTCCGTGGATTTCAAATAGTAACTGAAAACTAGTTTTGTAATTGATGTAAAATATTGATTAATTAATTCATTAAATATATCTGTGCTGAATCAATCATGTGCTTTTAGCCTGGAGAGTGTCTATATACTTTAGGATGCAAACGAAGTATTCTGATTTCTTATTATATATATTTAGATGAAAAAATTCATAAGATTTTCTTCCTTTATATATTTTTTGTATATTTTTGTTAATTATGGAATGCAGCATTATATAGAAACATCTACTTCATTTTATAATTCATTCTTGAAACAAAAAAAGTTAAATCAGATGAAATACAAGACTATATTAGTATGTGAGGAAATATTCCTTAAGGCATTTTGGCACTGTTGGTGCTGTAAAGTTATGTAATTACCTCTTGAATGAATTATCTTTAGCCAGTAAGTGAATCTGCACATATGGAACCCAGGAATAAGGATTGCCTATACCATTTTATTCAGTTTTGAACATGAGTTAAAATTAGACCATTGAATCATATTGTCTTACTTTGCCTCTCCATCAATATAAGACCACCTCATAGACTGACACATTTAATTAAACAACTTTAAAATTCCTTATAAGAATACAACTTTTTTTTTGCTACTGATATAGTTCTCTTCCAACATGGACAAGTGCTAAATTTTTGGAATACAGTTATCTCTGAAGTTTAGTTTTGTCTAAGCACCTAATTCACAACAATATTGTCGTAACCAAAAATCTCTAACCCACAGCGTTGTACAGGATTGTATTTCCATGACAGTTAACATTCTTCAAACATTTGCAAGGAGCCCAATATATCCCCAAAATACAACCAAGTTGTTAGATAATAAAAGCATATTTCACATTTTTTCAAAACTTTGTTATTTATTTGTGTTCTATGATTCTGTATTCCAAATTACTTCTTTGCAATCCAAGTTCATTTGAGTAACCCCTGCCCTATACTCAGCAACAACTAAAAGAATAAAATCCACAGGGACTCCTTTACCTTTATCTTTTATGCCACCAACCTTTTGGACCTCAGGTACCACCAAACTCATAATTTTAAATCCTGCAGACCAGAGACCCTGGGAAAATCCCCCAAAAAGTCTGCAGGAAAATTCCCCACCCCATTTTCCTACCGATCGATCATTCTTTATTTGGGATTGCAGGACACCATTTCCAGCTTCGTTCTCAGGGGGAGAGAGAGAGAGAGAAAGAAAGACTTTTGGCTTCATGCAAGGAAAGCAACAGAAACAGCAGAAGTCTTTCTTTCTCTTCCCCAAACTTCATCAGAAATGAGTCTTTTCCAGCACAGCCTTTTGGACCAGGACTCATTTCTGGTGGAATTTGCATGCAGCTAGAAGCAGAAGAAGAAAGAAGTGGAAAGAAGCAGCCCAGTGGCCAGGCAAGGTGTAGTCATGCCTAAGGCAGGACTACAACTCACAGTGCCGTGGTTTCTAAGCCAGCACCTTAATCACTACACCAAACCAGCTCTCTTTAGCATATTCACTGGGTTCTCAGGAAATCCAATTTTGGGAGTCAGACTAAAATACATTTTCATCTATATATCTGTATGTTTAGTAAATGAAAATGGAAATTCTCTGGTGTGATTATCTTATGATTAGCCATATATCATACTCTATGCTGCACATATTTATATTTTTTCTTTTTTCCAAATAGCTTTTACAACAGCAGTGCTTATATAGTTTTTATATGCTTTTTTATAATGTATGTATAAAATAATCCTGTTTTTAGAATGTCAAGTTTTATTTGTCTACAGTGAAGGTCAAGGCAAGCATGCAACCAGGCACTGCTAGCCGGCACTACCACAATGCACTTTATTCAAACATTTCTACCAAAGAAAATAAATAATAGAACTCATTGTTTACACACTGCCTGGCCTTTCTATAACAATTGTCCCCTTTCTTCTTAAAGACTTTTACTTGCTCTATTATTTTGGCCATTAATAAAGACCTTATCCAGGTTTGACCAGATTATGAGCACCTTTGGTATTAAATATATCATAGCCTTCTTGGCATATTTAGAATTTGAATTTCTGGCAAAATTAGAACAATGCCCCCTAACCTGCTACAATGAAGTAGCAGGAACTGATGCAGATATTTGAATGCACTTAATACGCCTCCAACCAATGAAATGTTCACATTTTAAAAGTTGAATAACAAGTAAACTGAGAAAGGGAGAAAAATTTGTAGCAGGGGTGGAAGAGTCCTCCTAGTTTGGCAAGAATTTCTTCATAATAGAAATTTCTACATAACAAAGTTTGATTTCCTTCCAGACAGATTACTACAATGACCACTAATACCAATGTATTTAAATTTATATAGCTATCAATCTCCTAATTTTGGGGAGCAACAAAAGCAAACATAGCAATAGTAACCACCACCCCTACAGAGAAACATAACATAAACGTGTAAAAAAGAACTGAGTTCAACCTCTGATTTTTCTATTGAAAGCAAATTATTTTCAGCATTTTTATTCAGAGGTCTCTCATTCTGGAATGTTTCCTAGTCTTAAAGTTTTATCTTTAATGGAAATAAAATCTCAGATAGCACCATGTGTACCTCCTGGAACTTTAAAAGAGAAAATGGGGACATGTATACGATGAATAAATGAACCTTGGGATACTTTGGAAAAAGAAAGCTCTAAAAAAGAAAGCCTTAAAAGACTAAAGCAGGGTAGCCCGGCTTGAGGCATTCAGACAAGATAGAATTTTGGGAGTTTAATGATACTCATGCTGCTTCCCTAAAAGCTTCTATACATGTAGTAATGATAAAAGCAGATACTTTGATAAATAGTATTTTTGGAAGATGGGGCTAGCATTCTGGAGAAATTCATTTCCAGTTTTCTTATTTCCAATTCTCTTAGGCAGATCATCTCTAAGTCTCGCTCATCACAAGCTGCTCTCTCTAGGTTCACCCTTACATTTGCAAAACCAACCTTTCTTAAGCAGTTAGAAATAAGCTTCCTTTCCCTGAAATCCAAAGTTATAAAAATGTGCAAGCATTTAATTTCTACAGATCTTTCGATCAGATATTTGTGACATACTGTTGCAAAAAAGCAATTGGACAAAAAGAAGTACAGGTAGTTTTCCTTTAACAACCACAATTAACTCAGTCATTAAGTGAGTTAATAAGTGGTCACTAAGTGAAACGGTCATTGTGCTTATGATTTTACTTCCGTTTTTCTTTGATTTACAGACTTATAAAGGTCATAAATGCAAAAAGGATCTCAATAAGGCAGCCACTAATGAAGACTATCTGTAGGATAGCAGTCAATTATGGTTTATTCATGGCTGTAAAAACAACAGCAATGTGAGACAAGAGAGAAGCTGAAAGGTAGGTGTCCGTGATGGAAGATAGTCTGTTGACAGCTAACTGCTAAGCTGCACAGGCTATATATGTTATCACAACTACCTTAAATTGTACTCATAAGACACTGCAAGTCAACACAATGCTTCAGATATATTTGTGGTAAACCTCTCTAGCCATAATGTTTACACTAGTCACAAATTTTAGGTCAATCTCAGGAACAGCCCAATAAACAGCATATAAGATGGTGAAGGCCCAGTTAGACTAGCCATAAGTACTGAGGGTTTCCTTGATGTGGTTTAGCTTTTTTTTTTCTTTTACTTTTTTACTGGTAAGTAATCTTTCAGCCCAGTGAGGTAGAGTTCTGATCCCTCCCATTTTGTGCTACAGTGGGTGGTGAGAATCAAAATATAAATGCTGATCTGGGTGTGGGAGTTTTCTGTAAACTTCAGTGTTAAGACTTCTGTTTTCCTTAATGTGCACCGCACAGTCCAGGAAAGCCAGACTGTTTTTCTTAACATCTTCCCCTTTGAACTTAGTGTATCTGTCTACAGAGTTGATGTGTTTGGTGAAAGTTTCTACCTGTTGTGTTTTAATCTTGACCGAAGTATCGTTCACATATCTATAACAGTGAATGGGTGGAAATTATGCAAAGGGCTTTGGTTTCTTCCTCTTCCATGTAGAGATTGGCCACAATGAGGGACACAGGCAAACCCATGTCACAGCTGTGTTTTTGTATGTGGAAACTTTCACTCTTTTTAAAAAGATAGTGGTCAGTTAGAGATCCTACATGGTACATGTGTGGTCTGGGCTGTGATTAATTCTGTTGCCTAATGGGCTGTCTTGTAGCAGATGTTTCTTCACTACTATGAGAACTTCAGTCATTGGAAATCAAGTGAAGAGTGAAATGACGTCAAAAGAAACCATAATTTCATTAAATCAATTCCATTTGATTTCAAATCTTGCTGACAAAGTCCTATGAATTGTTTGGGTAGTGTTGCCCACCAGGAGTTAACAGGTTAAATAGTTACAAGTTTTGCAATGTTGAAGGTGACAGAATTGAGGATTTTTGAAAGACATGGTGCAGTGGATCTGAGATGACCTCTGCTAGTTCCTTTAAAACTCTGGGATTGGACTTCCGGGTTTGAAGGGCTTTGGCGACAGACAGAAATCCGCGATTGTGCATGGTTTCTGTCTGGGCTCACCGCTGGAGCACCCCGAGCCAGCTGGTTTCGGGGCTAAGCCACCCCGTAGAGGTGATGAAGAGGGGGAAGACTGCCAGCAGGGTTGAGGAGAGCCGCATCTCTCCTTCTCAGCTGGCCATTACTCCCTTTCTGAAGGCGGTTACAGCGGTGGTCAGAAATGGCCACCTCAAAGAAGAACTCGACCAGAAAAGAATGTGCAGGAGGAAGATAAGAAGTGAAAGTTTTGGCTGACCTGGTTAAATTAACAACTTAAAGCAACAACTAAATGGAATTTAAACTTACTGGAATTTAAACTTACAAAAAATAACATTGCTCCCAAAGAAGAGTCGGAAGCAGCGAAGGAAAGTGAAAAGGGAGAGGTTTGGCTTTTTTTTCCTTCTCTCTCCTTCCCTATACTGACAACTAAGAGACTTGAATAAGAAATTGGAAAAATCCACTTTGACATCAATAGGCAATTAAGCTGAAAATAAAACAAAATGCCAAAGGGATAATAAAGATTTCTGGACATTAAAAATTTTCTTTTCCATAAGCAGGAAGGGAGAAAAAAAGAATAAGGGCAAGATCTGGCAGAGGGACGAGACTGCCTGGAATTAAAAAGAATCTACAGTAAGATTTCAACAAGATTTTTAAAAGATACATTTTAACTAAAACTTTGCAACTAAATAGTAACCCCAGGAAGAGAAAATGGGGGGGGGGGAAAAGAGCAAAAAAGAAACAGCTTGCGTATATTTGGATTATTTGGTGATCTTTGGATTCTTGATTATTATATTTGAATGACTAAAATCAACTGGGTGGTTGTTTAAAAATTTATACAATGGCACCACTTCTGGATGAATTGAAAATGGAACTTCAAAAGTGCAAAGAAGATGCACAAGAAGGGAAGGGTTCTTTTGGCTTTGTTTTTCCATTCTTAAAAATGGAGATTTGGAACTATGAGAAACAACAAGAAAAGACTGCAAAACAAGAAGACTGGGACAAAGAAGAAGCCATCTTTAATGAACAAGCAATTTTATGTGGAGAAGAAAAAGGAAAGGGGGGGAGAGAATGGAGAATTTAAGACTTAAAAAAACAACCAAAGAAAAGAAAAATAATTCAAAAAGTAAGTATAATACTGGAAAGCAACAGAAAAGGGGAATACAGAAGAGAGAAATAGAGGTAGAGAGACAAGGGGGTAAAAAGGGAAGAGAGAAGAGAGGGTAGAAGGAAAGGAAAAGAAGTTACAAAGGACCGGAGCAAGATATAGAGAAACAGGACCTATTTAGAGATAATGGGTGAAAATCTAACTGAAAAAGGGATTCTGTAAAGGTACATAAGATTGTATTGTTATATTAGTAATAGAAATAACTTTAGAAAATTGGAAACAATGTATGATTAAAATGAGGGATAAAATAGTTAGTGTAATTTAGTGAAATGTTTGTGAATAAAATAAGTGAAATAAAATAAATGAGAAAACTGAATTAGGAAGGAATGGGAACATCTTAATTAGTTAATGTTTTATAAAATATAAGTGAAGAGGCGGGGGAATTAACTATGGAAAGCTTATAATTATTCCCATAGAAGTATGATATTTAATTGAAAAGTAATGTTAAAGAAGTTAAGATTTTAATGAATATTAACATTAATGATAGAATTGAATTGGAATGGAATGGAATGTGTTGTTTTAATTACATATATTTGTAATCTTTTTTTTTTTAAGAATATAATGTGTATTTTAAGAATGTACCAAGCAGAATCTGAATGAAATTATGTATTATATTGAATGTTACAACTTCAGGGAAAAGATATAAAGGCGTCATACTCCAATCAGTAACTAAAGGAGAAATTTTGTTTAATGAGAAAAGATAATAGATAATTGAAATAGGACAGACAAAAAATATAAATACAATGATTTGAATTGAGATGAGATAATTAAAATAAAATTGAGAAAATTAAAAGAGGGGAGAAGCTATGCAGAAAATGTAAAATAGTAATAAGATATGGAAGAGAATATAAAAATGAGCATGAACCTGAATTTGTGCCTGTACGAAGAAATGTAACCCGGGATTATGCTACTTTCAAAAAAGATGTTTTATTTGTATTTTTTTCTCTTTGTGAAAACTCAAATAAAATTTACAAAAAACCCCAAAAACTCTGGGATGTAATCTATCAGGCCCTGGTGATTTATATTCATCAAGATCAGACAGGTGTTCTCTTACTATTTTTTTGCTTATTTTATCTTTTATTTCTAGTCTGCCTTTTACAATTATGTTTTTGGTGGGTTGAGCTATAGCTTCCTTTTGGGTGAAGACTGATGCAAAGAATGAGTTAAGCAGTTCTGCTTTCTCTCTTTGCCTGTTACTTCCTTACCATTTTCTCTCTTTAGTGGACTGACTGTTTCCTTGATTTTTTTCTTATTTATATGTTGGAAGAAACTTTTTTTTAAATATCTTTGACTATTGTTGCAACCTTTGTTCGTTCTGTGCCTTTGCTATCCTGACTTCGTCTTTGCAGATTCTGGCTATCTGCTGATATTCTGCCTTCGTTGTATGTCCTTCTTTCCATTTTTTGTACTTGTCCTTTTTTTCTTTCAATTTGCCAGAGAGATCTTTGTGCAGCCATGCTGGTTTCTTCTTGGATTTCTTGTTTTTCTTTCTCAGTGGTATTGTGTTGGGCTGGGCTTCTATGATCGTACTTTTCGGAGTTTCCCAAGATTCTTGAGTTGTTTTCCCCTTTAGGATTTTCATCCATGGAGTCTTTCCCAAGTTTTCTCTGAGTTTATTGAAATCAGCTCTTTTAAAATCCAAGACTCTGGTTTCTTTATGTTCTATTGCCTGTGTTTGTGTGACATTTAATTCTAGTATGACATGGTCACTCTCACCCAAGGTTCCTGCAATTTCAACTCTCTCTATCACTTCTTCTCTATTTGTAAGAATTAAGTCCAGTATGGCTGTCCTTCTAGTTTCACCCTTTATCTTTTAGACAACAAAGTTAACTAGGTTGGTCAGGAACTTATTTGATTTCTCACTTGGTGCAGAATTAGTTTTCCAATTGATATCAGGATAATTGAAGTCCCCCATTACTATTGTTGTTTGTTTCCTGCATATGTTTGTTGGTTGGTTGGCAAAAAGGACATCTATTTTTTCTGCTTGTTTGGGTGGCCTATAATATACACCTATGGCCATGTCATTCTTTTTTTTTCTTTTATATTGACCCATATGCATTCCAGGAGGTTTTCATCTTTGGTTTCATGCATTTCTGTAGCAATATAGTGATCCTTTACATACAGTGCAACACCTCTTTTATGGGGTCTGTTTGGGGTTTTTTTTGAACAGTTTGTATCTTTCTACCAGTATGTTCCAATCATGGATTTCATCCCACCAAGTTTCTGTTATTCCAACTATATCATATCTACTTTCATGTATTCGGAGTTCAAGTTCACCCTGTTTGTTCCCCAGACTCTATGTATCTGTATATAGGCACCTGAGATCTTTATGTCTGAAGCTGTGTTTACTGTCGATATAACCTATGTTGTGCCTGCTGCTATCTTTCTCCTTTGTACTCACTCTCTGCCTCCTCACAAGCAGCCAGCAGCTCCTCTTACCAACCTCTGAGAATTTGAAATGCAATGGAAGCAATTCAAACTGCCTTTCTCCTTTGTACTCACTCTCTGCCTCCTCACAAGCAGCCAGCAGCTCCTCTTACCAACCTCTGAGAATTTGAAATGCAATGGAAGCAATTCAAACTGCCTTTCTCCTTTGTACTCACTCTCTGCCTCCTCACAAGCAGCCAGCAGCTTCTCCCATCAACCTCGGGGAATTTGAAATGCAATTCCAAAATGTATTTTGGAATGTGCAGTGGCATGAACCTAATACCTACTTCTTTAAAATATCTCCCCCCCCCCCCGCCCCCAGGTTTGACAGGCAGTAACACAAACTCAGAAGAATGAATGATATGCTAAAGTGATCAATGTTCATATTTCAGGACTTTCCAAAGTATCTTTTTATTTCTTATTCAGAATGCAACATTCTATTATGCCAAATATTTCCCTATAGTTTTGAAACAATTGTTCTATGGCTGCAATTCTATACCCACTTCCTATGAAAAGATATTACATAAAATAAAACATGTATCAAAATAATTAATCACAAAGGGCAAAAACAAGTGAAGTTTAAAAGATCTTCTACCCTGTTTAAACCATTATCAGTCACCCAAGTCTTAGGGTAGTATCATAACACAATACTAATTATAACTCCTCTTCAATTTCTAGAAGCTATATAGCAGGAGGCTAATAGTAAGGTATCTGGTTAAGAAGAAAAGCTATTGACAATCAATGTAGATACTAAAGGGCTATTTGGATAGCTAAGCATGTATAGGTATATTCCCATGTTCATTTTTTGTCAGACTTTCCAGATAAGTCAAGCAATGTAGGAATATCTATGGAGATTCTCAGTTATACGGACATAGTTGTCTTAAATGTGCTTAAAAGGCAACTGGAGTCAAACCTATATTCACAAGAAGCTTAATTTTTAAATATTACATATGTTGCCTTAAAATCACAACATAAAGGCTTTAAAATTGCATTGCCCAAGTTTATTAAAAAATCAGGCTATAGCAATGATCGCTAATCATAACATTTGTTCTCCATTCTGAGACTGCATATTAGTTATATTGGAATAATGAGAAAACAAGTCATTTCTTCTTTTGAACTTCCTTTTAGTGTATAGTTGACTTTTGGGGTGGGGGGAAATCATTAACAGAAATATTTTGAACTGCTCCAACAGAGCTTTTTGTATTTTCTTATGAGCCCCTTTCCCTACCCACTGGTATATATGAGGCTAAAAGAAACCCATCTCCTGCATTGTTTTATGCTGTTCAATCATTCTTACATTTAATTTTATGGGGAAAAAACTTTTTTTCTACATCTGGAAAGAAGGAACATTAAGGTAAGATCTGTATCGGTCTGATCTAGGACTCTTAATGCATATCGATTACAAATTAATAAAAATTTGTTTATGATCATCTTGTTTTTCACTAAAACTATAATCTCTCCAGTAGTTTACAATCTCCCTGTCACCTGACACTTCAATTAAATCCTGAGAAAATATTATACAGAAACTTTTCCCATTGGACCAGAAGTGGTATTCAGCAGGTTCTGACCAGTTCTGGAGAACCGGTAGCAGAAATTTTGAGTAGTTTGGAGAACCAGCAAATACTACCTCTGATTGGCCCCACCCCATCTATTCTCTGCCTCCCAAGTCGCAGCTGATTGGCTAAGTGTTCTTTTGTTGCCCTGCACAGGAACAGAGTGGTCAATGTCTGGAATACTCTACCTGACTCTGTGGTTTCTTCCCCAAACCTCAAAAACTTTAACCTTAGACTGTCTACTATTGACCTAAGAGGTCTGTAGGGGGCGTGCATAAGCGCACCAATGTGCCCACCATCCCTGGCCTATTGTTTCTTTTATTTTTCTTATAGGTACCCATTTTATGTATTCATAACTATATATATACTTATACCTATTATCTTGTAAGCGATTGACAAATAAAATAAATAAAAACGGAGCTGGAAAGCAGGTTAGTGGAGGTGGAGAGGGAATGGGGATTTTGCAATAACCTTCCCCCAGGAGTGGGAAGGGAATGGAGATTTTACAGTATTCTTCCCCTGCCATGCCCACCAAGTCATATCACACCCACCAAGCCATGCTCACAGAACCGGTAGTAAAATTGTTTGAATCCCACCACTGCATTGGACTTCTTCAAATTAGGCTGCCAGAAGTGACAGCGAGGTGGAGCCTATCCCACTAAGTGGAACTGCAACATCTGCCGTTGTTTAGCAGTTGAGTTCAAAACCAGCAATTCAAATGAATTCAAAAGAAGATCCCAAGAGCCCTATGAGTGAGATAGAAAACTGAAACCTGTTTACAAAAGAAAACTTTTTAAAATGAATTAGAGATTTCAGCATAATTTTTTTTTTTAAATATGCTTTACGACTGATAAGCGATTGAAACAATATGTAAATTTAACAATTTCCTTTCTTCATGAATTATAATTATTATTACTTCCATGACTAAGCACAAATGCACTAACAATGACACTTAATAAAATAATTCTGTTCCACAAAGTAACTCTCTGCTTCTGTCTTCAGGAACTCATTGCCTTGATTAACTGGATTTGGCTTGGTAGCTCATTAAATTCCCTGTGCAGTTTCACATTTCTATCAAGAGGTCATGTTCGCAAATAGAGATGCCCTCTAGATAAGCTTGCAAAGCTTATAAAAGGCTTTGAATGTCATCAAAGGGACCTTACATGGGATTCTGTTAAATGGAAACACACATTGAAGATAGCAGCATTTAGGTTTATCCATAGTGGCATGGTTATTAAGATATAGCAACTTTTCTTTCTTTAATCAAGTAGCTTTGTCCTAGATTTAATCTTTTTTTTTTTTAATAAAGTTTTATTGAGCTTTAACAAAACAAATAAAACATCTTATTTGAGTACAGCATGGTTCCGGGTTATCACATTTCCATACAGACACAATTTCATATAAATATTCATCTTATGTACGGACTTATTCTTAAACTGGGTTTTACGATGCATGCCCACTGTGAGTTTCGCATAGGTTTGACTGAAATACTTTTATTTTGCATCACAACGTGCATTACATGTAAGGGGATACCTCAGATCAGCTGAGTTTTGGTATCTATCCAAATTAGCTGAAGGATGGTTGAAAAAAAAATTATAACTTCAAAGTTCTCTTTGGATGCACTTGATGCATACAACACATGTATACTTCTAAATATGTCATAGAATAATCTTCCCTGCATATTCATTGGAAATAACTACTTTAGGCTAGTTGACTACTGTTAGGAACAACAAGGTTACCTAACTTAGTTTGGGTAAAATAATATATATAAACTATGACACTTTAACTTAAAAGTGTGTGTCACTTTAAACAGCAAAGCATGTAATTTTGGGTGCGGCTGTAAAACCGCCATAAGAGGGAGCAAGAGAACTTGACTGTATTGCTGGCTTACTGAATTGCTTGCTGACAATGATGGATTGATGGTTCCCTGCTGCTGAAGGAAGAAAGGAGGTTTGAACTTCTTCATATCTCTACTGTGAGAAGATTTATTACTGGACTGATATTTGTAAGTTTACTGACCTCTTTTTCGACACTGGACTTTACAACGAATAATCCCCGAATGGACTGAACTAGTGAATGATATATGGACTGTTTGACTATGCTAAAAATCTTACTGGAATAAACTATTTAACTAGCACAGTGTATCTGTTTTACTGAGTGTAAGCTACAAAAACGTTTATTTCAAATATTTTGCCTGACTGCCTGACTGCCGTGCAGATTCTGCTAGGGTGTATCCCTAATACTGGTTATGGGCCCAGGCTGCATAGTCAGACTAACCAGGATATAACAGGCTTATATAAAGTGAGTGTTAGTGTAGTTACACAATACTGTAAACAGACAGCTATGTTTTATTAATTATAGTTTAATATCCAGAAAAACATGGCACAAGTCAATTTACCAAGTTTTTTTCTAATATCCAAACTGGATGGAACAAACTATGTTTCATGGTCTATGAAATGCAGCCTACTTCTACGCAGAGAAGGTTTGTGGAGTATAATTCAAAACCCACCAGAGGTAGATGCTTGGGATCCGGAGGATGAGAATGATGCCCAGAAAATACAAGAACTGAAGAATGAGCAAGCTCTCTGTATAATAGGACTGACACTCTGTGACCAGCAGCTTGTACATATTTGTGGAGAAGAAACAGCTGTGAAATGTTGGGAGAATTTAAAGAAGATTTATGTTCGAGACAGTGTAGGAGCACATATAAATCTTACATGAAAACTGTTCAGAACACATCTTCAAAAGAATGGAGACATGGTGACTCACTATGAAGAGAATTTTTCAGGAACTGCATGAAAAAGAACTTATCTTCACAGAACTGCATCAGGTTTATATAATTTTGTCTTCGTTAAATGAGAGCTATGATGACTATGTAACTTCACTGGAAGTACTGCCAAAAGATAACCTTACATTAACTGACATTACTGGCAGATTAATTGAAGAAGCTAGGAGAAGGCTTGAAAGGGATCAACTAAGAAGGGAACAACCTCAAGAAGATAAAGAATCTTCGACAGCCTATACAATTAGAAAATGTTTTAATTGTGGAGGAAAAGGACATTTGGCTAGATTCTGCAAGTAAGGAAAATGCCACAATGCCAGCCAGAATGCTAAAAGGCATCAAAAGGATAAAAAAATGCTTAGAGTTAGCCATGTATAGCAACAAAACTGTGAATAATAATTTATGGGTTGTAGATAGTGGAGCATCGCACTGCATAACGAAAGATAAGAAAAGATTTGTTAAGATGTCCACGAGTTCACAGCAGATATCGTTAGCTAATGGCTGGAAACTGAAAGCAAAAGGTGAAGGTATTGCACATTGTTCTTGCATAAAAGAAAATGTAAAAATGTTATATGTACCACAACTTAAGTTTAATTTGCTTTCGGTTAGAGTTTTGATTAAACTAGGTTATGTAGTTACCTTTAGGGGAGAAAACTGCATAATAGAAAAGGAAGGTAAAAAGGTAACTGCAACTTTAAAAGGTGAATTGTATGTGTTAAATGATAATCAGTTAGAGGTAACTAACACAGTGTATAATAATGTTAATAAACCTCATGATGAATGCATACATTTGTTACACAGACGTTTAGGGCATATAAATTTTAAAATGCTTAAGCAAACGGTTGAACTGTCTGAAGGTATAAAACTGAAGCCTTGCAGTAAGTATTTGCACTGCAATGCTTGCAGTCAAGAAAAAAGCAAGGTAATGCCAGCAAATAGAATTAATGGATTTAAAACTAAAGAGCCTCTAGAGGTCGTATTTGCTGATATACAGGTCCTAAAAAACCAAGTGTGGGAGGTGCTCATTATATACTAAGTATAATGGATCATTATTCTAGATATGGTTTCTGTTATTTAATGAAGAGTAAAACGGAAACATATCAGAATTTCTTTAATTGGTTGAAGTTTGCAGAAAGAAAAACTAAAAGGAAATTAATAACTCTTGCAACTGATAATGGTACAGAATTTATAAATAATAAATTCCAAAATAGACTGAAGATGGCAAGTGTTGAACATAAAAAGTCTGCACCGTATAGGCCACAACATAATTTCTTTATAGAAAGACGAGGCCAAACAATACAAGCAGTGGCTTGTACTATGTTGTCAGATTCAGGATTACCTGAAACTTTATGGGGAGAAGCAATAATGTGTGGTAATCATATATTGAATAATGTTGTTAACTCAACAACAGGTGAATTACCATTCACACGGTGGCATGGTAGAAAACCTGACCTAAGCTACACACACACATTTGGAGCACCAGCATGGGTGCATATTCCTACACAACTGAGACATAAGGGCTAAAAAGTTATTCTTTGTAGGTTAAGAATCTAATCACAAATCATACAGATTCTGGGGAAAAGGTACATCTAGAGTTTACTGTAGTGCTAGTGCACAATTCCTTGAATATATAGGATGGGAAAAACTGGAGCAAGATTCAAGTAAGGATGTAATCATAGAAATCTACAAAAGACCAAAACAAGATATCAGTAAAAAAGAAGAGTACAATTGAAGAGGAAGTAAAGGAAGAGCACACAGGACCAGAAGAGGAAGAAATAGGTGAACAGGAAGAAATAGATAATCAGGAACAGGTAGTACATGAAAGTCCACCTGTAAGCCCTGTAATACCTAGACGTACAACACGTGTAACCAGACCACCTGACAGGTTCCAAGCAAGTGTAGTTTGCCAAATTAGTAAAGTTCCAACTACTGTTGAAGAACTTAGAATGTATCCTGCAAAGGATCAAGAAAATTGGGATAGAGCGATGGAGAAAGAGTTAAATTCATTGAAACAAATGGAAGTTTATGAAAATGTTAAATTGCCTCCAGGTGAAAAGTCCGTTGGCTGTAAATGGATATTTAAATTAAAAACAGGTAAAAATGGGACTGTTACCCATAAGGCTAGGTTGGTAGCTCAAGGATTTAATCAAACTGCATGTGATTATGATGAAGTATTTACACCGAGTCTAAAAGCAACAACCTTGAGAGCAGCTTTAGTGTGGGCAGCTAAGAAGAACTATATCATAAATCACTTAGATGTAGAAACTGCCTATCTGCATGCACCATTGCAGCACACTATATACTTAAAGAAACCTGTAGGAATTAAGGATGATAAAACAAATAATGACTGTTGGAAGCTGTTCTGTCCCCTCATTTGAATTCTTGAGATCCCCGCGCTTTGATTGGCCAAAGCGCGGGGCGATCAGATTGGCTAGGCGAGCCGCGCCAATTGGCTTGCTGAGAATCTCCCGCGATTGGTCAATTTGAATCGCGGGAGATTCAAAGCGGTGCCATTGGCCGCGGCCACCGCGGCTTGGAAATAAAAAGCCGCGAAGTTTTCCTTTAGCCCCAGTTCGGTTCCTGACTAAATAAAAGAGCTTGATACTAAGTCACCGATTCCTGGCTTCCTTCCACGCGGACTTAACACTGGCGACGAGGATGGGATTCCTTTCCTGAACCGAAGCACGTGTCCGACGGAAGCCAGCCAACCGACGAGATGGCCAGCATCGCGCCACCAACCCCCTTCAACCCCGCTACCGAGGACTGGGAATCTTACATGGACAGATTCCACATGTTCCTCGAATGCAACGATCTGAAGGATGCCACGGGACTGAAGAAATGAGCTATCTTCCTAACACACTGTGGGCCCGCAGTGTTTAAGATGGCAAAAGCGCTAGCCAAGCCCGCCGATGTTACCGGTGATGGATTGGGCGGACCTCGAACCATTGCTCCAGAAACACTATGCTCCAGCCGTGCCCATCCTCATCCGACGGCACGAATTTTATCAGCGGGACCAGCAGTCGGGCGAGAGTCTCAGTGATTTCGTTGCAGAGCTGCGGCGCCTGGGAGGACTATGCAAATTCTCCAACATGAACGAGGCCCTTCGGGACTGAATCGTGCTCGGCCTTTGGGACCCCGTTCTCCAAAGTCAGTTGATGGCTAAGGGCAACATCGCTCTCGCCGACGTCATCTCCGAAGCTGCGGCCGCCGAAGCAACCCAACAATCAGCAGACCGCATGCGGAGACCGAACGCCGGGGACTGCACTGCAAACAACAACCCTGCAAGGTCGACCGAGGCCCAACCTGAAACTACCACCCACCAGGGCGAACTCCACTCCACCTCGGGCACATCAGACGAGGAGGAAGACATCCACCGTCTCCAGGCAGGCCGCGACCAGCGCAGCCGGCGGAGTCATAAGTCGAGGACCGCGTGTGCCGGTTGCGGAGGCGACCACCCCAGATCCGAATGCCGGTTCTTTGACTCCGTTTGCCAGCACTGCGACAAGAAGGGCCACATCGCACGCGTTTGCCACCTCAAGAAGACCAACAGCCCCAGGCAATGGGAACCGAGCGAGCGGAGACGAGAGAGCACACCCCCAGGACCAAAGACCGGCCAACAGACAACCGCTGGGAGCGAAACGGACGAGCCCAATGAAGCGGCGAGGCCAGGCGGAGAGAAGAGACACATTAGATGGTCACCATTGGCCACACCACAACCACAGACGCCAGAAAGGTCTACGTGGAGGTAGGCATCAAAGGCGAACCCTGTAAAATGGAGGTGGACTCCGGGTCCTATCTCTCAATGGTAGCCTGGCAAGAAATTAAACGCTTGGTGCCTACCATCCAGAGAAGGCAACTAGAAAACCAGAGACTAATCCTCAAGGACTACCAGGGAAACCACATCCCTGTAGTCGGAACAGGACAGTTTACAGTGATCTACAAGGGACACGCCGAAAGACTTCCCTTAACTATCATCGATCGAGACCGACCTAGCCTACTGGGACTTCAATGGTTCGCACCGCTAGGCATCGCAGTCACAGGCATCGACCACATCGCCGAAGCCGACTGGGAGCAGCAACTGGCCCGGGATTTCCAGGAAGTGTTCGATGGCACCCTAGACAAGTACCAAGGGCCCCCTATATCCTTCAGCCTAGACCCCAACGTTCCCCCGAAATGCTTAAAACCAAGGCGGGTACTGTTCGCACTCAAACCGAAGATAGACGAGCAAATTGACAAGCTCGTCAAGCAAGGGGTATTACAACCCATAGACCACGCCCGGTGGGACACCCCCATAGTCACCCCTATTAAGCCTGATGGGTCAGTGAGAATCTGCGGGGACTATAAGGCCACCCTAAATGGCGCCTTGCAGCAAAGCGCTTACCCCATTCCAGTAGTGCAGCATCTCCTACACTCACTGGGAGGGGGCAAAGTTTTCGCGAAACTCAACCTGGCCCAAGCATACCAGCAACTGCCGGTCGACGAGGAAACTGCAGAGGCGCAAACCATAGTCACCCACCGGGGAGCCTTTAGATGCAATCGCCTCCAATTTGGAGTCAGCGTGGCACCTGGAATTTTCCAGAGCCTCATGGAAAGACTCTTACAGGGCATCAAGGGGGTGGTCCCATACTTCAATGATGTACTAGTATCGGCAACCAACCAGGCCGAACTAGAGACTCACCTAAGGGAGGTGCTAACGAGGTTCAAAGAAACCGGGCTTAAAGTGAAGAGGGAACAATGCCAGCTCTACACAGAGTGGGTCGAATTCCTAGGATACCTCCTAGACCGACATGGCATTCACCCCACCAACAAGAAAATTAAAGCCATCAAGGAAGCCCCCACACCCAAGTCAAAAACAGAACTGCAGGAGTTTCTGGGGCTACTTAACTTTCATAATGTCTTCCTGTCCCAAAAGGTGACCGCGGCGGAGCCTTTGCATAGGCTTTTGGATAAGGCGGCTACCTGGACTTGGGGGAAATGCGAGGAAGCCGCCTTCAGAAAAACCAAGGACCTGCTCACTTCGGATGCCGTCCTCATCCAGTACAATGAGACCCTACCACTAGCCCTCACATGCGACGCATCACCCTTCGGCGTCGGCGCTGTCCTCAGCCACACTCTCCCCGATGGAAAAGAAGCACCCATTGCGTTTTTTTCAAGGACCCTCACCAAACCGGAGCAGAACTACAGCCAGCTGGACAAAGAGGCTTTGGCTATAGTCGCTGCAGTAAAAAGGTTTCACGAGTACCTCTACGGCCGGACGTTTACCATCATCACCAACCACAAACCGCTGCTGGGAATTCTTGCAGGGAACAGGGCCACCCTGAACATTCTGTCTCCCCGAATGACAAGGTGGTCCGAATTCCTGGCTGCCTACAACTACGGACTCATACACCAACCTGGTAAGACTATCTCCCATGCGGACGCCTTAAGCCGCTCACCGTTACCTGAACCAGACACTGACCCAGCACCCACGACGACCACCCTCAGCATAAAGACTCTACCCAACCTACCCATAACCACATCAGACATTGCCCGAGAAACTAATAAAGACAAACGTCTGGTGCGGGTTTTGCATTGGGTAGAGAAAGGGTGGCCGGAAAGGGACAACGACGAGTCCGTCAGGACATTCCGGAACCGGCAAACAGAACTCTCGTTACTAAAAGAGTGCATACTATGGGGGGATAGGGTGGTCATCCCAGAAAAACTACAAGGGAAGGTTTTGGAACTGTTACACGAGGGGCACCCGGGCATCGTTAGGACAAAAGCCCTGGCCAGAAGTTACGCTTGGTGGCCAGGGATGGACAAACAGATCGAGGCCTGGGTAGCAAGGTGTCAACAATGCCAGGAGACTAGGCCAAGCCCACCCACAGCGCCCATCCTAGAGTGGGAAACTCCCAGGCGACCGTGGTCTAGGATCCACATAGATTTCACCGGGCCCACAAAAGGACACACTTTCTTTTTCTTTTTTTTTGTAAAAGTTTTATTGATTTTAACAACAGACAAAAAACATATACGACATAAAACATGACATAAAAAAATAAAAAATAAAAATAAAAAATTTAAACATTCTTCATAAATTGGCTCACTGAGAATCTCCCGCGATTGGTCAATTTGAATCGCGGGAGATTCAAAGCGGTGCCATTGGCCGCAGCTGCTGTGGCTTGGAAATAAAAAGCCGTGAAGTTTTCCTTTAGCCCCAGTTCGGTTCCTGACTAAATAAAAGAGCTTGATACTAAGTCACCAACTCCTGGCTTCCTTCCACGCGGACTTAACAGAACTAAAAAAGAGTCTCTATGGATTAAAACAATCTGGTTACGAATGGAACAAATATATTGTTAAGGAGCTAAACAATTTAGGGTTTAAAGCAGGTTTAGCTGATCCATGTTTATCTAAGAAAGAGACAAATGGAATAGTGTCATTATTATTGTTGCTTACAGATGATATTGCCTTAATTACAAAAACTAATAAAATAATATCATTATTAGGTAAGAGGATAAAATTAAAGCAATTAGGAGAGATAAAACAGTATCTAGGATTGACAATAAATAAAACCAAAGGTGGCTATAAGATATCTCAAGAGGATAAGATTTATCAATTACTAAAAACATACAAGATGGAACTTGGTAAGCCGGCTCAAACTCCAATGAGTCAGAAATTTGGCCACACTGATGCTCAAAGTCCAAAATTCGATAAGAATATCTATCAATCACTAATTGGTATTTTATCGTACATTAGTAATTGGTCAAGGCCAGATATTGCCTATAGCATTAACCAATTGGCAAGATTCAATGCTGAACCCACTAAACAACACTGGCAAGCGACAAAACGTATATTAAGATATGTTAAAAGGACAATGCACTATGCATTGTATTTGGAGCCAAGATATGATTTTAAGTGCATATGTTGATGCAAGTTTTGCAACAGACATAAACACTAGGAAATCAACTTCAGGTACTGTTATACTGTTAGGAAATACTGTTAGGAAAAGCACTGATTGGTTGGAGGTCAATTAGACAGCAACACATAAGTATGTCCACAATGGAAGCAGAATTTTCATGTCTATCTTTATTATGTACTGATTTAATTCTGTATAAACAGTTGTTATTGGATTTGGGAATAACTGTTAATGATTCCATTGTAGTTTATGAGGACAATCAAGCAGCCATACGGTTGGCTACAAATATTGCTGTAAGAACGAGATCTAAGCATACAGATCTTAGATATCTGAATGTAAGGCAATCTGTAAAGAATGGTTTAATAAGACTGGAATATTGTATGACTGAAGAAAATATTGCTGATCAGTTTACGAAAGCCCAAGGTTCAGTCAAACACAAAGAAAGTTGTGATGACTATGGGTTAAGGTTGTAAATATATATATATTATATTACCCAAAAGGGGAGTATGTTAGGAATAACAAGGTTACCTAACTTAGTTTGGGTAAAATAATATATATAAACTATGATTGTAAGTTAAAGTGTGTGTCACTTTAAACAGCAAAGCATGTAATTTTGGGTGCGGCTGTAAAACCGCCATAAGAGGGAGCAAGAGAACTTGACTGTATTGCTGGCTTACTGAGTTGCTTGCTGACAATGATGGATTGATGGTTCCCTGCTGCTGAAGGAAGAAAGGAGGTTTGAACTTCTTCATATCTCTACTGTGAGAAGATTTATTACTGGACTGATATTTGTAAGTTTACTGACCTCTTTTTCAACACTGGACTTTGCAACGGAATAATCCTTGGACGGACTGAACTAGTGAATGATATATGGACTGTTTGACTATGCTAAAAATCTTACTGGAATAAACTATTTAACTAGCACAGTGTATCTGTTTTACTGAGTGTAAGCTACAAAAACATTTATCTCAAATATTTTGCCTGACTGCCTGACTGCTGTGCAGATTCTGCTAGGGTGTATCCCTAATAGCTACTATTAAAGGATTATGGAAAGATAATTAAACTTGTAAAATAATTAGGTGGGACAAAAGATATCTCTATGCCCGATAGAGTCTACATTCTCAAAATGTCCAGGTGTTCTTTAAAAGTCTACATTTGGACCTTAGAAACCCCAAGAGAAAGCAAAACAACTCATTTTTCTTTCTTTTTTGTTTGTCTTTCTATCATTTCTTTCCTGCACTGAAAATGAAGTACACTTTACAGAGTATTTTTGTTTTAACAGAATAAATAACGACATCTTTAAAGGGAATTTGGACTCTACCTAGGAAATGGATGCCCTTGCCATTTCTCCAATTACTTTCCCATTTAATTTCCCTTCAATCTTTCTTTAACAATAGACAAGTGCGTGGAAATAGCTGACTCTTAGTAATAGAAATTGGAAATATCCTTTATATCAATTTATTATTGATTATCCAGAATATTTACATTAAAACTGGACCTTCTTTGTTATACTAGTTTCATATTCCGATAAATAACTGAAATACAATAATAAGGTTTAGCTTCTGAAAATCAGTCTCTCAAATCACACATACCATACATTATAGCTTTAAGCCTTAATACTTTTTAAGCCTCATACTTTTTAGCTTTAAGCCATAGTTCATGTCTTGTGCAAAGCTGTTAAATGCCTCTACTTTTTCCCCACTAACAAATGGTAGGCTTCATTTTCATTGCTTTTTCCCCTTCAACTACTTCCATCAAGATAATTGAAAAGGCAAATTATGAATTCACTAGAAATAATAACATTGCACTTATTCCAGGCGTTGTTAATGGAGCAAATATGTCCTCCTATATCTTTACTCCTGTAAAGCTAATACCTTGGATGAAAGAGACCAAGAAATCTGGATTGGAACAATTCTATAGATAAAACTGCAAGAGGGCAGAGATTCAAATCCTCCAGCTGCCTTTGCCCTTTTAAATGAAAAAAGGACACTTGACAAATTTCATCAGCAGCTTTGCCTTTTCAGAGAGCCAAACTTTTACTGCAGATTTACAAGCTAGTGAAGTAAATTGAAAGAATCATTGATTTCAAAAAAGTTAAATCTTGTAAATAGATTTTGCATAATTGTCCATTTAAGAAAGAGAAGATAGAAAGATAGCTTATGACTAGTACATCCTTTCATTGACTTAAATATGAATACTGTGTTGCGAAGGAAACTAAGCTGTTCATTGCCATATAAAAGGGCATTTTGAATATTCTGAAATTTCGGAAGATAAGCTATGGGTAGACTATACAGGCAGGAATGTTTTAATCTTAAAGCTGTATTTAAAAAGAATAGAAATGAAATTTCATTTTTGAGTCTGAAAGAAGTGAAGTATCTTTGGATACCTTTTGAGTACAGTAGATTAGGATGCTTCTTTGACTGTCTTAGGCACACCTCTGATCAATATGTTTTAATTAAAAGCAAATACTATAAAATAACATTACTTTTTCAAAACTGTCTATAAGCGCTGAGCTCCTGTGATTTCTTTTAATTCACATGTAGTATCTTGAGGGAAAGGATGAAAAGAAATACAAAGTTTACCCCAATTTTTTTGATATCAGCTTTTTTATATCCAAGATTTGGAGAAGTAATATTTCTGAAATACAGCGATGGCTTTTTTTTTTTTTTAACTCTCTGTGATATAAAATGTTTAAACAAAAGGCTGTGTTACAACAAATGGTCATTTGACCAAATTCTGCTTTGTGGAGCATCAATGCTTCTTTGTTAGGGTGACATCTCTAAAATATGCCTTTGTCCTGAGTGGAATGTTTCTAGAGGCGTTCAACATAAGTAGCTTGGTAGGCAGCTGCTAGTGTCAGGATGAAATATGCAATCAAATCATTTAAAATCTAATTTTAAAACTGTATGTTTTCTGTATTATATCCAGTTCTTTACCTTACTAAAATTTAAGCCTGAACAGTACAGGCTAAACTCTCACTTAAGACTTCAAAAGTATTTTATACATAACTTATTATCTTTCAAAGCATGAAAGAAAGGAGTATCATCTTTTCCTTTGCAGTAAAACAAGTTATTTATGTGTTTGTTCAGTTCCTTTTGGACTTTGATGTCCCTGTTCATATAAGTAAGTATTGTGAAAGCTATACAAAGGAACTAAATTTGAAATCATGTAAGATTTGCCTTGTCCTTTGGTGAAATTGGGCAACTGCTTTAATCAGGTATTTGAAGAATATTAAAATACAATAAATTGTCATATGTATGATCTATATATATTATTATTTAATAGTAGCAACAGGAAGAATAATAATTTGGATCTGGTACCAAAATACTTTTAGTCATTATTACACATTAAGATATAAGAAGAATTAATTGACAATATTTCTCATGACTCATTCTCCACATGTGACCAGATGATGACATGGAAAAAGAACTAGATCTGCCAATAATCTCAATGCAATAGTACATCTCTGCAATTGATAAATAAAAAACATTTTATATCTCACTGCACATTGAAAGCATCTAGCCTCTAGCCTCATAACTCATCCATAACTGGAACAATTAGGAACAATTGTTAATATATAGCAATTGTTATATAGTATAGAGCCAATTAAGTTTAGCTGTACCAACAGAAAGACTTGAGAAGAATTGCAGAGCTATTATGTGAGAAATCAATAGTCTCACCTGCTTCCAGAAACAGTTGAAGATCTACCCTTGGATGTAAATAATTGAAAAAATAAATGGCAGCTAGTTCATATCCTGATTCTGAACCAGAAATGATGCATGGATAAGCAAGCAGGATGATATAATAGTTAAATCTCATTATTTTTCTACAATATCCTACACGATAGTACAACTTATGCAATTCAATATGATCAGGTTGTCATATTTTGACAATCTGAAGAAATTATAGGAAAATGAGATAACCATGATTTTGAATTGATCCTTTGAAACTGGGTATTAGACAGAAAAAAAACCTTTTTATAAATAAGTGTTCAAAAGTGTGTGTGTGTGTGTATCAGCTAACTTGGAGAACAATATAACTCATTCCTGAGTTCTCAAGAATTTCCTATTTTTTACCACAGTGCATCAGTACAAGCCTTGTTGCCTATTTAGACATTAAATTTGGCATATCAGATCAGGATAAATATAATTGCCAGTTGATTAGCATCAGTTACCCATATTATGAATCTCCCACATTTTTTTAAAAAAAGAAACAGTTTAATATTGCTCCTCTTAAATGAAATGCACTTATAGATCTTCACCAAGCTGAATCTTTTTTTAAAAAAAAAAAAATCTCCTGCTACACATATTTTCCTGACTATAGCCTACTTTAAATGAATTGAGGATTTAGTGAAATTGGAATAGAAAATAAGTTTAGAAATGATCTAAACTGGTTTCTTCATTAGGATTACAATTATCCAAAATTCACTTTTCTTTTGAGAAATTCTAAAGCAAAATGTCCTTCACTATATTGAAGGAAAACCATGAGAAACAAACTGTCCCTGACATCATTAACACTGATATGTGAACAGGGATAACAATCAGAGATTGTACACAGATATTATTGGTTGTCCAAAATAACTAGGAAATCTCACTTATTTGGACATGTCACATAGGGGAATTCCCTGGAGAAAGCAATTATGTTTGGATGAATTAATGGTAAAAGGAAACCAGGCTGCCAAAGAACATGGTGGCTGGATACTATCAAAGCTGACACCAGTAGAGTATAGAAAAACTCAAAAAACAGTGCAGGATCAAAGATATGGAGAAACATGGCCCATAGAATTATCAAGAATTGGACTCAAATTGATAATATCACCATCACCAACAGAACATGAAAACACAAGCAGACATAAATGTCAACCATGGTGTGAATAAATTACGAAGTCAGACTGATTCTGATTAAGTAGGAATCCAAGTAATTGATTGGAAACTGGGATCCTCTGGGTACATTATGCAAACTTTCAAACTTCTTTTTTTAATAATTTTTTAAAATTTTCTTTTTAGAACAAGTCCATCTTCCATTTAAACAGTGTGTCGACTGGATACAAACATCTTGTGCAATAATCATTACAATTATAATTAATCCAAATTTCTTACTGTAATGTCAATAACTATATTCTTGTTTTATATTACTATACCTAATATATCTTATCATTATCCATCTTTTTTTTCCACCATTGATACAATAAATCTCATATCATATAATATTCAGTTTGTTCTTTTTCTTTGATTGCCAAAGTTGATCTATTTCTGCAAATTCCATTATTTTCTTAATTGGAATCTTTTCACTTTTCCAGTTTTGAGCAAATACTATTCTAGCTGCAGTTAATACATGAATAATTAAATATGCTTTTTCTACTGTAAATTTCAGGTATCATCCCAAAGAGACATATTTCAGGTTTTAAATCTATGTGTTGCTTTATCATCTTTTCCAACCATGTGTGTATTTTAGTACAGTATCTTTTAGCTTCTACACATGTCCACCACATATGATAATATGTTCTGGGTGTTTGATGGCATTTCCAGCATTTAGCTGATTTATCTTTAAATGTCTTTGCTGGTCTTACCAGTGCAAAGTGCCATCTATAAAACATCCTGTATAAGTTTTTTTTTAATATGCTGTTGACATTGTTAATTTATAATTTCTGTCCCATAGCTTCTGCCATTTATCTAATTCTATAGCATGGCCAAAAATTTTTGCCCATGCTATCATTGTCTCCTTCACTTGTTCTTCTTCTAACTTGACACCCAATAAGTAACTATACAATTTCTTAATCAATTTTTCTTCTGTTCCTGTTAATATTTTATCCAATTCTGTCAATTCTTTATAGAAACCTTCTGCTTTGATATCTTTTTCATATCTAGTCTGTATTTGTGTATATGAATACCAAAGCATGTCAATCCCTTATTCGTTCAATTCTTGTTTAGTTTTGAGCTCACTCTTTTCATTCAAAATATCTATGTATCTAACAATATTTCCAATTTTAACAACATTTGGATATACAAGTGCTTGTATTGTCGAAAGCTAGACTGGAATTATCAGATAGTGTTGTTCTCTAGTTTTCTCCCATGTTAACAATAAAGCATTTCTTATATAATGTCTGAAAATAACCATGTACCTTACTTTTCCTGTACCATAAAAACACATGCAATGTGCAACCCAATTGCAAATCATGCCCCTCCAATGTCCATAGCCTTGTATTCCTTAATACAATTCATTCTTTCATCCATGTTAACACTGCGGCTTGATAATATAATTTCCAATTGGGTAGCCCAAACCCTCCTCTAGTTCTTACATCCTGCAACATTTTTAAGTTAATTCTTGCTTTCTTTCCTTGCCATATGTGTCGTGTCCGGAAATAAGCTCAGAGTCGGTGACTTCAATTAAAAGCTCTTTATTTGTAACAAGTGAACCGAACCGGCGAAAGGTAAAAAGCCCGCGGCTTTTATACCTTTCGCAAGGCTGCCGCGGCCAACGGCAGCGATTCAAGTCTCCCGCTCTTGGTTTGCACCAATCGCGGGAGACCTAAATCGGCCAATCAGAAATCCCCGTGCCTTGGCCAATCAAGGCTCGGGGATTTCGAGCATACCATTTTCAGTACATAACACCCCTCCCCCCTTGGTACGGTCCGTCAGGTGGTGTAGTCACGCAGGTAGGCGGGGCTCCGTCGAGTCCTAGTTGACCTGCGCAACTCACTTCCCTGTTGTATCTCGGCCGGAGCGGTCGTTCCTTTGGCTGCTCCTGCCTCTTCGCGAACCGGCTGGATGATCGGGCCGGTTCTTTCGCCGTGGCTCCCGCCTGGGCCTACCGGGTCGGTTGAGCTGCGGATTTCACCGCTCCCGCTTGGCTTCTCCGAGTCGGTAGAGCTGGCCAGACGGTTCTTCTCCGGAGGGGACTCGCGATGGCTGTTTTCTGGTGAGTATTTTTGGTTTATTTTATTTTGCGATTGTCTTTCCGGGTATTCCCTCCCCCCTTGGTTCGCTTCTTGGGGGTTGAGGTCAGTTGCCGTTCTGGACCTTAACTGGTCAATATGCCGTTTCCAGGCTCGCCCGTCCGTGGTTTGGAGCCGGTACGACTTTGGACCAGTGACTTGTGTTATGACGGCTGGGATCCATAGGGGGTCCCCCGTCATGTTTTTTGCGTAAACCAGGTCGCCTGGGTTAAATGTCCGGAACCTGGAGCTGGAGTCTGGGGGCTGCTCCGGGTTGTAGGTCGGGTGCAGTCTGTCAAGTGGAGACCTCAGCTTCCTGCCCATTAATAGCTCTGCCGGACTCTTGTTGGTTGTAGTGTTGGGAGTGATGTGTTGTATGAAGAGTAGGCGGTTGATTTTGTCGTTGATCTCTGCGTGGTCCATTTTCCTGAGTGTTTTTTTTGTAAATTGGACCATCCGTTCCGCCCTACCGTTCGCCGCCGGATGCGCCGGTGCTGTCAACGCGTGGCGGATGCCCTTCTCTGCCAGGAACCGTTCGAATTCGATGGAGGTGAATTGGGGCCCGTTGTCTGAGACGATGACGTCTGGGAGGCCGTGTGTGGGGAACAGTTTGCTCAGTTCTTTTATGACAGCCTCTGTGGTGGTGGATTTCATGTCAGCCACCTCTAGCCAATTTGAGTATGCGTCGACTGTGATTAAGAACGTATGTCCATTTGTGGGGCCCGCAAAGTCGAGATGGATTCTGGACCAGGGCCCTCGTGGTGTTTCCCAATCCCGGATGGGTGCTGTGGGTGGGCTGGATCTGGTCTCCTGGCATCGGTGGCATTTGGCGACCCATGCCTCAATTTGCTTGTCCATCCCTGGCCACCAAGCGTAGCTTCTGGCCAGGGCTTTAGTCCTGACGATGCCAGGATGACCCTCATGTAGCATCCTCAAGACTTTTTCTTGCAATCTATCTGGAATTACCACCCGGTCACCCCATAGAATGCATCCCTTCAGTAGTGACAGTTCGGTCTGGCGCTGGCGGAATGTTTTAAAAGTCTCGTCACAGTCTTTTTCCGGCCAGCCCTTTTCTAACCAGTGTAAGATTCGCGCCAGACGCCTGTCCTTAATGGTTTCCCTGGCAATGTCGGATGCAGTAATAGGTAAACTTTCTATGCTCAGGGTATTTGTGGTAGGTGCTGGGTCAGGTTCAGAGTTAGGTAAGGGCGAGCGGCTTAAAGCGTCTGCGTGCGAGATTTTCTTACCTGGCTTGTGTAACAGTTCGTAATTGTAGGCTGCCAGGAATTCCGACCATCTTGTCATTCGGGGTGACAAGATGTTGGGTGTGGCTCGGTTTCCCGGGAGGATGCCCAACAGAGGCTTGTGATCTGTCACGATGGTGAACGGGCGGCCGTACAAGTATTCATGAAAATGTTTAACGGCGGCAACTATAGCCAAAGCTTCCTTGTCCAGCTGGCTATAGTTGCGCTCTGGTTTGGTCAGAGTCCTGGAGAAAAAGGCGATGGGTGCTTCTCTCTGGTCTGGGAGGGTGTGGCTGAGGACAGCGCCGACGCCGAAGGGTGATGCGTCGCAAGTGACAGCTAGTGGTAAAGTCTCACTAAATTGCATCAGGACAGCATCGGAGGTGAGGAGGTCTTTGGTCTTTTGAAAAGCGGTTTGTTCTCGCCTCCCCCAAGTCCAGGCTGCCTTCTTGTCTAGGAGTCTATGTAAGGGCTCCGCCGCCATTGCCTTTTGAGGTAGGAAAACATTATAGAAATTTAGTAATCCTAGGAATGCTTGTAATTCCGTTTTGGATCTTGGGGTGGGGGCTTCCTTGATGGCTTTTATTTTTTTAGTTGTAGGGTGAATGCCCTTTTGGTCTAGGAGATAGCCCAAAAACTCTACTTGCTTTGTACATAGATTGCATTTCTCTCGCTTAACCTTAAGTCCTGTTTCTTTAAATTTTGTTAAGACTTGTCTGAGTCGCGTCTCTAACTCGGCTTCATTTGGCGCCGCTATTAGTACGTCGTCAAAATAGGGCACCACCCCTTTAATGCCCTGTAACAAACGTTCCATCAAGCTTTGAAAAATGCCTGGTGCCACGCTGACTCCGAATTGGAGTCGGTTACACCTGAAGGCCCCCCGATGGGTTACTATTGTTTGGGCTTCCGCCGTTTTCTCGTCTACCGGCAGCTGCTGATATGCCTGAGCAAGGTCGAGTTTTGCAAAGACTTTGCCCCCTCCTAGCGAGTGTAGTAAATGTTGTACTATAGGGACTGGGTAGGCGCTTTGTTGTAATGCGCCATTTAGGGTGGCCTTATAGTCCCCGCAAATTCTCACTGACCCGTCCAGTTTTACTGGGGTCACTATAGGGGTTTCCCATCTGGCATGGTCTATCGGTTGTAATACCCCCTGTTTGACGAGTTTGTCAAGCTGCTCGTCAATTTTTGGTTTTAATGCAAATGGTACCCTTCTAGGTTTAAGTCTCTTAGGGGGGACCCTTGGGTCTAAGTCAAATGAGATAAGGGGCCCCTGGTACTTGCCCAAGCCTCCATCGAACACCTCCTGGAACTCCTGGGTTAGCCGCTGTTCCCAAGCTTCGATGGTGACTTGGTTGACACCTGTCAGTGCGATGTTAAGCGGGGCGAACCATTGTAGACCCAGTAGGCTTGGGCGGTCGCGATCGACGATTGTGAGTGGTAGTTGTTCGGTGTGGCCTTTGTAGGTTAAGTTGAAACTCTTGGTGCCTACTACCGGGACACGGTTCCCTTGGTAGTCTTTAATGATGATCTTTTGTGTCTGCACATTTCTCTTTTGTAGAGTGGGCACCAGTCTTTTGATTTCACGCCATGCAATCATGGAAAGGTAGGACCCAGAGTCCACTTCCATCTTGCATGGCTGGCCTTCTATATATACCTCTACATGTATTTTTCTGGCGCCGTCGGAGGTGGCGTGGCCGATGGTCACCGTCTGATGGGTTTCTTCTTTCCGTCGACCGTCGCCGCTTCTTTGAGATCGTTGAGCGCAGTCCCATCGACCGTCTGGCTGTCGTTCTCTGGTTCTGGGCGGGGAGTTTTCTCTCCGTCTGTCGTGCTGTTCCCATTTGGGCGGGCTGCGAGTCTTCTTTTGGCGGCAAACTCGGGCGATGTGACCCCTTCGTTCACAATGCCTACAGATAGAGTCAAAAAATCGGCATTCTGACCTGGGGTGGTCGCCGCCGCACCCGGCGCAGCTGGTCCTCGACTTACGGCCTTTTTGACTTCGTTGATCGCCGCGTCCCATCTGTACTCGGTGAATGTCCTCCTCGTCTTCAGACGTGCTGGAGTTCGACTGGTATTCACCGTAGTGTGCGGTCGCTTCACTTCTTGCGTCGGCCGACCTTGCCGGGTTGTTGTTCCCGCCCTTCGCGTCAGATCTTCGCATGCTGTCTGCCGACGTGCGTGTTGCTTCAGCGGCTGCGGCGGCTGTAAGGGCATCGGCTAGGCTGATGTCGCCCTTGGCCATAAGTCGGCTCTGCAGTGTAGGATCCCATAACCCGAGTACGAAGCGGTCTCTTATGAGACTGTTGAGACCCTCGAACTCACAGAGTCCTCCCAGGCGCCGCAGTTCTGCGACGAAATCGCTCAATTTTTCGTCGGGCTTCTGGTTTCGGCGGTAGAACTCGTTGCGCCGTATTAGGATGGGGACCTCGGGGGCATAATGGCACCGCAGTATTGGTTCGAGGACGTCCCAGTCCATGGCGGTTGCGTCTGCCGGCTTGGCTAATGCCTTAGCCATCTGGAAGACTTCTGGTCCGCAGTGTGTAAGGAAGACAGCGCGTTTCAGCGGGCCCGGGGCGTCCTTCATGCCGGCACATTCTAGGTACATTCGGAACCGATCCGAATACGATTCCCAATCTTCGGCGGCAGGGTTGAAGGGGGCGGGCGGTGCTATCTTCACCATTTTAGTGCTGTCGCTGGTTCTTAGGTGGACACGGGGTTCGGTTCAGGGGCGAGATCCCACCCTCGTCGCCAGTGTCGTGTCCGGAAATAAGCTCAGAGTCGGTGACTTCAATTAAAAGCTCTTTATTTGTAACAAGTGAACCGAACCGGCGAAAGGTAAAAAGCCCACGGCTTTTATACCTTTCGCAAGGCTGCCGCAGCCAACGGCAGCGATTCAAGTCTCCCGCTCTTGGTTTGCACCAATCGCGGGAGACCTAAATCGGCCAATCAGAAATCCCCGTGCCTTGGCCAATCAAGGCTCGGGGATTTCGAGCATACCATTTTCAGTACATAACAATATGAATTTTAATATTATTCTATTTAATTCTTCAAAGTATTTTTTTCTCCAGTAAAATTTACAAACTTCCGACTACTGCAGAAAGGCAAGCTATACAATGTTAACAACCTTGAATTTTTGATTTTGACCACCAAGCTGCACCCACCAACTAAGCCACACCCACAGAACTGGTTGTTAAAAAAAATGAATCCCACCCCTGGCCACATCCTATCTATTTTTTTAGGGAGGTTGAAAGGTTTAAACTTTAAAGGTTATTGGCTATTTATTCAGGTCTATGGCAAAAGAAAGAATGTGGTCAGCTTCCCCATTATATAGTAATATTGTTATGAACTACAAATAGCCCCAATTGCCCCAAAACAACAAAGTTGCAGGGTCTTATTTTCTTTGGAAAAACAAACAGATGAACTTGTTATAAGGCAAAGAAATATTGGGTAAGAAAATATATTCTTAAAATGAATATAAAAAATAAACCAGAGACCTTTTAGGCCTAATGAACAAACCTTGCTGTTATATATTTTGACAGCAGCAAGAATGCTTTATGCACAAAAGTGGAAAGATAGTTTGATTCCCACAATAGAGAAATGACTGAAAAAAGTGATAGAACTAGCGGAGATGGCTAAATTAACAGCTTTAGTCAAAGAAAAGAACACATCTAACTTTGTTTCTACTTGGAAACCACTTCTAGATTTTGTGGGAGAGATGGGGGGGGAATGAAATATTGACTTTGTGTTTTGCTAATTAGATAAGTTTGTTGTTATAGAAATGACTAGAACTTGTTAAGCATGGAAAAGGACAACGTTGAAGCTGTAATGTTATTGTGTTATTTTCTTGCACTAAAAAGAGTCAGAAGGGAATGCTTTTCTTTCTTTTTTTCCTCCTTTACCATACACCTCTTTCTTTCCCCTTTTTCCTCCCTCATTTTTCCACTATTTTCATTTTTATTGGTATTTTCTACATTGATAAGTTTAATAAAACAATTAATTTAAAAAGAAAATCAATAAATTGTTAAAAAACATAATTCCAAAAAACAGTCTACATTTTTGTTTCTCTTTTTAAATGTAATAATTTTATTAAATTATATATAATTATTTAATAATTTTACAAAATTATTTAGCAATTTCAATTTTAAAAACTACTACAAACCAAAAAAAAAAAAATAGAATGGGCTAAAAACACAAATAGAAAAAATATGAATATTGTAAAGAGGAAAAAAGAAGAAATATGTTTAAAAAACTAGTTCCCTGTTCATTATCAGTATAAACAATTTAGTAGCATCACCTTCTTGTAAAATATAATTAAGGAGCTCTTTTTCCTATATCTCTCTTGTCTATAAACCAATCCTTAAAGCCTTGTTATTCAATCCTGAGAGCAAAAACTCATTAAGAGTTGGACTTTTAACATCTATTTTAACTTTGATCAAGTAAATCTATTTTAATTGTTTTCCTTTACTTTTAACATCCTGATCTTTAATCCCTTCAAATAATGTCTTGAACTTGATTGTTTTTATCCAACTGGTTTACAGCTTGTATATCCTCTTTAAAAATTATGACATCATGGCTTCATTTGCATATCCCATGTAGGATCTTTTTCTGTATCATTCTTGTTGCCTATCATTTTTAATTCAATCTTCAGATCAGCCTTAGTCTTGTCTGATAAAACGTATTCCTCTTCCATTACTTCTTTTAAACACAGTCTATGTATAATGGCAGACATTCTTGAAATTAACTTCTAGGTCCATTGTTCAAAAATATATTTCAATATGTCAAATGGTAAAATATATTACTCCATTCTGTATGTGAAATTTAAGTCAAACTTAAGTGTAATTGTCATTTTAATTGTAATTTTTACTACCTTCAGGTTTCCTCCAATGTCCAACTTTAAAGCTTCACCCTATCATTTTTAAGTAATTCAGAACAAGCGCATTTTCTCATAGGAAGAATTGCTATAATTAATTTCAAAATCTTATTTCATAATCCATTTGAAACTTTCCAAAATCAGTGTTCTAATTATACTTTTCTGTTTATTAAAAACATTTAAGTTCTTGAACTTGTATTTAAAAGTTTTTTTCACTGAGTATTGAAAGAAACTCATCCAGTGCTATTAAACCTTTCAATCCAAAGATTCATAATAGTTAAAATGCAGTTAACAAGCAATTTCTTAAAATAATTAGGAAAGGATCGAACTATGAAAATCCAGTGGCCATATAAAAACCAGCAACACTTTGAGTAAAGCTAGCTTTACTCTCTCTCTCTCTCTCTCTCTCTCTCTCTCTCTCTCTGTGTGTGTGTGTGTGTGTGTGTGTGTGTGTGAGTGGGTCTGAGCAATGATTAATTCCTTCTTGACAGTGGGAGTGGTCCCACCAATTCTTACAGAGGGCCTTCTCTGGAGTGGCTCCTTCCCTGAGACATAAGATTGATGCTCACCTTGTTACTTTTCTGAAATGCCGTGAAGACAGGGTTCAATAAGCAGGCTTGGTCAGCCTGGGTGGGTACAGAGTGCTAAATGTTGCATTACCTGTGTTTCACCCCAGGTATCTTGCAAAGTGTCCTAGTTTCATGTACCAGCTATGAGGTTTTTGGGGTTTTTCTTATAAGCAAGCTATTCTTGTTCCTGATATCCTGGCTAGTGGTTTAAGGTGTTAACTTCTGCCTCACTAAGAATATGTAGTCCCCTTTCCTATTGCAGAGCAGCTCAAGGTAGCTCCCTCACTCTCCATGACCCCCCACTTCCACAGAGAAAAGTAGAAGCAATTTTAAATCTTTGTCTCAGGCAGCACCTCTACACCCGCGGCCCTCTCTTTCTGTAGAGAGAGAGAAGACAGGAAGGAGCCAGGCTGCTAAAGGCAAAGTAATGAAGACAAGAGAAAATCTTTGATCAGAATTCATATTCCTCACTCTCATGTCCATTCTATCCATACCTGGGTCCTATCTCCACATATGACCCTTCCTCTGATCCCCAGGGCCTCCTCTGGACATTCCATCATCTGATCCTTCACACCCCTGGTTTACATTGTCCATATGAAGGGCTCCTGGCAGAGGATGATCTATACTGTTAAGTACTGAACATGGGTCGAAATAAATGGAGACAGCCTCTGAATAGTGAACTTTCAGCTCTTTATTTACATAGTGACTTCTCAAACCAACAACAGTGAACTCTGCCTTATATAGGCAACCCTTGCAAGATTTGTCCAATAACGAGCTCTAAACGCTAGCTCTTTTAACCAATAAGAATTCTCTGTTAAGGGCCAATCGGATTCCTCAGAACTAACCAATCCGATCTGGCCGCCTAACAGCCAATCAGAAGTGCAGGGCCAGAAGCCTGCACTGTACCTCAAGCTCATACTTTATTAACTATGGCACATACACAACACCCCTTCCCCCTGGCTTCTTAATTACGATGTAGTTATATAGTCCTTTAAATAGAACGGTTGTCTTTTAAGTCTTTCGGATTTTCATTGGATTGGCTGGTTGCAATCCTGTTGAGGTAGATTGTTGTTTGGCAGTGATTCTGCCTCTTGCTCAGCTGCAATTTCTTGCGGTGCAAACGTTTCTTCTTCCTGCTCCATTTCCTGAGTATCACTTAGTTCGTCGTTCCCTTCGAGCAGGTTCCCTGGAACTTCATCTTCTTCCGTACCTCCCCCCCCTCGGTTTGGTCATGGGGGAGTTGTTGACTGGCCGTTGCGAGTCGTGACCGCAATTGGTCGATATGCCGTTTCCACAATTTATTGTCACAGCATTTCATCACGTAGGATTTGGGGCCGGTCACTCGTACTACTGTCGCCTCTATCCATAATGGGTCGCCCGATAAGGTCTCCTACCTGGAAGGTGCGACAGCAGCCGCTGGATCCTATTGGCTTTTCTGGTTCGTAAGCAGGGTGCAACTGGTCGAGGTGGGAGCGGAGTCTTCATCCCATCAGTAGTTCGGCGGGAGTTCTGCCAGTGACGCTATGTGGAATTATGTGTTGCAAAAAGAGAATTTGGTTGACCTTGTCATCGATATTTTCATAGTCCACTTTTTGCAAAGTCTTTTTAACAAATTGGACCATGCGTTCAGCTCGGCCATTGGTCGCAGGGTGCGCAGGCGAGGTGAGCGCATGGCAGATGCCGCGGTCAGCGAGGTACTGCTCGAACATCAATGCAGTAAACTGTGTCCCGTTATCGGACACCAGGACGTCAGGCAATCCGTGGGTTGCAAAGAGTCTGTTTAGAATCTTGATCACCACCTTGGAGGTCGCAGTCATCATACGATTAATTTCTAGCCAATTGGAGTATGCATCGACTGTTAGCAGGAAGGTATAGCCCTTGGTTAGGCCCGCGAAATCCAGGTGGATTCTGGACCAGGGTCCACGTGGCATCTCCCATTCAGTAGGCATGGCTTTTGGTGAGGCGTTGCTGACTTGTTGGCAATTGGAACACGCTTTAACCCACTGCTTGATTTGCCGGTCCATGCCCGGCCACCATGCGTAGCTTTGTGCAAGTGCCTTCATTCGCACGATGCCGGGGTGGCTCTCGTGCAGAATTCGCAGCAGCGTCTTCCGGAGTCGCTCTGGGACAACGACTCTATCACCCCAGATGATACGGCCCTCTTGGGAAGAAAGTTCAGTCTGTCGAGATTTGAATGGTGCGAAGTCATCTGGTACTTGGTCCAATGGCCATCCCCGTTCTACCCAGCCTAGGACTCGAGCCAGGGTGTGGTCTCATTTGGTTTCTCTTGCGATGTCTCAGGCGGTCATAGGCGGTGAGTTGAGTGTTTCGATCTGCAACGTGGTTGCCATTGGTGCCGGATCGTCGAGAGTCTCTGGAAGCGGTGCTCGGCTTAATGCATCGGCGTGGGGAATGGCTTTCCCTGGGCGATATTGCAGGCGATAATTATAAGCAGCTAGGAATTCTGACCATCAGGTCATTCTAGGGGATAATATGTAGAGGGTTGGCTTGTCCCCGGCTATTATCCCTAGCAACGGTTTGTGGTCAGTTATAATGGTAAATGTCCTTCCATACACATATTCATGAAATTTTTTTACAGCTGAGACGATTGCGAGGGCTTCTTTATCAATTTGTCCATAGTTCCGCTCTGCTTGTGAAAGAGTCTTCGAAAAGTATGCAACAGGGGCTTCGTTCCCATTAGGCAGTACATGGCTCAAAATGGCGCCCACCCCGAAAGGCGATGCATTGCAGGTTATAACTAACGGCAAAGTCTCGTTATACTGCATAAGTACAGAGTCAGATGTGAGCAGTTTTTTAACATTCCGAAACGCTTGCTCTTCCCGGTAACCCCATACCCACAATGCTTTCTTATCTAATAATCAGTGTAACGGTTCAGCGACAGTTGCCTTGTGCGGTAAAAATACATTATAGAAATTAATGAGGCCTAAGAACGCCTGGAGATCGGCCTTGTTGCGTGGCCTGGGAGCATTTTTGATCGCTTTTATTTATTCTCGGTAGGATGAATGCCCTGGCTATCAATCAGGTACCCTAGAAACTCAACACTGTCAGTATACAATTGACATTTGTTTTTTTCACCTTAAGTCCGGCCTCTTGGAATTTTTTTAGAACGCATTTCAAATGGTCCTGTAAGATTTTTTTGGTAGGGGCTGCAATTAATACGTCATCAAAATAAGGGACCATGCCCTTGATTCCTTGTAATAACCTTTCCATAAGGCTCTGGAAGATCCCCGGGGCTACACTAACTCCGAATTGCAATCGGGTACATTTAAAGTCACCCCTGTGCATTACAATAGTCTGGGCTTGAGCCATTTTTTCATCCACTGGTAATTGTTGATAAGTTTGAGCTAAATCCAATTTAGCGAAAACCTTCCTGCCTCCCCAAGGAATGGAGGAGGTGCTGCACCACCGGAACTGGATACGCATTCTGCTGTTGGGCGTGGTAATCCCCATAAATTCGGTGATTAAAGTGGCCCGGTAATCCCCACAAATTCGGATTGACCCGTCTGGCTTAATGGATGTTACAATAGGGGTTTCCCATGGAGAGTGATCGATGGGCTTCAACACCCCTTGAGCAATTAGCTTGTCGAGTTCTTCATCGATTTTTGCTTTAAGAGCGAACGGAACTCGACGGGGCTTCAAGCGAATGGGAGCTACTTTTGGATCTAGACTGAATGAGATCGGGGTCCCCTTATACTCGCCTAAGCTGTCCACGAAGACATCACTGAACTCAGAGATAAGGTCTTCCTCCCACTCACAACCACCGACTCAGTTCACGCCGGCCACTTCAATTCCGAGTGGCGCAAACCATTGGAGGCCTGGTAGGCTAGGCCTATCTCTATCGATGACTGTTAGGGGTAAGTACGCTGTATGATTCTTGAAGGAGACTCGGACTCGGCAGGACCCGACAACGGGGATTCGATTCCCTTGGTAGTCCTTGAGGATGAGGCGTTGAAATTGGAGGTCTTGGCGTTGAATTGTGGGGATGAGTTGCTTGAGTGTCCTCCAGGACACCATCGAGAGGGACGATCCCGAATCGACCTCCATGTGGCAAGGCTGGTTCTCAATGGTTACCGTGACTCAGATTTTCTTAGTGTCCAAGGCTGAGGCGTGACTGATAGTGATAGTATGGTGAGCCTCTTCTCTCTGCAAAGCTTGATTTCTGTAGGAGTGGTTTACTGGCTCTCGCCGTACAAGACGGTTTCCTGTCGATTGGCGATAGTTAGCCCCTTTTGAGTCCTGGCTGAGTCCTGGTAAGCTGCGGCAGACCCGGCCGATGTGGCCTCATTTCCCGCACTCATGGCAGAGTGCATCACGGAATTTGCATTCGGCCCTGGTATGGTTGGCTCCACAGCCAGCACAAGGGCGTAAGGGCTTCGGGCGAGGGTCCCGGTCAGATCGCAGTCGATGGACCCCTTCTTCGTCGTTGTCTGACGACGAAGAGAGGTCCTCGTGATGCATTGTTAATAGCTGCCCTTCTGTGCTAGGTGAGATTTCGCTGGTCGGTGGTGGTACCGGAGTGCGGCTTCGCCGTAGTTGTGCAGCCGACTTTTTGGTCACCTCTGCAGCCGTGGCTTCGGCGATGGCGTCAGCAAGGATGATTTCGCCTTCACCATCAACTTGCTTTGCAAGCCTAGTGCATCTAGTCCCAGAACTATTCGATCTCTTAGTGCCTCTTCTAAATCGGCGAACCCGCAGAGGCCCCCTAAATTTCGGAGGTCTGCCACGAAATCAGCCACGCTTTCCCCCTTTTGTTGGTTCCTCTGATAAAACTCGTGGCGTCTCACGAGTGTAGGCACGGTTGGCGCGTAATGGCCTCTCAGGATGGGTTCGAGGTCGTCCCAGCTCATGGCTTTCACTTCCCGAGGTTTGGCTAGTGCTTTAGCCATCTTAAATACGGCTGGGCCGCAATGTGTCAGGAACAACGCCCTTTTCTTTGCTGGCATGGCGTTCTTCAAATTGTTCATCTCGAGAAACATTTGGAAGCGATCCATGTAGGATTCCCAATCCTCTTGGTTTGGATCGAACAGAGCGGGTGGTACATTGCCGCCGGACATGGTTCCATTGTTGGCGTCGTCTATCACGTGCTCGGTGTTGCTTCCTGGCTTCTTCGGTTGAGACGTCTCCAAATCCCACCTTCGTCGCCAGTGTTAAGTACTGAACATGGGTCGAAATAAATGGAGACAGCCTCTGAACCAGTGAACTTTCAGCTCTTTATTTACATAGTGACTTCTCAAACCTACAACAGTGAACTCTGCCTTATATAGGCAACCCTTGCAAGATTTGTCCAATAACGAGCTCTAAACGCTAGCTCTTTTAACCAATAAGAATTCTCTGTTAAGGGCCAATCGGATTCCTCAGAACTAACCAATCTGATCTGGCCGCCTAACAGCCTATCAGAAGTGCAAGGCCAGAACCCTGAACTTTACCTCAAGCTCATACTTTATTAACTATGGTACATACACAACATATACCTCACAAGAACTGGGAAGAATATATTTGGAAAATGGCTGCCTTTGCTTATCCAAAGGACTTAGAACAAATAATCAGTGTAATTGCTTACATCTGGAACTTATGGATGCTTCATCCCTGGAAGGTCTGGAGATTGGACAGCCATTTGACTAAGGTGCTAGAGCAAGGGTCTTCAAACTTGGCAAGTTTAAGACTTGTGGACTTCAACTTCCAGAATTCCTGAGCTAACATGACTGGAGGAGGAATTCTGGGAGTTGAAGTTCATGAGTTTGGAAGCTGTCAAGTTTGAAGACCCCTGTGCTATAGGATATCCTGCTATGTGCAAGGGGTTGAACAAGAAGACCTAGAAGAACTAGAAGTCCTATCCAACCTGTTGTTCTGTGTTCTATATCCTTTGTTCTAAATCCAAGCATTGCATGTACAATGTAAATATTCTATTTAATTTTAGGGCCATCTTCTAAAGCCATGGTGGCGAACCTATGGCACACGTGCCGAAAGTGGCACATAGAGCCATTACTGCTGGCACATGATCACTCACCCAGAAAATGTCTACTGTGCATGCGTGCGTGCTGCCCACCCACCAGCTGATTGTTGGGTATCTGGCATGCATGTGCAGGGGTACAGGGGTGTGCAGGAGACACTCACACATGCCCAGAAGCACGCAGCATGGGTCACGCGCACATGCACAAGAGACATGACGGGGGCACACATGTTGCCTTCTGTGTGATGGCACACGAGCACGAGCAGGCTAGTGCGAATGCAATTATTGGCACAGGAGCCCAAAAAGTTTAGCCACTGTGCTGTCCAGACAGTATAGAGTTAATTGGGAATTGAGATAGTTAATTAGGAATTGGGAGCTGTCCCCTTAAGGGAATGCCTCATGGTAAATGTAGTTACTGCATCATGGGAAATGTAGTTCATGTCATGGGGTCACATCTGTAATCCTGATTGGTCACTGAATTGACCCTTGGTTGGGTTGGGGGAGTTTCCTTTACTCTTGCTTGGACCTCAGCCCCGTGTTGGTGTCTCACCCTTTGCTCCATCATTATGGGATGAAGATCACTATAATTTCAACACTATGAAGTCAGCTATGCAAAGATTTGGACACTAGATGAATCTCGACATAACTGTGAGTTACACTTTGAGAATGCCTTGTGATCCAATAAAGAAACTTTGTATGGAAGCCTTTGTAGAGTTTGCCTGTCGGTCTTTATATTCAGCCAGTAATTAAAAGACAGAATAGCCACCACTGATCTAAAGCATTCTAATCTAAATCAACATCCATTCAACAGACCTCTATCTCCTCAGGTTGAACAGTATAAGGGAAATTTCAGTTTTGAAATCCATTAAGTGTTGTGATTAAGTTAAATGGGTTTTACATGCTTTTATTTTGATGTACACACCTATAGTTCCTTGGACTGTAGACCTAATGCAAACATTTTATTAAGTTAGTTCAGACAATTTATTTCTATCAACTTCGGACTCTTGTGTCACTTCTGTTTCCAAAATTCAGAGTTGTATATGGCTACTTTGGATTTTACTGTCCACACAAAAAATACAGAAATTGGCTATAGGAAAATCTGTCATGCATGCAGGAATACTGGAATGTTTAAATGATTCCAGAATGTTCTCTGTTTCAATGTATATGAAATGCTGAATATCTCTTGAGAAAAAACAAAAAAACTCCATTAAGAAACAGAATTATTTGGCAAAATGACATGGCTAACTAGAAGAAATAATTAAAAGGAAGTTTCCACGTGGCAATATTTTATTAGAGGTTTGACTGTCTCTCTTCATCTGTTCATTTACTATAACTTTCAAAAACTTGAGATGTGATTTATCTCCATTCTTTCCAATTTTTACTTCAATGTTTCTACATTTAAACCAGCGTCTTGCCTGATGGTATCTGTCTAATATGTTGCCAAACTTGTTTTTTAGACCTTCCAATCACTCCCAGCATAATGGATTTTTCTAAGGAATTGTATTTTATGACAAGATCAAAATAAGGTCCTTTGTTGATAATCTAGAAATTTTCTGATATTTCTAGATTGATTTATTTTGTTTATCCAAGGTATACAAGTAGCTTTCTTGAAATCCATACTTCAAAGGAATCGAATTTTCTTTTGTTTGCTTTTTATTGTCTAGCTTTAACAACTGTGGTTATTTAAAGAAAAAACAATAGCTCTTACTATCATACTCTTAGTATTTGCATTTTTAATTAATATAAATTAGTGACCATATACAAACTTACTTCATTTTGTTCCCATTGTTAACCATATTTTGCAGCCTCATAATTTTGTTTTCTAATTTCCAGTAGGTTAGGGATGGAGGATTAGTGCATCTTTGATTTTAAGACTTATCATGATTTGTTGTAGTCACGTAATTAAAACTTTAGTGAAATAGTAATAGCACTTAGACTTATATACCGCTCCACAGTGCTTTATAGCCCTCTCTAAATGGTTTAGAGTCAGCATATTGTCCCCAACAATTTGGGTCCTCATTTTACCCACCTTGGAAGGATGGACGGTTGAGTCAACCTTGAGCCTGGTGAGATTTGAACTGCCAAATTGCAGTCATCCAGCAGTCAGCAGAAGTAGCCTGCAGTACTGCACTCGAACCACTGAACCACAGTAAAGCTAAAATGTAGTGTTTTTCATTATCCATCTCTTCTGACTCCATCTAGCAGTTCTTATTTATGTATGGTTAAGGTAGTGCTTGCAAAATTGAGTGTTATTTTATTAGCATAGGACTTAAGTGCAATTGTTAGTAATTTAAGGTGTCTTTAGAATACCTCCCTTCCCCTTATTCTGCATATATTGATCTGTTGCTATCCCTTGGCTACTGTTGCACTTTCTGCATCTGCTCACCAACCTCAAATATAACTTTAACTCATGGCCTCAATTCCTTTAGGCTTAGAGGATATGTTAATTTAAAAGAAAGTAAGGAGAGTCCATTACTCTGTTTTTAAAAAATAAAGTAAAATAAAAGATCTTAATCTTTAACTTGTTTGTGTTCACCAAACTTGATTTTCTTCTTCACACAACTCATACCAGCTGCAGTCTGGTAGTAAGCCTGACAATTCAACCCTGAGCTACAAATATTTTCCAGAGTTGAGACTTCCATTTTATGCACTTCTGTTGAATCAATTTCCTCCTCAGGGCAGGAGGAGCTCCTTGGATTTCTGATAATGAATTTCAGTTTAGTATATAAACATAAATGGGCTTATTTTGTAAATAGTTTAAAGTGAAGCACTTCCTAATCAAGGTCCATGCATTTGGAATAGAATAATAGCTATTTTCTTCCATTACAGTATTTAAAGGTTGATCGGTAGATTCCTTCCTAACTCACCATTTTTTGGCAACCTAGCACTGGTTGGCTGCTAAAAAAAACAATGAAGAAACTTTCTACCAGATAAAAAGAAAAGAAATTGGATGACAATATCATAACAAAATAAGGAAGAACATCTTGTCATGTTTTTTTTCCTTGCTGGCTGGGTAGCTTTTAAAGTGCCTTTAAAGCTAAAGAATTACATTTATAAAAGTATTCTGAATCTCAAAATCAGCCAGAGCCAAAAGCATACAGAATGCATATCCATTGTTAAGCACAGCAGACCATTCAGTTCAATAATAGATGAATATTTTATGGCTTTACATTCCATTTGCTTATTTGTGTAGATTATTTGCACATACAAACTCACACATGAAGTTCAGCCATTTTTATTTTGTTTTTTTTACAGTGGCTTATGTAAGCAGTGGCTTACATTTCAGTCAGTCAATAGCATGATGAGTGGATGAATAGACAATGTTCTGTTGGAATATTTTTCTTTTGTGTTTAAAAATTGTATAGGGAGTAATTATTTTATAAAAGGAAAACACTGTCCTCTAACATTTGAGACAAATGGGTACATCACATAGCAAAATCTATGCATACCTATGAAAAGGAAGACATATACTTTAGGCATAAAAAACATACTATTTCCATTAATTCCATTCACTTTTCAATAGTCACATTGTTTGTTAATATCATTGTCTTCTTTCATTGCCCTGCAGAGGAGAACGGAGCTGGAAAGCAGGTTAATGGGGTGAGAGGGAATGGGACTTTGCAGTATCCTTCCCTTGCCACACCCACCAAACCACATCCACAGATCCTGTAGTAAAAATTTTTTGAATCCCACCACTGATATGGACTTGCTGGTATGTAGATTGTTTTCCTTTTTGGATGAGTAGTTTGATTGCAGGATTCGGAGAGTTTATAGTGATGATCAGGAAAGTTGTCAGATGACAGATCCAAAGATCTAAAGGTCAGTTAAAGGTTTGGCTGCTGCTCTTGTTAACAGCAGTGTTTGTTTCAGTTGATCCGGTGTTCTCAATATTTCATCTTGTTTGCAGTTTGGTAAGGTTTCAAAAGAGTTACCATTTAATCCTGTTTCTAGAACTTCATCAGCGCCACCATGCCTGAGATGTTAAACCAAAGAGTATAGACCTTTTTCCATTTTGGAAAATATGAAGTAGGTATATTTGAACAGTAGAAAGAAAATATTTCTTTTTGAACAGCAGGCAGATGGTGGTATAGTTAAATGACAGAATTAATTTATAGGCTAATGTTCTAAGAAACAATTTGAAAGTACTCAGATCAATCATATGATTAGCACTGAAGAAATGAGCCAAGTGATACAATATTTCTTCACGTAGACCAATGACCAACATTGGTTCTACTGAACAGTGATAACAATGTTTCTACTGAGCAATGTTCTGTTAAATCAACTTGAGCAATGTTCTGTTAAATCAACTTGATTTGTTTGGAATCTATAGTTGCATTAATGTGGGTTTCTTTGGAAGAAAATGAGGCTGTAGGATCTGCCTGTACTTGTCCTTTCTAATCTTAATTAGTTCTCCTGAGAAATTTTGTTTCCTTTGGTTGACCAGTAAACGGATTGAAGTTGTTTCAATGTTTTCACTGCCCTGAGAGCTGCTAGCATATCTGCATAATTTTGTATGAAGGTTTCAGAATTCACCTTTGTGTTTGTATGGGTTAAATATTCAAAAATTGAAATTACAGTTTATGCAATTAACAGATATTGTCTTGCAGCAAAGACTGTTGTGGTTTTTTTGGGTGATTGATGACTTGCTCTGCTCTCTGCCCTTTCAATGTGGTGCAATGCAAAGTAGAGGAGATAATTGTTTTTAAATTTCTGTTTCCAAATCCCAGTTCAATATATTATACATGCTGGAGCTATGGATTACATGGAGATGATTTATTATTTTGTTATTATTCTTACTCTCAGTTTCCTTGTTAATCTAGTAGTCCAATTTTTGACTCCTTTATTAATTTAGGCAGCGTCTATGAGCCTGTATGTGTCCTTTCTTGTTCTTCCCCATTGCTTCAATCATGAAAAAATAATAATTCCAAATTTCTCTGGCCATTATTAATATTATTAATTATTCATATTCACAAATCCATAACCTAAGCACCCTTTTGCTGTACTAACTCCCCAAATTTAAAACCAAATTTACACCAGTACATATACTAATAGTATACATTATTATATGATAAATGCAGTATATTTATTAGTATTCTAATATTTCATATACCAGTAATTAAGATATAAGGCTTGGTTGATGTTAATATCCATAAAGGGTGCTTTGCGAGTGTAAGCTTGATATAGTTCTAACTCCACTAAGATGACTGTAAAAACAGTCTGCTGTCCATGGTCTACTCATGAGCAGCAGCTGTTAGGAGTCATGTGGATTAACTCAATGATCTCTCTTTGGTTCTGAAGAGATTGTGCCAGATTAGATCTAGTATCCAGTAGTGATTCTCCTTGCAAAAGCTGTCTTTCTACCAAAAGCCAGCAAGGTATCAGCTTGCCATGGCACTTAAAGAAAGTCTGAAAACACTTCTACATAGCAATCTTAAGCTTTTGTCCCCACTGATGATTCTGGCTAGAAATGAATAAATTGGGTGAATAAATGGCTGTTCAGATTTCAAGTTTGACAATGATGCTGGCCAATATTATCAATTGTTATCATGGCTTCTGCTGAGTGATATATACCACCACCGTCACCACCACTACTCAACCTGAACCAAGAAAGTAAGCACCAATTGCATTACCTTCTTTGGATAGGTCTTTAAGGACACATTTGTTTCTATTTGAGGGAGAAAACAACATTTGGCTAGAGTTATCAGTGTCAACTCTGAAATGGATCGAGCCCACGGTAGCCACCTCCCATTTCTCAAGTTGCTACACAGCTCGGGGGGGAGGAAGAGGAGTGGAATGCGAACAAGCCAAAACAACCGACTATCTCATGGGAACCAAGATCACTCCCAACAGGTGCCAGCCAGAGACTGAGACTGGTCATCAAGGAGACACAAGAGCATCTAACTGGACAATGTGACCTGTGACACTAGGGGAAGAGGGAATCTCTAACTTTTAACTACATTGAAACTATGAGAAATAACTAGAGCTAGTTTTAGGATCACCCATGCTGAAATGATGTACTCAATAAAGCAATTCTTTGAGGCAACGGAAAGTCTCAGAGTGCTGACTCATTTAGGTTCATTAATCAGAACCTTGACAATCAGTTTAACTCTAGCCCTTCTATCAAAGGTTCACCAGTTCTCAATTCAGTAGCCCAGACAAAAAAGGCATGACTGCCTCAACACACAATAGCCACGTGGAGTAGAAAAATTGCACATAAAAAAATAAAGTATGATACACAGACACATAGCACCAATGAGCTTGGCAGAGGCTGGAAGGGATTACCTTCGAAGATAAGATAAACAAAAGTTGCCTTCATGGTAGGCAAGGATATCATGCTATCTCTATACCAGATCAAGAAAATGCAGACAAATCTTTTATGAGTTTGGTTCCTGAGAACAAGACATTACAACCTTTTACACCATGATAAAATAATGCCTGAGCATTTTGACATGAAAATATTCCAACCTATCAAAAACTGTTTTGAATATGAAACAATATATGGATCCTTAAAGGCTTGAAAAAAGGAACAAAATATGTTCTGTTCTGACTTCAGAACAAAACACAGCTGATTTTAGTGATGTTGTAATAAATGTTTTGGGCTGCCTTTTTGTTGTTTATGATAAATTTGTTTCTTTAAAACACTTTTTTTCAGTCTAGCCAGTACAAGATCAGGATCACTCAGGTCTCTGCTTCTGTTATCTTAGAATAAAATTAAGTAGGAATGGAAAGCTGGGAGAAGCTTACTTAATAAATTACTACTGCTTTAAAAACACAAGCCTCTGAAATAGGGCAGTTAGAATTCATGAGTGTGGTGAGGAGAGATGCATATATATTGTGCTGTGTTTTATTTTCCGGGTAATTAATACAAAAGTGTATGCCTTTACATGCCCAAGTATGCCTGACAGATACATTTACTGATCTGTCAAAATTATACGGCCATCCATGTCATGTGATATGACTCTGGGCAGTGTACAGTAAAACCAACATTTAAAACATTCTATAAAGCCAGTTATAAACAAACAATGAACATAAATACTGCAAGATCATGAGGGGAATGATATTGCATAAAATACAGCCAGTGCCTAGGCTCCTTATAAGTAGAAGATCCACTTGCTGGTGGGAAAAAAACAAATATTAAGTTTTAAATGTTGATAGTATTTCTATATTTATATAGAAACTACTACTTCAATGTTGGATAAATGGGCTGGTTTAACTTTGGAATGTGTGCGTTCAATGCATGCTCTTGTTTTTGTGTTGAGAATCTTATTCATGCAGGTCAAAGTGAGGAAAAGTGAGTAACCTCTCCTACACATAAGCAAAACCAATACCCAAAACAACACAGACCGTAACAAGCTGACTTTTCAGTGCAGCCACACATCTGAGCAATTATCCTTTTGCTACTGTTGTCCCCAAAACTGGGCTCTTGCTTGGTGTTGAAGCCGATAAGTCACAGGACATAAAGTATGCTACAAAATTATGCTTTTAGTTTGGTACCAAGATATAAGGACCTTGGACCCTGAAAGGTACCAAGACCCTGATTACAATCTTACAGCAATTTTTATAGTCAAAGTGTAGTCACATTCAACCCTTTGCCCTACCCCTAATAATGCATGCATAACAGATAATATTGATTGGTTATTTGGATTTCAGCCCCCTACATCTTTATGCTTTTATGCTAAATAGGTAAATGTCAGGTCACTTGTGTTTCATCCCAGGTCACGGGAATCTTATAAAGTGTCCTAATTTAATGTGCTACCTTGTGGTGGTCTCCCATGGAAAGAACAAGACACAGGCTGGTGTACTCGGGATGGGAGCCCAGAGCAAATTCTAGTGCTCCCTTTTATTGAGAATTTTGTACATAGTAAGCATTCACATTGTGGATTAAAATAATTACATATAGTACACAGAATTGTTTACAGTTGTCTGAGCTGCTTAAATGTTTCTGGTGTTTGCTTTTAATTTCCTTGCCTTATCTCAGTGACCTTTAGGCAGACATGTATGTATAAGGTCTTAGACTAATCATTACCCAATACTGAAGTCAAAGTTTATTCCCACATCTCCCCTGTTTTAGTTTCTTGATGATCACGGATGCCTCGGTAGCTTTTCGCCATCTGCAACAACAGTTCTCCTTCTGTAGGCTTCACCCGACACATTCCTAAAAGTCCAGGGAGACATTGGATACAACAGCATACACAAAGAGAAAGTATAAAAAGCAATATCACTCCAACAATTAGGTGACGAATCCATGAACCATCTGGCAACCAGGACCAAAGTGCAGACCACACGTCCAGTCCCTCGTCCTCCAATTGTAATGGATTCTCATTCAGGGTTTGTTCCATATGCTGTATAGTAGCTGTAATGTTTGGAGAATAATCAGAGATACGCATGCAACAATGTGTTTGAATCACAGCGCAAACTCCCCCTTGCGCAGCCAAAATAGTGTCCACCACATATCTGGTTTGCAGGACAAAGTCAAGGATTTTTCCTTGCTCTTCTTCAAGCAGCTTTAGAGTTTTAATGGTGTCTTTAAACATAGTAACTGTCCAATTGTTTAAACGATGCAAATCTCTATAGTTCATCATGACTCCTAAAGGAAGAATAATTCCCCTTGATATCTGTGTCCAGTAGTCATGATTCAAAACAGAGTTTACTTCCGTTGCAGAACGCGCATTGCGGATATGAGCGGTCCCCAAAGATTTTAAAATGACATGAGTTGGGATTACTTTCCCAAAGGTGCAGACTCCTTTCCATCGTGCTGGCATGCGATCATAGGCCATCCGTCCACATAGCAACCATAGATTTGCTCCCAGGAGATGACCAACCGTATTTGGTTCAGCATAGATTAATTGTGCAAAGGATTCCATTAACATAGCCAAATAAGTGGGCGGTGGTGCGTATTTCCCATTTGCACATTTGGGCAGCTGGTTTTCTCTCGTGGTGGGACAACATATGGCAGGGATAAATGGACACCCATTTTCATTGATCAAAGATATGAAATCAAATTTAGAAATATTATGTACAAAGTAAGTGAGATTTTTAGTTTTTATGTCATCCGGATAAACCCGACTTCCATTGCCAATAATAATTGTTTTGTTACAAAATGGATATGTTCCCAAGTAAGTCATATTCTCTACTGTCTCATTGTGAGTCCAGCCGATAGCCGCCACCTCTTGGATTCAGCTTCCAAGATGCAATGTATTTATGTTACTTGTAGTCCAACTGTTAGACCACATCCCTGAACAACCATAGCATTGTCCCTTATACCAGTCACCTTCAGCCAGAGGTACTGCAACCATTGGAAGCCCTGATGTTTTGTGAGTTGGCATGTGCATACATATCCAACAATCAGTTTTATTATGAAGGTTTGCTAGCTTCCCCATGTTCTGGATCAACGTGTTTCTTTTCCATTCCCCAAATCCATCCCCTTGCCCCTTTGGCTGATGATAAGGACGCACACAGTGAGCAGGAACCCAAACAACTGTCCCCTCATCTTCAACAGCAGCGTATCCTCGGCCCCAAGTTATCAGCGGGACAGGTCCTTTCCACGTTGGATCTAGTAGTCTCTTATACCGAACTTTCGGTCTTGGCGTACCTGCAGAAGGGGAGGAAGCAAAATGCCTACTGGCTGCCGTAGTAGCGGGAGATCCTGTCATGTTTAAAAAATTTAAAGTGTATAAGGTAATATTAAGAATGTTTTATATGTAAGGCAAACCATATCCATCCATTTCCCCCATTTTTGTTTTTATGTGAAGGAGCGCTTTTCCTGTGGAAGTGGCCATTGGTCAATCCAAACTGGCTGAGAGGTTAACAATTGGAATTTTTCCATTATCCAATAACAATTTTTGTGCAAAATTGTGACAGCAAATCTCTACCCCACAAGTTTATATGCGGGGCAACACAAGAGGTTGAATCCTTGCAGTCTCACCAGTTTGTCTATGCAATGCCTTCAACCAACGTACACTACTTCTTGCAAACTGCATACCACCCACTCCACGAAAAGCCGGAGAGTTCTCAAGAGCCCATTCATTTGGCCATTCCTTTTGGCGTATCACAGAGACATCTTCTCCGGAATCTATGAGGCCGGAAAATGATTTTCCCTGAATTTCAATTGTCATTTTTGGTTGGTCTGTAGTCAAATTTTTTGTCAGCGCTAGCAATTCTGCAGCAACTGGAGAACTGGCCATTTCAGTGGACCCAAAATCACCAGTTCGTGGGATCCCAATTAAAGGATTTATAGGGATGTATGGAAGCAATAATAACTGGGCAATAGAGTCACCGGCCATTAATGATGCAGGAGTATCAGTGTACAATTGTATCTTAATAACCCCTTTATAATCTTGATCAATAACTCCTGGAATAACAAAAAACCCTTTTTCTGATGCAGAAGACATGGGAAGTACTAATCCCACTGTTTTTTCTGGCAGTGGCCCATGCAAATGAGTGTCCTCAATATGCACTTGATTAGGAAAGGTCACATTAATTGAGTTCAACATTTTTAAACCCAAACCTGCACTCCCAGTAATTGCAGGCGATGCTTTTGTGACAGCCTTGGGAGCGGGGCTAGCTGCACGCCCCAAATTTAGTTTCCCGGATTTTGGTTCTGATCAGAGCGACATTGATTTGCCCAATGAAACCCTTTTTTGCATTTTGGACAGACCAATTTTGGACGGACGTCCTTAATTTTGTTTTTGTTAAATACCATCCCCCCCCCCAGGGGCACGGCACTGGGCTTTAAAATGGCCAGGCTTTCCACAATTAAAACAATTCCCTGTAGGTTTCATCCCTTTTTGAAATGCCATAGCCAAAGTCTCCATGTTGTAAGCCTGAGAACCCACCACTGCACATGCCTTTAACAGATCAGCCAGAGTAACCTCACCTCTAGCCACCAAGGGCTGTAAGATACACTTGCAGTCAGCATTTGCATTTTCAACTGCCAATTTCAGCAAAAGTTCTTTTGCAGCTTCCTCATTAGAGATTTTCCTGGTAATAGCCAATTGTAGCCTTTCCACAAAATCATTATAAGACTCAGATGCTTTTGCTTAATTTGAGAAAAAGACCATGCCGGGGTTCCCACATCCTGAATGCGGGACAACGCCCCAAGGACAGCTGCCATAACCACTGGAAATACATGATCAGGCAAATTAGCAGCTTGATCAGCAGTGGATTCAAACAAGCCTGCCCCATAGATTTGGTCTGGCATATACAGCCCCCCCGAATTCCTTCCCCTAGTGATAGCTTCCCTTTGGTATTTTGAGTCAAAAACCACATACTGAGTAGAGCTCAATATCATTCTCATTAAATCTTTCCAATCACTAGGAATCATGTGTGAGGTAGCCAAACTTGTCAGGAGCCCCTTTGTAAAAGGACTTTGAATACCATAATCTTTAACTGCTTTTTTAATTTCCCTAAGAACTGCTAAAGGAATCGGAACCCATTCAGTCTGCAGATTGCCTTGAGCATCCACTTGCCTATTGACTGGAAACAAATTCATCTGGGGAATCTCATCAGGCTCTAATTTCCCCTCATTGAAAGCCTGATGCAACATTGCTTGAACTTTTTCCATTTTTGGTTGGATTTTATCATCCACAGGCATAGGCACTGTTGGAAATGATAAAGCACACTCCAGTTTTGGGGTAGGAGGCTGCAATACAATTCCTTTATAAGGAGGAGGTTCTACTAAAGTTTTTTAAAGAGGTTGTTGCTGGGTCTCTAAAGCAGTCATAACAACCTTCCAATATATCAAAATTTCAGCTGTTGCCCGTGGCTCTTCATGAAGGATAGTTCCAATTCTCCTCCATGTGTCTAACTTTAAAGAGCCTTTCTCTGGATACCAGGGACATTGCCGCCAGATCTCTTACAGTAGCTCTCTCACATAACCTTTTGAAAGAACTATTTGCTCCCCCCCGGAGGGTTTAAAGATAAAGAAGTTTGTCCTGACTAACTTCAGCAGCTCACTAACATGCCGTTCCTGTGGCTGAGAGAGTTTTCCCCCCATGTTCCCTGAAAAAATCCTATTGTCCAGCAATAGTTAAGTATGTACTTTATCTATTTCAGGTGAGGAAACATGAAGGTCTGGACACGTACCACCTGCAGTGGATCACATCGGGGTCACCACTTGTGGTGGTCTCCCATGGAAAGAATGAGACACAGGCTGGTGTACTTGGGATGGGAGCCCAGAGCAAATTCTAGTACTCCCTTTTATTGAGAATTTTGTACATAGTAAGCATTCACATTGTGGATTAAAATAATTACATATAGTACACAGAATTGTTTACAGTTGTCTGAGCTGCTTAAATGTTTCTGGTGTTTGCTTTTAATTTCCTTGCCTTATCTCAGTGACCTTTAGGCAGACATATATGTATAAGGTCTTAGACTAATCAATACCCAATACTGAAGTCAAAGTTTATTCCCACACTACCTATGTGGTTTGGGGTTTTTTTCTTATAAGCGAGCTATTCTTGTTCCTAAAATCCTGGTGGGTGGTTTTCTAACAATTAAGGTGCTAGCTTTTGCCTCGTTAGGAATATGCAGTCCGACCTGCTTCCTATTGCAGAGCAGCTCAAAGCAACAGCACCATTCCCCACATATACCCCTCCTTCCCCAGAGAAAAGTAAAAGCAATTTTTAAGTCTTTTCTGAGGCAGAAGCCCCCACCCCCTGCAATACTCCCCCTCCCTTCTATAGAGAGAGAAGACAGGAAGGAGCAAAGCTGCTTAATTGTCTGTTTTAAGGCAAAAAAGATTTTTTTTTAATTGGAATTCATATTCCTCACTCTCATGTCCATTCCATCCATACCAGGGTCCTATCTCCACCATGTGACTCTTCCTCTGATCCCCCGGGCCTCATCTGTACATACATCATCTGATCCTTCACTTCCTTGTGAGATTTGTTTTAATGTTTTAAAATAACCTCTTGGCTAAATCTTTGAGTCATAGGTACCATTCAGTATGGAATATTACTCCAATTATTCTTGGGCCTGGGGACAAGGAAGCACCAACTTGTCTCAAATTCCTATGCCCTGATACATTTAATATATTTTTAGTTTATTGTGGTGGAAAGCTTGATTTTTTCTTTTTTATTCTATTGATGTGCAATGTTTCATATACAGCATTTGAATATTTTGTTCTGAGCTTGAAGATAAATGCATTTTCTGTTTCTTGGACAATTCTATATGACATTACCTTTGTATTACATACTTTTACTGGATACAGGTAGTCCTCCAGTTCCAACCATTCATTCAGTTATGATGAAACTGAATGGACTTAAAACTGATTTTGAAGTTCTGACCATTGCAGTGCCCCACAGTCATGAAAACAAAATCCAGGTGCTTAGCAACCAGCGTGCACTAATGATACTTTGCAGTGTGCCATGCTCAAATCATTGCCTTTCACAATTTTCTCTTCCAGCTTCCCACAAGCAAAGTCAATGAGGAAGTGACCAGGGAAGATTGCACATTGTTTGGTTAAGTCTCTCTCTCTCCCCACCAGCCTTACTTTACTTGCATGCATCCTGTGCCCTTCTTCCCTAGCCTCTTTGCACTCACACACACTGTATTTCCTTATCTCACATCTTTTTCTGACCTCCATGTGCTTATTCACTCACACATAGGAAGGTACCCCATGCCTCCCTGTGCTTGCATATACTCCACTCCAGTATATGCAAGCACTCGACTCCAGTGGTGGGTTTCAAAGTGGTTTACCACTGGTTTGGTGAACGTGGCTGGGTGGGCGTGTTTTGCGTGCAAACACTATGTGCATGCACACATGCCAAACTTGCGCTTTGCACACATGCAGAGGCTTTCCTACTCACCTCCTGCAATCCTGCATGCTCCCTGTGTCTTCAATAGCTGACGCACAGCAATCTACTGTGCCACGCAAAGTGGCTGTGCTTCAAAAGCAGGAAATAAAGGTCAGTATGGGAGTCCAGGCAGGCGGCCAGGCCCAACAGCAGATTGTCTGGAGAACTGGTTCGGTCTCAGCTGATCTTCGGCACTACTGGCTCGGCAGAACCAGGCTGAACTGGTAGCATCCCACCTCTGATCCATTCCCTCTTTCACCTCCATGTGCTCATATACATGCACGCCCCTCCACTCTCCTTCCAAGCCATCTCTGCACCCCACCCATCTGTTCCCCAACTTTCCTGAGCTTACACACACTTGTGAGTGCCCTTGCCCTCTTTCTCCAACTTCCCTGAGCTCATACACATACAAGCTTTGCATTATTTTTAACAATGCCGATCCTGGTCCAGACTTCAGTTGTGACTTGAGAACTCCCTGTAATGTAGAATTTAGAAATTACATATACAGATCCTTATTCATACAGGTAGCTCTCCCTCAACAATCATTGGACTGGAATTTTCACTGTTGAGCAATGCTATTGTAAAGAATAACATCACATGACTGTGTGCATGATCTCGTGATCATTTAACGCTGTTTTAAGATGAGTATTTCAAGTGCACTCCAAAGTTTTTTTTGTACAGATTAAATCCAAATTTTGACAGCTCTTGTAACATACAAGTCTACAGGATATCAATTAAAAATATTCTAGATTCCTTGCCAGGGAGGAAAGAATAGCATGTGTAGAAGCGGTGTCAACAGGCATGACATACGAGTATTTAATATTCAAAGTGCAAAAATCTGATCCCTTGTTTACTAGACAAATAAGCCCTATAAAGTTCAATTGTGACAGATTTAATATAGCTTTATAACAAGTGTGTATTCTACCTGTGTATTTGTCTGCCTGGAGTGCAGGTTTCAAATTTCATGTTACCCAGATTGCCTAACAGTGCTTCTGACAAATCAGTTCTGGTACTGGCTATGCATATTACCCATTCTCAAGAGAAGAGCCATAAACTTGTTTTAGATCAGGGGTCACCAACTGATGGGCCGCAGCTGGTGGGCCATGAGAAAATTTTGATGGGCTGCAGAGAAATCTCACCCCAGAGCACCCCCACAGAGCAATTAATCCAGGCTGTGCAGAAACCCAAGGCTCCACCACCCACATGGCCTGTGGGAACCCTCCCCGCCCACTCACTCCTTACCTGGTAAACTTTCCTGCTACATTGCTATTTTTCCTTTTTCCAACCATCATCTGTTCTGCTGTGCCATGAGATTTAGATTAGCTAGGAAGCAGGAAATAGTTGGATTTCTTGATTTTTAGCTTGTCTTTAGATCTTCGGCTCAGCACAGCCGAACCTCCCTTAGGGCTGAAGGTTTGCTTGCAAGCAAATTCAGTGCAAACTCACAGCAAGCAAATTTGAGAGACTGAGCTAGCCGATGGCAGATAGATAGATCATTGAATGATTCTGTGAGCAACTCAATCTGCCTGCTTTGCCTGATTTTGGGTAAAAGTTGTTCTTTTTAAAAAAATAAAAAATCCAATATTTACATGTGTGGTATGTTGTGAGTTAATTTTGTGAGTTTGCTTCCTAGCAAATTTTATGAGTTTGCTTGCAAGCAAATTTTATGTGACAGACTGAGCTAGCCAATGGCAGATAGATAAATCTCTGAATGAATCTGTGATTCTATGAGCAAGTCAATCTGCCTGTCTGCTTTGCCTGATTTTGGGTAAAAGTTGTTCTTTTTTTATAAAAAATTCAATATTTATATAAATATTTATAATATTTACATACAAGCCATGCCCAGCCAGTCACATGACCACCAAGCCACACCCGCAAATTAGGCCATGCCCACAGACCAGTTAGTGGTCCCTGGGATCTAAAATTATGAGTTTGGTGGTCCCTGAAGTCCAAAAGGTTGGCAATCCCTGTTTCAGATTACCGAAACAGAAATACGCATACCGGAAATAGGAAAAGAATCTTGGGAAAATACATGAACTAAGATGAATGCCAAGTATAATAGTTTCTATATTAATAGATTCTAAGCCAAGTTGGGAAAGTAGAATTAAAAGCAAACAATAAAAGCAAATATAAATAAAGTGAGTATTATAAAAAGATGTACAAAAATGACCAGAGTGGGTGATGTTATTCTTTACATCAGTGGTCGCCAACCGGTGGTCCGTGGCCCACTAGTGGTCCACAAGAAAATTTTGGTGGTCTAGAGATATCACCCCTGGAGCACCTCCCAAAGCAATTAATCCAGGCTGCACAGGAACACAAGGTTACACCGCCCACATGGCCCTTCTTCCCTTCCCACTCACTCCTTACATGGCAAACTTGCCTGCTAAGTTGCTATTTTTCCTTTTTCCAACCATCATCTGTTCTGCTGTGCCAGGAGATTTAGATTAGCTAGAAAGCAGGAAACCATTGGAATTCTTGCTTTCCAGCTAATCTTTAGATCTTTGGATCTACTTTTAAGCAGAGCTGAAACTGCCTTAGGACTGAAGCTTCTATTATTCAGTGCAGGTAGCCGATGGCAGAATCATAGATCTCTAAGTGAATCTGTGATTCTGTGAGCAATTTAATCTGCCTGCCTGCTTTGCCTGATTTTGGATATACATGGCATGTTGTGAGTTAATTTTATGAGTTTTCCTGCAAGCAAATTTTATGTGACAGACTCAGGTAGCCAATGGCAGAAACACAGATCTCTTAATGAATCTGTGATTCTGTGAGCAGCTCAATCTGCCTGCCTGCTTTGCCTGATTTTGGGTAAAAGTTGCTCTTTTTTAATAAAAAATCAATATTTACATAAATATTTATAATATTTACATACAAGCCATGCCCAGCCAATCACATGACCAAGCCACACCCACAAATTAGGCCACACCCACAGAACCAGTTGTTAAGAAATTTGAATCCCACCCCTGCCTATGTGTTTGTGTGAGAGAGAGGGTGGGAGGAGAGGGAGAGAGAAAGGTTAGATCAGATCTCTCTCTCTCTCTCTCTCCCTCCCTCCCTCCCTCTCTCTCCCTCCCATCAACATCAACAAGCTACCATCAGTCAAAATTCATATTAGTGGTCCCCAGGATTTAAAATTATGAGTTTGGTGGTTCTTGAGGTCCAAAAAGGTTGATGACCCCTGCTCTATATGATAATGAAACAACAGAATCAGTATCAAGTTCATAAATTAATTCATAATTTTTTATTTTTAGTTTGATCCAGATTGATTCTACAGTCTCACCCTCCATTATTTATTTCCTATAATATTTATCTCCTGCCCTCATTATTAAGATACTGGCTGATTCCAGCAACTTCAAGACCAAGCCACAAGGACATCAAAATAAATAGGTATCTTGGGTTTATCTCATAACGGCATATTTAACATAAACCAAGAATATGCAAGGCGGAAGGCCAAGCCTTGAGGGTAAATAGCATAGCATAGTAACACACCACTCCACCCACAATTGAAATGGAGCTTCAGGAAGAAGATATAGCCTTGGTGTTAAAGAACATATTATTATTACTTATACTATATATTATTTGCATATCATTATAGATGTCTAATTGATGCCACCTATGGTTGTTTATAATTCATAAAAACATAGGATAAATATTACCAGTGCCCCTAACATTCCAGAATGCTAGTCCATAAGATTCTAATTAAAATAGCATTAAAATTATAAATAATCAATAATTATTAGATGTGATGCTAGACATCAAATTTAGCAAGATGAAAATGATTTATTGCTAATATAAAAGAAAGCTTCTTGACTGAGCAATCCTGCAATAGGAAAAACAGTCATTACAAACCAGGTCCCGGAAACACCATCTTGATAACATAAGAATCTTGTCTAAAATCTATATGGGGGCCTGCTTGTCTCTGGAAGTGGACATCTTGTCCCAAAGATGCTTTCTCAAGAAGTAGCAGAATTTTCTGGTTTTCTTTGAAGAAAAAATAAAACGAGAAACTCCAGTTGCCTCTTGAAAAAGCTCCTTTGGGACAACCATGACCTGGATGACTGAGAATCTCCATAGATATTAAGTGGACATTTTCTTATAAAATCAGGGGGTTTCATAGAAAGTACTGAAAGCATCCAATTGAGTAATTGCCCATGTGAATGAAAACTATTTATGTGGTAAAGGAAGCAATCTTGGAATCAAAGGAATCTTGGAATCAAAGCAATGAGCCAGGACTCATTGTTTAATTGGGGTCTTGTCTCTACCCCTCAGTGTGGTGCTCCTTGGCAAAATATCCATCACATTGTGTCTGTATGTCCATCAAGAGCTCACACCTGCCCAATGTCTGATTTTTTCAACACAGAACAACCTGTCCTTGAATGACTAGATAGACTGGACATTGACATTTGAACCACTGTAAGTCCATGTATTTGCCATATACTAAATTGATTTTCTAGATATTTTAGGCTTGACTGTACTAAACAAATATTAGTGGGTTCACATTGTTTATTTTATTTATTTATTTATTTGATTTGTCAATCACTTACAAGATAATAGGTATAAGTATACACATAGTTATGAATACATGAAATGGGTACATATAAGAAAAATAAAAGAAACAATAGGACAGGGACGGAAGGCATGATTGGTGCACTTATGTACAGGCCTCTTAGGAAGGGGGTGAGGTCAATAGCAGACAATCTAAGGTTAAAATTTTGGGGGTTTGGGGAAAAAAACCATAGAGTCAGGTAGAGTATTCCAGACATTGACCGCTCTGTTACTGAAGTCGTATTTCCTGCAATCAAGTTTGGTGCTTCACTTTGGACTCTACAGAGGAAAAGCGGCAGCTGGAACTGGAAGGATACAGGGCTGTCTAGTATAGCTTTGCCTGCTGCAGCAAATTTTGCTTGGATGGCCGATGTTCAGGAATGTATAGAAATGACAATTAGTTTCATTAATACCTTAAAGTACCAGACCAATCTGGCACCCTCTTCCCCCTTCTTTTGCTTTTCAAGGTACTACTGTAAATCTCCTCTCCGTTGTCATGGTGTTGGGAGTCCTGGACGCCATCCAGGAAACCCCCGCCCATTGGCAGCCATGTGCCGTTTTCGCGTTGACCTTTTTTTTTGTTGTTGTTGTTTCCTTTCTGAAGGCTGCTTGTGTCACAGTCGCAACTCGCCTCTCAGATAACCCCTCCCTCCCGCTCTGCTGAGAGAGCCTCTAAGTGGCCAAACGGCTTGGAGGGAGGGAGACTCAGTCCCGCCTGCCGGGAGGTGGAGATGGGGATTGCCCCACGGAATGATCTCGGCAGCCTGGCCAGCGCTTGTGGTCAGAAGACGTCCGGGGGCTTCTGGGAGCGGCTTTCGGCCCGGGAGGTGGAAGGAAATGGATTTCACCGCCGCCTGATCTTCTCGTATCTCTCTCTGGGGACTTTGGGCTGGACTGTTGCAGCGCGCGAGACCGAGGAGAACATCTTCAAAACTCAATGTCATAGCGGTCCACGGACAAAGCCGATGCCAAGAAGCCGATTCTGAAGTCAGTGGACGACGGCAGGGAAAAAGAAGAAGTCCCGAGAAGTTGAAAGAGCCCCGGGCTGCAGAAACCCTCATTTTTGCCTGAAGCCTGAGGCGATTACGGAATTTCGCAGCAGGTGCAGCGGCTAAGTAAGTCCTTCCCTCCACGCTGCCTCAGCCGCAGCGGACTCGAAAGATAAACGAGAACGCGTGCCGTTTAAAGAAAGCCAGAAAATCCCCCTATCGCCGCGGGAACAGAAGAAAATCATCATCATCATCATCATCATACTTCTAGCTGAAGAAAAGCACATTCCAACGCTCGGGAAGCAGATTTGGACCTGAGGTAAGCCAGCGCAGCCTAATGCAGAGTCTGGAGAGAAATTGTACCTTTTGCTCTGATGAGAGCGCGCGCGAGAAAGGGAGGAGAGGGTTGCTGAAGGTGAACTTGTGGGCGGGGGTGGGGCAAGTGAAAAAGTTGGAAGAGGATGCGCGCGGGAGGTGCAACAACAACAAAAAAGGAATGGGGGCGGGAACCGGAGTTACGCGCGCGCCGGGGCCAGGAGGGACGGCTAGAGAAGGAAGCTTGCCAGAAACTTGACTTCGTGGGTCGCGTGAACCCAACGGAGGTTGGAGTGGAGGTGGGAATTGGCTGAAAGGTGTGGGAAGTGACGAAGGGGGGGGGGAATGTATGCTCGGGAGAGGAGTGAAGGATGCCGGAGTCTCTGAGGTGGGTGGGTGAGAGAGAGAGAGAGAGAGAGTGATATGGAGGGGAGCGTATCCTCGGCACGGGTTGCGCGGGCGCATCTCCGCTCTCGTTTCCTCAATCGCAGCTGGCAAGTCACTTGGACCAGACGGCCTCGCTCGCCGCAGCCTTTTCCCGGCCTCAGGCGTTGGATGGTAGAGCCAGAAGTGCTCTGAATTGTGCTTTGGGGGCGGCCTTTGTCCCGGAGCTGCGTCCCCAAATTACCTGCCTTTGCCGAGTCCATGCGCTCTTGCTGCCTGTAGGGGCCACTCTCGTTTTCTTCGCGGGGGAGAAGGCTGCAGGCGAGCGCGGAAGGGACTGAGGGCCGAGACCTCCGGGGGTGAGGGGCTTCTTGTCAGGAAAAACTGTAGGGCGAGTGGGAATGTGGAGCTGGAGGATGGTGAAATCCTGGTTTGGGTGCTGAGGCGAAACTTAGCTTCTTCGGCGGTGGGGGGGGGAGGGATGAGGATGCAAGGTTATTCAGGGTAAAGAGTATAATAACAGGTCGGGCCCTTCCCTGATCGAAACGGGGCTTCAGGAAGAGGATACAGTATTCGCCTTGGCGCCAAAGCGCAAGTTGCTGGTTGTTTCAGGAAGAAATGAAACCCCATCTTTGAACTTCCAGGAGATAGGATCTGAAAATAGGCCATTCCTGATAAGCCTGGCTATGCTAAACCAAAGTCACTAAAGGAGGAAGAAGAAAAATAAAAAAAAGTTACTTGGCTGTGTAACAATGGGTCAGATGGGGAATGGAAAGAAAAATAGTTTTAGGCTGGGAGCACCCAAAATTTGCTTTTTAAAGCCAGGCAAAAAGTTAAACCTGAAAATCTTGTGTGAAATTTACAAGCCTTGAAAGATCATTGAAAGGTGGTGCTTTTTCCCTCTGGAACAGCACAAAAGGGAGCAGAATATGAAATATATATTACAGCCAGAAGATTAAATATAATTAAAGTGAAGAATGGGGGCTATATTTGGTGCTTATTAATGCAGGAATTGGTTCTGGTCCTTGGACAAAATGATAATGGAAGGATATATATTTGTACACTTACTGAAATGGATCAGGCAGTATTAAGGCCTTGTGACTTTTGGAAGATGAAATGTCAGGTGCAGTTTGACTTTGCTGACATTCTTCTGTGCTACTGCAGTAATCACCTCCTATCTGTTTCTTCTTATTGCTACTGAATCTTAGCATCATTTGTACTTCTCAGAATACTTGTCATGTAAGGTATTTATTATTTTCCTAATAGATTTTCAGGCTAAGATTACCAAAGATAACTCTTTTTATCACAGTTATAAACTAATTGTGTGGAGAGAGAGATTAGTGACAGTTATGATTCTAACATTAAAAGTGAAATGCCAACACCGAGTACATGTTAATTGCTAAATAATAAAATATTTTTGTGCCACAAAGTTGTCCTTTCAAATTGAGTGAAACAGGATGGAATGGTTCATGCGCCCATGTGAAATATTGAGAACATGATATGGAGATGTTCATAAAGGCCAGCCACAGAAAAAGTTACCAATTCACAAAATAATATTTTACCAGAAAGACAACAAATATTGTTATTTCCCCACCCCACTCCAAATATCCTGCTTGGATTCTTTAAGTGATCCAGCTTACCTTTTTTATGTTCCAGGCACTTTTCAACAACAACAAAAAACTACTGCAGTTATTTAACATTATTGTTTTCCAGGAATATCTGGTTTATTTTATTTATGAAATTTATTAAACTCAGTCAGGTATTCTGTGGCACTTTTGTCTTATGTCATCACATTATTCACTTTGCTTTGAAATATGCACATCAAATTCTGTTCTGCAACAGTGCCTAGAAATAAATAGATCCTCGCTGTTAAGCCTGGTTTCCCCAACCAGGGTTAGGGAGACAAGCTAAACAGAATGTGCAGCTTAGTCAGATAGGCACACAGATAAATGAGTGAGCTAAGTTTGTATGTTTATTAACATACAGTAAAAATGACAGATACGCTTGTGCTATCAAATATATAGTTTATTCCATTATGAGTTCATAGCATAGTCAAAATAACAGTCCAATAGTCATGTATCATTTAGTCAGTCCATTCAGGGATATTCAGTTAGCAAAGTCCGTGTTGAATACCCTATGTCAATACACTTACAAGCCAGTCCTTTGTTTTCTCTCCCGTTCGAGCAATGCAGACTTGTTTTTCTTGCAGTAATCAGGGATCATCAAAGCCAGAGAGATAGCAAGCTGCCGCCTTGCTTCTTTTAAAGTGCTTTCTCAACCACTCCCTTAATTACTATCCCACAGTTAAAATTGCAGACACTTTAACATACAAACTATGATTACATATTATTATTTACCTAAACCAGTTAGGGTAAAACAATGTTATCCCTAACATTCTCCCCTTTTAGGAAATAATAATATATATAACTATTTACATCTTTAAATCATATTTGTTACAACTTTCTTTAAACTTAGTTACTCCTTGAGCTTTTGTAAATTGGTCTGCAATGTTTTCTTCCGTCATGCAGTATTCCAATTTAATTAGCCCATTCTTTACAGATTCTCTAACATTTAAGTATCTTAAATCAGTATGCTTTGATCTAGTTTTTACAGCAATACTAGTAGCTAACTTTATAGCTGCTTGATTATCCTCGTACACAATAATGGAATCTTTTACAGTTATACCCATGTCTAATAATAACTGTTTGTACAAAATCAAGTCAGTGCATAATAATGACAGACATGAAAAATTCGTTTCCATCGTGGACAAGCTGATATGCTGTTGTCTGATTGACCTCCACCCTGTTAGTGTCTTACCAAATAATATAGCCATCCCAGATGTTGATTTTCTAGTGTTTATATCAGTTGCAAAACTTGCATCTGCATATGCACTAAGACTCAAATCACCCTTTGGTTCTATATACAATGCATGGTTCATTGTTCCTTTAAGATATCTTAAAATTCTCTTTAATGATTGCCAATGACATTGATGTGGTTCCGAATTAAAACGTGCCAGCTGATTTACTCTATAAGCTATATCTGGCCTAGACCAATTGCTTATATATGATAAGCTGCCAATCAAAGATTGATATGTGGACTTATCAAATTTGGGACTTTGATCATTAATTTGGCAAACTTCCTGACTCATTGGAGTCTTTGCCGGTTTACAAAGTTCCATTTTAAACGTTTTAATTAATTGGCAAATTTTATCTTCTTGAGATATCTTAAAACCATTTTTTGTTTTGTTAATTGTCAATCCTAGATACTTTTTAATTTCACCTAAATGCTTTAATTTTATCTTTTTGGCTAATAATGATATAATCTCATTAGCTTCATTATTAGTCTTAGTTATCAAAGCAATATCATCTGTAAATAATAACAATAATGACACCGTTCCATTATTTTCTCTTTTAAACACACATGGATCTGCTAAACCAGATTTAAAACCTATATTGTTTAACTCTTTCACAATATATTGGTTCCACTCAAACCCAGATTGTTTCAACCCGTAAAGACTCTTTTTGAGTTTCCAACAATCATTACTATTTACTTTATTGTCTTTTATACCTACTGGCTTTCTTAAATATATAGTGTGCTGCAATGGTGCAGGTAGATAAGCAGTTTCTACATCTAAATGGTTAATGACATAGTTTTTCTTAGCTGCCCACACTAATGCTGCTCTTAAAGATGTTGCTTTAAGACTTGGTGCAAAAACTTCATCATAATCAGATGCAGTTTGATTAAATCCTTGAGCTACTAACCTAGCTTTATGGGTAACAGTCCCATCATTTCCAGTTTTTACTTTAAATATCCATTTGCACCCAATGGATTTTTCTCCTGGAGGTAATTTAGCATCTTCATAAACTTTCATTACCTTTAATGAATTTAGTTCTTTTTCATTGCCTTTTGCCAATTCTCCTGATCCTTAGCAGGATACATCTTAAGTTCATCTACACTAGTTGGAACTTTAGTTACTTGGCAAACTATACTTGCTTGATACCTATCAGGTGGTCTAGTTACACGTGTAGTACGTCTAGGTATTACAGGACTTACAGGTGGACTTTCATTTATTAACTCTTCTTGATTATCTAACTCTTCCTGATCAATTGTTTCCTCTTGTTCTGGTCCTATTTGCTCTTCATGGACTTCTTCTTTATTTAGACTCTTCTTATAACTAATCTGATCTTTCTGCCTTTTGTAGGGTTCAATAATTACTTCATTATTTAAATCTTGCTCTAATCTATTCCATCCTACATGTTCCAGGAATTTAGCATTAGCACTTGTGTAAACTCTAGATGTACCTGGTTCCCAGAATCTATAAGATCTATGATTAGATGTATATCCTACAAAATATAATCTTTTAGCTCTATGCTGTCCTTTGTGTCTAAGTTGTGTAGGGATATGCACCCATGCTGGTACTCCAAATGTGTGCATGTAACTTAAATCAGGTTTTGTACCATGCCACAGTGTGAATGGTAATTCACCTGTTGTTGAATTAACAACATTATTTAATGTATGATTACCACACATTATTGCTTCTCCCCACAAATTGTCAGGTAATCCTGAATCAGACATCATAGTTCGTGTCATTGATTGTAATGTTTGGCCTCTTCTCTCTATAAAGGCATTATGTTGTGGCCTATATGGTGCAGACATTTTATGTTGAATACCTAACATTCTTAGTCTGTTCTGGAATTTATTATTTGTAAATTCTGTACCATTATCTGTTATAAGAGTTACTAATTTCTTTTTAGTTTTCCTTTCTGCAAATTTTATCCAATTAAATAGATTTTGATATGTTTCAGTTTTGCTCTTCATTAAATAGCAAAACCCATATCTAGAATAATGGTCCATTATACTTAATATGTAACGAGCTCCTCCTACACTTGGTTTTTTAGGACCTATTAAATCAGCAAATACTACCTCTAAAGGTTCTTTGGTAGTAAATCCATCAACTCTATTAGCCGGTATGACCCTTGCTTTGCTATGATTGCAAATATTACATTGCAAATACTTATTACAAGGTTTCAAACTTATTCCCTTAGATAATTCAACAGTTTTCTTAAGCATTTTAAAATTTAAATGCCCTAGCCTTCGATGTAACAAGTGAATACATTCATCATGAGGTTTCTTATTTTCATAAACTGTGTTAGCCACTTTTAAACCATCATCATTTAACACATATAATTCACCTCTTAAAGATGCAGTAATTTTTTTATCTTCTTTTTTAATTATGCAGTTATCTCCCCTAAATGTAACTACATATCCTAGTTTAACCAAAATTCTTACTGAAATTAAATTAAACTTAAGTTGTGGTACATATAACATTTTTACATTCTCTTTTATAAAAGAACAATATGCTATACCTTGACCTTTAGCTTTCAGTTTCCAGCCATTGGCTAACGATATCTGCTATGTACTCTTGGACATTTTAATAAAATTTTTCTTATCATTAGTTATACAATGTGATGCTCCACTATCAAACACCCATAAATTATTTTTTACAGCTCCGTTAGTATACATGGCTAACTCTAAATTTTTCTTTATATTTTGATGACTTTTAGTATTCTTGCCAGTGTTCTGGCGCTTTGGTTTTTTACAAAATCTTGCCAAATGTCCTCTTCCTCCACAATTAAAGCACTTTTTAATTGCGTATGCAGTAGGAGTTTCATTATCTTCTTTTTGAGGTTGCTGCCTCCTTAACTCGTCTCTTTTAAGCCTTCTTCTGGCCTCTTCAATCAATCTGCCAGTTATATCAGTTAAAGTTAGGCTTTCCTTTGGCAATATTTCAAGTGAAGTTACATAATTATCATAACTTTCATTAAGGGAAGATAGAATTATATAGACTTGGTGTAGTTCAGAGAAAATAAGCTCTTTCTCGTGCAGTTCTTGAAAAATGCTTTGCATAGTTTTCAAATGACTCAGCATATCACCATTCTTATGGAGATGTGTACTGAAAAGTTTCCGTGTTAGATTTATGTGAGCACCAACATTATCTCGAACATAAATCCTCTTCAGCTTCTGCCAACACCCAACAGCTGTATTCTCTCCATGGATACAAACAAGCTGCATATCAGTTAAGGTTAAAGCAATAATGCAAATTGCTTGTTCATTTTTATGCATAAATTCTTCTATCTTTAGTCTATCTTCCTCATCCTCTGGATCCCATTCTTCTATGTTTGGTGGATTTTCAATTATGTTCCACAAACCTTCTCTTCGTAGAAGCAGACTACATTTCATAGACCATGATACATAGTTTGTTCCATCCAACTTGGATATAAGGGACAAACTTTGTTGATTGATTTGTGCCATGTTTTCTTTTTTTTTTTTGAAACAAATTTTTATTAATTTTAAAGATAAAACAACACATCATTAACCATTAAATACATAAACACATAAAACCTCTTAATATTGTAAATCCTTACAAGTCAAACAAAACAATATTTTTATACAACATAATTCCAATTTATCCCATCCCCATATGGACACGCAAATATCTTTCATCAAGTTTCTCATTATTTCTCTTTACTCCAATTCAATTTCATTTCTCTTCCATATTTATCCATTTTATAATCATCATATTCTTTTCTTTCTGACTTGTTTAAATTATTCTCATCTAACATTCCTCCAAGGTTTTATTGATTCTTTTTTCCTTTTTTTTAATAAAAAACAAATTTTGTTAGTTTTATCATAAGCATAATACACAAACATACAAACACAAAACATAGACAAAACTACAAGATCTTTTCTGAAGGTTGTCTGTTCCCGGGTTAAAAACTCTTTACACAGACACAAATTCAAACATCATATTCAACCTAAGTCTCCTTCTATATCTTATTATCATTTTCTTTTTTATATATATATATAAAAACCATTTTTATCAGTTTTCTAAAATCAATACACACAAAATCAAGGCATAACAGCTTATAAATTCTTTTCTAAAAAAAAATAATAATGATAGACCAATAAAACATAACATTTCCAGATTATAATATCAATATTTCATATAATATTAACTTCATATCTTATCCCTACTTCTCTTTTCCATCCAAATTATTTATCAATTAAAATTTTATTGCCTTTTATCAATATACAAAATCAAAAAAAAAAAAAGCATATATATCCTTCCATTATTACCATTTTCAACAACATTCTTTGTCTGTTCTATTTCCAAACATCCATTCATCTTTTTTCTTTTACTATACTTCTCCTGTAAACCAATTGGAGTTGCATCTATAACACATTACCTAACTTAAAAATACTACATATAAATCTTTCTTGGGATTCTGTTTAAAAAATTCTTAAAATTACATAATAAATTTTTTATTCTAAATATACATACATATAAAAACACACTCTTAAATACCCTCCAGAATCCCTCTTTTAGTCTAAATTAAATTCACCCATTGTCTCTAAATAAACTTTTTTTCTTTAAATCTTGCTTCCCCCCATTAAGGCTTCTCCTCCCCCCTTTTCTCTCTTGCTTATTCTTCTCCTTGCCCTTTCTACCCCTTTGCTTTTTCCCTTCGCTTTTCTTGCTCCTTTTCTTTTGTTTTCTAACCTTGCCTCCATCTCTTCGCTCATTTTTCTCTCTTTTGGTTGTTTTTATAATTCTTAAAAACCCCTTTTTCTTATCCTTTTTCTCCTCCTCTCCGGAAGGAACCCATTGTTCATCAAAGATGGCTTCTTTTTCCTCTTCTTCCTTGTCCCAGTCCTTCTGCTGCGTCAACTTTTCTAAGGAACATAACGCCATTTCTAAGAATTGGAACAAAGCGCCCAAAGTATCTTCTTTTTTATATTTTTGATATTCAATCTCTAGTTCATCCACAGAGAATGCCATTATGAAAAGGGAAACTTTTTCCAAAACAACCACAAGTATTTTTAATCCAAGACAATCAAAAGCAATTAAAAAAAGGAAAAAAAGAAAAAAGTTCCAAAAGTTAATACTTTTCTTCCTTCTTCTCTTTCTCTTTCCAAATTAATTTTTGATCAAAGAGGTCCAATTACCATATATCTTCTTTTGGGATCCACCAAGACGTTCTAGACAGTCTCCTCCTTTTTCAGTTTCTGCTCCAATTTTTCTTTCTCCCTTCCCACTTGCAATAACAATTTTAAATAATCAAAAATCCATACCTCCAGCAGAGATTTTCCAATTTCTTAAATTTTTCAATGTCCAAAAATCCCTTTGTCTCTTAGCTTAGCTTTCAAAGCAATCCACTTTCAGTGTCTAATACATCCAAATATTTCTGCTTTTTCCGTGGGATGAGAGAGTAAAAAAAAAAATAAAAAAAAAGTTCCCTTTAACAGCTTCTCCGCCGCTTTCGATCTTCTTAGGGATACAATGTATCCTCCAGCAACAAGCAGCTCAATTCCAGGCAATTTAAAAGTTGTTACTTGACCCGGCTCAGACAGAACTTTCACTTTTCACACTTCCTCCAGCACAGTTCTTACCCGGTTGCTGGCTTCTTCGTGGCGGCCATTGCTGACCGCCGCTCCACCGCCTTGGGAAGAAGGGGTTTTCCCGGAGAAGGGGGGGGTCTGCGATGCCCCCACCTCCCTAACCGGCTCCCCTCTATCTTCAGCTGTCCCTACAGGGCAGCCATAACCCCCTGACCCATCTGGATCGGGGGTACCTCGGCAGCTAGCCAGCAGGAATCGCGAGCTGTCGCGAATTCCTGCTGCTCCGAAGCCACGCAAACCGGAAGTTTCTGTGTGCCATGTTTTCTTATATGGATATAAAACTATAATTAATAAAACACAGCTGTCTGTTTACTGTAATGTATAACAACACAAACTCTCACTTTTACATAAATCTGTTTTATCCTAGTTAAACTGACTTTGCAGCCTATGGGCCCATAACCAGTGTTAAGCCTGGTTTCCCCAACCAGGGTTAGGGAGACAAGCTAAACAGAATGTGCAGCTTAGTCAGATAGGCACACAGATAAATGAGTGAGCTAAGTTTGTATGTTTATTAACATACAGTAAAAATGACAGATACGCTTGTGCTATCAAATATATAGTTTATTCCATTATGAGTTCATAGCATAGTCAAAATAACAGTCCAATAGTCATGTATCATTTAGTCAGTCCATTCAGGGATATTCAGTTAGCAAAGTCCGTGTTGAATACCCTATGTCAATACACTTACAAGCCAGTCCTTTGTTTTCTCTCCCGTTTGAGCAATGCAGACTTGTTTTTCTTGCAGTAATCAGGGATCATCAAAGCCAGAGAGATAGCAAGCTGCCGCCTTGCTTCTTTTAAAGTGCTTTCTCAACCACTCCCTTAATTACTATCCCACAGTTAAAGTTGCAAACACTTTAACATACAAACTATGATTACATATTATTATTTACCTAAACCAGTTAGGGTAAAACAATGTTATCCCTAACACTCGCTATGACTAGTATTGCCAATTGAACATTAGTATACATTCAGGCTAATACATTCAATTGGCAATACTAGTCACAGTGTTGAAATTGTTTTGTATGTGAATTATGTTTATTTCCAAAGAATGAAAGTATAGTTTTCTTCACTTTTCATTTTCATAAATGTTTTAGACTAAGAAAAAACTGCATGCTGTACTTAATATAGTACATACAGTCTCTTTGGTCATAATTCTGAAACAATAAAATATTATAGAACTTGGTTGACTGAAGCAAGGAATTGTGGAGAAAGAGAGGAACATGGTGTATGTAAGTTGCCATAACAAATAGGATTAAAGCTAGTTGTGCAGTGGAAAAGGAACACAGTGCACTATCATGGTCTTGTTGAGCTAAGAAATATGTCACAGGACACCCTTAAGTAGGGGGGAAATAGTTGCCCCTACATGGGATCCTGTAGCCAGATTTTGGGCACCTGGCTTCAAGCTGGTGCTGGTTAATACTGATTTGGTAGTAGACAAGTGGGCAATTTGGATTATATCACTGAGACCCAGTTGAGAGAAAACAGTGAGGTCTTCTTTGGAATCTATCTAGCCAGATGTCAGGCCTGTAGTAACTTCATTGCCAAGGCTGGGATAGTGTTGATCTACTGTGATATGTTATCTGCAGCAAGGATTGCTATTCCAAATGTGAATGGATGTGAATGTTTATGTGTTCAATTAGATAGTAAGATAAGCTAGGAATACTTTTGGTATACCACTTGCTGTGTACTTCCTTAGGATCCCTTCCTAAGTAACTAGATCTGGTTGCAAGACTGGAGATAGAGATTTCCCCCTTGCCATGTGTTGGTACAGGGGAACTTTAGTCTCCAGGTGGAAGGGGCTGAGTCTTGCAGCTAGCAATTTCATTGGCCTCCATAACAACCAAGAGCCGATCCTAGGTTATATTGACTCTGATGCATGTGGACATCACGTGTTAAACTTAGATTTTGCATTTGAGTAATTGTGCAATCTGGTTATGGATGTTACTATTATCTGCTCTTTGTCATGGACAGATTACTTGTTGATCCAGATGCCACCTATTCTTCTGCAGGACCTGACCCATTTAGAGTCCCTTTTCCTGCTGGTCAACCCTTGTTTACTGAGAACTTCATGAGATGAGTTAGCAAAAACAATGTCCAGTGCATTGGTAGAATATAAGGGAGACTAAATTTTACTGAACATGAGTTTGAGCATAGTCTATGGCAGACGTATCAATCACACAGCTCACAGGCCAGATCCGGCCACAATAGGCCCAGAGTTGTCCCGTGGGGCTTCCTGGAGACAGCAAGGAATCAGCCTGTGCTGCCCTGGCCTACCCTGGCTACACCTACTCAGTCAGCAGCAATGACCAGGCCCCTCAAAGGCAAACAAAATCATGATATGGCCCACAATGGGATCGAGTTTGACACTCCTGCTCTATAGCATACCTGTTTCTACTTTCTTACTGCTTTGGCCGATTATCAATTGGTAGCCTTTTGTGGGTGGTTAATTCCCTTTTGGAAAGGAGCTGCCATCTGTCCTCTGCTCAATATTTTGCTTTAATTTTGATTGTATTTGAGTTCTATTGAGGCATGTTCTGTCTTTAACTTTCTGGCTGAATATAAAGACAGTTAGATAAACTCTACAAAGGCTTCCATACAAAGTTTCTTTATTGGATTGTAATAGGCATCCTCAAGGTATAACTCACGGTTATGTTTAGATTCATCTAATGTCCAATCTTTGCCTAGTTGTCTTCATAGTGTGAAAATATGATTATCTTCATCCCATAATGATACAGCAAAGGATCCAGCATGCTGCTGGGTCCAGGCAAGGAAAGAACAAAGGCTTCCCCCAACCCAACTAGAGGTCAATTCAGTGACCAATCAGGATTACAGATGTGACCACATGACATGGACTACATTTCCCATGAGGCATTAACTACATTTACCATGAGGCATTCCCTTAAGGGGACAGCTCCCAATTCCCAATTAACTGTATACTGTCTGACCAGCACAAGGCATTTTGCCAGGTTACCTGCATTCCCTTTTGGACTGTTATCTCTGAGAAGGTAAATAGGATGCTCTCTAAAATGTCCTTGGTTCCTTGTTCTTGGCTTCTTCAGAAAGCTAGGGATTGGAGGTGAGCAGGTTACTCCCTGGATCTTGGAGGTTGTGAAAGCCTCGATGCAGGATGAGTTGATGCCTGCATTCCTTAAGGAGGTGTTGGGTTACTCCCTCTTTAATGGGCCCTGTGTAGATTTGGATATATTAGATAAGTGTCTGATACTTTCCTTTCTCTTCTTAGCAAAGATTATTGAAATAGTGATTTGCTTTTATCTCAACCCTCATCTGTCAGAATTCAGGACTAGGTACGGGACAAAGGTGGTATCAGTTGATTGATGATGTATGTCACGATCATTACAGAACTAATGTGCCTGTCCTGGTCTCTTTGGATCTCTCAGTACATCAAACATGGAATTTTTCTGCATTGGCTGAGGATTTGGAAACTTGTTTTATAGTGGTTCTGTTCCTTCCTCAGAGGCTGGTTCAAGTCAGTGGTGATTTAGTGTAGGGTTTGGCCCCATGGTTGCTTTAACTATTGGATGCCAGCAGGATCTGTCCCACATTCCACCCAGTTATTGAACATTCACATGAAGACACTATGGGCAGGAGCTCATCTGGCAATATGACTGGGTTGTATGTTGGAAATGTTATTAAAGACTTTTTCCAATATCTGAAGACTATGAGGGTCTGGATGGGAAAGAACAGCTTAAATTGTGGTACCCCAGCAAGGTGGAGCAATTTATTCTGTATATGAATTCCTTTATGTTCTCTGTTTTATCTTGGATGGGATTGTACTGCCACAAAAGTATAACTGTGATGTAGGGATTTTCTTGGACTCCAGATTTCATCATCAGTTGGAAGCCATGGCTGGGAGTGAATTTTGCCCAGTTTTGGCTGGTATGGTAAGATCTGACTACTTATGCCATGTCTGTCTAACTGGAGTTCTGGATCATACATGTATGAGCCTTCCTTTAAAGGCTACCTTGAAGTTTTAATTGGTGAAAAATGTTTACTGTGGGCATCATACCTGTCTTGTGGCCTCTGTACTTACTTTCTATCAGCATCTAGATGTAATTTAGTTTCTGCAATTGCCCTATCAGTCATCAAGCTCTGTTATTCTGGCCCTGATGCAGCTTCTGGATTATCCTCAAAGACTGCCCCATGTAGAGTAAATTACTGTAATCCAGTTGATTGATGATCAGAGAAGAAGTGATCATTGCCAATGGAACCTGGTGCAGGTAGAGCCATCAAGAATAGACATGCCATTTGAAGTTGGCAAGTGCCCTGTGATTAGTTTTGTCTCTACCTGCTGCTATCATACAGCAATGCAAAGTGCTAGTTTTAACTTGATGGCTGGGGGCTGGGTTATTTGTAGAATTATATTTTCCCATGGAATTGTCTTACCACTTTGATCATGCAAGCTAGTTAACTTTCCCAGAAGCATAGTTTTCTTTCATTTTCTTGTTTCCTTTTTATATTTTTATCCCATATTTTAATTATTATTTTATGACACTTTTGTAAATAACTCAAGGTGATAATCATACCTAATAGTCCTTCCTCCTCCTATTTTCTTCACAACAACAAGCTTGTGAGGTGATTTGGGCTGAAAATGAGTGACTGGACAAAGTTGTGGAGCCAGGTTTCATGCCTAAAACAGAACTACATCTTAAGTCTCCTGGTTTGTAGCTTAGTGCTTTACCCACTACACTAAACTGGTTTTTCCTATGAAAGGGATGGCATTCTGGAATTTAAGCAGCTCAAGCATTAATACTATCTGTTTCCTGGGGGGCGGGATTGAAAATAGATTTTCTGGAGGCTTTTAAGTGTTCTTTGTAAGCCTGCTTATAAGGCATTTGACTTTGGTATTATTGTGTTTATTTAGTACTGAGTGCCATCAAGAGTATATTTATGATTCTGGTAAGTTGTTTTTACAATTCTGGTGGCTTGTAAATCTGAAAAATAAACTGCTCTCCAGACCCAGTTAAAAAAGAATTGGTATATAGTATCTTGGAAGAGATTTTTGAGATATGCATTTGAAGTCACAGCTAAATACACTTGAGGGTGCATTTTGTACTTCTTGGTGGTTAATAGAATTTAAAATCATTTGGTAGTAAGGCTATCTATACCAGCGGTTGCCAACCAGTGGGCCCACGGGAACCCTCCCCGCCCACTCACTCCTTACCTGGCAAACTTGCCTGCTAAACTGCTATTTTTCCTTTTTCCAACCATCATCTGTTCTGCTGTGCTGGGAGATTTAGATTAGCTAGGAAACAGGAAATGGTTGGTGTTATGTATGTAAATAGTTTAAATAAAAGCAAGCTTGGGGTAAAGTGCAGGGTTCTGGCCCTGCACTTCTGATTGGGTGTTAAGTGGCTCGATCGGATTGGTTGGGTTCAGAGAATCCGATTGGCCCTTAACGAAGGACTCTTATTGGTTCTGGAGCTAGCATCTTACAGCTCCCTATTGGTTATTTCACATTAAGGTCACCTATATAAGGCAGAGTTGTTGTTGTTCACTCTCTTAAGTCACTATGTAATAAAGAGCTGAAAGTTCACCAACTAAGATTGTCTCCATTTATTTCACCCATGCCTGAAACTATATCAGTTGGATTTCTTGCTTTCTAGCTAGTCTTTAGATCTTCAGCTCTGCTTTTAAGCACAGCCAAACCTCCCTTAGGACTGAAGGTTCTATTATTCAGTGCAGACTCGCAGCAAGCAAATTTGAGAGACTGAGCCAGCTAATAGCAGATAGATAGATCACTGAATGATTCTGTGCGCAACTCAATCTGCCTGCCTGCTTTGCCTGATTTTGGGTAAAAGTTGCTCTTTTTTTATAAAACATTCAATATTTATATAAAATTTATAATATTTACATACAAGCCATGCCCAGCCAGTCACATGACCACCAAGCCACACACACAAATTAGGCCATGCCCACAGAACCAGTCATTTACCTTGCATTCTATTATATTGAATGTACAATATTTAATGCTTTGCCATTTAGATCTAAAAAAAACTGAAAATGTATATTGAACCAAAATGTATATATTCAAAATGTATATTGAAGTCAGATTTTTTTAATCTCACATCCCCAAAATCTTTTTGATATGTAGTTTGCCTTCTTTCTATTTTTTTGTGGATAGATTTTATTCAGGTTAATTTTTGGAAGAGAGTTTAGGATCCCAGGCATTTTTAGTAATTATAGCTTCAGTTGTACAAATCGTTTCCTTTCCATTTTCATGAATAGTTTTGTTCAACTTGCAGGCAGAGACTAAACATTTGTCTCACATTGTGGAGGCTTCTGACACTGTAAGGAAAAAAGAAGGCCTTCTCTTTCAAAGGGCAGAATGTACGTCTTGTTCTATTCCTTTACCGTCTCTCAAATAAATTAGTATATCATTACATATTTGTAAAGAGGTATACTGTGATCCTGCTTTGAATAATATGACATGTTGTTGTCATCTAAGGTACCTCTCTCTTCCATATCTTTATGAAATTTAATCTTTACCTTGGCTATGTAATTCACACAAAAAATAGGACTATATATGGTATAGAATTGGCAAAAGCCCAAAGAAAAGAACGATAGGAAAGGTGATACTGAAATAGGAAAATAAAGCCAGGTTATTTCCAGGATGGAAAAGACTGAATAAAATGAAAACAAAATAGTGAATAGCAGTAAAGAGGATATCTGGGAAAGGAATCATTTTCTGTCTAGGGGATTTCACATTGCACTGGTTGTACCCCTGGAGCTTGAATATTTCCAAAAAGCTGTCATTAAAGAGATATATATGGATATATATAAAGATACAACTTCTCCTTGGTCTTAAGGGCAACTATGTCTTGTTATATTTAATAATTATTATTAACATAATCATAACATGTTCATGATTCTCTAATTTGTTGCATTCAAATAACGTACCTTCAATGCCTTGTTGAAAATTATATCCATTCTTAAATTCTACTATTCTTAAAAAGCACTTCTTTACTCAGAGTAAAGTCTAGCAATTCTTGCATGCATAACAAAATGGAGCAAAAATTGAATCCGAACTAGCCAATTTGTCCTAGTGATTAAGGCACCAGATTAGAAACCAGAAGGCTGTGAGTTCTAGTCCTGCCTTAGCCATGAAAGTCTGCTGGGTGACTTTGGGCCAGTCACTCTCAATCCAACTCACATCACAATGTTGTTGATGTGAGGACAACAGAAGAAGGGGGAAATACTACATATGTTCCCCTTGTTCATAATAATAATGCAGTTGGGATATAAATAAATAATAAATGTAGGGAGCATAAAATATGGAGATGGGAAGATGGTTTGAATGTGGTTGCTTCTGTAGTCTGTACAAAGGAATTGACCAAAATTTGATCATAGAACCAGAAATCTGAAAACAACAGGAGTATAAATGGTGTCTCTAATCACTGAGCATCACATTTTGTCTCTTAACCAAAACTTTGATATACGGTATTCAAAAGAAAAAGTGTCAGAATGTTTATTAATCAGATATACTGGTATAATCTATGTAAAACAGAAATAATTGATTTATTTTATTTTTTAAAAAGTCTTTACGATATTTCATTTGATAGATTTATCTTTTTAAATTTCTTTTTAAAAATTGCCTTGAAAATTTGCCTCATTTGTTATTTTATGGAAAATTCACCAGCAGCTTAAAAACCTGCAATGGAATTTCACCAACACAAACAATTTTTATTTTTTCCAAAGCCCTCCAGATCTTTAAAGCTGTTCTCATTCAAATTTATGCCCTTTAAACAAAAATTGTTAGTTGGAAAAGGTCCTAAAAAAATTTTTTTAAAAATTCTTTGGCTGTTATAGACTAACACAGCAGTCCTACTACTTTGTCTAAGAAACAATACGTTTCTTTATCAGCATTTGGTTTGGAAAGAAATAGCATAATCACTTGTATCTTTTACAATCAATCCGACGCCTCATTGTTGTCTCTGCCCTTACATACTAATGGAATGATTTTAAAAAATGCAAAATCTCTTTGTCCCAGAGACAAGAGTAAGGCAAATAAATGCCTGTTTCTGCATTAATGAGTCATAGGTTGCTAATTAGGACAGAGGACAAGACTGATTTTGAATAAGGTCACAGTTTCAGTGTTTGACATGTCCAATTGAAAAGATCTCATGTATCAGGACTAGAAAGACCTCTGCTGGAGACCTTGGATAATGATCACCAGTCCAACACATATGATATACCCGTGATGGCGAACCTATGGCACACGTGCCGGAAGTGGCATGCAGAGCCACTTCTGCTGGCATGTGAGAGATCTCCTGGAAGAGCCTGCACATAGGAGATGCGTGCACACCTCCAGAGGCATGCACTGTGTGGGGGTCGCATGTGCATGCACAGAGGAGCACAGTGTACAGGTTTAGGGGGAGGGGCAAGTCATGTGCATCATGGATGCAGATACGCGAGTGCGTGCATACTTTTTGCACGCAGCATGGAAAATGTCTGGAATACTCTACCTGACTCTGTGGTTTCTTCCCCAAACCCCAAAAACTTTAACCTTAGATTTTCTACTACTGACCTCACCCCTTTCCTAAGAGGTCTGTAGAGGGCATGCATAAGTGCACCAATGTGCCTACCGTCTCTGTCCTATTGTTTCTTTTATTTTCCTTATATGTACCCATTTCATGTATTTATAACAATCTAAACGTATACCTATTATCTTTTAAACTATTGACAAATAAAAAAAAAAATTACAATATGCCTTCAGTTTGATGAAACTGAACATAACTAACTCTTCACTTGGTCAATATCCATCAAAGAACCTACTGCATTTAGTGATCAAATATTGATTCTTTCATCTACATTTCCTATAAAAAGCTAAAACCAAAATTTATTCTATAACTGTAGCATCTAGATCTCTTATCTCTCATGTTGCAGTTTTCCCAGGATATCAAGGAAACATAATGAGATGATAGTAATTGCCACCTATAAGCTGGGAATCTGACAGCAATCTTTCTTGTATTTTTTTTTCTTCTTGGCAGCTTTTTTCTTTTTATATTCAGCTGTTATATTCTTGTGAGAAGATTGATTTCATTTGATTTGTTGTGCCAAGATATTTTAAATCCTTACACCCATAATTCATTGCTGGTAGGTGTTGTGTATGCATAAAGATTCATAAAGTGTGAGCTTGGAGTAAGTGCAGGGTTCTGGCCCTGCACTTCTGATTGGCTGTTAAGCGGCCGGACCGGATTGGCCCGTTCCGGGTAATCCGATTGGCCCTTAACAGAGAGTTCCTATTGGTTACAAGAGCTAGCGCTCCTAGCTCGTTATTGGTTAAAAATTACAGGGTTTGCCTATATAAGGCGGGTTTAACTGCTATTGAATTGAGGAAGTCACAATGTAAATAAAGAGCTGAAGTTCACCATTCAGAGGCTTGTCTCCATTCTTTCTCGCCCATGCTCAAACTTAACAATGGCGACGAGGGTGGGATCTGGAGATACCTGAACCAACGAAACTTCGAAGAACACCGAGCACGTGACAGACGACGCTAACAACGGAACCATGTCCGGCGGCATCGTACCACCCGCTCCGTTCGATCCAGTACAGAAGGACTGGGAGTCCTACATGGATCGCTTCCAAATGTTTTTAGAAACCAATAACTTAAAGACGCCACACCAGGAAAGAAATGGGTGGTGTTCCTAACGCATTGCGGCCCAACCATATTTAAGATGGCTAAAGCACTAGCCAAACCCCGAGAAGTGAAGGCCATGGATTGGGACGACCTCGAACCTCTCCTACGAGATCACTACGTCCCGACCGTGCCTACGCTCGTGACACGCCATGAGTTTTATCAGAGGAGCCAGCAAAAGGGAGAAAGCATGGCCGACTTCATAGCAGACCTCTGAAATTTGGGAGGCCTCTGCGGATTCACCGATTTAGAAGAAGCACTAAGAGATCGCATAGTTCTGGGACTAGATGCACCAGGCATCCAAAGCAAGCTGATGGCGAAAGGCGACATCAGCCTTGCCGACGCCATCGCCGATGCTATGGCAGCAGAAGCAACCAGGAAGTCGGCTGCACAACTACGCCGAAACCGCGCTCCAGTACCACCACCGGCCAGCGACGTCTCACCTAGTTCAGAAGGGCAGCTTGCGACAACGCACCACAAGGACCTCTCTTCGTCGTCAGACAGCGACAAAGAAGGGGTCCATCGACTGCGGTCCGACTGGGACCATCACCCGAAGCCCTTACGCCCTTGCGCTGGCTATGGAGCCAACCATGCCAGGTCCGAATGCAAATTCCACGACGCACTCTGCCATGAGTGCGGGAAACGAGGCCACATCGGACGGGTCTGCCGCAGCTTGCCAGGACCCAGCCAGGCCTCAAAAGGGGCTAACTATCGCCAATCGACAGGAAACCGTCCTGTACAGCGAGAGCCAGTAAACCACTCCTACAGAAATCGAGCTTTGCAGAGAGAAGAGGCTCACCATACTATCACTATCGGTCACGCCTCAGCCTTGGACACTAAGAAAATCCGAGTCACGGTAGCCATCGAGAACCAGCCTTGCCACATGGAGGTTGACTCGGGATCGTCCCTCTCGATGGTGTCCTGGAAGACACTCAAGCAACTCATCCCCACAATTCAACGCCAAGATCTCCACTCCCAATGCCTCATCCTCAAGGACTATCAAGGGAATCGAATCCCTGTCGTCGGTTCCTGCCGAGTCCGAATCTCCTTCAAGAAGCACACAGCATACTTACCTTTAACAATCATCGATAGAGATAGGCCTAGCCTACTGGGCCTCCAATGGTTCGTGCCACTCGGCATTGAAGTGGCCGGCATAAACCGAGTCAGCGGTGGTGACTGGGAGGAAGACCTTATCTCTGAGTTCAGGGACGTCTTCGCGGACAGCTTAGGTGAGTACAAGAGGACCCCGATTTCATTCAGTCTAGATCCAAAAATAGCTCCCATTCGCCAAAAGCCCCGTTGAGTTCCGTTTGCCTTAAAATTGAAAATCGACGAACAACTCAACAAACTGATAGCTCAGGGGGTGTTAGAGCCCATTGATCACTCCCCTTGGGAAACCCCTATTGTAACACCCATTAAGCCAGATGGGTCAATCCGAATTTGTGGGGACTACTGGGCCACTTTGAACCACGCCCTGCAGCAGAACGCTTATCCAGTTCCGTTGGTGCAGCACCTCCTCCATTCCCTGGGGGGGTGGGAAAGTTTTCGCTAAATTGGATTTAGCTCAGGCATATCAGCAATTACCAGTAGATGAAAAAACGGCACAGGCCCAAACTATTGTAACACACTGAGGCGCCTTTAAATGTACCCGGCTTCAATTCGGAGTTAGTGTAGCCCCGGGGATTTTTCAGAGCATTATGGAAAGGTTATTTCAAGGAATTAAGGGCGTGGTCCCCTATTTTGATGATGTATTAATTGCAGCCCCTACAAAAAAAATCTTACACGACCGGTTAAAATTAGTCCTAAAAAAATTCTAAGAGGCCGGTCTTAAAGTTAAAAAAAACAAATGTAAATTGTGTACTGACAGTGTTGAGTTTTTAGGGTACCTGATTGATAGCCAGGGCATTCACCCTACCAAAAGTAAACTAAAAGCGATAAAAAATGCTCCCAGGCCACGAAACAAGGCCGATCTCCAGGTGTTCCTAGGCCTCATCAATTTTTATAATGTATTTTTGCCGCACAAAGCAACGGTCGCTGAACCGTTACACCGGTTATCAGATAAAAAGCCAATTGGCTATGGGGTTACCATGAAGAACAGGCGTTCCGAAATGTTAAAAAACTGCTCACTTCTGACTCTGTACTCATGCAGTATAATGAGACCTTGCCGTTAGTTATAACCTGTGATGCATCGCCTTTCGGGGTGGGTGCCATTTTGAACCACGTACTGCCTAATGGGAACGAAGCCCCTGTTGCATATTTTTCAAGGACTCTTTCAAAAACTGAGCGAAACTATGGACAAATCGATAAAGAAGCCCTCGCAATTGTCTCAGCTGTGAAAAGATTCCATGAATATGTGTATGGCCGGGCTTTTACTATTGTGACTGACCACAAACCATTATTGGGTATAATAGCTGGCGATAAGCCGACTCCCTACATATTATCCCCTAGGATGACCCGATGGTCAGAATTCTTAGCTGCTTATAACTATCGGCTGCAATACCGCCCAGGGAAGGCCATTCCCCACGCCGACGCATTGAGCCAAGCACCGCTTCCAGAGACTCTTGACGATCCTGCACCAACGGTAACCACCTTGCAAATTGAGGCACTCAACTCGCTGCCACTAACCACCCGAGATATCGTGAGAGAAACCAAACGCGACCACACCCTAGCACAAGTCCTAAGCTGGGTAGAACGTGGATGGCCATTGGACCAGCTATCAGATGACTTCACACCATTCAAGACTCGACAAACCGAGCTCTTCTCCCAGAAAGGCTGTGTCATCTGGGGCGATAGAGTTGTTATCCCAGAACGACTCCAGAAGGCAAAGTGAGCACATGTCGAATACCGCAGTCAGCCAGGTACTGCTCAAAAGACAGCGTGGTAAATTGGGGCCCGTTGTCGGATACCAGAACGTCTGGTAATCCGTGGGTTGCAAACAGTCTTTCCAGTCTTTCGATGACCGCGTCAGTGGTCATGTTGCTCATTCGGTGAATCTCAAGCCAATTCGAGTAGGCGTCGACGGTTAGCAAAAACATGTGGCCTTTGGTCGGTCCAGCAAAGTCCAGATGGATGCGGGACCAGGGTCCCCATGGCGTCTCCCATTCGGTTGGGGTTGCCTTTGGTGGAGCGTTGCTTACTTCTTGGCATCTCTTGCAAGTTTTAACCCATGATTCAATTTGTCTGTCGATGCCTGGCCACCACATGTAGCTTTGTGCGAGGCCCTTCATGCGCACGATGCAAGGGTGGCCATTGTACAAGGTTCTTAGCAATGTCTGTTGGAGTCGTTCTGGGATAACGACTCTATCGCCCCAGATGACACAGCCCTTCTGCGAGAACAACTCTGTTTGACGACTTTTGAATGGTGCAAAGTCGTCTGGTACTTGGTCCAATGGCCATCCACGTTCCACTCATGTGAGGACTTGTGCTAAGATAGGGTCGCGTTTTGTTTCTCTCGCTATGTCACGGGCAGTTAATGGCGGCGTGTGGAGTGTCTCGATCTGCAACGCTGTCATCGTTGGTGCAGGATCGTTGATAGTTTCAGGGAGCAGTGTACGGCTCAGCGCGTCAGCGTGGGGAATGGCTTTACCGGGACGATATTGTAGCCGATAATTGTAGGCAGCCAAGAATTCTGACCAGTGGGTCATTCTGGGAGAAAGTATATAGGGAATTGGCTTGTCCCCAGCGATGATCCCCAGCAATGGTTGTGGTAGTTACAATGGTGAAAACCCGGCCGTACACGTACTCATGGAATCTTTTTACAGCTGATACAATTGCCAGGGCTTCTTTATTGAGCTGGCTGTAATTTTGCTCAGTTTTCGAGAGCGTTTTTGAGAAGTAAGCAACAGGGGCTTCGTTACCGTTAGGTAATACATGGCTCAAAATGGCGCCCACTCCAAAAGGTGATGCATCACATGTAATGTTTATCGGCAAAGTCTCATTATACTGCATTAGTACAGCGTCCGAAGTCAGGAGTTTTTTCACATTACGGAATGCCTGCTCTTCTTTGTGACCCCATACCCAAATTGCTTTTTTATCTTATAGACGATGTAAAGGTTCAGCGACAGTCGCCTTGTGTGGCAAGAATACATTATAGAAATTGATGAGGCCTAAGAATGCCTGGAGGTCAGTCTTTTTCTGGGGTCTGGGAGCGTTTTTTATTGCTCTCAATTTGCTATCGGTAGGGTGAATACCCTGTCAATTAAGTACCCTAAGAATTCAACACGATCTGTACACAGTTTGCACTTATTTTTTTTTAACTTTCAGGCCTGCTTCCTGGAATTTTCGTAAAACCAGTCTTAAATGCTCCCGTAAGATTTTTGGAGTGGGGGCAGCAATGAGCACATTGTCAAAATAGGGGACAACACCCTTGATCCCCTGCAATAATCTCTCCATTAGGCTCTGAAAGATCCCTGGGGCTACACTGGCTCCGAATTGAAGCCGCGTACACTTAAAGGCACCTCGGTGTGTTACGATAGTCTGTGCCTGTGCCGTTTTTTCGTCAACTGGCAGTTGCTGATAAGCCTGAGCTAAGTCTAGTTTAGCGAAGACTTTTCCGCCCCCCAGGGAATGGAGGAGGTGTTGCACCACTGGCACCAGACATGGGTTTTGTTGCAGGGCATGGTTTAGGGTGGCTCGGTAGTTCCCACAAATTCTAATGGAGCCGTCCGGCTTAATTGGTGTCACAATCGGCGTTTCCCATGGGGAGTGGTTGGTTGGCTTTAAAACTCCCTGGGCTATCAACTTATCAAGCTGCTCGTCGATTTTCGGCTTTAGAGCGAATGGAACTCGACGAGGCTTAAGGCGGATGGGAGCTATCTTTGGATTAAGGCTAAAGGATATCGGGGTCCCCTTGTACTCGCCTAGCTTTTCCTCGAAGATGTCCCTGAATTCGTGGGCGAGGTCTTCCTCCCAGTCACTGCTGCCGATTCGGTTAATGCCTGCCACTTCAATGCCGAGTGGTGCGAACCATCACCGTCAGGGGTAAGTACGCCGTGCGGTTCTTGAATGCAACCCGGACTCGACTGGATCCTACGACTGGAATCCGGTTCCCCTGGTAGTCCTTTAACACGAGCCATTGGAATTGAAGGTCTTGGCGCCAGATAGTGGGGATGAGTTGCTTGAGGTCTTCCATGAGACCATTGAAAGAGACGATCCCGAGTCAACTTCCATTTGGCAAGGCTGATTTTCAATGTTCACGTTGACCCAAATTTTCTTAGCGTCTAGTGAAGAGGCATGGCCGATAGTGAGTGTTTGGTGGGCCTCTTCCCATCTCGCTAGGCGACTCACGGGTCGGTTTCTGTAGGAGTGGTTTGCTGGTTCTCGCCTTACAGGGCGATTCCCTGTTGATTGGTGGAGATTGATACCTTTCGAGGTCTGGCTGGGTCCGAGGAGGCTTCTGCAGACCCGTCCGATGTAGCCTCGTTTCCCGCACTCGTGGCAGAGCGCGTCACAGAATTTGCAATCGGAGCGGTAATGGTTGGCCCCGCAGCCAGTGCATGGTTGCTGGGACTTCGGGTATCGGTCCCTATTGGACCACAGGCGATGGACCTCTTCTTCGTCGCTGTCTGACGATGAAGAGAGGTCCTCATGGTGGGCCGTCGGTAGCTGCCCTTCTGTATTAGGTGAAACTTCGCCGACCGGTTGGTGTGCTAGAGTGCGATTTCGGCGTAGTTGGGCAGCCGACTTCTTGGTCGCCTCAACTGCTGTAGCTTCAGCTATGGCGTCTTTAAGGGTGATGTCGACCTTTGCCATTATTTTGCTCTGTAAGTTTAGAGCGTCTAGCCCGAGGACTACTCGGTCTCTCAAGGCCTCTTCTAGGTCGGTGAAATCGCAAAGGCCTCCCAAGTTCCGGAGGTCTGCAACGAAATCGGCGACGCTTTCTCCTTTCCGCTGGTTTCTTTGATAGAACTCGTGTCGTCTTACGAGAGTTGGAATGGTCGGTGCATAGTGGGCCCTTAGTAGCGGTTCAAGGACGTCCCAGTCCATGGCCTTCACTTCAGCCGGTTTCGCTAATGCCTTAGCCATTTTGAATACCATCGGGCCACAGTGCGTTAGGAATACCGCCCGTTTCTTCCCGGTTGTGGCATCCTTCAAATTATTCGTTTCCAAAAACATTTGAAAACAGTCCATGTAGGACTCCCAGTCCTCTTGAGCTGGATCGAACAGAGCAGGTGGTACTGCGCCGCCGGACATGGTTCCGCCATTGTGCGCTTCAGCCACGTGCTTAGTTGTCTTAGTTGGCTCTGATGTCATCCAATCCCATCCTCGTCACCAGTGTTAAGTCTGGAGCATGGGTGCGAATGATGGAGACGAGCCGGTAGAAACAGTGAACTTCAACTCTTTATATACATATTGTGACAGCTCAAACTGGAGGGCTGCTATAGCCTTCCTTATATAGGCAACTTATTGACTATTCAACCAATAGCAATCCTGGAGCGCTAGCTTCGTTAACCAATGGGAATGGCCTGTTAATGGCCAATCAGATGCTCCTGAACGGACCAATCCGATCCTGCCATTAACAGCCAATCAGAAGTGCAGGGCCAGAACCCTACACTTGACTTCAAGCTCAAGATAACTTTATTGGTATTATTCATTCACAACAAAGAAGGTGTGTTTGCTACCTTATATTATTTGTAAAAATGAAGGTGGGATATAAATAAATAGTGGAAGCCTTTCTTTGCATGCTTATTAAGCAGGTTTAATAAAAGAAGCAAGTTTAAGTGAGTCAATAAAAGTAAGGTGAGACAAATTTAAAAACATTTTAGAAAATGTATTATATGCCTAACTGGCATTTTGTAATTAGAATTGTATTAGAATTATAAATTGTTTCGTTTTGAAAATTGGGTGGGTAATTTCTTACATTTCTTTTGAAATATTAGCAACTGAAAACAAAACACAAGAATTTTTAGTAGAACTTTCAAACTACATAGTTCTAAAGTGAAGTAATTCTGGCCATTGCAAGAAAGTCTCCAAAGGTTCATTTGTGTCTTATTAATACTTGCTGTCTATACATTTTGTTACTTTTCCGCTTAGCAAATTTCTTTGTATATTCCTTTCTTCTTCACAAATTTCTTTGTACCTTCCTCTTTTTTTCATCATATTTAATCTGTTTTTTATGATGTTAATTCCTTGTGAAGCAAATGAAAACTATTTTTACTCTACCTGTATAATTATTTTTTATTTATATAGTTATATCAGGCTATGACAAATTAGTTGGTCAGACTAGAAAAATATGGGAAACATTAATAACAGCATGAAAAAGACCACTATAATAAAAACAAATGAGAAAAACAGCATAGAAAGAGCTTGGATATCTGCTAAAGATATGAAACAATTTTAAATAGAAGACACAGAGAGACATAACATTACGGGAAGTGAATGGTATCTTTATTCTCTTAATAAAAGTGAAGCCCATGATTCAGAGAGAATTTTTGTCTCCTAAGTGGTTGCAGTTAGAGGTTGGAGAGGGAGAGATTCAAATTTCTTATCTTGATCCTTTTTTAAAAATAAATGCTTATTAGAAATTTTAAATACAAAAACTAACAATAACTAATATTTAGAATGAAAAAGGAGGAAAAAAGCTGCAAAGGAAAATAAATATAAGGGATAAAGGTTATAAAACAAATATTAAAAGGAAATAAAAATTAAGTGTATTGACTGACTGACTGACTGACTGACTGATTGATTATGTGGACTATCAAGATTGATTCTTAGTAACCACACAGATTTGTCCCCAACCTAGTCCTTTAAGTGGTTCCAACAATGCACCTGTCACTGTTTTAACTGACCAATCTGTTTTGTGGCTGATCGCTCTCTTCTCTTTCATTTTACCTGTTCCAACATTATAAACTTCTCCAGACAGTTAGATCTTTGCATAATCTGTCCCAAGTGTGATAATTTGAACCTGAATATTTGCCTTATGTGAGAACTTTGGGTTGTGTTATGTATGTAAACAATTGAATAAAGGCAAGCTTGGGGTAAAGTGCAGGGTTCTGGCCCTGCACTTCTGATTGGGTGTTAAGCGGCTAGATCGGATTGGTCGGGTTCTGAGAATCTGATTGGCCCTTAACGAAGGACTCTTATTGGTACTGGAGCTAGCATTTCACAAGCTCCTATTGGTTATTTAACATTAGCATTACCTATATAAGCAGAGTTGTTATACAAGTTAGAAGTCACTATGCAATAAAGAGTTGGAAGTTCACCGACTAAGACTGTCTCCATTCATTCTACCCATGCCTGAATCTATGACACTGGCGATGAAGGTGGGATTTGGAGACATCTGATCTTAAGGAACTTGGAAGAAAAAACAGAGCACGTGTAAAAAAACGGCGCCACCAACGGAAGCCATGTCCGGCGGCATCGTACCACCCGCTCCGTACGATCCATCCCAAGAGGATTGGGAATCCTACATGGATCGCTTTCAGATGTTCCTTGAAACGAACAACCTGAAGGACGCCACACCAGCCAAGAAGCGGGTGCTGTTCCTAACGTACTGTGGCCCGGCTGTCTTTAAAATGGCTAAAGCCCTCGCGAAGCCTCGAGAAGTGAAAGCAATAAGCTGGGACGACCTCGAACCTCTCCTGAGAGACCATTACGCGCCAACCGTACCCACACTCGTGAGACGCCACAAGTTCTATCAACGAAGCCAACGAAAAGGAGAGAGTGTGGCTGACTTCGTGGCAGACCTCCGGCACTTGGGAGGCCTCTGCGGGTTCGCAGACTTAGATGAAGCATTGAGAGACCGCCTAATTCTGGGATTAGATGCACTAAAAGTGCAGAGCAAGCTGATGGAGAAGGGCGACATCGGCCTTGTTGACGCCATCGCCGAAGCCACCGCCGCTGAGGCAACAAAAAAGTCAGTGGCGCAGCTACGGCAAAGCCGAAACCCCACAAACCCACTGACAGGCGACATCTCACCCAGCTCAGAAGGGCAGTTGGCAACAACGCACTACGAGGACCTGTCTTCATCATCAGACAGCGACGAAGAAGGGGTCCATCGACTGCGTTCTGACCGGGACCTTCGTCCTAAAACCTCACGCCTTTGCGCTGGCTGCGGGGCAAACCATCCCAGGGCAGACTGCAAATTCCGTGACGCACTCTGCCACGAGTGCGGGAAACAAGGCCACATCGGTCGAGTCTGTCGCAGTTTACCAGGACCAAGCCCGGCCTCAAAGGGAACCAACTTTCGCCAATCGGCAGGAAACCATCCTGTAAGGCGAGACCCAGCAAACCACTCCTACAGATATCGAGCGTTGCAGAAAGAAGAGGCTCACCATACTATCACTATAGGTCAGGCCTCGGCCCTGGACGCTAAGAAGATTCGAGTTACAGTAGCCATAGAGAACCAACCCTGCCACATGGAGGTCGATTCGGGATCGTCCCTCTCGATGGTGTCGTGGAAGATATTAAAGCAGCTCATTCCTACCATCCAACGCCAAGACCTTCGAATGCAACGCCTTATCCTTAAAGATTACCAAGGGAATCGGATCCCTGTGGTCGGGTCTTGTCGAGTCCGCGTCTCGTTTAAAAAGCATACGGCATACTTACCTCTAACGATCATCGATAGGGACAGGCCTAGTTTGTTGGGCCTCCAATGGTTTGTGCCACTCGGCATCGAACTAGCCGGCGTGAACCGAGTCAGTGATTGCGAGTGGGAGGAGGATCTTATGTCTGAATTCAGCGATGTCTTCACAGATCGTCTGGGCGAGTATAAGGGGACCCCAATCTCGTTCAGCCTTGACCCTAAGGTCGCCCCAATCCGTTTAAAGCCCCGTCGAGTTCCGTTCGCCCTTAAGGCCAAGATAGATGAACAACTTGACAAACTAATTAAACAAGGGGTACTGCAACCCATTGATCATTCCCCATGGGAAACTCCTATTGTAACCCCCATTAAACCAGATTCGGTCAATCCGAATCTGTGGGGACTGCTGGGCCACTCTAAACCACGCCCTCCAACAGAACGCGTATCCAGTGCCGGTGGTGCAGCACCTCCTTCATTCCCTGGGAGGTGGAAAGGTTTTCGCTAAGCTAGATTTAGCTCAAGCCTATCAACAATTGCCCGTGGACGATAAAACAGCCCAAGCCCAAACGATAGTAACGCACAGAGGTGCTTTTAAATGTACCCGATTGCAGTTCGGGGTGAGTGTGGCCCCGGGAATATTCCAAAGTTTAATGGAATGATTGTTACAGGGAATCAAGGGCGTGGTTCCGTATTTTGATGACGTATTGATTGCAGCTCCTAGTAAAAAAATTCTGCAGAATCGTTTAAAATGTGTGCTTAAAAAATTCCAAGAAGCGGGATTGCAAGTAAAAAGAGATAAATGTCATCTGTATACCGACAGTGTTGAATTTCTAGGTTATCGCATTGATAGTCAGGGTATTCACCCAACTGAGAGTAAATTAAGGGCGATTAGAAATGCTCCCAGACCTCGTAACAAAACTGATCTTCAAGCATTTTTAGGCCTTATCAATTTCTACAATGTGTTTTTACCGCATAAGGCGACTGTGGCTGAACCATTACACCGGTTATTAGATAAGAAAGCATTGTGGGTTTGGGGTTACCGAGAAGAAAAAGCGTTTAGAAATGTAAAAAATTTACTTACATCTGATTTTGTACTTATGCAATATAATGAAACATTACCCTTGGTTATAACTTGTGATGCCTCACCGTTTGGGGTGGGCGCTATTTTGAGCCATGTGCTACCTAATGGAAATGAGGCTCCCGTTGCATACTTTTCGAAGACTCTATCCCAGGCAGAACGTAACTATGGACAAATAGACAAGGAGGCTCTTGCAATTGTGCCAGCCGTAAAAAAATTCCATGAGTATGTATATGGAAGGACATTTACAATTGTAACCGACCACAAACCTTTATTGGGGATAATCGCTGGGGACAAACCAACTCCCTATATATTGTCCCCAAGAATGACTCGATGGTCAGAGTTTCTAGCTGCTTATAATTATCGATTGTTACATCGACCGGGGAAAGCCATTCTCCATGCCGACGCACTCAGCAGAGCACCGCTACCAGAGACCCTCGACGATCCAGCACCAATAGTATTGGCGTTACAAATCGAAACGCTCAACTCGCCTCCTATGACCGCTCGAGATATCGCGAGGGAGACCAGACGAGACCACACCCTAGCACGAGTCCTAGGCTGGGTAGAGCGTGGATGGCCATTGGATCAGATCCCAGATGACTTCGCACCATTTAAAACAAGACAGACTGAACTTTTTTCTCAAAAAGGCTGCGTTATCTGGGGCGATAGTCGTCGTCCCAGAACGACTCCAAAAGACGCTGTTACAAATCTTGCACGATGGACATCCCGGGATCGTGCGAATGAAGGCACTCGCACGGAGCTGCGCTTGGTGGCCAGGCATGGACCGACACATCGAGCGATGGGTCAAGGCCTGCACCAAGTGCCAACAAACCAGCAACGCACCACCAAAAGCTGCACCGACCGAATGGGAGACGCCACGTGGACCCTGGTCGAGAATCCACCTGGATTTCGCAGGGCCAATTAAAGGACAGACATTGCTGTTGACTGTCGATGCATACTCTAATTGGTTAGAAATTCATCGAATGGCCAATACAACCTCTGAGGCAGTCATTAAAGTCCTCAATAGACTCTTTGCAACTCATGGATTGCCGGATGTCCTGGTGTCTGATAACGGACCACAGTTTACAGCGCTAATGTTTGAACAGTACCTTGCTGACAACGGCATCTGCCATGCGCTCACCTCGCCGGCGCATCCTGCTACCAACGGCCGAGCGGAACGCATGGTACAATTTGTAAAAAAGACTTTACAAAAGCTGGACTATGATAATCTTGACGAAAAAATAAACCGCATTCTACTTCTACAACACATCACTCCGCACAGCGAAACCGGCAGAACTCCCGCTGAACTTCTCATGGGGCGAAAACTCCGTTCCCGCCTCGACCGACTGCACCCTGCTTACGAGCCAGAAAAAGGATCCAGCAGACGCTACCGTACCTTCAAGGTAGGCGACCCCGTTTATGCAAGAAATTTATCGGGTGACCCAGTTTGGATTGAAGCAACGGTAATACGCGAGACTGGGCCCAGATCCTATATTGTAAAATGTATTGATGAGAGACTATGGAAAAGACATATTGACCAATTACGGTCACGACTTATAACTGCTAGCCAACAACTTCCCAACGACCAAACTGAGGGGTGGGAAGGAAGAGAAGATGACGATATGCCAGAAAACCTGTTCCAGGAAAGCGAATCAAGTGAAACCCAGGAAATGGAGCAGGAAGAAGAATCGTACACTCCAAGGGAAATCACACCAGAACGAGAAGCCGAGCCACTACAAAACAACACCCTACCTCAACGGGACTGCATGCAGCCAGTCCAAAGAAAATCTGACAGACCCAAGAGACAACCGTCCTATTTAAAGGACTACATAGTCACAAACTAATTGTGAAGCCAGGGGGAAGGGGTGCTATGTATGTAAATAATTGAATAAAGGCAAGCTTGGGGTAAAGTGCAGGGTTCTGGCCCTGCACTTCTGATTGGGTGTTAAGCGGCTAGATCGGATTGGTTGGGTTCTGAGAATCTGATTGGCCCTTAACGAAGGACTCTTATTGGTACTGGAGCTAGCATTTCACAAGCTCCTATTGGTTATTTAACATTAGCATTACCTGTATAAGCAGAGTTGTTGTTATACAAGTTAGAAGTCACTATGCAATAAAGAGTTGAAAGTTCACCGACTAAGACTGTCTCCATTCATTCTACCCATGCCTGAATCTATGACAGGTTGAATTATTCAGAGATCCATTTGTTTTCTTGTCTCTCCATGTTATTACCAGGAGTCAACACCAAAGTGTCAGCATTCTTTTTACCATGCTTCTTCAAAGTCCAGTTTTTGCTTCTATAATCTGTCACCAAAAAAACATTGCCTGTGTTATTGTGGTCTCTGTAGATAAAGACAATATATGAATATCTTTTTCAAGGCCTTCAAGGCTGTTCTGCAGAGTATTTCACGGTTTCACCATGTTCCTTGCAGACTGTGGCTTTCTAATTTGTGTATAGATTTCAGATGAAAACGAGATGTTGTAGGAATCCCATCTTTCTTAACACATTTTATGACTTAATTTGACGGAACAAAATAATGTATCAGAATAATGCCCATGTTCCTGAGCTTTTTCTAGAGTCAGCTTGAACATTTGGCATCTTGCTTTCATGTAGAACTCTAATTTGTACACTGATCTCTTCCAATCTATTGAATATTGTGTCATATATAATATAAGTTTTGTCAGCATAGTTTGATTAGAACCTTTATAGATTCTTTATCTGCCATTAGTCTTATTTCTGGCTAATTCTATCAATTCCTGTAGCTTTTTGACTTGATAACGACTGGAATGTCCATTTAATTTCATCTCATAGTACTGCAGGTTCTTGTAAGTAGGAAATATCCCATAAGGTATCTGTTAAGTCCTGAGCATGGGCGCAAGGAATGGAGACGAGATATTGAACTGTGACTTCAATTCTTTATTCGTGACTTCAGAACAGAGCAAAATACTTGGACAGCAGCAGCTCTTTTATAGAGCTGGCTGCTGTCAAAACAACCAATGATTTGAGTTTACCGCTCTAACAAGCGTCCAATCAGAGAGACCCGCTGTCAGCCAATCAGATTGGCCAGAAACGACCAATCACGACTCACTGTGTAGAAGTGCAGGATTACGAGCCTGCTGTTAAAGTAAAACTATTTGTGTTGTTACTGATGCATTGGCTTAGTCCATAACACCCCTCCCCCCTAGGTTCCGTCTGAGGGGTGGGGTGATGTATTCTCTTAAGTTGGCAGGTCACTTCACCTGTCTGCTTGATCTGCGCTGTTCCACCGGTTTCTGTCCTGGCTCTGGTTCCGGTGGGCTGCTTGCTGAGCTGGATGGCGAAAACGGTCCCACTGTTTCGTTTAATGGCTCTGGGCTGTTCTCTCTGCTCTCGCCAATGCTGTCATCCGGGTTCCCTGGATCTGTTTCCATCGCGGTGCTGTCACGTGGTGAGGCAACTTCCCAGCTCGGTTCTCCTTCTGGCGGTGAGTATCCCATGGTTGGTTGTGTAGACTGCTGGGTTCTGATTGTTAAGTCATCTGTTATTTCTTTTTCGGCCTCCTCGATGTCCCTTCCCCCCCCAGTTGGAGATTCAGGGGATGAGATGAGAGTAGGTGCTAGTCTGGATCGAAGCTGGTCTATGTGGCGCTTCCACATTTTGCCATCTGCAGTTTGTAGATGATAGGATCGGGGTCCCGTAAGTTGCGTTATGGTAGCGGGGACCCACAATGGGTCGCCCGAGAAGTTTTTCGCAAAAACGGGGTCACCTTCCTGGAATGATCGACACTTGCTGCTGGATCCCAGGGGTTGTTCAGGTGTGTAAGCAGGGTGGAGGCAATCGAGATGTGAGCAAAGTTTCCAGCCCATCAGGAGTTCAGCTGGGGTTCTGTTTGTGGTGCTGCTTGGGGTAATATGTTGGAGGAGAAGCATCCAGGTTATCTTGTCGTCAATGTCACCCTGGTCCATTTTGTGTAAAGTCTTCTTTACAAATTGAACAATTCGCTCAGCCCTACCGTTGGCCGCAGGGTGAGTTGGTGATGTTAAGGCATGGCGGATGCCCCAGTCTGCTAGGTACTGTTAGAATGCCAGGGCAGTGAATTGAGGACCATTATCGGAGACCAGGACATCCGGCAATCCATGGGTAGCGAATAGCTTATTCAGTTTTTTAATGACCGCCTCCGTGGTGGTGCTTTTCATTTTGTGGACCTCGAGCCAGTTAGAATGGGCATCCACGGTTAGAAGGAAAGTGTGTCCTCTGGTGGGTCCCGCAAAATCAATGTGGATACGGGACCAGGGACCTCGAGGCGTTTCCCACTGAGTTGGGGGTGTTTTTGGAGGAGCAGAGCGAGTCTCTTGGCATTTGCTGCATGTCGCCACCAGGTCTCTATCTGCTTGTCTAAACTGGCCACCATGCATAACTCCTTGCCAATGCCTTCATCCACACGATGCCTGAATGTCCATCGTGCAACATTTTTAAAACTTTATGTTGCAATTTCTTCGGGATGACAACTCTGTCTCCCCACAAGATGCAGCCCTTTTGAGAGAATAGTTCTGTCTGTCAATTCTTGAATGGCCTGAAAGTGTCATTGGGTGCGCTGTCCGGCCAACCCCGTTCCACCCAGCTGAGGACTCGTGCCAAAGAAAGGTCCTTTTTCGTTTCTGAGGCAATGTCTCAAGTGGTCAGCGGCAGTGATTTAAGAGTTTTGATTTGCAATACGGCTAGGGTTGGAGCTGGGTCATCTATGACGTCTGGTAGTGGAGAGTGGCTCAAAGTGTCAGCGTGGGGAATGGCTTTCCCCGGGTGGTGTTGCAGTTGGTAATCGTATGCGGCTAAAAACTCTGACCAATGTGTCATTCTTGGTGATAAGATGTGGGGAGTTGGTTTGTTTCCTGCTAAAATGCCAAGTAGCGGCTTGTGGTTTGTAATTGTGGCAAAGGGTCTCCCATACACATACACATATTCATGGAAACGTTTAATTGCGGATACAATGGCGAGAGCCTCTTTATCAAGTTGGCTATAGTTCCTTTCAGTTTTAGACAAAGTTCTCGAAAAGAACGCAATAGGTACCTCATTACCGTTTGGCAGAACATGGCTTAAAATGGCTCCCACTCCGAATGGTGAGGCGTCACAGGTAACCGTTAAGGGTAGAGTCTCGTTGTATTGTATCGATACAGCATCAGAAGTTAAGAGGTCTTTTACTTGTTGAAATGCTCGTTCTTCATGCTGTCCCCAGATCCAGGAACCCTTTTTGTCGAGAAGTCTATGTAGGGGTTCGGCTATGGTCGCCTTCTGGGGCAAGAAGATGTTATAAAAGTTAATGAGTCCCAGGAAGGCTTGGAGGTCTGTCTTATTTCTAGGTCTTGGGGCGTTTTTGATTGCAGTTAGTTTTTTTTCGGTGGGGTGGATTCCCTGTCTATTGAGAAGGTATCCCAGGAACTCCACTCTCTCCGTACAAAGTTGACACTTGTCCCTTTTTACCTTCAGGCCAGCATCTTTAAATTTTTGAAGAACCCTTCTGAGTCGTTGTCCTAATAACTCTTTAGTAGGGGCAGCTATTAAAATGTCGTCAAAATAAGGCACGATGCCTTTTATGCCTTGTAATAGTCTCTCCATTAAACTTTGGAAAATGCCCGGCGCCATGCTTACTCCGAATTGGAGTCTATTGCACTTGAAGGCACCTCTATGTGTAACAATTGTCTGGGCTTCTGCAGTTGTTGCATCTATGGGTAGCTGTTGGTACGCCTGAGCTAAGTCCAATTTCACAAATATTTTTCCACCACCCAGGGAGTGAAGAAGGTGTTGGACCACCGGTACTGGGTAAGTGCTCTGCTGAAGCGCATGATTTAGGGTGGCCCAGTAATCCCCACAAATTCTTAACAAGCCATCTGGCTTCATGGGTGTTACTATTGGAGTTTCCCATCGGGCATGGTCAATCGGTTCCAACACACCCTGGGCTATTAATTTGTCTAGTTGCTCATCGATCTTTGGCTTGAGGGCAAAAGGCACCCAACAAGGCTTAAGGCAAATGGGAGCCACATCGGGACTGAGATTAAACGACATAGGGGTCCCCTTGTACTTACCTAATGTTCCTGTGAACATGTCCTGGAATTCCTGGATGAGGATCTCTTCCCAGTCATCGCTTCCGGTTTGGTGTATGCCAGCTAGTTCAATTCCGAGTGGGGCGAACCACTGTAACCCTAACAAACTGGGCCAGTCATGATCGACAACAGTCAGGGGAAGCGTTGAGGTGCAGTCCTTGAAGGATACTTGGATGTGGCTGGAACCGACAACTGGAATTCTGTTTACCTGGTAGTCTTTTAGGATGATTCTTTGAGTGCTGAGGTCCTGGCAACAGATGGCAGGGATCAGCTGTTTGAGGGTTTTCCAGGAGACCATCGATAGGGATGTCCCCGAATCGACTTCCATCATGCATGGTCGATTCTCAATAGTGACCTTTACGCGGATCTTTCTTGCATCTAGCGATGAAGCGTGGCTGATAGTAATAGTTTGGTGTGCCTCTTCTCGTCTTGTTGAAGTAGCAGGTGCTCGATTTCTGTAGTAGTGGTTGTTCCATTGGTGGTTCAGGTGGTCCCGATTTCCAGGTGGTTTGCCTGTCTCCTGGCGGAGGTTATTCTCCCTCCAGCTTGGACTGGACTCTCGCTTGCTTCTGCAGACCTTTGTGGTGTGGCCTCTTTTCCCACAGGAACGGCAGAGTGCGTCGAGGAATTTGCAGTTCGATCGCAGGTGGTTTGCCCCGCAACCAGCACATTGGCGCAGAAGTCTCTGGTTCCTTTGCTCTCGTTCCGAGCGGAACCGGTTGACCTCCTCTTCCTCACTGTCTGAGGATGACTCGAGGTCTTCATGATGGGCGTAATAGTGTGCCTCTCAGAGGAGAGCGGACTATCGCTAGCGAGTTGGCGGTGCGGTGCATTCGCTCGGCGCATTCGAGCGGCTGACTTCCTGGTTGCTTCTGCGGCAGTAGCGTCAGCGATGACATCGGCAAGGCTGATGTCTCCTTTCGCCATGATTTTGCTCTGCGATGTGTGGTCATCTAATCCCAGAACTATGCGGTCTCTCAGGGCTTTCTCGAGGTTTGCAAAACCACAGAGTCCTCCCAGGTTCCGGAGGTTGGCTACGAAGTCCCCAATGCTCTCGTTCTTCTGTTGGTCCCTCTGGTAAAACTCGTGTCTTCGTATCAGTGTAGGTACTGCGGGTGCGTAATGGGCCCGGAGAATCGGCATGAGGTTATCCCAATCCATGGTCTTCACTTCCGCCGGTTTGGCAAATGCTTTAGCCATTTTAAAAATGGCAGGGCCACAGTGAGTCAGGAACACCGCTTGTTTCTTGCCAGGCATAGCATCTTTCAGATTGTTGGTCTCCAGGAACATCTGGAAACGGTCTATATACGAGTCCCAGTCTTCGTTTGCCGGGTCAAATGGAGCGGGTGGTATGGCGCCGCTGGTCATTCTGCCGTTTGTTGCGTGCGCTCTCAGCCACGTGCTCTGTTTTGTTCGATGAATATCTCGTCAGCTCTATCATCTCCGCATCCCACCTTCATCACCAGTGTTAAGTCCTGAGCATGGGCGCAAGGAACGGAGACGAGACATCGAACTGTGACTTCAATTCTTTATTCGTGACTTCAGAACAGAGCAAAATACTTGGGCAGCAGCAACTCTTTTATAGAGCTGGCTGCTGTCAAAACAACCAATGATTTGAGTTTACCGCTCTAACAAGCGTCCAATCAGAGAGACCCGCTGTCAGCCAATCAAATTGGCCAGAAACGACCAATCACGACTCGCTGTTTGCGGGCCAATGAGAAGTGCAGGATTACGAGCCTGCTGTTAAAGTAAAGCTATTAGGGTTGTTACTGATGCATTGGCTTAGTCCATAACAGTATCAAAGCTGTTGACATCGCTATTCTACAGAAATAATGAAATTATCCCTTTGACCTTATCATTAAAGTAATTTGCCTCTAGCATCTCCTTATGTTGCTGCTGTCCAGTATAGCTGCTTGCTTTCTTTAGTTGGGCACCTGGATAGCTGAATTGATATTGATGTTTTGGGCTATAATATATTTGTGGCATTTATTCCTGGTATTATTGGCTTATCCTTCCCAGGAACTCTTACTCTTCCCCGGCAGGATTTGGTGGGGAGGAGGGGGGGGCAGAAAGGAATAGAGTGAGAGAAGTGTTATATAAAATTAACAAATATAAAAAGAAAATATAGATTAAATAATTACAAAATAATCATAATTAATCTCTTCTGCACATTAATATTATAATTACAAATATTTGCAAGTCTCTTGGGATAGGATCCAGATCTTTATAATTCCACAGTAGTTCTAGGAAATTAGTGACAGATGCTGCCTTTTATTTTTCCCTTGCAACTCTGGCATATCCAGCTATATGAAGCATATATAGTAAAAATTAATGAACTACTTGCTCACTGAAAAATGGTAATCACCTTTAAAATGTGGCATGTGTGTATAGTAAGTGATTTCTGCCAATTCCTCTCCTGTCACTGTTTTGATTGCTGGGAAGACTTATTATATTAGAATTTATCAGAATGGATAATTAGTTATATGTTTAGCATTTGAAATATTTTTAGCATGTAATTTCATAGCCTAACCTGAAGATTACAGACACACACAAACACAGACACACAGACACGCACTGTGTTCAGATCAGTAGAGAAATAATTATTGCAGGGTGCTAAGTCACATTCTAAAGAAATATTGCAACAGAACAAGACAATAGTAACTGGGTTGAAAGACTTTTTAAATATAATTTTGATTAAAGATTTTCACATAAGATTACCATGAAATTATTTAGAATGAATTTTAAGGAAGAAAGAGAAATGAAACTTTAAAAAAATAGAAACAACCATGCATGTAGAAAAAAAGAGAAGAAAGTGATTTCTGATCTTCTTTACAGCCGTTAGAAATTCATTATTTCTCCTCACTCTTTAAAGTTATAATTTGATTCAAAATAAAGATAATGTAGATCAATATACTTGTCAAACCCCTTAGATACATTGCGTGGGAGTAAAGCCATGCAATCCCTAAACTAGAATCAGTGAGGTTGATTCAAGCACTTAGGCTTGTTCGATGAACCCTGCTGGTTGGTTTGTGTATTTCAAATAGATTCTTCCTCTTGCAATAGATAATGAACAAATAATACACAAACCAAGCAACTGGGCTCACTTAACAACAAGTCTAATGGAATGAATTAACCTCACTGCACTGATTCTCCACTGAGCCAAAGGGAGAATCCAGGCTGGGTTGTCTCAAGCCTCATAGCTCTGCAGATCGAGTTGAAATCTGAGGACACGCCCCACCTATTTCAGGAGGTTCTCCTTTAGACGGGGAGGCTGGAGCAAGCTTTCCCCATCAAAATAAGCCCTTCTTCCAGCGATCTTCTTCTCAGGCTGACAGACCAGCCTTTGCTGCCAAAGGCTATCAAAGGGCAAGAGGTCTTTCTGGGGCTCTGGTTGACCTTTTAGATGCAACAAGTGACGCTAAAGTCACCTTTCCCATAGGGGGCTGTCTGGGTCTCTTCTGGCAGAAGTGGGAAGAGACCATGATGGATGCTTGGATCCTGGCAACCTTATGATCAGGGCTCTCCCTGGAGTTTCTTTCTTCCTCCCCAGAAGCCTTTGTAATGCTGCCCCATCTCCAAGGACCCAACAGAGAGGGCTGTCATGGAATCGGCAATATCCACGCCATTCTGCCGGTTCCAGGGAACCAGAGGAGACGGGGGTTTTATTCAATTTTGTTTGTTATCCCAAAGGCTTTGGGGGAGGGGTGCAGGATGGCGAGTAATCCTCAACTTGAAAGCACTCAACAGGCATCTGATATACCGAAGATTCAAGGTGCGCTCCCTTCACTCAATCCTCAAGGAAATTTGAAAGGGAGACTTTTTGGGTTCAGTAGAACTGCTGGAAGCCTACCTCCATGTGCCCATCCATCCAGACCACTGCTAGTTCCTAAGATTTTTCTATGGTAGCTGCCACTTTCAATACATAGCTCTTCCGTTCAGCCTGGCATCAGCCCCATGGTGGCCGTAGCAGCATACCTCAGGCCCATACCCATAAAATCCTCTTCCTGACCCCAGGCAGAGGAGGATCTGACAACAACAATCAGGGTTCTTGATAAAATTGGACAAATGCCATCTAGTCCCATCGACTCGTCTCTTGCATTTGGGAGAAATCCTAGACACTTTGGTGGGGCAGGTCTTCCTCTCCCAGGAGCATCGAGACAGCATAAAGGCCATGACAACACAGATCCTGTCTTCCAGAGAGGTTCCAACCATCTTGCTGTCTCAACTTCTGGGCAAGATGATCTCGTGTATCAGAATTGTTCCCTGGGCCCGCTTCCATGCCCCCTATCAGAGGGCAGGCAGAGGAAACTCAGTGATGAGGGTTTGAGTGCCTGTGGCGGTACTTTGCTCATTCCATTGGTGGCAGTCCCAGGCCATGGATCAGGGGTGTTTGTACAAGGAGCCCCAGAGAATTTCCATCACCACCAATGCCAGTCTGTACAGTTGGGGGGCTCACCTAGGAACCCAGGTTACCCAGGGGTGGTGGTTACAGGAGGAGCTCTCCCACAACATAAACTGGCTAGAGCTCAGGGCGGCCCGCTTAGCTCTCAAGGTTCTAAGGCAGGAGGTGACAGGCAAGTATGTCCTCCTCACGGACAATGTTGCCACCAAGGCCCACATAAATTGCCGGGGAGGCAGTTGCTCCTGATCCCTGATACAGGAGGTGACTCAATTGTGTCGGTGGGTAGAAAGACACCTGTTATCGATAATAAGCAGAACACATCTCAGGGGTTTCCAACATGCAGGCAGACTGGTTGAGCAGAGCCACGGATGACCAGTCGGAGTGGCGACTGCATCCCAGTCTGTTCCTGGAGATGTCGGAACATTTCAGCTGACCGATTTTGGACCTCTTTGCCTCTCCAGAGAATTCGCAAGTCCAGAGGTTTTTTGCAAGGTTTGCAGCACCGGGGGCAGAAGAGGTCAATGCTCTCTGGTGCAGGTGGCCACAGGGGCTATTGTATGCTTCCCCCCTTCCCCTAATCCCAGAGACAATCAGAAAGGTACTGTTGGAGAGGGCGGAGTTTTTGTTGGTAGTCCCTTACTGGCCCAGGTGACTGTGGTTCATCGATCTGGTAGGCCTACCAGTCGCCAGACCTTGGAGAATTTCCCCGAAAAGAATCTCCCTCAGCCAGGGTCCAATCGAGCATCCAGAGCCAGAATGGTTCCAGTTGACCATCTGGTACTTGAGTGGGGGCTCCTGAAACAGGAGAACTTTTCCAGAAAGGTCATCCAGACAATCCAGGTGGCCAAACGACCTTCCGTGATCAGAATATAAGATGCCATGTGGAAGATTTTCTGCGGTTGGTGTGCCAGCCACTGAGTGGAGCCCACTTCGGTGTCTGTGGCAGATGTGTTGGAGTTTCTGCAAGATGGTTTGGAAAGAGGTCTATTCCCCAATACCTTAAAGAGACAGGTGGCCGCTTTGGCCTCGGTGCTTTCATTTGAGGACTCAAATACTTGCCCAACACTCCAAGGTAAGAGCCTTCTTCCGGGGAGCCACGAATTTGAAGCCACTGGTGATTCATCATGACCCCACATGGGACTTGCCAAAGGTCTTGCAGCCACTGACTTCTTCTCCATTTGAACCCTTGTGTGAAGCCAGCCTGCGTCTGCTCATGTGCAAGGTGTCATTCCTAGTGGCCATTACATCGGCCAGGCATTTCTCAGAGTTTGGCAGCTTTATCTGTTAGAAAGGACCTTTGTATGCAGACAGGGTGGTTCTGCGGTTGGACCTTACCTTTCTGCCCAAGGTGAACTCCTTATTCCATCGTTCACAGGAGTTGATTTTGCCTGACTTTTGTCCAGAGCCTAAACATGCTCTGGGGAGGAAATGACATACCTTGGACATCAGGAGGGCCCTCTGCATCTACATCAAGTGAACCTCTTCCTTCAGGAAGACTGAGTCCCTCTTCGTCGCCTTTCAGCCATCAACTTTGGGACACAGGGCGACATCTTCCACCGCGGGTCACTGCCTCAGAGCCTGTATTGCTAAAGCCTATGAGTTGCAGGATCTTCCTGTGCCCAGGAGAATCACCACACACTCTACCAGAAGTGCGGTGACTGCTGCGGCCTGGGCAATGCAGGCATCAGTTCTAGAAATTTTTTTGAACTTGCAACATGGTTGTCTGTTTATCAGACATTATTGGATTGACTTTTTTGCCTTGTCGGAGGCAGCCTTTGGCAAGCGAGTCCTGCAGGGCATTCATGTAGAGGTGGGGACTTCAGATCAGACCAATTCCCTCCTATAGGACAGCCAACAGCCAGCTTTGGTATGTCCCAGCCTGGATTCTTCCTTTGGCTCAGTAGAGAAGGGGCGTTGGTCCTACCAGATATGCCTCTTCTCAGGGAATCGAAAAGAGAATTCAGTCCCACCCTGAAGTCTGTCTGGTCATAGTCAGGAGAGGAGTTTTCATGGAGAGGACTATCTTTTAGATGATGATGGACAGCAGAATTTGCTTTAACTTCATTCAGAACTGGGGACCGTTACCAGGGGGGCGTGTCCTCAGATTTCAACTCTGTCTGCAGATCTACAAGGCTTGAAACAGCCCAGCCTGGATTCTCCCTTCGACTCCCTTAGAAGAGGTGTATCAGGTAGGACCGATGTCCCTTCTAGCCTAGGGATTGCATGGTTTTACTCATTTTAGTTTTTTAAAAAATAAAATGTTGAGGTGGTTTTGCTGTTTTCCAGTTTTAATTCACTGCCAGTCACCCAGAATCAGAAGAACAGGATGCCAGCCACATACATGGTTTAAATAAATAAATAAACACACTTAGGAGATATTCAGTCAAATTTATTTTATTCAAAGTACAGAATGGGTGGATTAATTCTGACTTTGGTACTAGGAGTCACAACTCATCTTCCCAGTTTTGCTTTGAATCAAGCATTAATTACCCTAGTAGTAGTTCAAATGGACCCCACTGTCAAACTAATTTAAATCTTTATAGCACATTGTTCACCTGTGAAAGTTTCCAGAAATAGCCCATTGCCAAATATATTGGGGTTTTCTTTTTTGTAAATTATAGGAAATGTAAGAAAAAGAAACATCCTGCTAATTATGGATTTCCTTTTATAGATTACACTTATACCTTCTTTGCGATATGTCCTAAGTGCCATTTGCATGAATTGTACATGTTCTTTGCTCTTAACAATTATCGTATTTTTCACTCCATAAGATGCACTTTTCCCCCCAAAAAAGTGGGTGGAAATGTCTGTGTCTTTGGTGAAAATGGCTTGAAAATGGCTTCTGTAAAGCCCTTGACTGTGTATGCATTTTGAGAAATGTGTTATATAACAAAGCATTTGAAAAGCATTGTAATACAGACACTCTTTTACCTTAAATTAAAATTTGGGCCATCTGTCCTCCTCGCCTCCAGAGGGAGACAAAACCTGTCTGGTTTTATGAACTCTTTTTCTCCTTCCAATATGGCATCTTGGTGCTCCCTTCTAGATGAAGGTCTCATATTTAAGGCCTTCTAATAGGCCTTGATCTCTGCAGTAACAATATGCTTACTTATATCTTAGTTCTCCAATCCTCAGCACAAGTAGTTGATTAGGTTTTAGTTTCTCTCATAATTTTGCTTGAAGGTTGCTGACAGTGTCTAATTAGATGATTCCACTGCCTGGTTCTTCCCTATACCAATTTCATTTCATATTAGGAAGTTCTTCCATTTTGTTATTGCTGCATTATTAGTAGCACACTCCAGGCCTCAGCAGGTAAAAATACAGTTATGCTCTTATGTTTATGTGCCTTTTTTCTTCTGTTATAGTAATATTTTTTTGCTTGCTCTTAACAAATGACAGTAATGAACTAAATAGACTCAGTTTATTTAGAACAAATGGCAATGTAACTGTTTTGGATAGTGATGATTGTGATTAAGAGGAAAGTTTGATAGTGGTTGGCTGGCTCCGTAATTTTTTTGAAGTCATGTATAAAATACTGTTATGCTGAGTTCTAATATCAGAGAATCATAGAGTTGGAAGAGCAGTTTGGCCCTCAAGTCAAGCCAGTTCAGAATTTATTTCTTATTTCCACTTTGCAAAAGCAATATTCTAAAAATATCTCCCTCCCCTCTGAAACAGATTAATGGATATATTGTGGAATAAGTTATAATAATGAACAGCTATTTCATGAAGGTGATAGATAGAAATATGTAATTTTGCTGAAATTACATATTTCTTTAGAGAAATATGTAAAGATTTGTCGGTTGGTCTTATGAAACAGCTTTTCCTAATTTAGCTTATTGTGGTTTTTTGCAGTTGATTTTTGCACTAAGCTATGTTTGCTTAACTATTCTTTATTGAATAAACTAAAGTTGGCTATTGTTTCTAATAATTAAATATATATTGCTTATATTTTATTTCATAATCCATGACTAGCAATATTTGCTCTACATAGAATGATATAAATTGAAAAAACACTTTAATCCTTAATTTATATTATCATACAACTTAATTTAAAATGATTGTGAGCATTTATTAATATAATGAACATGAAAATTAAAAATCCAAGAATTTGGCTCTCCATTTTCTGTCTTTTTCATACACAATATAGCAAACGCAGACAAGTTTGTTTTACTAGAATCTTAACTGTTATTTGATTGGCCTATACAATGTATTAAAAATGGTGCTTCCTATTGTAGGAGAATGACTATTTCAAACAATTAAATAGATTCATTCTTTTCAAGTCTCACAGTGTTGCTGTGGATTCTGCTCTCAATTGTCTATGTGTATGTTCATTACTATTTCTTCCCAGGAAGGTAGCAGCATGCAAACACTGAGATATGAAATACTTAATTACCCCCCCCTCCAAGATTTCTTGGAAAACAAAGTTTGCTTAGCATGATTCTTTCAGGAAGTTTCTGAATTGTCTTGCTGCCAAGTTTCTATTTAGAGATTGGAGAAGGCATAATGGATGGTGCAGGTATCCTAGATATAGCATTTAGAGAAGACTGTTTAAAGAAGGTTTTTTTAATTCCACCTTTATTATTTTTATAAATAACTCAAGGTGGTAAACATATCTAATACTCCTTTCTCTTTCTATTTTTCCTGAAACAACACACTTGTGATGTGAGTTGGGTTGAGAAAGACTGTCTGATCCAGTCACCGGGTCAGCTTTCCTGCCCAAGGCAGGACAATAATGGTAAGAGGTAATTAACAGTTTCCTGGTTTCTAACCTGATACCTTAATCACTAGTGCAGATAGGTTCACTAGTCAAAAATCAGAATTGATCAAGATTTTGAAATAATTTAAGATTTTCTGTCAAGATTTTAATCAAGGATTAAAATCATACATAAAAATTAGCTATTTATTTCTTTTTTTAGAGTCCTAGATGAACTCTAATAACTAATTCATATATATAATTCATATATATAAATATAATAACATATATAAATTTAAATCTGAAACCACTGTAAAAGTTTGACTCATAGACAAACACCATACAGAAGCCTGATGATGGCAGATGAGATTCTGCTGAAACGTTGCTACAACTTTAAAAGCACAACTATTATGACGTGGGAAAATAGCCAAACTAAGCTGAATGCCATACATGTAAGTACCCGCGAAAACTTAAGAAAACATATATATATAAATATATATATATAAAATTTTCGCGGGTACCTACGTGTATGGTATTCGGCTTTGTTCGGGTATTTTCCCACGTCATTATAGTTGTGCTTTTAAAGTTGTAGCAACATTTCGGCAGAATCTCATCTGCCATCATCAGGCTTCTGTATTGTGTTCAGACGAACACAATACAGAAGCCTGATGATGGCAGATGAGATTCTGCCGAAACGTTGCTACAACTTTAAAAGGACAACTATAATGACGTGGGAAAATACCCGAACAAAGCCGAATACCATACATACACACACACACACACACGTATAATATATACATGCACACCTATATAATTTATTATATTTTGTCCACATTTTTGTCTTCAGACTGAACCTAAAATACAAATGTCACCAAAATGTTATCTTATTTTGAAATATTGTTCTGCTCCCCATTGCTAAATAAATAATTCTGAAGAACATTTCCTAATAAAACATTTTCATTGGTTTGAAATTAATAAAAGTATGGATCAATTGTAGAATTTGAATTTTGGATTACAATATGTGAAAGTAGGAGCATGCCCTGTGTTGAGTCAGATTATTGCTGAGTTGTGTTTGTTTTGTGTGCCCTGGGGATCCTTAACTGATGATAGATATAACTCAGTTGGTATTCAAAAATAATGATGGTAAAACTGGCACACTGTATGTATGCATATGGAGGATGGCTTGATATTTTTATGTTTTGTTTATGTTTGTTTTTAAAAACCAATAAAAACTTTAAAAAAAATAATAATGGTAAGAGGTAATTAATTTAATCTTTTAGTCAGATCTTTAAAATGAATCCCAAATTATTAATAAATATCTGAATGCCTGTAAATGTATATATGTTCTTGAAGAAGTGGAGGGTTTTTTTCCTAATAACATTGATGCCAGGTATTTCGATAGGTCCTACCAGTCGCTCTATGAAAGTTGAGATGCATTAGTTTTTCCTAGTGAGAAGCAATCTGGGACATTCCTTGATTAATGTATAAATTCATAAATTATTCTTAAATCGTTATTTTTTTTCCTCACCCAAACTTAGGGGGAACTAGTTTGGTGTAATGGTTAAAGTGCCAGGCTAGAAACTGTCTTAATTCTAGTCCTGCCTTAGGCAGTGAACTTTGGCCAGTCGTTCATTCTCAGCCCGAGGAAGGAGGCAATGGAAAATCATGTTTGAAATCTTGCCAAGAAAACTGCAGGTACTTGTCCAGGAAGTTGACAGGAGTCAACACCGACTCAAAGGCACATACACACACACACACACTACATATACATACATACATAAATGACCAAAGTTGCATAATACAATACTTTTGCAAAAGGATATGTATTGTCCTACTTATTTATTTATTTAAATGATTTCAGCGGCTGTTCATATTACAGCAATAACTCTGGGCAACATACAGAATTAAAACAGCAGCAATCCCACAATCCAAATCCACATTGTCCAAGATTCAAACAATAGCCCCATTTAAAAAAACAACAACAGCTTGCCCAATTGGCTGATCCAAATGCTTGGGGGAATAGTTAGATCTTCAGTTCCTTACAAAAGATTTGAGGTCATCTGAACTTTGAGATGCTGTTCTACAGAGAAGGCACTGCCTGATTCCTGAGTTCAAAAAGATGTTACTGCTTGATGGAAGGGACCTGAAGCAAGTTCTCCCTACTTGATCAGTTGGAGGGGAGCAGACACTCTTGAAGGCAAGGCAGACATGGTGCAACAATATATTTCATTAGCTACATTTGAAATTCTTTCCTGAGATCATAAAGACTCTTGAGCATCATAGGTGACATATTTGTCCTAATAATCTCCCCTGTCTCTGACCTAATTGAACAGCAGAAGCCTATTGGCTGGAACTCTTCAGATATGTTTTTTCTGATTTCAAACTACCACATTCTAACTGAAATTCCACTATATACACAAAGGAATAGCCTGCTAACTGAAGGAACCTGGATAAGTGGAAGGAAAGTGAAAGTAGACTAAGAGAAAATAAATTTACTATTGTGTGTCACAGGGGTAGGCCAAATAATTTCTATAATTTTGCAGGTCCTATCTCTGAGAAGCTACATTTCTTAGGGAATATTTCAACCGTAGCATCTTTTTTTACTATGATACACAATCACTAGACTAAGTGCTAATTAAGAGCTCATTAGTAAATGAATATACTGTTTCAGGAGAGTTAGATAAATACAGTGCTGCGATTTCTGCCCTGTTTTATTGTCTCTTAATAGTGTAACAACTAAGCAATTTAAAACCTCCTGGTAACATGAGAAGTACAAACTGAAGCTGCAAAGATTACTCAACAGGTGACCCTGTAATGCTGTTCACTAGTTAAAAGAGCATATCTATAACCATGAATACTCTTCTTGGTGAAGATTTAGGGTGATCAGAAAGAGTGCAGTGAACTGAACAAAGAAATGGGAAGATGTGAGGTAATATCAATCGATTTATATTGTTTTCATTTATCTCCTTGAGTAATAATTGTCATCTTTCTCTTTTCCAATTTAATACATCTATTGAAAATATATAGTGATAGTGATTATGACAGGTGTATGTATATCTGTGTGTGCATGTATAAAAATATATTCCACAAGGAAGCTTATGGCCAATGAAGTGTGCAAATAGTTAACTTTGCAGTTCATTTCTAAGTAATCTAGGCCCACATGCTCTATCAGATATTCAGCTAATAAATTTGTACCAAATCCAATTCCTGTACAGTCCAGAAACAATGTGTAAATAATTATTTTGGAACTCTTATATTTTGCGTGCAGTAAATAATTTAGGACTAATCTTAATCTGTCCTGTCTTTCTCCAACATTGAACTGTTTTTCCATCCATTTGACATTTGAAAGTGACATAGCCCATCTCTTCCCTTGTATCATCTCTACTTGCCTCTGTTTAGGATGTTCTGCAGAAATCTCTATTTGCTAATAGATCTTGGACTCAAAAGCTATAGAAATTATTGATACCGATCCTCTCTAGCTGAAACTTTTTAAAAAAAGGTTTTTTGGATGTTTTGATGTAAATTTTGAGAATATACTAATGTTTATGTTAAGGATACTGCAAGTTCTAAATAGTCCAAAGAGAAGGTTAGGAAATAATGTGGTAGACTTAATAGCACTGCTTCTAGGAAATGAAAAACATTAGAAAACAAAAGGCTTGTAAAACAGTCTTATACAATTTGATTAATAGTGTCTTGGTTTTTTTTTTAAAAAAAACAACAACCTTTCATTCAAAACAGAATTCATTCTAATTTTATATAAAAACGGAATTGTTCAAATCAATATTAAACTGACCATTAAAAGCAAATGGGCAGAATTTAGGAATTGTCCCACCAACTAATCTTGACACACTTTTCTCTTTTGCTGAACTATAGTATTAGAAATGGCAGTGTTTGGGGGGAAAGGTGGGGAGAGTTAGCTACATGTGGCTGCAGGGCTGTATGTATTTTCTTCATTTCAAATAGATAATACTTGTACACCTCAATAAAATATGCTTATATAGTCACTCCAATTAATTAATTTAACCATGTTTTTGCATTTTTAAGACTGGTATCAACTAATAATTCTCTCAGTTGAAGCAATGTTAATGATAAAATATTTTTTCTTTAGAAATATCTATAAACTGACTATTATACTTTTGGTTTTGTAACATTTCCTAAAAAAAATCCAGTTATTTTTGAAAGCAAATGACTTTCACTAAAGTGAAGTTGTTATGAGATATTTTCTTATTATAACTTATTCCGTTAACTTCAGTGCAGATCTGGTTGATTTTAAGCTACAGTTTTTTGCACAATGCCAGATTATGCAATTTTTCACCCCATTTGACAAGAATTTTTTTGTACTTTACTGCATAGTCACATTGAAAACTCATACCTGACACTTCACAAAATGCCAGGCTTTTATCAATGTCAGGTGCAAAGAATCAGGACCATACATTAAGTTCCAGTTAAGATGATTTATTGCTTAGACACAGGAATTTAGTCAATGGTCAGCACTAAACTGGCTCAAGACAAGAGTCAACAGAATTGGCTTGAGTCCTTATATTGGATATTGTGGGTGATTCCTTCTTTCCTGTTGTTGAGTCTTTCAGTATGCTTAAGATGTTTTGGGGAGTTTTCACTGCTTTTTGTGCTCCAATAATGCCAAGAGGTTGTAGTAGGCTGGGGTTGTCTCAGAGATATTCTTAATGTATAAGAAAGTTATCCTTTTCATAGATTGTATTGATTGTGGTTGTGATAACTCCTATAACTAAGCACATTTTCATGATGATATGTTGGTGTGGTTGCTCTGGGAGGTGTTGTAGAGGTAGCTTATTTTCTTTTTTGGGAATTCTGGGATATGGCAGTGTGCTTTTTGCTTGTCTGAATAATGTTCTAGTGCAGTTCCTCTTCTCAGATATTGGATTGTTCCTTAGTATATTTGCATTTTGCCATTGTTTTCTCTGCTGATAAGGATATCTAGGAAAGGTAACTTGTTTTCTCTAGTATACATCCTTCCTTAGAGTGTTGTATGTGTCATGTATGTTCTCTACTACTAAAACAGTAATTCATTGCAGCAGACCCCCTAAAGATTCCTTACTTCACCTTTTCACTTTATATATCACTTTCAGTCTGAATTATTTCATGCATTTTCCAGTGCACTTTTTTGGCCCTTGTTTTCTTTCCATTTATTCAATGAAACGATAATCACAATATTCCAATTATCAGCACTGGTGCAGTCTTCACATGTTAAATAAACCATATTTTAACATTTGCTTAGATATCACTATATGTATGCCTAAAGCTTTATTATTTTTCAAAATTCCCACATTTATATTTGAGTTGTACAAAATGAATATAAATCAAATAACAATAATATATAATTATTGTAATCCATTTTTTCTTGAACACTAACTTGGTTAGCAATCATTTTAATTCTTAAAACATATTGTTCCCATACAAATTGCAAAAAATGTTCCAGTATTCTCTTACTTCAGTTCCATCCAAAATAATTTATTACTTTTATTTTTATCATTACTCTCTACTGGAGGCTCTATGTCATTTTATTTATTTACCTGACACCAAGTGTAATTTTCCTCTATTTTTTAATCTTTAACCTGTTTCAATACATTCTTTGGTATTATATCTTTCTCTATATCTACATTATTCAATATCTTTCTCTCACACTATTTTTACAGTATTCTTTTTTCTAAACTGAGCCTCTTTGCTGTTAGCATTTTACCAAGTATTCTTTTTCATATTTCCTGTTAGCATATGTTTCTTAATATACTGATTATATATCTCTTCAGAACAGTGGATGATCTGTCCCAGTGACCTCATTAAGATGTTAAAAAGCTATAGAGAAAGAGCCAAGTTCTGTGACATCCCATATAAAAATAGCCACAGATGTGACAGCTCCTTATACTTCTTACTGAAACTGACTTGAAATTCTAGACCTAGAAAACCTTGAATTACGCCGTCTTCGGACTTACCTATCAATGAATACTTCAGCTTCAACCATAACAACACAAGAGCACACAATAGATACAAACTCAAGGTTAACCACACCAAACTTGATTGCAGGAAATACGACTTCAGCAACAGAGTGGTCAATGTCTGGAATACTCTACCTGACTCTGTGGTTTTTTTTCCCCTGACCCCAAAAACTTTAACCTTAGACTGTCTACTGTTGACCTCACCCCTTTCCTAAGAGGTCTGTAGGGGTGTGCATAAGTGCACCAACGTGCCTACCGTCCCTGTCCTGTTGTTTCTTTTATTTTTCTTATATGTACCCATTTCATGTATTCATAACTTTGTATATACTTATACCTATTATCTTGTAAGCGATTAACAAATCAAATCAAATAAATAAAAAAATAAAAATAAATAAAGATAGAAGTGGAAATGGTTTATAGTATCAAAGCCAATTGAGAAATCTAAGAGAAACAAAAAGTATATGATGTTTACTGTCACACTCAGGATAATGTTATAAAGTAACCAATATAAAATAATGTACAGATAGTCCTTGATATACAACCATAATTAAGTCTGGAATTGGGTTGTAAGTAGTTGTTGTCATGTGACTGCCTCACTCAATGACCACAATCCCATTTCTTTCTGTTGCTCTTGTTAAATGACTAAACAGATGTGCCTCAAGGGGTGGGGGAAGATTTGGGTGGCATAATTCCCACCAGCCCACCATGCAGGTTGTGAGGAGGCCTCAGCTGGCAAGGTTGATCAGCATATGTGGCATGTCTCTCCCACTTGCCAGTCCCGAGACACCTAGGCGTTCTGCCTGCTCCACTGAACCCAGAAGGCCTCAGCTCGCTAGGGCCAGCAGGGCATCAATCTCCTCCCTCCCCCTGGCCTGCCATGAGGCATGGACTTTTGCTCTGGCCGACCACTTTTGGAAGGTTTCAACCAGGTAGGCCCACCAACACATGAAAACCTATGATGGGCTGGAAGGTCTCAGCTAACTAAGTACCCTAGCACACAGATCTCCTACTTTCCCGAGACACTTCTGAGAAGCCTGGGCCTTCTCCTTGTCTCTCATGACTTGGTCCACTTACATTTCCCTTTTTGTGTAATGCTGTTTGTTTTCTGTATGCACCCAGCCCCTGTGAGGCTTCGCAATCTTCCCCAAGGCTAGCCAGGGACAGGAAGTCAGCCAGCAAAATTTCTGCATACTGATGACAGCCAAGCCCTTATGAGTGTGATGGGGCAGAGATAAGGCCCATGGCTCTTGGGAGTGCTGAGGGAGGGGGGAGAGGCAAGAGGCCCATTCATCAGTGGGCCTAGCTTGCTGAGGTTCACAGTGGTGGTGGGAGTTGCAGAGTCCCACTGTCATAAGAGCGGCGATGTGTCAAATGCCTGGATTTTGATCATGGGAGTTTACAAGGGTCAGAATTTCAGGCAGGAGTCATAAGTTTGTTCAGACCCATCATGATTTTGAATGATCGCTGAATAAATTGTCATAAGGATTATCTGTTCTTAGTGCTGAAAAATACAGTATATGCTGCCAACAGACAGGATATCTAAACTTGTTTCCATTTGGTCTTAATCATATGGCCCTTATCCATATGCAGATCTAGAAATTATTAAAGTTTTAGTTCTGGTGTCAGCAAAAACTCCATAAAGGTTCCCAGAATTTTATAAAAACTTGTCTTTGTTTAACCTTGGTCAAACCAACCAACTTTGCATTCCTTCCTTTTGCTACTAGTAGTCTTTATGTTTAATTCATTTGGATGTCATAGGATTTTATCTTCAGTTTTTTTTCCCTCCTATCTTAAAGACCTTTTGTTGAAGCTTTAATATCATTCAGGACATTCTCTTGAGTTGTCATTTCTATTTTCACTGTCATCTTGTTTTATAATCTACATATTTTCCAGTGTTGAAACAGTTCCTTTATATTCTAATATTTCTGCATCAGACGAGATTTGTTTCAATTCTTTATTGTATAGATCTTATACAAAGTGTTCTCTTGTACATCATTTCATTTCGTATTACAATTAAGTATTTTAATTTTTCATTCCACACCACATTTTGCAAAATCTTAATACTGGAAGAAGAATGATAGATGACAGCCCTTATTAGTTTCTTATACCTTTCTTTTCATTACAAACAACTTCTTAAAAGAGTTTATTCAATTTAGCATACAAATTTATCTTCATTCTTGCCTAATTCCTAATATATAATTTAACAATTCATTATAATCTTTCAAACTACATCATTATTGTTTAAACAGTGATTATAATTACTACAAATGTTACACAAAATAAAAGATAAAATCTCTACAATAGATTGGGATGCTGCACACTTAAGAATGGTTTGGGAGATATATTTCATGCAGTAGTTCTTTGCTGTGTTTAAAATAGCCTGACTTTTGTACTTTAGAGTCTGAATTCCCCTACCCTCCCAAGTGCTGTTGCATTTACATTAATGTTACCAAGAAGATTCTTTAGAGCAGCAGTATATGTTTCAGGCTCCTGTTAAAGCAAGAAGTGTGCAGCACTATATTACACTGGGTAATCATGAAAAATATTTATTAGCATTTAATAGCCACCAAAGCAAATTAAACCAAAGTTTTATTATCTGGGAGTACAATTTCTGATAATGGAGTAACAAACCAAGAAATTTATTTTTTATATTTTTAATGAAAGTATCACAAAAACATTGGAATGTGGCAACAGTAGAATTCTGACATCTAAATTTTCTATTCATCTTTATTAAAAAGTTGTATATTAACAAGTTTATATTAGAATTGTAATCAGAACTAAAATAAATTAAGAGGTTGGTTTGATATAAGGGTCCGCATATTCCATTAACTGGTGATTTACTTGTTTTAAATATATCTTTAGCTATTTCATATAGTAACACCATAGTTTGTGAGCCAGCTGCTGTTCATGCAAGGGCATCTTCTGGTCTTGGGAGGAAACTGCTGGAAAGCCTTGTGTGGCCAACAGCTGTTCACAAAATTCCAGGCCAATCATGCTTATTCAACAGTAGGAGCAAGAAGATGGACAAGTCAGCTATGGCAGTGAATGTAGGGTGACATAAGGACAGAGATGGCAGGTAGAGGATTGCTTTCATTGTAGACAGACTGTCAAGCACCTGAATTTTGATTGTGTAACCACAGGGGTGCTCCAAAACTGATAACTCTGAGAACCAGGTGTATATACCATAGGATCAGTGCTCTTGTAACTTGAAATGGTTGCTGAACAATTTCTGTTTGTCTACAACTCTGTCCCATCCCTTCTTCTTGATACATTATTTATTAGAGCTACAGTATACAAATCTTCCAAAAGAGGTGCTTTGCAAAAAGGAGAAGTGCAGATGAATTCCTTCTCTGAATAATTAAAACGGTGGCATCTTTTTCCAGGTTCATGTGACAGTTTCATAAATTATTTCTCTGTGTGTATAGTTTGGGAAAAAATGTCAATACTTTAATTACTGAAAGAGAAGTGTTTTGTATGCTATGCCCCACACTGTATTACAGAGTACCACTTTGAAAGCTTTTATACATCATTACGATTTGTAGAATGAAATAAGACCAACTGAGAAGGTGACTAGGTAAAAAATGGTCTGGTCATCCTATCTACCATTAATGATGATTAAAATTAAGATATCAGTTGGACAAGGTTCCTATGATAATAGCATATCTTACTAATATCTGCAGATCTTAGTTAAAGATAGATATATTGTGAGCTATTGAACAACTGGCAAGTTTCCTGGATGAAATTGTACTTGAAATGTGATTTGAAAAAATTAGGCAGCATAGCTACTATATATTTATATATCTATGTCTTTCAATGCTTTCTACTTTCTCTTTTTTTTCTATATAATATAGCTTAGTCTCCTCCTAGTATGTTTTTTTTTGGGGGGGGGAAGGGGGGAGATAATTTTGTTCCTAGGAAAACAATAGGGTTTTTTTTGCCATAAAAAGCTATATTCTAAAGCTTTTTTTTTCTCTGAGTGTCAGTAAAATCAATTTCAGTGACAGTTTGTTATGGTTTAAAAAAAAATCCAAAAACTGATGCCCTCCAGACATGTTGGAATACATCTCCAATAAAATATCCTGAATTATGGGAATTGTAACAAAACTGAATAGCACTAGGTTGGAAAAGACCGGCTTAAAATGTCCAATTGTTACTAAGTAATGGTAAATATTTAAATGGCATTTCAGTTGTGTTGAATAACATTTTTGTTTATCATTTCAGCTATGAAGTCTTATATTCCATTTTTCATTCTTCTGTGGAGTGCTGTTGGAATTTCAAAGGCTGCCAAAATAGTTATTGTGCCGCCAATTTTGTTTGAAAGCCATCTATATATTTTCAAGACCTTGGCTTCAGCTTTGTATGAACATGGCCACCAGACTGTTCTCCTTTTGTCTGAGGGCAGAGAAATCCCTCCATCAAGTCATTACAGACTACAACGATACCCAGGGCTCTTTAATACAACCACCTCAGATGAATTTCTTCAATCCAAAATGAGAAGAATCTTTTCTGGGAGTCAAACAGCATTGGAGCTGTTTGATATTCTGGATCACTATTCCAAGAACTGTGACATGGTTGTGGGCAACAAAAAGCTCCTGCATGCCCTGAAAAAGGAAAAATTTGACTTGCTACTCGTAGATCCTAATGAGATGTGTGGGTTTGTTATTGCCCATCTTTTAGGAATTAAATATGCTGTTTTTTCCACTGGCCTTTGGTATCCAGCAGAAGTAGGTGCACCTGCACCATTAGCATATGTCCCTGAATTTAATTCACTTCTCACAGACCATATGAACTTCCTAGAAAGATTTAAGAACACTATTGTTTATCTGGTTTCAAGATTTGGAGTCAGTTTTTTGATTCTGCCAAAATATGAAAGGATAATACAGAAGTATAGTGTACAGCCAGCAAGGTCCATGTATGAATTGGTTCATGAATCCAGCCTGTGGATGCTATGTACTGATGTAGCACTGGAGTTTCCAAGACCTACGCTACCAAATGTTGTTTATGTGGGAGGAATCCTGACCAAACCAGCCAGTCCTCTACCAGAAGTAAGGTTTGCTAAATTTTATTGTTATCAAAGCTTGTACAACTTGGGTATTATATGTGAATAGTTTTCATACTTATTTATTCTCAGGATCGTGTTGTAAGCATGCTACTTTATTTTGTTTCTATATGTTCCTTCTTTCCTCTGTGGTCCTCAGCTCCAGAGAATTTGAGGGAGTGCTTTTGATTTGGAGGAATATGACAGTAGGAAACTAATGAATAGAATATTTAAGTTATATATTGTTCAACCAGCTGTTCACCACATTTCCACATGAAGTTAAGAAACATGAAATTTCAATTGTTATAATCAACACCAGATAGTTCACACTGTTTGATATTTTAATAATTTTTATTTCAGTAAGTTTAAAAAGCGGAAGAGCTTCAAACCAAGTTAGTAAAAATTAATTGATTGTTTTTCACTAAATCTGTGAAAGAGATGTTTAAGATTGTTCAAATATATGCTATATCTATTTGTCATTAAGACAAATTATTTGTCTTAAAATAGTGCACTAAGTTGTAATTTGAATGATATAAGTCACAAGGTTTTGTCTGCTTTCTTTGGGACCTGAGTGTTTTTGTGTGATTCAGTAAAGAATCTTATATTTTTTAAATGATGTGTGAGTCACATAAAACACTGAAACATTGTTTGTAGTTGTATTAGCACATGCTTTTTAAATAATAAGTTTACTGTCTTTTTAAAAAGACATTCCAGTCAAAGGGTCCAAACAAGCATTTTTCTTAATCATCATCTAGAGGTAGTTACATAACATAAAAATAGTTTTTAATAAACTCCAGAAAATTATATCAATTATATCAGTGCAGTCTTGCTATTTAGCAGTTATCCATCATACCTTTCTTGCCATTTTTTTACTGTGCCTGTTTTCTGCATTTAACCCACTTGTGAACATTTTCTCTTTCATTCCTTGTAAATAGTAGCTGCCGATATGCTTGCTCTTTATTGTTCAGGTGCTGAATGGGGAAAGAGAAAGAAATACCTCACACCTCCCCTACTTTGCCAGTGTTACTAAATGTTCTGATATTTCTTTCTTCATTCTGAAAGTGGTGAGGGATCCAAATTATAATAAATGAGTATAAAAATGTTAAACTAAGGAAAATATCACTATTTAAATAAATTAAACTCTGCTTTTAAATCTAGTAATATGGAACAAATATATAAGGGGGAAAGTTTGAAAAAATTAAACCATGCAGTTGAGATTTCACTGTAAATTAGTACTTATTTAAAGATTATACATTTTCTAAATTGAGAGAAGGACAATATTTTTTCAGCTTTTCAGTTATATTTTTAAAATGTTTTAAAAAGTCTAATTAATTTCAAATCTAGTCCAAGGGGATCTGCCATGAATTCATCTCTTTTTATCATCATATTATTAATATGGATGAATATATAAAAGTATTTTAGAAATCACTGAAAAAACAGCCCTGAGTGAATCACATAGTGTGTGTGGTGTGTATGTGTTTCTTAAATGTTCTGTATGTATTGTTATTATATAATCCAGGGATAATGTTCTTAGCTATGGAAGTTGAATCACAAATGAGGCCTGTAAACACACAGAATTATTCATATGCAGACTCCTGCATGTCTTAGAAACACCTTCCCTCTCCCAGGGAACATAGTTATGATAGACATTTCCTCCAGCACTAATTAATCTGTTGGACAATTCCAAAATATTGACATTTCAGTATGATGCAAGAGGATAGGGTACTTGGGAATTTTGCATTGATAGCAGCAGCGGGAGAATGAACAGAATATTAGCAAATATAACAAATTTCATGAGTCGATCAAGGCTTGAATAAAAATAGAGAATAAAATATTCTAAAGAGACTATATTTGTCTGCCTGCAAGGTATACTTATTCTCCTTACTGAGTATACTGTGCTTCTGGAAAAAACTGTTCATTAAGGATATATTTTATTTTCTTTCCTTTTCCTTGTTTTTTTCAAAAAAAGTTTTTAGGAAGTGACATTGATAGGAAGATGCTGTTTTCTTCAGCACCAAACTGGAAGTGATAAAATCACTACTTAGCTATAGAAAAAAGAATAAATTAAGTCAGTTTACATTTTTACAGAAATTTAACAATTAAATTACATATTTACACAAATATCCCTCTGTGAAAATCTTACTCAAACAACAAATGGTTTGAGTAAAATTCAGTGATGAACACAAAAACTGCAGTTTGTTGCTAGGACATGTCATAAGAAAATACCAATAGGAAACAAAGACAACAACGCAAGCAAAAATTCTTACTTTAAGATCAAGTTTTATTGTTTCTAATAATTTGGAACATAAGAAATGAACAGATATAAAAGATATAATAGCAGTTATACACTTACATTAATAAGCCTTTGCAATAGGGTCCAATGACATATAGCAGGTCCTGCAAGGACTGCCTTATATCAAAGGGCCCCAAGTTGACCTCCAACCCTATCCTATATACTTTTCTTCTAACCACATACACACTTCACAACTTCACTGTCACTTTCTGTGAACACCTGTGTATTTTACTTTCAGTTCCTTATTTCTAACAGTTTCATTCTTCCTGTTTTAAATGTATCCATACAAGTGCATACTTTTGCAAAAATATGTTTCACAATTAGCAATGGCTCAGAAGGATTACAAATAGTTCCGGTACTTTTTGAAAACATCCTAACTGAAAACTTAGGTTTGTATCTCTTTCTTCTGGGGCCTGCTATCATCCATAGGATTTACTGAATCTAATAGATCAATAAGCTTTTTTTTTTATTCCCACAGATAGTAAAAATTTCTGGACACATGGATTGCTACCATTTATCAAATGAAATCAGGCAATGCCTTTCTGTCAGTGAAAATTTTCCAAACTGGGACTCATAATATCAAGCTGCAGATAGCCATCCAGCGGGAGTTTGTTGCTGGGAAGTACGTGCGCGCCAAAAGTAATGGCCATTGTTTTGCTTTTGTTTTAAAGACTGCGTGGCCACGTTATTTGTAACTCGAGCTGTGTGAGGTAGTTTTCCTTCCTGATCAGACGTTTTTCTTCAGATAACCTAAGGAATTATTACACCTCATTTTCTTATTAGATTCGAGGCCATCTGTGCATTATTGTTGGCTTAACCCTCACAGCCTTACCCACCCAGAGGCAAAACAGCGAGCACCCAGGCCCATGTCCGCCTGTGCAGGGAAGTTGTTGAAGTTGTCTTTATTATCTTGGCCTGTCAGGCGTTCTTAATTTGGCTGTTTGGATATTCACTATATCAAGCTGTTTTTTCTATTAATTTAGATATATGTATTTATATCTACATAGGTGATTATCATTCACAATAATAATAATAATAATAATAACAACAACAACAACAACTATTTGGGTGTCAATAATGACATCATTGCTGGATTCCTGTTCCAGTTTATCCCACCCAACGTGCTCAAGAAATTTAGTACTAGTGCTACAGTAAACATGAGCTGTGCCTGGATCCCAGAATCTAAATGATCTATGATTGGCTTCGTAACCTACAAAGAATAATTTCTTAGCTCTATGTTACCCTTTCATTTTTACTTGTGAGGGAATATACACCCATCTGGAGCTCCAAATGTATGTAGATAACTTAAATTGATTTTCTGCCATGCCACCGAGTGAATGGCAATTCTCCAGTTGTTGTGTTCACTACATTGTTTAACACATGATTGCTACACATTATGGCTTCCCCCACAGTGTTTCAGGCAAACCCGAATCAGATAACATAGTGCGATCCATGGCTTGTAACGTTTGCCCTCTTCGTTCTGCAAATGAGTTATGTTGTGATCTGTATGGTGCAGAACATTTATGCTCGACACCAGCCAATTTCAACATAGTTTGGAATCTCTTGTTAATAAACTCAGTCCCATTATCAGTAACTAAAGTAATTACTTTACTCATTTTTCTCTCAGCAATTCTTAGCCAATTAAAGAAATGTTGGAATGTTTCTGTTTTGTTTTTCATGAGATAGCAGAAACTGTACCATGAGTAATGGTCCATTATACTCAAAGCATAGCAGGCATCTCCCAAACTAGGTTTTTTAGGACCAGTTATGTCAGCAAACACAACCTCTAAAGGTTCTTTGGTCTTAAACCCATTAAGTCTGTTTGTTGGAATAACCTTGCTCTTCTCCTGGCTACAGGCATTGCAGTTTAAATACTTGCTACAGGGTTTTAATGTTACTCACTCTGACAATTCAACAGTTTGTTTGAGCATTTTGAAATTAATGTGCCACAAACGTCTATGCAGAAAATGTATACATTTGTCATGTGGCTTAACATTGTTTTTTTTTTTGAAACAAATTTTTATTAGTTTTAAAGATAAAACAACACATCATTAACCATTGAATATCATAAACACATAAAACCTCTTAACATTGTAAGTCCTTACAAGTCAAACAAAACATTATTTTTATACAGCATAATTCCAATTTATCCCATCCCCATATGGACACGCAAATATCTTTCAGCAAATTTCTCATTATTTCTCTTTACTCCTATTCAATTTCATTTCTCTTCCATATTTATCCATTTTATAGTCATCATATTCTTTTCTTTCTGGCTTGTTTAAATTATTCTCATCTAACATTCCTCCAAGGTTTTATTGATTCTTTTTCCCTTTTTTTTTTTATAAAAAACAAATTTTGTTAGTTTTATCATAAGCACAATACACAAGACATACAAACACAAAACATAGACAAAACTAAAAGATCTTTTCTGAAGGTTGTCTGTTCCCGGGTTAAAACTCTTTACACAGACACAAATTCAAACATCATATTCAACCCATATCTCCTTCCATATCTTATTATCATTTTCTTTTTTATATATATATATAAAAACCATTTTTATCAGTTTTCTAAAAACAATGCACAAAAAATCAAGGCATAACAGCTTATAAATTCTTTTCTAAAAAAAAAAATAATAATGATAAACCAATAAGGCATTACATTTCCAGATTATACTATCAATATTTCATATAATATTAACTTCATATCTTGTCCCTACTTCTCTTTTCCATCCAAATTATTTATCAATTAACATTTTATTGCCTTTTATCAATATACAAAATCAAAAAAAAAAAGCATATATATCCTTCCATATCTTATTACCATTTTCAACAACATTCTTTGTCTGTTCTATTTCCAATCATCCATTCATCTTTTTTCTTTTACTATACTTCTCCTGTACACCAATTGGAGTAACATCTATAACTCATTACCTAACTTAAAAATACTACATATAGCAATCTTTCTTGGGATTCTGTTTAAAAGATTCTAAGATTACATAATAAGTTTTATGTTCTAAATATACATATAAAAACACACTCTTATATACCCTCCAGAATCCCTCTTTTAATCTAAATTAAATTCACCCATTGTCTCTAAATAAACTTTTTTTCTTTAAGTCTTGCTTCCCCCCATTAAGGCTTCTCCTCCCCCTCTTTCTCTCTTGCTTATTCTTCTCCTTGCCCTTTCTACCCCTTTGCTTTTTCTCTTCGCTTTTCTTGTTCCTTTTCCTTTGCTTTCTAACCTTGCCTCCATCTTTTCGCTCATTTTTCTCTCTTTTGGTTGTTTTTATAATTCTTAAAAAACCCTTTTTCTTATCCTTTTTCTCCTCCTCTCCGGAAGGGACCCATTGTTCATCAAAGATGGCTTCTTCTTCCTCTTCTTCCTTGTCCCAGTCCTTCTGCGTAATCAACTTTTCAAAGGAACATAACGCCATTTCTAAGAATTGAAACAAAGCGCCCAAAGTATCTTCTTTTTTATATTTTTGATATTCAATCTCTAGTTCATCCACAGACGATGCCATTATGAAAAGGGAAACTTTTTCCAAAACAACCACAAGTATTTTTAATCAAAGACAATCAAAAGCAATTAAAAAAAGAGAAAAAAAAAGTTCCAAAAGTTAATACTTTTCTTCCTTCTTCTCTTTCTCTTTCTGAATTAATTTTTAATCAAAGAGGTCCAATTACCATACATCTTCTTTTGGGATCCACAAAGACGTTCTAGACAGTCTCCTCCTTTTTCAGTTTCTGCTCCAATTTTTTTTTTCTCCCTTCCCACTTGCAATAACAATTTTAAATAATCAAAAATCCATACCTCCAGCAGAGATTTTCCAATTTCTTAAATTTTTCAATGTCCAAAAATCCCTTTATCTCTTAACTTAGCTTTCAAAGCAATCCACTTTCAATGTCTAATATCCAAATATTTCTGCTTTTTCCATGGGGTGGGAGAATAAAAAAAAATAAAAAAAAGTTCCCTTTAACAGCTTCTCCGCCGCTTTTCGCTCTTCTTAGGGATACAATGTATCCTCCAGCAACAAGCAGCTCAATTCCAGGCAATTTGAAAGTTGTTACTTGACCCGGCTCAGACAGAACTTTCACTCTTCACACTTCCTCCAGCACAGTTCTTACCCGGTTGCTGGCTTCTTCGTGGCGGCCATTGCTGACCGCCGCTCCACCGCCTTGGGAAAAAGGGGTTTTCTCGGAGAAAGGGGGGGTCTGCGATGCCCCCACCTCCCTTTCCAACTCCCCTCTGTCTTCAGCTGTCCCTACAGGGCAGCCATATCCCCCTGACCCATCTGGATCGGGGGTACCTCAACGGCTAGCACAGCAGGAATCGCGAGCTGTCGCGAATTCCTGCTGCCCCGAAGCCACGCAAACCGGAAGTCCGTGGCTTAACATTGTTATAAACCGAGTTAGCCATCTTCAACTGGTCATCATGTATCACATATATATCATTCTCTAAATTAGCAGTAACACTTTTACTCTCTTTCTCTATTATACAGTTATCTCCCCTAAAGGTGACTACATAACCAAGATTAAATAAAGCCCTTACTGATAACAAATTAAATTTCAGTTTAGGTACATATAACATAGTTAAATGCTCATTTACACAAGAACATTATGCAGTACCTTCACCAGATGCTTTCATCTTCCATCCATTTGCCAATAATACATGTTGCTTGCTCGTAGACATTTTTACAAACCTCTCTCTATCTTTAGTAATGCACTGCGATGCTCCACTATCAACAACCCACAAATCATGGTTTGCAGTTGAATTGCTAGATATGGCTAAACTAACATTCTTCTTAGCCTTCTGGTGATTACCAGTATTCTGTTGTTTTCCCTTCTTACAGAATCTAGCTATATGTCCCCTAGCCCCACAAGAAAAACATTTCTAACAGTATAGGCAGTTGAAAACAAATCCTCTTCTTGTGGTTGTTCCTTTCTCAATTGGTTCCAATCCAGTCATCTTCCTGCTACTTCTAACAACCATCTGGTTATGTCAGTCAGCGTCAGTTCATCTCTGGTCAGGACTTCCAGTGAAGATATGTAATCATCATAACTTTCATCCAATGAGGAAAGAATTATGTAAACTTGGTGCAGCTCTGAAAATATCATGTAGCTCTTTTCATGTAGCTCTTGAAAAGTTCTTTTCATGAAGTTCAAATGAGCTAACATATCTCCACCTTTCAGAAGACGTGCTCTAAACAGCTTACGTGTAAGATGTATGTGTGCACTTACACTGTCACGAACATAAATCCTCTTCAAATTCTCCCAACACTTAGCAGCAGACTCTTTATGAATGTAGACTAGCTGCTGGTCACTCAGTGTTAGTCCAATTATAGAAAGAGCTTGTTTGTTGTTCTGTTTAAAGTCAGCTAACTTCTTGGCATCGTCCTCATTATCTGGATCCCAAGCATTTACATCCAGTGGATCTTGAACTACAGTCCATAACCCTTCTCTATGCAGAAGTAGACTGTACCTCATAGACTAGGAAACATAGTTTGTTCCATCCAACCGGGTTATCAGTGATAAACTTGCTGGCGGGTCTTGTGCCATCTTTACCAGGACAGTAACCCACAATTAAACAGTAAACAACTGTCTGTATACAGTACTGTGCATTCACACCAGCTCTCAGTTATCTGACCTGGGCCCATAACCAGTGTTGAGGTAATTCCCCGTTAGGAGAATGAGCGCACACAGGGAGACGTAGTGAGATTGGTGAAGAATATCACACAACCAGCACACAGATACACTGTATAATAAAAATGTTGGTTTTTACTTCCAGTAAAACCATTAAGCAAAGTTCAACAAACAGTCCAAGTCATTCACGGTTAAAGCAGTCAGTTTTCAGTCCAGGGATAATCCAAAACCAAAGTCCAGTATCATAAACAGTTCAGTAACAGACTTACATCAAATCCAAGAAGAACTATGATCAGCAACAATCAATAGGGAAATGCAGGAACAGCAATACTCTCACCAACGGGGCAGAACAACCCAGGTTTCTGGCTCCATCTTACGGACATTTGAGGAACCACACCCAATTACAATTTTAGCATTCCCTTACAGAGACAGTATTAAAATGTCTATCCTGGTTTATATGTTTATCAACCCAACTGTAAGGTGACTTACATTCCTAACAACAATAACAACAACAACAACAACAACAACAACAATAATAATAATAATAATAATAATAATAATAGCAGTCATTGCATTCAAAATACAATGACATTTGAAAGCTACTCCAGCACAGTGCCCCAAACACCACATCACAATCACACTTCACAGTATTTATTTTTTATTATTATTATTATTATTATTATTATTATTATTATTATTATTATTATTATTATCTAAAACCTATTTAAAATATATATTAAGTTAGATAGTTTAAAAATGCCACTTTATACATAGAACTAAATCACAAATGTACTATTTGATTCAAGGCAATTATTGCCTTGGAAAAGAAACTGTTTTTCAGTCTATTAGTCCTCATTTTAAGACACCTATAACATCTCCCTGAGGGTAACAATTTGGAATATGAATGACCAGAATGAGAATGAGCTGTGGAGATTTTTTGTGCTCTGGAGAGGAGTCTGGTCTTCGCAATCTCTTCCAAAGAAGAAAGAGAGCATGATTTTTTGTGCTGTGTTTATAACTCTCTGGAGCATCTTCTTATCCACTACAGAGCATCCAGCACATCTCACCATTACACAGTATGCCAAAATGCTTTCGATGGTAGAACAGTAAAAAGTAACCAGCAACTTCTCACCCAGACCACTCTTTTTCAGCAGCCTTAGAAAGTGCAGGCACTGTTGGGCCTTCTTTGCAGTGGCCATAGTGTGGACCGACCAAGTAAGGTTGCCGGAAATATGAGTTCCTAGAAATTTAAAACTATGAACACTTTCCACACAATCTCCATTGATATATAGTGGGAGAGGCTCTGCTTTGCATCGTCTGAAGTCTATAATCAATTCTTTGGTCTTTTTGATGTTCAGGGCAAGGTTATGACTCTTGCACCACAAGACCAGTCTGAGAACCTCTGACCTATAGGCTGTTTCGTCGTCTTCTGATATGAGTCCCACCAATGTGGTGTCGTCTGCAAATTTTATTATAAAGTTAGTGGGACAAGAGGGAGTGCAGTCATAGGTGTAGAGTGAATACAAAAGGGAGCTCAGTACACAACCCTGTGGAGAACCAATGCTGAGAGCAAGAGTGGAGGAAAAATAGCTGACAATCCTAACGGTTTGGGGTCTGTTAGTAAGAAAGTCCTTTATCCAACAGCAGATGTGAGAGGAGAGGCCCAATTCTAGCAACTTCTTAATCAGTATATCCGGAATGATGGTATTAAAAGCTGAGCTGTAATCAATTAAAAGCATCCTTACATAGCTCCCACTATGCTCCAGATGTTTCAATGCAACGTGGAGAGCCATGGCAATAGCATCCTCTGTGGATCTGTTATTCCAATAGGCAATCTGGTATGGGTGAAGGGTCAATGGGAGGCAATCCTGTATATATTTTAAGACCAGTCTTTCAAAACACTTCATAATTATGGGTGTGAGAGCTACTGGTCTATAGTCATTTAAAGTATCAGGAGAGGGTTTTTGGGGAACTGGAATAATAATGGAAGTTTTGAGACAATATGGAACAATGGCTTGTGTAAGAGAAAGGTTAAAAGTATTTATAAACACACAGGCGAGCTGGTCAGCACATGCTTTGAGTACCTTCCCAGGTACCCCATCAGGGCCAGTGGCCTTCTTTATATTCACTGCTCTAAGCACCTGCTTCACATCATATTCTTATACTGTGAACAGCTAAGTACTGGTGGTTTGTAGAGGCAGTGAAGACCTATTCAATTCGAACCGGGCAAAGAAGCAGTTTAATTCTTCTGCCAGTGTTGCGTTCTTTTTGATCGATATGGGGTTGTTGCCCCTGTAATTAGTGATGTGTTTAATTCCCTGCCAAGCCCATTGTGGATCATTATTTGTGAAGTAGATTTGTTATTGTTGTTATTAAAGTTTATTTATGAAGCATGCTTTATTGGGGGCTTGAGCAGGATTATAAACTTTATTAGGAAAAGAATGAAAACATGCTGACATACTTCTAGCATACTGCCAATAGCTCCAGATAATTTTTTTAGTCTTGGAGTGTTCTGTCCCCTCATTAGCATTCTTGAGATCCCCGCGCTTTGATTAGCCAAAGCGCGGGGCACTCTGATTGGTTAGGCGAGCCGCGCCGATTGGCTCGCTAGGGATCTCCCGCGATTGGTCTATTCAAATTGCGGGAGATTCAAAGCGGTGCCATTGGCCGCGGCCGCCATGGCTAAAGGAATAAAAGCCGCGAACTTTTCCTATAGCCCCAGTTCGGTTCCCACATCAATAAAAGAGCTTGATACTAAGTCACCGACTCCTGGCATCATTTCCGAAGACACAACATGGAGGAAAAAAGTGAGGAATCATTTGGTCTCTTTAGCTTCATCTTACATTTAGCTTTGCCACCTGAGTAGTGTAGATGAGAAGACTGGATTGGGAAAGGTGAGATGGTGGGAGATTAGGCTTGAAAAATGAATGGTAAATGTTTTGTTTGCAAGCCAGTTCATTACATTTATCTGTCTATCTCTCTGGTATATGTATTAGGACACCATTTTGCTGCATTAATGGGAATAATAAGCATAGCACTTCAGAATCAAAAATGGTACCAAATAATACAAGTTTGAGAACCTATGTGGTTTCAACTACAAGTGCCATCATTCTTTGTTGTTAGCTGTCCTGGTTAAGAGTTATATTTCACACTGTCCTAGTGTGAGATTTCCATGGAAACAAAATGAAAAATCCTTTTGTAACACCATAGTAGTATTTCTAAGTCTTGTAGCAGAAGCATCAGTGAGCCACAAGGACTGGATTTTCAGAGGATATCTTACCAAATTGATATATAATTGATCTGGGTGTGGAGACATGATAATGGTTTTTAATAAAAGTTTGCTTTGATCTAAATTCTCAATTTGATTTTAGCCTTTATTTTTATAATTTATGTATTTATTTGAAGAATGAACCAGAATCACTTTATATAAAAATATACCTCGACAAATGAATACTCAGGGTTTCATTAATAAATGCTGAAAACCATATAAAATCAAGCATATTTTAAATTGTAGCCATTTGTACATTTTTAAAGGAGATAATATAAATCTATAATTGTACTTTCAGTTTATTGTCTGAGTTACATATTAATTGCAAGTATCTTTTTCTATCAAGGATTTGTCAGAAAAATATTAGGAAATAGTCACTGATGCTTCTGCATCTCTGATTCCAAGAACTGAAAAGAGACCATTTTAGACATTGAAGCTCAGTTATATTTGTATTTGCGTGTGTTGTTTATCTGAAACAAAGCTCAGTATTAGGCACCACTGGTTACTGCCAGCTGGGACCACACACTATATAGTCACAGCTGTGCATTTAGCATTTATGCCTGCAAAGAATAGCTAATTAAAAAAACTCTAAGAGGACAAAGAACACTCAGTAGCATAAGTACAATACCATATCTGTCTTGTAATCATGTATTTTAAAATACTAAAGTGCTTAAAACTCTGAGAAGCATTCTAATAGCATCTTTTTTTCTTTTTTAATCCTTTATTATTTTTATAAATAATTAAAGATTGTGAATATATTTAATATTCCTTTGTTCTACTGTTTTTTGCACAACAATGTGATGTGAGTTGCACTGAGAAAAAGTGACTGTCTCATTTGATGCTTAAGGCAGAATTAGAATTCACCAACTCCTGTTTTCTAGCCTGATGCCTTAACCATTTCATCCAACTATTCATTTTCCATTTTATATAGGCGTCGCGGCTCGTTAGAACAAATCAAATTATAGGATTATTTGGTGCATTGATAAATATTTCTCTGGGAAGATGTTCTGAGCACCTCACACTTTAGAGATCTCAGAAACCTCACTTAAACCTATTTGATAATTTTGTGTTTTGATATTGCTGAGTTCTGCTGAAACTAGTCCATGTCTCAACATTTTCTAAGTCTGTTTCATGCAGTGGATTGGTAAGAGGTCTTAATTTTGCCAAATCATTTATATTTTTGAGCCAGCAACTGGGAATGATGCACCTGGGTATAATAATGTATGAGGCCCATAAACTCCAAAAGTGGAAGGTCATATTAAGGCTAAAAAATATCAGTTACAAGATTTCTTCTGTTTATAGCAATTGCCATTTTCAGTGCTCACACTGTTACAACCCACAATTCCTATGTCCTCATCCCTCATCCCTCTGCTTCTGTTGTCTATGCCTAGCCCTCAAGTGTAAAACCTAAGAGGGTTTCCTAAGTAGATTATAATTTATTGAATCAGTCTTAGAAGGTGAAGTATTCATCACGATACTGTTTTTTGACTAATGGAAAACAGAAGTGGATCTTTGGTGAGCTAAAATTACTCCATAATTTCCTTTTCAGATATTGCTTAGCAATAGGGATTTTTTTCCATGAGACCCACAGTCCTCCTAGTTATCGGGAATGCCACTAATCCTGTTCATCATCATAGGCTCTGCCAGCAGAATTTCTGGCAATTCTACCCACGAATCATGAGAAAATCGAGCATTAAAATGGTTCTGGTCAGGCTGTCTGATCCATGCCATTCCAAGATTCCAGTTATAGCAATAGACATATCAGTGCAGAATCATCATGATACAAATCTCAATATTGCTGTCTAGAGACTTGCTGGATATGATGGTAATAAACTTTATTTATCTAGAGTTTTGTCTCCAAATGGTGAATTACTTAACTGATAAATTACTGATTAATTAACTAGCTAGATATTAATTATTCTTACAGTTTTGTAGTTGTGTCCTATGATGACATAGCAAGTTTAGGAACTGTAGTTCTGTAATTGGTGTGTTCTGTTTTTCACACTTTCCACATGAGTTCGTCTTTCTGAACTGGTGGTGCATTCTTTCTCAGACTTTGCTGTTTTTTGTTTTGATTATAGATGCATATAATATGAGGTGGGAAGCCTGCAGTTAAAGCATACATACACAAATCCAGTGGAGAAACAATACTAATAACTGGAATTGTTTACAATATTCAGGCTGCTGCATGTATTCAGTCAATCATTCAAGTTTCTCTTTGATAGTTCTATAGTAGTAACATCAGTGGTGGGATTCAATTCAGTTCTGAGGGCGTGGCTTGGTAGGTGTGGCAGGGGAAGGATACTGTAAAATCCCCATTCCCTCCCCACCCCACCCCACTAACCTGCTTTCCAGCTCCGTTCTCCTGTGCAGGGCATCAAAAGAAGTCCCAGACGATCAGCTGGGACTAGGGAGGCAGAGAATAGATGGGGGTGGGGCCAGTCAGAGATGGTCTTTGCCAGTTCTCCAAACCACTCAAATTTCTGCTACCGGTTCTCCAGAACTGGTCAGAATCTGCTCAATATCACCTTTGAGTGGCGTGCATAAACCAGTAGAGTGGCATGAAATTGCCCTCTTTACTCAACCTCTTTCTGAGGCTTTAGGATTGGTATGCGTGGCCCCATATCTCTTTCTTATGGCTAGTCATCTTACAGAAAAAGACAGTGTGCTGGCATATGTTCCTAGCTGCATGAATTAATTACAATAATTTGTTCTTGATAGCCTCTTTTGTAGATGGGGTATTCAAGAAATAAATATTTTTCATTCCATGGCAACCTTGACTGTGTTCAATATTTCAGTGGATGGTGGCATGATCTCAATTCATTTGCAGACACCAGTGTCTCTGGTTATGTTGTAGCTTGATTGCCAAGCTGGTCAAAAAATTATTTAAGATGATACCGTGTTCTCATAACTCTCTGCTAGGTTTGCTGAACTTTAAGTATCCAAATATAGCTTTGTATCAGGGACATTCATATTTCACTTTGGTAAGATATTTCTGTCAGTCTTCCATGATCAAGCTAAAGGTATAAACTGAGACCATTCAGAACTTTTTCCATGAAAGTGGTTATAATATTAATTATTGATTAATAACATGTATACAGCCCAACTTGCAATGACTCTGGATGGCTTACAACAGTCAGATAAAATTATAATAAACAATAAAAGATAAATATAAAAGATACCCAGTATAATAAAACTCTGTATCTTACTTTCACTTTCCCCGGGGAAAGAGCCAGCTCTTTTCAATTCTGATGGCAAGCACCGTTATTTGCATCCCATTGGACACATTGCTGGTTGTTTGCCGTTAGTCTTTAAATAGTTAAATAGTTTCTGTATATGTGAATCCTTCAGTTAATCTAGGACGAAATTTATCACTTGTTCTGTTTTTATTTTCAATGCCCTTTAAGCACTTGACCATGGGTTCATACCTCTTGATTGCTTGGAAAATAGTCTCTTAGTGGTTTTCACATCAGCTTAACAGAATAGTAGATTATATTTATTGATAAACTTATATTGCATTTAGTTCTCCTTTGACATAGTGCCTTTTTATTATTAAGGTAGTCTTGAGCTTTCATTTGTGCAGGATCAAATTCTACCTAATTTCTTCCTTAAGCCCTCTACAACTCAGATGAAATACGTTAGATCTGCTGTTCATTCTGGAAGGATGAGATTCCCTAAGCAATGCAAGTAGCTGTCAAAATTCTGGTTACTACCATGTTTCCCATAAAATAAGGCCGGGTCTTATATTTTTTTGATCCCCGAAAAAACGGCTAGGCTGTCTTTTCAGGGGTGACTTAATTCCCCCTCTTGTACCCTCATCTAGAGCGCCCTGCGGGCAGCCTCGCCACCAGCCGCTCCTAATGGGTGATCATGGCGAAGCACAGAGAGTTCCCTACTCCCACCAAACACCTTTGCTGCAGACCCAAAACCTTTGACACCCGCCGCTGTTGCTTTCCCTTCTGCCCATTCTGCCACCACGTTTGGAGCTGCCGCTTCCTTGTTTGGAGTGCCGCTGCCATTTGGAGCACTGCCATCACGTTTGGAGATGCCACTTCTTACGTTTGGAGCTGCAGCCGTGTTTGGAGTGGCGGCGGTGCTCCAAATGGCGGCGGTGTTCCAAACAGCGGCAGTGCTCCAAACGCAGAAGCAGCAGCTCCAAATGCAGTAGCAGCTCCAAATGCGGACATGGCAACTCCAAACAGCGGCAGTACTCCAAACAGCAGTGGTGTTCCAAATGCAGAAGCGGCAGCTCCAAACGCGGCAGCAGCTCCAAATGCGGAAGCGGGACCTCCAAACGGCAGTGGTGCTCCAAACAGCGGCAGTGCTCCAAACGTGGAAGCGGCAGCTCCAAACGCGGTGGCGGCATATGCAGAAGGGAAATCAACAGCGGCAGGCGCTGAAGGTCTTGGGTCTGCAACAAAGGTGCTTGGCAGGAGTAGGAGCTCTCCGCGCTCTGCCATGATCACCCATTAGGAGCAGCTGGTGATGAGGAATTGCTGCCCTTGGGGCGCTCCTAACGGCAAGTCCCCCCGCCCTTCCCCCCATTTTGCATGTTTTAAAATAGGCCTAAATTTGGGGGGAGGGGCTTAATTTCATTTTATCCCTGGAAAACATGCTGGGTCTTCCTATTGAGGGAGGTCGTATTGTTGGAGAAACACGGTAATAGACTCTGTTATTATCTGAAAATACATCCCTAGCAATTGGATATCTGCACACATTAGACAGATCAATCACTAATAATTGTTTCAATGCCATGTGTGCCATTGTGGGATATTTCACACATAGCAGTCTGAAGAAAACTTTTTACTTTTATTAGCCATTTCTGTCTAAACAACAAATTCCACTTTGCAATCTTTGGGCATATGATGTTATCCCCTAGTATTTTCCAGATTTCACCCATTCTTAGGTAACATTTCTTGTTCATTACCCTTACATCTGAATCAAATATCACACTAAAGGATACTTGACTCTAATTGAAATTTTTTAAGTCACCTGTGAATTCATACAATCTACCTCTTTTTCAAGGAACAGTAGGTCAGTGTCAGCCCTCAAGGTTTTAATTAGGTGAAAACCGTGGAAACCTTCAGAGTCGGTTTTCACCAGATCTGTGCCAATATGATATATCCAATAAAGCTATTCTTTGAGGAATCCACTTACCTCAGAGTTTTGCTTACTATGGATCTATTATTTGGAATCCTGACATTTAGCTTTAATATTACATTTATTTTCTTAAACTGTCCAAGTCAAGCCACTTTGAGCATAGGATAAGAGCCTCTTAAATAGTAATTGGACTATTTATTGATTGATGAATCTTCAATTAAATACTATGTTATTGTTATGACATCATACTTTTATTGGATGTATTTACAATAGTAAGTTTGTTGATAGCAAGCCTATTATTTCCATAGGAACTGCAAACATGGGTGAATGGTGCTACTGAAAATGGCTTTGTCCTTGTATCATTTGGAGCTGGAGTGAAATACTTACCTGAAGATATAGCTGATAAATTGGCACATGCTCTGGCTAGACTTCCTCAAAGAGTAATTTGGAGGTAAGTTATATTACTGTCATTATTTAATTTATAAATAAAGTAGGATTGATGAATGTTTTTGTTTTATGGAAACCTGTGGATCCGAGAGTAAAGTATCTATTCCTTTTCTCATTTTTACATAAAAGTTTCTGTCTGGTTCTGGAAAAACTTTCCTCTCACAATTTCAGTTATTTTGTTTCAATTTCAAAAACAGCAGTGAAATCTTGGGTGAGATGCAGTACTTGTTCATTCCATCAGGTTAGAGTCAGTAAGAGGCAGGGGAGCTATTGGCTGGTTTTGCTTCATGTAGCAGTCTAACCAAAAGATTATGTTGCTGGATCTTATGAATGCCTAGTGCATTTGCTGAGTGTGAGGGTGTACTTATTGTTAAATGTTCTTTCCAAATGGAAAAACTTCTATGTTGTAATCCAGGTCAGTCAATATATGGTGACATTTGGGTGTTTCTGGTCAAATTGTACAGTTCGTTTAATCTCTTAAGTAAATAGAAATTGATGTAATATAATGATAGGTTAAACAAAATGTATTTCTGAAAATGTAATGTGTATATATCACTTAGGTGTGCCTGTTAACATTCAGAATTAAAAATCAGTGGATATAAAGCAGGTATCTGAAATGGACTGCCTTTGCAGCTGACTCAGCACTATGTTTGTTTTAGTGCAAAGTTGTTAATCTCCTACTGGTGCCTTATCATTGTGGGGGTATTATCAGAAGTGATTAAGGAGTAGTGCCAGGACTGCATGTCAGGAGTATAATTCATATTTACCATGAAAACTATCCCAGCTGCTGAAGTTGAACTAAAGTATGTGTGCCTTTGTCTCAACAAAGGCAATCTTTGAAAAGTAATAGACTTCTATAACACGAGTAGGCAAGCTATTCTGTTTTATAGTTCACACAATCAGGAAATTCCTATTAATTTCAAATTAGGATATATCTCTTTAAAGCTTCCACTTATTGTTTTTTGTCCTATCCTCAGGCACTGTGGAAAATAAATCCATATTCTCCTCCATGTAACAGTTATTCTAGAAAAACTATATCATATCTCCCATTAGCTTCTTGTTTTTATGCTAAACCAGTAATGGTGAATCTTTTATGCTAACTTGACTGTGCTGATGTGACATTCTCCCCTTCCCAGCGAAAGGGATACAATTCTCCATCTCCCTTCTATCTAGGCCACTCTGAACAACAGCACTCAGCAGCAACACCAAGATTGGGCCTAAAGCAGAGGCCCTGGACTCGATTTCAATCCTAGCACACACACCCTAGGCCACTGAAAAGCACCACCTCACACTTTTCTTCAAGGTATGAGAGCCCCAGTGGTGCAGCACTCCCTAGGATCTGCAGCACGCCACTTAACTTTCAGGTGATATTCTTTTTCTGTTCACCGATTCCTGTGCTACTCAGGGCTGTTCCATATTGCACAAGGCCTTTGTTCTTGAGGCAGCTTCAGAGAATACTCACATTACTTTACCTCTTGCTTGTCTTCAACACCATCAGCTATAGTATACTTCTTTGCAGGGGTTGGGGATGGGCAGCACTGTATATTTCACTGTTTTTCTTCCTTCCTTGGTGGTTGCTTCCAGTAGTGTTGATCAGGAGTGAGAAATCCACCCCTAGCCCTGTTTTGTGGGGCTCTGCAGAGTTCAGTTGTTCTGTTTAACATTTACATGAAGTTGCTGTGGGTGAGTTCATCTGTTGTCATGGAGCGAGGTTTTAGTACATTGCTGATATCCATATGTACATTTCCGCATCTGGTGAATTAAGTGATGCTATTGAGGTCCTTTTTTGGTGTTTGGAAGCTGTGGGAGTTTGAATGGGTAATATCAAACTTCAGCTGAACCCTAGCAACACTGAATGGCTATAGGTTTGGAGACTTCCAGGGTTTCAGAAATTGCCCTCCTTAGTTCTATTTTTGCTTTTGTTTTGTTTTGTTTTGTTTTTGTCCTATATGACACTGAATCTGGATGTGCAACTAGTACAGGGGCATTAGTAGATAACTTTTAGAATGTTGTGCTTGGTTTGGGGTAAGTTGTGTTTGAAGCTGTGACAGAGTCCCTGGAGATCATTAACCAAATAGTGGGAATTATCTGGCCTGAACTAGTAACAACTTTGGTTGGTCAGTCTGGTGGCTTGGGGAGGCAGTGTATGTGACATGAGAATCCTTTTCTCTTACCTGCTGAGGTGGGCCTGGAGGATTGGAGCTGCTAGTGAAGGCAGCTGGGTTGTACTGATGGCGGTTGGTGCTGATAATTGTGGTAGCAGAGACACCAGCCAAGACACCAGGGAAAAGAAATGAGATGGTAGTCATCTGAAAAAGCTGGGAGGCATTCAGAGGCTTTGCTCCCCAGATTACCAGGTGTGAGACATTATTAGGTTGGTCATTAATAGGGACCAGTTAAGACTGATGCTTGTGTACCAGCCTTCCTGCTATATAGCAACTTTCTTGCTTAAGCTTTTCAACTCCATGATTGGGCTAAAAGAAAGATTGCCCAGATTTATAGTTTGGCATACTTCAATCCTGTCTTCTCTGGGTATTAAGTCACAGATGATTTGGGAGTTCATAACCATCATAGAAGCCCTGGACCTGTCCCATCATTTAAGGCCAACACAAAACCAACTTGTTTTTTTTTTTTTTTGGTGAGAGCAATAGCATAGTGTTCTGAAATTGGGGAAGATATTGTTTTCTTTCCTTCCATAGTCATATCACTCCCTAGTAATCCCCAATTCTTTGATGCCATCACTCTCTGCAGGGAGATTGGACCTATTTGAACAGCTCATCCCAGATGACTAATGGACCCATTTGGGTTCCAGAGATAGTTTGGGGTTATTCCACAAAGTCTAGTACTTGATTCCCCAAAAATTGGTAACTGCAGCTTTGTATCATATCATGCCTGAGCAGCCCTTCCACACCCATAGCTCTTGCAGTTCTCCATGTTATACAGAAGAAGGAAAGAAAGAATTTTAAAAAGCTAATGGATGCCTAGAGCCAGCCTTTTGTAAGGTTCTAAAGACCTCCAGATGGGGACTGCAGCCAAGAAATTAAAAGACACTTGCTCCTGGGGTGGAAAGCTATGGTAAATCTAGACAGCATACTAAAAAGCAAGGACATCACCCTGCCAACAAAAGTATATATAGTCAAGGCTATGGTTTTTCCAGTTGCAATGTATGGCTGTGAAAGTTGGATCATAAGAAAAGCAGAGACATCACCCTGCCAACAAAAATATATGTAGTCAAGGCTATGGTTTTCCCAGTTGCAATGTATGGCTGTGAAAGAAAGGCTGAGCGCCAAAGAATTGAGGCCTTTGAACTATGGTGCTGGAGGAGACTCCTGCGAGTCCCTTGGACTGCAAGGAGATCAAACAGGTCAGTCCTAGAGATCAACCCTGACTGCTCTTTAGAAGGCCAGATCCTAAAGATGAAACTCAAATACTCAAATACTCAAATACTTTGGCCACCTAATAAGAAGGAAGGACTCACTGGAGAAGATCCTAATGCTAGGAACAGTTGATGGCAATAGAAGAAGGGGACGACAGAGAATGAGGTGACTGGATGGAGTCACTGAAGCAGTAGGCATGGATTCCAGAAGATGGTAGAGGACAGGAAAGTCTGGAGCAATGTTATCCAGGGGGTTGTGATGGGTCAGATGAGATTTTGCAACTAACAACAACAAAAAGACCTGGCTATGTACATGAGCCTGGAATCCTGAAACTGTTAGGGGCTTCGGTACCTGTTGCAGTGTTTATTTTTTATATTATTGAGCTAATTCTCAATTGCCTATATATATAATTTGTAACTTTTTGTGTGTTTATGGTTTTAATTGTTTTGATATTGTTTGCTGTCCAAAGTCAATGGATTGCGATGAATAAATGTATACCTGAAATAAGCCTGTTATCACGCAGCTGCTATGGGTACCAACTTCCCACAATCAATGTGCCAAAAAAAGAGGCCTGTTGCACTTTCCTTCTCCCCACTCCCATGTTGTCTCCCAGTATGGAGGATCCAAAAAATATCCCAGTATTTTGCTTTATTTTCTCTTCATTGCACTGTAAATAAAATTAAGTGAATTCTTCAATGCATTACACTACCTTATTCAGTCTAGTGTATTTTCTATTACAATATGGTATATAACCTCCTGAAACTAATTTTTAAGACTTACTCACTTACTCAGTATATTTATTATATCTATGGGATTACGGCAGGGGTGGGATTCAGTTTTCTTAACAACCGGTTATGGGCGTGGCTTGGTTGTCATGTGGCTGGGTGGGCGTGGCCAACTCGACATCACTCGTGTCAAGGGGCATTCTCCTCGCCTGGCCTCTCATGACAGTGGGATGCTGCAATGGTCATAAGTGTGAAAAATGGTCATAAGTCACTTTTTTCAGTGCCATTGTAACTTTGAATGGTCACTAAATGAACTGTTGCAAGTCAAGGATTACCTGTACAAAAATACAAAAAGCTTCTTTGCTTGCAAAAAGCTGCCCTAAATACCAATCATTAGATTAAAAATACCTGCAAGCCAGAATTACAAATCAGGCAGGGTATCAGAGCACCTTGAAGAATGAAAATAGTTAAAATGCAGTGATAACTATCAAGCAGCCATCTCTTGCTCATAAAGTGAAACCCTTTAGCAGAGAGGTCATTTAAACTCTCCAGAAAAAGCAGACCCAGGAAAAGCAATCCTTAGATCCATTTGCACCACTTAAAGATACCAGCTGTTCTCATTCACCTCACGAGATATCCTAAGGAAATCATCCAGATTTAAGGAAAGGTCTAGTGCCAAGCTTGCATCCTGCCTCTTGGAAGTACACCCCAAAAGGACAGTGCCAGATACCACTAAAGCAGTGAAGAAACACCCCCTCCCCAGATAAAAAAAGAAACCATGAGGCAGGAAAAAATTCAAACACAATAAAAATAATTAAATCACAACAGTAGCTGTTGCTTCTTGAAGCTGAATAGGGGAAATTATCCCATTAATAAACACAGGATTAAATATCACCAAGCACAGAATTAACCTTCACCAAAAACCAGTTTTAGACCAAAACTCAGAAAGGGTATGTAAAACTCACGTTTGAATGTCGATCTTTCTTGCTAGCCAAGAAGCCTTGCTGAATGTCACTCATCTTGGTTCCCTGTCACTAAAAGCTTTGTTTCATTATTCAATTATTCAAAGTGCTGATTGTCCAGGGAAATATTTCCTCCCAATAGCAGTGTAAAAATCTTAAAACAACCCTTCCCTTTAAGAAAGCCAAGCCTCAGAAGCTCCGGAGACAGGAAGTCTAGGCATTCTGGCAAGAATGTAATAAGGGTGGAAAAAACCAAAAGGGGATTGCTTCTAACCAGTTCTCTGAACTGCTTAAAAAGTTAACAGTTCTATAGAACTGGTCAGAACCGGTAGAATCCCACCCGTGGATTACGGTGTGTGTATGTGTGAATAGATAGATAGATAGATAGATAGATAGATAGATAGATAGATAGATAGATAGATATCTGTATGGATATATTTAATATTTAATTTCATATTGATTTATTTTATTTTTATTGATAATTTGAATGTTAAAAACTAACAATACATTAATGTATTCTTTTTCAAATGTAGTTTTAAGTTTCCATTTCTTTTATATTTTAGATTTTCAGGTAAAAATCCCAGGAATTTAGGTAACAATACAAAACTTATAGAATGGTTACCACAAAATGATTTATTAGGTAAGTATTATAGGAAGTTATCATTTAAAGTTAATCTCTTGTGCCTTATTTGTTTTTTTAATACTAGACTTACAGGTAGCCCTTGATATACGATTACAATTAAACCCCAAATTTCTGTTGCTAAGCAAGAGAGTTGTTAAGTGAGTTCTGCCCATTTTATTACCTTTCTTGCCACAGTTGTTAAATGAATCACTGCATTGGTCAAATTAGTAACACATTTAAAGGAATCTGGCTTCCCCACTGACTTTGCTTGTCAGAAGATCACAAAAGAGGATTACATGATCCCAGGACACTGTAGCTGACATACATATAAACCAGTTGTCAGGCATTCGGATTTTGATCATATGACCCTAGGAACGCTACAACGGTCGTAAATGTGAAAAGTGGCCATAAGTCACTTTTTTCAGTGCCATTGTAACTTTGAACAGTCATTAAATGAATGGTTGTAAAGCAAGGACTACCTGTATTTGTAATCTATATCTGTATAGGAATATTGTTAACATGGATAATTAGATAGTGGAACAGTTTTTTTGTATCAAGATCCACATTCCCTCAGAGGTAATGTATGAGGCATATGGAAATGAGATCATGAATGTCTTGAGCAGGTTGTTACAGACTAAACTATACTACTTAGTAATAAACACAAATTACATGTGAAATACTGTATCAATTGAACATTCATAAGACCTATAGATTTATATGTGGTATATTCATACTGAAGTACAGGTAGTCTTTATTTAGAACAGCCTGAGATAGTTGCAAATTTGACAGCAACAAAGTGATCATTTTCTGACCAATGCACATATTTACAACAACAACAGCCTTCACTGTAAAACTGATTAAGAGTTAGACAATTTCCCAGCAGCAGCATGAGTTTTCTAATCAACTAATTAATTAAGAACACAGAGTATAGCTTGGTTAAGCAATCTCCACCTTGGGAGAGTGCAAAGAAAGGGTCAGGCACAGGACATTGTATGAGAAAACTTTGTCTGAATAAGATGGCAACAATCAGCAATTTTTCAGCTTCTCTCCTTCTCTAAATTACATGATTCTCTTAGAAACTATGAGATTTAGTGACCTTTGTGCCAGAATTAACTGCAATCACTGAATGAGAACTGCCTGCATAATAGGAGAACTATCTATTCTCCACGCTGCTATGAGAGTCCAGGAATGGGTAAGGTTCTTCCCTCTTATATCATTGAGCTGAGTCTGCCAAAGGTATAAAAAGCCAGTCCCTACTGCTGGCCCCCAGCTTTTTGACTCAGCTCCTTGATCATCAAGAGCAGTGTGTCTCTGGAGCTCTGCTAGTATACACAGCAGCAAACCCAAAATCGAAAGGGGAAAGAAAAAGAAATAACAACAGCACAGCTCCCAGGGACCCGGTGGAGCTGTGCCATCAAGGAGAGCGGGGATCCGCTTTCCTTCAGCATCAAGACTTTGGCGCTGGGGCTCTGGCCCAAAAAAACTGTGGGTAGTGGCTGGGAGTGTCAGCAGAAGCCTCCCATGCAGTTTCTCTTTGGTGCACAGCTGACATTCGGAGCTCTAGCTTCAGCACCTCTCAGCTGTGCGATTTAATCAGTAGTTCTGCTGGGCTCGTAGAGCGTTTTTCGTGATGATTTCAGTCAGCCTCAGAAAATGTGGCAGTCGGCCATTTTAAATCAGGCCTCAGAGTAGCGCTGCTTCTTCAGGCCTCATAGTGGGGAGCCTGTTCACCTGGCCCACACATTAAGGGGACACACTAAAGGGGAAGCTTGCAGCGCCTCTAGTGTCAATCCTAGAGAGCAATCTAGCCCAATCTAAAAAACTGGCCCATTGCTCTGAGGTTTCCATGAGGCCATTAAAGAGGAGAAGACATCAAGGCCATTCTGCTAAATGGGAAGCTGCAGCTAAGATTAGAGCCAAGGCCTTTGCACCTAAGAAGGCCTTGAAATCCAAACTCAGGGCTGAAGAAAGAAGGCATGCTGCCTTAGAGAAGCAATTTGCCAAGAACCTGGAGCAGATGAGAGGGAGGAGCCAACCATTGCTTCAATCAGGGGATTTACAGGCTGGCCCAGAGGCTGTTTCCAGGGCTGGAGAGGCAGAAACAAGTTCTACAAGTCATCTGCAGGCATAATCCCCAGAGAAAGCAGATGAGGCTTTTTTCACTCAAGACTTCCGGTGAATCAACAGGGGCTAGGGTTCTGCTCCCAGCTCTTTGTGATCCCAAAGGCCTTGAGGTGGTGGAGATCAATTCTCTACCTGAAGTCCTTGAACAAGTTCATTGCCTACAGGCGCTTCAAGATGCAGTCCCTCCATACTATTCTGGAGACCGTTCGGGAGGGCAACCTCCTCTCTTCCATAGACCTCATGGAGGCATACCTCCATGTCCCGATCTGGCCTCCTCATTGCCAGTTCCTTCGATTTTGCTACAACAATAAGCATTACCAATACTGGGCCTTCCGTTGGCCTTTCATTGGCCCCCAGGCTCTTTACCAAGATTCTGACAGCATTGGCGGTGTTCCTTCAGGTCCTACCTGTGAGGGTCCTAAGTTACCTAGATGATATCCTGATTCAGTTATCTTTCACCCACTCCGCCAAACACGACCTTCATACCATGATGCCGCTCCTGCAGGAACATGGGTTTTCCATAAACTTCAACAAGAGTCATCTTCTACCGACTACCCATCTCCTACACTGAGCGGCAATCATCGATATGACTCTCTGCAAGGTTTTCCTTTCCTTTTCCCGGATAGCCAAGAGAATCTGAACAACTTGATAAACTGGATTCGACAGCAGCACACAGTTCCCCTGTCTCTTCCATCACAACTCCTAGGAAAGATTATTTCCTGTATCGGTATTGTGCCATGCCCGAACTCTGCAATGGTTCTTGCTGCTTTTTCAACAGGCGGGAACCAGCCACTATTCCATCAGAGTCCAAGTTCCTCCACAGGTCCTCTGTTCTTTCCAGTGATGGCAGTCCCAGGCCAGCAGGAAAGGCCATTTTTTCAAGGAACAAGACAGGATCATGATCATGACAGATGACAATCTTTATGGCTGGGTGGCACATCTGCAAAGCAAGATAGCTCAGGGTCATTGGTCCTAGACAGACAGGTCTTGCCCCATCAATTGGCTTGAACTCAAAGCCATCTTCCTGGCTTTGAGACACTTCCAGGACAAGATGACAGGGTCTTACATGTTGATTATGACAGACAACGTGGCTGCCAAGGCCTATGTCAACAGACAAAGTGGGACCCAGTCCCAATCCTTGATGTGAGAGGCCGAATGTCTGGGGCGGGGGCGGAAAGACACCTTCTGTCCCTCGGGGCAGACCACATCTCAGGTCAACAACATCCAGGGCGACTGGTTGAGTCAGATCAATGTCGACCACTCGGAATGGAGCCTTCATCCATCCCTTTTCCAGGAACTGTCTGACAGATTTGGTTTCCCAATGATAGACCTATTCCCCAGAATGCCCAGGTAGGCAGTTTCTTCACCAGATTTCTTACCCAGGGAACGGAGGGCACCAATGCACTTCAGAGCAGATAGCCTCCAGGTCTCCTCTACGCCTTTCTCCCTCTTCCTATCATTCCGGCTATACTTAGGAAGATATTAGAGGAGAAGGCAGAGCTGGTACTTCTGGCACCTCATTGGCCCAGACGGCCCTGGTTTGCCGACTGATGAACATTGGTCGCTCGACCGTGGAGAATCCTGGCCAGCAGGACTTCCCTCAGCCAAGGGGCCTTATTCCACCTGGAACCTCAGTAGTTTCAGTTGGCCATATGGTGCTTGAGTGGAAATCTCTGAAAGAGACTAATCTACCGGATAAGGAGATTCAAACCATCCAAGCACCTCGTAAACCATTGACCAATCACACCTATGATGCTATTGGAGAACTTTCTGCAGTTGGTGACCCTGGACCCTACATCAGCATCTATCTCAGATGTGCTGATATTTTTACAGGAAGGTCTAGATAAAGAGCTCTCACCAAACACAGTCCGCAGACAGGTTACAGCCTTGTCCTCAGTATTGTTGTGGGATAATTATACCTCTCTATCCCACCCCTCATCAATGCGCAGGTTTTTGAGGAGAACCTCAAATCTGCATCCCCCAGTAGTTTATAGATATCCCACTTGGGATCTCCCAAAGGTACTCCAGGCCCTGACAAGACCACCATTCGAGCCTTTAAGATCGATGGGCCACCATTTTTTGACCCTCATGGTGCCCTTACTATCACATCGGACAGGAGGATGTCGGAATTAGAAGCTTTCTCTGTGAGACAAGACTTGTGCATCTTCCACAAGAACAGAGTGGTGCTACGCTTAGACCCCATCTTTATTCCAAAGATCAATTTTTGGTTCCACAGGGCATAAGAAATAGTCCTACCAGATTTCTGCCCTAAGCCTCAACATAAGTTAGAACACAAGTGACATACATTGGATGTACGGAGAGCCCTCCATATTTATGTAAAATGAACTGCTATTTCCATAAAATGGAAGTGATGTTTGTGTCCTTCCAACCAGCTTTTTTTTTTTTTTTGAAACAAATTTTTATTAGTTTTAAAGATAAAACAACACATCATTAACCATTGAATATCATAAACACATAAAACCTCTTAACATTGTAAGTCCTTACAAGTCAAACAAAACATTATTTTTATACAGCATAATTCCAATTTATCCCATCCCCATATGGACACGCAAATATCTTTCAGCAAATTTCTCATTATTTCTCTTTACTCCTATTCAATTTCATTTCTCTTCCATATTTATCCATTTTATAGTCATCATATTCTTTTCTTTCTGGCTTGTTTAAATTATTCTCATCTAACATTCCTCCAAGGTTTTATTGATTCTTTTTCCCTTTTTTTTTTTTTATAAAAAACAAATTTTGTTAGTTTTATCATAAGCACAATACACAAGACATACAAACACAAAACATAGACAAAACTAAAAGATCTTTTCTGAAGGTTGTCTGTTCCCGGGTTAAAACTCTTTACACAGACACAAATTCAAACATCATATTCAACCCATATCTCCTTCCATATCTTATTATCATTTTCTTTTTTTATATATATATATAAAAACCATTTTTATCAGTTTTCTAAAAACAATGCACAAAAAATCAAGGCATAACAGCTTATAAATTCTTTTCTGAAAAAAATAATAATGATAAACCAATAAGGCATAACATTTCCAGATTATACTATCAATATTTCATATAATATTAACTTCATATCTTGTCCCTACTTCTCTTTTCCATCCAAATTATTTATCAATTAACATTTTATTGCCTTTTATCAATATACAAAATAAAAAAAAAAAGCATATATATCCTTCCATATCTTATTACCATTTTCAACAACATTCTTTGTCTGTTCTATTTCCAATCATCCATTCATCTTTTTTCTTTTACTATACTTCTCCTGTAAACCAATTGGAGTAACATCTATAACTCATTACCTAACTTAAAAATACTACATATAGCAATCTTTCTTGGGATTCTGTTTAAAAGATTCTAAGATTACATAATAAGTTTTATGTTCTAAATATACATATAAAAACACACTCTTATATACCCTCCAGAATCCCTCTTTTAATCTAAATTAAATTCACCCATTGTCTCTAAATAAACTTTTTTTCTTTAAGTCTTGCTTCCCCCCATTAAGGCTTCTCCTCCCCCTCTTTCTCTCTTGCTTATTCTTCTCCTTGCCCTTTCTACCCCTTTGCTTTTTCTCTTCGCTTTTCTTGTTCCTTTTCCTTTGCTTTCTAACCTTGCCTCCATCTTTTCGCTCATTTTTCTCTCTTTTGGTTGTTTTTATAATTCTTAAAAACCCCTTTTTCTTATCCTTTTTCTCCTCCTCTCCGGAAGGGACCCATTGTTCATCAAAGATGGCTTCTTCTTCCTCTTCTTCCTTGTCCCAGTCCTTCTGCTGCGTAATCAACTTTTCAAAGGAACATAACGCCATTTCTAAGAATTGAAACAAAGCGCCCAAAGTATCTTCTTTTTTATATTTTTTATATTCAATCTCTAGTTCATCCACAGACGATGCCATTATGAAAAGGGAAACTTTTTCCAAAACAACCACAAGTATTTTTAATCAAAGACAATCAAAAGCAATTAAAAAAAGAGAAAAAAAAAGTTCCAAAAGTTAATACTTTTCTTCCTTCTTCTCTTTCTCTTTCTGAATTAATTTTTAATCAAAGAGGTCCAATTACCATACATCTTCTTTTGGGATCCACAAAGACGTTCTAGACAGTCTCCTCCTTTTTCAGTTTCTGCTCCAATTTTTTTTTTCTCCCTTCCCACTTGCAATAACAATTTTAAATAATCAAAAATCCATACCTCCAGCAGAGATTTTCCAATTTCTCACATTTTTCAATGTCCAAAAATCCCTTTGTCTCTTAGCTTAGCTTTCAAAGCAATCCACTTTCAATGTCTAATATCCAAATATTTCTGCTTTTTCCATGGGGTGGGAGAATAAAAAATAAATAAAAAAAAGTTCCCTTTAACAGCTTCTCCGCCGCTTTTCGCTCTTCTTAGGGATACAATGTATCCTCCAGCAACAAGCAGCTCAATTCCAGGCAATTTGAAAGTTGTTACTTGACCCGGCTCAGACAGAACTTTCACTCTTCACACTTCCTCCAGCACAGTTCTTACCCGGTTGCTGGCTTCTTCGTGGCGGCCATTGCTGACCGCCGCTCCACCGCCTTGGGAAAAAGGGGTTTTCTCGGAGAAAGGGGGGGTCTGCGATGCCCCCACCTCCCTTTCCGACTCCCCTCTGTCTTCAGCTGTCCCTACAGGGCAGCCATATCCCCCTGACCCATCTGGATCGGGGGTACCTCGACGGCTAGCACAGCAGGAATCGCGAGCTGTCGCGAATTCCTGCTGCCCCGAAGCCACGCAAACCGGAAGTTTTCAATTCCAACCAGCTTTTTTAGGGAGCAAGGCTTCCCCATCCATGATGAGCAGATGGATCAGGGCTTGTATTTCCACTGCATACGAGACTCTATCTCTCCCGATTCCCAAGAATCGTGCAGCCCACTCTTCTAGGAGTGCAGCCACCTCGGCAGCCTGGGCTACCCAGACGGCCATTGAGGAGATCTGCCAGACGGCTACCTGGGCGTCGCCTTCTCCATTTATCCAGCACTATCGACTGGACTCCTTCACTTCTGCAGAAGCAGCATTTGGTAGGAGAGTGCTTCAGAAGATTCTTCCAGTGTCGGACTGAGTGGACCATATGTGGACCCTCCCTTGGACATTCAGGCTTTGGTATGTCCCATTCCGGGACTCTCGTTGCAGCGTGGAGGAGAATTGGCGTTGGTACATTTACTTAATATACACGCTGCAAGAGAGTCCAGCCCCACCCTGTATTCGTCTGGTCTTGGTTGCGGAAGGGTCTTCTCACTGTTTTATTTTCCAGAGACACACTATATCTGTCAAGTTTCTTCTCCTAAAAGCTGGGGAACAGCAGTAGGGGCTGGCTTTTTATGCCTTTGGCAGACTCAACTCAATGACGTAAGAGGGAGGAGTCTTACCCATTCCTGGACTCTCTCGCAGCATATATAGAAAGGGCATCTCAGGTAAATATACCAACATCCAGGTTATTAAATACTTAAGTTGACGTACCCATCTGTCAGCCTCCCAAGTAGACCAGATAAGAAACACAACCAGATGAACTAATTCTATCTTATTGTAGCGCTATATTAACAGAATCTGTTAATATGAAAGTATAAAAGCTCCAGCTGTTACTTTATACAGTCTGATAAATTAAAGCACATCCTTTCTAATTTTCTTTCTCTTCCTGTTATTCAGATGTGGGCATCCTGCTGTCCTTATCTGATCATTTCCTAGACAGCATCTCTTTTCCTCATGAACTAAACTGATTCTCACATGCTATTACATTAAAGGTGTCAAACTCAATTTCATTGAGGGTGGTATCAGGATAGTCTTTGACCTCGGGGGGGCAGGGTGGGTGTGGCCAGCTTGACGTCACTCGTGTCGGGGGCACCTGTGGCAGCCCAAGTGCTCTGCCAGTGAAAATGGGGTCCCGAGCTCCGTTTTTGGCTGTGACAGGGTCTCCTGCAATCTAAAGGCAGCCCTCCCGAGCTCCGTTTTCGCTGGCAGAGGCACTGTGGCCAGGCCTTTGCTGTTTCCAGGGTGGCCCCGCGGCTAGATCTAAGCATTCCATGGGCTGGATCCAGCCTGGAGCTTGAGTTTGACACCCGTGTATTAATCACCTAAGAACGTTTTGTTATCACCCTGGTAATAAAAGTTGTTGAATACTATACAGTATATATTTAAGTTTATATATACGTTAGTTACAGATTCTGTCTTTCCTCCAGAAATTCAACGCAGTTTATATACTACTCCATTTAATTTTCCTCCAGAATCATATGAGATAGTTACATCGAGACAGTGACAGGTGAAAAGTAACCTAATGAACCTCCATGGCTGCGGTGGACATGAACCTGGATCTTCTTAATCCTAGCCTAACAAATTAACTTTTGCCATGTACTATTTTTTTTTAAATAGTTTGCCTACTAACATAAAATCAATCTTTCTGGAGAAATACCATTTAAGGACTCACATTTCTTCTTAAAGTTATTCTCAGGTTTAGATAAATAAAACATCTGATTGTAAAAATATATTCTTTCAGTTTGCATGTAGTATTAATGTAAATTACTGGAATGAAAAATACCTCTTTTGATTGCAAATAAGGCTAACAAGATTGCTAAATTCAGATATATTAATGTTATTTAAGATAATATCTTAAGCAGAATGGGGGTTTTATGCAATATATATTGTTGTCAATTCTACAGTCATTAAGAAAGTGAAGTCATTTTGGGTCAACTGCGTTTGATCTCATTTGTAGTCTTAACATAATGAGTACAGTTATTTCATTTTCTATGTCTTATCTATGATAACTGTAGTGAGAAATTCCATGTGTGCTTACCATCTCTAAGAAAAAAAAAGTCAAAGGAATCTGAGTGGGTTTCTTATTCCAGTATTAAATTTAATGCACATACCAGTTTTAGATGCATGGATTTTGTTTGGTATTGTGATTCAACACTTTTCTTTCCTGTACCTTACCTTTTGCTGCTGTAGGTCACTCTAATATTAAGGTCTTCCTTAGTCATGGTGGTCTGAATAGCATTTTTGAAACCATGTACCATGGTGTTCCTGTGGTGGGAATCCCTCTTTTTGGAGACCATTATGATACCATGACTCGAGTGCAGGCCAAGGGCATGGGTCTACTACTAAACTGGAAGACTCTTACGGAAGATGAGTTATATAATACACTGGTGAAAGTTATTAATGATCCCAGGTAAGAATGGTCTTTTCTTTCTAAAAAAAGTTTGCTAAATTTTCAGTAAAATAAAGAACTTAGGGTAATTATGCTGTCCTAACCATCTACCATACAGGTAGTTCTCAACTTACAACAATTTGTTTAATGGAGGTCTGGAATGATGGTGGTATTAGAAAGGATATTTTATGGTTTGTAAAGCACTTTTAACTGTCACAAAATGTTGCATCCCCACTTCTGCAATCAAGTGATTTGCAATTAGGGAGCTAAGCAACCTGTTTCTACTTAGGGCTGGTTACTAAATCTTCCACGATCATGTGCCATTTGCAATCTTCTCTACCAGCTTTCCCAGAAAGTCATGGAAGGTTGCAAGTTGGCGCTGCCCGCTGAGTAGATTTTGGCAGGGGATAGGCAGAGCAATAAGGAAAGGAGTGTGGGGTGCCTCGGGGGAGTTGAGGTGGCCCTGGGAGGATAGGTACAGTCAGCTTGGAAGTGTGTCTCCATTCAGGGGCTCGGAATCCTGTCTGGATTTTGGCAGGGAGGAATTTCCGCTCTTGAGCGGAGCCTCCCAGAATCTCCACCTCCCCCCAGGCACCCCATGCTCCTTATCTGAGCTTCTGCCTTCTCAACAACTTGCGACATTGCTTAATGACAACAAAGTGTGCCAGGATTGCAGTTGCTCAACAAAGCAGTCAGGAATATCTCATTGAATGACTGCTTTGCTAAACAACCAAGATTCCAGTCCCAACTGGGATCATAAGTTGAGGATTACTTGTGTAATAAATTATGTTTAATTTTGATAAAATAGTATGGGAATGTTAGAATTTAAAATGCAGCAATGTTCTTGTTATTTTTATTTTTTAAATTTTTATTTCATAGCTACAGGCGACAGGCCCGGAAGCTGTCTGAAATCCATAGAGACCAACCAGCTCATCCTGTTAATCGAACAGTCTACTGGATTAATTACATCCTTCGTCACAATGGAGCACAGCATTTACGATCCGCAGTTTACACTGTCTCTTTATATCAGTATTTCTTATTGGATATTGCCTTTGTTGTGCTGCTTTGTACTGCCTTACTCTACTACATTTTGGCCAGGATAGCAAAATTTATTTGCAACCAAAGCAAACATTTTTGGTCCACTGATGAACATATTACTGTCAATGGACATTACCAGAATGGGATACCAAATGGCAAGTATAGAAGAAATGGTCACATTAAACATGAAAAAAAGGTGAAATGAGCCAACTACTCAATGTACATTAGCAACAAATCAGTACTATAGTTAAATTTTATAGCTGTAACATAGTCTAACACCTACTTAAAGTAAAACAATAAACAATTCTAATGCTCCCCTACAGTATGTAATCTTATGCAATTAAATTCTGCAGAACTAAGAAAAATCTTTAGAAAAATGAAGCACAACCTAAAATACATAAAGTATTTTATTCTTAATACTGATGGAGAAAGGTCATTCTGGCACTGAAGTTTTCTAGAAGCCTTAATTCTCTGAAGTAATTCATTAGGTATATTCATGACTGCTCAATTTGTGAATAATATGTGTGTCTCAGAAAAGGAATGGTTTCCTTTTACTTACACAGATTCTTCCTTTTTTCATGCACATTTATATTTTAGCAAAGAAATCTTGGTTCTATTTATCTAAGGTTTAATTTGTTATCTGACAATGATGTTAACTGAAGTCATCTTTCATAGTGTTCAGTACATAGCAATAAACAAACTGTAGAATTATAATGCAGCCATAAAAATCATATTCTTAAAAGGCATTGAAGAATATGATAACGATACACCATAGTTTTGATATACTGCATAACTCTTCCATTTTCTTTCATTTCTTTAAAGAAAAGGAAATTGCACAAAAGTACCATAAGGTGTAATTTTATATTTATTTAAATTTTAGTTCTGTTCCTTACCTTTCCCTAATTCATCATTTATGCCATAGTAAAGTTGTTCTCTTTCAATAACTACAAGGGCTATGTGGATATAATAAATCGATATAAAAATAAATGAAGCAGATAAAAAAATATTCTGCACTGGCTCTTTGGAAAAGGATTATTCTTGTCCCTTGAGCAATGCAGAATCAAACCATTTTTGGTTTGTTATAAAGTTGAATGTCTTAACTATTATATTACTACAATTAAGTTTTTGCCCCCCCCCCCAAACCATAATGGTTTAGAGGTTCACTTAGTTCTGTCTATAATCTTTACAGTAATCTGGTCCATGTAATACATGTTATCTAGTTGCCAACATCATTTATTTGAATCTAAAGGAGGTTATCTTTTGGTCAGTTACATTGTTTTTGTAGAGGTTTGATATCATGCATGACATTAAACCTATAAACTAGTTAAACACTGTGCCTCTGCCTATATCCGTAGCATTATTTTTCTGCACAATGCTTTTTCAATCACTGCAACCAAAATAGGTGTCTGTTTTTAAACAGAGAATGGGAATACAGGGCATTACAAATATTAGGATTGTCCCGTTAAACCAGTGTTGGCAACTATAAGTTTATTAAATTTCATTGTCATCCTGTTTACTTGGAATTTGCACTGCACATGTTGTGGGTGTGTACTTTATTTATTTGCAGTTTGAAATCCCATGTCTGACAGCATTAGGAATAAAAACAAAAGCAAATCTAAACTGTGTATTCACTAACATGGGAAAAGTTCTTAAAAACTGTAGACTAAAATCATCTTCATATACAGTGACATGATGCTTCATTACCATCCCATCAGGAGCCTCTATATTATAGCAATAAAGTAGAAACTGCAGATGCATTTCTAAAATTTAGTACAGGCATTTGTACTTTCCAGATACTTGAAGAGTATGGTGTTGTTTAATATGCCTATAGCTTTATCTTTTTACAATCCTATCAATATGTGGCAACTGAGGGAACACAAAGAGGCAATGAGTGGTGGGAGAATGACAGAGCCTAGAGTGTATGAATGAGTTAGTTTTAATGTTTTTGTATTGAAGAAAGTATACAAAAATTGACCGGATGATTAAGAATAATTTAATCTCCACTGTGATAAAATTTAAGCAATAAACATGGATTTAATACAGAAAAAAGTTGTTGAAAGTATATCTTTATTCAAATATATTGTTGTATGTGTAATTAGAGCTGCACGTACTGTCTGTATATATGAATAATATATATTGTCCTAGACTTTTTCTCAGAAAATGAGAGAAGGGGTGTACACTTGTTTAGTATATGCATTCAGTGTCATTTTATGAAATATTTAATGTATTTAACAATTTGCCAGAAACATTTTCAAGTAACCTCTGTGGTTATCACCCATACTGCTCTCTTCCTTAGCCCCATTCCAGTGATCTTTGATTCCTTTATGTTCCTTCAATTTAAACATATTGGATGATATTTTTTAAGAATGATGAATACCTATGGGGATCTCTGTTTTAAATAATGCACCACTTTGTAGAAAGCTTACTGCCATCTTATTTTTCAGATCTGGCTAATACGTATCAAGGGTTTATTTATTTTGTTAAGTGCCTTATCAAATGTTGCTATATCTTATAGCATTTTTAAATTTCAGAATAGCTCAGGAAGTATCTTAGGCTGAAACATAGTGGTTTGCCCAAAACCATCTCCATAGCTTCAAGAGTGAGGAAATTGAATCTAGTCTCTCATATCCAGGTTTATAAAATGCATTTGATTGCCTTGTATGTTTTGGTAATTAAAATAAATAGATATCTTTGAGCTTGCAAGCTAAAGATTCTTTGATATATTTTTATATCCTAGTTCTAAATAAATAATCAAAATACATTTTGGCATTTGATAATCTTTATGTGGTAAATATGCACAGATATTAAATAGTTATCTTTTTTTAGCTCTAAAATAGCAAAGGTACTAATAATTTTGCATTTAGTGATATTGTTTTGTATAGAGGCAAAAAATGAACCCAAGAACACATTTCTAATGCAGTTCATAGAGATCAATAGATTGTAGAATTATAATCCATATCAATGTACAAATTAGATATAAAATTAAATCTTCACTAATATTGACTTTCAATTTAAAATTAGCACTGAATTTTAAAGTAACAAAATTCTGAAGGCCTTTACCTGAAGAGAACATAAGATATATTTGTTAATTCCAATCGTTATTTTTTTTGTATTTATCATGATGATGTCTTCAGTTTACTGCCAATCAAATTCATAAAATTAGTATTTTGCTTGAATACCAAAGATGTTGCTTGACAGTTTTATTCAGTTAATTAAAACCTAGTTATCTGATCACTTTTGAAGGTATTTATAATGACTAAATACAGTATAGAAGATGTTTAGTTAAATAGGAATGCCATTTACACTATTTTATTATTAGCTCAGTAAAGATGTCAATATTTGTGAATTCAGAATGTTATCAGAAGTTAGTGTTTGGAGATGAAATTTGTTTAAAAATGACAACACATACAACAATGGATATTTAAATGAAAATATTTGTATTTTTTTAAACAGATCAATAAAGAAACAGATTATAATCAAAGTATGAAATAATGCATGCAAAGTTACATGAGTCACATATACAGTGAAAAACATTTGTATCTTGAAGTGTGTTTCACTTTAATTATTTAATTATTTAGCAAAGGGTCAAACTACAAATGTGTGTTGTATGTAAATAGATAGATACATACATACACACACATACATTATACACAGACACACACACCAGAGATTGGTATGAAGTATTTTAAGACTTTTAAAAAAAACCTTTTATAGCTCTATTGACTCAGGAAAAAAAATATAAAGCAGAAGTGGCAAAGGACAAACAATGTAATCTGATGATACAAAAATAATGCACATCACAATATCACAAAATTAACATTGATATAAGTGGTTTGTATCATGAGGTACATTTTATTACTTGTCCTGCACACATGATAGTATAGAATGCTATATTATTCATTGGGAGAATGATATAGAAGATTTATACTTCTCTCATACAGCATTATCACAACACTGATAATCTGAACTTTAGTATTTGATCTATATTGGGATTAAAGTAAAGAGGTTATTATGGCCCAATGAAAATTGCTTCCCACTGTTCCAATTCCTTCCTATCTCTGGATAAAATCTTTCATTGACATCAACACAGTTTTGTTAATTGGAAACAACAGATTATTTGATGGAGAGAATTGTAAGATTTATTTGAAAGATAGAAAAAAAAGGATTAAAATAATATGCATATGTTGCTATTAAATCCCAAGGAGGCTGATATTTTTTTCAAAATGCAATTTCAAAATGCATGTCATGTGTACTTGGGCCCACAGTTGTTTAAAGTGCATTGAAAGTGTCAACAAATACTATCTGTTGACTTGACTATCTGAATATTCATGTAATATGTGAATAGTATTTAAATCTTGAAGATTTCCCACATTATTCCCCATCCCAAAACTTTAGCAGCAGTGATTGTCCCACTCCATTTTCCCTTTATAGATGGCCTTGTATAAAATACTTGCATTGATTTTAGTACTCTGTCAAGCTACACAAGAATATTGTGCAATGTTTTATCAAATATGTATTTTGTATTCTGGGAATTATTGTTCCGACTTGCCTTGGAGTACCAACTTTTTTTTTTTCTGGTGTGTTTATTGTTAATTTCTGACTGACAGAAGTCTTCCAAACCTGGGCTTGCTAAGAAACATGTTTTAAGTTGATATTAACTTAACTGAAAGTAACAAATATACTGTGGATATAAAAAGTCTGTGCACCTCTGATAAAATGTATTTATTTAGCGAATTTATGTCAGGTTTTTGAGATGTTAAAAAAATCAGACCAAGATCAATCATTTCAGAATTTTTCCACCTTTAATATAAAATATAAGCTGCACAATTCAAATGAAAAACAAACTGAAATCTTTTAGAGAGAGAAAAATAAAAATGTACAATAATGTGGTTGCATAAGTGTGTCGCCCACTTGTAAATGGGGGTGTGGCTGTATTCAGAATTAACCAATCACATTCAAACTGTTATTAAATAATCAGTACAAATCTGCCATCACTTAAACTAGGATTTTTCTGACATTTACTCAGTTGCCTTATAGAGCAGGTCATGGTTTTTAAGCTGTTCCCAGACCATGACTTTTGCTCTAAAAGATGGTCATGACTGGAAGGTATCAGTCAGGAGAGGGATACAAAAAAATTCCCAAGGCATTGGATACACCATGGAACACAGTGTTAGCAGTCGTCAAGTGGAGAAAATACGGCACAACAGTGACATTACCAAGAACTGGATGCCCCTCCAAAATTGATGAAAAAACAAGAAGAAAACTTGTAACTTGTAAACCAAGGGACCTACAGCAATATCAAAGGAGCTACAGGAATTTCTGGCTAGTACCATGTGAAAATAATCTGTATTCTTCATATGTCTGGGCTGTGAGGTAGGGTACCAAAATGGAAGCCTTTTTTTTACAAAAAATAAAATCCAAGCCGAGCTATGTTTTGCAAAAACTTACATCAAGCCTAATAAAAGTATGTAGAATATATATTATGGTCTGATGAGACCAAGGTTGAATTCTTTGGCCATACTTCAAAAAAGTGCACTTGGCATAAAAACAACACTACATCACCAAAAGTACACCATAACCACAGAGAAGCATGGTGGTGGTGGCATTATGCTTTGAGGCTGCCTCAGCTTGAACTGTCAAGATGGAGGGAATAATCTTCCTATTAGATGTTGCAGCATAGACTAATGCTAAACATCCTGTTCTAAACCTAGCCAGTACATCCCTCAGAATGTCTTTGGTTTCAAGCCAATCAATTAGTTTCTCCTATAGATGTTTAGCATGCATTTTGTTGGTTCTAGTTAGCAAACTGATTAGGTGGTAGTTAGCTTGATCATCTCTTTGTCCTTCTTACATATTTGGCATGATGATAGCCAAGCCCCAATCTTTTGGTATTATATCTGAATGATTTATTGTTGTGAGAAGTGAAGCTACCACTGGGATTCACCATTCCAAATTATTTTTTTATTATTCATACATAACAAAATTTGAGCCTGAGGCTTTATCTGGTTTAAATTGTTTCATTATATTTCTGATCTCGTGAATAGGGGCCAGTGGGGAAGAGGCATTGCATCCAACTCGCAAGTCTTGCCACTGAATTCTCTGCTTGTCCATATAGGGTAAAAAGAAAAAGGGCTACCATCCTCCAAAAGATGGCAGAATTATTTTTTTACTGGCAGCTGAAATCAAAAGTTGCCAGGTTAATCACGTAGCATTTTTTAAAATGAATTAATTAAGCTGGGTTTTTTTCCAGTTAGGTCAGAAATTGAACAAAAGCCAGGATTCCATTTGTATAAGTTAAATAACATTTAGAGAGTTCCAAATTTCACACCATTCATGATTGATCCAAACATGATGTGTTCTTCAATCATGCCTAATTATAACAGATTGGGAGTCAGTTAACAATGATTGAAACAGTTTGGTTAAGTTATTTAAATTAGCAAGTACAATGTTACCTAACTAAATGCCACTTTATTACTTAGTAAAGAGTTTTGCCTGGTTCCCATCTAACAAGGTTGGTGGTTATTGTTGCTTTCTGAAATGTCTATTTAGCATAAGTAAGGCAAAGGTCACTGGCCTTGGTTATCTGTGATCTATCCAAGGTTTTCAGGAACTAGGTAACAGGGAAGTGGTAAACTTTCAGATCTACTAACAACTGCAAACCTAGGTAGATAGGGAATTAAACTTTGGAGGATTCCAACATAATCTAGTCCAGGGGTGTCAAACTCAATTTCATTGAGGGCCACATCAGAATTGTGTTTGACCTTGGAGGGCTGGGTAAGTGTGGCCAACTGAGTGGACACGGCCAGCTCAACATCACTCGTGTCGGCACCTGTGGTGGCCCAAGTTTTCATCTGCAATGGCTTCCTGCAGCCCTCTGCCAGTGAAAAGAGCTCAGGAGGGCCACACATAGCCCTTCAGAGCTCAATTTTTGCTGGCAGAGGCACTGTGGGCTGGTCCTTCACTATTTCCAAAGTGAACCCCCAGGCCAGATCTAAGCATCCCATTGGTTGGATCTGGCCCACGGGCCTCGAATTTGACACTCCTGGCCCAGTCTAAGAAAAAAGATTTTTATTTGTCCAGTGGGTGAACTCAGCTGATAATCCTCTGAAAAACTCATTTAGTATTACCAGGTTCATTTTTGTAAAAGTTTGAACAAGACAAAATCCTCTGTAGTCACTGAGTCTACTCTTAGACTAGCAGCATGAAAGAAGATGATATTGCAGAAGATAGAGGCTGGTAATAAAATTTGGAAGAGGGGTTTATTGCTTGTTCTAGTTCTTGCATTAAACTTACTAGCCAGTATTAAGTATGATACAGGGAATGTAGTCATTGGATCTCCCACATGGGTATCTATTTTATCCCATTCATGTTTCATCTATGATCATATTCACAGAGATGGAACATGCACATTAATCAAGGGGAACTGGTTTCTATTATACTGCAGGAGAATTGCCAATGCATACTGCTAAGCTAGGTATTTATGCCTGTAATGAGGCAGATGTTGGAATGCCTAAGCCCTCACAAAGCCTCCCCTGTCCGGCATGAAGCATAGCTTCCAATGTTTCCTAAGCCCAAATTTAAACCCTTCTAGTGGTTCACCCACATCCCACGTCCCCTGATTTTTAAAAAAAAAAAAACCTACATCATAGCTAAATATATTTGACAGAAAAGATGGGCCTAGAATTCAATCCAGGCAATAAAAGACATATGAAAGTAATAATGGTTGAATGTCCTTCGGTTTGGCTGAACAAAGATATTGCTCAGCCAAAGGCATTTCTTGAGAAACACTGGGGCAAAGAAAATATCCCACAGCTTTGTGCCACCAATTGCTGTACTGGAGCAGTCTGTATCGGATATCCAAGTGCTCTTTAATGTGGCTGAGATTGGGTTCTTTGAGTGTTGATCTGCAAAGTCTATGGTTTGTGGGACTATGTTTGCAGCTCCTGGTAGCATGTTTGAATTTTCAATAATGCATTTGCACCCTTCTTCACAGAGCATAGAGAGCAAACCAATTAGTGGGGCAACTGTCTTATGCACTATAGTTAAAGTCTGTGTAACATCCTCTAACTTCTTTAGTAAGTCTTCCTGTACTGCAGTCTGGCAAAGTTCCAAAGGTATAAATTATTTCTGCCTACAGTGGTTCAGTCGTAATCTGTTCCCTCTGCTTCAAGTTGCTTATCCAATTAAACGCCCAAGGACTGGGGCTGTTTCACTCCCTTGCACCTGGAGGCAGTAACATCCACTCCTTATTTTTTCAGTTAAAGTGATGGTAGCATCTCGATAAGTGGGGAGATCTGTGTCTTACAAAATACCACTTTGGAAATATCAAGAAAATAGTCAGCATGAGCTTCATTTTGAAAAGCATAGTTGGGCTTATAGCCTGCTTTCATATCAGCAAAATTACAGCCCATCTTGCTAAGCAACCACTCCACCAAATGTAAGTCAATTTTATAGTAATGACATTGAAGTAGCTAACTTAGAGAATCATATATTGCTTTCTTTGACTCCCTCTTCTTTGTGCAGCCCCTGAGATACTGGAACACTCCTATCATGTCACCCCTAGTCCTTATTTTCATTAAACCAGAGTAGACATACCCAATTCGAGCAACTGTTCTTTATATGTTTTAGCCTCCAGTCTCCTAATCATCTCTGTTGCTCTTCTCTGTACTCTTTTTAGAGCAGGGGGATCAAATACAGGGCATTTGGGCCAAATCTGGGCCACAATATACTCGGATCTGGCCTATGGGGCCTTCCTGGAAAATGTAAGGGGCCAGCCCATATCACTTCAGCCCAGTCTACCCAATCCCACCAGGTGCACATGGAAAGAAGGAACATCGGGCCAATGTGGCTTCAGCCCAGTCTACCCAGTGCAAAGAGAAAAAATCAGCCCAGCATGGTTTCAGCCTGGTCTACCCAATGCAAAGAGGAAACATGCCAGCAGTTTGGGAAGTGTCGTCAAGCTGGAAACTCCCACCCACTCAACCACTCCCAGTGAGTGGCGTCAAGCTGACCATGTCCACCCAGGTGGCCACATCCACCCAGCCCACACATTCCCCCAGCTCCCCAAGGTCAACCATAACCTTGATGCAACCCTCAATGAAATTGAGTTTGACACCCCTGGTCCAGAGTCTCAATATCTTTTTTACATTGTGGTGACCAAAACTGGTTGCAGTAGTCCAAGTGTGGCTTTACCAAGGCATTATGAAGTGGTATTAATACTTGATGTGATCTTTATGTGAAATTAGAATCACAGCTGCATGATTTGACATTGAAGTAGCATGTGTTGAAGAATCAATAACTTTATCAACAAAAACAAGAACTTTTTTGGGAAAATCTATTCAAAAACAGTTTTGATATAGATGTGAAAAATAACTATACTCTCTATATTATGGATTTTTAAAAACTTCTGCTAAGACTGTTGAAGTTGACTGAAATTGCCAAGGCATAGCTGAATAAGCTATAAATATTTCAGGAAAATTCCTAATAGGAATAAATGATAAGTACAATAGTAAGAGTAGTTATCTTACCTATCAAAAAAAATGAAACATCCTTCACTGTCACAATCTACATGATTCATAACAATTTTAAGATTGCTATTACATATATGTCCTACGTATTGAACATCTACTAATATAAATTTTTGTCTATTTTAAGTCCTAGTCCTTGAAAAAAATATTTAGTATGCCTCTAATAGCATAATAATGTCAGGTGTAATTTTTCTAACATATATTTGTCCTCCATAAAGAAGTGATTAGAGACTAATTCTGGCATTCGTGTGGGAAATGATTTCTGCTAAGCATAAACCTTAAAGCTTCCTCTTTACATTTTAAATTATATTCATAGACAGTTTATCAAGCTGAGAAAAGAGCCATTTTTATTTAGGGCCTGAATGGAGAGATGGAGGGAATATTCACCGAATTTGCAGAAGATTGGGCAAGATAGCTAACAAGCTAGAAATTAGAAATAACATTCAAAATTTTTAGAATAATTGACGAAAGTAATGAAATTAAATTTAGACAAAGGCAGAGTTCTTCACTTGAAAAACAAAGACACAATATGGGATAGTTGGGTTGATATTTTTGAAAATAAACTTGGAATTAGTAGTTTGTTTATTTAGTGACTTCAAGTCAGTGCTAACTCTGGGAAACTGCCTGGACAAGTGCCTTCAGTTCATTTGGCAAGATTTTTTGGAAGTGGCTGCCATTCTTTTTTTCCTAGAGTTGAAAAAGAGTGACTGGCTCAAAGCCTCCCAGCCGTCTTCATTGCCTCAGACAGGAATAGAACTCATAACCTCCTAGTTTTGAGCCTGATGCCTTCACCCTTATACCAAACAGGCCCTCAAGTAGTTTATTACAAACAGAATATTAGCAGCATGATAGCACATGCAATTTTACACACCATCAACTAAAATCTTTCCAAATCTCAGGAAGTAATTGTTCCAGAACATCGATTGAGTACTCTCTCCTTTCTCAGCCAATATTATTTAAGAAGGATGTAGAAAAACTGAATCAAGGTCAAAAGGATAATCAGGAGACTAGAAACTAAATCCTACAAAGAGATATTGAAGCAGCTGGGCTGTTTAGCCTTGAGAAAACATGCCTGGAGAGGTGGAGAAATATGATAGTATTCTTCCAATTCTTGAAAAAGGTATCACATACAAGAAGATCAAGACCGGTTCTGTCTCAGTATAGAATACTGGGTTCAGAATAATGGTTTCAAAAAGACAGATTCGGTGTTTTGAAAAGCGTTCTGCTAGTAAGAGCAATTTAGCCCATGAACCTACTGCCCAGAAAAAGGGGGGAAACTTTACTCATTTCGTCAAATCCCTTCAACTCTATGCTTTTGTGCTTCTGCAATTACAGAGTGTATGTGGGTGTGTGCATATGTGGGTGTGTCCTTTTGAATATATATGCAAAATAATTTAGCTGCAGTGTATTTTAATTAAGTTATTATGTATTGAAACCATTTTATCAATTCAAAGTCTCCCAAATGGGGATATGAATATGGCCAGGGTATGTCATTACATTTCAAAATGAGTATATGTCTGAAAGGAAGAAGATAACACAGCTCCTATTCTATTACCTTTCTTTGTCTTTTGTCTTTTGCTGGCATCATAAAACAGTGAAATAATCAGCAATAGAAGTGCTAACTGTTGCTTATATTCAAGAGAAGACAAAGGCCGCCATTATTCAGCCTGGAAAAAGAGAGACACAGTAGGTCCTCCCTGAGGTGTTTATAAAAACACAGTGATACTGGAACTGCGTCTCCATTTTCTCATCTATAGAACGAGAAAAAAGTACTTTGGGATGGACATGAAGGATGAAAAGAAACATTTCCACACCCACTGTGTAGACATAGAAGCCACCCACTTAAAATAAAACAATGAAGGGAAGCGATGGTGGGATACAGAGTTACAGGAATAAGCAAGTCAGTTAATTGATGCAGAGTGGTATTATAGTAGTACTCTCGTTCCACTTTCAACAAAATACATATTTTCAATGCTAACACATATTTTTGAGGGGGGGGGAACTTCTTAACAAAATAGTTTTTATAAATATATATGTCATATTTAGTTCATCATATAGTAACACTTCAAGACTGTCATATATAAGTCATTCATTCATATCCTTAAACTGAATGATCTTTGTAACAAAAAAATTAACAACCATATAGATATCAAACCTCATGTCAAAATGGAACATTAATATGATAATCCAATATTTTAAGAACAAGTCCCCCATACAGTTTACCTTCTGGTATAATTAACTTAATCTGCACTTTGAAAATATTATCTGCGGAGCTCAGTAATTTTTGTTAAATTAATTTCATGTTAATACCTTTAATATATCATTTAATATTTTAAGGACCCTTTTCCATTAACTTGCTAGTATGATATTCTAACCCCTTATTCCAAAATTCATGCAGATATATTCATCTTTTAAAATAAGAAATAAAACATAGGTTTGGGATTATTTAAAAGAAGTTCAATAATAAACCTAATAGACTATGATATGTGTGTGTGTCTTTGTGTATACCAGAGGTAATATTCAGCAGGTTCTGACCAGTTCTGGAGAACCGGTAGCAGAAATTTTGGGTAATTTGGAGAACCAGCAAATACCACCTCTGACTGGAGATCTTACAGTATCCTTCCCCTGCCACGCTCACCAAGGCACGCCCACAGAACCGGTAGTAAAAAAATTTGAATCCCACCACTGGTGTGTAGTATACTATACTAATTGTAGGCACTGTAAACATAGGGGCTTACTTCAATTAGTTGAATCACTATTGCACTATTGATAAATATTTAATAAATAGAAAATATATAATTATAAATAAGACATACCACCTGCATATAGTAACAACTTGTGCTCAATTTCAGCTACTGTTAAACTCAAAATGTCCTTGAATTTGAGCCTATACTGCATGGATTGTAACTAAAAGCTTTTTTCTTATTTTTTCTTCTTCTTCAAAATTAAAATGGAATCTTATTACCCCAAAATAAAATTATTGTTTATGCTGCTGCCATAACCCAGATTTCAATTTTGCTCAACAAATGCTTTGCATACATTTTAGCAACAATTCCAATTAGGCTTATTGGTCTGTAATTAATTGGATTGCCTCTATCTCCTTTTTTATGTAAGGGAACAATAATGGCCACTTCCCAACCCACAGGTATGTGGCCAGTATTGTTTATAAAGGTGAATAGCCCTGCTAACAAGTCCATATAAGTCCATATAAGTCTTAAATAATTCCGGCAAAAAATCTTCACCAGGTGCCTTATTAGCTTTTAATGATCGAATAATGGATTTAATTTCTGAAACAGAAACAGAGGGCCAGATAGGGAGATTTTCTAAAGTTAATAAATCATTGCTTTGGGTATGCATAGAGTCCTGATTGGATTTAAAAAGATTAGAATAAAAATTTTCCCAGGTTGAAGCAGGAATGGGGATATCAAAATAAAATTTATATTCCTTCAATATACCTGAGACAGCATTCCAAAAGAAAGCTGAATTTGACCCTTTTGCCCAAATTTCCAAGTCCGACCATAATTTAGTTCTAAAGGAAGCCTTCTTTGATGCTATCAATTTCTTATAATCACGCCTAATTTTCAACATGTTGCTATAGTTTTTTGAGGTGCTATCAATTTCTTATAATCACGCCTAATTTTCAACATGTTGCTATAGTTTTTTGAGGTGGGACATCACTGAACTGCATTGCAGCTCTCAAATATTTTCTACTGTGCACAGTCAGAATCAAACCAGCTAACTCCAACTTAGTGGTTTCTTATTGGAAGTTTGACGGTAAGAAATTTCTTCAGTGAATGACATAGATCGTCATAATGGGCCATAATATTATCTGAGCCTGAAGATGAATGAGAAATTAAGCTTCTCCAGATTTGAGGCTGTGCAGAATCCCAAAAAAATAGATAATGCCACAGTATCAACTTTGGGCCATTTAGGTTTTCTATCCTGTCTCACTTCCAGGTTTGCAAAAAACCTTTTGCCACAAGATGAGTTTCTCCATATATCTGAACTGCCTTGAAATAAAACTGAAATTGGTTGGTGATCACTACTTTCCCTCACATGGACCTGTATATCTGCGAACCTCTCAAGCTTATCTCTTGAAACACATATATAATCTAGAACGCTACTGGAGTTACTTGAGTGATAAGTAAAAGGATATATAAAACCATAGTCCTTACCTCCTATAATATAAGATCAAAGTTTATCAAGAAATCCTCCAAGTCACCATCCATGGCTCTGGCTTTCCAGCTAGCAATATTCCAGGACAATAGGTGAAAATAATCTACTTGTTTGTCATTTGTCATTATAGGGAGGGAATTAATGTGAGCATTGGGAGGGACACAAACATTTTCCAGTCATTCCACAGGTGTAATATTATCCAAGATTCCCTCAGAGTCAAAAAAGACGCACTGGTTTGTTAGATGTTTGCCTTTACTCCTGCCAAATTGGTAAACAGACTCCAAATGCTTCTGAGGGCCAACAGCCTGTTGCAAAGATATCATTGTAGGTTGGCCCAGTGGGATAGTGTCCGAGACCAAAGGGAGTAGCAACGAGCAAATCCAAAGTGTTGGTTTTCAGCACAAAAAGTAGGAAATATAATTGGCAGATTAATGGGGAGTCAATCGAACAAGTAAATTCTTACACCTACTTAGGAGTGGTCTTTACTAATACAGGATCTTGGTTTAATCACTTTAAAAGTAGTGCATTAAGAGCTGAGATAAGCACCAAAAGATTATATAAATTATTTAACCATAATTACCCAGGCACTTTGACCCGTATGTTGAAAGTATTTAGGGCAAAAATAGTTCCAATGCTGACATATGGTGCAGAACTGTGGGGTTTAAATAAAGCCTCTCCACCTGAACAAATACAGACCCGCTTTTTAAGACACTTATTGGGGACTGATAAGAACATTTCTGCTTCAGCAGTCAGAGCGGAATTGGGTATCTACTCCTTACATAGCCACTTAATAATTAAAACATTTACATACTGGCTTAAGATACAATCAGTGGATTCGGATAGACTTCCCAAACTATGCCTAACTGAACAGTTAAATAAGTTCCAATTTAACTCCTGGGCCAGTCAACTCCACAGAGCCATCTTAAGACATGGGTTTTCTACCCAATATTTATCGTCAAGGGCTTCCCAGGCAAGGGAAATTTTTAAACAGAGAGTCTTGGATATTAGTGCCCAGACTGACATGGAATTATTAGCAAAAAGTAGATCTATTAGATGGTTGGCTAAAAATAAAAACATCTTCCAACCTGAACAATACCTTTCAATGGGTATGCCACAATTACAGAGAAGAGCCTATACCAGAGCCAGATTTGAGTTACTGGATTCCATGTCTAGACATGGGTGCTTCCACCATGTACCATACCACGAGAGAACCTGCTTATGTGGTCCATCTGCCATTGAAGATATTTCCCACATCTTGGTCAACTGCCAAATATATGCCCCATTAGGCATAAATATTTATTTATTTATTTATAAATATTTCTACTGGAAAGATTAGTCCACTGGGAATCAAACCACAGATTGTCATATTTCCTCCGGGCCTCTAATGTACACATCATTCATAGGACTGCTAAGTTTATAATCAAGGCAGCGGTCCTAAGAACACAATATATTGAACAAATCGGTGTATCCTGCAAGGGTGATCTATTATTCTTATATATCTAACTTATCTGCATTTTGTCTTGTTATATATTTATGTTATGTTATTGATGAGGTCTTATGACTTTTCCATAAAATAAACAATACCAATACCAACGCTACTGCCATGAAAGAGAGAGAGAGAGAGAAGAAGGGAGGGAGGGAGGGAGAGAGATAAATTCTCAATCATGATACACAATAGTACAGTCAATTAAGTTTATTAAATAACTTAAAATGAGCTGCAAAGAGTTTAATTTATCTATTGGCTGTTCATCTTTGTCTTCCCATGTCTTAATATATTATTCACAAATCTGTCACTAACATGTAGAAGTTTTTCTATGCCTAGGACTTGGGTTTTCCCTTATATCTTTACTTCTTACAAATAAGTCTATCATGCTTACAACCCATTACAGTTTTGTTACCATAACAAATCTATTGTTTTAATAAGCCACCACAATTAGACCATGTAATTAAATAGAGTAATCTGTATTACAAAAGCAGTATGTTTCAATATCCTTCCTTAATAGATAACTTTCATGAACTCCCTTTAATATACACTACTTTCTGTTCCCTAGTCAGGTTTGCTCCTAGTGAAATACCTTCATCTTCTTCAGTGCCTCTGTGCTTAAGAAAAACTCCATTATAAAATACAACCAGTTTTATTTACAGTCCTCAACTTACAACAGTTCATTTAATGACCGTTCCAAAGGTACAACAGCATTGACAAAAGTGAGTTATGAATGTTTTTCACATGACCACTGCAACATCCCTAGGATCATAGGATCAGAATTCAGATACATGGTAACTGGCTTGTATTTATGATTGTAACAGCATCCTAGGATCATGTGATCACTTTTCATGACCTTCTGATAAGCAAAGCCAATGAGGAAGCCAGATTCCCTTAACAATCATGTTACTAACTTAACAACAGCAGTGATTCACTTAACAACTGTGGCAAGAAAAATTGTAAAATGGGGCAAAACTCACAAACTTTTCCTCCCTTTCCATATTATCTCCACAGTGCAATAACCTATTCCTTCCTCTCACACAAATATTGAGGAGATTGTAAAATATATTTTAAAGGTGCTGTAGGGTACATCAACATCACCAAACCTCATCTAAGAAAGAGTCCACAGCTTCTGCAGGCGAAGTACTTGTACTATCAGGACATTCTTATGTGTGCATGTAATTTGATAATGTATGCCTTCTGAAGCAATGGAAAAAAATCCTCAATATCTGTAAAAATCACTTCATATCACTTTTTCAACCTACCGGTATACTGTTTATAATTGATTCTCTTGTTCTCTTAAAGGTGTTCAGGAATTTCCACTGATATTTTGCTATTCAATTTTTTTTAATGTGTAATGTATCAATCATAAAAGCAATATTCAACTTCAGGCATTTAAAAAGTCATGAATGGTTTCAATAAAATTGCATGCAAGGGCTTTTTTTTGAATGAAAGAATATGAAAAATGTAAATAATCAAAAGTGTCATTTCATTAGTGTTTGCATTAGTGTGCTTAGATCTGGCCCACGGGGCTGTCCTGGAAATAGCAAAGGGCCTGCCCGCAGTGCCTCTACCAGTGAAAACGTAGCTTGGGAGGGCTGCACGTGGCCCTCCTAAGCTCTGTTTTCAGCCACAATAGCCTCCTGGAGCCCTCTGCCAGTGAAAATGGAGCTCAGGGAGCCACACACAGTCCCCCCCCCCCCGTGCTCCATTTTTGCTGACAGATGACTGCAGAAGACCAATGTGGCTGAAAACAGGGTCTCAATGAGTCACATCGAGCTGGGCACACCCACTCTGGCCATGTCTATTCCAGCCTCACACACACACACTCCCAAGGTCAAACACAATCCTGATGCAGCCCTCAATGAAATTGAGTTTGACATCCGTGATCTAGGTTATACTTTTACATCTTTTGCAATAGTTTCTGTAGTGGATCATCATTCTAGTCATATGCAGCTGTTCCTAGATAGATGATGCCAGAATAATGAAACATGTTTAATGATATTCAACACAACCTCTGGCCTTTCATACTTATATCATCTCATAACAATAGCTGTGGTGTTGCAAAGAATATTTCATCTGTCCCCCATATCTTCTTTGTATATGCCTGTAATCCCATTTAGATGCCTATAATCAGGGGTGGGTTTCTACCGGTACTGTCCACCTCTGTAGAACCAGGAGCTCTGAAGAGCAGCAGACATAGAACTATGTCTGCTGATGTTTTTGCCCACACGGGCTCTTGCCTGATCTTTATTTCCTGATTTTTCAACTTCAGCTGCCGTGAGAGGCACAGCTGCAGTTAAAACAACAAGAAAAGAGGGCTGTTTCAAAGGCTGCTTCTCAGCACTCAATGTGGTAAATGACAATTAACAGGTGTGAAGCTCATAGGGCAGGGAAGCTCGTAAATCCCAAACCAGTTATTAACCCTGTCGTATCCCACCCCTGCCTGTAATCCCATTTATATTATTCACAGTTCTTAAATGTGCATGAAATTAGGTCTATTTAAGATCCATCTTCTAGTACTATAGCCATTGTATTCTCTTTATTCCTAAATAATCTGGGGCATCAAATGCTTGTCATGGATTGGCATTGTGGTTTCATAATTGAAAAATGCATTGATCTGTATTGTTAGGGGAAAAAATCATTGTCTTGATTTTTTGTTGTTGTTCAGTCACTAAGTCATGTCTGAGACTTCTTGATCCCATGGACCACAGCATGCCAGGCCCCCCGTCCTCCATTGTCTCTTGGCGTTTGCCTAAATTCATGTTCATTGCATCAATGACACTATCTTACCATCATATCCTCTGCTGTCCCCTTCTCATTTCGCCTTCCATCCTTCCCAGCAATTTGTGTCTTTTCACATTAGTTCTCTCATTTAGTGGCCAAAGTATTTGACCTTCAACTTCAGTATCCTTTCAAAGAACAGTCAGAGTTTATTGTCTTGAATACCTGTTTGTAAAGAAAATCCATGGAACAAGTCTAAGCTTTTGGTGACATCTAGTGGTAAAAATAATTTTCCTTGGATTTTGCCTGCTTGTGGGAGAGCTTTTTAAAATGAACATAATGCCAGCTGTCTTAACACCTTTTTTAATTTGGAGGAAAATGAATAAGAATGGCACTCTGGATAGCTTCCATCTCTCCCTCTGTTTCTTGTTTAAAAATGGGCTTGCCCCAACTGCTGTTCCTGCAAACAGCAACTTCAGGGACAAATGACTTTTATCCATAAGCTATTTTGGGGCAGAAAACAACTCAAGATCGCTACCTAATGCAAACCTCACAATATTTCCCTAGAGATTTTATTTGCAAACTGGACAAGTGGCTTCAGGGCATGGACTATAAATGCATCCCAAACTATTCAATGGGCTAAGACAAAAACAGTCTGATTTAACTGAATTAAAAATTATATTAATTGCATCTATGAATAAGGAATGACTTATATGTGTGTCTTCTTTTTGCGAAATTATAAATGGGTAGCAACTTCCAGAAGTTCTACTTGGAGTAGATGATCCTGCATATTCCAGGTGTCAGGCCAGAAGGAGTTCATAGGTTAAAACGAACAATTTAAATTATACCTGAAAATCAACTGACGATTCAAGCAGGTCACAAAACTTGCATGCTTCCAATGACAGAAGCTGGAAAATATGCATGCTTCTGAATTTTGAACTAATTGTAGTTTTTGAATGGTTTATAAGGACTGCCCCATTAGGATCACAAGTGACAAATCAGTTAATATTAAAAGACTGCTATTGTGTCACCCCTAGTCCTTCTCATTATTAGACTAGACTAGTGGTGAGATTCAATTTTTTTTTACTACTGGTTCTGTGGGCATGGCCTGGGGGACGTGGCAGGGGAAGGATACTGTAAAATCTCCAGTCAGAGGTGGTATTTGCCGGTTCTCCGAACTACTCCAAATTTCCGCTACCGGTTCTCCAGAACTGGTCAGAACCTGCTGAATACCACCTCTGGACTACACCAGGGGTGTCAAACTCACGTCATCACAGCATTGTCACATGACGTGTTGGGACTTTTCCCCCCCGTCCCTAAACCAGGCAGGGGCAGGACCAGCATGGGCTGTGAGTTTGACACCCCCGGACTAGACATACCCACCAGAGGTGGTATTCAGCAGGCTCTGACCAGTTCTGGAGAACTGGTACCAGAAATTTTGAGTAGTTTGGAGAACCAGCAGATATTTTACAGTATCCTTCCCCTGCCACGCCCACCAAGCCACACCTACAGAACCGGTAGTAAAAACATTTGAATCCCACCACTGATACCCACTTCTTACAACTGTTCATCACAGTCTTCAGTCTTCTAATCATCTTTGTTTTTCTTCGCTGTACTCAATACCAGGCTAATTAGTGAAACATTTTTGTATTATTTCAATACAAAAGTACTGTATTAGTTAGATATAACTAACCACTTGGCAGCATACCTAAATTGCTATTAACATTTCACCAATGCAACAAATGCTATTTTAGTTTTAATAGAGGCACCAAACAAACCCCCCCAAAATAGAACCAAAAGCTATTTTTATGTGCTGAACTCTTACCTTCATTCTGTGTGTAGGCCAATGTTTGCAAAGGGTTTGTCATCAGATATTTGAGTTTGCATGCTTATAAATTGCCTCAAGCAATGCAATTTGAGCCTCAGTAGCAGAAAAATCACTTATAAAGTGGGTTAAAGTTTTATTGGTGGGGCATTTTTGTTTCTTCTCTGCAGTTTCCTATATGGGTCCCATCAAGGCTTTCCAATCTTCCATTTTATGTTATGTGATGATGATAAGTGTTATTGTGGAGGTAAAGAGCAATTGACTTGGATGAATCTGGATTTCTGATTTTAGGTGCAATTTTATGCTAATTGAGGTACTATCTGAAGGACACACATGTTTCCTTTTTAAAAACAGAATTGAAGCTTCTACATTAAAGGAATGGTGAACATTATGCTATGTAACTTACCTCTTTCCCAAACTCTAAAACAAGCTCTTTCCAAATGTTAGTAATTTGACTATAGCTGTATATATAAAGCGTTATTAAGAATTTTATTTATAATCATAAAATCTTATACAAATCAAGCCTCAAGAAACAGAATAGAAAGAAATGATAAAAGTTAAATGGAAAAGAAAGAAAGAAAAAATAAGAAGATAATTAAGAGAAAAGAAATCATGAGTGGTGTGGAGATCATGGGCTTTCCCCCTCCTTCCTTTCTCCAAACACTAGAACCAGGGTCTTCCAGTGAATCTGATTGGACAGATATTTTATACAGACTAAAGGAAGGACTTATTTGCAAAGAGTAGATTAATATGAACCATGATTGCAGGAATTGGGAATGTCTAGTATAATGAGGAAAGAGATGCGGTGGCTCAGTGGCAAAGACTAATTAACCAATCCATCATCCTCCACTTAGAAACAACCAAGTTACTCTCTAATAAACAATTTGGTTTCAGGAAAAAACTATCATGTAATCTGCAACTCTTACACTGCAAAAACATGGACTACACAACTTGATCAGGGCAAAGCAATAGACACAATCTACATAGACTTCTGTAAAGCCTTTGATTCAGTGGTACACAACAAACTACTTCTAAAACTAAAATCCTACGGTATCTCTGGACGCCTGCATTACTGCATTCCTGTCAAACAGACAACAAATGGTCAAAATTGGGAGCGTCCTATCAAATTCTGTACCTGTCAACAGTGGTGTCCCCCAAGGCAGTGTTCTAGGACCAACTCTTTTCATCTCTACATAAATGACCTCTGTGATCATATCAAGAGCAACTGCGTCCTCTTCGCTGATGATGTAAAGCTTTTCAACACCACAGACAATACTGCTACCCTTCAAAAAGACCTCGACTATGTATCAAAATGCTCAAACAAATGGCAACTTCAAATCTCAACAAATAAATGCTCTGTCCTACATATTGGCAAAAAAAATATATCAGAAAATAAAATACAGGCTGAATAGTCAAGACCTTGTTGATGATCCAAACTCTGTCAAGGATCTTGGAGTACTAATCGCTAATGATCTAAGTGCTAAAGCCCACTGTAACTACATAGCCAAAAAGGCATTAAGAGTTGTTAACCTAATCTTACGTAGCTTTTTCTCTGGTAATATTACACTAATAACTAGAGCATACAAAACATTTGCTAGACCAATACTTGAATACAGCTCATCAGTCTGGAACCAACATTACTATCTGCTATTAACACAGTTGAGAAAATCCAGAAATATTTCAAAAAAAGAGTTCTCCACTCTTCTACTTGTTGCAGAATACCTTATACCACCAGACTTGAAATTTTAGACCTAGAAAACCTAGAACTACGCCACCTTCGGTCCGATCTAAGTATAGTATATAAAATCATACATTGCAATGTCCTACCTGTCAATTAATACTTTAGCTTCAACCATAACAACACAAGGGCAAACAATAGATACAAACTCAAGGTTAATCAACCAAACTCGATTGCAGGAAATACAACTTCAGCAACAGAGTGGTCAATGTCTGGAATACTTTACCTGACTCTGTGGTTTTTTTCCCCAAACCCCAAAAACTTTAACCTTAGACTGTCTCCCGTTGACCTCACCCCTTTCCTAAGAAGTCTGTTGGGAGCGTGCATAAGCGCACCAATGTGCCCACCATCCCTGTCCTATTGTTTCTTTTATTTTTTATTTTTCTTATATGTACCCATGTATTCATAACTATGTTTTACTTATACCTAGTATCTTGTAAGCAATTGACAAAAATAAATAAATATAAAATAAAATAAAGACGCCAAGCTTGTCAATCAGAAAGGTCGGCAGTTCAAATCCCTAGCATCGCCTAATGGAGTGAGCTCCTGTTATTTATCCCAGCTTCTGCCAGCCTAGCAGTTAGCATGTGAAATGCAAGTAGAAAAATAGGGACCACTTTGGTGGGAAGGTAACAGTGTTCTGTGTGCTTTTGGCATTTAGTCCTGCTAGCCACATGACCACAGAGACGTCTTCGGACAGTGCTGGCTCTTCGACTTTATAATGGAAATGAGTACTGCCCCCTAGAGCCAAAAATGACTAGCACATATGTGCGAGGGGAACTGTTACCTTTAGCTAGTATCATGAAAAGAAGGAGTAAGGGTTACATGATAGCAGTGTTCCAATATCTAACGGGCTGCCAAAACAGGGGCTCAGCCTATTTTCCAAAGCACCTGAGGGCAGGACAAGAAGCAATAGATGGAAACTAATCAAGGAGTGAAGCAACCTAGAACTAAGGAGAAATTTCCTGACAGAAGAACAATTAATCAGTGGAACAACCTGTCTCCACAACCTGTGGGTGCTGCAATACTGGGAATTTTTAATAAGAGATTTGGACAACATTTATGTGAAATAGTATAGGTCACCTGCTTGAGCAGGGGGTTGGACTAGAAGATCTCTAAGATGTCTTCCAACTCTTTTTCTATCAATCAATGAAATGCATTACTTCAAGATGCAGTGATGGCCATTACATAGGATAGTTTTATAAGGTATTGGTCTTCAATGCTGAAATATCACCTCAGGAATCAGGGATCTTGCTTCCAGTTATTAATTGCAGAGGAATAATGGTAGGAGAGATATAAGCTTTCCATCTGTTGCTTGTGAGCAGCCCAGAAGCCTTTGGTTACCTCCTGTGACAAACACGTTGAACTAAGATTTATCTTGGCTTGACCCAAGGCTATTCCTATGATGTCTTGCTTATAGCAAAGATGGTATGTTCCCGAAGTTAGAAAAGTCTAAGGGTGTAATAGAAGAAAACATACTGGATGACATTGCCAAATGCTCATGCTCATTTTGACTTTTTAAATTTCTAAATTTTAGTCACAGTAGCCTACCCCCCTGGAATTGTTCTCAAGTTGGTTTCTTTTATCAAAAATCTGATAATATAGATGTACTAATTTTATATATAAAACAATGTTTGAAATGAAAAAGGGACAAAAATCACTGCTTCTTTGGGTCACAGCCTTTTTCTGTTCTATGCTTTGTTAGGCCACTGCGTAGAGTCAAAGGAAGTCATGAAAGAAGCAATTGAAAGCAAATAAGAAAAGAAGTGAGAAGGAAAGGAGGGTGGATAGCAATGCTCTGGCCTCCTTATACAACGCAATGTCTCAGATTGCAGCCATTGTATGGGTTGAAGAGAGCTTTCCTTTTTATTGTGTGAGCTATCAGGATCACAACTCTTATAAACCTCCTTTGACGTGGACCACAAAGATAGACTTTGTTCTGAGAATTCCTCTTAAATTTCTGTTGATAACTTCTTCAAGAGGTGGGTCAGCAGGAAGAGGGTTTTGCCACAGCTCATTGATCACTAGAAAAGCAACAGGAGCACCCAATTGATTCTAGCAGATTGCTTCCCAACTTTGAAGCTGTCCTTCAAAATCCAGAAAGAGTTCCCTGCTTCTCCTTTTACACCAGGAGGATGTAGCAAGATCAATACTAATATTGTGCCAAAATCTTCAAACTCTGGGCTTCTCAAAACATTCCTTCTTGCTTGCAGAGGTCTTTTGTTTTGTTTTTTCCAAATCTTGGTGTTGAAAATCACTTCTGAATATTATTTGGATGCTATTTTTGAGATTTGTTAACTGCTGCAATTAGAAGAGGATGCAAAAAACTAAGCAAAATGTAGATTGCTGGGCAGTTGCTTTTAAACCTTACCGTATAATAAAATGCAGGATTGTCATTAATAGGCTCCTGATAATTAAACAAGTTCAAAAGCAACAAAAGCCACCTGAATTCCATTTAAATTCTTTTGTTTTTAAAAAAGTGAATTGTTTTAAATAAATCAGACGAGACTGGTTAGAAAAAAATGGTGAAGAATTATTAGGCAGAACTCTAGCAATTCAAAGTGCTGTCACACTTAAAGCCTATCATGGCTTCAGATCTGAATATCTTTGGGAACACCTTCTCTCAGTGGCATCTGTCTATCTGATCAGACTTAAAGAGAGAGCTCCTTTGATTACCTAGCTTTCAAGAATGTCTTCTACATTGAACAGGTCTTCTCCAGTGCTGTCTCTCTGCTCTGGAATAAAATAAGACATCCCCTTCTCTAATCCTAATCCATTTATTTTCTCTTGGAGATTAGATTGTTGCCTACAGCAGTGACCCCCCCCCACAACCTTTTGGGCACCAGGGGCAGTTCTGTAGAGGCTTTTCTGCAGATGAGATGGGCATGATTTCATGTGCTGCCTGCATCCTACAAATAAGGCTTTGCTTGCTTGTGCGGCCCAGTTTCTGGCATGCTGCAGCCAGATCCATGGACTGGGGATTGAGGACCCTATAGTATGCATCGAGGGCTCCACAAAGCCATGAAGACCTGGTTGTTTGATTACTTGTGACGTTGGTACTTTAATAATTTGATTTCCCCCGCATCCACAGCAGTGTATCTCAACCACAGCAGCTTTAAATTGTGTAGACTTCAACTCCCGGAATTCTCCATCAGCAATTCTAGGAGATGAAGTCCACACTTCTTAAAGTTGCTTGGGGTTGAGAAATATTGCTGCAGAGGAATTTTTGTTGATGAGCTGATTGTCTATGTAATGTGCCTACTTTATTTTTAGAAGTGAGGAAACCATGTTGAAGTAAAAGCACCTCCTCGAATATCCTGAATAATCCTACTATAGAAGCAGTGCCCATGCACAATGGTTTAGTGCAGGGGTCTCCAACCTTGGCAACTTTAAGACTTGTAATTTCAACTGCCAGAGTTCCTCAGCCATTAAAGCTGGCTGAGGAACTCTGGGAGTTGAAGTCCACAAGTCTTAAAGTTGCCAAGGTTGGAGACCTCTGGTTTAGTGTGTGGTCTGCTCTTCAGTGAGAGTCTGTGAAGATTATTCCAACATAACACAGTGCAATTTCAGTAGAGTTCAGATGATTGGAAGTTAGTTGTGAATTGTGCCTCAATAAGCCATAGTAAAATTTGAAGTGTGCAAAGATTAAACTATGATCTTAATCACACAGATTAGATATCAGCCATTCGCTGCGGTCCTCTAGGCTTAAAGAAAGATTTGCAATTTTGAAAAGATGTTGCTGGCACTTTAGGTAAAAGACTTTGGGGTGGGCATAACCTCACAGCTTGATCAGATCAGCATTATGTGGCAACAGAGTCGGAGCACGTTAATATGGGAATTGATATCCAACATATAGCGTAGTATGACACAAACCACATCTGGGAGGAAGTCATTACTGAGCTTTTTAGTGTATTTATTTTAAAAGATGTAACAGTAACACTGGATGGCTCAAAAACTGTATCTGCTGATTTCTAAGAAAATCCTATAATAAAAAGATTATTCCTCATTAATCTGAAAGATTTAAAATCATGCTTTAAAATGGAAATTCTGAATGTTCCAAATGAACTTCTGATAGGCTTTTGTGATGTAGTGCTGCCTTTGAATTACGGTCTTAGTCATTTTTTATTGGGGCTTCAGACCTGGACAAGAAATATGTTTATAAGTGATCTGTAACCCTCTATAAAACGCATGGTATAAGAAAGCGGTATAAAAATATAAAACAACATTAAAAAAACACCTATAAAACCACCTAACTGGAATTCCTGAGTAAAATTAAAGAGAAGCAGTCTCAGACTGGGCTATGAGTAAGATACACATATGTAGCAGGAACTTCAGCTGTCAACATCTGTAGGATCTTATAAGATGCTGCACAAATAGCAAGGTGGACTGTAACTAGAGGTGGTATTCAGCAGGTTCTGACTAGTTCTGGAGAACCGGTAGCTGAAATTTGGAGTACTTTGGAGAATCGGCAAATACCATCTCTGACTGGTCCCGCCCCCATCTATTCTCTGCCTCCTGAGTCCTAGATGATTGGCTGGGTCTTCTTTGGTTGCCCTGCACAGGAGAACAGAGCTGGAAAGCAGGTTAGTGGGGTGGGGAGGGAATGGGATTTTGCAGTATGCTTCCCCTGCCACGGCCACCAAGCCACACCATGCCCACCAAACCACGCCCACAGAACTGGTAGTAAATTTTTTGTGAATCCCACCACTGGCTGTAACCATAAGTACCACCTGGTCACAAGTCGAGACTGAGCGATCAGGACATCTGCTGATTAGGATGAGAAATCTGACTCAGGAAGGGGAAAGTATATGTTTCCTGGTTTCCAATCTCAGAAGGGCAAAGCCTTTCAGCTTTACTTTTAATACAGTATTTACCATCCAAACTACAGAGGGAAGAACATGACATTGGGTAAAGGATAAAGCTTTCCTATCTATAGCTGGGTGCTTGTCCCTCTGCCAGATAGCTGGCAGCAATGACTGTGTAACTCATATTTGCTGATGGCAGGAAGGCTGGGGTCTTTCCTACATCCGCTTGCTGTCCTTCAGAGTTTGTTTTGCCTGATCATATTCCATTTAAAGAACCAAAGACAGAAAGAAGACCAGGCTTTGGAATTTAGTTATTTCAGCCTTAATTCTGGTAAAGTGATACTTCTGGAGTATTAGTGGTGCTAAGCCTCAAGGGTAAGAGCTTCAGCCAAAGGTTTATGGAACAAGACATACTCTGACTTGGACTTTTAACATGGCTCTCTCTAGCCATAAATAAGAGCTACTTTGATTAATTTGGGTTATAGCCTCTCCAAGGTAGAAAAAAAAAAGAACTTGGAGGTCCAACAAAGCCCATCAAGGTACCAGGATAATTTTATGATTGATCGATCTATCATCTGTCTATCTATCTAATCTATCTACTGTCTATATCTATCCATCCATCCATCCATCTCTCATCTATTTAATTTAGGAGTGTCAAACTCAGTTACATTGAGGGTTGTGTTTGACCTGGGGGAGGGGCAGGGTGAGCATGGCTGGGATGGGCATGGCCAGCTCAATGTCACTCCTGTTGGGGGCACCTGTGGTAGCCAAGCGCTAAGGCAGGACTTCCCTCAGACCCTCCCACTCTCCCTCTCATTATAATCTCCTTCCTTTCCTTCTTTTCCTTTGTCTTTTTTCTTTCCCCTTCTCCTTTCCTGTCCCTTCTTAGATGTTCAAATGCAAAAAAAGGAAACAGTTTTCCTTTTGTTGTTTTGATTTTAGTTTGTTTTGATAGATCTTTGCCTGCAAAAACAGTGTGTATGCCCCCCCCGAGCTCTATTTTTGCTGGCAGAGGCACTGTGGGCCGGTCCTTCGCTGTTCCCAGGGCAGGCCCATGGGCCAGGTCTAACGCCTTGAGTTTGACACCCTTGATCTAGAACAGAGGTCTCATTCTCGCAGTCCGCGGGCCAATTGCGGCCCACAGGACAATATCCTGTGGCCCCCACCATGATATGAAAGTATAATATTAGTGTATAATATAAATATAAATATAAAGTATAATATTATGTGGCCCAGCCTCGTCCAGATTCTGCCCCCAGTGGCCCCCAGGTAAATTGTGTTTGAGACCCCTGATCTAGAAGAAGCCTACATAATCAATCATCAAGCTCATGTACCTGCTTTTCAGACTTTATGCAATACATAGAAGGTGCTGAGGATGCCGCTATCTCTAAAATGAATATATATTTATAAATAGTATATTGCTTATAGATATACATATGGCAAGAAATGACGATGCCACATCCTATTAGCAATTTTTGAAACAAGGGGAATTATTTGTAACTTTTTTTCAGTTCTAAGAGTATAGTAAGAACAACTCAGCCAAGAGCGTTCCAGAGTCAATTGCTATGTTCACTGAAAATGAAGGAAAGAAAATGGAAGAACATGCTTTATGCAAAAATAGAAGTGAATTTCCCAACTCTAGAAGTGAAATCTCAACTCTAGAAAATTCCAGCAAGATTTTTGCACAGGTGGCAAACTCATATATGATATGCAGAGACCAAAAAGAAAATTGTGTTTATATATTTTCACAACTATTTATGTTTTTATTTTTGGAAATATGGCCGTATATTCAGAATTAGGTTTTGGGGTAACTTCTGTTAGTAAAAACAAAAACCGCTAGAATTTGTGAAGTCACAGTTATGGGGATATTGAATTTTCTTTGGCTTTTATACAGTTAACATGTACTACAGGTAGTCCTCAAACTAAGGCCACAATTGAGCCCAAAGTTCTGCTGCTAAGCAACACGGTTATGTGAGTTTTACCCCATGTTATGACCTTTCTTGCCACAGTTGTTAAGTGAATCACTTCAAGGGTTTAGTAACAGGGTTGTTAATTAAATCTGGTTTCCCCACTGACTTTGTCAAAAGGTCACAAAAGGTAATCACCTGACTCAGAAACCCTGCAACCGTCATAAATATGAGTCAGTTGCCAAGTCTCTGAATTTTGTCCACATGACCATGGGGATGCCACCAACAGTTGTAAGCGTGAAAACGGTCATAAGTCACTTTTTAGTGCCATTATAACTTTGAATGGTCACTAATCAAACTGTTATATGTCAAGGATTACCTGTACTTCTTAATTTTGTTTTGTACAATTATTTGTATGGCTATTTTTTTCTATTTATTGCTGTTAACTGTGTTAAAAGCATAAAAAAAAAATAAACTATAAACTTGCTAAATAAAAATATATGAAATAGACATTAATGAAGTCAGAAAATGCTGGTTAGATGGCTTTTCATTCTGAAAGAAACAAGACAAAACTTAAAAAGACTCTTTTACTTTCCCAAAATGAAAAAAAGAAAGCAGCTCGGGAGTCAATAGCACGATACTGCCAATTGAGACTTCTCTAGAACAGCATTGCTCATCTTATGGTTGAATGTGTTTTGTCAGAAAAGAGAAATGCTGGATGCCTTGGTAAAAAAAAAAAGTTTATTTTTCATACAAAAGTGCCAAAATAATGACCAACATTGAATTCTAGTTCAACCACCAGTTCATTCTAGTAATCAAAAGAAAAAGCTTTTTTTTTTTAAAGTTCACATTTTAAAAATGACATTCCTTTTTCACACATTTCCACAATAACCCGAGTCCCTAGGAAGAGAGAAATTTGCATTCCGATTAGCTGCCGAAGTCCATATATCTAAATTCATATAGGCACGGAATGGGTTAAACCTCGGATAACATTCCTGCTTACATAGAACTCCTTGACTCTCCACCTGAGCTGCATGTGGAGTGGCAGCGCCGACAGGGCAGCAGTTGTCATAGACATCATTCTGAGGGGCCCAGATGGAACCAAAGAGGCCAGACATAGGTGACAAACTCCTGGTGCTTGAGAGGTAGGACTGAAAGGCAAAGGGAAGGTGTCACTGGTAATGCAAAAGTTGTCCAAAGTCCAGGGACCAAGCAGTTAAATAGCACTTTAGAAACTGAAGCAAGCTAAGGTGAACATTAAATTAAAATGGAAATAAACATTTTATTTTTAGGCACATTTTGCTGAAGGACCAGCCTTAACAACGTATGCATGCCCTCACAGCTCCTCATTATCCAAGCATGTTCTCCAGGTAAACGCGGACTTGAACCCTGTGTTTCCTAAACCCTGCTCCTATGCCTTAATTACTGCACCAGGATTGTAAATGTATTTTTTATATCCAGAAGAAAAAAACCCCAACACTTTTCCATTTTCCATTACTCATTTCATTGCATGTATAATGAAAACGTGTATTTAAATATGTACTGAACAATGAAACCTATGGAATTCAGAGCATGTGTTATTAAATGTGCCAAAATGACAATCAAAACTGAAATTGAAGCCACCTAAATTGAAATGTGAAATGTTAAAATACATCACTATTTAAAAAAAGAAACCCAAGAATATGTAAAGGACAACCCCAAAAGATTATGTTTGAACTGCTATAACAGAATGCATGAAACAGTCCATTTGTAATACTTACTGTTGGGTTGACATAACTGGTGGGTTCCCAGGTTGGAGGAAGGTTAGGTGGGGTGTTCCATGAAGACTGACAGCTGTGATTAATGAAGGTTGAATTTTGAATTTCTTCTGTGCATGGAAATCCATTATGGTAATTCATATTTTCTTTATTTTAGGAGATAGAAGGATTTTCAGTATTAGTCAATTTTGTATCAAAGTGTGGATCTATATATTGTATGAATAAACATATATAATTTACATTAGTTATCCAAATATGAATCCCAGCTCCTGTTTTTATGCCCAGCTGACAGCAGCACCTAATCAACTATGGCTAATCTCCATGAACCAAAAGGGCTCAGACCAGATTAGTATTCACATGGGAGGCTTCCAAGGCTATTTGGGAAAATTTTAAATTCCCAAAATAATGCCGTGGAAAACTACTCCCATTGATTCTATATTACATACCTATGTAATCCATCATAAATCAATCTGGACTTAAAAGTAGATTTCATTTTTATATCATGCTTTTGTTCATTTATATAGGAGAGACAAGCTATACCAGGGGTGTCATTGAGGGCCATATCAAGGTTGTGTTTGATCTTGGGGGCCAGAGTGGGTGTGGCCAGCTTGATATCACTCATGTCAGGGGCACCTGTGGTGGCCGAGTGCTCTGCCAGTGAAAACGGGCTCCCGAACTCAGTTTTTGGCTGCGATGGTCTCCTGCAACCCTCTGCAAGCAAAGATGGAGCTTAAGAGGACAGCTCATACCCCCCCGCTGAGCTCTGTTTTCATTGGCAGACAGTGGCAGGAAGCCGTCACAGCCGAAAACGGAGGTTGCGGTGGCAGCACATGGCCCTCGCAAACTTCATTTTCACTGGCAGAGGCACTGAGGGCCAGTCCTTCACTGTTTCCAGGGCAGCCCTGTGGGCCAGATCTAAGTACCCTGCAGGCTGGATCAGCACATGGACCTTGAGTTTGACACCCATGGTCTATACTAAATAATAATACAGGTTGGGTGAGTGAAGAACGATACCCATTTCACAGATATTGAAGGTGATTGAAACAGGCAAGCTGCCATATCTAAAGACAAAGCAGGCAAGTAAGCAGGGTGGATAAAAGCCAGTAATCCATTCTAAAAGATCCTTTTGGGGAAATAGATAAAAAGGAAATAATTTGTTAAGGAAACAAAAGAAAAAAATGTCTCCTGGCCCAAACAAAAGAAGTTGAGCCTGAGCACATGGAAAGCCCTTTCCCAAATCCCATCAACAGCTACCAGATTTGGATATTAACAAGAAAAGAGTAGTTGCAAGTCTTGTCAATCAATAAGCAAACAAGGATTTGGGGAGCAAAAGGGCTCCTGACTCCAATTTGGTGGTCCAATTCGTTTTTGGATCCAGACTTGGCAGCTTCTGCCCATCTGGCTAATGCCTGCCAGTCTAATTGACAAAAACATGGGAAAGTGTGAATGAGTGTGTGTAAGAAAGAGCAAATGTATATCTATTGTAATCAGGAAAGTTCGACTGTTACTTTACGTTCACCGAGTCTCTAAAGAACCGATTGTGCCTCAGTATTTGGTTGAAAGTGATTTCAGCATGGCTATTTTCCAGGGTTGTTGAGTCGGTGTGAGGGAGTCACCATAAGCCAAACCTGAGTGTGTGCTGACAGTGCAATCTGGACAGGAGACCAAAAGGAATATGCAAAAGCTAGGAGAACAACCAAAGCTATTCAGTGGAAGTCTGAATGCCTATTTAAGTGCACCTATTTCCATATATAAAATACTAATGGTTCTGTAGAACAGGGGTCGCCAACCTTTTGGACCTCAGGGACCACCAAATTCATAATTTTAAATTCTGCGGACAACTAATATGAATTTTGACTGACAGTGGCTTGCTGATGTTGGTGGGAAAGTCGGTCCCATATTCCAGAGCTGCAGTAGTCATAGGACTGGCCCTTTGGTCCTCCCGGAGCAGATGCTCCTCCACCCAGGTGAACCGGCTTGTCATGGACTAGAGTAGCTGCTCCGGGATGACCAAAAGCCCAGTCCTGTGATGACGGCAGCTCTGGAATATGGGACTGACTTTCTGAGCAAGTCACCCCGGGGCGGATTCCCCTTCCCTGCCGTTGGTCTTACCTTCCAGTTCCAGCTCCTGTGGCTCTACTCAAGGTAAGGTTTGTGCTTGGCTGAAGGGAGGGGGCCAGCGGGTGGGCAGCACAGCCTGGATTAATTGCTTTGCGGGGGGGGTATGCTTTGGAGGGGACATTTCTCTGCAGACCACCAAAATTTTCTCATGAACCACCAGTGGTCCCCAGCCCACTGGTTGGCAACCACTGCTGTAGAAGACTTACCGTACTCATTCACTTCTACTGGACAGTACATGTTAAGCTGGCCATCACAGGGTGGATTCCAATCAACAAAGCTATTGCAAGATATTAAAAATAATGTAAGAAAAATGTCAGAAAGACTGAATTAAAACCAATACTTCGGCTCAAAAGTCACAACAAAAACATATTTCCAATAAAACAGCCCCTCCTAATCTGGATCCCACCACATCTTCCAGGTGTGAGAGGACAAGTCCCAGCTCCCACCTCCAACACAATCTCAGATTGTGAAGACCATAGTAAAAATAAAAAAAACCTGCCTATTATGTAATGAAGGGTTTTCCTGGATCATGCACGATACATTGTTCTCAAGACTGTAATTTGTTAGGCAGATAGGCTGGGATGACCACAAATCTCCTGCTGGATAGAGACCTAGAAAGGCAAATAAAATTTATAGCATGTTATATATTCATACAATATATATTTTTAAAACAACTTTCACACATCAGTATTACAATGCTATGCGACATTGTATTTCCACCCAAACAAATTAAGTCTTATAATATACAACATTCTAGCCACTTAATTGGCTGAGGTTTATACAGTTTTGATATAAAAGTTAAGGGCATAGGGCTGAAGATTATCCATCATATGAATTTGTTGTAATAGTTATGACTTCTCAACCAGTATCAAACTCTGCAAATTCAGGAGATATGTGCTGAACGAAATTTACTGATGACTCTTCCTCAAAAGTTCTGGATATTTATAGTATTTCCATGATCATGGGGATGTAATTGGAGTACTTAGCAATTGTCTCACACAATTGCAGTGTGTTGTGGTCGTAGGAGCATCAACCCGCTAGCCTGTGAGCCACCTGGGGTTTGGATTTGCAACTTCCTGCCAGCTTCCCCATTGACTTTGCTTGTGGGAAGCTGGCAGGAAGTTGCAAATCACAGCCATGTGAGCTCTTTGCTTAATGCACCATAATCTTTAATGTTGACAATGAAGATTGGCAGTGTTGCTGCTGCTAAGTGATGCAGTCACATGATATCCCTCTTTACGATGGCATCACTTAACAACAGAAATTCCAGTTCCAAGTGAGGGCTTCCTATAGACCAGGGCTGTCAAACTCCCGGCTCGTGGGCCAGATGAGTCATGTGCTGGCCACAGCCACACACGTTTTAGCAAAGGGGAAAAAAGTCCCGATACGTCATGTAATGCCGCTGTGACACCATGAGTTTGAAACCCCAGCGATAGACCGAACCTGAATTCTTAGAGATTCTGGGAAAGATAATATATTTGCAGAAAGTGATAAGTTAGTCCCCAACTCTCTTTTTGAAACCCTGTCTATTTGAGACCAATAGATTTTAGAGGAGATGCTGAATTATTATATTCACAGGACTATTCCAGTCTTTTGAAACACACCTTCCAGAAGCAGCAATGTTTAAAAATGGGACTCTGTGGGAAATGGAAGAACAGGAAGTGGATATTTGTTCTGAAAATGCTGGATGAGCAAGTCTTTCTGCTTTAACTACTTTATGCTCCCATTCATCATTCACATTTTATGACTTAGATGGCAATTAATTAGACAAAAAATGAGCAAAAAGCCTTAATTTGCTTGTTCGTTTATTGATATCTGGCATAATTTTCTACTTAATTTCTGAGATTTTACTGTCTGTCATTTTCTTAATACCTGCCCATAAAAAAGCAAAATAAATCCAATCACTATAATATATCAATCTATTGACATGGAAGTTGGTATTCTTGATTAAGGCATTCAGAAAGGAGAAAATGTACTTGCAAACTTATTTTAGCTCTGACAAAACTTCTCATCATACTAATTTTTGACCTTTTGTGAACAATTAGGTGATAAGCAGTTCTTATTTTGGGGGGAAATGTCATTTTAATTTTTTATAGTACTTTTATTAAAGATTGCAATTTACAACAATAAAAACTAATGCAAACTAAAAATAATAATAAAAAGTAAAAATGGAAGCAGGAAAGACAAAAATAGAAAAAAACATAAAAACAAGGAAAAATAAAAATATGGTGAGGCAATAGAAGAGAAATATATAAAGAAGTCACTTCCTCGAGGAGTTCCGGTTTGTCAGCAGCAGGAATTCACATTTGTGCGCGAACCCTGCTGCGCTCGCTGCTGGAGTGCCTCCGATCCAATTGGATTTGGAGGCTATAGTTATCCTGTAGGGATAACTGAAGACAGGGGAGATCCAGACAGGGGTCTGGGGACATTGCAATCCCCTTCCTCAGCCGGCTAAGCTCCCTTTTCCAAAGGTGGTGGAGCGGCGGTCAGCAATGGCTGCCACAAAGAACCTCTCAGCTGGACAAGTTTTGTGCAGGAGGAAGTGAAGAAAGTGAAAGCTTTTGGCTGAACTGGGATGACAATCAACATCTGAATACCCTGGACCTTTGGCTTTTTAAGTGATACATTGTTCCCAAGAGGATTGCAAAGCTGCGGTTGAAAGTGAAAGCTTTCTTTTTTCTCTTCACTTTCCTTCCCTACGGAGATAGCAGATGGAAATCGGAAATACCCGCTTTGGCAGCAGAAGGTAACTAACTTTGAAGATTAAAGCCAAGGGGACATTAGATTTCTAAACACTGACATTTAAAAATTAAAATCTTTTTGCTATAAGTGGGAAGGTAAATGATTTATATCAAGATTTCTTGAAGAAGACTGCTTGGAGCTTATAAGATCAGAGATTAAACTGCAATAAAACTTCAAAAAATTACTTTGGAACTGTATAATTGAATTCTACCCCAGGAAGAAAAAGTATTAAAAGAGGAAAGTGCTAAATGAAAGAGTTTGTGCTGATTTGGATTGCTTGATGACTTTGGAATTTTTGCAAACTATTTTTTGAAAGTTTAAAAACACTTGGATTGTTTAAAAAAATAAAAATAAAACAATGGCATTATCTGTGGAAGAATTGAAAATCAAATTTAAAAAGCTAAAAGAAGAGGAACAAGAAGGCAAGGGTTCTTTTGGATCTGTTTTCCACTTTTTAGAAATGGCGATTTCTACCTATCAGGAAATGCAGCAATCGGAAAGTTGGGATGAAGAAGGAGAAGCCATCTTTAATGGACAAACTATTTCAGTTGATGAAGAAAAGGGAAAAGGCGGAAAGAAAATGGAGAATTCAAGATTTAAAAAAACAACCAAGAAAGGGAAAAATAAGGTGAAAAATCGATATAATGTCAGAAAGCAACAGAAAAGAAAAATACAACAGAGAGGGGAGACTAAAAGGGTGGAGATTGAGAGATGGGGGGGGTAAAAAGATTAGATTTGACAAGAAAGGAAGGGAAAAAGGAAAAAGAAGTTATAAAGGCTTAAAACAAGATGCTAAAAAGCAGGGGGGGGTAGAGATAAAGGGTAAAATATGATTTAAAGAGATTCTGCAAAAGTACACAAGATTGTATTGTAGTATTTGTATTTGAAATAGAGTTAGAAAACTGGAATATTATATGTGTTAATAGAATATTGTAGGGAATGTGTAAAATATCTAAGATTTAATAATAGCAAATATCTATGTGTAAAATATCTAAGATTTAATAGAGTCTAACAAATTAATTTGTTATGGAACATTGTTTTTTACTATATTATAAGCTTATTATGTTTTTTCTTATTTTAAAATGTAATTTAGAATGTACTAAGCAGAATCAGAATGGAAACTATGTAGTATTTTAAATGTTAAATTGGGGGAAAGATAGAAAGGCTTCAAACACTGATTACAGTACTTCAAACACTGATTACAGGAAAAATTTTGTATTAAAGAGAAAAGATAAATAGACAATTGAAAAAGAACGGACAAAAGATACAAGTATATTGGTTTAAATTGAGATGAAGTAAATAATAATAGAATTAAGAGAGTGAAAAGAGGGGAGAAGACATATAGAAAGTATGTTAAATAAGATTGAAATAAGATTGAAAAGTGAGCATGAATTGAAAAGTGAGCATGTACAAAAAGATGTAACCCAGGGTTAAGCTGCTTTCTAAAAAGAAGTTTTATGTTTTCATGTTACGTGTTTTGTTTGTTTATGTTTGCTTATTGAGAATTAAGATTGTTGGATGAGAACATATGAAATTGTAAATAAGATAGATGAAAGTATAAGTTTAATGAATAAAATTGAATTAGAAGGGAAAAATAGTGAGAAATTGGAAAAGGAGTAATAAGATATGAAGTTGAATATATAGGATGCATATTAAATTGTGTTTGTATGGAAATGGGATAATTTGGAACTATGCTGTACTTAAATAAGATGTTTCATTTGCTTTCTTAAAAGTTGTTCTATGTTCTTATGTTTTATGTTTTGTTGGCTTGTGTATTGTTTTTGAAAATTAATAAAATTTGTTAAAAAAAAAAAAAGAAGAAGTCACTTCCTCCTTCATCAAAAAATACAGGTAGTCCCCAAATTATAACTGCAGTTAAGCCCAAAATTTCCATTGCTAAGCAAAACAGATCTTAAGTGAGTTTTGCCACATTTTATGACCTTTCTTGCCACAGTTGTTAAGTGAATCACTGCAGTTGTTAAGTTAGTAACACGATTGTTCAGTGAATCTGGCTTTCCCACTACACTGCTTTTGTAACTGAGGACAACCTATGTAAACAATTTTAGTAACTTATCAACTTAAAAATTACATTTTAAAAAGTTCCTTTCCACTTATTTATTTGATTAGGATTTCATCTAGACTTTATCTTCTTTTAAATGGACACTGCCTGTAGATCTCATCCAATTTTGTCAAAGGGGCAGGATGCTAGATGTACTCAATGAAGCTCCAGATTTCTGAATCAAAGTTTAAGTAAGTAAGAAATTAAAAAAGAACAATTAATTATAACAAAACCTTGAGGGGACATTATCTTTCAATAGAAGAAGAAAAAAAAGAAATACAAGGGATTTTTAATATCTAATTTAATATCTGTTAAGTTAGTGAAATTTAAGCAATCATTCACGTTAAACAAACTACCTAGTTTCACTTGAGTTACACAAATCTTAGTGAAACAGCATTAAAGATAAATTAATCATTAGTTATATAACATTGGATATATCAGAAAGAAAATGAATAATGCAGGACAGTTTGGATGATCTGCCTTTTATTACAAACAATAAAAATTATGCATAAAATTGGTATGATTTAGTTACTGTGTCAGATCTTTTTTTAATTAACCAACCTTCATTTTTGTCTTGATCTGTGGTTATATCAGTGAAGCTGGTACACAAATTCTCTGGATACTGTGCGATACCATTCACTTCTCTACTAAAAATAAAGATAAATATTTTTATTTTTTTTTAATGATCAACAAAGCTTTTCCACTGCAAAGAGTATCACCATGGTTATGTTCATAAATGGACATATATTCCAGGCATGGTATCTAATGTAATTCAAGTAGAAAAAAATGGCTATGCAGGTTTTTTATCAAAATATTTGCATGGCAACATCTAGCTGTTCTTTTGTCTGATCTAAAAATACAAAGCAGTCAGAATTGGTTAACATTACTAAGAAAATACATACATACATACATACATACATACATACATACATACATACATACTGTTAAGCCAAAAAAGGGGGCACTTTAATATTTTATATGAAATAAACAGTAAAAAGCATTATCAAATGTATAAGTAAGTTTAGAATTAGAACATTTGCTTTTCATTTCTTTGTTAGTTACATTTGAAACAGTTGGTCTGTGAGTGATCTATAGAAAAGAGGAACTATTAAAAGTTTTTACCTGGTGTTGCAGATGTTGTGGGAAAGATTTAAAGTAATGGGTGTATCAGGTGAAAAGTCACTACATGAAATGCTTTCCCCTGCAAAAAGCAAAATTAAGAATGAGAGACTGGAATAACATATATATGTTGATGTATATATATATCATACATACATACATACATACATACATATATAATATATGTTATATCATATATAACATATATATATATATACTGACTATATGATTTAACAGGAAATCCCTAACGGGACTTTTAGCATCTTTCTAGAGATCTTCTTTCTTTTCTGTAGAGATTCCAAAAAGTCACAGAAAAGAAAAAGATTGAGGATCAGACATAGCATTCCCATCCAGAACTAATATATAAGACCACAATACCAGTAACAAGTCATAATGTATAAATTTGATAGTAATAGCAATAGCAATTAGACCTATATACCGCTTCATAATGCATTACATCCCTTTCTAAGTGGTTTTACAGAGTCAGGATATTGCCCCCAACAATCTGGGTCCTCATTTTACCCATCTCGGAAGGATGGAAGGCTGAGTCAACCTTGAGCAGGTGAGAATTGAACTGCTCTCAGACAGCAGAATTAGCCCGCATTCTAACTACTGCGCCACCATGGTTCTTTTGATAAATAACTGTATAAATAAACTTGTCTCCTTGCCTTCAGAAATAATAACATTTTTTCAATGGCTTTGCCTTCATTGTTCCTTTAAACTATGCTATTAACTCATGACAGTATTAAAATGCATTCAAAATAGTAATCCCAATATACATTTAATAAAGGTTAACAAGAAAAACAAATAGGATTTGCTAATGAAAAGACTCGATTGTTTATACAGGTAGTCCTCACTTAATTATAGTAATTGGGACCACCAACTAAGTGATGCACTTGTAAAGAGCAATACTGCATGACCATGCCAATGGCAGTTCCAAATGCCATCATTAAGCAAATTCCACCCAGTTGTTAAGCACAATGTCATGTGATTGCCTTTTGCTACCCCCTGCTGTCTTCCCCATTGACTTTGTCAGAAGTCAGCACTGAAGTTTGCAAATGGTGATCACGTGACTGTGGGATACTGGGACTGTTATAACTGTGAGTTGCCAAGTGTGCAAATCATGATCACATGATCATGAGAACACGGTGATAGGTGCATCTTCAAGGATTGGTCATATTTCTCCACATTCAGCACCACTGGAAATTAGAATGGTTGCTAAATGAGTGCTTATAAGCAAGGATTATCTGTAGTTAAACTTCAGGAAGAGTTAGTTTTTAAATAAAAAAGCCAGTTTGGTCTAGCAGTTAAGGCACTGGACTAGCAACCAGAAACTCTGAGTTCTAGTCCTGCCTTAGGCATGAAAATCACTTTTTGTCAGCCGAATTCACTTTATAGAGTTGTCGCTGTGGGAAAAATAGGAGGAAGAGCCTTGAGATATTTATAAAAATAATAAAAAGTGGGATAAAACTTTTTAAAAGTGATGTTCAGATATTGAGATATGTTAGTAAGTTCATTGGAAATGTAATTTAATCAGAATTCCTTTAAAATAAACTGATTATATATTATCCCCTAAAATAGTTGTGCTTGTTTTAAAAACTTTAATAGCAGCAATTAAGATGTTTTTGTTATTTTCAAGATTATTTTATGAATAGCAATTAAGATTCGGGGGTGGGGGAGTCAGAGTTTAATGTAAGATGGTGACATGCAGTGACGTTTTCCCAAAGCAGAGAAAAGAAAGAACACGTGTCCAGACCCCCACGTACTTGATGGAAGGAAATGCCTGCTAGGAATCTTCTTATCTCCATCTGAACTGCTGGTGCTGCTCCAGCTGCCCCAGCTGCCCCGACTGGCCCGGACACTTCCAGAAGAACTTCCACAATCTGAACTTGAATCTGAACAAAACCTCTCCGAGCACTTCTTCTTGGGCCACTGGTAGAAACCTTCTTCGGGAAGCAGTCAACAAAACCAACTTTAACACTCGTATTATTGCATTCTCATAAATAAGCCAATGTGTGATTACCAGGATATCAGACTTTCTCTTCTATTCCATCTTTTGTCAGATAGAAAGATTAAACAACTTTAACAAATGGCAGACTAAGAGAGAGCTCATTTTTAAGCTAGGACTATCCCTGAAGTTTAGAAATGTTCAGTTTTATAAATATGGATTTCTTTTTGGTCACTGGTTCCCATTTTCCTAACCAAACAGTCAAATATAAAGACTAGGATGTTCTCCTTATTATAGCATCAAATCAATGTATTTCTTGGATTTGAGGACCAAAATAAAAAGGATTTCAAATGAAAAACTGGTTACTATTGTTTGCCTTCCATTTACATTTTACTACCAACCTGCTTCTCTGTGTGCAGATTTATCATCTCCTTTGCAAGTTTCCCCGTTGCTTTGAGCACACCAATTTCTTATATTAATAGTAGTTCTGAGTTCATGTCTTTCACTGCACACATGCTTCAGTTCAGCCTGCTCAGGAACCCTGTAAAAATGTCCCCCAACAAGAAAAAAAGCATTTTTTTTCTTTCTACTCTGATCAATGAATGAATAATGCAGGAGTGTCAAACTTGATTTCATTGAGGGCTGCATCAGGGTTGTGTTGACCTTGGGGGAATGGGGAGAGGTGTGGCCAGGGTGGGAATGACCAGCTCGATGTCACCCATCAAGGCTCTATTTTTGGCCATGTCAGCCCTCCCGGACTCCGTGCTTGGCTGCAATGGCCTCCTGCGGACCTCTGCCAGCGAAAATGGAGCTCGGGGAGGCCAGACCGCAGAACTCCCTTTTCGCTGGAAGAGGCACTGCGGGCCGGTCCTTTGCTGTTTCCAGGGTGGGCCCATAGGCCAGATCTAAGCACCCCATGGGCCGAATCTGGCCTGCAGGCAGATAACAGATAACCAGAGCTGGAAGGGACCTTGTAGGTCATCTAGTCCAACCCCCCACTCAAGCGGGAGACCCTACACCATTTCTGACAAATGGCAGTCCAATCTCTTCTTGAAAGTCTCAAGTGATGGCGCTCCCACAACTTCCGAGGGCAAGCTGTTCCATTGGTTGAGTGTTCTCACTGTCAGAAAGTTTCTCCTTATTTCCAGGTTGAATCTCTCCTTGTTCAGTTTCCATCCATTATTCCTCATCTGGCCTACAGGAGCTTTAGAAAATAGCCTGTGGCAGCCCCTCAAATATTGGAAGACCACTATCATGTCTCCCCTGGTCCTTCTCTTGACTAGACTAGCCAAGCCCAGTTCCTGCAAGCATTCGTTGTATGTTTTAGCCTCCAGTCCCCTAATCATCCTGGTTGCTCTTCTCTGTACTTTTTCTAGAGTCTCAACATCTTTTTTATAATGTGGTGAACAAAACTGGATGTAGTACTCCAGGTGTGGTATTAGTACTTCCCTTGATCTTGATTGTATCCCTCTGTTAATACAACTTAGGATTGCATTAGCTTTTTTGGCTGCTGCTGCACACTGCTGGCTCATATTTAACTGGTTGTCCACTAAGACTCTAAGATCCCTCTCACAGTTACTGCTATTGAGCCTGGTTTCACCCAGTCTATATGTGTACTTTTGGTTTTTCTTGCCTAAGTGTAGGACTTTACTTTTCTCTACATTGAATTTTATTTTTTAGATATGGCCCAGTGTTCTAGTCTGTCAAGATCCATCTGGATCTTGAGCCTATCTTCTTGGCTGTTAGCTATTCCTGCCAGCTGAGTATCATCTGCAGATTTGGTAAGTTCCCCTTCTATTCCCTCATCTAAGTCGTTAATGAAGATATTGAAGAGTACTGGGCCTAAAATGGAATCTTGTGGCACCCCACTGCTTACTTCCCTCCATGTAGACTTAGACCCATTAAGGACTACTCGTTGAGTACAGTTTGTCAGCCAGTTGCGAGTCCATCTAGTGATGGTGCTATCTATTCCACTTTTTTTCTAGCTTACTAAGAAGTAGGTTGTGGTCTACTTTGTCGAATGCCTTGCTGAAATCTAAATATATTATGTCCACAGTATTTTGCTGGTCTACTAATTTAGTCACTGGGTTGAAGAATGAAATAAGATTGGTTTGGCATGATCTGCTCTTAACAAACCCATGCTGAATGCTAGTTATTACTTTACTTGTTTCTAGATGTTGGCAGGCTTTGAGTTTGACACCCCTGGAATAATGGCAACAATTCATATTAAAATTGGATGCTTGGGTTAAATAGCACTTCAACAACAACTTGACCACCTAAAAAGATAGGTTACATGTTAACAAAAAAATGAGTGAAATTAATAATTATAAAATAATAGATGGAGCCAAACTTTCCCTTTCTTTCACAGAATTACTATTCCTATTTGGCAAAGGTTTCTGATCCAGCCAAAGAATTCTGCTTAACAAAAAAATTCTTCATTTTTTTATTTCCTCAGAGTCCTTTTAGCATTCATTCTAAAATATTGCAGAAACCCCTTGAAACAGCAGCAGCAATGGTGACGGAAGAAGAGCAAGGAATTAGAAAAAGTCCTTCCTTCTGTAGACAGGGACATTCAGAATAAAAATACACTCAAAGACTGCTAGCACTCTGAATACATCCAATAAAATTTAAGAGGTAGAAACAGTGCTGATCTTTAAAAATGTGAATATGTAAAGGTAGTGAGGCTTACCGTGAAGATATGTTTATATGCTTCTTCTTATTTTTTCTATTTGTCCTATGTCTATTCCAGCTAGTATTGGGCAAGTGTCCATCTTTTTTCTCTTGGGACCCATTTTTTCGGTGAACTTCTTCCTGCTGAAAGATACAATAATTTTTTTAAATATACATGTGCTAGAACCATATTCAATATAACCAACTGTTGAAAGTTGATACTTTTATTCTGTTTTGAGTTAGAAACGGCTGGAATGGGAGCAAGAATAAGTAGTACAATTTTGACTGAGAAAAACCAAGTCAGTATTATTAGCAGACCTACTATAAATGCTCTTTTTTTCTTCTTTTCTTTTTTTTTTTCACTCACTCACTGTTATTGCTGTTCCAGTGAGGTTCAAAGATTCCTGAAAATTTCAGGAAAATTTCAGTTTTGTATAATATAGTTGCAGCATATTTTTCTTCTGGTGTTAAGATCACAAAATTGTAAATCTAAAGTGAATCAAACAATATAAGTAACCTCATGTTGGTTATACAGCATCTAATTTGATCTAAAGACCATGCAAAGCTTTGGAAAAAATTTTTTTAATTAAACGATTTAAACTTTCTAATTTGTAAAAATGGGGCTCATTAACCCACTTCAACCAATCTTCATATTTTGAAAGTGTTATTCTTTTTAACAATTATATTGCTTGTACTTCATTACTAGTAATTCCAATTACTGTAACACACACATTGTCATGCCCCTGTCAGAATCTGATTCAGAGGGGGAGGCTGAACAGCTGACAGGGAGTGGGAGTGTGGCTCCATTGGCTGTGGAAGAAACTGGGGAAGGGCAAAGGCCAGCTGGGCAGAGCAGGGAAGAGGTAGAGCAAGGGAGAGGAAATTTGGAGAAAGATCCAGGCCCACCCCCTTTTCATCCTAGGGCATGCAGGGAGGAATGGAGAAGGGAGCAACGAGAGTTGCATGGCTTACTGGGGAGGAAAGGGCCCTGATTCCCTTCATTAGCTGCAGCTGGGAACACAGTGTTTAAAAAGGGAAGCTGGGCACAGCAAAGTTGTTGGGAGCAAATTGTGAATTATCTGGTACTGTCGAGGCTTATTGGGGTTCCTGGCGTCTTCCCAACTGTGTGTGTTTTGCTGGGCCTTCAAGTCTGCAATTACTTCTCCTGCCCTGTCAAGTTAATTATTGCAGTGTGGTTTGTGTGGGTTTTTATTTACAGTTTGTATGTACTTGATTTTCGGACTGAATTTCCTCCACTTAAAAACTGTACTTGGGAGAGTTTTTCCTCTAGCCGAAGGTAACCTGGATATTGGGGACAAAGTTGGAGGTACTAAAGGGACCCTTCTTGCTTATTTGACCATGTTGCCTTTGGGCCATGTCTCGGGTCATCGCACACATAGTGCCTCGGGCATACTGATAGATAATTGTTAAAAAATATGAAACAAGAAACGAAATAGGACCACTATATAAAGTTCATCTCGTTGTAACCACTGGGCTTTTATTAGCTTCAATAAAACTTTCCACAAATTGGATATTTAACTCCCCCCCCCCCGATCTATCTTTTTTTTTTTTAAGTGAATATTTCAACAAAGAGATATAAAATACAAACCTCAGCAGAAATCAATTCCCGTTTTCCAGAATACAGTAATTCATCTTTAAGTCCTTTGTTCTCTATCTTCTCTGTAGAAAGCGGTTCACTAGCCTGTTTTTGCAATGTCTCACAGTTTCCTGTTTCATTCCTGAGAGGCACTTGCTGACTATTTCCTTGAGCAATAAAAAGACATGTACCTTGTAATAACCACTAATAAACCATGAAAAATTATGGACCTGTGTTACTTGAAATTTATAGTAAAAATCAGTGTTGTGTTAGATTGGATTTAAAAATTCTCAGTTTCTTAACTGAAAATATTCTTTCATGAGATACTTTAGAAAAATATTTGGGTCTGAATAGATAAAATAAAACATTGGCAAAACCCTTTTCTTTCTGGAAAGTAAAATAAAGGTAAACAAAACTATACTTGTATTTCAATCACTTTAAAACTTACTCTGAAGGAATTTCCTCATTTACAATTTGTTTTAATCCTAGTAAATATGCCTAAAATTACAGCCTTTGTGTCATATATACATATCTTTTGTAACTGTTGAATGCTGAAAATTCAATTAAAAGTCACTTCTTAAAAGCATTCAAATGCTTGGGGGTTGCAATATCATATTAGGGTTGCTAATTGGACATAGTCCAGCTTCTATGGCCATAATTCTAAACATTATCTTCAAAATTCTAGAAGTTAACAAAAAACTATTTTCTGTCATGCATATTTCTTTGTTGAGTTTATTCAAAATGACACCTTTTTTATTTTAAAAAATTTTACCTCCATTTTTCCTGGAACTCTCTTGAAATTCTGATTGTTGTTGAGGTGAAGATCTTGGAAAGCGACTTTCCGACAATTTCTTTGATGACTTTGAAGGACATAACTCAGGTTCTTTGAGTTCAGCTAAATTTTCTGGAGACTTCAGATTCGTTTCCTTAGGAAACATATTTGTTTGAAGGCCCTCCTTCAAACTGCAGTCTGAAGAAATGTTTTTCATAAGTGTTGCACTTTTCAATGCACTTTCGTCTTTATCTACAAAATTCTCTGGATGTGCTAAGTTCTTTTGCATGTCCATGTTTACGCTATTTGCATATTTCAAGCTCAGCCAGTTTTCATTAACAGTACAAATGTCTTCCTTTGGTGCTGAAATAGGATTTTCAGCTGACTGGCTCGGCTTTTCATCTGTTGTCAGAGTGTTGCTACTAGTCGTTGGGCTTGATTTTTGTTTACCGTAGTACACAGAACATTTATGTTTCTTCTGAGAGTGACTATATGTTGCCGGACTCCTCTTGGCAGCATTCTGGCTACGGCTGGTTGCAGTGCCCACCAAAAGGGATCCTTTGCCTTTCCCTTTATCAGAAGAACTGTAAGTCTCAGTAAACGCTCTGCAGCTGCTCCTAATTTTAAAATAAAATTATAAGACTTACTATAAAAAAAGATTGCATGGCTTCTATACAATTGCCAAAAACAACACAATAAAAAACAAGTTGTAAATATGGATCCAAGCATAAAAATTGAAAATCAAATTGATACTTTCTAAAAGGATTTCTGTATTTCCTTCAGTTTTATATTTCCCGGCTCCCTTAATTTATGTCATAACAAGAATATTCATTTTTTTTTAATTGTATTTATCTATTAAAGTTATATGTCCATCTTGCCTAGATTTTTGTCCCTCTTCCACTGGAAAGATACTGCAAAATGCAAATATACATATACTCTGATATGCAAATATGCAAATCTAGATTATGTATATCCAAACTTTTTTAAATAGTAATTGCCTTCTCAGCATAAAGCAGCAGCCATCCCTACTAAATTCTTAGAAATATCAATTACCCCTTTAAATAAGATTTCCAGGAATTTTATATATAGAAAGATAAAATGCATTACTTATAAGTTTCAGAACTAATGATGTCCACAGAATTGTTGTTTTGCAATGTAGAATTATGATTTGACCGCTGTCTTGACTTCATGAATTCTGTTAGAATGTACTGTGCTTGCTGGAAAGCTATCAAGATCACACCAAATAAGGACAAACTGCAGATGCAAACACACATATAGAAACAGTAATGCAAAATGTGCAAAAAGTAAAGTCCATTTAACCTCAATTTAATAAAATACATTTGAAGGCACCAAGAAGTTATAGTCAAAGGATGATTACTGTTATACAAGTTGCCATATCCTAAACTTTGTGTAGCAAGGGATTCAATAAGTAATACTGCATGGCATGTATTCTCTCAACACTATTTTAAAGTCATCCATGATCCTGATAGATTCCAGAATTTACTGCGCCTAGTACCTCGGTATGATGCAAAACCCACAAAGGAACGGTATGTGGGATGTAGGATTCTTCTCCACCAGAATGTGGGCTGTCAGACTATCAGCACCTTTACATATTTTAGTTTCTGTTTAACAGCTGAGGTTATCCTTCTTTTTTTTCTGGATTTGTATATTCTTCAAAGCCTGACAGATACCAAGCAATTTTGTTCAGACCAACTACTTGTATGAGTAATCAGCAAAAAAACTCTCTTTTATAATGAAATTTAAAAATCAACTAGAGGAAAAGTTTAGTGGCAATTGATTTTAAAAAATCCTCATCTGTTAAAATAATGTAAAAACTATTCCTGTATGATTATTTTTTCTTAGGATCCCACTGAAAGCATCCTGAGACTCTTAATGCTTTACCTTACAAAGAGTACTGTGAGCCTCCAGAATGACTCTTCCCAACTGGGGCCTGGTACCACATCCGCACATATGGGTAAAAGATGGTGAGGAAGGGTCACATTGAGAGTAAAGTGAAACTCGATGCCAGCAGCAGTAACCAGAGTCAGTTCACGAATAACCCAAGATGATGTAAAATCTGGAGTAAAACTGCACCAGAAAAAGAAACCAAGTCAATGAAGCCTTTTTTAAAATAGTTCTTTCATAGTTGCTTTTGCTGGGAACAAGATCGTTATGAGTAGGTCTCAAATTCCAACTGTTCATTCAGTGACCATTCAAAGTTATGGTAGTACTGAACGAGTGGTACTTACACCTAGTCCTCTAAGACAGGGTTCTCCAACTTTGACAACTTTAAACCTGACAGAATTCTGGGAGTTGGTGTCCTCCAGGCTTAAAGTTGCCAAGATTGGAGACCCCTGCTCTAAGATACAGTGGTCATGTGTTCAAAATTCAGGTGCTTGGCAGACCACCTGCACTTATAATTTTAGGCATATTTCATCACCCTTCATCTCCCTATCTTTTCTATCCCTGAAGCCTGACTCTTCTACTGGGGTGCTCCACCACCCAGCTGACCTTTACTATCTTCTTCCTCCCACTGCTGAAGAGATATGCAAGGCTTTCTTGCCAAGGTCATACATGGCAGTTATGAGAACTGGGAAGGCGGTCTCATACAGTCAGCACCTGCCTTGTGGAAGACCAAGCTGGGTATACCTTGTCAGAGGTAAGAGCAAGAAGATGGCAAAGGCCAGTTTTTCTGTTGTGGAAGCATACTTTCCTTAAAGCACTCCTTTTCTTTTTCCCTCCCCCCCCCCCCCTCACACATATATATATACACACAGACTTAAACTATGAGCAAACTGTTCTGCTGAGAAGGAGACATTCTGAAGCTATATATCCACATAATGGCCTCATTAACTGCTCTAGTCAGGAGCGGTATCAAAGCATCACCAACATAGACATGTACCAAAAAAAGCAAGAAAGTGGTAAATGCCTGGGTAACAGGATTCTACCAGAAATATTTTCCATTTTTAGCAGAAAGATGAATCGTGAAAAGGTGTAATCATTCCAACACAGAATGAAAAAAATGCTTTGAATGGATAATCTTATTCTAATATATCTCTCTTATCTAATATCAGCAACTGTGAAATGCAAAGCCGTTCAGGAAAAAATACCATAACAAGAAATGCCTTTGCCAGAAGACTGAGAAAAGAAGGCTAAAGAAGAACACTCTCAGATCTGAACTAGCCTATGGAACTTTTTTTTTTAGAGCATTATTATTGTTATAAGTAGCTATAACAAAAAAAAAAAAAAATAACCATAAATAATGATTTAAGCAGCCAGCAAAAGCAAATTGTGTCTTGTTAAAAGATTAATCTCAACATCTGAAATAATGTTGCAAATTGCAGAATATATTACTGAAGTAAAATTTTATTAAAATCCTTACTAGTAAGAATTTTGGAATTATAGCATTTTCTATGAAAATGTTTTGTGGAATGAATGTTCTGCTCATTATCGATATTTAAAGACAACTGTAAGAAACAATAAATTTATCAATAAAAGCAACAAATGCTTACACAATGCTAATGTCACGTGAAGAGTTTGATGCCAAAAAGAATTCCCTGCAGTCAAGTACTTCGAATCCATATCCTTGACAACTGTACCCATTAATTTTCATAGACATTATAGTAATAGGAAGATGACCAATGTTCTCAACTTTAAAGCTCTTTGTGATAGACAGAATATGCTTGCCATCTTTCAGTTCTGAAAGTCATAAAATTGATATAGTTATTTTTATAGCAGTCAATCTATCTCAATGTTCTAAAATGCTAACAAATTTTCCCATAATGCTGTTATGATACATTCATTTTTATGCAAGGCAAGATGATGAAGTGGGAATAACAGTGATATGCAGTTCCCCTTCAACATCTTCCCTGTATTAATGCAAAAAATATCTGTACTACATTATATATTATCCATGCATTTATGGCACATATTTATGATTATAAATAGCCACAACAGGAATCAGAGATACGTGAATAAACATACATGCATGTTATGAACCTAGTCTCTACAACCCTTTCTTCTAACCATACATATTCTGTAGACTGGAAACTAATTCAATTCAATCCCTTACCAACAGACAAATTTTGTACTCACGTCGTCTGCAGTCCATAAGGGTTGACTCTGGCACCTTAAATCGAAGAGATCCACCAGCCCCAGGTAACCTTCCCCCTACTTTCAATAATTCTCTTGCTCCAATGCCTTCAACATGAACCATATCCAGAATTGTCAAATTATTCCTGCAATAAATCAATGCAAACTTACATTAAGAAAAAAATATTAGCACTATCACAAATCATCCGACAGCATACAATATGTGCAATATATCTCAAAACAAACAGTGACAATTTCTTTTCCTAATGTATTAATGAATTAACTTATCCTAACGAATTAACTTATCCTGAAGACCTCATGGATATAGGAACACCTTGAATTAACACTGACTTTAATGATGGAAAAAAGATATTTCCAATAAAAGAGCTCTGTATTTGTGTGCACAAAACTGACTACTGGAGGCATACAACATAAAATATTCAAGGATGGATAATTATTATATAGTATACTTATGAACTATTTTACATATGAATTATGTTATACATATGAACTATATCAACTAGAGTTTACATCAGGGATCCCCAACCCCCAGTCCATACCCTGGACCCCCAGTCCGTGGCCCATTGGGAACTGGGCCATGCAAGCCACAGACAAGGGCTGTGCGAAATCCCTCTGCCCCTCTCCACTGCGCCTGCCAGTCCATGGAGATGGAAAGGTTGGTACATATCATTTCAGAGGGGAAGCATTTTTAAAAATCTGCAATGATACTTTTTAGCTTCACTCTCTTTGAAGTAAGTAAAAAAAGTAGATTTACCTGACTAATATAAGGGAAGTTACTCTCCTGTAGTCAAGAGGTGTAAAGACAACACCAACTCTCTTCATTTCGAGAGGCTGCAATTTCAAATGAAGCATCTCAGAACCAGACCTGCGATAATCATGGCCTTCCTGGGGTTGGCCCCCCCGCCGCAAGTAAAATAAAATAACATATTAGTTATATTTGTATTTTATGGCATCGCTTAGCATTGATTTGTAAATTGCATTTTTTAATAAGTTAAATTAATAAGATTAGATAAACATAAGGTTAATAAATTCAACAAAATATTCTGATGCCTTTTCTGTTTGTAAGAAAATAATTCTTTTTCTAATTCTTTATTAAGAAATGAATGTTGTTGAGATGAAGACTCAATGTGTTACTTTTAGCAACAAACCAAGAAACAGTTTGCCACTCAGACTCATAATTACGAAATGGAAGACTATATAAATTGATATAATACATAAATAAAATGATTATTATTAAGGTATCTTCTTTTTACTCTACAGCAGAGGGAGACAAACTCAATCTCATTGAGGGATGCATCAGAATTGTGTTTGACCTTCGGGGGTCAGGGTAGGCATGGTCAGCTTGATATCATTCCTATCGGGGGGGCCTGTCGTGGACTGAGTGCTCTGCCAAGTCTTTTTGCAAGTCTTTCTATACTCTTTTCTTTTTCTCTAGAGATACTGCATATCACACTTGAATTTTTGGAAAACTTCTTGTTGCCCAAGACAAAATGACTTCCACTTCTACATATAATCTAATATGTAGATTAGATTCTAATATAATAATATAAACCATCATACTTTGGATGGATAGATCTATGCACCCATTAGATGGCATCAAATAACTAGTTTTCTGTATCTTTTTGCTACCACCCAGCACCTAAGATATGGTAACCCTAATAAATAAAAATGGATTACAATGAGCAAGTGAATCTTTCTTCAAGGTTTTCTCTCTTCATTTGCATTGGAAGCAATCTTCTATAACACTTAAAAATATGGAGGTGTTTCTACCAAACTTCTTTTTCTTAACTCCTATCATTAGTTACCTGTGGTAATCATTTTATTCAGTGGCAGAGCCAGTTTTTCTTCCCATTTTTAATCCTGACTGATTAAAGTCTGTATTCGAACTAAACTTTGCTCTTTCAATGTATACTCTCTAATAATAGGGTTTATCTTTCTGTGACCTATCCTGTATTATTTGATTGTTCCATAAAAATGAAAAACCTGCAATAGAGACAATGAGTTTTTCTTTTTTTTAAACTAATAAAAATACCTCATGTAAAAGTTAATTCTATATTTTTTAGCAAATAATAATTCTGAATAGTTGAGTGCCTTTTGTGTATATAAACAACACATTCTGAAAAAAGTAAATTGCTGGAGAGTTTATTTAATGTAGATCTATTTTTAAGTTCCCTATTTTTTTTATGTATTACATCACTTTAACACAAGACAAACTTACCCGGTAAGTACACTCTTCTGTCAATCTGAATTCAGTGGTTGTATAATTAATAGATTTTATATTTGCACCAAACCTGCATCAAAATGCATTAAAACAGTTATACCCCCAAACATAGAAAATGCCACAGAAATAACTGAAAAGGTCAAGTTATTTTAAGTTTCTATTTAATTCAAATATTTTGTATTGCTCATCATTGTACTGTAAGAAAGGATATTATACAGTTCAAAAGTATATTATAAATTTATTGCCAGAAAACATATGGCCACCATTAAGAATTTTGAGAGAATTAGACCAATTTCCCCATATAATAGCCACAGGAGATTGGTACTTTCATCCAGTTGGAAAAAAAAAAAAGCAGCGTCATATCATCCTGATGCATGCACAAAAGGGACAAAGCATCACTGCAATGCCATTTCTTGTCATTCTGCTTCTGTACCATCCCCACTTTTCCAGCTTTCTGTTGCAAATCTTGAGAACCAGTTTGGTCTGGTAGTTAAGTTACGAGGCTGGAAAGCAGGAGAGACTGTGAGTTCTCATCCAGCCCGAGCCATAAAAGCCAGCTGGATCACATTGGGTCACTCACACTCTCTCAGCCCAACTCGGCTCACAGGGTTGTTGTTTGTGGGTAAGGAAGTGTGTTTTGCTACCTTGCAAAACAATAAATGAAGAATGAACAAACGAATGAATGAATGAATGTACAGGCTCACATCTGCTATCATTTATTCTCAACTTCTGCATGCTCTATGCATGCTCTTTTCTATGGAAAAAAAAGCAACTGGAATTGGGGACTCACTAAGAGCACAGAAGATCGAAAACATGCATAGCTACACATACTGTCTCTTCTGTTTTCTCTATTATTTTCACATACTGTATTACACTTTTTTTTATAAATCTAATAAACTTAGTTTATTTATTTATAATCTGTTCTATTCCAGGGTGACCTCAAGTGGTATAAAAGTAATAAGAGGACTAATGGCTATCATCACATCCCTCCCACTACATATATTTAGTACCAGAGATATGGATGGAATTATTTTGTATGTGTTTAAGTCATATTCTTTAATAGTTATGTTAATTACCATTTGCTGAGTAGACTCAGTGGAGCTTGAGGATCAGGATAGAAAGACAAAGGCAGGAGTTGCAATGTAACTGGGAAATATGAAGGGTTTCTTAGCGTAAAATATTTTACCTATAAATAATTAAAATACAAGAATTCAAGTTATTAACATACAGTTTTGAGGCATATTTTGGAATGTTATAAATTTTAATGTTTTTTCTCAAATATTTGCAAATATATATAAACAGCATGATTGTAAATGTGAGAACTTTTTCTTTCCACTAATTATATTATATGTTCAATGTGCTAAGCTAAATTATTGGCTTCAACCTGGTTCTACAATTTTCCAACACAGCAGTTGATGTCAAAATTCTTTTAAATTGATGCAATACCTACACATTAGAATTTTTTTCCAGGATCATAATAATATAAACTCACCATGCTATTCATTGGTGCAGCTGCACTGAAGTTCAGTGTAAGACCTGCCTCTGATACCAAGTGGGGAAAAGATAACGCAGATGATAATGATTCTTCAGGGTTTTTTTGATAAGCAGCTTGAATAATTTCCCTAAGATTTCTTCTGTTGAGATAATGCATGGAAAACAATGGTCAATACATTTGATGTTTTGATTATAAGTATCAATTATATAATTTTAATTGGGAATATTTGTGAAATTAATTATTGTTTTTTAAAAAATATTTATTTATAAAATTTATTGGCTGCCCACCAGGTAACTCTGGGCAGATTACAATCCTAGAAAACACATATACATAAAAAATATAAATTAATACAAGCAAACACTATGATCCAAATACAGATGGGATCGGTGGGGGAGGGGTGTTAATTGATCAACCACCTCCATGGTTGATGTGATGCCCCATTGGGGCCCCAACTTGAATGTCAAAGCCAGGTCAGCTCTTAGGAAAGCTCAGGAGGGTTGTGTCCGACCTTACATCGAGGAGCAAGATGTTCCAGAAGGCAGATGCAATGGTGGAGAAGGTCCTTCTGGACCCCAGTAATCAGGCTGACATGGCCTACAGCATCCCTCCTCTGCCAGCATGGATGAGACGGGCCAATCCCAGTGGAATGATAGGGTGCCTCAAGTACCCTGGACCCTTGGCAGTGCTTTTACTCCACTACTTATTGTATTTTTAAGAAGAAAAAAAGTGAAGATTAATTTTGATAGTGGCTGAACAAACAAGATGACAATGGGATGTGAGATAAAGGAAATTGCCAATTGGGGACCTGTTTCCAGACTGTCTTCCTCCCAAGTCTATGGTCTGATTAAGTCAGAAAAAAGCTAAGTTGCACTCCATAGTTGGCATTTTACCCATAAGTGACTGCGAACAACTTTTTCTTTATTCCAATTTGAGTTATGCTTATTTTTGTTACATATAGAAATTTAATTAAAAACCACAACTCTAGCTTCAGACAAAATTGCTAAATGAATATATATGTATTTATTATGCAAACCTGCAAATTTCACTCTGCTTAATTTTTTGCCATTTTTCGTGGAGTTCATATGCAAGATCAGAATCCACATTCCATGTCGAGCTGTCGAGAGAAAGACTTCTTTCCCAAAGAAGGTTTGCTAAAATAAAAACAATACTCAGTTGCATTGTTACACAATGTTTATTTTAATTAATACTTCTCTGATCATCATCTCATTTTAACAAAGTACCAAAGAATCGATACTTTTTTAAAAATTAAAGAAGAAATTTTATCTAATACATCAGAGGTTTCAAAGGCAAGGCCTGTGGGCCACATCCAGCCCATGGGATGCTTAGATTGGGCATATGGGGTTGCCCTGGAAACAGTGAAGACCGGCCCATGGTGCCTCTGCGCTCAAGTATCCGCCTGGATGAACACAGAAATGCAGTCAAAAAGCTGGAACACACCTCCTCACTAGTCCAACACATGGAAGCCACAGGTCATAACATCAACTTCAATGGCACCAAAACCCTAGCCATCATAGAAAATCCCAGCCACAGAATCATCAGAGAAGCCATAGAGATTGAAAAAAGACCAGAAAGCATGAACAGAAGAGATGATTCCACCAGGCTGTCAATCATTTGGAAGCCTGCACTCACAAACAAAAAAATCTCCACACCACAAGCCAGGCAAACACCTGGGCACAAACAGATTCCCCCCTGATACCTCCAGCTCAAACACACCCCAACCAGGCACCCAGATGAAACCCAGCTTCCTAACTAATGATAGCCATCCATTTACCCAGAGCCAAGCTGCACTAAAGGCCTCCAATAAAGTAACACAATGTTGCCAGCCAATCAAGATACAAAAAGAGCCAAAAAACAGACAGAAGATATTAGAAACACCAATCAAGCAGAACACAGCAAACTCCAAGACCAAGAAACACAGACCAAGACTCCCAACCAATCAGGATGAAGAAAAAAACATTCTGGCACAGCAATAGGCTGCCCCAAATTTAAATCTGAAACCCCTGTAAAAGTCTGACTCACAGATGAACACTATACTGAAGCCTGATGATGGCAGATGAGATTCTGCTGAAACATTGCTACAACTTTAAAAGAACAACTACAATGACGTGGGAAAATACCCGAACAAAGCTGAATGCCATACATGTAAGTACCCGCGAAAACTTAAGAAAACATGTGTGTGTGTGTGGTGTGTGTGTGAATGTATATGTATATCTTTGTACCACAAAATTAAGCAGAAAGGACAGAAGATATTTAAAGAATAAATAGTGTTGCAAAGAAATGAATGCTAGTTGTTGTATTTTACTTGATAACAGATTAAAACATTTTTTTTCTACATTTACCTTTGTCTGACATTCTTAAGGAACAGTACATATCATGATGCGCTATGGCTTCAAAATGTCTCTCTCCTGGCTGAAAGATAATTGGGGGGGAAATAGTTAAGCAAAATTATCTTGCAAAAATAAACTTCTGAATGTAAGCCGGCTTGCACTATGTTTCATCTTTATGTTTTATGTGTTTTGGGAATTTTTAAAATACAAATAGAACACAAATTAAGTGACATAATTTTAAAATATGTGTGTCTGCCTTTTTAAAAAATAATTTAGAACGAAGCACAGAAATTGTAGACTCCTGTGATCTAAAGCTTTCAATTTCTGTCACTATAATACAAAGTGGTCCAGAAAATCCTGGATCCTATTTAATTCAGATTCAGCAAAAAATTCCTTCAATTAGCAATTTATTTAACCTTTTAAATACAATTTATATGGCTGCACCATTCAAACATTATGACTACAGATGGCAATAAATTAAAAAAAATGAAACAATGTCAGTTAAAATCCAAAACATGAATAGGTGACCAGGAAAATCTTATTCATATATTTCTCCAGATGAAATATATGAAAGTGCCATCTGGGACCAATTTATTATTTCATTAACAGTTTTCCTGTCTTTATATGTTATGGAGAATAATTTCATAGATAACACGTTGCAAGTAGAAGAAACAGTACCATTTTTTAAATAATATTACTATTCAATACATTCCTGTATTTATAAATTTAGAGCAATATAGTACCTGAGACAAAGCAGAATAAATCTGTAGTGGAATCTCAAATATCACTCCAACATTTGTAGTCACAAAAATGCTGGAAAATAAATTTGTTACAGATTCCTGTATGTGATATTTTAAGGAAAACACATTCCAACAACCAGGAGGTAGTGTCAGGGCTCCTGTGAAGTTCAGGACCTATGGCAAAAACCTCAGATTTAGCTGATGGTAAAAAAAAATAATACAAATACTACTTGGTTTTACTTCTTTTGATTCTAATCCTAGTGTATATGAAAATAAAACAGCAAACAAGGATTATGTTTGTCCTGCTACTTCTCTCTGCTGCTTCCCTCTCTGATATTCCCTTCAATATCTATTAATTCCAATAAAGCCAAGACTAGGAAGATTATTGATCATTCTTCAAATATACTGCCCCAAAGTGAAATTTGATTATGAATTCAACACTCAATGTTCTCACAACTTCACTGGAGCCTCACAAATTCCATCACAAGTAGAATAATTTCTAAAATGTGCACTGATGCTTTAGTGGCATTTTAGAAGCGGTTTAGAATAAGAAAGTTAAAAAGCTTACTTCACAGCTACCAAATGCTAAAATAAACTGGGAGGGCCCCAAACTGGATCATACTAGTTTACTTAGACCTTTTGAAAGGCCTTGTACTCATTAACACACAATACCCAAATCACAGTAGAGTTTCACATTGGTTCAATATGATGTGTTTCCACTGTGCATTACTGTTGGTGGGATGCACTAAATTGACTTTGAAATTTTGTATTTTATGATACAGCAATAAATCCCTGTTTCATATAAATGTTCATAGTTTATACCAGATAAGATATCAGTATTTTATGTAGAATGAATAAAAATATAGATATATACACAAATTAAGAAAGGAGGTATGACTGAGCTGAATGAAAGCGCTATTATATATAGATGGTCATTTGAGGAAAAGTGCATTATGAAACCAGAAGTAAAAAAAAAAATTACCTTTAGAATATCCTTAGTTTGCCTTGACACATACACATCATTTAGCATAATGCTAAAATCGAAATTATTTGTAAACCACACAGACCAAAATGCTGAAATATTGTGATGTGGTTCTATGTGAAATGCGACTGCAAATTGATTAATGCCAAAATATCTACAGAGATAAAATGCACAATTAAATGAGAAGACTGTCAATAATTTTAATTAATATTGTATAAATATCTCTGAATCAAAACAATACAATGGATAAAGATTTTCAAAATACGATAAAAAGGAAAAGGAAAATTAATCTGGAAACTACCTGTTTCCTTCCTTCCTTCCCTCTCTCCCTCCCTCCCTCCTGATGTAGCATTGCCACTTATTTATCTATTATTATTATTCTATAATCTCAATATATAATAAAATATATCTGTTCCAAATGTCAAAAAATCAATCTTGAGTCTCTGGAAATTGTTTTTAAATCATGTCAAATGAATTATGATATCTGGATTAATTCTAAACTATAGAATGTGCATTCCTCTATTTTTGAGAACTTTGCATTGTAGTATGTTATTACATACTTGCATTAAAAACTCACCCTTCTATCACTGGATGTAAAAGACAGGGCTTAAGTAAAGTTGTTCTATCCAGTAGATTAACTCTTTCTTGGTTGCTTTCATGATCACATAGTGTACCTATGTCAAAGAAAGAGGGAAAAATTAATCCAGGAAACTATAGACCAATCAGCCAGACATCAATACCTGGGAAGATTCTGGATAAGATAATCAAGCAACAAATCTGCCAACACCTAGAAACAAGCAAAGTTATAACCAGAAGCCAAAATCGGTTTGTCAAAAAAGATCATGTCAAACAAATGTTATTGCATTCTTTGACAAAATGACTAAATTAGTGGGCCAGTGAAATGCTGAAGACATATTATACTTGGGTTTCAGTAAATCATTTGACAAAGTACAACCCACTTCTTGGTAAGTTAGAAAAATGTAAAATAAGACAGCATCAACAGTAGATGGATTTGTAACTGGCTGATAAACCACACTGAAGATAAGCAATTTCTCATGTTTGAAATTGGATATTTAGAAAGAAAATTAATGAAAAACAGGTTTAAAATAAAAAAATATACACAATTATAACCCTTACTATGCCTTTGACCATATCCCCAGTTGGGAATTTAAGTATGGAAAAAACCCTAAAATATTTTATTTTATTTTTATTTTATTTTATTTGTCAATCGCTTACAAAATAATAAAGTATAAACATGAGCAAGAATACAGGAAATAGGTACTAAAAAATGGGGACAATAGGACAGGGACGGGAGGCACGATGATACACCTTACAGACCTCTTAGGAATGGGATAAGGTCAATAGTGGATAGTTTGAGGTTAAAGGAGGAGGGGTTTGAGGATGTAACTACAGAGTCAGGTAGTGTATTCCAGGCACTGACCACTCTGTTGCTGAAGTCATACTTTCTGCAATCAAGTTTGGAGTGGTTAACATTGAGTTTGTATCTGTTGTGTGCTCTTATATTGTTGCAGTTGAAGCTGAAGTAGTCATTGACTGGTAGGACATTGTAGCAGATAATTTTGTGTACTACGCTTAAGTCGAACCATAGGCGGCGTAGTTCAAGATTGTCCAAATCGAAAATTTCAAGCCTGGTGATGTAGGGTATTCTGTTGCAAGCAGAGGAGTGTAGTACTCTTCTCATGAAATACTTCTGGACTCGCTCAATTGTATTAATGTCCGATATACAGTGCGGATTTCAGACAGATGAGCTGTATTCGAATATTGGTCGAGCAAAGGTTTTGTATGCCGTAGTTAGCAATTCAATATTTCCAGAGGAGAAGCTTCATTAAGATTAGATTTACAACTCTTAATGCCTTTTTGGCAATGCTGTTACAGTGAGCTCTGGTGCTTAGATCATTAGATATGAGTACTCCGAGATCCTTGACAGAGTGAGGATCATCAACGAGGTCATATCCACCTAGCTTGTATTTGGTGTACTGATTTTTTTTAACCAATGTGTAGGACAAAGCATTTGTTGGTCGAGATTTGGAGTTACCAAATGTTTGACCTTTCAGACACATAACCAAGGTCACTTTGAAGAACAGTAGCATTGTCGGTGGTGTTGAATAGTTTTACATCATCCGTGAAGAGGATGCAGTTGCTTATAACGTGATCACAAAGGTCATTTATATAGAGTAGAAAGAGTGTGGGTCCTAGAATGCTGCCTTGGGGGGCACTGCTGTTAACTGGAGCAGGGTTTGATATAGCGCTCCCTATTTTTACTATTTGTTGCCTGTTTGACAGGAATGCAGTAATCCACTTATGAAGGGATCCAGAAATGCCGTACGAGTTTAGTTTTAACAGTAGTTTGTCATGTACCACTGAATCAAAGGTTTTGCAGAAGTCTATGTAAATTGAATCTATTACATAACACAAAATATTTTTAAAGAAAGCAACTGTCTGGAAAGCATATTATTTTTCCTAGGGGGACCACACTTTATGCTGATATCTTACCCACTTTAATTTCTCACTTGCATCATATTGTTTTACTAAAATGAATAAATTGAGATTAAAATTATACATTTATACTTACATGTATTTCATACACACACATTTTTTCCATAATATAATGTGACTTATGTTTAATTGTCCTATCAAAAGGACCATGAATTTTAATAAAATATATTCTTGAAATGGTCTTAAAAAGCCAAATTATACAGTATGCTAGGTTAATATATTTTGTTCTTTTACTAGAAAAGTAGACAAAATGCTTAAAACAAAAATAGTTTTTACCTCTGAACAAAAACAGACCCACAAAATACCACTTCTTATTACAACACAACATATTAAAATACTGTACCTTTACAAATAATAGAAGCTACATTTGTGAAATTAATGGTCAATGATGGCAGCAATATTGGCTCAAAAAGCAAAGAAAATATTTTTTCCTGGGTCAAATGTTTTACATCCTGCAAAAAAAGGAAATTATACTGTTACATCACACTTATTACTATCGTAGTTGCTATAAACAGGCAACATTTCAAGTCCCTGCAATTAGTCCCATCAAGCCATTCTTATTCTGAGCTCGTACTACTGAACAAAGCCATTACAGTTTCAAGTCTGTTAACGTAGTTTTATACTAAGAATTAGCACAGGATTAGAAAATTCTTCTGGGTCTTTTTAAACTATCACTTCCCCACTCCCTACTTATGCAAATTCTTTCATTCACAAATTTACACAAAAAGTATGTCCTAATCTCCTTTTCAATATTCATTGGAATTGATTGATTTTTCTCTTTTGTTCATAAGAGATAGAAAGAAGTGGTTGGAATGTCTAATTATGCATAAAAAGAGTGAACAGAGAAATATTTCCCCAAATGGAAAACTTATATGTATTTCTCACTCTCCTTAATCTGCTGGAAATCTACACAAAACTTTCCACTTCTCACTTCATTGGCTAAAAGATTCTTGAGTAAAGCAGCCTTTCCACAAAAGTATTTGGTCATCCAGAGAAAAAGATACTTAAGGGACAATATTGTTTTGATTTTACTACTACTACTATACTTTTATTCATTAAACCTGAAACTCAGCCAACTGAACATTTAAAAATGTATCACACATATTATTGACTGGCACTGATGGTTGATACGGGTTGCTACCAGCGTCCTAGGTATCAATCAAGTATCTTCTTAAAATGTACGATCTCTGAGTAGCGCAGTTTTTTGCAGTTCTGCTGGTGTTTTTGCAGGAAGTGTCATCTTCTTCTTCTTCATCATCATCATTATTATAACAAGTTTCAATATTGGTTTCCAGGACAGTTCCTTTCTTGCACACCTGATTCAATACTTAAAATCTAATTTTGACGTTCAAAAGAACCTGGATTAATCTCTTTTTCTAAATCAGATTGTGAAATAAAGAATATTCAACATCATAAACATGTTGGTAACAATCCTGTTTGCATTTTGTTCCTTGAATTAAGGGATTACTGTTCCAATTTCTTTTTCAATACAATCACAGTTTGCTATATTATAACTGCCTGGGCATAAAGGGACCAACAAGAATTTGTGAGCAATTTATTAAACATAAAAGCATAGAGCAAAACTAATATTAAGCACAAAAATAATATATTTAAAAATTACCTGCACATACAAAAGGTTGTTCCCCGAATGTAATACGTACAAGATTACTGAAGAACCATCTATACAAAAAGAACAAAACCAGAAGCAAATGTAAACTCTACTATAATACTATACTATGGTCTAAAAAAATTAAAGTTAAAATGGTAATATATCTTGACCTTACCTGAGGTCTGTGTTTTATCCATTGCTACATAAATTACAAAAAGGTTCTCCAATAAGTATTGTCTAAGATCCACAAATTCATGCTGCACATTTTTCATTCGGACCATTAAGCTTATTTCTAGCAGCAGGTCATTGGATGCAAAGCAACAATTCTAATATAAATGAAAGGAAAATCCAAAAATGACCACAGGTGAATAATTAAAAACCTATAAACACAAGTCATAAAAGGGGTGTTAGCCACATCAAAACAAAACTGTTGGTGCAACAAGCAAAGGGATGCTCTGATGGCATTCTTCTTGTATGCACTAGCTCAGGGATTTATTTATTTTTGACAGATACCCCAAAGAAAAGCACTATCATACATATTATGTTGCTTTCATGTAAATAGTTTAAGTTTAATTTAGTCTATCTAATGATTATACGTAAATTTAATTTATAATTTACATATAATTAGACAACCGTGGAAGGGGTAGTAATATCACTATTGATGATGCAATGTTACTAGATCCACTACTGCAGGGGTGTGAAACTCAAGGCCTGCAAGCTGATCCAGCCCTCAGGGTGCTTAAATCTGGCCCATGGGGCCAGCCTGGAAATAGCAAAGGATCAGCCCACAGTGCCTCTGGCAGCCAAAATGGAGCACGAAGCCACATGCACTGGGCACCCCTGTACCCTGTTTTGGCCAGCAGGGTGCTGCAGGAGGCAGTCCAGGCTGAAAATGGGTGTGGGGGGTCCCCACGCCCTCCACACCCCATTTTGGCCGGTAAGGTGCTACAGGAGACATCTCTCCCATCTTTCCCCTCCCCCCCAGGCCGGCCCATGGAAGACAAGTATAATGCTGATCCAGCCATTGTAGAAATCTAGTTTGACACCCCTGCACTACTGCATCTAGAAGTCAGTCTGCAAATCTGAAATGTAATTGAAAAGTTTGATTATGTTAAATAAACAGGATGAATGAAGAGTATTAAAGAAAAAAGCTTTTTTGATATTCAACATTGTATTGGTAGAAGAACATTTTTGGAAGCTAACTTCATTCCAGAACTTCCAAAATCCTCCATTATTCAGGAGTACAGGTAGTCCTCACAGGCACCCCAAAAAAGTGGCTTATGACTGTTTTTCACATTTACAACTGTTGCAGCATCCCCATGGTCACATGATCAAAATTCAGATGTTTGGCAACTGGTTCACATTTAACATGGCTGCAGTGTCCTGGGATCATGTGAACAGTTTTTGTGATCTTCTGACAAGCAAAGTCAATGAAGAAGCCAGATTCCATGAACAACCGTGTTACTAATTTAACAACTGTAATGATTCACTCAACAACTTTGGCAAGAAAGGTCGTAAAACATGACAAAACTCACATAGCAACATAAATTTTGGGCTCAACTGTGGTCATAATTTGAGGACTACCTGTAACCCCTCTACATTTTATTAGTTCTCCAAGGGGAGTCAGGAAATGAGAGTTATGAAAGCTAGTCTTCAAATGCTACCTTCTACTAGTATGAGATTATGTCGACTTCTCCTTCCATAAAAGTAATCCAGGAAGAAAGAGTTCTTGAAACTAATTATTACTTTTTTCATAGATGGAGTACTAAACATGATAAAATTAGTATTTTCTAAAGACTAACAGATACATGTGAAAGTGCTGATTCTGGAAAAGGATCATTCTGGATAATTCTATAATGTTCCATTCTTCCTCTGAATACCACCAATCCAGCTGTTCTTGGGATTGGAACATCCTAGAATTTAAAATGGCAAGTTTTGCAGATTCTTAGAGTCAATTTAATAACAGAAATTGTGGTGGCTATGCCATTTTAAGATCTCCAGTATAGGAAGACAGAAGGGAAACATAGCACAGAAACCTGTGTTAAATAATATCCAGCTTGAAGTTGAAGAGAAAGAATATCTAGAATAAAAGTGGCTTTGATTAACAAAGCTAATTATTCACAGAAGATAATATCTAACAGCAAATATTACATAATTATAATTATGTTCATGAATAAATATTAAAAAGGGCACTTAGACAATATATTACTTGAAAAAGATCTGATAAAGATAAAGAAGGGAAAATTAGTTTTGAAAAGATAACTCCAGTAATGTATACCTGAGCAATGAATCAGAACTGGTGCAAGTCACATCTAACAGAAGCTCATAGATAAAAGGCTTATATTTGTAAAAGCAAATTTAACAGCAAACATACATGCCATACCTTAAAATAATGATACAATTTGTTATGTAAACTGCATTCAAGGCGAACTTTTACATGACTGACATTCCTAGTTTCTGCCTGAAAAAAATACATAACCAGTAGTTTTATAAAATAGTTCAAGAAATTGAAATCTAGAGGAAAATAAGGAGAAACTGATAATATCTAAGTAAAACAAAGGTTGTGTCAAAGTACAAAGAAGTACTTTCTTCTGTGTTAAAATCTCAGGCTTCCTAACAAAAATAAGAAATTTGGGCCTCTAATTGCTAGACTCAAGGTCATAGAAGCCTTCTTTTATAGAAGGTATATAATGTACTTCAGACATTTTAACAAGATACAAATGGCATGTATGCTTTTTAATGTTGTAATGTATGTTATTTGTTGTAAAATAAGTAACCACTTGTAAAAGTATTTATAATTTTGTATAATCATATTGTCAAAGGTACTTATTGAAGAGTTTGTATCCAAAATATAAATTATAAAAACATAATATAAAATTTAATAAATTTAAATAGCATTATTACTAATTTTATTTCATTCTTACATTCAAAGTTTTAAATTTCCACAAGAGGGAGCTATAAGATCTAAGATTTAAATTCTATCTATAAGCACTACATTTTGTGGAAATATTAATACCTAATGTCCAAATTTGTGTTTATTGTCAGCTTTGTTAAAATACAGTTCAGGAGAAACAGCAAAATCTACACTTATACCTACACTAAAAGAATATTTACTAAATCAGTATAATGACTAAGCATAACAATTGAAATAATTAATCCATCTTTTAATAAACTAGGGCCTGTTTATGTTGTCATGGTATAGAATAAACAGCCTTGCTAATTTAAGGCTAGTAAACTTCTGTTACCACGTTTAATTTAGCAAACCTGTTCCCCTTGCTTCTGCTACATCATGCAGAGCCAGTGATCGAGTTTGCGTTTTTTTTTTTAATTTAAAATAAGGCTTATTATTAAGGCCCTTTTCTAGGCTTATTATTGTCCCTTTTCTATGTTTATTAGTATATGGAAATGTACCTTGCCCTTTAAAACATATTTATCCATAAAACAGTCAATAAAACACTTCTTTTTCCTCATTAAGCTAGAACTTTTTTAAAAAACAGTTCACATAGCAGTCCATAGTTCTAGCTCCATTTAAAACATTTCTTGTTTGCAAAGTGGGAAGCCCAGCCTTTAGCATGCAAATCACACCCTTTAGTTATATTCTTTCACATATAAATCTAATATTTGTGTTCTGCAGACTTCAATGCATTTTTATTCTGGCCAAAGTTTCTAAAGACAATGACACAAACGGAAAAAATCTTGGAAAGCACACTGATTTGTTTGTGAAATTCTCATTCCTGCTTTTTCTACTCTAAAGTGGTCAGTCAGTTAATTCAGTTCTGGATAACAATATATTATAAAATGGCCAATCACTATTGATCAATTATAGTGCTTCAGCAGACAAGTGCTACAAAGAAAGATCCATATTTCTTTCCAAGCTGAGGTTCACACTTTTCAGATATAAACCACAAAACAATACGTGTGTTTTCAATCTTGGCAACTTTAAGATGTGTGGGCTTCAATTCCCAGAATTCCCCAGACAACATGGCAGTTGAAGTTGAGACATCTTAAAGTTGCCAAGATTGACAAACATTGCTCTAAAAATTGTTTAAATTCTGTAAAAAATTAAATAATATTTGCTAAATTAAAATTAAATATATGATTATCTAAATCCTGAATTTAATTATTTCTCCACAGTCACATTACATGTTGCAATGTTTAAAAGAATACAGCCAAGAGAATCAGACTGTGCATTTCTGTATTACATAATACTATGTAAAAGAGCTTAAGACTGGTTTAGAACAATTTATGGATTGATCTAACTTTCTCAACGTTGTTATGAATAAGTAACAGCAGCAATCAATATAATGAAATCCTCAATAACATTTATTTATAAGCAAATTGAAAAAGACTTTTAAAAATCTCATTAAGAAATTCTGTCTTTCTGACAGTATCTTATTTAACAGTTATGTGTCAAGCTGGTTTGTGTGTCAGAAATTTTGCCTGCTTAAATTAGCTGGTGAAAGTGAGTGACAATTATGTCAAAACATAGGTGCATGAGAAAGCAAAACAGTTAGCTTTATTTTTAGAGCAAAAACCTCAGCACAATGGAAACACTTGTCTGCAAAACCACAGCCCTTTAGTTATTGGTTATTTCGTCAATAGGGTTATTTTTCCCACCTTACAAACTCATTATTACAATCTTCAAATGTCAATACATTTACCCATTTTCAATTTCCAGGTCACACCTAAAACTCTAATTAATACTCTGCTTAATAATGGGCATTAAGAGTAATAGATTAAAAAAAAATACAGTACCAGTGTTTGTGAGATCTGAATACTATTGATATGTGGAAACAGCAAATAAGTGTTTGCTAATTCCTGTTTAGAATCTTCTGAAATGGCCTCTGAAGTTCCAGTCCCAAATACCTAGTGCAAAAACAGCATGTTATATTAAATATTTCCATCAATAAATGTAATAAAGAACTGCAGTCTTTTACAAAAACTTTTATATAATGCTATTTTAACAATAAAAAAGATGTTGCGGTATTAAAATAGCAAAAAGATATTGTTGCAGTAAAGAAGAGAGTACAAATAAAATTTCCTTTCAGGAAACTTCAGATTCAACTGACCAAAATTTTATTTTGAATATCACACCTACTCCCTCTCTCTAAACAACAAATTATGTTTCTTACAAAACAGTCCTCAAAACTTTGTAACATAGTTTTGTGTAAAATATTAAATTAATATTTGTATTTGTTTGCATTTTGCTTTAAATTATGCAAATGATGTAAGTATCTGCAAATGATGCAAAAATGGCAATGAAGTAATGGTGTAAATTTTGCCAATTCAGATTTAACAGAACTTCAGATTTAATTACACTTTTTCCTCCGTTGTTTTATAATTATAAATCAAGATATTACTGTATTGTATTGGCATTAAAAGTGTGTAAGTGTGCATTCATGCATGCATGTTCGTGTGTGTGTGTTCAAGACATGCATCACATAATATTATTACTGGAATAGATAAAATAGATAATCCTTCCTTCAATATATTTGAACCAGCTATCCCATCTAGCTTTCACTTTTTGTAAAACAAGCAAACAGACCAAATTTTAATTTAAAAAGTGAAAGTTGATATACCATTTGCCCTCTTCATGTATCCCTAAAATGTGTCACAAAGTAGAGAAGCAACAACTTTTCTGAACTCTCATAGTAGTTGCACAGGCCTAGTAATTTAGGTAAGGGGTTTTGTAGTGTACTATGCTCAATTTTCTATTTCCCTAAGCTACTGTGATTATTCAGAAAAAGGTATCATTCCTTTAAGGAGAGCCAACAGGTGCAAGGAGAGCCAATTTGGTCTAGTTGGTAAGCCACCAGGGTTAGGGTTAGGGTTAGCATTGCAAATTCTAGTCTTGCCTTTGGCATAAAAGCTAGCTGAGTGATTTTGGGCCAAGCACTCACTCTGTCTCTCTCTCTCTCTCTCTCTCTCAGCACAAATCACTCCATAGGGTGGTTGTTGTGAGGAGGAGAATTAGCTATGTGTTCACTGCTTATTTATAAAAATAATGAAGGTGGGATAATAATAAATAAATTCATGCCAGATCCAAATGCATGTCAGACCCTTGAATGCCTCAACACTAAATACTTCTAAATTCATCCCTACTAAAATTAAAACACTTGGGGGGGGGAGGCTGGGACAGCAGGAATATGTTCAAATTTCATATATTAAGCGAGTTTTTAAGCACATTGGTTAAAAATAAACATATTTCAAACATGCAGGTAGTCTGGATAAGAAACAGTTCCCTATCTCTGTCCTGTACCTAGGACTGCTTATTATTAAAAAGGGGAGCATGGCATTATCCTTCCTTGAGCCAATGAAGCAATGAAGCTGCACAATATTTTGGGAACAGCTAAAAACAGGCTATATATAAAAAATACTCTGCTTCGGTGGTTCCTGAAAGAATGATGCGGCTTCAATGCTTTGTTGGCTTAGGAAGGACTGCACCATCTGCCACTGGTATTATTAGTGATAGCCAGCCTGCTTTTAATCTAGTGGTTGTCCTTAAGTCAGACGGTCTTACCCTGGGGGCTGCCTATATTAATAAGGTATCACTTCTTTCCATAACTTTATATCAGAATCATACACATGACCCCACAAATTAAAGATAAATATATATATCTGAATAAGCTTAGTAAAACAAAATTTCCAAAAAATGCATTTTAGTTTGTAAGATGGATTCATTAAAAAAAACAAGCAATCTGAAGTACAGGTAAGATTTCAACTATTGGTACTTAAATAGGATGTCCTATTTAAAAATAAACATAGTCCATTTTAAAAAGAGCTTCTTCTCCAGGATTAACAACAACAACAACAAAAACTTCTTCCTCAAGTAAAGTTGAAAGGAATGCAATATAACAGAAAATGTTTCTGCATGCCAGCATGGTTATTATCTTTTTAAAAATCAGGATGAAAATAAAAGTATAGCTTTCTCCTCTGTCACAGAGTTGCTTTCTTTCTTTAAGTGCCTGAAAAGAAAATTTATAGAAAATATATAATATAAAGGAATAAAATAAAGGAATTTTTCATATGGTATAAAAGCACTGACTACAAACAGGGTTCTTGAAAGGAAGAAGCTACAGGTATTCCTTATACCACAATTGGGATTGGGATTGTCAGTGTGGTTATAGTTAATGTCACCTGACCGCATTAACTTACGACAACAATTCTGGCACTCCACACTGCTGTTGCTAACAGAGAATCACACATCGTCAAGGGAGAACCCACCTCAATCCAAGCCACTCCAGGATTGGCCCCTCCCAGACCCCAGGGCTCACTAACGAATTGTCTCCAACTAACCCCCAATCTATCTCCTCCATCCCGCATCTCTACTCTTTTGGCTGCCCTGCAGGCTGGTTGGCAGGGTGGCAAGTGGTCCCAAAACCAGAGATCTGGGGCTTATAGTGTCCCAGGAAGCTCCAGATATTCCAGCAAGCATTCACTCACCCCGCTATCTTCTTTTCCAATTGTCATACTAACTTCTCATCTTTTACATTCAGCTTCCATGGCCAAAGCAGAAGCACCTCCCTGTCTTTGCAATCTCCTTTTTGAATCCAGCTTGTCCTGCAAACATCTCCCACATCTACAGCAGCTGCCCAGGGTGGCCTAACAGTGCCAGCAAAACTTCATTCCCCCAGCATGCTAGTCTCATGCACCGACCTTTAACTTTTTGCTGTGTCCTTATCAGACCCAACTTCTCTAGCTTCTGTCTTCAGAAATCTGTTGTCTCCAGAATGACTTGTTTCAAAGATAGAACAGCTTTCAAAAGGTTGTGATATCTTTGGAAATCTGTGCTGTCTTTACAAAGGCACTCTGATGACAGCACAAGTTTACAAAGACAGTGCTGTCTTCAGAAAGAAGGAAAAATAGTAGGAAAGTAAGAGACATTTGCCAGAGAAGCTGGGTTCAAAAAGGAGGCATTTTTTACCCAAGTTCCACATTAGCATAAAAACTAGGGCTATGATAAAGGTGTTATATTCTCTGATGACATGATGCTTTGGTCTCCACTATAGTGAAATGAGGGTCTTTGCTTTTTAAAAGACAAGGATGAATATATTATGTTTCCTGGTAGAAAAGAGAGGAATGAGTGTGTATCAAACAGTCTGCTTTGCTCCAGCAATAGAACTGCTTAAACATCAGAGGCATCTACACAAACTTTGGAAACATATCTTTCCCATGCCCGCTGCTCACACTCTGGTAAGACCAATTCTGCAATTAAACATACAAATGAAGCATGATTGCTTACATTGTAGAATGAGTCTGGCATAAAACTTACATTGTGTCCTCATATCTTGCAAAAATAAATCAAGGCCAAATAGTATAACAGTTTAAATTATGTGAGATGACTATCAAAATATTAATATTCCCCACAAGGCTACTTGTCTTTAAAAAAATTAAATTCATAAAAATTGTTATTTTTAATGCAGAGTCACCAATATTAATGCAGAATCCTTTCATGATGGCAACAGCCAGAGGAGCATAAAATGTCAACCTCTTATACAGCATGTAATGTTCTGCAAATTCTATTTGTTTGGACTATATAACTTTGACAGATTTCAGTTGTTGGTCCATTACACCATCATTAGAAATCTGTATCTCAAGCTGGTAAATTAATAATTACCTGATATGAAAATGTTCCATGAGATGAGGTATTTATAAATAATGAACTTTCAAAACTGCCTTCTTCTACTGGAAGAAAAAGTACTCTGAAAGAAATTTTTCCCATTGCTGGAATCACCTACAAGTAAAATAAAAACCATCTGATGTTCAATATATTAAATTGCCATTGATTTATTACAGACTTAAAAATTACAAAGGGACAGCCATTACTTCTTTCCTCCACTATGATAAAACTAGCCAAGATTTGCACATCACTTCATCAAATCTAGAACCAACTCCCAGAAGTATTACATTGTCCTTCTACAATCCATTATTGTCTTCAAAGTGTCATAAAGAGCCAGAGTGGTGCAGTGGATAGAATGCAGTATTGCAAGCTAATTCTGCCTACTGCCAACAGTTTGATCCTGACCGGCTCAAGATTGACTCAGCCTTCCATCCCTCTGAGATCAGTAAAATGATGAACCTGATAGTTAGGGGCAATATCCTGATTCTGTAAACCACTTAGAGAGAGCTGTAAAGCATTGTGATATGGTATATAAGTCTAAGTGCTATTGCTATAATAGTGGTGTTCTATTATCTGGGCTTCAATATGCTATGGTATAACTTTTATTAATCATGCTTTATAAATCAGTATAGCTAGGTTACCCATAACACTAAGCTAAAAACCATTTTTATAAGTAACAATGGCCAAGTTCACACACATAGCTAAGCCAAAAATTCAGATTATGGCTAAGCATTGTGACATAAATTCAGCCATTATCTATTCTCACATACAGTTATTAACCACTGCTATAATGCTACTTCATAATGGATACATTCATATATTATTCCAGGCTAAAAACTGGTGATATTACACCTGAATATAAAATCCATTTTAAAGGGGTTCAAATGGATTTCATGTGGTATTAAATTAGTGTCATATTACATATCCTCTTCTCATTCCTCATGGCTTGTTCCTACACTACAATTGTAAGCCACACTTGTAAGGTTTGGATGAAATGGAAAGCTACAATCTGTCACAAATCACTATAGGTACAACTAAGAGGAACTAAATATTACAATTAAGAGAAAAGAATACTCAATCCCGTAGAAATACAGAATGAAGCAAAATATTTTAACATTGGACATATTGAAATATATTTTTGAACAATGGTCAGAGAAGTTGATTTTAAGAGTGACTGCCTCTACAAACAGGACTGTATTTAAAAGATGCTATGGAAGAGGAACAAATATTAGCTGAATTGATTGAGAGTGATTTAAAGGTGGATTTAAAAATGACATGGGGAAAGATGTTACACAAGGCATACAAAAGAAATTGACGTATTAATAATTAAAAGAGGTTTATAAAGTTGGTTTATTTGATCAAGGTTAAAAGAGATACACTGTTATCTCTAGTAGCCCTTAATAGACTTTTGCTAATCAGGACTGAAACAATACAGCTATAAGTATTTGTTTATGGATAAGAGATACAGGAAGATACATATTTTAAGAATAGGCGATAAGCTACTGAAATTATTTATACTTTTAATGAAAGCGCTCTCTCTCTCTCTCTCTCTCTCTCTCTCTCTCTCTCTCTCTAACACAGAGAGAGAGAGACAGAGACAGACAGACACAGAGATGACATTTTAGCAATTAAGGATGTGATGCAAAAACCTCTATGGTAATAAGTTCACATTTCCATATATTTGGTTTATGTAGACCGCTGCCCTTCAACAGCAAATGAACCTGCAACATAACATAACAAACTACCCTTGCAATCAGGTCAACTTCAGAATAATTTGTGACAAGATGGGGGTAGGGAGGAAGCATGTAGAACATTTTAAGTACATCTAAATGTTCACATGATCATGGTTGCACTCCTTACACTTTGAGAGGCAGTTCCAGATTAATTTGGCTCCACCCACCCACCCAAAAACAAACCAACTGCGTGTGCCGCCTTTAGTTATGTGTGCTCCACTCTTTGGGATCTCCGTGTGATCGTGACCCTGTCCTTTCCACCTGGCGCCCTTGCTGCTTTCTGGCTCTTTAGCGACCGGTTTTGCGTTTGGAACACGTTCACGTTTGGAGGACTACTAGGCAGCATCTGCGCCTCTTCCCGGGCGCGTCTCTAGGCTGCTTCCAGAGCTATGGGACGTTCTCCATTGTCTACCGGCCCTTCTTCCTTGGGCTCCCTGCCATGGGGTACACCCACTTCCTCCTGCAAATTACGCCTCACAACTCTTCTCTCCCTTTCCTCTCGCTCCAAAAAGATTGCCATCGTATCCTGTCAATTCGGGCTTCCAGCCACGTTGTGATCCATGAGTGAGGTTGCCATCTTGGATGGAGGCATCACAGTCTCCCTCTCTTGCTCGCTCTGAACTTCACGTGGACCAAAATAAAAAGATCGCCCGCCGTCATGTTTGGAGCTGCCACTTCCGCGTTTGGAGCTCCAAATGGCAGCGGCACTCCAAACACGGAAGCGGCAGCTCCAAACGTGGTGGCGGAATGGGCAAAAGGGAAAGCAACAGCAGCGGGTGCCAAAGGTGTCTGCAGCAAAGGTGTTTGGTGGGAGTAGGGAGCTCTCCGCGCTTCTCCATGATCACCCGTTAGGAGCAGCTGGTGGCGAGGAATTCCTGCCCAACGGGCTCTCCTAACGGCAAGTCTCCCCACCCTTCCCCCTTATTTTGCATATTTTAATTTGGGGGGAGGGGCTTAATTTGATTTTGTGCCCAAAAAACATGCTGGGCCTTCCTATTGGTGGAGGCCGTATTGTTGGAGAAACACGGTATACATATACATACACACATCCATCCATCCCCCTTCAGTGCCTCTTCCAATTTAATAGTGTAAGCCACCCAGAGATAAGATGGTGATGAATAAGTTTAATAAATAATATAGGACAGTGTGACCCTCTTTTCCGATATGAATCGAAGTTTATTCATTTGTTAATTATAAATTGATTGTGTGCTTACAAACATAAGCATTGCCATTTTGGCAAAAACTGGCATGCTACTGCAACATCGTTTTCAAAAATACATTCAAAATACTCACTCTGCTATGAGCAGGGGACACATGAAAATGCCTAGACGTTGTAAACACTGAATTCACTGGAATGTCTTTATCCTTATTAGGATTGTACGCATAGAGCATTTTAGCTTTGGGCAGCCCCAGTAACCTAAGGAAACAAGAAAAGGTGAAATAGGAAGACAGTGTTAAAATGAAAGGTTACTGTGCAAATTCAGTTTCAACACTCTAAATCAAACTCAATTTCACTGAGGGTCACATCAGGATTGTGTCTGACCTTGGGGGCCAGGTGGGCAGGGCCAGGGTGGGTGTGGCCAGAGGAACACCATGTTGTGGGTGCCTGTGGCGGCCTGGGCACTGTACCAGCGAAAACAGAGCTCAGGAGGCTCCGACAAAGGATTGCAGGAGGCTGTTGCAGCTGTCTGAGCTCCGTTTTCCCTGGTAGAGGCACTGCGGGCCGGTCTGTCACTGTTTCCAGGGTGGCCCATGGCCCAGATGGAAGCACCGTGTGGGCCGGATGTGGAACGCGGGCCTTGAGTTTGACACCCCTGCTCTAAAAACTACAGAATTATATTCCACCCATTGTTTTCAACACAATTTTTAAAAAGATAATTTTGCAATAACTGAAGACATAATATCATGCCATGGTTTACAATGGCTCAAATTCTTTTTTCCTAGTATTGTGGTTCTCTCAATATTTGTTGTTTTCAATGTATTATCCAAATATTGTTTTCATTTGCTTTTCAAAGCAGAATCAAACCAGAAGAGTATTGCTTGAATATGCTGAATTGGGTTTTAGGATAAGGACAAACTATGGTTGAAACTAGCAGAGACTCAACATAGTAACAATACATGAGCCTTGCCTTGATCACATCATAACAAACTATGGTTTGATATAACACTACATCTATGATATAAGTAGGTAAACAATTTAGATTAAAAAACAAGTTAATATAGTTGTTTTATATATTCCTCTTAAGAGCTGTAATTATTTTAAGTTAGTTAATGTATGCTGCTTCTTTCATAATTTAAAAAATGGCACCTGTTGTCCATTATTTACTTTTCTTTTCATAATCACCCTGAAAATATTGATGCATCATATAATAATTGTAATGAAAAATAAAAAGAGACAAAAGACTCTTTTCTTGGAAATATTATTTTTGTATTATATATTGTTTTGCCTTTATTCTGAAAAAGTGAAAAATACTCACTGCATTCCAAAATGGAGAATAGAAGGATGAAAATGAATAATCTTTCCATCAGGCATTTTTGCAGAAAACCTGAAAAAGAATATAGCAATAACTGTAGAATCTTATTAGATAAGAGAATATATAAGCACTTCTTCAATTAAATGGGTAGCATTACATGTAGTGCTTTGTTTATTTGATAATTCAATTTCTGATTGCTGAACTATATAAAATTCTGAACATTGGAATACTAAATTTCAGAATATTCTATCCAAATGTAATAAAACCTTTTCAAGAATTCAGTTACATATAAACTATTCTGTAATGGTTAATTTAAAAGTATTTGAGAATATGAAGGACACATAAATATCTGCCATACCATCATTCAGAAGTCAACTCTGTCATTATTGTTATGCAGTTGAGGCTTGCTGGTTTAAGCATTTATGGGTGGGTAGGTTACTGAACAGGTTTATTCCAATGAGCCCTCAGTCCACATTACTGCATCTATAGTTTTAACAACCTATAGGGCCAGAGTAAAAAATTCCTAGAAATTGGGAAAACAGACCTGACACTGCTTGGACAAAATACACCAGCATTTATACACTTTTTTGTTTGTAGTCCCAACAGATTGTGTTTTGCAATAATTAAGACAGGAAGTAACAATAGCATGGATAACTGTGAACAAATCTAAGTGTCTCAAGAAAGACTGGATCTGCTACACCAGAAATGTTTTATCTCCTGCAAATATAGTGACAACCAAAAATACTTCCCCTTTACGTATTTACTCTTTTAGGACTTATCAAGACCAGTTTTCGATGTGATGATAGTATCTTGATCACTTATCCAGATTTCAGACTTTTTCTACCTCGCCTAACTTGTCATCAAATGTAGGAAATATTCAGAAGCATCACTTTCTTCCAAATGGAGACCCAGAGCTACACATCTGATTGTTACTGCATGTTTATAGTATGGAAATGTCCTCCTGGTGATTTTGTTTAGATGTTAAATAGCATTGGAACAGGATTGAATGCGATAGAAAAGTTACACTGAAAGGGCATCACCCAGCAGCACTATCTTCTAGACATAATCTCTCTTTTTTTGTAAAAAGTTTTTTATTTTTATCTTTTACAAACATCTCTTTTGGTGAACAATGTGGTTTCAGGTTTTTACATTTCCATACAAACATGACCATAAATACATATTTATCTTTCATATTCAGTTTCTTGTCATATCGTTGCATTTTCCATTTTCTGTAAATTTTCACAAATATTCTTATATTTTTCACACTTATTTTATCCATTTCCAATTAATATCTTAACTTATTCCATTCTTCTTTAATTATACTTATATCTTTTTTATATATCTTAAAATTATTAATTCTTAATCTATGTTCATTGTGCTTTTATACTTTTATCTGTCATATTTGCAATTTCATCGCATACTCTTATTTCATTATTCAATAAATTCCATCTTAATTTTAATATTCCAAACATTTCCCCCTTAATTGCCTGTTTGAGTGCACCACCCTTTTGTCTTATACATCATTCAGTTTACTCCCCTTTAACCATATTAAAAATTACCATAATATAATCATTTTTAGTTATCACCTAAATACTACATATCATATATACATTTTACATAGAATTCCACATGGTATTCTTTCCTTTACCTTCTAAGTCATTTATTATTTCAAATACATTAATCTTTTCAGCTAATTGTAGAAACTGATATTGATCTTTATAGTACAATTCTCATAGTTCATTTTAGATATATTCTTAATTTAATTTAATTTAATTAACATTCTAATAATAGTTCCCCACTTTTACATTTATTCCAATTATAGTTTTAGCATCATTCTTAAAAAAATAATCAGATAGAAAAAAAAATCAGTTCCAATCATTCCATTTTTAAAAAATCTGTTTTTGTACCTGGCTATATGTTACCTTGAGAATCCCCTTTCTTATTTTTATCTACCTATTATCTCTGGGTCTTCTAGCCATGTAACTTCTTTTCAATTTTTTTTTTTTTTTTTTTTTGCTTTCTATCTCCCCTTCGTTTCTGGTCCTTTCCCTTATTCCCCTTTTCCTTTATTTTCACCTCCATTTCTAACACCAATTTTTATCCCCTTCCCTCTTTTGAGCCTTCTCCTGTAATTCTTTGTTTAACTTTCCAGTTACCTCTTTAACTGTCCCCTCAAACTTCCAAATTTTAATTTCCATGTTTTTTCCCCTTGTTTTAATGTTCGTTGCTCCGTTTGTTCATTGAGGCTGGCCTCTAATCAACTCCTCCCCTTCTGCATCTCCTTGTTCTTTTTGGTTTCCAGTGTCGCCATTTCTAAAATTTGTAAGACAATACTGCACAGTTCCACTCTTTCACATATCATTTCCCTTATACTTAAGTCCAATTTTATTTCCAAACAAAATTCTGCCATTTTGGTGCACCTCTTTCAATTTTAGTTTTTCTTTTGTCTCTTTCTTCAGTATTTAAGTCCAGTCCAGTTGTCCAATAGTTTATTTAAACCAGCTTCTAGTCATCCACTTCTGTTAAATCCTGTTTCAATTTTCCAGGATCAAAATAGTCCAATGTTTGTATATTTTTATTATTAAGTTCCTTCTGTTGGATTTTAAATTTTTCTCAAAGTCACCTAGTATTCCCAGGGTTCAAGCTTCTTTCTTCTTCCATTGTAATATGTTAATTTCACTTTTCAGGGTTTCTATCTTATTGTATCAAAGTTCCTCTTACTTTGTATCAAGTTCCAATTTTTAGAGAACCAAACACTTTTTAAAGAATCACTGAAATTTTTCCTTTACCATTAGGTGGTGCTCTTTGTTATGTCCAAGTTCCACCTTTTCTTTTCACTTTCCTTTCCCTTTTAAGGCTTTTAAGTTTCAATAATCCAATAAGTCCAATTGTTAAGTATTATTTCTTTTTGGCACATTCAAGTTCAGCTTTTAATTATGCCTGTTTAGTGCCAATATCATATAATTTAATATAATCCAATTGAAGAAGATATTTTCTTCTAGCTTCCTCTTTCAAATTAACTCTTTTCAAAGCCACTTTCACTTACTCTAGACATTATCTCAATCTCTTTACAACCAGAAGAATACAACCTTTTTCTGGACATCCATTTTTTAAAAAATTGTGAATATGTCAATAATTCTTTGTTGACCTGAACATTCAACAATCTGTCCCTAACAAGGACAAAGTAGGATATGCTGCATGATCTACCTGTGCTCCAATGGGGAAAAAAAAAATCTCTGAACTATACTGACTCTCCTCCCAACTAGGTACAAAGCAAAAAGACATTTCAAGTTCATCACCAAGATAGTAGAGGTTTAAGAGAATAAGCAGGTCAGTTTCTAATGTAGCTCACCCAATACAGCAGTGCCAGCACTGTATTCTGATATTTACTTATCTACATCTCTCAAAAAGTGACTCTTTTGAAAGTTTGTATGCATGACTTGTTAATTATGCATATATGTGATCTTATTTTTATCTTCACATGAGAAAACTTGCCCAACTCTCAGAAACTTCTATTTCAGATAAAGAATAATTTTTAATTGTACATAGCTTATCCAAAAATTTACACTGAAGTCAGGACCTAGTTTTAATCACAATGCTGAAGGCAGCACGTTACCAAGTTTCTTAGTTTTCTCCCATGTATTCATTTACATAATATCTATTCCCCACATCTTTCTACACACCTTTGAATTAGTTTTTGTCCATGAATCAGCTTCTAAGAACAGATGCCTGCAGCTATATTAATTTCAGTATATGCAATCCTCAGAATTACACCTTTATTACAATTTTTAATCACATCCACACACACAGTAGTAGTAGACAGTATGTTTCAAAGTCAGATAAAAATTCAGCTCAAGATAACTGCTTGTAATCTATATTTGTAATCTGTTTGGTTCCTGTCGTTGCCATATAACCTTGCCCATATTAACGGAATTGGTCTAAAATCTTAATTCTTCTGATCTTGTATTTCATAATACTTAGACTGACAGGTCCAATTGTTATATCTGCTTTTGCAGTGACCTGTATGACTAGATAAGAATATGAGCAGTGAAAAGCCTAAACTGAATGCTTTCCTTGTGAAACAGGCAACCATTTCATTTGCTATTTTCAACACTGCTTATAATCACCCCCAAGGCCTGCTATGCTGCCTCACCATGGCAGGATGAGCGGTGGTGCTGAGTAGAGTGAATTAAAAAAATCACTAGGAGTATATGCATTTCCAACAAGATTATCCCAAGCTCATCCAGCTGCCCAGCTATAGAAAACTATAGAGGTGACCTTGAAGCAACAAGGTGATATAGCAAAATATGAATTGACCCTGGAAAGGAAAGAAAGCGATAGTCAGAAATCTGAAGAAATAATGCCTTGATTCTGGAACAAGGAAGGTGAAATGCTGCAGGCTTTCAAGATTCTGTTACCATAACGGAGTTCCAATATTTCTTGTCCATTTTCTGATCTGGCCTACTTGAAAGGCTGACACCAGCTAAAAGAAGCAGTTATCTATATTACATTGCAGTGTTATATAATGGTGTGGGAGATATAGTGAAAAAGATCACTTTACTGACAATGGCAAAGGCATAATTTTATATTTGTCAGGAAAAACACAATGGTAAAACTACATGGATAGACAAGATAAAGCTGAAGATGATATAATGCTGGACAATGAGTCTTTCAGATCAAATAGCACTAGGTATGCTACTAACAAAGAGCTGAGAACTTTTCAGAATTGTTTATGGTGTGACTTTCCAGATAGCAAGTTAAAGAATATAAAATCTGAAGCTGTAAAAATAGAAGTACTGTAGGATCATGGAATGAGAGCAGCATAAAGACCGGAAAGGTCAACACAACAAAACACAAAATGAATTTACTACACTCTGACATCTTTGGCAACAGAGAATTGGAATGGACTGGAATGGGACACTTTAAATTAAAATATCATACTGCTTACTACTCCAGAGATAATAAGCAAAGAAGTAACTGCACTGTTTTCAAAGTTATAAAAGATAAGGTTAATATTTGGATACACTGTAATCAATGACAGAATAAAATCAGTTAGGTTTTGTAGACAATCAGTGGATGTGACAGGTTGGGCATATTTATGGTCTAACCCAGGGGTGGGCAAACTACAGCCCGTGGGCCACATCTGGCCCGTTGGTCTGTCCAATCCGGACCGCCCCTGAAAAAAAATCGCTGGGCCTGGCGTATTGCCCTGTGCTGCATGGCCCCCAAAGCTGCAAAACAGTGCAGAGCGATCTAGAGGTAGGAAAGAAAAGAAATTTGCAAAGGCCTCGGCTGGGAGTTCGAAATCACCTTCGAGTGCGACCTCTCCGAAGGTGAGTCCCTGCCGATCCCCCCTTTTTTCTGGGGCTTCCAGGCTTAAACTTTGCAAAGGCAAAGCTTGCAGGCTGGAGCGTCTTCCCGCTGAGGAGCAGGAAGGGTTCCGCCCGGTGGGCGGGGTGGGCTGCTTGGAGCCATCTAAAGCTAGGCCGCTGCCGGTGGAGCCTTACCCTGCCTTGGTGCCCCATTTCCTGGCTCGGCGGTCCTACTCGGGTGGCACTTTAAAAGCCTGCTCCCAGCACCAGAGCAACTTCCCAGCAACTTTTAACTCATGGGCGCTCGCGCCTCACCCCGAGCCACATGGCAGCCGCTCCAAGCAGCCCACCCCACCTGCCAGGTGGAACCCTTCCCACTCCTCGGCAGGAAGACGCTCCCACCTGCAAACTTTGCCTTTGCAAAGCCCTGGAAGCCCCGGAAACCTGAACAACTTCCAAGCAACTTCCGGCTTCGTTTTAACTCGCAGGCGCTCGCGCCTGGCCCCAAGCTGCATGGTGGAGGGGAAGCCCGGCGCGCGGGCGGGCGGGCTGCTTGGAGGAGGTGACCCGGCGGTGCTCTGGCAGCAGCAACAGGCAGTTCCGCCCAGGCTCCGCTCAGGTGTCCGGCTGGGGCTGTCAGGAGTTGCTCCCGCTGGCGTAGCTCCGCACGGCTCCAGTCCCACGTTGCCTTGGGAAGGAAAAGGCAAAACCAGGAGCTGCTAAGCCTGAGGCTCCGATGCCGCTGCTGCCGTTGCAAAGCACCGCCATGGCTCTTCCTTTTTGCCTTTCCCTTCCCGAGGCAACACAGGACTGGAGCCGTGTGGAGCCACGCCGGCGGTAGCAACTCCTGACTCAGGGAGCCTCCGAGGGGAGGGGAAGGAGGAGAAGAGGGGAGGAAAGGGTGGGGGGGGATTCCCAAAAAATCTTGTGCTGACCTGGCCCGTCTGTCAAATTTTAAAAGTCAATGCGGCCCCTGAGCCAAAAAGTTTGCCCACCCCTGGTCTAACCACTATTGCAGAAGTGGCTGGCTAGATTTATGGTCAAGTTGAATCTGAAATTTACAGGACATGCAAGTAAGATGTGCTGCTTGTGCTTAGGGACTTGAATGCCAATGATGAAAACAGCAAGGCAAGAATGTTATTGGACTGTACAGCAAACAAATGAAACAGGAAAACAACTTATCAGTTTTTACCAATTGAATGATGTCTCTGTTGCTAAGAGTCTTCAAATAACAAAATTGACACCTACACACATATAGAATAACAGAATTGGAAGGGACCTTGGAGGTCTTCTAGTCCAACCCCCTGCTTAGGCAGAAAACCCTACACCACTTCAGAAAAATGGTTATCTAATATCTTCTTTAAAACTTCCAGTGTTGGAGCATTTACAACCTCTGGAGGCAATTAATCCATGGATTAATTGTTCTGTCAGAAAATTTCTTCTTAGTTCTAGGTTGCTTCTCTCCTTGATTAGTTTCCACCCATTGCTTCTTGTCCTGCCCTCAGGTGCTTTGGAGAATAGCTTGACTCCCTCTTCTTTGTATCACCCCCTGATTTATGTGATATCATCACATAAACAAAGAAATCAGATAGACTATATTACTACTAAAAGGAGATAGAACAATCTGGCTGTAACAGCAGAGATGTGGCCAGAGGCTAACAGAAATAGACCATGAACTCCCCATATGCAAGTTCTTCGTTAAGATAAAGTAGAACAAAGCCAACCAATTTCCACAATGTGATCTTGGACTTGTATGGGTTTTATACTTTAGATTTTTTTAATGTTGTAAATGCCTAGAGTCACCAAGTCCATTATAAATTATAAATAAAAATATTTTCAAGAAATACATCAGGAATTAGAGAACCAGTTTGGTGTAGCGCTTAAGGCATCAAAGGAGACCATAAACTCTAGTCTCACCTTAGGAACAGAGCCAGTTGGGTGACTTGGGCAAGTCACTCTTAGTCCTAGGGAAAGAGAAATGGCAAACCACTTGCAAAAAGCCTTGCCATGGAAAAAGTGCAAGTCTAGTTTAAGGTATTGCCACAAGTCAAAACATGACTCAAAGTCACAAAAAATGAATTAGATAGCCAAACATGCTCCAACAGAGGGAACTGCAGACCCAGTGATATTCATAGCTAACTCTATCTTCACATGATATCTATCATGCCCCTGGTGGAGACTAACTCTGAGGAAGAGGAGGAACAGCCAACAGGGAGTAGAAGTGTGGCTCCGGAGCTGGTGGAGGCTGGGGAAGGGCAGAGGCTGGCTGAGCAGTCAGAGGAGGACCCAGGCCCATCCCCTATCCATCCTAGGGCATGCAGGGAGGAGAGGATAAGGGTAAAAATCTACTCAGAGGAGAGGGCCATGATCCTCTTCATGGGTTGCAGGTGTGAGATTTGCATAAAAGTTTGGACCTGTGTGCTAACAGACGCTGGAGACAAATTAGTGTTTTATTTCAACGGACTGTACCTGGTTATCTATCCTGGTATGTCACGTAACTTTATTCAATGCAGTTTGTTTTTGGTTTGTGCTTCGTTATTGGCTCTTCGAATTTGAACTGTGTTTCTTGCGTTTGGAATGTTATTTTGAAAATAGTTTACTCCTCCACTGTGAACAATTAAACAGTGAAGCCAAGCTGAAGGCATTAAAGGACTTTTAGTTACGTTTTGGGTTTTTCTATGTTTCTGATATACTCTAGGTCATCACAATATCCAAACCAAAGTGGGTTATTTTCATTTAGAGGTATGAAGTTGAAATGAAATCATAAAATTATTATTCAGCCTCAACTGGAGCTGTCCCAAGTCATCAGCTGTCTGGGTCATAAGAACAGCCAATTGATCCAAGGGGCAAGCCAACACTAGTGTGAGATTATTAGTATCCCAGAATTATGGACAAAGTAAACATTATATAAACAAGACAAATCTAAATATAAAATCCATTAAAATATATTACAATATACCGTATATACTCGAGTATAAGCCGAGTTTTTCAGCCCATTCTTTGTGCTGAAAAAACCGCCCTCGGCTTATACTCGAGTCAGATTCCCCTCTGAAAAAAAAATGGTGTGGAGCTCCGGAGCTGGGCAGCCGCTTCCCTGCAGGCAAGCCCCACTTCATGGACTCCGTCCATCCTTGCTCCCATCCACCCACCCACCCAAAGCGACGAAGTCCCCCAATCGCGCAGCCCAGAATTGCCCTCCCCTCAGGGGGCAGCAACGACGCCCGGTGTTTCCCGAGACAAGAAGCTCCACCGTGCAATGAAAGCGCCTTGGCTCTAGGCTCAGAAAACAACGCGAGGTGAGGTCACTTCGGCTCCGCTGAGCTTCGTTTCCTAGCTGCTTTCAGTCCGCTCGGGAGGAGGGGGAGGAGGTGGTGGCCTAGAGCTCAGAAAAAAATGCAAGCTGCCGCCACCACCTCCTCCCCCTCCTCCCGAGCAGACTGAAAGCAGCTAGGAAACAAAGCTGAGCAGAGCCTAGAGCTCAGAAAACGCGAGGCGAGGTCGCTTCGGCTCCGCTGAGCTTCGTTTCCCAGCTGTTTTCAGTCCGCTCGGGAGGAGGTGGTGGCCTAGAGCTCAGAAAACAATGCAAGCTGCCACCACCACCTCCTCCCCCTCCTCCCGAGCGGACTGAAAGCAGCTAGGAAACGAAGATGAGCGGAGCCGAAGCGACCTCGCCTCGCGTTGTTTTCTGAACCCGCGAGCCTAGAGCCAGGGCGCTTTCATTGCACGGCGGAGCTTCATCTCGGGAAATACCAGGTGTCGTTGCTGCCCCGAGGGGAAGGCGATTCTGGGCTGCGCAATTGGGGGGCTTCGTGGCTTTGGGTAGGTGGGAGCGAGGACGTTGACTTTAAGCGCTGCCGACCAAGTGTTTCACAAATACCAGTGGGACCTCCGGCCATCACCACCCCTCCCTCTTTTGCCTCCTTCCTTCTGATCAATCAGGTTTTCCTAGTATTTGCTCACAGCTGCGTTTTCTCTTCTGCTGTGCTAGGCATTGAACGCGGGGATTTCTAATTCCCCTTACACGCACATGGATATGCCGCAGGGCATTTTCTTCCAAATGCCCCACTGGCAGAGAACACTGACTTTCATAATAGTGAGATCATTTCCCAAATTAATTGATTCACTAACCCAAAAGAAGATGTCGATGACAGTGGGAGGCAGGAGTCACTCTCTCCCTTGCAAGAAAAAAGCAAGAGCCGTTCTTATGATCTCTCTCTCTCCCCATAATACAGTCAAGCCCTTTCCAGCATGCGGAATCCGCCCCCGCCGCTTTGCACCTTGCAAATGCAAAAACCCCGGGATTTTGCATTTGCAGGGTGCAAAGCGGCGGCGGCAGATTGCGCGTGCTGGAAAGGGCTTGACTGTATTACGGGGAGAGAGAGAGAGATCATAAGAACGGCTCTTGCTTTTTTCTTGCAAGGGAGAGAGTGACTCCTGCCTCCCACTGTCATCGTCATCTTCTTTTGGGTTAGTGAATCAATTAAACCTTTCATGATAGTGAGATCGTTTCCCAAATTGATTAATCTGTTTTTCTTTGAAATAAATATTCAAAAACATTTAATCTACTGATGCCTCAATTAATGTAATTTTATTAGTATCTATTTTTATATTTGAAATTTACCAGTAGCTGCTGCATTTCCCTCCCTCGGCTTATACTCGAGTCAATAAGTTTTCCCAGTTTTTTGTGGTAAAATTAGGTGCCTCGGCTTATATTCGGGTCGACTTATATTCGAGTATATATGGTACTTTACACACACATATATAAACAAGCTAACTATGGATAGAATTTTAACAGGCTTTTAAAAATAAAATTTCAAAAATACCTTTTATTATCATGTGCATGTTGTAAGAGATTATTAGCATGCTCCATTCTCTGACTTGATATTTTATATACTGAACTTCATATCTATATGTGGAGCACTTAGGTCAAAAGTCCATGCAATCTGCATTGACATCTTTTATCCCAAAGGAGATTGTATATGCAAATCCAGCTTAACCTTTGTTTGGTAACACAAAGGCTTTTGTTTTAATACACAGATGTGGCTGCATGGAATAACCAGGGATAATCTAGATCCAAATAGTCATGGAATCTATTTCAGATAAATACTCTCCAAATAAAAGGGTTACTTTTAAAGAAAAAAAAGAGTTTGGTCCTATTCTATGTATTCTGAGGGTGTCTCAGTTATAAAGAAGGGATATACAATTAAAGAAAGCAAGAAGGAAATGCAATTTGAAGCAATAGGAAGTAAAATGTCATTACACCAGCCACATTTTTATACATTATATATACATTATATATTAATACAATCCAATTCCTAGTCTTAAATAAACAATGTAATCTAGATTTTGCAATTATATAAAGGTTCTGTCAACGTAGATAACCTGAATAGTCCAAGTCTAATCACAGAGCTGAATGAATATATTGAATATTTTCAAAATAATATTATGTTGCAACTATGGTCTGCTACATAAAATTAGTTTAAGTAAACTGCAGGTTGAAAAGCAATATGGTACTCTCAAATATATTTTAAAATAGGGGCAAAAGTTTCATAAAAGAAAATGTGTTTTGGACTATATTTGCCATTTGGAGAAATCCATGTAAGTATGCGCTCTCTAACTTTATGAAAAGCATGTACAAACTTAAGAGTCCCACTAAAATTGAATACAGCTAATGCGCAATCATCAGGCATCTAGCCAAACTTCAGAATTTTATCTTTCATTCAGAAAAAATAAAATAAAATCATTAAGCAGTATTTTCCACTATTCTTCTAGGTAAAAGCAGCACAACACTTTTTTGTATATCATAATGGTTTGGTCTAACAAACCATCAGCCTTGTAAGCAGAATAAGCATATATAAGCAAGTGAGTAACTTAGCATTCTTGTGATATTTGTTATGTTATGTCATATATTTGGCTGATGGGCACATATGTATATACATACATAAGAGTTTAACAATCCTCTAATCCAGGGATGTCAAACTTGATTTCACTGAGTGCTGCATCAGGGTTGTGTTTGATCTCTAGGGCTGGGGTGAGCGCGGCCAGCTTGACGTCACTCATGATGGGGACATCTGTGGTGGCCTGAGTGCTCTGTCTGTGAAAATGGGCTCCCGAACTCCATTTTTGGCCACAACAGCCTCCTGCCACCCTCTGCCAGTGAAAACAGAGTTTGGGGGACTGAGTGCGGTGCCCCTGAGCTCCATTTTCACTGGCAGAGGTACCGTGGGTCAGTCCTTCACTGTCTCCAGGGCAGACCCATGGCCCAGATCTAAGCACCCCATGGGACAGATCCAGTCCGCAGCCTTGAGTTTGACACCTCTGGACGAATCCATCTAATATAAAACCAGTACTTCTTTGCAAATATGTTGTTTTATAAGTTTAAAATCAACTACATCTTAAACAGAATTTAGATAGATCAAAACTCAAATTAATTTGAAAGAAATGGATTACAAAGAGTAATCCTTCTGGTCAGAAACTCTTAGACTGCAGGAAAAAGGGTGAGGGGAAAACTCTATAAATGGAAACACTGCAACAGAAATCAAACTGGCATTGAAGAACAGTAGTTAATGGCAACAAAACATGTATGTCATGGGTCAAAGAGTTGGTCAAACACAAGTCTTTCAAATCCATTCTATTGCTACTTGTCTTGAACAGAATTTGAAAAATAGCAAACAGTACAGTACTGTAAAGCATTTCAACACAGCATTATTCAAGATGGCACATACTTTAAAAGTGACACTTGATGTTAATTTTTTCTCGTCTTAGGAGACTAAGCAAGATCTAAAATCCAACATGATGTTCTAACCAAACTGAAAAATTAGCAGTCTACAAATGCAATAGAAGCTGACACGGAAGATTTTATTCAACTGATTTCTTATTTTTATTTAATTTATTTAAATGTTATTCTGCCTATCACTTCCAATCGGTTCATTTTTATGAACCATCTTTATTACTTCTAAAATTAGAATATGAAATATAACTTTAATCACAAAACTACATGCTATATAAACTTAGCTTTTGTTTTACCAAACATCAAATCATACATCTTCTGTAAGCGCACAGAGATCTAATCTTGATTTGCTCTTTGAACCAAACATCTCATATACTATGGTTCATGTTAAATACTGCTTTAAAAAACGCTTATTTCAAGCTATGGCTTGTTTTTTCAAAAAATACAAAGTATAATTAAAATTACTTCCTTAAATAAGGAAATAAGACAATGTAAATATTCCTTTTTTAACTTTAGGCAGCCACCTGAATAATCAATGTTCCTGAAAATAAAAAATACAAAACAAGTAAAATAAAAAATAGTGGTTATATTCTAATAAACTTAAGGTAGATGACAAAAGGCAATACAACTGTTGTTCAGAAATTACAACAGATTTCAAACATATATAACTGAAGCAATATAGATACAATAATCATTAGGAACAATAAAAGATCTTAATTAGCACATGTAAAATGAAGAAGAACCTCAGTACAGAATACAGAATGAGTTGGAAGGGACCTTGAAGGTTTTCTAGTCCAGGGGTGTCAAACTCATGGTCCATGGGCCAGATCCAGCCTGCAGGATGCAGAAATATGCATGATTCTATATATAGTTTGATGCTTTCTCAATAAAAATAAAAACTAACTAGTGCTGTCTTGGAATATAAAAAATAGATACTGGGAACAGAGAGAAAGTAAAATTGACAAATTTGTCCATTCCTAAAGACTGAACAAATTATTTCAGGGTTTATTTAACAGAAGGATGGGAAAATATTTGGGGAAGGGTCTTTTACATTAAATTATTTACTTAGCAAATAAGGTTATGTCAGCATTCTTATAATTCTGCACTCACCAAATTGTTTTTGAATTATCAATGGAAAAAATAGAGCTGAGGGATAAAGAAAGACAAAGTTTGAGATCAAATATGAGGGAACCCAACATTACAGATAAAATAAAAAGGACATTTGAAAATTGTCTTGTCAGTGTATAGTAATCAAACTTTCCATTTGTTCTTCTAAATATCTGCTTATATTGGAATGAAATCAATAGCAAGTGAGAAGTATTTCAAAGGAATACTGAGAAACATCTTCATATAAAAGGAATACTGAGAAACATCTTCATATAAGTAAAGAGGTATAATGCAGAGACTGCATGGGGCAACAGATCTAGAGATAGAGAAAACTAAAAATAATATTGAACAGCAAAACACCAAATATGGTGCAGCCTTCCACCAGCTAACCAAATGACAGCACAACTTTCCCAAAAGAGCTCTGGAAGTCTAATTTTGCTCTTAAAACATCCTCTTAAAATACCGAGTGTTCTGGCAGAGCAAGATACATTTTTCCCGTCTTTTTTTTTTTGTTGTTGTTGGTCCCAAGTTATTTGTCTAGTGAATTTGTAAAAGTCTGCTTACATTTATGATAGATCTCTGCTACATACACTCAACTGCTTTCAACTCCATCTCCCCTTGAAACGATACAGGGTAGTGAAACAGGACAGGGCAATCTTTTTAACCTAGCACTTATCAGATATTCTGCACTTCCATTGCAAAAATTTTCAAGCTACAAAAGCCCAAAGATTGGAGATGACTGGAAACATAGCGCAACAGATCAAATTAACTAAATATTTGTAATTATGCACTGTAGCAAACATTGGAAAACAAGCATGCATCTTTCTTTAGATTAACAGTTTTTAAAAGGGTGAAAATAGTACTATCTGAACATTTTTAACAGCAGTTTTTAAGAATCCTTCAGTTAAGGATACTTTTATTCAAATTTTGTCTCCACTTTTAAATTACTGAAACAATATAAACAGATTAGTGCATAAAACAGGGCTTTGTGGACAGCAATTCTGATATTTAAAAGTTTACATCACTAATTAGGGCAGGTAGATGAAAGCATCTAGTCAACTATAGGTTATCTCCATAAACTAAGCAGAACCAGGCCTGGTGAGTATCTGGCATGGAAGCTGCCAGAAAACCTGGAAGTCTAGACTATATTTTTTAATGTAGAAGTTTCCATTTTATTTCTCCATGGGCTTAATGACCATAACTAACCAAATAAAGCCTCATATTTTAACCACTGAGACCAAACTGGTTCTAATTTTCAAATGCTTTTTTTTTTTTTTGGGAGTATTTGTTTTTGTACAGATTTTGACAGTCTTTTTAAGTTCTTTATCATGCTTCCTTTTATATTCAGTATTTTGTTAATCTATGGTTTAAAAAATATTGTTACTGGATATCCATACAATATTCATTTTTTCAAAGAAAGTGTTAAAACAGTGAAAATTAAAAAAAATATATTTGAGAATAAACTATTTGCCAAAGTGCCATTTTAACATAGTAGAACATGAACGTTATTTATTTAATATAGGAAAGAACAGCAATGGTTTTTTTCTTTTTATAATCTTAATTTAATGTAAATTTTAATTTAATATTTTCCTGGCCCATCCACTATGATTTGGGCTGTTCACCTTATATGCACAACAGCCAAGCAGTTAAGATGCTGGGCTTGTTGACCTGAAAGATGGCAATGCAAGATCTAAGTACCGTGTGATGGAGTGAGCTCCCATTACTTGCCCCACCTACTGCCAACCAAGCAGTTCGAAAGAATGTAAATGCAAATAGATAAACAGGTAGCAACTGTTGAAAAAGTAACAGTATTCCATGCATCTTCAGATCACAGTCATGTTGGACATTCGACCACAGAAGCATCTTTGGACAACACTGGCTCTTTGGTGAATGGATATCAGCACTGCCCCTAGAGTTGAACAGAACTGGCAAGAGAAACCTTTACTCTTTTTTTTAACCCTACACAGCCGCAAAAACGACTTACTACGGAATACTTTATCACTATTATCCAAATCAGACCAGTGACACCCCAACTCTGAAAGAATCAGATGTTAGTATTTGCATCACCAAGACTTCTTAATATTTTCTTTTTATGATTCACTACCCATCCAGTTTCAACGGATTCTTAATTTTACAGAAGTGCCCTATATTTGAATCTTCAACTTGAACTGAAACTAAAGTTCATAAAACTCCAAAAGTCGAAATTAGGTTTTAATTCACAATTGGAGAAAAGAGTAAAGGAAACTTAAGAGAGTCAGACCAGCTGAAAAGAGGAATGACAGGCTGATGAAACTAAATGAACACATCACATATTATGCACAGGAAAAATAGGTGTGTGGTTCTATTTTTTTAAAAGCCGAATTTCATTTCAAAGTGGAAAACAAAAAACAAAATCATCTTAATACAGAGCTACAAACAGTCCATTCAACTGAAGATTGTTGTGAATGAGCATAGGACTGAACCAATTAACAGAAACAATTTATATTTTACCTTTAACTTTTACTTCCATTGGCATCCCTAGAGATTGCTATTTCTTAATGATACTTAATTAGCTTAAATGATTTATATCCCAATCATTAGGTTCCAGGAAGCTCATATACTTAAAGAACGTTAATGCCATTTTTTTTTTAAAAAAAAGGAAGCCATAAACCTGAGTAGAATTACATAGCAACATTTCTAAAAAGTTCTGAAAACTCAGCAATATAAAAACTTTTTTCATTTTCTTTTAAATGTCCAAAGGGAGTAAGGAATTCCATAATCCAGGACAGTCAGGGAAGGCAAACTCCTGGCCTGTGCCCATCTCCACTTCTGACTGCTTTCATGACATAGAATGGGCCACCATGTTTAACATGAGATAAGATTCTCATGAAGTGGTTTCCTTTTTCCCTACATAACATTTTTCATTGAAGCCAAAAAGTTCTATTTTGGTCTCATCCATTCAAAATGAACATTCTTCTAATAGAATTCTGACTTATCCACATGATCTTTTGCAGACTGTAAATGGTCAGCAGTACTTTTTTTGGATAGAAGTGGCTTTTTCCTTGCAATTCTGCCTTGCACACCACTGTTGTTCAGTGTTCTTCATGAATACTGACATTGGCCAATGTGAGAAAGGTCCTCAGTTTCTTAGACATTTACCCCTGGGTTCTTTGAGATTTCCCAAGATATTGCTTGCCTTGCTCTAGGCCCAATCTTACTTTCATAAACTTTTAATAGTTCATGAACTTTTAAGTCTAAAATATAAATGCTTATTAACTTCAAATTGCACTGGAGACTCAAATAAGGAGAAATTTAGAACAATTAATCAGTGGAAATGACTTTTCTCCAGAAATTGTGGGTGCTTCAACAGGAAGTTTTTAAGAAGACCCCCTGTCTAAGCAGGGGGTTAGACTAGAAGACCTTCAACGCCATTTCCAACTCTGTTGTTCTATCTAGCTGCTTAGGTTTGATTTGTCGGACATTTTCTGAATAGTAATTTTAAGCAAAGAAATGCTTCTGAACCTGCTAATATTTTGTGACATTTTAGACATACTCTGATAATTATTTTTAATTTGACATGTATAAAGCAGCCTTTTAAGACTTTTTGAAAATGGTCTAAAAAATTGCCACAGTAGGTAAAGCCATGACAAAACATTTATCCAAAATGTATTCAGTGACATATCTCCTCACAAGAATATTTGGTATTTCCTCAGTTCACATTTTTTCTTGGCTTCTTTCCTGAAGGTGCTTAATTGGATCCATGAATATAAATACTGTGCTTTAATTTGCAGCACGCCCACATCCCAAGATAAATATTCATGAAATATTGGTTGCCACCCTCTGGTCTAAATCAAGAAGTAGACGTTTGTTAATGCCAGAATGCTGTGCTGTTTTTCCTTTTTTTATCCAGCCAACCTCCACAGTCTGCACCAGGCCCTTATAATGAGCAGAGCAATGGGGAAATGCAGTACAATCAAACATGGAGGAAAGATACGGCTATTCTTCAGGGTAATCAACTTGTATCTATTCATTTAGTGACCAAAAGTACAAAGACACTGAAAAAGGGGGTTTATGATCAGTACTTGTGCTTATGATTGTTACTGCATTCATTGATCATGACCACATGATCAAAATTTTGACACTTGGCATATGTTTATGATGGTTGAAGCAGTCTGTGGTCATGTGATCACCATTTCAACCTTCCAAGATGACATCCGACAAGAAAAGCCAATGGGGAAAGCTGGATTTGCTTACTAACCATGCGATTCATTTAACAAAATAGCAAAAAACATTGTAAAATTTAAACTGCATTTAAACTACTGTGCTTAGCAACAGAAATTTGGGTGCCAATTGTGATTGTAGTCAACTCATGCAATTTGGAATTATTTTTAGCAAATCCTTTTTGTAAAAGGATTTTTGTGAAAAGACTTCCCAAATTATTCATGCAGTTACACAAGAATAAAAGACTTTTAAGTTGAATTAAACTGTTATACTGTTCAGGCATCTTCAAATAATGCCTCTTAATAATTCATCCACTTTTCTTCAGCAGCCCATTCTTGTAGTTCCTAAACATTTTTGAAATGCAGTCATTACTGGACTGTTCCAGACTCATCCTGGAATTTGTAACTTTTTGACATTTCAATGTGCTTTGAAAATCTTTGAGAAAAAAAGCAACAAATCCACTTTCACTCTTTCTGCCTTCTTCCAGGAATTCACAGGATGCAGCAAGAGCTCTTCCACATTAGATTTATTTAGTTATTTATTTAACCTATACAAATTCAAAAGGAAAAAATGGAAATGAAAAAAGAAAAGTAAATTCCTTTTACTTAATGCTTGGACCTTACAGACAAATGGTAGGGCTGAAATTCAGTGGTAAAGTAGAAATTTCTGGTAACACCAGGAGCCACACATTTTTGGGAAGCGCCTATGAGGCATGTGGGCTTCCCACCCATTGTGTAAATGCTCTGAAAGTTTTTTCTTAACATGCCAGGAATGCAAATGAACAAAGGCATCTATACCAAATTTCATAAGAATGTTTCAAATATCACAGCTCTGTTGCCTATTTTTAATCAATACAAGTTTATAGAATGCCAAACTGTTTTTATTTTGGTTGTTTTTTTTTTTCTTTTACTAAAATTTATCCCTCAAGAGAAAAGCTGCTAAGTATGCCATATACTGTGTGGTAATATGAGCCTGAAAAAAGCACAAATCCCATCAACAACGTTTAGTTGAAAGTGATTTGAGTGGCTGTTGAGCAGGGCTGCGAGTGTGTAAGTGAGTGACCATAAGGGTTACTAATCAACAGCCACTCAAATCACTTTCAACCAAATACTGGCATTCATTTACTCCAAAAGAATACACAAGAGACCCAGTGAAATCTAAAGTTAGAGCAAGTTTACTGATAACAATGTAAATTTGTTCTCTCCCTGCCCCTTCTTGTCTCTCTGTCTTGTCTCCACCTCTGTCTCTCTCTCTCTCACACACACACACACACACACTTGATCCACACATAACCACATCCTTCTCAATTAAGCTGTCACTGTCAACCTGCCAGAAGGATGGAAGCTGCAAATCTTGATCCAAAGGCAACGTAAAGAGCATGCAGGCTTCAAAACTCTTTTTATCCCCCTTGCTTTGTTAATTTACAGTAATGCAGGGGTGTCCAACTTACATCATCACTGTGGCATCACATGACATATTACAACTTTTTCCCCCTTTGCTAAACTGGGCGTGGGCATGGCCAGCGCATGACGCATCTGGCCTGCAGGCTGCAAGTTTGACACCCTGCAGTAATGGCAGCTACTCTTGCCTTGTTCATTTAAAACTCTGATGGCTGTTGATGGGCTTTGCGGAAAGGTTTCCCAGGTGTTCAGGAAGTTCAGGTCCAACTTCTTTTCTCTGGTTCAGATGACATTTTTCCTTAACAACTTGGTTCCTTCTTATCTTTTTTCCCTAAAGAAATGTTGGAATTCTGGAAGTTGAAGTCCATATATCTTCAAGCCTCCAAGGTTGAGAAACACTGTTTTAGACAATTCTTGGGTTTTTTAAAATCCGCTCTACTTATACATATGTTCAGTTTTAGTATGGCAGCTTTAGCCCAGTCTCACAAATGCCTTTATACATATTGCATGGTTCACATCTATAAAAAGTACATCGTTTGCACAAGAATTGTTTGCAGAACAGCATCTTCTGTAAAACTAGAGCACAATCAACAGGACTTGAAACATCTTCCCATTTCTTGAAATGTGCAATATTATTGCAACAATTATTGTAGGCTTCAAAGTTGGTGAATTTGTTGCACATAAGTCCACAATAATGAAAGATATGAATGCCAGCAATGGCAATGCTCCCAAAAGTTATGCATTTCTATATCCCTCTATGATTTTAGTCAATGATTTCACATCTGAACTGAAAAAAACATATTGAATTTTACTCAAAATTAATTAAATAGAGAAAACTGGCCCTAAACTTTCCTGGCATATTAAACTGTACTTCTTAGCAACTATGATCCAACACAATGAGTGTTATATAGGGAAAGATACCCAGCCACTGTGTTTATTTCTAGATTATATACATTTTTTAATTTTAAAATTTTCATTTCACAAATTTGTAGTTGAACAAGTAGGCATAATAAAACAGAAAGACATGAAATGGCATTTCTAGGAAACACTATGAAACTAATAAAAAGATAAGGAAAAGTGATGGGAAATGTATTTGTATTACAAAATATACCAAAAATGTATTCCATGCTATTTTAATTCTTCAATTTTATGGAAATAGTTTTAAAACATTAAAGAGGAATTACATTTTAGTGAAACGTGCATACATGAGTTACAAACACATTGTCTGGGCTTGGCGGAAACAAGATACATATGATTTTGAGAGCAATCAGCACTAATGTGGCTTTCTGACCCTCAATTAAATCCTATGGATTATTAGGAAGGAACACTTCCAGAGTCTTCTTCATACATTCAACCACCCTCTTTCATACAGAACAAAACAATATGATATAATAATTTGGTGTATAAAAAATAAAATTTCTTCATCTTCATTTTACAGTATTTGAAAAAGACTAGGCAAAGCTATCCCGAGAATTCTACATCACCAATTATTTTTAAAATTAATCTCAAACTTTAAAAGAACCAATATACATACTATATTATATGCTGTTCCAAATTATGGCAATTTTACCAATACTTTAGAAATATTCATCTTTTCCAATTCATTGATAAATAAAATAGAGTATTAAAAGTTCAAAGTGGTTACTGGATTTAGCTTGATCAGGTTACACAAGTATACCGTAGTAGTTACAAAATCAAGTGTAATTAGACGCAACAAAGGAAGGATGCTAGCTAATGAAAGAAAAACCTGATTATATTTGATAGTATATTGGGAACAATTTAAATATTCATATTCATTAATCAGCAAACAGATACTTATATCTGTACTTGACTGGAAAATTAATAAAGCAACTTACAACTAAGCAAGGTACAAGTATTTTTTTCTAATGTTAGTCAGGAAACGGAAATAACTACAGAAAAAACAAAAGCATTTGATTTTAAATGTTAAAGTTTCTGCATTATTGAAAATATTTACATGAATATTTTGGAAATAAATATCTATGTTTTATCTATAAAACCCTACCTCCAATGGTAAGAGGGGTAGTATTTTAACTGAGACTAATCAATAATGTTAATGTTATTTTTGTAACAGGAGGAATTGCATTGTTTACATTAATTTTTCTAGAATCATGTCTACCTAAGACTACATTTCTATGTAAAATTCATCTAAGCTAAAACAGATCAGCATTGATCTGCATTTAGAAATACGGCTCCCTTGAAAATATTGTTTCTTTGAGAAAGTACATTTGCCAGAGAAATAAATAAGAATTAAATAAGAATGTCAATGATTTTAAAGATAATTATGGAGGCTATTATTAAAGTCAAATTACACTAAAGTTGTGTTGCATATCTCTAATAAAAAAGCAATATACATTAAAGTATCAATTGTATTGATACTGTGAGGAATCATACAGAATGAATTCAGTGGGAATCTGTCATAGCTGCAGAGCACAGCTGGACATTTTCTTAACTGAAACCTATGGTAGTCACTGCCAGAAAAAAACTGATAACTGAAGTTTAGCTGAACCAATTGGTCAGATTCTTATCGAAAGTTGACTTTACTTACCTCTGCTCTTGGGGATCTTCCTCCACGTCCTCCTCTGACTCAGCCTAGTAAGCAAAGAAAACATCAGAAAACTGTTCAGCGACAAACATGAATTTCCTACATATACTTTATTTCGGCAATGCTAGTTAGTATCTGCTCAGTGATGTTCCATGTTAATTAGGCTATCACACTACAATATGTTTTAACTTTTCCATGCAAATTTTTGAAAAATGCTACTAGCAAAATTTAAACCTTTTGAAGTAAATGCCTAAATCTTCAGACATGTAACACAAGACCACTGTAACAAAACAAATAACAATAATGAAAATACATAGTGACAGCACAATAGAAGATATTCTAGAAGATTGGAAAAGATTACAAAATACAAAGACCTGCAAACAGAAATAGAATGACAGTGATAAAAGCAAGCTCAGGTAGTACCAATGGTAATACATGGCTCAAGTGCAATCTCAGAACAATTGGAGCACCACTTGAATATCATCAGCATTGACAAATTTACCATCAGTCAATTGCAAAAGGCAGCTTTGCTCAGAACAGCTTCCATCCTACAAAATATCTATAACACCATCAAATATCCACATCTGTCCATCCCAAGTCCTTGGAAAAGACTCCGTAGGTAGATAAAAATGCCAAATCCAGTCTCCCCATCTGGCTGTGTGATGAACCATAAAATAGAGAAAGTCATAGAAAATGAAGAAGCTAAATTTCTCTGGGACTTTAAAATTCAAACAGACAGGTGTCTGCCACATAATACCTCAGACTTAACAACCGCTCATATGAATGGCAATACAGTCTGGATACTGGACAAGGCAGTACTGGGAGACAGTAGAAGAGAAGAGAAAGAACTGGAAAAGATAGCAAAATACAAAGACCTTCAAAGAGAAGTAGAACGACTGTGGCAAAAGCAAGCAAAGATAGCACCAGTAGTAACAGGCATATTGAGTGCAATCCCAAAAGAATTAGAGCATCACTTGAACACCAATAGCTTTGAAAAATTCACCATCAGTCAATTGCAAAAGGCAGATTTACTCAGAACAGCTTACATGCTTCAACAATATGCCTAACACCATCAAACATCCACATCTGCCTATCCCAGGTCCTTGGAAAGGACTGGATCAGTAGACAAAAATGCCAAATCCAGTGAGAACATCTGGCTGATTGTGTGATGAACCATAATAAGCACTAGACAAAGAGATGGCCAACAGCCAGCCCATCAGCAATATTTAATAGCTGCATTAAGACTCATGGGAAAGTCCAGAAATAATACAAGACAAATGGTATTTCTTTTCCATAAATTAGGCCCTGGGAAAGCAGTATCTCCAAATCCCATAGCAAGCAGCTCCGGTGTTCACGGCATTATTATCCTTGAGTAACACTCAAATAAACTTGAATAACACTCAAATAAACTTAAACATGTCATTTCCCTTCTGAGCAGTTTCAATAGATAGACTTTGCTTAATACACACACTTCTAAAGGTTTTCCCATTTGCGATTATTTTTTCTATCATCCTTGGCAGGGAAATAGTAAGACTGCATTTCTGACTACAGAATGTAGCTTCCTCTTCTTCCCACATTCGCATATGCCACATCCTTAATATAGACAAAGAAAATGAAAATTCCAATTTCTTCCTATTTGCAAAATGCATCCAGTTCTTATATCATAGTACTAACTTAAGTGCATGGGAAACACATGAGAAAATAAATGTATTTTCTTTTTATAGCCTATAGCCCTGTCCAAGATCTGGGGAGCAATATCCTAAAACATTCAAGAATATTGCTTGTTTATTTGGATACAAATTATCTTGTTATACTATTCATTGAATACTTATACTGAAAACCTGAAGCAAAACACTTTTTAGCTCATAATCTGTGCTTCTTACATCCAATCCATAAATATAAGAAATAAAGGATCTCTTCAAAATATATTAGCACTACAACTCCCAGAATTAACAGCAGTCAGGAAGATTATAACTTCTTGTGAATGCAACTGCCAGAATTCTAAGTGAGCAAACTTGAAAGACAGCAGGTCCTGTATCTTCCAAAGCGAAAGAGGATTTGTGCCATCAAGATTTTATCATTCCTTGTAACTAAACATAATATTCAAATTAGCAAGCATCCTTTGCATTGATTTCATTATGTTCCTGACCCATAATTAAGTATGACAAAGCCGTGACGGCATAGTAGTTAGAATGCAATCTTACAAGCTAACTCTAATCACATTGCCAGAAGTTTGATTCCTTCAATCCTGACCAGTTTAAGTTATCTCAGCCTTCCATCCTTTCCAAGAACAGCAAAATGAGGACCCTGATTGTTTGGGGCAACAGGCTGATTCTGTAAACTGCTTAGAGATGACCTGTAAAGCATTGTGAAGCGCTATATAAGTCTAAGTGCTATTGCTATAATTGTATTGACTTGATCTTTAGGGTTTTTTTTTTTTTCAAAAATAAGTTTTATTGCAATCAAATACTCTTTCGAATCAGTGCAGAAAGTCAACTTACAATTCATTTAATGACCATTCAAAGTTACAACAGCACTTTGAAAAAAGTGACTTATAACTATTTTTTAACACTTATGATGGTTATGTATCAAAATTCAGATGCTTGCAACTGAGTCATATTTATGACAATTACAGTATCCCGAGGTTATGTGATCTCTTTTTTGGGGCCTTCCGACAACCAAAGCCAAAGAGGTAACCAGATTCACTGACCAACAACTGAACCAGTTGTTACTAACAATTGCAGTGATTCACTTAATTGTGCAAGAAAGATAATAAAATGGGGCAAAATTCACTTACTAGTAACTTTCTCATTTAGCAACAGAAATTTGGGGCTCAATTGTGGTCGTAAGTCGAGGACTAAGTACAAATACTTTAAATAAACTTATAGTTTAATTAAGACACCTATGAGAGTGTACACAAATGGGACATGATTCCTTTTTATAATACTTTTACACTCCTTGTTTTATTTAATCTATATGTACATGTGTCCCCCAAAATTAAGAAAATACATTCCTTTGAAGACAGAGTAACAAATGCACTCACAAAAGACTTCAAAATATTCACTGGAGAATCAGTCTTATTTTAGTTCTGTTCCAGCATAGGAACTAAGATAGCCATGGACAAATAAGAGATTAGACACAGTATCTTTACCAATTCATAATGGACATATTATTTATAAAATGTAATGGGCACAAAATATGGTAACTTCTACAATTGCCCATAGCAACTGATTATAAGTCATTAGTTGAACAAGCATTAATGCAGTTGATTCCCAGAAATCAATATAGTGTTGCAAGAAATGACATTAGTATTATACGGGAAAATGCAATTAAGAATTTATAAATAAAGCAGTGTTTGAATTGCAGCACTTCATCACTTTTGCTTTATGGTTTCTATCTATTCCTGAAGAATATTGGGAAACAACTATTCTTTTCATGAGTATTTCAAAGTTACTCAAAATTTGAACCTGAGATTTCTAAAATAAGAACATCCTTCTCATTCTTCATAACCAAGAATTTAAAATGAAACTCTAAATTCACTTTCTACTTAATATTGGCATCAGACTTACATAGAGGCTAAACAAAATACTACAGGCCCAACAGAGAAAGTGAACAATATAAAATTGAATTTCCTCTTTAAAAGGTATTTAATAAGTATCCAAAACATTCCATCTCTTCTAAAATCTACTTCAAACTATCTCACAGTAGACAAAGGAAGACATTATTAGTCTTTATTCTAAATTCACTTCTGCTTTTTAAAACTGGCTGTGGGTATCAGTGAAACCAATCTATTTTCATACTAGTGCAAAATTTATATATGAATAGGAAATCATATGTAAAGCTTTTTTCATGGGAAAAACATGAAGCATACTTTTACAGAAAAAAATAAAATATTTCCTGTTAAAATAACATGTTCCTCACCCATAGAAGAAAGAAATGTTTCTATTACCTTATCTCAAGACTTAGAAAAAGATAACTTTTTCATTTTTATATCTTTCAGGGTTTGTTAAGACAATAATTCCTGTAACTGCCCACTGTTTTAATGCCTAGGAATTATGATAGTAACACTATAAATGTAAGATAGGAGAAATCAGGTAGATGCTCACGGACTATTTCCAACTGCACAAAACTGAGATTCAGCTTTTTTCAAAACTTCATCTTGCTTCATCAAGATAATCATTACTGCATGTTAAACTAAGACAGCAATGAGGGTTGCTTCACCTTACTATGCATGGCTGAAACAAAGGTCAACTTTGCATGCAACATGCACTATTGCTAATAAAGGAAAGGCAGAAAGAGCATTGTGAAACAAAAGGCCACTTGGTTTAGTAATACACAATTGACTGATGGCATAATAATTTGGAACAGTATTTATTTATATGCTCCATGAAAATATAATATACACCTGATTTAGATGATGTAAACTATGCTGAACATATTACACCAGTAATAATAAGCTTTCAGCTACCGTGCTGTCCTTTTCTGCACACAGATGTTGAATAATTTGGCATAATACACAATATTAAACTTATTTTAGCAAGTTGCTAAAAATCCAAAAAAATCAACAATCTTAATTTTACTTAAAGTTAACACCCTTCTTTGCTTTTCTGAACAGAACTCAGTAACTAATAATGCCATGAATTTAAAACATTAGTATAAATAAAATGTAGCAACACTTCGAAGTTAATCAAAGATGGGTGATTACAATAAATAAACATAAAAGCACACAATTTTTATATACCACCTTCAGTTCAGATAAAACAAATTAATATCCACTTCATCAATTAAAAACTAAAGCAGAAAACCTACTAAGTTTTCAAGTCCCTGGAAACTTGCAGTCAAGATAATTGCCAAGAGTTACTTACACCTTTCATAAAACTAAACGACATAAGCACACAAATACCAATTCACATAAATCACTCCTGCATAGTAAGAAATGGTCTCAGTAATAATGCTCACACATACTTTACTTCTACCATAGATATTTCAAGTCCAAAGAGAAGGGAGTTTATTTTACCTAGGGAGTTGATGGAACTATCATGCTCTACAATTGATCACTGTGGGGTTAAGAAGTTGAAATTAGTTCCCCAAATACAATCTTTCCATGCCAGACCTTCTTCCGCTGGTCTTTATTCTGGTAGCAGTGGAAGATACAGTATGGAGAAGTTCTTCCAATCCTGAGGCCTTAAGCTACATTGCCATATGAGGCCACCATCCACCATACCAACTCTTGCAGCAGTTGGGATATTACAAGTTATACCTTTCACATCTGGGCAGCACCAGGGAAGCTCTCTTAGTGCTTAGAAATAAATTCTTTTCGGATCATTGGGATTATGCCTAAATTAGAAGACATGATTACAGAAAATCATGCTGGTCATGAATATTGCATTGTTTATGAATGTGTGGAACTATAGACGGAATATGGAAAAAAAATGCAAACCTAGATAGCTGCTAAGTAAAATATATCTGCAACTATTAAAAAGGATTTAAGAATTTTTCTATTTAAGAATTTTTCTAAAAGTTTGAATTTTAAAATAATTAAGATTAATAAATTGAGTATCCTCACAATTTAAGTGGCTATATTTCCACAGGGATGGGAGGGCAGGAGAATGGTATTACATTGTAACAAGAAAATAACATATCCTGATACAATGTTTCTCTTAAAGAAGTGGGCTTTAAACCCCTGTTAAAAGGTTCATGAGATGTGCTGACAGCAACCTTCCCTTGTAGAGGCAGTCCTGCCATCATATGTCAATGGAGTTGTCCTACAAAATTATCAGGTGCATTCCATTTCTAAATCTTGCAGGAGCTGGGAGTACTTTTTGGTATATAACCTTCATTATTTTCCTATGAAATTGCAGTAAAATAGAGCCTGCAGTGCTGCTGATATCCAGTTAAGAGGAACATGGGTGAATTGATTTCCAGACACAGCCGACTCTAAATCTTAGGCCACCATGACTTGCAGAACAATGTGGAGGAAAACACTGGTAAGGTACAAAAATTATATGTTTTAGAGATACCTAATCCCCCTCTAAGGGGAAGAATGATCTTATTCTGTAGTATAGGATGGGCTGCCACCCATATCTGTTCTGCCTTTTACCTCTTCCCAGATGTTCCCCTTACCTTAGCAGGCATCAGGAGTTCCCCTTCTTCTGCTTGCCACAGTTCCACCACATTGGGAACAGGATCAATGGCTAGATTGGGGGGAGGGGGGAGAGAGAGAGAGAGAGAGAGGAGGTAGAAACCTCAATCAGTGCCAAAATCACTTCTAACCAGGTCAAAGGAGAATCGTGGGGACCTGGATCTTCATCTAGTTAGAGAAAGAAGGCGGGGTTCGTACGTTTTAGGACCGGGCCCTTTCGGAGCGGCCCAAACATGTGGTCAGGCTTTGTTTTGTTTCGGGCTCGAGGCTAAGAGGCGCTTCCATATTGAACGCTGCTGCAGGCACCACACGCGCGGAGCAAAGGGGAGGCCCACTTGCCAAACGCGCGTGTTTGTGTTTGGCCTTTTCTTCTTTAAAACAAGCAAGGCAGGCGCGCGCGGAGGGGAGGGGCGGATCGGAGGGAGAAATATCTCCGCAGCCCGAATTCCGAACCACCCATCTTCCCTTCGGTGAAGCAGACTGGGGAAAGCAGGAGGGAGAGCCTGGCCGAGGAGGGGTGGCGTCGTTTTCTCAGCCAGGTGGACCCCAGGAGCAATAGAAGCAGCAGCAGCAGCAGCGTGTTGCCCGAGCAGGGCGGGAAGAGAAGAGAGGAGGGCGGCGGGGGCAAGTCGTGAAAGCAGCGTCCACACGTTCACAGGGTGCGAACGCGCCTTCGACGGTTTGGCTCCCCCACCCCTTTATGTACTGCTCGGCCACACGCTCGTGCAAAGGAGCTCCGAACGAGCGGTCGGTTTTTTTTTTCCCTCTCTCCTCCCCCCCCCTTTTTTTTCTTTTTTCTTTTTGAAGCTTTGAGCAACGAGGCAGGAAGGGGAACTGGCGCACGGCTCTTTTTTTTCTCCCCCTTTTCTGGGCGCCCGGGAAGGCAGCAGCCAGAGTCGTTGCTGCACAAAGGGAGGCGTAAAAAGAGAGAGAGAGAGAGAGAGAAGGGGGCGAGGGTGGAAACCCTCAGTCCACTTTCGCCCTTGTCAGACCCGGACCTCTTCTGATCGACCCCCCCTCCCCCCCAACTCTCCCCCTCCCGACGCCTTCACCTCCCGCGGCAGATCGGCGCTCGCCCCTCGAGCATTCCGCTAGGCTCTTTACCTTGGCCCTGCGCTCCTCCCAGACGGCAGCCAGGCAAAAGGACCTGAAAGACGCCGAGCAGGAGATTCACGGCCGTGGCGACGCGGCAGTAGCTGCTCTGCGACGGGGAGCGCAGCCCCGCCATGCTGCTGAGGCGGCTACTTTCCTGTCTGCCCGAGCTGGCTGGCAGAGCTACAGCTGTGGCGGTGGCGGCGGCGGCAGCAGCAGCATTGGCCGCCTCCCCTTCCCCAGCTCCAGGCGCGTGTGCGGCAGAGATAGAGAAGGCTGCGCGGCACAGGGCGGTGGAGTAGAAGAATCAGCTTCACCCCCCCCCCCTCCACCCTCCTCGCTGGGGCTCCGCCCGGAGGCGGTGGCTCGGCTGCTTGTTACCGCCACCCAAAGCACATGGAAGGCGGGCCGAGAAGACACCGAAGGGAGAGGACGGGCTTCACCAGCGGGCAAGGCCGCGACTCAGGGGTTTGGCTCCTTTATTCAGGCCGTCAGCTCAGTTTGCTCAAAGGTGAGACTGGTCCGCCAGTCGTTCTACGCTACAGAATAATAAACCGTTGGTCCTCCGTTCTGCATTAGGCACTGCGGGCCTTTCTTATTTCCCCCACTTCTTCCCCACACCTGTTCCAGCTCTTTGGCAGAAGCTTTCCCAACCAGTGGGTGTTTTGCCTTGAGCAGAAACTCGCACTAGATGATCTCCAAGGAGGCTTCTGGCCCTTTTTAATCCTTCATCCATTTTGTCTACGATGTAGGGTTGACAAAAATCCTGCTTGAATTTTGAGAGGTGGGGGAGGCCGCTCACACAATGGAGACCCCCTAAAAACATGCTTTGTTATTAGAAGAATTGTTAAGAGTATAGTAATACCTGTCTTTCATGGCAGTAAAACCATCTGCTGACCAATGACCCAAAGGCTGATATCACTATTTTGACTTTTTCTCTGCACTGTCCAATTTGAAAGGAAAAAATGGGGGGGGGGGAGGGAGGAGGAGGAGGAGGAAATAACTGGTGCAGGATACAGTGGAAAGTAATGTGAGAAGTTCAAATTTAGTTGCTTTATTTCATTTCCATCTTCTGGCTTCTCAGTCCTAAAACCACAGGATTGGTGGCACATTTAACTGTCTGAAATGTAAGGCTAAATTAGATCTGAACCTGCATCCATCAAATTCAAAGCTAGCATTCTAATCAGTATGGTTCCTGGCTTTCTGAGAAGTGCTCAGGGAGATGGAAGATGCAGAAATTTTAGAAAAGATAAGCTTAGATTCATGCAACATTTAAGTCGCAACCAGTGGTTCACTACATTATGTTTTTTTAAATGATCTAGCAACAGTGAATCAAATGTACTTCTTTTCATATAAAGTACAATAACATACATGTATCTAAGAAGCCACTGCACATCGAAAGCTTGTATCTTTTAAAGGACTACATAACTTTTTGATCAGCATGTTAGCAAAAATAACAATGTAACCAGATGGTAACCAGCTCCAGATAATATATTAGTTCTCTTTATTTGCACTGGAAGAGCAAGTGCATGGGAGAGTTGTTTGAAATCTGTGCTCTGTATAAATACATTTTCCATAATTTATAAATCTAGTTTTCTGCCAGTATTGGCTATACTATAGTTTTATGTATGAAGAATAGGTTTCCCAGAGTTCAAAGACATAATGTAGCATTGTACATGTACACTGATGCCAGAATTAGAAGACTAGGAAATAAGGGCTTGTAGTTTAAACTTTAGTTGCTTAAGTATTATTCTTATAAGACTAACCATCTGGCTATAAAAATCTTTATGATCGTTAAGTGGGAACAGGCACAAACACACATGTATACAAATATAAGAGTACAATACAAGTGACATTGGCTCAATGAGATTTGTTATTTAGTATGCTAGGAAAGGCAAGCTTTAGGTACAACAATCTAGTAGCAACAGTTTGGCAGCTGGTACCTGATTGCCAGTTTCATGTGGGATCAGTAAGGACACTTTAGCTATATTATGGGGATGTTAAAGAAAATAATTCTTTGCTTCAAGGAAAGGAAATAAATTATGCAGACAGTGACCTATTTTTCAAGAATAGTTAGAAATAGTCACCATGTTGTCTCTTATTACTATAATTAGATTTAATATTTCTTCTTTAAAGTAATGTTGAAAACTATTACTTCAAATAAATAACAGTAGAAGCTTAGAACCCACTACCAATGGAGATAATGGGTCAGTCATCAGTAACAGAGTTTAAATATGCTTGGGATAAACATAACAAACATTAAAAAAAATAAAAGAGTTGTTGGAAGAAAGAGCCTTCTGGGTTCAGTTCCAAGTGGGGAAGAAAGACACTGGAAACATGGTGACTGCTTGGAAGGATGGTTTAATGGTGGACAGGATCACATGCCTGAGAGCTCCTGGATGAAAAGGGAAGAGATGCCAAGAGTCCCTTAGTTTTATGCCCTCTGTTGGGATTTGAATTTGAGCTTGTATTCTGATTGGTTGTCAGACTCCCATCCAGGGGCAATTCTGTGGGCTGTCCCAAGTCCTAGGCTTGATTGAGCTTTGCTGGATGATAATGTAATGAAAGGGCTTTGGGCAATTCCTATGATAGCTCTAACTGAAGTAGATCTTTGTTATGTAAAATAGACTGGCCTAGGCCAGAGTAATAGCCCATTAGCAAAGGGGGGAGGGGGGCTGAGTTTCTGCCTGAGTTTCTACTTTTCTTTTTAGGGGAAATGTTCTGCCTTTTTAATATATCCTAAAATATTTCATTTTCCTAGGAGAGGAGTGGGTTTTAACTTCCAACAGGGTAATAAAAAATAAAATAATCCATAAAACCTTAAAGGGAGACTCGATTGACCTATTGTCAGTTTTCTATGTTTTATGTTTCTTTCCATCAAGCTGAACATACTATAGCTTACATATTTGTTTATACTGACCAGAAATGTGAGATGCATGTTGTTGCACTGGCTAATGTTAGCTAGAGAGGAGCTCCCATAGCTGAAAGTGGACTTGAACCAGACTGCCCACACTCCTAACCTATCATCAACTGTCATGTATTATTACTCCAGGTAGTCCTCAATTTACAACCAGTCACTTAGTGATGGCTCAAAGTTACGAAAAAGGACATTTACGGCCCAGATTTGAAGTTCCAACTATTGGGCTGCCTCTGTAACCACAAAACCAAACTTTAGACAGTTGCATTTACGGCTGTTTTTAGCATCCCAGTTACATGACCACATTTTATTATGGCTTTGCTGAATATCAGCATTTCCAGTTTTTGGCAAACCACACCCATGGTAAATCTTTGGTTTGTTTAACAGATATGATGTTTAACAATTGCTGCAAAAGATTGTAACATCAGTCATCTTATGATCATAAAACAATCCATTTTATGGCAGGCTGCTTTACTGTCATATACCAAATACCTACCTGTTCTTCATAGCTTCGGATCATTGCATGACATACAATACATGGTCTCTCATGTTTACTCCAATAATAAGCATGTTTATAAAAATGATTGTCCTTCCCAATGTGTGTCTATTCTATATTTTCATTAACATCCATAATACCTTATAATATTAAAAATATTTCCATTAAAAAAAAAAAAGATATGAATTCCAAACAGAAAAGCAGCAGTACTCTACTGCAGAATAACTAAAGTATGATCCACCAAAGTTTTTTTAAAATCCCTCATTTTATTTAATATTTAGGCAAACTAAGAAAAATATCCAGCAGGCATATAGACTGTTCCAATAGATGTCTTTTACCTGCTTCTGCATTGAAACTCGGTGACACGGTTATATGGGAATAATATTTTAATAATTCCGACTTACTAGGTAAGCATGACTCTACTTTTTCTAGAATACAATGCATATTGAGGGTATTGTAAAATACCAAGTAAAATACTCTAAAATCCCATATTCTGTATGAATGACAATAATCAAAGTTGAAACAGGACTATCCAGAATATGTTAAATGGCAACTCTCCTCTATGTCTTTGATTCTCACTAACCTGAAACCGCATGAAATCACAACAGTATTTTATTAGGACTGTGCATACTTTGAAAAATTTCCAGAGAAGTATTTCAGGCTTCATGCAAGCCCAACTTCTATCTTCTACTCATCATAATATATGCATCATTTTTCAGACTTATCTGAAAGGCCGAAAGAAATACCACTGTTTTAATGTTTCATGTTATTGAAGCAGCATATTTTCAATGTGATATTTAAAATAGTGACCTTTATTTGATCAGGCTTTCATAGCTGTTTAATAGTGGGAAGTACTGTGCTCTTACTTGTATTTTTGATTCATTTTTATAATATGCATTGCTCTGTAAATTTCTTTCACTAAATTAAAAAATATATATCTCACCAAAAACTATGTTCCATCAGGTTTTTCAATTTCGTATCAAAGAATACAGCATGTCTAGTAAAACAAGTAAGCAAAAAGATAATATCCAATCTCTCTATTTTTGCAATAGTCATCTATTAGAATTCACATTTTTATTATGCTGGTATGTTTAATAGATAACCCAAAGGTGTTTTTTTTTAAAGGCAACTGGACTTTGTTTCTTCCTTGAAGTCATTTCGTTTCTCACCCAAGAAGCTTCTTCTTTGGGGGGAAAAAAAAAAAGGAACTCCAGTTAGCTTTTGAAAAAAACAACAACCCACCTTTGCGACAATCATGAGCTGGATGTCTGAGAATCTCTATAGACATTTAAAAGATAAACTATTAATAATTTCATAAAATACTTTTACAATCAAGTCCAAGCTATTTAAATCAAGGAATGTTTCATGAGCCAATTTTCTAACAAATGAAAATGAAACATCATGCTCAGACATATATTCCCATACAAAACTGCAAGGATAAGATAAATACGAAGAATGTGAAGTTCACTTTTGTTCTTGAAAGTCTAGAAAGCACTGGCCACAGCTAGCTTAGCAAGTTCTGACTCCCTGAACTGGAGGTATAAGTTTTCAAACTGGTACTATGACATACTGCCCAAATTTGGACTTCTTTTCTATTGAAAAAAAAAAAAGCATTTTTATTTTAAAAAGCATGGGCATTTTCAGGTTCCAAGAATGTGGGTTTCTATCCAGTTGTATGGGAGATTAGGTTGAAACTCAGACAGGATTATTAGAAGATAAGAGTTGAATACTGTGGATATTAAGTCCTATGAAATCAGTGTAGAACCGAACTTGTTCTGAACAGAAGAATATTTTACTGTCAGTGCTGGAAATGGGAAATTGCAAGAAAATATTAATTCATGATGACATCAATAGGAATCCTTTAACTTGGTCCTTCTAATCCTTTAAAATATACATGCATACAAGTTTGCATACATTTTGTGGGGGAGCATCATAGAGCCATTCTAGGGATATTGGAGCCCTTTTCTCATCTAGTCTTCTGGAGATGCTATGGGAAAACACATTGCTCACAGGCTGCTGAGTTGGGATATCAGATTTTTGCAATGTTATGTCTCTGTACAAGGAAGGATTTCCATTCAAACCAAATTGAACTATAGTGTGGTTTGAAATATGCTGCTTTTTAAGGTGGGTCACTGCATAACAGATCTGTTCATTTATCACTTGTTTAACTTATATGTTACTTTAGACAAGGAATACTGAATACAAATAACTTCACAATGGAAAGCATATAAAGTGTGCCAGAACCCTAAATATTTTATTTATTTATCTATTTTTGTCAATTGCTTACAAGATAATAGGTATAAATAAAAACATAGTTATGAATACATGGATACATATAAGAAAAAAAAATTAAAGAAACAACAGGACAGAGACGGTAGGCACATTGGTGTGCTTATGCACGCCCCCTACAGACCTCTTAGGAAAGGGATGAGGTCAATAGTAGACAGTCTAAGGTTAAAGTTTTTGGGGTTTGGGGAAGAAACCACAGAGTCAGGTAGAGTATTCCAGACATTGGCCACTCTGTTGCTGAAGTCGTATTTCCTGCAATCAAGTTTGGTGCGATTAACCTTGAGTTTGTATTTTTTTGTTTGCTCTTGTGTTGTTATGGTTGAAGCTGAAGTATTCATTGACAGGTAAGTCATTGCAATGTATGTTTTTATATACTATACTTAGATCAGACTGAAGGAGGCATAGTTCTAGGCTTTCTAGGTCTAGAATTTCAGGTCTGGTAGCATAAGGTATTCTGCAACTAGTAGAGGAGTGGAGAACTCTTCTTGTAAAATATTTCTGTATTTTCTCAACTGTGTTAATATCAGATACGTAATGTGGGTTCCAGACTGATGATCAATAGAAAAATAGAAAGACTTCTGAACATGTCAGAAAAAACAGTTTCTGATTTAGTTTTCTTCTGAGATTTCTTGTTAGATGATCAAGCATACATATACTGTACTCACACACACAATACGCAACACACAACAGAAACAAACACAGTTGATCTTGAAAATGAAGTACCCTAGTGGACCTTTTTTCAAAATCTTTGCCATTTTTTAAGCTATCATAAAAATGGCTTTTAAATTTTCACAATTTTTGGCAGTCACTGATTCAAAATATGATGAAAGATGGCTGGTAGGGAATGCACTGAACAGTGTAACTTGAACAAATTTGAACATTTAGAAAAGTCACTAGTGAGACTCTAGTATGGAAGATAACAAATGGGAATGGGAATAAGTTACCAGTAGGTGGATATACAGTTGCTTAAACAATTGTAGCTAATAAGTCTACAGGTCCACAATGACCTAGGAGAAAATGTTGAAGAGTGTAGGCTCCAATCTAAGCTATGGGCTGTTCAGCATAGAGACCTTATAAATGGCACAATAAGAAATTAGAAAATACAATTATTACAGTTTTTATTCATGTATCACATTCTGAAGGCTTCCCAATTCAATAGCAAGACCAAACAGAAAATAAAGATATTAATTCCAGTATATTTGCAGATCAGACAAAGATAGAGGCAACAGAAGTTTGAAGATTATCAATATTTAGCAAGATATTGACAAGTTGTAATATGAACATTAATCAAGATTAATTTAGGGCAGCACAGAAATCAGTATACATAAAAGAATAGGGTACTACAATTTGAATTTAGTGAACAGTTATCATAGAGGTACAGAAAAAAACAGTCCTAGGCTGCATCAGCAGAAATATAGTGTCAAGACCAAGACCAAGACTTAATTCTTCTATATGCTGTGTTACTCAGATAATCCAGTTCTTACACCATTTTAGGAAAAATATTAATGAACAGAAAATATCCAGTGAAAAAAAACCAAGATCAAAGGGGAAGAAACCTGACAAGGAATGTTTGGGAGATTGGATATGTTTAAGACTATCAAGAAAATGCTACACAGAGACAGGATAACTGTCATCAGGTAGGTAAAGGAGACAAGGAAAATTGTTCGAAGTTTTTACGAAGGCAGGGCAAGAAATAATAAGATTGAATTATGAAGAATAGAGTTAATTTGCACATTGTGAATAGTAACAATTAATGAGAGAACAGGTGGAAGATTACTGGATTACTTCATTGGAATTAAACAGAAGCTGGAGAAGCTGTAATGGGAATTCCTGCACTGAGGAGCTGTTAGATTAAATAATCTATAACAGGGCTGGCAACCTTGAGTGATAGTTCGGAGTGAGACACTGCGAGGGAGCGAAGCGACCGAGGGGGGGATGGTGTGGAAGGGGGGTGCCCCCCCTTCCACGGTAGGGAGCTTTGACAATTTTACATTTTAAATGGTGCAATCTGATGCATATTTTAGTCATGATTTGGACATATACATACATACATACATGCAAGCAGCACCAATGTACTTGAACCGGATTTGTAAGATATTAATAATGCAGTTCACTGACCATCTTGGCCGGAAAGGGTCCACATTCTTGGGCCTCTGCCCATCTGCTCCGTCCCTTTGGGCTGCTCCGGCTCTCCTCCTCCTCCAGGGTCCCTGGCTGAGAGGGGCGTCCCAAGTGCCTGGGATCCGGCCCCTCCAGGCTGCCTCTTCAGGGCCACAGAAGCCTCCCTCACATGGCCCCGGGGGTGGAGGGGGCCTTGCCAGGGTTCCCGGCCTTGGAGCTGGGCAGAAACGGCCCTTCCCAGCCCTCTCCCACCCTCTGGGCCTCCCACCTGTGGAGGGGAGGGGGATCCAGGCTGAGTCTTGGACCCACCAGCCTCACAGTCCAGCTGAAGGGTCGGAAAGGGCCAGGCAGGCAGATGGACACACACACACACACACACACACACACAGAATGGGGGGGGAGGCTGGTGTCCTTCACTCCCCAAACGCCCCCTCCCAGTCTGTGCATGGGACCCCCAGCAATGCTGCCATCAACTGCTCCCCTGCAGGGAAGTCCTGGATTGTCTGGGGGAGGAGAGGAGAGGACAGTGGCCACTCCCCCCCCCTTTGCTTGGCATTTGTGGGGAGACCCCTCAAGGCGAGATTCCTTCCCAGGGGCTCCCAAAGAGCATCCAAACGTTCCTGGCATCAAGTGGGGAAAGAAGCCTAAAAAGAGAGAAACTCCTGCACCGGCTGCGATTGGGGCTCGGAGGGGACAGGAACCCCCCCTCCTTGCGAGCCCCCCCCGCCCCGCTCCAGCCTGCCCTCTGGCGGGACCCCCTTCCTGGAGAGGCTCCTCCCTGCCAGACCCTCTTGCAGCCTCTTGGACCCAGGGGAGGCTGGGGGGGGCGCATATCTAGGTGCAAAGGGCGGGGGGAGGGACACAATGTACCCGGGAAGGAGCCCTCCCCCCCCTTCCCCCTCCCTCTCCAGGGACTTCCCATCAGGCTGGGGAGCGAGAGAAGCCGAGGCGCGCAAGAGGCCAGCCACGGCAGCTCCCCTTGCGAGAGGGAGGCCGGAGAGGGACGCGCCTTTGCGCCCCAATCCCAGCGGCCTTGAGACCAGACGGGTGCAGGGAGGGGATGATGGGAGCTCAGCTCTCGAGAAAGGCCCAGGGATGCCCTGTAGTCGTACTTCATGGGGGATAGAGAGTTCGTCTCTCTCATCTCCGCCTGCCAGAGCAGAGTGCAGCGCAAGGGTTAAGCCCAGAGAGTTGTGACATCCTAGAGCGGAAAGGAGCAACCGCTTCCTGCAGCGTGGAATTCTCTCCTCACCCCAGTACAGAAATCAATGCGGGCAACGTCCTCTCGCACATGCTCTGTTCGCCCTCTGAAGCCGCCCAGGATCGGAGGCTTCACTTCTCGAAACTTTGGGCTTGGGCATATCGATATTCAGAATATCAGAGAATGTAGAGATATATTTATTTTTGTACATTCCATTTTGGGGGTTTAGTGTGAGATTTCGTTTATCAGAGTGAGACAGTCAAAATTGGTTGAATTGCGTGAGTCTCACGCTGATTGCGTGAGAGTTGGCAGCCATGCTATAAGCTTCCCCATTTCTTACATTCTATGAGTCACAAACTTCACAAAAATTCCTATTCATTTAGTGGCCAGCTGTCAAATAATAGTTTTATTATGGTATACTTTTTGGACCTCACTGTTTCACTTGTTCACCCATTGAGTAAAATCTGAGGACCAATATGTTGAATACCTCCAGTAAATATGGTCTCTATCCCTTAATTCGCCATTATGTCAAATCTTCTTTTACTATTTATTTGTGACAATCTTACCCTTTGCTTTATTCTATTTATTTAATTCTTTATTCAGCCTCTCTTAACTTTTAAAAATCTTAAAATGGACACGGCACTTTTTCTTCAATAAGATATTTGATGTGTGCTACAGAAGATGTGCCTTTGTGTTAAGAATATACCTTGAAAACTGTCAGGAGATTAAATCCTTTGCAGATGTCACGTTTGATACAAACAAGAAGCCAATATTTGTTAATAATAGCATTTCATAATCCTTTAACTCTTTGTACTTGCATTATAACTCATGAAACATTTCACAAACACACACATACACACAGAGTTGTAAAAATATTATGACTAGTTTATTGAGGTGCCATGATATTGGTAACTTGTTTTGAAAAGGTTAGACAGTCTAATTTTAAGACTGACACAAATCTAAACATACTATGTCTAGCGATCAAAGGCCAATATTGCACAGATTAAGTACGTTGTGCTAGATAAAAAAATTAAATCTAGATAAAGACCAAACTAGACTTATAATATGCCTGGGTCTGCTGCAAGCTAATCTTGAAGTCTAAGAACAAAATTATATAGAGAACTGGACAAAATTAAAAATAAGCAAAAGTCCGCATATAGTGCATGTTTAAGAAAATGATATTCAAAGGTATATTAAAGTAAGGAAAACTGCAAAAATTATGTATTTGGAATAGGCACACCAAAGAAAATAAGTTTGGGTAATGTGATCAGAATCCATTCTAATTTATTGTAAATTAATATATGAAAAAGTTTGATTTTAAGATTATTCCCCCCTTCCCAAAAGAAAGATTCCAGAAAAATGGATATAAGTTCATGCAAAAATTTGTGATGCTCCTCAGCAATCTTTCCTTGTCAACTATTACTGAAAATAATATCAGATACTTTTGTCCCAACTAATATTTTCATATGACACAATATGTACCTATAAATACAATATCTACACTTCTAAGGGCCTCATTCCAAAATTAATCAAGGTCATGAGAATGAATATTTAACAAAACATTCCATGTGCGAAATTAATTGGTCCACATCTACATACAAACATAATCTCACATGTAAACCCTGTGCCTAAACAAGGAAAGTGTAGTCAAGACAAACAAGGAGACCAACTGAAAATCTGACCTCAGCAATCACCAAGCTGTACATACGAATATTGACATTAATTCTGTTAAATTCATTTACACTTATTCTCTGGTTAAGTACATACAGGCTGCTATGCTATGGTTAATCCTATTTACAGAAAGTCTTACATCTTTTGCTTCAACTTATGAACTTGATCAACTTTCTCTGATAAAATTGTCCTGCAATCTTCAACTCCTACACTGCAAAAACATATGGAGTACTCTACTTGACCAAGGTAAAGCTATAGACGCAATTTACATAGACTTATGCAAAGCCTTTGATTCAGTGGTACATGACAAACTACTGTTAAAACTAAACTACGGCATTTCAAGATCCCTTCATAAGTGGATTACTGCGTTCCTGTCAAACAGGCAACAAATAGTAAAAGTAGGGAGCGCTCTATCAAACCCTGCTCCAGTTAACAGCTGTGTCCCCCAAGGCAGCATTCTAGGACCCACACTCTTTATACTCTATATAAATGACCTTTGCGATCATCTTATAAGCAACTGTGTCCTCTTTGCGGATGACATAAAACTATTCAACACCACCAACAATGCTACTATCCTTCAAAGTGTCCTTGATTATGTATGGTCAAATATCTGGCAACTCCAAATCTTGACCAACAAATGCTCTGTCCAACACATTGGTAAAAAAAATCAGTACACCAAACTAGGCAGATATGACCTCACTGATGATCCCCACTGTCAAGGACCTTGGAGTTCTCATATCAAATGACCTAAGCACCAGAGCTCACTGTAACAACATTGCCAAAAAGGCACTAAGAGTTGTAAATCTAATCTTACGAAACTTCTCCTGCGGAAATATTGAAATTGCTAACTAGAGCAAATAAAACTTTTGCCAGACCAATACTCGAATACAGCTCATCAGTCTGGAATCTGCACTGCATATCGGACATTAATCAATTGAACAAGTCCAGAAGTATTTAACGAGAAGCATACTACACTCCTCTGCTCGCAACAGAATACCCTATATCACCAGGCTTGAGATTTTGGGTTTAGACAACCTTGAACTACACTGCCCATGGTTAGACTTAAGCATGGCACACAAAATTACCTGCTATAATGTCCTACCAGTCAATGACTACTTCAGCTTCAACCACAACAATACAAGAGCACACAACAGATACAAACTCAATGTTAACCGCTCCAAACTTGATTGCAGAAGGTACGACTTCAGCAACAGAGTGGTCAATGCCTGGAATGCATTACCTGACCCTGTAGTTACATCCTCTAACCTCCACTCCTTTAACCCCAAACTATCCACTATTGACCTCACCCCATTCCTAAGAGGTCTGTAAGGGGCGTGCATAAGTGCACTATCGTGCCTACCGTCCCTGTCCTATTGTCCCCAATTATTAGTACCTATTTCCTGTATTCTTACTCATGTTTATACTTATACCTATTATCTTGTAATTGACAAATCAAATCAAATAAATAAAAATAAAAAGCTGTCTACAACTCCAACCTAGAAGATCCTAGAACAGCCCCCCCCCCCCTTTTTGGCACCAGCGACTGATTTCTTGGAGAGAGGATTTTTTTGTGGACCAGACAGGTCCTGATTTCACATGCTACCTGTACCCTGCGGATGGCGCTTGTTTACATGACCCAGTTGCTGGCATGCCGCAGATGACTGCTGGAACACAGACCGTTCTAGAAGACAAAAAGGAATTGCATACATACACTGATTGTTTTAAAATTGACTTATGAACAGCCTGTTGGAATACAACCTATTTTTAAGTAGAAAATTGTATTCCATGTAATCTGCAATGAAAATTAGTGAAGGGATCCTAAGGCTACTTAATTGTTTTGAACTTTCTCTTTAGAAAAGAAATGAGTTAACCGGTAAGAGCTAGTGCTAAGCTACAAGAACAAAGAAATGCTTGCAGCATCACCTTGTAATAAGTTCCAATGAGTTATGTGGCTCTTACTCCGTGCATCTGTAAGCATGCCTGGCAGGAAGAGGTCTTGTAGTTCTATTTTGTCAGCACACTATTGTCATTCACATCCTGTACAAAGTGGAGATTTTCTTCTTCCTAATTTGCGTGGGCAGTGGAGGTCCCCCATTGCAGACACTCATTTTGTATATGTGGTTGTCAGCAAGATAGGCATGCATGCTGCTTAAAGGAATGGCAGTAAATTTGCCTTTTTTTCTGCATTTGTTTCAACTATTTGATTTTAACAATTTATCTATTTATACTTTAGATTTCTAAGGCTGCCCAACTTTACAACACCTCCAGGCAGTGTGCAAATTAAAACCAAATGTATTATTTCCCCCCAAAGTATATTATAATAGGGGAATAGAGAACCACCACCATAAAATACAACATAGTTTAATCCAAGTGGATTTATATCCCAAACAGTTCCAGAGTTTGGGGCAAAAAACCAGGTCTTCAAGGTTCGTTAAAAGGACTGTAGGATTGGGCTATTCAAGTCTTTGAAAGTGGATGCTATTCCAGAAAAATAATGCTTATCATTTTACTAAGGAGGAAACTATATTTAAATAAAAATCCTAAATACCTGATCTAGCTGTTAGAAAAAGAATCAGGACCATATCTTCCTTTTGCCATAAGCAATACCAATTTTTATCAGCAGTCATATTTGTATACCGTAGAAAAGCTTGGGCTTCTCTGTGTTTGTTCCTTATGCTAAAACAAGCATTCTGAGATACAGAGAAGAAAAATAGATAGTGTGAAAAAAAATTAACTAAAATATTTATATTCTGCCTTTTAACTTCAGCAGGAGGTCTGAACAGGTTTACCGAAGATGAATTGAAATAATATAAGCTAGAACAAAACAAAGCACAGAACTAATGAAGTTGACAAGGGGACCTAGAGTAGAGCTCCTGCAGCTACTGTTGATGAAGAGGCTCAGTTAATCATATATTAAACATTTTTGAAGCAACACTTTTCCTTCTTTGTTGTATATGTGTACCCTTGCATGAATAAGTGGATTTATATTTCAACCCTTTCATGAATGCTATGAAATCTATTGATTAAGAACTGAAACCTTCAAACTTCTCATTAAATGTCAATAAAAAGCTCATGAATACCATTGTACATTATTTTTTTCCACTAAATTATATGAATTGCCTTTCTTTAGATTTTTAAAATAGTTGTGTTTTTCACTTCAATTTAAGAAAATGGATAAAACAACCAGTCTATTTAATGATTACAGCTGAAATTGGGTTTTTTGAATTAAATATGTGGAAAAGATATTCAATACATTCCACTCAATTTCCAGAGGAAAATCCTTCGTATCATTAAAAACCTTTAATGCCTTTTAATTTTTCAAATACTTCTATAACGATTAAAATAGTTTCCTGTCTCTTTCAATGTTTTGTAAAGGACTAGCTTGTTACTTTTATCATGCAACTAATACTACAGATTTTAAAGCATAGACTCTGTAAACAACTTTCTGTTTGAGACAATTATCAGGAAGATCAAAGTGTAAGAAAGCAAAATTACTTTAGTGTTTTCAGATTTTATTAACATCAGTACAAGTAATGGTAGGAATGAAATACAATTTAAAATAAAAGCATCTTGAACAATATTAAGTTATATGGCATCCTTTTTATTAAACACTTTCAATCAATATAGTCAAAATCTTCTGGTATACCAAATGTTTTGTCAATTTTGTTGTCTTCAAATCCAAACTTCCGTTTAGCCCAAGATTTTACAGCAAATATATTATCTGTAGATAAAGTACATGGAAAACAGTGGATATTAGGGCTTCAAGTGTTTATAATGATAATCATAATAAAAGACCCTTAATGTTTCAAGATAATTAAGACTACACTGAAACAAATTGTCATCCTGAGGCCCCTCCTCAGATCTAAACTACCTATTTGTTGCAACATCTAACAGTGATTATTTTGTGATTTCCAATTCTCACGTAGAGATGAGGATAAGAACTATACTGAAATTTCCTGTATGAGACACTTCAGCAGTAAGTTTTCCAAAAGACAACTGATTGTGCCATAGGGATAGGGCGAACAGTTCAGCACAAAATCTACTGTGCTTAGAACTTGACACTCTTTTTCATTCAGGAATTTAAAAAAAGAAACCAACCCTTCCTTCTCTACACTGAAACAGAAGACTGAAGTACCAATCTATTTCCCTACAACCCAATAGAATAAAATTATGATAGTCTAGGTTTTAGAATGCTTCGATTTTTCCTATTGATTTAAGTATCACAATATTTCCTGCATGATATCTTGCATCCAGTTTAGTACCGATATCAAACAGATACAAAAATTATAAAACTGATTGTAACTTTGAAAGAATTGTACTTAATGAAGCATGATTGCTCAAAAAAACTTGTCAGCAGTTAGAGGGAAATATTTTTGAGAAAAATAGTACAATAAGGATAGGTGTTCATATGTAATGAAGTGAATATGATGATATATATGAAATATAAAATGTTTAGCACAGTTTTCTCCAATTTAGAATAAGTTAATTTTATACCAGGAACTGCTCACATGGCAATTGATACTAAACTGTTATAAAAAGATGAAAAATCATAAGGTAAGAAATCAAGTATTCAATTTGCTTGCAAACACTTAATATGTTATTCTTTTATCCTTCAGTTACTAGCAAACAATTGAAATAGCAAATTCAAAACAATAAATTCACAATACAGGGAAAGATTTTTAAAATAAAAAAACATTTTAAAATAAGGTCTGGAAAAAATAAACACTTTGCCAAATGCAATCCTAAATAAAAGTTGTCCTCAACTTAGAACAATTCATTTAGTGACTGTTTCCAAGTTACAATGGCACAAAAAACCACAGTACTTGAAGCAACCCCATGGTTACATGATCAAAATTCAGATGCTTAGCAACTGACTCATGTTTGTTTGCAGTGTTCCTGGGATCATATGATCACCTAACAAGCAAAGTCAATGGCAGAAGGAAGATTTATTTAACAACTTAACAACTGCAATGATTTACTTAACAACAAAGGTTGTAAAATGGGGCAAAACTCCCTTAGCAACAAAAAGTTGGGATTCATTTGTGGTTGTCAGTCAAAGACTACCTGGTAGATGGCAGACTCTCAAAAAGAGTCTTTCCCAGCTGACCACTTCTAAACTTCTGTGAGAGTCTCTAAAAACTATTTAAATGAACCAGAAATTTCATATAGATGTCAATTCTTTTTATTTAATTATTTGTAGTTGTATTGATTCATTTTAAGTAACATATGCAAATTTATTTTCAGAGATAAAATTGATGGAGCTGAAACATGATTACGTACCAATTAGTTTGGACTTGATTACACATGACTGTTCCTGGAAAACTGTCTCAATGTGGAGTGTGATGTAATGTGATTAAATTGTAATTACAATGTAAAATCATAAACCATTCATATCATCATTCACAATAATTTGACAATGAGCAAGCCCATTTATTGTGTCAGCTGCTTTGTATAATTACCATAAATCATATACTGCTGTGCACTCTAATCCAAAATCCCAAGTAACTTCAAATTGATTTACACATTTTATTGCTTTTCATTCATTCATTCATTATTTGGTTAGTTTGCACCAACCATCATTATTTGCAGATTACTTGAAGATTGTCACACATAATCTGTGTATAAAATGCTTACCATCTAAACAATAATAGAAGTGATATCTAGCAAAAACTGAGTCTATAACTAAGGACAAACAAAAACATTAAAACGTATGAATCAGAAATCACAAAAATTATATTATAAGCAATGGCAAGCTTCACCAGTAATTGTTATTTTATGGGTTTTCAGCAATCTCTTTTCTGGAAAATAAATCAGTTTTATGTAAAAAAAAAACAGTAATTACAATATAAAGCTAAAACTTGTATCTTTTCATGTATTTATTTTTGTTCACAGAAGAATGAATGCTGTAAAATAATGTAATGCAGACATACCAGTCCATCTGTTGGCTGCTTCCTTAGCTATTTTATTTGCTTGACCTAAAAAGAAGAACAAATAAAGAAATAAAATTCCTTAGAAGCAATTCATTAGATCACTAACTTAACAGACTCAAAAGAATAAAACTATATTTTCAAACTTATTATGCATTTTAAATAACTTGAAAATGTTTTATTGTCCCTTTGAAGTTAATATTCAACCTGAAAGATGGCATATATCTGGCTATACTACAGGAAAATAAGAATCCTTTAGTGGTTCACTGAATTAGAAGAGGCTATGCTCTAAGAAGAAACAATGTGTACAAACATTTAAAAATTAGGATATCTGAATTCTGTGATGCATAATGAAGAATGTTATTTGAAATAATGCTTTTATTTGTATTTTTCATTAAAGATGAATACATTTATAAAAAAAACCCATCGATGAATTACAGAATCATGACCCTTTAGTAAAAAATCCCATGCTCATTTGTTATAAATTATTTGGGTAACTTCTTAATGTGCCAGTTTATATATTCTTGTTATTCACTTTCCTCTGCTATGGGACAATTTATAAAATGGGAATTGGCAGCTAGTGAAGTTCATGAGTGTATAGTGAAAAACAGGGTCATCTTGACAGCATTATTGGGCCCGGGCAAAGCAGTGTACTGGGGCCCCTATGACAACTACTCACATGAATAAAAATGTGAATGGTCGATAAAATTAGACATATATTTATTTTATTGGCCCTTCCAACAAAATCGATGTTATTTAATAAAATAACACCAATTAATTAAAAATGCAGTAAAATGTAATAAATATGTTGCTGTATTTCTATAATACAAAGTGTATTAAAGGGTTAACATACACATATTAATATGGGGCCCCTATGCTTGTGGGGCCCAAGGGCAAGTGCCCATCAGGCCCATGAATTAAGACAGCCCTGGTGAAAAGCTCCTGTATCCAAAGTTCTACACCAATGAGTTTGTTTGCTTATAGATACAGACAACACTGGTTTAGGTGAACATCCCTCCGCCAAATATATACATATATATACATTGATTTTATGAAATTATTTAATCACATGCCAAAATAACACTAAAACATTTCTGCAGTAGATTAGCATATGATCACTTAACAGTTAGAACAATTAATCAGTGGAACAACTAGCCTCCAGAAGTTGTGAATATTCCAACACTGGAAGCCTGGACAACGCTTTGTCTGAAATGGTGCAGATTTTCCTGTCTGAGCAGGGGGTTGAACTAGAAGACCTCCAAGGTCCCTTCCAACTCTGTTATTCTATTGTTCAGAAGATTGTAGGGAAACGGCTATTGGGACATATGGAAACTGCTCTTACAGCAAATGAGGTTTTAAAGCTCTGTCTTCATTTTCTGATTTCCAGGCTTTCCATAGTGAGATCCTGAAATTATTTATAGTTCTCACATCCACATATAGCCCTGGTTTGTCAGTATCTGTCTAGCATTTTTAGTGGCAGTAGTCAGTATATGTTTGTCTCTAGAAATGATAAAAATTAATGCAACTTGAAATGTTTCGTTGTTATAAATTTACACTGCAGATAGACCTCAACTTAAACACACAGAATGGAGCCCAGAGTTAATGTTGCCGAGTGAGAAATTTGTTAAGTGAGTTTTGCCACATTTTATAACTTTTCTTGCTACATTTGTTAAGTGAAACAATGCAGTCGTTAAATTAGTAACACGTTTGTTAAGTGAATCTGGCTTCCCCATTGACTTTGCTTGTCAAAAGGTCGCAAGAGAGGATCACATGACACCCAGGACAATACAATAGTCATAGATGTGAACCAGTTATCAATGATGTCATGTAAATCATGTGACTGAGAGGATGCTGCAAACTTGTAAGTGTGAAAATTGTCATGTTACTTTTTTTAGTGCTGTTGTAACTTCAAATAGTCACTAAGTGAACTGTTGTAAGTCAAGGACTACCTGTATTAGCAAGATTTAATTTGCAAAATAAACTTATGTTAAATATGTGACAGGACAATACCCAACTCCAAGCCCTACCCTATAACATAAAGAACTATTTTATTTAAAACTTGCAGATTAGATCAACTAGCTTCAGATTAAAAATCATAATAATAAATTTTAAAGAAATAAAACAAAGGAAAAACAGGTTAAAAAAAGGATCCTGTAAATTACATTACAAAGACAAGTTCTCATCTAAAATGATATATATTCCCTGAAATGATAAAATGAATTATGAATATTATTTCACTGTAGTTAGTGGAGGATCAAAAATAAATCTCATTTACTTTTAATAATCCTATTTTAATGAAAATATTAAACAAACTAATGATAAAACTTTCCAACTTTATAAATCTATTTATTGGCAATAAGCAAAAATACTTAAAATTTGAAACGCCAATTATAATAGAGTGTTATTATTTGTACATAGCCATTCTTATTCACTGAAATCAAAGAAAAGGAAAAAAAGACGATGTAAAAAACCTGCTTCAAAATGCCTGCAGCTTGCAAAAAACTGGAAGGTAATAAACTGTTTTTTCATTCTTTCCTCCCATGCAGACAGAGTGTGATAACAACCACAGCCTATTTTGTCTTTCCTCTCTAGCCTAGTGTTTGAGTCCCTTGTGCATTTTTGCAACATTTTCCTTCTTCAGGGTCCTTTTCTCTTGTTCTCTCTTGCAATTATATCTGTAAAAAGATGGGCTTATATTATAGTTCACAAGAGTTTGCAACCCACATGTTAAGAAATATTCTTATACAAACAGAATTTTAAAAAAAACCCTTTATTGTATTTTTTAAAGATGTCCCCCCTTACTCCTCTACCAAATATTAAGAGACAACAAATAAAATTGCTACAAGTCAGCTATAGATTTCCCCTGCAAGTATTGTATATTTTTAGCCAGACCACAATTCTAAGAAAAATGTAGACAGCCTGAATAAATAGTGATACATCCAAATTAATGTTAACAATCTTGCCAATGTTAGCCCAAAATAGGACTACAGACCAATGTTCTATCTCGTGAGTTAATTTTAACGAGCCTGTATAAAACAATTCTGAAGCTTCCAATGTAGATTAAATAAAACTTTTCTTTAAACCACCACTCCATTGGTTTACAGAGACAGAACACTCAACTTGTTATTGCAGAAGTCACATAAATAACTTGCAACCATTTTGTCAACTTCTATGACAAAAGAGTTATTTGCTTAAGTATTATTAAGACACCCTCCTTGCTTTCAGGACATGAAGACCTCTTAAAAATTTGTTCAGGATATGTCATCATGTGGAGTTTCTATCTCTGTTCTTGATTCTGTTCCAGTGGGACAAGCTAAAGTTAAATCAAGTTGATCTGACAGGCAAATTGAGTTTTCTGTCAGAAAATGCAATACAATCCCATATACCAACATTCTGATCCAGAGGCTGAGGGAGGTCAGTGACCGGATTTCCAGATGCCCTGATGCAGGACCATTCATTCTCTAGCCATGAGGCTCTGAGACTCTTATATCTCTTGTGCTTTTCTGCTAGAGAGAGCCCACTCAAGCAACCAAAAAAGGGTATTTTTAGGTTGGGTTTTTTTTCTTTGCCTGGAACAGCTCTGTGCTTGCTCCAGAATAGAAAAAATAGCAGAAAAACTAGGAGCCTCTGTAGAATAGAAAAAAAACTTCTAAGGAGACACTCTTCCTTGCTTCTGTCCCCTGCACCTGCTCTTATCTCTGAATTTACAGGCAGCAGTCATCTACAAGTGCAGTCCTGATTCCATGTGAGGGTAGCAGCCTTGCTGGCCTCGTTTTGGTGGCACATCCAAAAGTATATTGTGTGGGGAAGCAGATTTAGAAGGAGCAGGTCTTCCCCTATTTCAAGGACACAGGTAGTCCTCCAGTTACAAAGGCAATTGGGACTGGGACTTCCAACAAGAAGTGATGTGGTTATCATGTGTGATGTCATATGACTGCATTGCTTACGGTAATCCTGGTTGCATTGCTGACGGTAATCCTCAGTAATCCTGGTTGTCATGATTAAGCAAAGTTTGCAGGTTATTAAGTGAAGACCTCATGTGACCAGGACTTGTGACCTTGGAAAGACTGTTGTCTTACAACAAGCAGTCAATGGGGAAGCCAGCATGAAGTCAAAGGCTCTGGGCAGCCTGCAAGCAAGCCAGCAGATGGGTAAATACTAATGAGTGCAGCCACAAAAGGAAAGTACTGTTATAGTGCTGTGCAAATATTGAACAGATGTGCATGTTCTACAGATTGCAGGTTCGGAGTGTGCTGTGTGTGGGCAGATGCAACTAATTTCATACTCTGTAGGGGCTCCTTAGAAAAAAAAGATGGCAGAGGTGACTTATGGGACCAATTTGTGACCTTCCCTTCTGGCTTCCCCATTGACATTGCTCAGGTGACCACACACTGCTGCAACCATGTGAGTGGGAAGTGGTTGCCAAGTGCCTGAATCACAAACACATGACTAAAAGAATGATGTGACAGTTGGAGCATCACCCATTGGGTGCCATTGCAACTTGGAACAGTCGCCGAAAGAGTAATTGTTAAATGAGGACTAAGAAAAATATGAAGTGTCAACTGCAGATATAATACAGTTATACATATATAGTTCCAGTCATATATTTCTGGAAAAATAATAAAATAACTTTATATCTTAGATAAACTGTAAGACGTTCAAAATTCTTCTAGTAGTTTTTCCACTGTCAACATAGGGAAAAATACTTTGTGGGAAGGCAACTAACAAGACAAAATTTATGCATACTACTGTTGTATTCGAGAATATACTATTTTAGGTATTAATATTGGTTTTACTACAAGCAAAAGGGAAAGAGAAAGGACAGGAAAAGATTTAAATGCATTACTTAGAACCATCAACCTTTTTATGAAGTTATTTTAGAAAGTGTGGAGGATTGTGAAATAACAAACTATTACTTTAATAAAAATAAATATAATTTGAATTTTCATTGAGAATATGCTGGCAATGTAGTGAAATAAGGAAAAAGAAAAAAAACTTTTGACCTTGAAAAAACATCAAGCATGCATAGCTGAATTTACAAAACAAGAAGTAGCTTGGACCAATATGAGTTGTCAGCTTGCAAATATGCACCAACCAGCAAGTTTGAGAGTTTCTTTTTCAGTTAACAATAGCCAAATACTTTGAAACACTTCCCACTTAGTTATCAAGTAACACAGTATACGATAAATCCTCCCCACCCATCCAAAAGGAAGCATCTGTAATGCTATTCTAACTTTGGTTTGGATTCATTTATTCCAGTTCCTTCCAAAATTATAGTTGATAGACGCTCTGAGTTGCAGCTATGCACTTTTCTGAAAGAATAATTCTTTGTATTTAACTAATGAGACAACTATTATAAAAGCAATGACTGTTCTCTAGGTCATTAGAAGAGTAACCTACTGTGGGCAAAACCTATTCAAGGCCAGCATTTTATGGTCAAATGCTGACAATAAAAAGTGATATTACAAGACAGTACAATATTTTTTTTTAAGATAAAAATTTGCTTTTTATAGCAGAAATTGCCAAATCACCCTGGGGATTAGGGACTCCATAATGTAAGGGGCATCCACAGAAAAGGCACATTTGAGAGCTACTACTAAGTGGCAAGATTTCAGGGATGGGATCTGGAGCTTGCTCACCGTATCTCAGGGCTGTCAAACTCATGTTGTCATGGTGGTGTCAAATTACATATTGGGACTTTCCCCCCCTTCGCAAAACTGAGCGGGGGCGGGCCAGCACATGATGCATCCAGCCTGCGGGCTGTGAGTTTGACAGCCCTGCCCTATCTGATCTCATGGGAAGGGCAGGCATTCTGCAAATAACCTGTTCCTGTACCATGCAGGGCTTTAAAAGTGATAACCAGTGCCTTGAATTGAAGCCAGAAGGAAATTTGGAGCCCATGAAACTTGCTCTACAAAGTATAATGTGGGCATACCTAAGAACACTTAATATTGTAAGTGCTGTTCCATTTGGACCACTTGTAGCTTCCAAGTGGTATTCAAAGGCATGCTCATGTAAAACACATTGCAATAATCAAAATGGGACCTGACTAAGGTGTGAGGGACCATTAACAAAGGCTCCTGAACTAAGAAAGGGTACAACTACTGCACCAGACAAATCCGTGCAACCCCCCCCCAACAACAACTGAATCCCAGAAGACTGTCAGACTGCACACTAATTCAATCTGAGGATGTGCAACACCATAAAGATAGCAAGTCACCAGTTCCTGAGGGACCAAAACCCCAAAGGTACTGCATCTTGCCAGGATTGACTTGAAGTCAGCTCATCATCTCCCAGATCTGCACAGATGGGATATAATGGGATATAAGACATATAGATAGTAGATGGGAGACACCTAAGCTCTGAGGGTCTCTCACTCTTTCACCAACATGGACTGCAACATGCCACTGACAAAAAAGAACCACCATAAAACAATGATTCCAAATTCCAAACTCTTAAGCTAGTCCAAAAGGGTATCAGGGACAATGGTATAAAAAAATGGCTGATAGAGCCAGGAGAACCTAGACCAGGGGTGTCAAACTGGCGGCCCACGGGCCAGATGCATCACACTCAGGCCACGCCCACCCCAGCTCCGCAAAGGGGAAAAACATCACGATACATCACATGATATCAACGTGACGCAGTGAGTTTGACACCTGTGACCTATACAATTGCTCCAAAGGTGATCAGCAAGTGCAACCAATCCCATCTCTGTACTATACACTGGCCTGAACCTAGATTGAAAAGGGACCAAATAATTTTCTTCATCCATGGTTCTCTGAAGCTGAAAATTACCCTTTCATCAATCTTTCCCGAATGATTGGAGGCTGGACAAAAGATATCTAGAAAAGGTGGGTCAAGAAAGACCTCTTGAGAAGGAGGCGCACCATCTCTTCCTTCAGGGTAGGAAGTGTACTTCCTCCCACAAAAAGGAATTAACCACTTGGACACAGCCACATGCCACCTCCAGGAAGCTTTAACAGGGAGGGGCATAGATCTAGAACACAAGTAACCAAGCTCAAAGCTGCAATGGCTCTACTCATTTCTTCAGAATAAACTAGCTCAAGTTTCTCCTGGATAACAGGGTTCAGATGTGTCTTAGACAATTGCAAAAAACCCGGCCTAGCTAAAGTCCAATTCCAAATGAAATTGAGACTTTATCTGACAGATGTTGAGAATTTTCTCACAACGAGAATAGATGGAATAGTTGGAAACAGTGTATCAGAGAAATATAGAGAAGATAACTGTAGAGGAGAAGGTAAAGAAACCTAGAAGAGATCGTGCAAAATAAGGACATTTCAATCACAGCAAAGATCAGAATAATTAAAGCATAGTCTTTCTAACCCTAATTGAATGTTGTGAAAATTGGAAAGACTGAAAAACTGGGAAGACTGAGAAAGATTGAAAAACATACACCTTGGATTAAGGATGTGGAGGTCATTACAATAGTACCAGGGTCTGCAAGAAGAAACAGTCAATCAGTTCTGGATCAAACAAAGGCTAATTGCTTCCTTGAGACAAGAATCAGCAAGAAGAAACTTAAATACTTTGATGTAAGTGCATGATGGATTAAAAAGAATTATTGTGTTTGGCAAGAAACGAGAAAAGGAAAGTCAATGGATACAGTGGATAGTAGTGATCCAGTAAATCCTTGGAAAGTCCCTGAAAGAGCAATATACTTGTCAGAACAAGTTTTTGAACTTTTGCTTATAAGTTGCCATAAGGTCACCATTTATCATAAACTGTATATATGAACTAGAAATCTTCTGTGCTTTATTTTCCACACTTTTGCACTGTGTCATTAAGCTAGATATGAAGTGCAATCTTAGTAATTAGCAATATTTTTATGAGATGAAACAAATAGCTAGCTCACAGATGATAAAAGGAAGAATTTGCTTTATGTTCTTTTTTTTCACTTTTGTAATATACGCACTAATACAAAACAAGCAACTTGTCTTTATTAAGTTGCTTCCTATCCAGATATCTAAGGGGTGGGAGACTGGGAATTACTCTGTGTAGTTATGTAACTGTAGTTATGTAAAAATACAGCAGTAGATTTTTTAGATCATCTTCCACTGCTGAATACAAAGACAAACAAACTAGGTAAAAGACAAGTTATATATTTTGTTATTTAATCCTTGAAAATGGTTTTTGAAGAGCAATGTTATTGGCATTACTAGATTTTACAATACTCAAAGAACAAATATTTTAACAATGCAGTTCCATATAGGCCTAACTTTTAACATTTCTTGCTCTGAAGTGTAAAGGCAGATGTGACTTTGCTTATGCATTTTCTCAATTTAAGAGAAATCCATAATACACATTGTGGCAAAAGATAATGCTAACCTATATATGTGCAACTAATGATTTCATGGAAAACAGCAAACAGGATCATCCAAAATTTTCTTTGCACAAAGGATATACTGTAACTCCTCCAGTAAAAGTAAAAGGAACTAAAACTAAAGAAGAAGTTTTATATAAAGAAAAGGAGAAGCTAATTTACTCACACCCTGAAAGCAGATTAGACAATATATTTTAAGTGATCACTTCTCAGTATTTGTTATCCACAAATACTTGTATGAGTGCTTTACTACCAATAACATGCAGTTAACAACTGAAAGCATTTATTCCTGACGTTTAAACTTAATTTCAAAACTTATATTACTAAAGCCTGTTCCAAACAGAGGCTCCCCGCAAACAGACAAAAACAATGAGCACTTTCAGGGTTTAGAGCATGGGTCTGAAATTCATTGAGAGCCGCATAAGGATTGGGGTTGACCTCAGGGGGGAGTGGGCGTGGCCAGGATGGGCATGGCCAGATCAACGTTCTGCAGTCATCTGCCAGAGAAAACGGAGCCCAACCTCTGTTTTCACTGGCAGAGGGCTGGAGGCCATGGGCTTCCAGCTCGTGGCCCTCCCAGGCTCCGTTTTCGTTGGCAGAGGCAACAACAAGCCAATTCATCGTTGTTTCCAAGGCAGCCCCATGGGCCTGATCTTAGCACCCCACTGGCCTTGAGTTTGACACTCCCGATTTAGAACTCTCGAAGTTGAGGAAAAGTCAGCTTTGTTTAAGTCATGAGTTTGGAGACTTCAAATGTATATTGGGTTTGCTCACTTCCTTTCTTAATCGCTTTACAAAATTGCTTCTTAACTGCTTTTAGATATAAGAATATGGGACACAACAAGTTTCATCATACTACATGATTCTTCTTTAATCCACAGCAAAAAAGAGTTTCATGTGTTAAGTTTTAAGAATTTTAAAAGCCTGAAACGAACAGCAAAAATTTATTGGAATGTTGATTTGGAAAGTTATAAATGGACTAATAAGCCAACTGGATTTGCAATAACATCTTGAAATGATAAGAATCTTTCTTGTGGGTTGCTTAAAATTCTGTTTAAAAGATACAGTACAACACTTTGAATCTAAGTATAAAAAGTCTTTCAATGGAAAAATGTTACGGATTAGAGAAAAACATGATATAAGAGGAGACGTTGAAGGCTGGACACTAGAGGCAATCAGAAAGAATTAAAAAAAGAAACCCACAAATAAAGAAAGGAAAACTTATTTAACTCTGGAAGAATTCAAGGATATTTGGGAAAATATACTAGGAAATTTCTATTAAGATGTCTACTATCATAAAAATAGGCTTAAAGAGGAACTGGAATAAGATACCACTGAGAATCAGGCTATTTTGGATTTGGATTTTAAAAGATGAAGATTCTTAATATGTTGTTCTTGGTAGCTGTTAATGGATTTTTATTGCCTGGGTCTGAATGATGAGGTTTTAAAGATTTGTTTATAGATAATAGATACACGAAGAAGAGGTTGTTTTGTATTTTTAAAGAAAAAGATGATACTATTAAAAATAAATATGAAACCGATCTGGTTATATATAACATGTATGTTGTTATTTCTGGTAACACAAAGGGACTTTTGCTGACTAGGACTGAATTATGTTTATAATTTGTTCATAGATAACAGATGAGATATAACTTGGGAAAAAGTGTTCTTTTATATAAATGATAGGGATGGTGATAAGTTACTGAAATTGTACTTGTCTTAATGAAGAAGCAAGTAATTTCTTTAAATTTTTTTCTTTTATGCACTTTTTATATTTTTCTTTTCTTAGTTTGTATTCATTTTTTAACCTTTGTATTTTTAAACTGTCAAAAAAATTATTATAAAAAAGTTGTCCCAGTCATGCACAAGAAAAATATATGAAACTTGTAAGTGGAGCTTTACAGAAATACAAACATTAAAAAAAAAAGTGGGGTATGGAACTCACTTCCTAAACCAAAACAGTTAAAGCCACCCATGAAGGGTTGGAAGATAAAAGAGAACATGAAAGGAAAGAGAAGATAATGCTGCTGGGAATTTTAATATTCCAGGTAACTTTACTACCTCAAAATTGATTGCCTAATCCATAAGTTCAAAGCATCTCACCTGTTTTTCTTCAGATATGTTTTTTTTCTCCTGCTTGCACATTCTACCTAATCCAAGGCAGGAATATAAGATTATAGGGTGAAACATATATGGCAGAAGTATATGTGAAAATAATCTACCTGCTTTGGAGTATCACAGTTGAATATGAATCGGGTGTATTATGCAGGAGAGGGAAGGGGAGAGAAGTGGACTAATTCTAAACTACATCACTCAGAGTAGTGCTCAGATGAAGAAAAGTCTTCATTCCTTCTACTCTTAGTTAGTCAGACTGTACTTAGGATAGTTCTGAGCACCATATATTATGAAACATACTGATAATCTGAACCCTGTTCAGAGAACAACCAAGTCGATAAGAGACCTGGGAAGGAAAATAAAAAATCAATTGGAGTTTTGGATGTCCCTCTGAAGAAAACCACAGGAAGACATGATATCTGAAGAGATGAACTTCTGATGGTCTGTCATATGGAAAATAACAGAAAATTGTTTCATTCCTACAGGAAGAACCTGTGCTCTTGCCAACCAATCTTGCCTGCTATCAGGTCCTATTCAAATCAACCTATTATAAATAGCTACAAAGAGTGACTTCTGTCGTCATTCACCTATTATCCTTACTAAATCCTACTGTCTTTGTGTTGAGCCTTTGTGTTGAGCCTGTCTCCTCTGTAAAAAGGGATTCCACACTCAGTCTGAATAGTTTTAACCTATATCTGTTTGTCAACATATCTAAGTTCTAAGCATAGTTCACAAAATTCTCTGCTATAATATCTTGCCTGTCAATGACTTCTTCAGCCTCCATCACAATAATACACGTGCAAACAGCTGATACAAACTCAAGGTAAACTGCTCCAAACTCGATTGCAGAAAATACGACTTCAGCAACAGAGTGGTCAATGCCTGGAACGCCCTACCCAACTCCGTCACAGCCTCAATCCCTCACAGCTTCAACCTCAAACTGTCTTCCTCACCCCATTCCTAAGAGGTCCTTAAAGGGGACGTGCATAAGTGCACTAGCGTGCCTACCACCCTTGTCTTACTGTCCCCAGTTATCTGTATTTTTTTCATTTGTTCATGTTTATGTTCATACCTATGCTTGTTTTCTTCTACATGTTTGATAAACAAACAAACAAATAAATAAATAAGTGTGAACCCATGAGGGTCAGTAGGTAGATGCAACAAAACAGTTTTTCCTCTTCTTAGCAGGCATCTTCTAACATGGTTATAATATCATTCATTTCAACAGCTAAGTTCTGAGACAGACTTATTGATTTCAAAGTGAAAGCCTAATTTACAAATAGTGGCTGCACTGATCTTCATTAGCCATCCAAATGGTGGTAACCACAGTTATATACTAACTCAACCAGGGTTAGCATAAATGGCAAAAATAACCACATCTCACTGACTATATTGCCATTATGATGTTATTTTATCCACTGTTCACATATGCACCAATTCAGCTGAACCGGTTTTCTAAGTCTTCTCTTCTTCTCTATGCCACTTGACTGTCTCCTTATACACTAATCTCCATAGTTATCTTTGACATAGATTTATCCAGTCCTTTCATAAGAAGTCATAACCACACTATAAGAAAAACCAAGATGACAGATATGACATCTTAATCCAAACTACAATTTATGTTTTCCAAAACATACCTTATATTCTGCACTCATACTCTTAGCAAACAACGCCCACCCACACACCAAAAAGGAAGTATATAGTGATTGTAACCAGTAAGGAGGTATCAAGAGTTAAACAATCATCAATGAAAATACCACTGTTTGAAAGCTATGAAAATGGGATTATTATGAAAAGTCCTGGAAAAAATCAGTATAGTATTATAATACTAAACAAAACTTACGGATTTCTTCAACAATATCTGGATCACATTCTTTATATTTATCTACTTCTGTCTTTAGATGATCTTTCTTCTGTTGTAAGGCACTAAGTTCCTTTATTAGTGCTGCACGTTCTGCCTGAATACATTTAATTTGAGAGAATCACCATTATCATTAAAATGTATCAAATTTTCTGGTCACTGTGCATACAGAGAATCCAATTTCTTTCAAATGTAGCAGATAATACTAGAGCACACTAACATTTTTTTTCCATAACACACAAGCACAATATTATTATGACAGTAATACAATAAGACATATTTTTTATTTTATTCAGCATATGCAAATTTAATTTAAATAAAGTGTCAGAATTATAATTAATATGCGGACAATACAATATAGGAGATAGTATATTAAAATAAAACCATAATAAAATCACCATAATAAGGAGCCATGGAATTTCAATGCGATAGATGTTATAATTCAATATCTAAGGAAGCTAACCATCTAACTGCTTCTGGTGCAGCTGGGGTGAGGTCATCCTAGGTACCTTAAAATTTCCTGAGTGAACACTCTTGAACTATGAAGTATATGAAGGGATATAAAATATAGACTACCCCCACAATGGTATATCCCGGGCAACAAACTGTCTTAACAGGGCAGCTAAAAGTCTATACACAGAGCAACCGAACTGGATATTGCATCTCTTACAATCAAAAACTATGGAGGCAGCAATTAGACAGAATGTATACTGTTATATCTGTTAAATATATATTTCAGGGCTAAGTGAAAAAGCATGTGTATTTTTGGCAATAACAGTTCAAGTCTGTGCAGATTATTAGAATGCATCTCTAGTTGCAGTCCTTATAAATCCACATTCATAATCTAGTATGATATGAATAACTTTAAAGAAAAGTGTAACAAATTATAAAAGGATTTAAAAATAAAATAATTTCTAAAATATATTTAGAAATAGAATTTAAAAGAAACTCCCCTCATGTAACATATAATATTAGTACTATTACAGAGCTATGCTTTAGGTAACACAGACAGCCCTACATTCTACAGTTGCCACCTATAGAAAACCTATACTTTCATCCTGACAACTATAATATTTTCAAATTGGAATTCCATCTGGACTTAGGACATGGCAGAGCAGGGATGCCATGGTATTCTCCTCCCCCAATTATTTCAGAAGGCACCATAAAAGTATTAAAAATGTCACAAGATTTGATGATATTGTCATATAGTAATTTTTTTAGGGCCTTTGAGTCACCACGCAAAATTACACATGGCAAATGGGGCTTGATTGGTTGCTAATCAATGTTCTGAAATAAAACTTACAGTATCTTGCCGCCCAATTTTTGATTGCTTGGTGCTTTCTTCTAAATCCTTTTTCTTCTGACAATAGTCTGAGAACTAAAGGGAAAAAAAGCAAATCTCAGATTATATAAACATTAATATTTATATTCAATATTCATTTTTTCAATTTCATTTTCATTTTAAGAAAATGTTTTTTTTTCAAACAGGCTTAGATTTCTATAATATGCTTGTTCATAAAATGGTTATTATGGCTAATTAATCAGAACAAAATATCCATTTACTGGAAAACTATGGTAGGGTAGTTTCTTTCTGTTGGATAACAAACAGCATTATACAGTGCAAAAATACCTGAGGAGAAAAACACTTAAAACTTGACATTTCAGCTTGCACAATAGGACTGTAATACGGACAAACTGCCAGACACCAAGAATAGTGCGCACTACGTAGTCTGGATCAGTTGTGACTTCCTATGTACAGTACTTTGCAGTACAACAGTTGAAAAATGACTAAGCCATGAGTGAATGTGATAAATGTATTCATCAGTTTTTGTCTTTGGATGGCTATTTTCACTAGTTCCAGTTCCAGTGTTGCTGAGAGAATCGTGAATTTGCATATTGAATAACAAAAATACAGGATATTTGTAAAGAAACTGTTATGAGCTAATAAAGGCGTTTAATAAAGTTTTAACAACCTTAAGTAAAAAGCAGGGTTCTAATCCTGCACTTCTGATTGGCCGATAATAGCGACATTGGATTGGTCCTTTCTGGGAAATCTGATTGGCTGTTAACGGGCCAACTCTCATTGGTTCAAGGGTTTAACACTTCCATGTTTTTCATTGGCTAATAGGACAGCAGCCAGCCCTATAAAAGGGCTGCTGCTGTTCTAGGTGATTGCTCTGTTCAGTATGTTTATTAAAGAGTTGAAGTTCACTGTTCACTGCCTCGTCTCCGCTCCTTGCACCCATGCGCAGAACATAACAGAAACATTGATATGATTTTCTATATGTGTGCATGTTACTTACCTAAAACATAGATACAAAGGTGGCATAGTATATGCATATTAAATTTATCAAAAGGTTTTCCAGAGGGGTAATTAGTTTAATTTACAGCAACAGAACACCCTC